>OZ035962.1:38585192-39983942 GCA_964034945.1 Chrysopilus asiliformis
TGTCTGTCCGTCTGTCCGTCTGTCTGTCTGTCTGTCTGTCTGTCTGTCCGTCTGTCAGTGGCGCGGATCGCGGGCGCACGGGTTGAGCTAGAGACTCGAAATTTTGCTCAGATTGGTTTTTCGTAAAATGCGAGGCTAAGTTCGTTCATGGGCAAAAATGGACCATAAGGGGGGGTATACAAACGAAAACATTTTTTGTGAATATCTCAAAAACGGTGCATCTTATCAAAAAAGCGCAAGAACAAAAGTTATTTAGGATATAATTCTACATAAAACTCCCATACATCAAAATCCAATTGGAATAAATTTTAAAAAATCTTATTGGAAAGTTTGACGAATATCACCATACGGGTCTCCAATGATTGCCAGATTGGCAATTATAGCTTTTGTTATGTTTCTGATTGAAATTAAAAAGCAGTCAAAATGCTTGGGCAATCTAGTGTTAAGTTCCATTCGTGCAAACGGACCTTATTATATTAATGTAAAAATCCTCCCCAGCGTCATATATTTGTCACCACAAAACTTTCGTTAATAGTCAATTAAAAATATTTTTCACTAAGGAATCAACTTTGTGCAGAAACCAAAAGCCAGACTAGAAATTTATTTAATGGCAACAAAGCCCAAAGTAAATAATCATAACTTGTTATAACTTAATTCAAGGGACCCAAGAGGGAGATTCACATTCCGATATAAAGTTAAAATTTTAGTTGAATATTATTATTTGTTTGAAAATTCAACATGTCGTTTTACCTGAACAAACATTTCAAAATAACTTAATAATATAATTTGCAAGAAAACTTAGTCTCTCTTTCTCTTAACTGACACCATTAAGTGGATGGAAGCCTGATTGCATTTGAATATTCCAATAACGGAAGCCTTCTCGTACATACTTATATCCTTAATGTTTGGGTTGTCACTATAAAATCCTTGTTTGTCCCCATAAACGATTATACAAAGCGTTGTATTAGTTGAAATGATTGTGTGTATTTTATTAACAGTGGATAAGGCTATTCACCAAATCCTTTCTGTTTATAGAAGTATACAGGGAACCCTTTTTTGTTTCCTTCTTATACTCGAGGAAATTTTATACACCAGAAAATACGCTTTACTTTGTCTAACGTTTTAAAAGCCTCTTGTAACTCTTGGACCTTTTCGAATAAAGTTTCGCAATTTTGCTTATTAAAAAGGGTGTTATCTATAAAGGTTTAACCTCCGAAAAGTCTTATTACATTCACCATGTATTAAATGTCTCTATGAGACATAAAAAAATAATTTTTGTCAAAAATAAGAAAATTTAATTTATATTATTCTAGAGGTTTCGACCCTGACGCTCGCCTCATCTCCTTGGAGCATTTTACTCTTGCGATAGCTTAATAAGGTCAAAATCTGAATTGAATTTAAAAGCCCACGGAAATTCCGATATAAATTATTTGGGAGATTTGCATGCTTCAAAACCCACGCTTTCGGAATCCGGCCTGAGAGTTTGTGGTTATGAAAGAAATACGAATTCCGAGATCGTACATAGTAAGGCAAACATTTTCTTGAAAAACGAACTGCCTAATAGTGAAAATCTGATGGAAATCTTTGTTATGTGTGCTTAATAATGCCACGTACAAGTTAAGTGACCTCGAAAATTCAAATCGCAATCAATTTATGTATAAAAAGTGGAATATGGGCAATGAATTACGATTAATGCCTAAATTTTCAAATGTCCCGCGTGTCAATTAGTAGGGACGAACTATCTAAACTTAAACGATGAGATGGCTCCGTGATGTGGCCAAGTTAACGGCAAGTATCGTCCTTTCCGGTTTAAAAGAACCGGATTGATTAGGTCTCTTCTTCAAAAGTTCTCGTAGGGAGCAGATCGAAGCTCAAATTTGGTCAAGTTAATCTAAGTTAATTTTGAATTTTGGAATAATTCCAACAAAAAAGATATAAAAAAGTTAACGATTATGAGTGTACGTGGATTAAAATAAGGAAGATAAAAGTCTAACAAGGAAAATTAGTTTACTGAAACTGTGAGCCTAAGAAAAGGTAAGAGGGAAAGCTCCCCACCATACATTTTATTAATCCTAATCCATCTGCTCTTTAGAGAACGAAATCCACGTACACCACATTTTTCTTCATAAGCATAATTTTATGCATCGTTATTTCGTCGGAGACGCAGAACATTAAACCAAATCTGATCGTCAGTATTTTTGATTTTTGGGCCACGGCAATTTGATCACATTTTGATCCAGCCCTCTGGCAGGAGCCCTTTCCTTTTTATGGATCATCGCTCCACATTTGGCATAATAAAAATCCTATTCGGAACATTTTAAAGCATCAAAACTAGAATCCGGTGAATAGGGAAGAAAGACGCTGCTCTACGATCCTCGATATTACCATATCCGGACGAGCCAGCAGGAGCGGGGTTAAGTAAACTGCACACGTGGACAGAGATAGGGGTAAAAAAAAGTCATTCTCCCTCCTCAGGCAGCGAGGAATCATTATATCAAGGCTATAACTACAGGCGGAAAAGCATATATTTAGTCGATAAGTCTAATTATTAGGATCTCCAGCAGTATTGAATAGGAAAGTTTAGTGTCCAAGCTGACAACTTTTGTAAAGATTTCTACCTTAAATTCATGCACTATTAAATTTCAGCGGGCAAATAATTATAATTGAATACATAGGCAGCCGAGGCGACAGATGTGCACATCAGCGCTGGAGGCGAGCAAAATTCCGAACAGGTAAAAATTCTATAATTTATTTTTCAAATAAAATCAATTAGTGCAAGGTGAGGAAAAAAAATCTATAGTAGGGACTAGTAGGAGTTCATGAAAGCAGGAAGCCGAAACGAAAATTTCATCGGCACAAGAAATGAATGTTGCATCGTCCTCATCAACAAAGTTGAGCAACACTCTCTCAATTAACCGTTGTGTTACCAACCAAATCTATCAACGTTAAATACCAACCAACATACCCGGGTGTGCGATCAGAAAATCCTCAAATAATGCGACACTTTAGCACCAAAAATGCCATAGAAGCCATGTTGGGTCATACTACTTCCGCAAGTTCTTCAGCAACTAATGAAGAGCGTGATAATACAGGACGTATCAAACATAAGGGGAACTGCTATCTTTGTCCAAAACGTAGACCAACTCGTAAGGCCTGTGGACAGTGCCAAAAACCGATTTGTCTTCTACATTCCATAGATGTAACTAAATGCTTGCAATGCCATAATTTATGAACTTTGATGTTCTATAATTTTTCTAATTTTGCAATAAATAATATGAAAAAATAAAAATCTAGCTTTCCGACCACATTTATCTAATAAATTTTGACTTACATACCGGGGTATGCTGGTCAGTAACTAGAGAGCTACAAATCCAAATGTCGATAAAAATACCGTTTCCTCAAAAAAATTTTTTTTGCTATTTTACAATCTGGCTAATAACTAATATTTAGGCGAATAAAAAAAATCTCAGATCGATTGGAGCATGGGAACATGTTTTTTTTTGCAATTAAAAGTGAAAAACATACCCGGGTATGGGGTTGGTAACATAAGGGTTAAATTATAATTTTTTTAACTGACCACTCTCAATTGCGGGTGTGTGTTTGAGCATTGCGGTAAATTTTTGGTCAAATTAAAGTGTTTGATGAGAATTACTTTAGCCATATGATTGTTGGAAATGAAAACTAGTTCTTGGTTGAAGAAACAAAGTGAACACTAATCTCGTGATTCTTGGTCGCCAGAATTTTTCGTTTCGAGCGTGTAAATTATCCTTTTCTTTTCGTTTGTTTTTTTTTAGTGATCCTTTTGTTAAAATCATAGCGATCGGGCAAATAAATTCTTAAGGAATAAGTTAAGGTGAATTATGATCTGTGTTTCTTGAATAGATGCTAACTTGTTGAAGATAGGTGAAATAAAAATATGTGTAGAATAGTTTAAATTATCCATGTTTACTATAAGAGTTGAAAATAAACGCAATTAAGTTCAAACTCAATAACGTCTGAGTGGATTGAATATCTTTTGAAGTAAGTGTAGTTTTTTAGTTTTCCCTTTTTGTTCATATAGAAACAATATCAAACAGAAGTTCCTTACTCATAATGAGATAGCCACGTGTGTATGTTGTGGGATTTTTCAGTACCTTTAGTGTCATGAGCCTTTACGGTTAAAAGCCTAGATAGAGGGCCAGAATGGAGGAAGGGGTCATAAGGAAATGAGAAAGAAAGGGGCAATTGAAGTGATTGGGTTGGGATTTTCTGAGTTATTTTAAAGTATGTACATTTGCACGAGTATTTTCTGGGTCGGCATTCCGAGGCAAAGAACCCTCCCCAATACCCTGAGCTAACGCCGCGCGACCACCAGCGTGCAGCCGAGGAAGCTGGACGCGTTATTTAGCTATGGGCGATCAGGTGTCAAAAGGCGCCCAGAATAAAAATTTCACCTGGTCGGGCTAGACAAACCAATTGATAACGTAACATCTTTCTACAGGTTCAATTCAGTTAATTTTTAAGGAAGCTGTAGAATTGATTTTAGAGGCAAACCATTTTCTAGAAGACAGATTTCTAAATACTGAGAGGTTCAGAAGAGGACGCGAAAGGAAATTCACGAAGAAGGGATGGAGTTTTTTGTAGTAGGAGGCAAAAATTTCCTCCTCCTGATTACTTGTTGGATAATCAAACCCGGATCCAAATTTCTTTAATAGTGCAGAAGAGACAAGAAGAAAGGAGCACTTCGTGTCAATGCGACTTCTTGTATTTATAACCATCATAGGCCTATTCGTTTATTCATTCTGCTCGTTCCGAATTAACCCAATGCAATCGTTCATTCGTCAGATAGTGAAAACTGATTTACAATGCAGCAGCAACAGCAACAGCAACGTCACGGAGAAAGTGTTTTGATTGGTCGAGAATCGACTCTGTGACGTCAGATTTTCAGAGAAATATTTTGCTGCCGATTCATTTCTAATCCTAAATTTGAGCAGCAACGCTGGGCAGCAACGTTGACAGCTGGTTTTTGTTGGTTATGTGATTGACAACAAAGTTTAATTTTGGAAACGAATTTTGTGTTTAAAAGTAAGTTTCAGAATATGGTTAAGATTGTCATTTATTTAACCCTTTCATGCATACATTTTTCTATGGAATTAATTTTCACGGTTTCTGGTATCCGAGGGTTTTTGGGGTCGCAGATTACGAATCTGAAGTCAAAACTTCAAAAATCAAAATGGCGGATCCAATATGGCGGTCAAAAAAGATAAAATTCATTAGATTACGCTGAAAACTAGTACGTAATTTTATCTTTTTTGACCGCCATATTGGATCCGCCATTTTGAATTTTTGACTTCAGATTCGTAATCAGCGACCCCAAAAACCTTTATAAAGCTAATTACCGGTTTATTAACTGTAATAGATTTGCCATAGTTACATTTAATCTGCAAAATTTTTGCTCTTTATTTATTTATAAAATGCAGTAATTATAGAAAAAGCGCATATTACTTTTTTTCATAACAATTGATGTCCTAGGATACTTACGAAATGAATTTAGTCAATATAAGTGCATGAAATATATGTTATAATATTAAAAAACTGAATTAGAAAAGGTGTTGTTGTACAACAACACTATGCAACAAAGGGTTAATAAACACTTAATTTAGATAATCATGGAAGAAAGGTTAATTCAACAATTCAGAAACGTCAATTTTTACGGTTGCTGTTGCTGCTTCATTGTAATTCATCCGAAAGCATTTCTCTTTTTGCCGTCACTCTTTGCTGTTGCTGTTGGCGTTGCTGCTGCATTGTAAATCAGCCTTGAGAACAAATACAAATACACTCTCTTCTAACCTAGACAGTAATGGAAACGAGCTTTAACCCGGCTTTTACACGCGACTGTAAAGTCTGTCAGTAGCACAGACTATAAATGTCAAATTACTGACAACGAATTAGAAGACATTTAGCGAACTGACAGCCAGTTCATTTTCAAAATGACTTCGTTTGTAACACAGCCACAGTCCCTCGTATTCCAAAGGCATGAATATTGCTCGTATGCTTCATAATTTTATTTATCTCGTTCCTAGTTAGTCTTCTTTCGCCAGTCCGAGAGTTCTAAAATTTAAAAAATGAATTAAAAAAAGTGGATTCATAATAATTTAATAGATTTACCTCAAATTCTTCATTTGCCGCCATCTTCAAAGTCTGAATGTCAAATTACTGCCATGTCTGTACTGACTACAAAAAAGTCCCGTCAGTACAGACTTGTCAGTGCCAGTAAGCATTTACACGAGACTGTGACAGCGACTGTGTCAGTTCTACAGACGCGTGTAAAGGCTGTGTAACGCTCACTACTCTAGTTTTGACTGGCAGAACTGTCAAACGCTCCGGAATGATTAAACTCTTTCCTTTGATTCTGTGAGAAATGTCAAATCATTCCTAGCCCTTCTCCCTCTGAATTTTAGATTTTTTTTGTGCCCGCTAACTCGAATTTTTCCTCGATAAGCCTTAGTATTGTTATTTTGTGAACCAGTTGTGTTATTTTGTGAACCAGTTTATACGTCAATAAGATAAAAGTAATTTATCATGGCACTACATCCCAAAGTGGGACTAGGCCTCCTCAATTAAGTTTTCATAATAATTTTCTTCCCTGCTCCACCCACACCTACAGTTTTACATGGATTGCAGAGCATGCATAAATTACAACATTTGTAAGGTTTTTACGTTGCTACCCATCAGCAGCAAAGGCCGTGATAGCATTCTAGACCGCTGAAGTCGTTAGCAGCAAAAGTAATAATGCCCATTAAATAATTTAAATAAGCTTCTTGTGATATTTATCTACAGTATCATGAGTACCGGGTTTTACTAATTGATATTTGATATTAATTTTTTGGTTTTAGCTGCAAAACACTTGGGAATTATGTGAAGAATACTTCAAAAGTAACTAAGAGAAAATTTCAAAATAAAAAAATCTCAAAAAGTCTCCCTGTTGTTGGAAGCCACCTGAAAATAGCTTTTTAGAAAAGTTCACATTGTAAGTGACTTTGGAACATATTTTCAAAAATGTTGATTAATTGGTTGTCCTGGATACATACCAGATTCTGTCTTTTCAAGTTATAACGTAAATGGGAAAGAAAGATCAAAGTGAAATGAAACAATTAAAAAGTAAATTTACTTGTATTTTATGATTGCTTAAACAAAGAATCCAGCATAGCCAAAAAACCCAATGGCTCTTTAATTAATGAATATTGTTTACGACAGGCAGACATGGGAAATGGTGCTGGTGAACTTTGCTTTGCTTTATTATTATAATTATATTTAACTCGTTTTCGTTCAAACTTGTTTACTAGCTAAATCCCAATCTGCCACCTCTTCACCATACTGAAGGTGAATTGAAAGACGAAACAATGTAAACAAGAGCTAAATCTCAATCTGCTGCTGATCCTTATTTAGTCCTTTTATACACTGACATCACAGTTGGGATATATTGTAGTAATTAAGATAGGAAAGAAAGGATTTTCTAACCGCAAGCAACTTCATCAATACAATGCTTTTCGGGTGTTGAATCTATACAACGATACTGGAGTATTTTATGCTCTATTGCCGTCTGTGGTCCGAGTCAGAGCAGTAAATTATCAGCCAGCAACTTGCGTGCACCAAAAAAGCGTTTTCATTAAGAAGATGAATTATCCTATCTACATACATACCTCTATCGTATATTACATACGAATATGTTTGGAATATGGAAAATGTTCACATGGCAAATATCAAACCAATATATTCAATGCGGGGTCTATAAATGCAACATATATAGTATGTATGATTATACCAAGTGACCCTTACTAAACTGATTTATACCTATGAATATACATAGATGCACGCCACAGGAATCTAACGTACCTTAGTACAATTTGACTTTACGACAAATATGTTATGTTATGCTCGATTCAGTTAAGTAGGTGGGTACGGGTGGATGGTAGTTCACTATATTGGCCAGACGATGATTTGATATGGAAGTTTGGTTATGCTAAAGCATAGCATAATCAAAAGTAAAGTAAACCCGTCGTAATACACAGAGAAATAAATCGTAGCGTAGCAACAAGCGACATTTAATTCACGTAAATGCAATCTACAGAACGTGATTTTCCTTTGATCCGTGGCATTTGTACGAGACTACGTGGTGCAAAAACAATCATTCTAGAGATGTGCTCACTGAACAAAGTTGGTTATATTGAGTTTTAGGTGGTCGTATGAAAACTGAATCGCTATAGTCCCATGGTGCAAATGCTCGCTATAACATATGATCTGAGACTGGTGTACATTGGCGTCTGCAGAATAACTACTTGTGTATTAGAACTTTGTATATAACCAATGAAAGCTAAAAAAATGTAAAACTGAATAGTATGAAGAAATACTTAAAAACGAGGTATACTCAGTAAGAGATAAAGTATTACATATCGGAAAAGACTTGATTATATTCGCTCAAAAATGCTGCTTATTTTCGTAATCAAATACAAACAACTAACTTGACTACCCGTCGTTGCCGGGTTAACGTTTTAGAATACCAAAAAAAAAAACAGGGAAGAACTTAAAAACTTTTGAGAAAAATCTTATCCTCGCACGACTTTTCGTTTCGAATTAGTCTAATACCAGATTCGTGATCAGCGAAAACCCACAAATACCAATTTTGCAGGTAATTCGGCTTCGAATTTTGAAATCAGCGACCCCGGAAACACCTCAATGCGGTTATTTCGTAGGCAAAATGGGGAAAAGGATATTTGCGTTATCTGTACAGGACCTTCCGTTTTGAATTTCGAAATTCTAACACCGGATTCGTCTTCAACGACCCCGAAAACCCGCCCGTGACACTTTTCAGCCTCCTAATGAGCAGGAACTCGAGTCGCAAATAAACTCGACTCGTATGTGCTACTCGGAAAAATTGAAAATGGGATTCTTGAACTCCGTCCGAGTACGACCAAATGTGTTGCCACCACAAAAATGAAATTTTATATGAAATTGTTGAAATGTGGCCAACTTCACTTAGCAAATCGATGTTCTAACCTAATTTCGTGGAAAGTGAAAACATCCCTTACTTGTTTTACATAAGGAAGAAATTCCGATGTATGGAGAATATGGTCATGAATTTCTGAAATATTAGCGGAAGAATATTGGTAGAAGTTTGATTTTGTAAAGCAGTGCAAATTTTTGAATACGATTTTTTTACGATGGAAAGTATAGCAGCTTTTTTGTCTGACGATAGTGATAGTAATGAAGAAAATATCCGTGCTGGTTACAAAAAAATTTGAGACAAATAAAATCCATTATCATTGCCAAATGCATTGTAAGTTTTGTGGCAGATATTTGAAATGTGAAATTTATTGTATAAATAATTGATTCATAAAGCTATTTCGTTTGTCAAAAGATAGTTTCAGATTCATATTGACAGAAGTTACTTCTCATCTAGGTCCCGCTCTTCTTCCATAACAAATATTCAAAAGTTCACTCGGCAGGCGCAATACAAAAATTTCATGAATTGCACTACGAATTGGTTCCTCATCCACCATATTCTCCAGATTTGGCCCCCTCTGACTATTACTATTTCCAAACTTAAAGAAATGTCGCGGTGGCAAGAGATCTGAGTGGAACGAGGAGGCCATCGCTAAAAAAGGGGTCTATTTTGGGGGGTTCGATAAATCGTATTAATTGGAGTGTATCAAAAAATTGGAGAATCGTCGGACGAAGTGTAGGAGAGTTATGTTCAGAAATAAAATCAGTTTTGCCGAAAAAGCTTCTTGCCCAAGCCGGTTACTTTTTAGCCCGCCCTCGTTCATACCGAAATTTCATCAAAATCGAGACAGCCGTTTCCGAGAAAGAATTTACGTACAAACATACAAATATTGCTCGCACATATTATATGATTTTAAAAGAGATACAGATATTCAATTTCATGAATTAGCTACAGTTGATTCACCATTTTATGGAACAACAAAGTCTATTTTACAAGATTTAAAAAAAAGTCTAGTAATTCTTAAGAATTTTAACCATGAAAAATACACCTTTTACAACATTTTTCTTAACATAATGTTCACAATGGAATTGCTTTCTTTAAGCCATGAAAAACCTTCAAGTTTATACATTAAACATTTTTCTAACGCAACAGGCAGAACTTTTCTACAGAAATGAGTTTCCAGTCGAAAAACATATAAGACAAAACAGTGCTGTTGAAAATGTGTTTGCTCTATTTGCTAGTTCAATTCAACAAGACTTTCTTTAACTGCTTAGCTTAACTTTCAACAAATTACGGATTTGGAGTGGATTTAGGCAAAGAAGCTGGAAAGCATAAGCATTTGGACATGTATTCGTTGGGTACATAGTCGCCGTCGGGAATTGCTCTTTGGATAAGCTTCAGATGTGGTAGCCGGTGAATTCTTGTACAATTTGCTACAGTAAAAGTGCACCCTAAGGTTTATGGCTTTCATTTTGTATGTTTTTAAGGAAGTTGCTATCATTGCTGTTCTTTTGAGGCAAACACATAAAAAAAAACTAGAAAACAGCAAGGCTTTTTAACACAGATTACAGATACTCTATTTACCTAAGTTTGTTTTGTTTGCATTAAAATCTGTCGTTGATGTTATAAGACAGTAGAAGAAAATCTCTAGATAATATAATCCATTGAGGAAGATGTAGTAGCGTTAGAAAAGCCTTTCGTACATTTCCTTTATATTCGTTTTACAATAATATTAGATTTCATCAGGTCCTATTTCCCTGCCAAAAATTCACTTGTTGAATTTGAAATGCAGACGAACTTCAATGTGTTTTTGCACTTTCTTTGTGATCCGAAACTTGTGAATGATTAACCTTAAACAGATAAATAAAAACTAACATTATTTATATACAATTCAACAATCCACTATGTGATGAAAATTTCCATTCGAATGTAAAAGATATAACTAAAACATAAAAACATAATAATATACTACTTGATTTTCAAATAAGTTAGTAAAAGGGCTAAATCTGAGCATTAAAATTAGATCCCATCGTATTATCCAATCAACCAAAATTTCTAAACAAATAGTAAAAGTTTATGAACTTTTCTGTATTTTTTCGTATCTTCACTGTATGAACAAACGAAAAAGTTTTCATCTACCTTCAAAGTATAAAAAAAGGTAAAAGAGAAAGCCATATCCTTGTCCATCAACGTCAAATAAAAAGTTAACATTACTCATCTAAAAGAGAACTGAATCACAACATAAAAACCTTCGAAACCCTTTTATTCCCCTTATCGTTATTTCTATTTCCGAATTTGTCTGAATCTCCAAAATTTCTACTACTAGAGAAATGAGTATACTTTTATCCCTTTCACCTTCTTTAATTCTGAAATGGATCGATATAGAAATCTGATAAGAGATAGATAAAACCACTAGTGTAGGCAGCAAACTTGAAGTAAACAAAAAAAAAACTTTAGCTCACCCGCATAATCAGTGAAAGCGAATTTAAGCGAAATGTTCAGTCAATTTGGCCAAGTTTTGTGGACTTCAAACTGAGATTTAAATAGCGCGGATTTAATGGTCGGCGCTGACTTTAACATCAATAACGTGATTATTTTAAACTGATTGAAAAACTTCTTAAAATAAATAGTAGGTTCTAAATCAACTAATTTGATCCACATATGACTTTATTTATGGATAAGAAAATCATTTTTCAGTCGTTGTTCAAATTTGGAAATTAGTTTAGGTTCGAAATATCTTTACGCGTAAAATTGAATTGTCCACACTTTGGAGTAGACAAGAGCGTAGGCAACAGAGTTTGTGTAGACAATGTATATTTTCTCAAACCTGGCGAAACAAACTCACCAGTGAGTATGTGTCCATCAGACTTTGAAGTTGTGTCTTTTAAAATATGCCAGGAGGACAGAAAAAAAGCCTTCAAAGAGCTGGGCTTTGAAACAAATATTCCGCTTTTGCCAGCAGCGCAAATAGTTTTTTGCACAAAACTGTTTCCCAAAAAAATAAAAGCTTAGTTCTGAACTGGATCAAATCATGTCACTCCTGTTCTGACGCAAAAAGTTTTTAAAAATAAATTTTATACAACTTTTCCGTGGATTTGATTTCACCTGGAGAAACTTAAAGAAATCCACTTGGATTATGTACCTAGAATTAGAATTTTCATCAAAGTGCAGTCATCCAACTGAGTAAATCGACGGAAGTTCATAACGAAAATATCAGTTGTGATTAACACAAAACTTTCCTCTGCAATTTTTAGTTTCGGAAGAAATATTTAAGAAATAATATTTTTTTCAAAATTATCTCGAAAACCGTTAAACATACATAAAAATCGTGAAAAGAAAATATACAGAAAATTTTGTTTTCTTTAAATTTTTTTTCAAAAATATTTATATTTTTTCTTAAAGGCTAGTACTTTAACACAGCGAAACGAAAACGAAATGTCGAATCCCATATAAAATTCCAAAAAAATTTCGCTGTGCGAAATTTCGTTCGCTAAAGAAGTACTGTGCACCAGCGAAAACGAAAAAATTTTTGGAGAAAAAATCAGCTGGTTTGATCGGCTTCAGCTTTTCACCAAGAGATGGCAGACACAATTTCTCCACATTTTTCGCATCTCAAAAGAACACCCTGAGGCATTCTTTTCGCACGAAATAATGACAGTTCAAACCAGCTGATTGTGATTTGATATTTGGGTGACAAGAAAATAGATGGTATGCACAATATTTATATTTAATTTGAATAAATAAGCGAGAAAACCTTTGTTTTTTTATTTATTTTGTAGGAAATATGAGCCAAAAGGTAAAAATAGTGTGGTCATCAATTGAGAAAACAAAATTGTCGGAATTAATGGAAAGATATCCGTCACGCAAATATGGGGATGTTTTTGAGCGGCTTTTTCTTTGCTTCTGCAACAAAGCTAGAGCTAAACCAGCTGCCCCAATTACGATAGCTTTGTCTTGGTCCACTAGTGCTAAAAAAATTTTCTTGGGAAATCAAGATTTTTCACATAAAACAACGTTAATACAAATGCTTTTTTTAGTATACGAAACACAAACACAAAATGACAATTTAAATGTCTCCAAAATCTCCAAAGCGAAAATTTTCGCAGTCGATTAATGCCCAGATTTTTTCGTTTTCGTTTCGCTGTGTTACAGTACTAGCCTTAAAAGTGCACAATTTCCGAGAAATTTTGAAAAAATAACATTTTTTTCAAATAAAATTGTAAGAGAGGTACCCTAACGTTACTTTTCCAGAAGTTTATAGAAAACTACGATTTCTGTAAAACCTAATTACAAAGAATTTCAAATCGCTAATTAAACGATAGATACAGGAACATTCTCATAATTTTGCCTGAGGCGAATTTCGTATTGATCAGAAAGTTTCTATCTGCCCCCATTCTCGAGTTGGTCTCTATCATGAATACAATCTATATCAGAGGAAAGTAAAAATGATGTTCCATATTTCTTTATGGAACTGGTCGAAAAATTCTGTCCCATGTTATGAATTTGATACTGAAAATAGGTATGACGTTTTTCATAAAAAAAACCAGATATGAAGTTTTTCATAAAATAAAAAACTAAATAATTGAAAAGATGTGACCCTTTGCTTAATTTTGAAGTTGGCTCTAGCCTTTGAATCTTTGTTAACTCTTATTCACTAAAAAGCATTTTTCTCTTTTCGCAAATTACTTAATGCCGTGTCCTTTTTATTTTTTCCTCATATATCATCTGTTACATGAGATTTTAAAATGTTTCGTCCAGGAATCATATGTAACTGCCTCAAACTCTGAGCAATTTACATTATTGTTCATGCATCACGTGGAGTTATATACTTTACTAAAAGAAATGGTCTTTATAATGCTAGAAAAATCAATTTCGAAACATAAACACACATACGAGAATATTTTTGTCTAAAAATGTTTGCTGTAGCGAATTTCTGTATGAAATTCACCACGAATTTCTATATGAAACTTTTAGTTCTTGCTGTATGAAAACTTCTACTAGATATCCCGTGTGAAATTCTGCGAAACTTTTCATACGGCAAGAGGTTTAAGATACTATGACGTCACTCCATAGTGGATATGAAATTGGCAATGAAAAATTTCATAATATGAATTATTTCATTGCTGTCCGTGGAAAGCTCATGACCAAATTTTTCCGGTTCTTACAATTCCGAAAGAAAATCATTGGAAATGACCCCACCAAAACTACCAAGAACCAATTTCACTGAAATTCGTTTCCCGTCAAAAAAATCCAGGGTCCATTTTCTCCAAAATATGCTTTCTCACAAAATTTGTGATTTTAAACACTGCGATTTTAAACACCCGAAATAGCGTGCAAAATCTATAAAAAAAAAAAACGAAATGCGTCTCCAATACATATTTATATGTTTTCGGGGTCAAATTGACCCCAAACGGAGTTCGATAGCCGGTAGACAGAGGGTTAAATCTAGATACTTTAAGTTGAACATAATTTGCTATGTAGCTTGTTTTTGTTTCATCATTTGTCATTTTAAAATTATTATGACAATCGCAATGATTTGCTATATATTGCGGTAGTGCAAATTTTACTTAGCGGGTTTACAAACAGGTGGGCAGATGAACAGGTGTTCAAAACTCAAAGTCACTGTTTCTCAACCAGCGACAGGTCGTCAAACATTTTTAGAGCGTCGCGATATGCGCTAAGAGATTAGAAAAATATCGGATCCAATAAAATACTAAAATAGCTTTAACGTTAATGACGTTTCAACAAAATTAGAATTATCCTTCACTTTTCAACAAAATTAATATTTTCGCCTGTGGTTTATTTTTAATGAGTTTTAAAAGAATCATGTATTCAATCTATCAGTGATACTTTGAAAATATTCCTTTTATCAGTAGAATGACTTTTAATTTGGTCGCGATAGAAAAAAAGTTCATGGTTTTGCGCGGTTACAGATTGTAGATTGAATCTAAAATACTCTTATATGATTCACTTATAAGAAACGCAAGTATAATTTATTTATACATACAAAAACATATTAATATATTATTATCTGAATAGTATTTTAGATGAAACTCAATTAAATAACCCATTTTTGGCCAGATAATTTTTTACCACTCACCCTTTGATCGATTTGTGCAAAAAGTTTACATTTCCAGCCCGAAATGAATTGTACTGGCTTAGTGTGTCAAGCTTTTGGATAACAAATCTGAATGTGTGAGACTGTGGGCATTTGCACAATTTTCAATTAAAAAGTTTGCATTGAAATGTTGAATTTAAGTCAAACAAAATCTAAAGCATTGATTCAATTTGTTGAAAACTTCGATTAAATTTTTCACAAATATAGCTATTTCTATAAAGCGTACAAAATAGATAATCGGCTTATAGCAAACAATAGTACCTTTGCAATATAAACTAATATACGTATCTTATGTTATAGTTAAAACTGTGTATGAAGGATAATTTTAATTAGAAAACAAAAATTCGCAATGATTAAACTTTTCATACCTCAAAGATAACCAATTTCCCCAGTTGTCAGAAGCACCTCTAAGAAAACCGCAAAAATCATTTTCATATTCTTGAATTTTCTACACTTATTGAAACTTAAAAATCTCAATCGTTGATGTAGTTTTTGTATTTTATTTTATTTTGCCTTTTAAATCCCAATTAATTTAACTATAAAAACTGGAAAAATCTCATTTTGTTGGCCAAAAGTTTTAAATAAGTTCAAAGGATGCGAAAATAATTTTCATTTTTTCCAATTATATTATCATAATTTTCTTGTCAGTCAACCAAGGGAAAAGAAAAATAATGCCAAGCTAAAAGTCCCTTGAACAATGCTTGCAACAAATATTTGAAAAAATGCCATAGGTGAAAGCGTCCGAGAAAGACTGTAATTAGCCAATCAATCTTGAAGGGCGTCTTTTGAATTCAACCCCCTGCAACGATTTGTTATTTCTTTGCCTTCTTTCTAGGTTCATCAGATTTTCCTCACTCCAATGCATCAACCTGAGTGTTATTATTTTTTTTTTGCTCAACATTTTTCGGCATAAATTATGATCTAACTTAGGAAGAATTTGTTTTGACCATGAAGCAAAAGTTGGGAAAACTCTTAGATTGAACCAAGTCGACTACGATCAAAGGATTTAAGTTGTTTGGGTTAATAAATAGAAATATTTGATTCTGAGTTTTTTTTTTCATACTAGTTGGAGCTGGACCCCCGATAAACATCTATGCCAAATTTCAGGCCAATCGGTTCAGTAGTTTCCCCGCGAAAGAGTAACATAGCGCAAAAACTAAGTTTCGGAATCACTTTACCCCCTCCCTTGACTGCCCCCACCTCTCGGGCTACGTTTTTATGGGTCTGTGTTGTGACTGGACCCTCCACGAACATCTATGCCAAATTTCAGGCCAATCGGTTTAGTAGTTTCCCCGCGAAAGAGTAACATAACGCAAAAACTAAGTTTCGAAATCACTTTACCCCCTCCCCTTACTCCCCCACCCCTCGCGCTGCTTTTCCGTATGCCTATGTTGGAACCAGAACGACCACAGGTTAGGTTAGGTTAGGTTGAGAAGACCGCGCGCGCCCAGGCGTGAGCACAGCGCTACACTCGGAGGCCTACAGGCCCATTGTGATGTCTTCGGTACTCATAAGACCTTTCATCAAAACTAGCTGATCCTATTTGAACCAGCCCGACTTGTTGACGAAGCTCAGCATATCCTCGAGTGGGTGGTTGCCAAGCTCCGTCAGCCCACTGTAAAATCTGGCCCCAAGCGTCCCATATCGGCGTGCTTGTAGGGCTGGACACTCACAGAGTAAGTGTTTCACGGTCTCCGGCTCCTCCTCGTCACCACAACTGCGGCAAAAATCATTTGCGGCCGCGCCCCACCTTCTGGCCATAACGCCAAGGGGGCAGTGCCCCGTGATTAAGCCTGTGAGTAGCCTTACGGAGGTCCTGCTGAGTCTAAGAAGGGTGTCGGTTCTGTACCTATTAAATTTAGGCCAGAGCGACCTTGTGATTACACAATCGCTCCTTGTTTGCCAACGGATATTTATGTTGTTCACCCCTTTCCTATCAATTATACTTTTAGCGCATTCGATCGGCATTTCGACCGAGCGGTCCGCGCTCTCCATAGCCATTTCGGTCCCTACTTTTGCCAGTTCGTCGACTCTCTCATTGCCATATATGTTGCTGTGCCCGGGGACCCAGCAAAGTCTAACGGCATGTCGGAGGCCGAGTTGATTAAGTGCTCTGCGGCAATTAGACACGGTCTTTGACTTGATCGTCGACGAATCCAGTGCCTTAATTGCCGCCTGACTGTCGACGTAGATTGAAACCCTAGTTCTGGGTAGTTCTCTCGCCATTATCAAGCTTGCAGCCGCACTTATGGCGTAGACCTCAGCTTGAAATACACTGCTCTCATCAGGCAGTTTGTAGCTCCTTTGGAGGTCAAGGTTATCCGAGAACACTCCCGCCCCTGTGCCTTCTCCAGTCTTAGATCCATCCGTGTAGACCGAGACCTCTTGCTCGTCTATGACGCTGCCGAGATCCCAAAGTCTCCTTTCAGGAATCAAAACTGAGAAGTTCACATTCATATTCAGGTGAGGTATACAGTAATCCGTAGAGTCCGGGATACCCCATTCATCGCTTTTAAGGATGCTATTATGACCGAAGGTACTGTGCTTCCAGAGGCCAGACTCTCTGAGCCTTAGTGCACTCTTGGCAGCCGTACACCTCGTGTACTCATTCAGGGGAATGAGGTGCAGTAGAGCTTCCATTCCCGCTGTTGGTGTTGATCTAACAGCTCCTGTGGCTCCTAGCGCCGCTAGTCTTTGTACTTTGTTAAGGGTTTGATATCGGCAGTTGACCCTCATGGTCGGCCACCAAACCAGACATCCGTAAGTGAGAATAGGTCTGATCACCGCTGTGTATAACCAATGGGTAATGCGCGGTGATGTGCCCCAATTCCTTCCAATCATTTTTTTACATGCGTAAAACGCACACAACGCTTTGTTCATCCTCTCTTCCGTATTCCTTTTCCAAGATAGTTTGGAGTCCAGAATTAAACCAAGGTATTTCGCCTCAGGAGAGAGACTGAGTTGGGTTGTTCCTATCCTTGGAAGTTGAAAGGTTGGTACCTTCCTTTTTCTTGTGAAGAGCACTAGTTCAGTTTTGGAGGGGTTAACCCCAAGACCATTACGCTCCGCCCACTTTGTGATATCGCGTAGTGCTAATTCCATGAGTTCGCTTAGTGTTGGGAGAAATTTTCCTGTTACCAAAACGACCACATCGTCAGCGTACGCAACAACTTCTATTCCTTTTTCTTGTAACGATAAGAGAATTTCGTTCAGGGCTAGATTCCACAAGAGTGGTGATAGGATCCCCCCCTGCGGTGTTCCCCTGTTGATCGCTCTCTTTACGTTACTTATACCAATGGTGGCCGAGACTGTTCTGCTATTGAGCAACTGCTCTGTCCACTCAGTTAGCATCTCGTCGACATTGTGTGCCCTGAGTGCACCCACTAAAGACCTTGTGTGTACGTTATTAAACGCACCTTCAATGTCCAGGAATGCTGCCAGGGCATACTCCTTGTGATGGGCAGTTTCCTCTAAGGTTCTCACAACCTTGTGTAGAGCTGTCTCTACAGACTTGCCCTTAGAACGACCACAGACTATCATGCCAAATTTCAAGTCAATCGGTTCAGCCGTTTTTGCATGAAAGAGGAACAGACAGACAGACAGACAGACACCAACTCATTTTTATATATTAGTATGATTGTAGCTTATTCTTTCTTCTGCATCATTATTTTTATTACAAGTTTAGAAGTTACATGGATTGCTCAGTAAATAAAAATGTTCCATCTAAATGAAAATTTCGCATATGGAGTACAAGTCGTAAGTCTTATATTATAAGCAGCGTGTGACCAAAACTACAGTACCTACTTCGTATTGTAACATTTAACGAACAGTTTTTTTGATAGAAAATTTTCCTTTACATTTTACACTTTTTTTAAACAAAATTAAAAGTTCTATAAATCTGTTCGTTTTGTTGGACTTTTACTGCTGGAAAGCTTGCATCACGAAGTCTTGTGCTGCTGGCGGA
Source organism: Chrysopilus asiliformis (assembly GCA_964034945.1). Classification (NCBI taxonomy): domain Eukaryota; kingdom Metazoa; phylum Arthropoda; class Insecta; order Diptera; family Rhagionidae; genus Chrysopilus; species Chrysopilus asiliformis. The sequence continues at coordinate 38,604,258 of OZ035962.1, forward strand.
AAAGCTCATGGCTGCTACGGCTGGAGTGGCTGCTATGGGTATTTATTTTTTGGAAGTTGAAATTCAATTTTGTTCTAGAATGGATTGAATGAAAATGTTAGTCTGCTTATGATTAGTTTGTGGTGGTATGAGGTAAATCTTATTTTTTAAAAGTAATATCATACATTGAACCATCGAAAAACCGTCAGTTTTCGAGCTAATCGCAGAAAAAGTGAATTGAGCTCTTGTAAGAGGAAACTTTATTGTCTCCAAACTACTGAAAAACCGGGAGTAAATCGCGAAAAACGAAATTGCAATTTTTAATAAGTCTACACTCAGAAAAATGGAGGCTAACTCGACGACCTGCATACGGCGTAATTAGCCTCGGGCTGGCAAATTTATCCTATGAGTGGCGCGCGTTCGCCTGCATCAGGAAAAGTAAAACTTGTGTTGACCTGTGGCCGTAGAAATTCTGAAATTAAGCCACCTGCAGGTGAAGTAAGGCGTTGGGAGCTGCACGAGTTGACCTGAGATAGGTATTTCCACGATGTAATGCCATGTAATGACGATTAAGCTACTCATAGCTTGAATATTTAGCCAACCATAGGTCAACTGAAGACGAGGGCAAGGCGAACTGAAGCAATGTGATGTCAGTAAAGCTGTTGCAGCATTAACAAGCCGCTAATAGGAGAACTTGTTGACCGCTGTGCGTTGTATTCGAAGAGCAGTCAAACCAACACAGCCTTATCATAAAAGGTTAAACAGCAACAGGCTTATTACGCCTCTCGTAGTTGCATTCCCAAGCATTGCATTGCCTAACACAGGCTTATTATCCGGCAACAGTTAATTTTATAAAAAGTAAAACAGAAACAGGCTTATTAGGCCTGTGTTAGTTGGACTTCTAAGCATTGCATTGCTATACTTTACCAGCCTCAGGCCAACTGTACACGAGTGACAGGTTTAATGGCCTGTGTGAGTTGCATTCGTTTGTGCAAATTCGTAATAGCCGTCACTCTCTTGTTAGCAATCGACGCAGAAAGGACATTTTTAGTGAGTTAAAAGTGCAAGTTCGAGTTGATCAAGGAACCGTCTGGTAGGAATCAAAGGTAAGTTTTTCGTTTCAATATGCATGTTTTTAATTCAGTTAAAAAATTAAGTATTAGTTTTTTGTGCCTGGAATTTGCAGGTTTCAATATTTAGGGCCTTATTCACAAAATGTAAGTCGCTCTGTACCATTAACTTTAATTTAAAAAATTTAAAAAACACCCCACTTTCGTATTCAAAAATTGTGTTTTTGACATTTTGTATCTTTAATTAGTTGACAAATCGTTAGTAACTTTACACCAAATTAAACTTAAATTAACTACTGTGAATCAAAAACCACGAAAAACATGCAATTTATGAATAATATTCATTAGTTTTACACAAATTTAGGCTTTGATATTACATGTACGCATAAACCGACTTTAAATTTACTTGTTTTAACGTTTAAAATTTAGAACAAGACAAAAAAAAATTTTTTTTTAATTCCAAACTGGATTCAAATGTAAAATTTTGTGGATAAAATTGAAAATTAAAAAATTATATTAAAGTGGGTTGCAGTTTGTGAATAGGGCAATTAAAATATACGCCTTCGAGGAATTATTAACCCATTTTCTTCCAAAATATCACATTTGTATAGAGCAATATGGAACAGGAACGTACGATGTTTCTCACTGTCCGCTAGAATGATGTGCTGAAGGTTATCAAATGATCAACTTTGACATACCTTGCGAATAATGCCACAGATCATATAATTTAAAATAAAAATTTTCCTTTAAAAATGTTATAATTTATTAAAATAAAATAATAAAATGTAATATAATGAATAAAAAAAATGTGATTGAATTAAAATAACAATTGTTTATTGTAAACTCGCTGAGACCATATGGCAATGTCAGGCGGTAATGGGTTAAGACAGTATTCCGAATTAATGAGATTCTAATAGGTGAACAAGTATGGGGTGGGGGCCAATACTTTGGTTGCTACAAGTGTATTTTGAGCTTCCTAGGGGAAAATAGTAGACCTCCTGAGGCAGGTATACTGTGAGGCTGCTACAGGTCAGCTGTACAGCTGCAGGAGGAAAGATAAGCTTGAGGTAGGCACCAGGTCACTGGTCAACCATGGGTGGTTTTACTAGCCTGCTACAGGTAGATTGTGAGCCTCCACTAGGTAACGTAAACTTGTGGCAGGTTACCGTCAAGCTGTCCCTGGGCGACAGTTAGCCTAAAGTAGCGTTAATCGCGACAAGTTAGTCGTTCGTAGGTTGGCTGTCGGCCTGTGGTAGAATTACTTGACCTGCTGCAGGTGCATTATCGAGCTAGAGGCGTTTAACACTGCATTCATACAGCGCACATGGGTGTACTATAAGCTTATGGCTCCTGTATAATGTGGTTTAATACACCTGGCAATGGTTTATTAAGCCTGTATCAGTTTTAGTTAGCTATTGGTAGTTAAACTAGTTTTGTAATTCTCGCCCAACTGAGGCGTACTTACGCCTGAAACTCTGTCAGCCGGCTAGAGGTCAGAGTTAACCTGACAAAAAGTTGACCCGCAGTACATTTTTCATTTTTCTGAGTGTACATTTTGGTCACTTTCGGTTAAGAAATTTCCACCAAAAGTTGATTTGGATCGTACCATTCCATGACTGAACATATCTGTGAAATTTCATGGCTGTGACTTAAATAGTTTTTGAAAAATCTTGTACACAGACTAAATGACTAACAGATTGGCTGACAAACTAACCGACAGGACATGTTTGTAAAACGTCTTGTATCAATACAATACTTTCATTACTACGTACTTCATATAAGAAAGTCTGAACTTTAATGTGAAGTTTTTTAATCAATTAGCCAGGAATCAAATGCTGATGGAGATTTTATTTCAGTATAAACATGGATACGTAATAAAATATAGTTTATCTAAATCGAGTTAATTAAATTTTATTAAAGAATTCAGTGATATTATGTTATGTCATAAGAGGCATGATTATAAAGATATATACATATATATATATTTACTTATTGTCGGTATCTTCATATAAGGAGTTTGAAGAGCTTTAGGATATTTTTTTGATTTACAGAATTTTCAATGGTTTCATCTCTTTTTTACCTAACAATTCTTTTCGGTTATATTTGACATCCTATGCGCACATTTTTTTTTTGTATTGGAATAACCCTTAAAAAGGAATAGCTCTTATCTATTGTTCTGATCTCTTGGGAAATCTGAAAGTCCGTTCTTTTTTCTATCGAATATGTATGTAGTTAAGTCAAGTACATCAATACAGAAATATACCTTCGGATGTGAAAAACGAACAAAAAAAATTTGTACACACACATATGGAAATTGGGACTACCGTATAACTTTAAGTATTACTTCAGATATGGAAATATTGGGATGGGCCTGGTCCATATTGTTTCATAAACATAGAAGCATTGCTTTCTTATTTCGACTTTTTTTTATATGCTTTATGTTTAGCATATAAATTTGGTTCTTCAATATGAGATGATCGCAAGTTACTTTTAGAGTAAATTTGCGTGTCGAAAAATCCTGAAGACAGAAAATGGTTTACGTGATAAACGTAAAAGTGTATAAAAGACACCTGGGGGCCATCGGCGTTTACTGTACGAAAGTCTTCTTAAACACTAGTTTGACACAATATTTACCATTTTTGTATGAGAATATGAAATTTTAATTCAAATTTTTGACTCTATTTAAAAAGCAACTATATTTAAATAACTCCTAAAAGACAGGAATCTTGCGAAAACTAATCTTCGAAACTGTATTGAATTTTCGCATTTCGGACCGATTTACATAAATAAGCACAAAAATTAAGTATATTTTACCCTTTTGATGACATAAGCAAACATATTAAATCTGTGACATTTATTTATGTTGCTGGCAGCGAACCAGTAGAATGGGTTAAAAATTAATTACGAGGTTTAGCAAAGAAACGGTGGAGAACAATCTGATATAAATTATAATTATGTCGTTAGTGAGGAATGTTTAAGGGAAGATCGGTTCGTGAACGCCTCAGTTTGTCAACGTAGAGGTTCGTGAATTACTCTTAAGCCCCAAAAAGTCCTCGGTTCGTAAACAATGTTTCGCTTTATGAAAAAAATGTTATTTCTTGGGTAGGAATTTTCAATAAAAATTGTGATGAATTTCAACCAGAACTTAGTGGTGTTTCAAAATCTATTAGGAAGATATCTGATATGACCAGGACATTACTTTCTTATACAAAATCTACATCTCTATCCAGTATGACAGTATGACTTGACAAATAAAATTTTAGTGCACAAAAAACGTAAATTTTCTTTATGGAAACTGAAACATTTCGATAACGGTAAAAGATCTACAGTGAAACACAAAAATGTGAAGAATTTTAATATCTTTAATTCGTTTTTACGCAGTTTTTGGAAAAATCGCTAGTTGGCAAGCAATTTGTAAAAATATGATTTATCTCGATAGCGGTTTGATATCGAGTTCTAGTACAACACAAAAGTGTAGGAAATTTTATTATTATTAACTTCTTTTGTAAATAAGACTACTGAAAAATGCGTTTCCAAGTAAATTGCGATAAACGAAATTGCGATTTTTGAAAAGCCGCTATTTTGGTTACTTCCGTTTACCGGATTTTCACCAAAAATTGCAGGACCAAACATAAGGTAATATTTCAATGTAAACTAACAGACTTGCAGATTAATAGACAGAAAGACATTTTTGTAATATCACTACGATTGACTTGGGAGTGCTCAAATGTTTTCGGTTTTTAGTCCTACCACTCAGAAGACCGGGTAACTAAATTGACCATACGTCCGGAATTGGCCGCGACAGTCCCGGAATCTGGCATGATGTCCCGGTGTCCCGGAAATTAAAATGTTGTCCCGGATTTTTCCGTCTATTTCTGTGATTTATCAACCGGTAGAAAAAACGTTTATAATTTTCAAAATATACTCTACTTCAACTGCGAGGTGCTGTAAATCATATTTCTCCCCCTGATGCGTAGTTTTCCGAAAAATTTTCATACCTCGATAATTTTTTCATGACACACATTTCGTCGGCTGAATATTTTTGGACCATGTGTATACCCATTATATACCTATTATCCATATACAAGCTAGCATTCAGGTCCCGATTCTACTTTTGAGTATTTTCGCAATTTCAGAATCTTTTATTTATAAACCGTGCAAAGTCCTGAAGAGTATATTTACTTCTCCTTTCGGACTATGTAAAGCTTGAATTAATAATTGCGCCGCATTCTGTTTCGCATTCTGTTTCAAAAAAGTTCGCCTGCGGCGCATAATTACTAATTGTTCGCGGCTTGATTTAGTTAGTAATTCCTACTCATGCTCGTTTTTGTTTTCGAAAGTATCTAAAAGATGTTGTTTCCTTTTCCCTTTAGCCCCCACCCCCTCACAACAGTTCCAAAAATGTTCGAATCTCACATAAAAACTTATTGTTTTTATGTTTTTTTTTGCTCTTGTTAATAATGGGACGATACCATTGAAAAAAATATCAGTTGAAATCAATATAAAACTTTCCTCTGCAATATTTGGGTTCGGAAAAAATATGTGAAAATTTAATTTTTTTAAATATCTCGAGAACCGTTAAAGATACGTTAAAACCGTTAAAAGAAAACATGTGGAAAACTTTATTTCCTTTAAGTTTGGTTATACATGTTCTTTTTTATCAAAAAGGCATAGTTTTCGAGAAATTTTCACAAAAACTGTATTTTTTCAAAAAATATTAAAAGTCCCCCTTAACGATACCTTTCCAAAAGTTGCTAGCTCAATGAGTTGTCGAGTTTTATTATACGAAAAATGGACATACCGACAGACAGATGCACGGATTTCATACCGATTTCGTACTGATCAGAAAGTTTTCAAGACGAAGAGGAAATAGAAGAGGGAAGTAATAAATAGTTTGTCATACAAATTTACTAATGGCGTTTTCGACTGGCAGATTCAAAGAAGCACTGTCGCAGAATACAGTCAGGTGTTCTCGAGCAGATTTCGAACAGATCTCGAGCACTTCTACTTGGGAGTCTAGCATTTCTTAAAAAATAAGAAGAAGCATAAAACAAATTAAAATTAATTTTGAGAATTTCTCCTTAACTTGACACGGCCGAAATACATTTGGGACCAAACGAAATTCTGTGGTAATTTGCCAAAACTTGATAACTACATTTTTCAAATTTTGAACGAAGCAATTTCAAAATTTTAAAAAAAAATATCTTTTTCTCTGAAGTTGCTCTAAAGTTGCTCACTCTGAGAACTTGTGTTCGACTGAGATTTTTTGATCGCTCGAAAAAGAGTTACGTGTTCGAGTGACGAAAGTACTCCGTATGCGACCACTGAAAGAGCATTTTTCGAGCAATTTTGTGATCTGCCTAATGTAATCAGATTTGAGTTGCTCTTTTAAGGTTAAGGCTAACAAACTCGTGTCAAATTGGAAATGGAAAATACTGCTAGTTTTTTTAATGTATTTGATTACGTAAAAACTTACAAATTTTATCCATGATTTCCACAAATAGAAAATATTTAAATATTGAAAAATAATTTCCAAGAATATTCTTGCCGGCGAACCATCAAATGTCAATTTTTATTTGTTTTTGTTTTATGCTTCTTCTTGTTCTTTGAAAAATGCTCGACTCGCAAGTAGAGGTGCCCGAAATCTGCTCGAGATTTGCTCGAAAATACCTTGCTCTAAACTGTGGTAGAGCCTGCTCTGAATCTGCCAGTCGAAAACGCCATATAACGTATGTCCACAAAGTAGCTGCACAAACTTTAACTCTGAAAATCTCGAACAAACAGGCTGTTTTAGATTTGAATGTTTCTTTTGTTTGAAGCATTCGTCTCCTGATAATAAGTTTTTAATCACTTTTTGTTTGCATCTGACATGAAAGTTATAGAGCAATGCAATTTACGGAAGCGTGTCTATGATATGCTTGGACGTAGTGATAAAAAGTCTTGTTTGGACCATTTTCTTAAGGAAGGTTTTAATCGGAGAACCTTGTATAGCATATTTTCTCGTTATAACCAAGGTTCCGCTCCGGAAAACTTGAAAAAACGGGTAGGCCAAAAAAGTTAAGTTCAAAAAAATTTAAAAAATTGAAAAAAGTATCAGAAAATCGAATTGGTGTTACCGTCCAAAAGCTTGCGCGAAAATTCGCAGTGTCCAAGTCCTGTATTTCGGTAAATTTGAAAAAGTTAAATTTAAAACATTACAAAATAGAGAAAATTCCGAGATATACCGAAAAACAATTGTTAGAAATACCAAAAAGGGCCCGTTTGATGCGTACCAAATTCTTGAACAATCAAAAACTGATCATTATGGATGACGAGAAATATTTTACGTTTTCTAATAGTTCTGATAACACGACCAATCGTTTTTATACGGAAAATAAAAAGACAACACCAAATGAAATAAAACATGTCAAAAAATTAAAATTTGAACCCAAGGTGTTGGTATGCTGCGCCATTTCGGTGAAAGGGATTTCGCAATTGTTCATACAAACGTCACGAAGTGTAGCAGTGAATTCGGACGTCTACATACATTAAATATTGTTTGACAAAATTGCATCGGTTTATTGAACAAAAGCATAAAGGAGACAATATTATATTTTGGCCAGATTTAGCGCCATGCCATTACGCCAGAAACACCACGGATTGGCTGAAGTCAAAGAAAATTGATTTTATACCAAAGGAAGCTAATCCTCCAAACATACCAGCGGCGCGGCCTATAAAAGATTTTTGGGCTATTTTGTCCAGAATCGTTTACAAGGATGGTTGGGAAGCAACAAACGATGAGGAGCTGAAAAAAAGAATCAGGGCTTCTGTTAAAAAAGTCGACCTTAAAGTGATCCAGCACATGATGCAAGGAGTCAAATCTAAACTTTGGGTAATTGAAGATAACGGTCCAATATCAATAAACCACCAATATAATTTTTATTTAAATGTATGAGGATAAAAGAATAAAATTTCATTTAGTGGCTGGTGCTTTTTAATTTTGTATATTTGTACTTTGAATTTTGTGCAGCTACTTTGTGGACATACGTTATGTGCAAACCGGATTGAAAGCTCTTAAGCAGTTCGGAAAGCATCTTCGATCTTCTATTACCAGAAGGTCCATAGTTAGGATGATCATACGCCCGGGATAAACCCGTAAAATACTGGATTTGAGTATCCCGATCAGGAAACCAAATGTTTGTCCTGGGTTTTTAAGTTAGTATGTGTATTATAAAATACTAAAGAACAAAATACTCAAAAACATAATCCTTAAATTGAAAGACTTCCACATTTCGGAATGCAAGTTATCTCACTATAACGGATATGAATTTTAGATCAATACAACCGATTCAAATCTTTGACTGTTCAACTTCGAGGCTTTCAATTTAAACACATATTTGACATGTAAACTCAAAAATTTTCGATATGGCGCAGGTTTTTGAACGATTTCTTCCTTTTGCACATTCTTGTTTTTAAAAAAAATGCCTACGTATAGTTTTCAATTGTGAGATTTTTTTTCCAAATCTTTTGCCTACAGCGAAATTTGTTCTGCATTTTAAAGAATTTAGACAAACTCGGTTCCCTCCCTCCGATCAGTATTTAAAAAATTTTCATGCTCATGAAAATTCAAACACAGGTTTTGTCTCAAGTGACCTGCACTTATCGGTCCCTGCACTTATCGGGCCCTGCACTTATCAAGCCCTGCACTTATCGGGCTCTGAACTTATCGGACCCTGCACTTATCGGGCCCTGTACTTATCGGGCCCTGCACTTATCGGGCCCTGCGATTGGATGAATTCCCCCCCCCCCCCCCCTCCCTTGTACCTATCCCGGATTCATGCAAAAAAAATGTCAACCTCCTCACAGTAAAATTTTATCACAATCGGTCAGATAGTTTTTGAGAAAATTATATAAATAAATTATTATTATTATTATAAAATTGTCCATATCTCAAAATTAGTACCTATTCAATGGAAACAAATTCTTTTTTTAAGTCAGCATAGTTGAATCATCTTAAAACAACTGCATTTGCTATAGAGTGTTGTCCATTTTTTATTTATCATTAAACCGGGCATGTCTTACAATACAAGGAAAACTTTAGAGTAGCCATAAAATTTGCGGAACCTAGTTTTCCATAGTTGATTGAGCACCCTTGATGAATACAATTTTATCTCAAAACATTTTTTCTAACAATGGATAACAATTTCGATTAACAGCACTTTACAGAATTACGGTTCGACCTTTTCTTCGAAAAATCAATTTTTTGCATAACGATGTCCAATATTCAGAGTAATTCGCTCAATTATGGAGAAGTATACTTTTTTTTAGAGCGTTATTGAAAGATTTAAAGTTCTTCCTTTTAAATTTACAAATTTCTGCTACAAACATTTTTATCTCCATATACATATGGAAACATCTATAAGCCTTGCTATTCTTATCGCATTATTTCCGTTTTATGGGTAGGCATTAAAAGGGATTTACCTAAAAATATGTGAAATTGATTTAAGTCTTTGCGCAAGCATCGAACCTAACAAGATCGTTAACAATAAAAAGTACAAGGCCCAAAGCACTTGAATTATTCAGAAACATTAACACATGCACAATCGTTATACAGATTTAGAGCAACCGTCTATATATATTCACCTTTTTGGGACATTTTTTCGTTGGTATTTTGCTTTTGTCGTTGCCCATCAGTACCAAGTCTACTTACATCTCAATTACTTAATATCCTAAATGATTCCCGGACAGTGATTAACTCCAGACAGGAGATTTTTTTTTTTGGGTCAGCCTTAGTCACCCTTAAGAGGGTAAAAATATGATGAGACTAAAATGCTCGCGGCTTTTTTCGTTGTGTTGTATGGGGGTCAATTTTTACCACATCGTATGAAGGTACAAAGTATGTCCCTTTTTCATTTTATAGTGGGACAGGATAGCCTTAGATTCACACAGAAATATCTGTTGCCAGAGAACCAGTGGTTAAGCTATATCCGCTTTTGCGTCCATGGCACTCAGTGTAATACATTTTTAATGGCTATGGCAAAATTAAAATTTCCAAAAAATTTTTGCCTTTGATGTATCCATAAATGCGAGGACACCATCATTTACGAAGGTTTCTCGTTACACAAAAAGCGAAGCGGACATTAATACCTACCGTTGCTGAATGAATATATCATCTTTTTTTAGGAATATTGAAGCAAAATTCCCCAAATTAATTACAAATTCACTGCTGGATATTTTCTCAATATAAGATTAAATGTAAAAAACGAAAATATGCTTTTTGCGATATTATTTTTGATCCGCAGTAAAGCTCTATGATGTTCTACTTTTGTAAAAGGCAATTAGTTGCTCGCCACTGGAAATCATTTTAACTGCAATTTACCGCTTTTTGATGTTTCATAAAGACAATATCCGCATATCAAAAGTTCATTTTGTTTTAAATTAAAAATCTGATGTAGTCACCCCATGACTTTATTGTACTCAAAAAAAATGAAATATTTATAACACGTCATATCTCTGTGATGGGCTTGGATAGGCTCGTTTATATATTTGTAGAACATAACACGAGAAAATTAACAAATAAATGTCCTTATTCCAAATTCTTAAACAATCACGATCTTAGACACTAAACACTCCATTTTAATAGTTCAAAATGTCAGAGGTCATAAAAAATATAACAAAATGTTGCCAGTTTTCCCGAGGAAAAGTGGGAAAACGGATATTTGCAAAACTCAATGGGCGCATCCAACTACCAGAGCGGCTCTGGAGCGAAGCTCAGCTGTCAAAAAAATGCTCAGCTGAGCAGCATTTTGTGTCCTGAATGCACCGCTCATTTATATATGAGCTGTCATTGAAAGAAATTATTGTTCAAGATGGACCGCGATGTAATTATCTCCGTAATGTTAGAAATTTGTGCTTCTGATACGATAAATCTCGAAGCTATTTCACTTTTGGTTGAAGAGTGTAATACTTCAGTTGAAGTCGCCCCAATCCGGAATGCGGCACCCGAAAGAAACCGGGATTATTTTGAGGTGACTATACCGTAGTACACTCCCGAACTCTTTCGCCAACATTTACCACAACGCCGACTATTTCCATTCCTGTTTGCTCAGCAAAAACTTCCATGAGGCTTCCCGTATTATAAATAACATAAATAACTATAAATATTATAAATAACACTATTTATTTCCGTCGTCATTTTTAAACACAACGCGACAAATTGAGGTTATGTAATTCTTCATTTGACATTTGCTCAGCTACTGAGCGGAGTTCTTTTACGCTCAGAAAAAATGTGAGCTGCTCAGTTGAGCCGCTCTGTAGCAATTGCGTTCAGTAACTGAGCACCTTTTTCGCTCTAGAGCGACGCTGAGGGGCTCAGGTCGCTGAATGCAGCCAATGTGTTTCAACCCCGTACCTACAGGCCGTTTACCCACTTAGGGCTGGAATTTCGGAAATACAATATTTTCCCTCTATAGCAGAGGAAAGTAAGAACAGGTCGATATCTAAGTTTTGAAGAGCAGGAGAGCGGCAGAAAATAAATGAGTGGGTCACACCGCCATACAAGCTATACAAAATTCTCAACTTTGGCAAATGAAAAATACAAACATGTGGTACTCGGTAATAAAAACTCGATCTTTTTTTTCATGTTTTCGGGCGTGACCCCATTATTCTTTTCCATTCATTTTGAAAATAAATAGTAAGAATTTATGAAATTTTCACTCCGGTTTTTAAATGACTGATTGATCTCTCTAATATACAAGTTCTCTTCTCTTACTGATCATTTATATTCTTCCCCTCAATTAAATCTGTGACAATATTGTCATTATAGTACATATATTGTCATTATAGTAAACATCGCATGCAGAACTCTATAACTAAGGATTAGCCAGAATCCTGATTTTTTATATAAAGGGTCTTTCAAAAAAGACGGTCGAAGTTGGTTAGGTTATAGCAATCATGTTGTTAAAGCAAAATCTGTCAAATTTGTTGTGAATTGTTCAGTACTAAATTTTATTTTCAAAATCAGTGCTCCGGTCAAGAAACGTTCTGACAAAAAAATCACCTTTAGCAATGAGGCTCATGAATGGATTTGTGAACAAGCAAAATTGACGAATTTGGGGCGATACAAATACACAAGAGATACACCAGCACCAAATGCATCCCAAGAAAATCACTGTTTGGTGCGGAATTTGGTCTGGTGGAATGATCGGCCCATACTTCTTCCAAAATGAAACTTGCATTTCCATAACCGTCAACGGCGATCGCTACAGATCGATGATTAACTTTTTGTGGCCTAAACTGGATGATATGGATACTGACAGCATGTGGTTCCAACAGGACGGCGCTACATGCCACACAGCGCATGCCACGATGGAAATTATGGACGAGCGATTTGAGGGCATGGTTATCTCGCACGGCGGCAACGTGAACTGGCTACCGAGATCGTGTAATTTAATGCGTTTAGACTTCTTCATTTGGGCTATCTTAAATCGCAGGTCTATGCGAATAAACCGCAAACAATTGACGAACGACATCCAGCAAATTCATTTTTTTTTGCTTTTCTGGATGTCTGATTTAGAATTCCTCCTTTTATTTTTGCATAAACGTACGACAGGAATGCGAAAACCCGAACAGTACGACTTTTTGACTTATTTTAACTAACTGAAAAGTAATTTCAAAATAAATTTACTTCATTTACTTTTCTCTTCTTTAGAATGAAAGTATTGTACTCATGACGGAGTCCGACTAGAGAACGGGGGCTTTTAACTTTTTTATCAGCACGAAATCCGTTTCACACAAAATTATGAGGATGTCTGTGCATCTGTTTGTCATTCTCTCGGTCTGTTCGTTAAACGTATCTTAAATAACTCGAGAACTCGGCGACGTGAGTAAGTTTTACAACAATTGGAGTTTTCTATCAGCTTTTGGAAAACTAGCGGTAGCTTTAACGGATGCCTTCCCACCTTTTTTATTTTATTTTTTTGAAAAAATACAGTTTCTTAAAATTTTTTCGAAAACGTGAGCTTTTGGGTAAAAATGAATGTAACAAAATTTAAAGGTAATAAAATATTCTACATTTTCGCTTTGACGATTTTTTTGTATATCTAAGGCACTTGGCACACCGAATGCGAATTCGCATCGCATTGCGAAAAAGTTCAAGTTTACCACGCGATCTTATATCATATGTCATCTACATGAGCTCTAATTTTGTATTACATAACAATGCGGTCTCCCCAAAATTGCAGTCCCTGCAAAATTAGAACTCATGTAGATTACATCTATATAAAATTGGAAGTTTGTCTGTTGGTTGGTTTGAGATTACAAAACTCAAAAACTACCGGACCGATTTTTACGCGGTTTTTTGCAAAATGATCTGTGTTGCCAGGAGCAGGTAGATTTTCAAAATTCGCAACGGAAGGCCCTGAAAGGATAACATAAATATCCTTTTTTCCGTTTTGCCCCGAAAAAATTTGCATTATCGGGTTTTTGAAGTCGCTGATCACGAATCCGGTATCAGATTTTCAAAATTCAAAACGGAAGGTCCTGAAAGGATAGCGCAAATATTCTTTTTCCCATTTTTCCCCGGAAAATTGGCATTATAGGGTATTTGGGTCGCTGATCACGAATCTGGTATTAGATTTTCAAAATTCTAACCGAGAAGTCCTGTAAGGGTAACGCAAATGTCCTTTTTCCAATTTTTCTTGAAACAATTGACACTAAGGGGTTTTCGAGTTCGCTGATCATGAATCCGGTGTTCGATTTTTCAAATGCTAAACGGAAGGTCCTGTAAGGATAACAGAAATGTCCTTTTTCCAATTTTTATCGTAAAAACAGGCTTTGGCAAGTTTTCATGGTTGCTTATCACAACTTTTTTGGAATTTCAAAATTCGAAACGGAAGGTCCTGTAAGGATAACATTTGTTCCCAAAACTTTTTAAATTATTTATGGTTTTTTGGCATTCTAAAATTTATACAAAAAACTTTTAGCTGGCAACGTAGGGTCTGCTAATACAATATAAGATCGCTTGATAAGTTTAAACTTTTTCACTATGCGGTGCGAATTCTCATTCGGCGTGCAAGTGCCTAACAGTTCTCGATGATTAAAAAACAGTTGTTTGACAATATCTCGAAAACTATGCGCTTTTATGAAAAAATGCATATAATTAAAGTTACAGGAAATAGAACTTTCTACATTTTTCCTTTTAACGATATTTACGTGCCTTCAACAGTTCTCGAGATATTTGAAAAAATATGATTTTTTCATATTTTTCCGAAACCAAATGTTGCAGACGAAAGTTTTGTATTTATCGCATCTGATATTTTTTAGAGTGACATTTTCTACACTGTTGATTAAGCAGAGCCAAATTATCGACTTTGTATTTACTTTCCACTTCCATAGTTTGCAAGCAATTTCAAGAACAACAAAAATAAATTAATTATCTTTTGTACCTATTATTCAATAATACATAGAAGAAAGTAAGACATTTATATAACGCATTTTTATCTTTTAATGGACCAAAAAATTTAGCATATAATTAATAAAGACTTTTCATTTAAATTTTATTTTTTTTGGCTCTTTTATTGCCCGGCATTAATCATAAAAGAAATCACTTTGAAAAATTGTACCGATTTAAAATCGATTGTAATTTAAATGTAATGATTTCCAACGATATCTAAAGTGCTTGGGCAAACACAATTTTGCCTTCTAGAAATAGAAATACCTCTTCAGTGATTTTTTCGTTTATAAGCAATTTTTTTCTCAGGAGACTTATGTGTTATTTAGATTTGTGTAAATGTAAGGACTCGTGGTAGATAAACATATGCATTCTATACGGAAAGATTTACACGAGATGGCTACCAATTCGTAATATTGACTCTTTTGATGTGTGTATTTCTAGAAAATATTTTAAATTAATGTCTTGCTCTTCTTTGCATCGGTTTACGTAATGACAGATTATTTCGTCTAACACGTTTATTACATGAAAAAGGAGTTTAGATCAATTTAATTTTAATATTTTTGGAAAAGAATTATATTATTCGAACTCTGATTTATTATTGACATTTTAATTTAGTAGAGTGCTAACAAGGTGGTTAAAATATGTTGAAATAATCTTTTTACAATTTGATTCGTTCAAGTATTGCGCATGTGTGTAAATTTGTTATTTTGCGACTCAAAATCTGTAAGGATCACCTTATCGTTAGCAAAAATTATATCGACTGCTGTTATAGAGCAGGGGTCGAAGGGGTTAGGGTTAAGGAAATCAAATCACTGACTTACAATCTAACTAAATTTAATTTTCCCGCAAAGTTATATCACAGCTGCTGAGAAATTGTTTGCATTTGTCGATTTTGAAGGACTAAGCGGAGCTTCATACACGTTGACAATCCATACAATACTATTGTTTCCAGTACCACACTCCTTATTATTGCATCAAATAACATTTCACAACATACACAATTGAAAATATGCTCAACATATTAATTTTTAAACCAATTTCCTTAACTCCACTAGCACAATTTTTAAAAATCAATATTTACACCATTTTTCACCAAAACTAAACGTTAACTCTCTATTAACACTTTTTGACTAAAATTATTTGTTTGATTTATAAACAGAAATTATTTGCAACAAAGAAAAATTATTCGGGGCCAACACTTATTGTTTATCACTAGGGCCTTCCAAACATAAGAAAATTGTAAAATCACAATTTTTAACAATTTTTGGTAGTTTTGAAAGAGAATAACAAGTTTTGGTTATTTTTAAAGAAAACAACAAGTGTTCCCGATTTTAGCAACTTTCATACAATTATTAACAATTTTTCTACTTATTTACAAAAAGCATTATGTTCTAAAAAAAAAGTGTTTGTGCTAGTGAAAATGTCGCGTACAAAAAACTTCCAAAGAATATTGTACCATATCCTGAAAATCACAATTTTTTTTTGATTCTCAAATCAAATTTAGTCACAACTGGCAATACTCCACAATTTTGGTACAAATATAATTAATTGAGTTTATTAAACTAGTTATTAAGATCAATAATTCTGATGATTCGGAACTACTAGGATACACATCCGATCAATACCAAATTGTCGTAGTTTAGTGCAAGGAAGGGGTGTTGGACCGCAAACCGGTCAGGGGCAAAGCTTCTGGTTCTATAATACACCATCAACGAGTCCTTTTTATTTTTATTTTCTGGCGAGCGGGAACGGATCTTAGCCCGCAAACTTTAAACGACACACCAAAATCGCTGGATATATTAAAGTTTTACGCCGATCGTGACGATACACGCAAATATAGCCTAACATTTAAAATTTTGTGAGAAATTTAAAATTTTGTTCGAAAAAACCTTGCGTCTGGCACGCTCATGTTTTTTTTATTTAATTTAATGATTTCACGCCTGATCTCTTGGCATCCTATGCAGGTAATTTACTACTGATGCTATTATGGTGCCTATTTTCTATTCCTAATTAGCATTCTAGATAGCCACATTGCCTTGTTGCCTATATAGATGTACATAATTTGACGAAAAATATACTAGCCAAGCCATACGCATAAAGTTGTTCATTTGTAGAATAGTCGCAGGTTAGTATTACTCGACCATCCGGTTGTATGTATTTGTAATTTACTCATAGGACATGTTTCATTTCCCCAAAAATAACAAACCGCAAGTATATTTGATTGCAGGTACACTTCGTATTGCTGGAAATGTAGAGATAACTAAAACCTCATCACGTTTTACAGATATTATTTGAAGAAGTTCTCGAAATGTAAAGGTGTACACGCTAAACAGCAATATCTGAGCATTTGGTAAGTTGACATGTGGGTACAGGGTACTTAATATACTAAAATGCCAAGGGGTCCACGGTGATATACACAACAGTACAAACATATAAACCCTTCGGAGAGCCATATAAAAAATAGCTTCATCGGATGGTATTTCAGTGTTGAGGGTAGGTTGATGTGATGTGATGTGGCACCCTTATTCAACCAATAACAACACAAAGTCACAAAAACAGTGGTCACTTGTACGTGATGTCATCAAACAGTAAAATCACTTTTAATGTTGTTGAGGGCCCGTTTAAAGGTGAACATATCCGGAATGGACCGGTGGACCAGGTGGAGTCAGTTGGCCATTAAGGCTGAAGTCAGATGTAATCAGTGCGTATAAGTACTCAAGGAATAGGGAATCTATTTCATATATATTTTTATACACATTTATATGAAGGTATCTACATGAAAGCTAAATTTATATAATGTCGTAAACCTGCGTACCAATTTAATGAGATGTATTATAAATAACTACATAGTAACAAAATGGATAAAAACATTAGATTTTAATAATGACAAGTACAGATGACAACGAAATTGGAGATTATATAATATTAAGAAGAACACAGATTTTGTACAAAAGAAAAACAATCAGAAAGAATACAAATAAAAAATCGCAATAAGTTTTTTTTATTTGCAAACATTATATCAATGCATTAGACTAATATTTGATAAACTAGAATTAAAGGGTGACTGCAATCTTGGTAGGAATTCCGTAAGGTCACAGGCGACTGTCAATTCGACGACTTTTCAAGTTGACGAATTTTCAAGCTAATCGGTTCAGAGGCAAGGAGATGAGTATTATTTTTGTGGACGAAAACTTTCGATGGAGCAAAACGCACCCAATGGCAAAAACGTGACAAAATTGCTCCTATGGTTCAGAAAATAGCAGAAGAGAGGTTCACAAGCAATGGGGGAGGGTGTTATTTTAAAACTTGTCTTGCGGAACAGTTTACGCAATGGCGCAGAGATAGCAAAAGAGGGGCTTACTGGAAAGGCAGAGTGTACTATTAGGGTAAAAGAAAACTGTCCTTGGGGGGCAATTTACCTAATAGTATAAACCATATCAAGATTGCTCCAACGGTTCAGGAGATAGCATGAGAGGGACTTACTGGAAATAGGAGAGGATATCATTTGAGTGGGACAAAAATTTCCTTGGGGGGCAATTTACACAGTGGCGCAACGTGCCAAAATCGGTTCGCTAGGACGGGATCTATAGTATAGCGTTATATTATACACATATATATATATATATATCGAATATCAGAAAAATCCTTACATTTGATTAAATTTCGATTAAGAAACTGAACTGCTTCAGGTGAAACTTTTGACAGATGCACTTCAGTGTCTAAATTAATATATAGGGTACGTGATTACCCCATGGCCCCCCCCCCCTCAAAACTCCTCTCCTGCTTTTCACAAAACCCCTGAACGAATCTTGATGCGACCTTTACTATTGGGTAGAGAAACCCTGAAATAGACTATAGTTGAATTAAATATTTTCAGTAATCTTGTTTTGGTACCGGTGGGAGGACAATAAGTTGTATTAACCGACTTCCGTTGATAAAATACTTTTTTGGCATTAACCGTTGACAGATATTAGTTGCCGCACTATCAGGAGCGAGATTCGAAATAAACGTCCACATTCGTTTTCTGGAGCTTACTCGAAGAGAAGGATTTTGCATTGACAGCTGATACTGATGAAAGAAGAACAGGCTAGTTTTCAATACTAGGACCGTCGTGTTTATCTGTCTCCTGATCGTCGACAGTTTCGTTGAGGTGGTCAGATCCATCCTGACTAGGCCACTCATTTTTGTTCCATTTGGTCTCGATACAGCAAGAGTTGCTCGAGTTCCTTGACCAACGTCGGTAAATTCTTTGTCGGTTAAATAGTTCTATAACGTTAATCTCGAGTTGATACAATCCAAATCCAAGACTTAATTTCCCTGTTAATGGCAACATGAATCTTAGCAATGTTAGAACATACCACTGACCTAATACCATCCACCAAAGTAATTAAGTAGTCTTCCATTGACTTATTTATAATATGTTACCGGCCAAACCCGACTTCAGGCTAAACTAGCGTCATAGGATAAACTAGCTTGGCAGCGACCTCCCCTCACACCCCCTTTTCCAACCACCCGCATCATCACACTCCCTCTCTAAATACAATATTTTAAAAGGGAAATCTAAAGGGGGGATTCATGTATATAAATATATATGCTAGGGGCTTTGCGGTTACCCTCGGGTCGACCTTTGCCCTCCTGGTAACTACTCGGCGTCCGATCTCGTGTTATATGTACTATGACAAAATTACTTCAAAGTTACAAAATATAAATAGTATCCATTAGAGGTTAAGTGATTAATAAGAATATCACAATTTTTTGAATTATTTGACCGTATTGTTTCAAGAAAATGGAAAATTGGAGACTTATGACAAGATTGTCATTTGTTTCACGGTACATGAGTTATTAGGGATGAAATAGGGAGCCTTGGGTTGAGCCATAGTCTAAAACACACTCCTTTATACCAGCAAGTTCTAAAAGTTTCATCCAAATCGGGTCAGTGGTTCTTGATTTTTAAGCGAACAAACAGACAGTCTGACAGGCATTCAAGCCTATTATATAATAGATATATATATACATTTATGTTTAACTTTATCATAGCTCTATACTGTTTCTTTGAGACTCCAAGTGACATGTGTATAAATGTGTGTTGATATATTTATATAGTTTTCCAGAAAAGTAAGTAGATATCTAATAAAGTTAAGTGCATGGGTTGTATCAAGGGACTACTATTGTATGTTGTTATGACACCATCAGAAGAAACTAAAATTTCCCTTTTATTTACCATTCTCCTTTTTCTGAGTTCAGTGCTTGACTCCGAAAAGGTAAAGCAATTTATTTCGTCTGCAAATATTGCAGTATAGACACTAACGACTGTATTCAAAAGGGTTTTAAATATAATTCAAACAAAAAATATATAATCAGTTAAATAGATGCCTTTCGTTTCTGTAATATCGATAGTAAACATATTATGTTGTGGTTAACTTGCTTCGGAATAACAGTCGCGGCTGCCAAGCTGGACGCTTCTTTGTAAATTGAAATGCGTTTTACTTTTCTTACATATAGGAAAGGTATTAAAATCACTTCAAATATCGGAATCATAGCGGGGTCCGTACGTCCCCTGGACATAAACCGATCGAATAAGTTCTATGAGTCCGCAACATGTATGTATATTAGAATGTGTGTTCGTGCGCATACATCTAGGTAAAATCGAGTTCTTCCAGTTAACTTTAATCCATTTTGACGCGATTTTTTGCATTCGAAAACTGTTAGCGTTGCATAGAACGCGATTTTGAAAAAAACTAGACGTTTTCAAGAAAATCGCAAAAAAGAATCCATTTGTTTTGGAGAGGGAGAAAGGAGCAGTTCACTTTTTCTCATTTTTAGAAGAGTTTCACCTTTTGATAACAACCTGTTCTGTGCCAAATTTCAACTTTCTAGCTCAATTAGTTCTCGAGTTTCCAAATTTTTGGTAAAAATACGCTATACCGACGCGCATTGCTACGGCATTCATATTTTTTTGGTAGATTGTGAGGATATAGTGCTTTCCAAAACATATTGCTATGAAACTGTTATTTCTCCACCAATTTGAAAACCGTAAAATGATCCGTCTAAAGAATTGTTTTTGCTTAATTGCCCCCCTTGGGTAAAAAATAGGCCTACATTGATTTTTTCCATCAAGCCTGCCTGTTGGGAAGATGAGAAAGGTCACTCGGGCATTTTCGAGGTCGCTGATTACGAATCAGGCATGAAAATTTCAAAATTTGAAACGGAAGGTCCTCTAAGGATAACGAAAGTTTTTTTTTCTAATTTTTACCCGGAAAAACTGGCATTAAGGGGTTTTCGGGGTCGCCAGACGTTTAATCAAAATTTAGGTTTTTTGTAATATAGCGGGCCTAAATTGTTCCTGTAAGTATTTTTGTCTGAACCCGAGCCCTTGACTAAAAGGAATTAAAATTTTCCTCATATTTTCTATATTTGTTTTTGTTGCAATAAAGTTTTAAAAACTTATTTTTGGTGTGATACTGGAAAAGCGAATTTCTTTTAACATATATCACATCTTAGAACATCTAAATATAAATATAAAGATAGATAGTAAGAAATATTATATAGATATTTTTCTGTTGATATAAATTATGAACTACATTGAATTGGTAGGTAGGTATACTAAAATCGATAAATATGTGTCGTTTATACTTTCGCAGATAAGCCGCTATACAATTTGATTAAATATTTGATCAAATTGGATGGAAACTTAACATCATTTCTTATAGTAAATTTACAGGGAATATCCTTTGTCAACATATTTCCTTCTTGCTTTCGTTTTCTTTTTGATACTTCTTTTTTCATATACGTATATTTATGGCAACTGGCAAAATGGAACTTTTCAAAAAAAAAAATCGACAGATATATTCATGCTATAATATTTTTTTTCCAAACGAGTGGGTTTCTTACTAAAAAATGCAAATTCGCTAGTATAACCGAATACATAAACTGAATTTACAGAAGACGTCTTCACGCACATCCTTAATTCCAGTCTCAAATATGTGTAATCCAATTTTTCAAGAATATCACCAAACATCAATACCTCATTTCCTTTTTCAATTTTCATCAAATTTGTTTTCATTTCGCGCAAACATATCGCACTTCTATTGATTCCCATCGGCGAGATCGGGACTTGGTTGACGCCCAGGTCCACTTGGGTATCCCGTGTCCTCCATATGTACAGTGATATATGGCAGCCGTGCTATATATAGTGTGTACTGACATATAGGCCCTCTCATGTACGTGCATTTAATACATAGAAAAAAAAACCCTATTTGAAAACTGGAACCAGAGTTTGGTCCCGTACCGCTGGGATATTCGCTACAGGATTCGAAACAAGTCTGCTGTGGTTCAATACCAATCGTTTCTTGAATTTTAGCATCCTCTATGGGCGCATAAAGCATATCAACTAAAAATTGTGAATATATAGTATAGAAACGGTTCCCCATTTAAACTACACATATTCTGTGACAATATTAGGACAGTACTTCAATATAAAAAAAAGCGATATCGCTCGCTACCAAACCATCTTGGCTCAGCATGCATTAGTGGACGGCAAGTATGTATGACAGGAATAAATGGGTCTCCACTCACGATACAAATCCATAGAGATTCTTTTTATTCAGCTTGGACAAAATATGTGCGCATATAAGTATATGAATATGCAGATAAGCTAGCATATATTCTCTCGTCTCCCAGGTCCTTTGTTGAATTTCATATTTTATTCATAAAAGAAATACAAAAAATTGACACTTTCACCAGATCACCGAAAAGGATATTATTATATACCTAAATTAAAATATTCATACATATCAACGCACTATGCAAATATCTATTTATAAACAAAAAAAAACTGGTGAAAAGGGTGAAATTGAAAAACTTAAAATTCTTGTGATTTTTGAAAATCTGGCACACAGTAACTATTCAATATATTGGGAGTACAAATGGAAGACCGCCGTTTTCCAATAGATGGCGCTAGCTGGTCAAAAACGTCAGATCAGAAACGTCAAATGATAAGCTAGGCATCTGGCAACATCATTAAATTTGTGAATTTTTATCGACGTCATATATTTTATTGTTTGTGAAAATGTCGAAATTTGAGCGTCATTTGCCGGAAGTGTTGCTTTTTTGCCTTCAATTCGAAAAAATCTGCGGTGAGGTGTGTCGAATGATTATAGAAACTTATGGTGAGGCTTATTAGTGAAAGAACGTATCGCGAATGGTTTCAACGCTACAAAATGGTGATTTTGACGTAGGAGATAAGGAACGTCCCGGATCGATGAAAAATTATGAGCAGTTGCAACCGGGTGAAACCACCACGGAACTTACTACCGGACACAACTAATACGTTTGAGCCAAACATTGAAGGAAAAGGGCCACAATTCGAGCAAAGACATGACAAAGTGGTTTTGCAGCACGACAACGCTCGGGCACATGTTGCTAATGTCGTTAAAACCTACCTGGAAACATTCAATTGGGACATCCTACCCCATCCGCCGTATTTTCCAGACGTCGCCCCTTTCGACTACCACCGGTTCCGATCAATGACGCATGACCTGACTGGGCAGCACTTCGTTCTTACGTAAAGATCAAAAATTGGTTCGATTTCCGGTTCGCCTCTAAAGAAGAGCACTTCTTTCGGCGCGGAATCTGTATGCTGCCAAAAAGATTGGAAGAAGTTATGGCTAGTGATAGACAATGTTTTGAAGAGTAAATCTGTAAGCATTTTTCGACAAAGAAGCGGCGGTTTTCCATTTGTATATCTCCTACTAAGCATTACGTGAAAATCGGTGACGCAGCTTAAAAAGATTTCTCAAGAAACCTAGATTCTAAGTTAACCCAACAATTCCGCAGTATAATAACCCAAGGTTGAAGGATTTTTCCTAGACACATAATTTGGAGTTTACAGTTAAAAATTGAAAAATAACAGTGTTACAGCATATTGAATTTTTTCGGGAAATCTTTGAGACGCGACTGCGTTGTTTCTTTGGGTTTACAACAATAATGACTAAAGTATTTAAGCTTGTAGCATCTTAGACTACCGTGATACGTTCAATCTACCCACCACAATCCATCTAAGGGAAATTTAGACTTTATTCCTTCTAAAAAATGTTCTTATTTCCATACGGAAATATCATAGCGGGGAAACCATACGGAAACTGTCCTTGGCCCCAAAATGAAAACTTTTTACCACGTTTAATAGACCTTAGTACAGATTAAATTAAAAGTAGCGTTGCCGAGTAAACCGAAAAAATAATTTCTAAGAAAAAAAAATTTTTTTCTCTGAAATGGAAAAAACTAGCCACTTGTGGTTAATATTTATATATTATACTAGCAGACCCTACGTTGCCAGCTTAAAGTTTTTTGTATAAATTTTAGAATTCCAAAAAAACCATAAATAACTTAAAAACTTTTCGGAAAAAATGTTGTTTTTACAGGACCTTCCGTCAGAGTTATTGAAACTGAAACGCCGGCTTCGTAATCAGCGACCCCGAAAACCTCCTAAAGCCAGTTTTTGAGAGAAAAATTAGAAAACAGACATTTGCGTTATCCTTCTGTTCCGAATTTTGTAATTTCAACACCGGATTCGTGATTAGCAACCCCGGAAACCCCCTAATGCCGATTTTTCCGGGGAAAAATGGGAAAAAGGATATTTTCGTTATCCTGTAACCTTCTGTTTCGAATTTTGAAAATCTAATGCCGGATTCGTGATCAGCGACCCCATATTGCCAATTTTTCCGGGGAAAAATCGGAAAAAGGATATTTTCGTTATCCTTACAGGACTTTCCGTTTCGAATTTTGAAAATCTAACATAGCTAAAAACCTGCTCCTGGCAAGGCAGATCATTTTGCAAAAAACCGCGTAAAAATCGGTCCAGTCGTTTTTGAGTTTTGTAATCTCAAACCAACAGGCCAACCAACAAACAGACCAACAAACAGACCAACAAACAGACCAACAAACATCCATTTTTATATAAGACAAGTAGATATAACTTAGGGGTATTATCAAAAAAAAACATTAAGTATATTGCCCTTAGGTAGAAAAATTATTGCAATTTTAAAATTCCAAAAAAAAGAAATTTTACTGTGGGTTGGCGAGAGCTGCATTCTCAAAATTTATTTGAAGAAATTATTTTTTAGAGCCGTAGAAGATATAATTCTTCGGGGGAGTTCTAAGTGATGCAATACTGTCCAAAATTAAAAAAAAAAACCTGTTCGCCGCCATATATTTTCCATATAACCAAACACACTTTCTTCTATTTTTCGTTGAGATTAACCATATATGGTAAACTTCAAATTTTCTAAATTCGTTGGAAAACTGCCTATAAAAATATTTAAATCTGTAATTAAAAAAAAAGATTTCTTCATATGGAGTATAAAACATTTCAACACATTTCAAAAATTGCTCTTTGGTAAAAATTGCTGTCCGTATCAAAAAATCAAGAAGAAAAATTCAATTTTGGAATCTGTTTTCGAAGAAAAAAAGTCGCTTAATATGAAAAAGAAGTAGAAATTCGTACAATACAATAATAGCAATAATAATAGTCGTGGGGAAAAAGTTTATTCGTTTTGAAAGATCATTGACTAACAAGAAACAGTTTGCCCGACATCTCATCTGGTCCAAACAAAATTACGTTTTCTTTAAATATTTTCTCAATTGGATTTAATGACTTTCGTATCGGTTGAATGTAGCCAAGTCAAGCTAAAAATGCCAGCCAGACCAACAAGTTCTCCCACTGCTTTTTTTATATATCGGAATAGAACAGGAGTCATAACTCCCCATTGGGATTCAGGGAATCATCCAGCAATGTTATTAAATGATTTGCAGAAAAAAAATCCCCCAGTGGCTAGTAGTCAACCGAACATTGTGCGTTGTAATCAGGAAGCGCGTTGATTGAGGGTAGTAGAGGGACACCAGAAGTAGGTAGTCACTGGTTACAAGTCAAGTAAGGAGCAATAAGAATAACGAGAATGAACAAACAAAACCTAGTGTATACGTCTATTTAATCCGGGGGTGAGTTACGGAAACGGTTGGGGGAGCATTGGATTCAATGATTTGATCAAGCGGGGTTGTGGCGCAAAACGAAACTCGTGCTCTTAATGTTAGACCAATATTCATTCAACTAACCTAAGTTAAAGTGTCATTCCCGGTAATGTTGTTAATATTTAATTGACCATTCATTTCAAAAGTAAAATTTTTCATTTGGACGATAGGAATCTTTATTGTCTTTGACATTTTTACTGTGCATTTCATTATGGAGTCGTGCAAGTTTAGTACTTTTCAGTTCATTTTATTTTTGTGTTGTCCTGTAAGTTTTTGTTGCTGCTTCTCTTTTTATACTTATGCTTTTGACAGAGTCTATCACGTTGACACTTATGCAACAAAAAAAAACAGCTTTTCAAAGCTTTGTGACTATAAAAGTAAATATAATACGGTTAAAATTTCGACTAGGTACGTTATGCATGAGTTTTATCCAAATGTACCTTAATGGCCTCTCTTTTACTATAGAAAATACAAGCAGTTGGACAAGGTAAACAAAGTCTAATTAAAATAGCGTGAACTTTCTAACACGAACAAATTATCGCCGACTAATCTACATTTCTATTGTTAATACAGATCGCTTATCTAATCTCAAGTACTTTTGTGTTAATAACAAAAGCGAACAATTAAAGGTGTAGCATCTAAATGACTGATTTTTATGAATTTTTTCATTAACTACTTTTAATTTAATCAGAGATGGCAAACGAAAAAAAATTCGTAACGTTATACATTTCGTTATGTAACGAAATTCAGATTTTGTTTTGTTACGTTAATTCGTGTTGTAACGAAAAAAAAATCATTTCGTTACGTTATAACGTTATTATTTCATTACACTGTATAAGGAAACCAATAATTTGCATGCAATTGATTTAAGGCTTTCGCGGTTGCTTAATGCCATAACTAAGGACTTTCGGTTTAACCGCGTGAATTTGAAAAAGAAGTAAAACTTACTTTTATTTGCCGAGACGTCTCGGTTAGAGCCTGTGCTAACCATGGTCGCTCGAGGACTGGTTCAAGCTTTGCTTAAAACATTGGACGGCTTCTCAAATTATAACGGTGCCTGTTGACCGTTTGTTGGCAAACTGTACTGATTGTGTCGTCCGGTTTATCGATGGACTTTAACGGTCGTAGCAATTTCAACACAGGATTCCAAGTTTCGGATAATTTTAGGCTGTCATCTCTATTAAACGTAGGCCTGCGTTTAATTTCGATTGCTTCTCGAACTAAACGTGGATAATATCGTTTTTCTGTGGCCACGATACGTGCTTGGTCAAAACGTATCCAGTGATTTTGACTATTATCCATGGTATGTTCAGCAATAGCCGATGTTTATGAACCGTCACTTTATGAACCGTCAACGCAGAATTCTGCGGCAAAGTTAGAAGCTTGCAAACTTTTGCGTTGCGGTTACGTTGTAGCTGCGTTCTCTACGTTCACTGTGCTCAGTTCAAACAATTTGTGGGAACCAAACTTTTAAGTGACAGTTTCTGCGCCAGTTTCGCGTCGGTTTCGCGTTCATTGTTATTTCAGGGTTAAAACAACTTCTCGTGAAACCGCAAAAATGACGCAAGAGCAATAAAAAGGAACCGGATTCTTGTTTTGGCAACGCTGAGGATCGCCCAAATAGCATTTTAAGCAGCAATTATGATGTTTATCCCCATATTTCGTCACCATGCAAATCGCGGCGATAAGGAATTTATGTCGCAAACACGTCGTTAGTTGTGCCAATGAGACGCGCAACGACACCCAAAGTGGGGAACACTTTTCAGCGGTTTGCGGCGCCGCAATTATAACGACAGGGACGTAAGTAGTTGCCTCAAGCTTTATGCGCGAGCGTCATCTGACGGCATTATATCACACAATTACACAAATCATCGAGCGGGTTTTCTTTCTCCCTCGAATTCTTACTTAGCTTGGTGAGTCAACAGAGATGAACAAATAAAAACGTAAGCAGAAGACGAACGAGAAAAATCGACAAATTAATGGAAACTTTTGTGGAGTGTTATTTTATAATGGACTTTTCTTCCGGTTGCATGTCGTGATTTTAATTGCCATTAAAATTTTTCGACAATATTGGATCTGAAATTTAAACAGATTTTAATGGGCCATCGAATTATTTTGTTTTTAATCAAAAATTTCTTTAATTTTATTTTATCGGTAAATTTTTTTTTTCTTTTGCAATGAAATTTTGATGCCAATAAAATTATGCTGTTTCAAAAATGTATGCTATCCACTTTTTATGCAATATCCTTCAGTCATTCGCCTGAAATAAGAAATTTAATTCTCGAAACGAAATCGTTTCCATCAAATGTCAGTGAGAAATATGGCGGCTGAAGGCATCAATTTTTTTTGGTGTTTCTCAGACGGGGAGCTTTAATGAAACTTTAGTGGCAGACTATTTCGACCCGAAAACCATCAAATGCTGCTCTATAGCTGCAGGAATTTTCATGAAGCGAATGTTGCCCCAAAGATGAACCGTGGGTCACCAATTTCCCCACTAAAGCAATTGTGGCTTTGCAGACGCATTATTAATCGGTGCGACGCGCTCGTCACTTCTTTCGCTTCTTTTACGCGGATGTGAATTATAGGTGTAAATTTTTAGCCCCGATTGCGTAAATTGCTGCATTTTAAAGCCGCAAAGAACAAATCTCATGTTCCCGTACTTTTCGATGCTATTTGGGCGGTGTTGCCAAATGTCAATAAATTACTGTTTTCTTGGTAATTTGTGTTTAAAATTAGGGTAGTAGTGTAGGTTTAGCCCCAGAATACTCAAATTACGTTAATAGAAAGTTTGAATAAAAATGTGAATTTTATTTATACATTCAATGAATTTTAACTAAATATAAGTTTTGAAGGTCAGGAAAAACTAACTAGACGCAGTACAATCATTTAATTGAACAAATAAAACTTCATGCGTATCAAATCAGCAAAACTGTCAAAATAGTCAGCGCGGGGCTGAATAAAACTGCGTTTCTACGTCTACTAGAATAAGAAAATTTCATTCGATCGAGATAAAACTTGCGTGGCGTATACCCGTCCCGCCGGTTACGGGAATAGTGGTGAATATAAAAAAAAATATGAAACTACCGATGAAATTCGTCATCATTTAATCATGAAAATTTTAATTCAATTTTTCATGAAATAGCACAGAACGAAGTTTTGACTCGAAAATTTAACACAAAAAATATTATTTTCAATTATCAAAGCCATCTGAAGCATGAAAACTTAAAAAAAAATGAGAAACAAAAATTGATCAAAAAACAACAAAAAAAAATTTCACACGATTTTCAAGGCGCACTGGATTTTTTTCTAAACCAATTTTTTGCATTGTTCTAAACCCGAAAAATATTACCGAATTTCAATTATTTCTTTTCTTATAATTACATTTGTATTATTTTTATGACATAATATTCAAATTGATCTCCACTCCAAAAACATATTTACATTCTATATTAGTTATACTTAATAAGTGTTTGTAAAGGTCAAAACATTTCTAATGCGGCGGTCACACGACGCTGTTTTGCCAGCCGCTGGCTGATGTTGGTTAGTAGCGCTATCAAGTAGCAACAGCAGCCAGCATACTGAGAGGGTTCACACGATTTCTACTTTAGTAGCGCTGGCAAGTAGCAAAACAGTGGTTTGACATTTGAATCTGGGAGATTTTTTAAATAATAAACGTTACACACAAATTTAAATAAATAAACGTAAAATAACAAGTTACAATAAACAAACTTTACCACTTATCAGACTTTTGACAGCTCAGAAACCATGTAACAGGATCAATTGATCCCTAGTAGCGCCGGCAAAGTAGAACGGCGTCTACTTCACTAGCGCTACTAAAATCATCACGCTGCTGTTGGTAGTAGCAACGCACTAGAGTTTACACGGTGCTGCTGAAACGGCTGCTAACAGCCAAACAGCCACTAGCGCTGGCAAAACAGCGTCATGCGACTGCCGCATAAAAGAAAGCAATCAGTTTATTAGAATTATTTAATTGTATTGGTAAGAGACTATCGGGCACAAATTTTTGGTCTTGTTTGAGACGCTTTTTCCAAGTTGCCGAAGAAGTTTTAGAAGCGTACAAATACTGTCTCAATGTTAGTGGAATGTGTCAAATGTATCTAATGTATCTAATAGGTTCCTGCCGGAGGGAAATGCCACTTGATGGGGTCATTTCTAGTAACCGATACGCGCCAAGCATTATAAACGCTAGTTGGGTGATTATTGTCGAATTAGATTTCGAAATTTTCGAACTGAGTAGCGATTAGTTTCCTGTTTTTACAAAAAATAAAGAGATGCTATCCACATTTGGGACAACGATCTAAATAATGTACATTTATTATATATGGCAAATAATTACCTAAATAAAAAATACGTGAAATAATGTTTTAGTCAGTGCACCGAAGAGTGATTTTTTTCATGTTTTTATTTTCCAATTTTAAGAGACATGACATGTTTTTGATAGGAAAGCGACCTGAAGCGGAAAGATTTGCTGGTTCCTGTTATACATATTCATATTACCGTTAGTAAAGAAAATAATAGCAACCCCCTACAGTAATAGATCCAAAGCACGTGTCGGAGACTGTTGCAAAAGCGCTAAATTGCGAGTTTTCCCTGGTGAATAGAGCAGCAACTCACGTGGACTACTAACCGTCGAATGAAAATTTGCTGGAAAACGACAAAATTTCTTTCTGAAAATTTTCGTTCAATTATTTTTGTTTTGTTTGATTGTTTGTTCTTTGAATATGTGTTTTATGTCGTGCGTCTAATTTTCGTCAGTATAATATGTAAATTGAAATTTAATTGAGTGACTCTTTCAACCAAAAGCACTGACATGATTTTCACTTATTATTACACATAAATTATGAAACAAAAAATGAAAAACATGAGATTTGTAGTCAAACCTATAGTTTTAATCAATATACTTGGTATTAAAGTAAAACGCTGCATAAACAAAACAAAAAAATTGAAATATAATAAAAAAAAAGAAAACTGCCAGCTTATTGCAGTCATTATGTGTAATATCTTGAAAAGTCACAACAGGCATCCCACATTAGCGCTGCTTAAACCATAATGGACTCCGAAATTGTGGGCATGCATAATGTAAGAATTAATGAATCGAATAACAACATCGTATTAGTTTTTGCTCTATAGTATTTCCTTTTAGGGGTAGAATAGAGTTTATTATGGCAATCAACTAGAAATGAACAACATGAGTTCAACAATCACATCAAAAGACATATTTCTTTTTCATGTAGATTTTGAAAGACGCTCCAAATAAGAAACCCAAAGGACATCAAACGATAAAGCAATATGTGGCCAAAACTTGTAAGATCTGACAAATATGGAAATAATCAAAACTTAGGTCAGGTATCAAATATGAAATATTCATATATATAGCACTCATTGACATTTTCTATACATATTTAATTGAATAAAGTTTTTTTACGTGCATCTTAAATATTGATAAACATTTCCGCTAAAAATTATTCCGTTTCCTAGAATTGATCTAAGGGGCATTTTACGTTTGTAATTCTTGCCGGAATTTCTCTCCTAGTACTTATTTCGCAGAAAGAATAAATTGACTTAGCAAAAGTTATCAGAAGTCGGTTGTGTAACATAAAATTTGTCTCACAGAATAAAATTCGCCAAATTAAATACCAAGTGTGAAACTTCGCTAGAGGCTATTTGAAAAGTAAAAAACATAACAAAAGCTATAATTGCTAATCTGGCAATCATTGGAGACCCGTATGGTGATATTCGTATCAAAATTCGAACAGTTGTACCAAAATTCCACTTTGAAGTCAAACTTTCCAATAAGATTTTTTAAAATTTATTCCAATCGGATTTTGATGTTTGGGAGTTTTATGTAGAATCATATCCTAAATAACTTTTGTTCTTGAACTTTTTTGATAAGATGCACCGTTTTTGAGATATTCACAAAAACCGTTTTCGTTCGTATGGGGGGTACCCCCCCCCCCCCCCTAATGGTCCATTTTTGACCATTAACGAACTTAGCCTCGCATTTTACGAAAAACGAATCTGCGCAAAATTTCAAGTCTCTAGCTCAATCCGTGCGCCCGCAATCCGCGCCACAGACAGACAGACGGATAGACGGACAGACAGACAGACGGACAGACAGACGGACAGACGGACAGACGGACAGACGGACAGACAGACGGACGGACATGCAAAATTCAACTTTTTTTATCATTCTAAACACACTGGTGTAATTCATTTTTGTGTGTGATGACGGGATCTTGGCGTTACAAACGGTAAGGCAAAGTTAATATACCCTTTGGTTTCACCATACGGGTATAATTATGGCACGTGTTCATAATTGTTGCGTTAAACTGCTGTTTAGGTAAACCATGTTTAAAATGTAACACAGAACTTAAACAGTTTCTTATTCATGATCAAATTTAAACTGGGGTGTAGTTAAACGACGTCTCTATTACGTTTCTGGTTCAAATATATTACATTTTTCGATTTTTTTGTGTTTTTGGTTGAAATCTAGTACATTCTTCGAAAGTTAAATTAACTTTTTATGGGATTTATTTGTAAATAATTGCAACTCCTAGGATTCATAAAAACATATACAAATTCGATCAAATCTAAAAACTTTAGCTGTGATGGGAATTTAATGAAATCTGGGCTAATTTTTGTGCAATTATCCTGTTTACTAAAGATCAGCTGACTATTTGAAATTGAAGTTTTCCACAATGCTATAGTTTTGTTATTCCCCAATGCTACTATGGTCTTATTCATACACCTCATTGGCAACATTTCTTCATCATTAAAAAATAACCCGAACAATCGTAAAACTATCTGAATTTACCATGTTTTTCAAATATATACTCCTCAATTATAATAAATGTTTACGCCTCGTCAATAGATAGCGTTTAAAATTATTTTTACAGACAAAACATTATAGAATTCGAGATTAACCACTTAAACATGTTTAAAGGAAAATCCTGTCCAAGTTGAGTTTAAACAATGTTTAAAACACCTTTATGAAAAAGGCCCTATATGTTTTTGGTTTTGTTGAAGTGATCTTTTATCTTTGCTACAAACAAGTATACACCAGTTAACCCCAAGTAAATACGACACAACAAATTCTGACTTTCTTATAGATAGTACTAGATGCAGAACCGTCGTTGCCAGGTTAAAGTGTTTTTGCGTGCGCTATTTTTGCAAGAGTATTTGCATTAAGATTTTTTCGTTATGCTTACAGAATCTTCCGTTTTGAATTTTGGAATTCTAGTACCAAATCCGCCATCGGGAAATCATTGTAAAATTATAGGATTTAACACACCCAACACCTATTTACCCCCTGTTTACCCCTTTACGGGTGGAATTTCGAAAAACTCCGCCTCAAATTGCTATCGGAATGCGATCATAGAAAAAAAAACACCATTTTCGAGAAAATAGTAAGAATCTTTTCCATTAGGAGGTGGTTCAATTGTTCCCATTTTCGGAAGAAAGTTATCTTTTGATAAAATCATATTTTCATCGTCCTATATGGATTAGCAATTTTACGATAAAATTAATGTGTTCTACGCCTGATTTTTCACAAAAAACTGCGTAAATTACTTTATTTAAGAAACTTGCACAACATTGCGATGAACCTGGTCGATTTTTTTCGAATTTGACAATAAACCCGATCGCTATTGACAATGAACGTGATCATTTAACCACGCAAAGTAGTTGAATTAAACAGTATAAATGGAATCAAATATGGATCAAAAAAGAATATTTTTTACCGTTAAATAAAGAGTATGTTTGATAATCTGAAATGAAACGAAAACACCGTTTATTAATAGCTTAATCCAGCGCTTCTCAACCTGTGGGCGAGGACATTTAAGGTGGGGCGCCAGCATATCCAAGAGAAAATATTTAAAAAAATTGATTAACTGACTGAAAGGAAAGTACACACACACATGCAAAACAAAATACATTTCGACATAATATTTAATAATTAACTTATTAACAACTTACTAAATTAAAATCAAATTTAATAATTATTAGTGACTTCCTTGGGCCTGTCTTGCAGAGCAAAGTTTTTCGAAGGAAGGCTTAACATTAGATAGGCACTCTAGATAGACATACATTTTATTGTATGCAGGGGGCGCGATGAAAATTATGATTGAAAATTGGGCCGCGAATACTGAAAGGTTGAGAAACGCTGGCTAAACCAAAAAAGCCGGATTTTTCGGATTTTCTCGGTGCCTTGGCAAATTTTATGTAAATAGTTCCACCACGATCTTTGTTTTAACTTCTCAAAATATTTCTTCTCAAAATATTTCAAACTAAAAGTCAAACTTACGAGAAGCTCTTCGTGTGGTATGAATTTACGAAAAAAATTGGCTTTACGCAATCAAAAATATTCTTACAATTTTCCTAGAAAAATCACGAGTCACAAAAACATTTTTATTGTGCTAGAAAAATCACAGCAGCTATTTGTATTAATTTCATGTATCCCCCAAATCAGCTTTTTCAACCAAAGTAGTGAAAACCACGATTTACAAATTTCGTAAAGCTGGAGCAATTCTCTAGATTTTTGCCAATTTTCTAGCGTACAGAGTGACTAGATATTATATATTTTCGAGGTGGTTGTGGTAGAAGGGGAGGCAGGGTGGCACGCTGGATGGTCAGGGGCTTAGCTCGTCGGACGGGGTCGGTTCTTGCCAACCTTCCTATCACCACTCTCTGCTACAAATGATTCGTGCCAAATATAAACCAAAAAGGACCATAGCTCATCTTCTCACTCCACTACAGGGGAAGGGGAAGGGGAAGGGGGACGGAAATCCTTTAACAATCGCAGGACGAGGTGGAGCGGTTGCGGCTTACCTTTTTCCTCCGTCATCTTCAAGTTTTTCATCTGCCCTAAATCCAAAAAGCTCACACAAACATGTATATATCGGAAAAACTTATTTCAAAAATCATCATTCAAAAAGACATATATTTAATTAAGTTTAAATGCATTTATAAAAACATCCTACTGGATCTTCGCAATATATCTTACCCTTCGCGAGATATCTTCAAATATATTTAGATATCTTCAATTTAATGCTCTTTGATAGACTTGGTTAAGTTCTCTCTTTTTTTAGGAATTCGTTTGTATTTTCAAATTTTTTTATTTTGATATTATTTTTTTTGATTAATTTTTGAAAAATGCTCGTCGTGTGTTTTGCAGCTTCTGCACCTTAATGAGATGCTATACTGGGGTCAGTGATCCGATTCTTATATCGCTGCTGTGTATAGCTTTATGCGAGATAACTAATTGCAACTGACGCGATACTGATATGGAGACAAAGCCGAACGTGTAGGAAATCTTTATGTCTTCAACCTTAGTCAAAAATAAGAGTACTGAAAACGCGTAGTTTCGGGGTAAAAAAAAAACAAAATTTAGATTTTCAGTAAGCCGCGATGAGCACTAGAGGGGTTTACAGGCAAGGGAAAATTTTAGTGATTGAAAATTTTCCTTAGGGGACCATTCACCGAAGATTGTGTCAAAATTGCTCTAACAGTTAAGAAGATAGTACCCAAATAGCATCGAAAAGCAGGGGAACATGAGATTTGCTCTTTGCGGCTTTAAAATGGAGCAATTTACGCAATCGGGGCTAAAAATTTACACCTATAATTCACATCAGCGTAAAAGAAGCGTAAGAAGTGACGAGCACGACGCACTGATTAATAATGCGTCTGCAAAGCCACAATTGCTTTAGTGGGGAAATTGGTGATCGACGGTTCGTCTTTGGGGCAACATTCGCTTCATGAAAATCCTGCAGCGATAGAGCAGCATTTGATGGTTTTCGGGTCGAAACAGTGATTAGTTGTGGAGCCTGAATGCCAGTTTCACTTTGAAGAAGCGTGTGAAGGGAACAGAGTCGACCCGGTTGCCCTTAAAGTTACCTCAAAGCCCCCGGTTTGCAAACAAAAGAAAAAAAAGTTGATGCCTTCTGCCGCCATATTCAACATTGACATTTGATGCAAAGGATTTCGCTTCGAGAATTAAATTTCTTATTTCAGGCTAATAACTGAAGGAAATTGTATAAATGATGGATAGGAGACATTTTTGAAACAGCACAATTTTATTGTCATCAACATTTCATTGCAAAAGAAAAAATAAATTTAACCGGTAGAATAAAATTAAAGAAATTTTTCGTTAAAAACTAAATAATTTGATGGGCCATTAAAATCTGTTTAAATTTCAGATCCAATATTGTCGAAAAATTTTAATTGCAGCTAAAATCACGACATGCAATCGGAGGAAAAGTCCATTATAAAATAATACTCCACAAAAAGTTTCCATTAATTTATCGCCATTTGATTTTTCTTGTTCGCTTTCTGTTTACGTTTTTATTTGTTCATCTCTGTTCACTCAACAAGCAAGTACGCATTCGAGGGAGAAAGAAAATCCGCTCGATGATTTGTGTGATATAATGCCGTCAGATGACGCTCGCATAAAGCTTGAGGCGACTAATTTTGTCCCTGCCGTGGTAATTGCGGCGCCGCAAACCGCTGAAAAGTGTTCCCCACTATGGATGTCGTTGCGCGTCTCATTCGCACAACTACGACGTGGCCGCGACATAAATTGCTTAGCGTTGCGATTTGCATGGTGACGAAATATGGGGATAAAGACCATATTTGCTGCTTAAAATGCTATTTGGGTAGGCAAGGGGTAAGAATTAGGGGGAACATTGAGTTAACGTATAGCCTAGAACATGCCCTTCATTACTAAGGACATATCGCTACTTCGGAGGAAGACTGTCACAACTCAAAAAAATGTCGAATTTGTACTAAAGGTGCGGAAGAGTGGTAATTATGGTATACTTTGTTGTAGAAGAGTGTCACAATTGTAACTTATAATTCTGACCACTTCTCGTTACTGTAGATATTTTCTAAATATCAAAAATACTAACACAAAATATCAGAATAACTTTAAAACGTCATTTTCCAAAATTTACAATTTTTGAGTTGTGACAGTCTTCCTCCGAAGTAGCGATATATCCAAGAACCGCTTTAAAATTAGCTCACTAGGACGAGTTCTACACTCAAAAATAGACCGTTACCGATAAATTTTGAAAATTTTCGTATATATGAAGTAAGTTAATAAAATATTTAAAAATGTTATGTGTAATCTTATTTTTTATCTTGTTTGGAAAATCAATTCCTAACTACATCGTACTCAATACCGTTAATTTCCTCAATTTTTAATATATGCTATGTTTAAATTTATTGGCTCACTATTAACTGATTTCAGTGGGCGCAGTCAGTCAACAACGATATCGCAATCAGATCGTTATCAGTAACTGATCCCAGTCTGGCATCTCACTTAGACGCACGCCACTGGTTCGAGGATCGAGTTTTTAGCCGGATGGGACCAGCCGTTCATGCGAAATTATCATAAATAAACCCATAGGGGGTAAAATGGGGTGATAAAAGCGAAACTGAAAATGCATGTAGAAAAAACGACAATAAAATCGGTTGAGCGGTTTGTGAGATAATAGAGATGTTTTGATTCGGGCCACACTGATCCAAAAAGTTACAAGTGTATATGAAATCCTAACAATCCAGCCGGGTTAAAACAGTAGACATTAGCGAATTAATATTTTAGTAGACATTGTAGGTAATGATGATACTACATACACAAATAGGTGTATGTATAGTTGTATGAGGATTGAGGACACTTGAAAACTTGTTACAAGAAACTTGTAATAAGTTAATATTTGATTGTTATAATCGATATAAAAGGACATTTCTTCTCGATTCTTTTCATTGTAAATTACCTCAATTAAGAAATAATACCAAAAGTAAATTGAGATGATACGAAGTAGAATCTTACCGGAGTTGGGACACATTCACTACTATAACACACGTGGATTTTAACTATACATAGCCGTAATAATAATAATAATAATGATAATGCTAAGAAACTTTTTCTTACAAAGTTCGAAACATGCTGACAGCCCTTCAGGCTAGCTGCCGGCGTTTCTTTTCACATAAATTAATTATTTTGTAGATAAGTAAGTCAATAGCACGCACTTCAGCAATATCTAACGAAAAGCAATTTGTTAGGAACCCGAAATAGCGTGTCGAGAAGTTTTCGTTTTGTTACCACCTTACTTAGGTCTCACTCAGTCGAAGAGCCTGGGCCGTGCCGGGCTTATTAGAAGCGCTAAGATATTAACTCCAACCCGCACCGCAAAAATAAATACATTTTGAATTTGGAAAAAGAAAGAAAGGAGTAACAGGATATTCAATTGTAGATTGTAGAATTGTAGAAATAGTCAGTGCTCTTGTCGAGCCCTTCACCCTATTCCATTCCATCTTCTGCCCTCATTCCTGTGGACAATTTCTTTGTGTAAGTATATCAATATAAATAAATATATTACCCCTTCAGTGAAAATAAGACACATCAGCGCTTAAGGGTTGCGTGTGCTGTAGTAATGAGGATCCTTATTTTTGTAGTTAGTCTTTGGATCTCCTCGTCTGTACTTTTCTAACATTTTTTTCGTGGCTTGTTTATTTTATTGGGGCATTATTAAGTCGGTAGTAGCCAATCTCATAATTTTTTTTGTTCGTCTTAACTTCTTTCAATGCTATATCTACATTTAAGGATAAGGCATGAATACATTAAAATGATAGATAAATCATTTGGATAGCTTGTGGCTATAAATTAGGCGCAATTTTTTTTACATCGAAAGCTTTAACCATCAAAACTGTTTCATCTTTACTTTTACTTTTTTTATTATTATTTTTGCGTCTTTTTCTTTGACAAGTTTAGTACTCGAAAGCTCAAAAGTTAAGCGTTTTATGGCCCAATGAAAGGGATTTTTCATTTCCCTCGGCGGCAAAAGTGTTGGTTAAACCATTCAATAAAACAGAATTTATTTGTTCTTCAGCCACCCACATAACTATTTTACCACATTTAATTAGACATGCGAAACTTCGTGATTACTGGTGTTTCACTTCTTGCTCTATATTCAAGATATACGGGTATACCTAGATAAGTTTACTTTATATTGATATTTATAGATATTTCTGCACTTATATAGATTATTTTAATTAAAATGTAGCCTAATTAGCATTTTTATTATTTCAATTTGATAGATAACTTTCTTAATTCAATTAGCAAGGAATTACTTGTAATAAATAACAAAATGTATTTTGGTAATACAAATAAATTGCGCGTGACTCAGATAAAAATATTGATTCAAATCAATGCCCCAAATGAAAAATTTACTAATGGCATCTAAGATTTTCGAATTATTGCCTAGATCATTGCAAATAAATTATGAATGTCGAAACATTCAGCAGTCAGACCGCTAAGTTAGTAAAATGAATTAGTTCTCCTTTTAATTATTATGATTATGCACTCTCGAAAAAAAACGGAGTCTATCACGCAACGAAACGGAGTCGATCACGCACCGAAACGGAGTTTGAGAGAGCCTATCTCCTTTTAGAGAAAATCGGACTCCGGGCTAGGCAGTTCACAACATTTCCCTTTGGGCGTTAATTTTTGACCATTTTCCGGTGTTAAACAAACTCATTAGAGGAGTTAAAAACAGTCCAGCGTAGTCTAAGTGGTACAGTACTTGACTCAACTTGCTTTAAGAAATTAGTAGTGATAGTTACCGCTTGGCGTTAACGACATCATCGGTCTAGATTGCTATCACGACCTCTGCTGTTAATGGGATGCAACGTCAAAACCTTACAAAGGTTATAATTCATCCATGGTTCGAAATCCATGTGAAACTGTAGTTTCGAAGCAAAGAAAAAATTGTCATGAAACCTCAATTGAGTAGGCCCAGGCTCTTCGAGAAATGTAGCGCCGAGGATGATGATGGAAAACAAATCAATTTTACCTCACAAGTGCTTGTCCTTTGCAGGCATTTGAAATGTTTTGCTTTTTTTCGTATTTTTAAAGTTATCATTGGTTGTTAGAAACTCTTCTTCTATATATCTCCACCGTGACTTGAACCTACGACCTCTCATTTTGTAAGATAATCGCCTTCCCAATAAACTATTCAAGATAATTGGAAAGTCTCTTCTGAACGTGAGGAAATAACTCCTAAAAAGAGTTCAAGTGAAGTTTTGACTCCTTTTCGGAGTTGATTCAAAATTGAGGCCAAAAGTTCATTTTTAACTCATTAAAACAAGAATGTCAAAAAAAACTTCAGTCTAAGATGTTAAATATTTTCTGAATAACACAGCGAGGTGCTTACTTTAAGCTATGTTTTGAAGCTATACTAATTTGTTCCCCGGATTTTTTCCGAGAGAGTTAGTAGCCATACGCCCCGGATTATCTAGAAGGGTCCTGAATTTAGTCTCGGAAACTAAGCCTTGAATTTTTCATTTAGTCGGTTTCTTAAAAACTCTAGAATCATCAGTAAATATCAGTCTTAAATTTATCCGCCCCCCTTGCTGTGCCATTTTTTAACCAAATGTAAATTAGATTTTATGCCACAGAAAAAGTATTATTGA
This sequence comes from Chrysopilus asiliformis, assembly GCA_964034945.1. Taxonomy (NCBI): domain Eukaryota; kingdom Metazoa; phylum Arthropoda; class Insecta; order Diptera; family Rhagionidae; genus Chrysopilus; species Chrysopilus asiliformis. The sequence goes on from OZ035962.1 coordinate 38,644,251, forward strand.
CACAAACCGAAAAGCAAAGGGGTCTTATTTTATTAAAAGGAAACATTCAACATTAAAAAAAAGTTGCTGATAGACATTAAAAAAAGGGTGCTACAGTCAAAAAATAGCTACGTTTGCGCGTATTATTCTTAAAAAAATAAGTTATGGTTAGTCTACTTAAATCGTAGAAATTCTTCGACTTAAATTTTTTAAGTTGTACATAAGTTGCTAAGTTTTGTTGGTGCGAACGGCATTAAAAAATGTAATTTTTTCGGGGAGGATAAGTTCAGCTTTAAAACATTTAAGGGATTATCCGTAGTTTGAAAAGAATGTGTTTTTTGGCGATTTATATACTTTTTAAATAACACTTTTTTGTTTCGGCTCTTTTGCATTTTATTAAGTAGGTACATATTTAACCATGTTTTAGATATTTACTTTCTTCTACGGAGTATAATAAAGTATTGTATTCATGAAAAATTTCGACCTCTTAATTTTGCCTAAAAAACATTTCCCGATCACTCCTGAGTCGATTGGAGTCATATTTAAAAAATGTCTTTCTGTCTGTCAGTCTGTCTGTCAGTCTGTCTGTCAGTCTGTCTGTCAGTCTGTCTGTCAGTCTGTCTGTCAGTCTGTCTGTCAGTCTGTCTGTCAGTCTGTCTGTCAGTCTGTCTGTCAGTCTGTCTGTCAGTCTGTCTGTCAGTCTGTCTGTCAGTCTGTCTGTCAGTCTGTCTGTCAGTCTGTCTGTCAGTCTGTCTGTCAGTCTGTCTGTCAGTCTGTCTGTCAGTCTGTCTGTCAGTCTGTCTGTCAGTCTGTCTGTCAGTCTGTCTGTCAGTCTGTCTGTCAGTCAGTCTGTCAGTCTGTGTACAAGATTTCTCAAAAACTAATAGAGCTAGCGCCATGAAATTTTATAGGCATGTTGGGTCCTGAAATGGGACGATCCTATCAACTTTTGGTGGAAATCCGTTAACCGGAAGTATCCAAAATGGCGGTTTTTCAAAAATCGCAATTTCGTTTTTCTCGATTTACTCCCAAACTACGCGTTTTTTAGTGGCCTTAAGTATGACAAAACTTGGAGAAAATAAAATTTCCCACACTTTTGTCTTTAGCTATAACTCGATATCTCAACCTGTTATCGAGATAAACCGTTATTTCCAAAAAAAAAAAAACACTTTTTTTGCGATTATCTCGAAAACTAACGGGTTTTTGCTGATTGAATGTATGAGGTGAATTAATGAGAATGGCATTCTGCACAATTTTGTCTTTTACCGTTATCCGTCATATTTTACCGTTATTGAGATATTTTCATTAATATGTAAAAAATCATATTTTTGCGAATAATTTGCAAACTAACGGGTTTTCGACAAATCAGTTAAAAGAATAATTAAAGATGTTAACATTTTCTACATTTTTGCCATTTACCGTAAATTTATATCTTTTACAGTTCTCAAGTTATCTCAAATTTTGTACGTTTTTGATATTTTTGAATAAACCAAGAATTTATTGGGAGGTCGTCTTAGGTTGACAACGCGACAGGGCTCTAGCGTAAATTGCGCAGGGTCGTAGATTTTGTAGAAGAAAGTTTTGTGTTGACCACACCTGATATTTTTTATACTGTTTTACCCTTGTTTTTGTAAGCGTATGAAAAGATTTTTTTTTATGTGATTTGGGTGGTCATTCATTGGCAATCAATCAAAGGAGTATTTTTTTATTAAGAATTACATAACGCTCTCGTGGGTGGGTCGGAATTTAAAAAGAATCAATTATGAAGAAAATGGCGTCCGTTTTAAAGTAAAGTATTATGGTAAAAATTGGCCTTTTTTTGGCTGCAAGAAAACATAGATAAATCCACCTAGTGGTGAGATGATGCCTTTCTTACATTATATGTAATTAAACCAATTATGATGAACAATTGGGTATTCTACAAAAATATTTGAAACCTCGACAACTAATTGAGGTATAAAGTAGAAATTTGGTGCCCAACAAGCTTTTAGCAAAAGTTAAACCCCGTTCAAAAATGACAAAAATACATCCCTCTCCACCTACCCCCTCCCAATACAAATAAAACACATTTTTGCAATTTTCTCGAAAACGGTTAATTTTTCCAAAAAAATTGTTTAGAGAAGAGGTGTTTCTCTTCGTCCTTCTGTCCCATACAAATGTAAAAAAATTTTCTATTTTTTTTTCGAAAATAGTTCATTTTATCATTTTATCCAAAATTGCATTCAATAAGATTCTACGAGACGATAACAGCTTTCGAATGCAAACAACCGCGTTAAAATAGATCAAGTTTTTGTGGTAGAAGTCGACCTCACATATTTCATTACATACATATGCATGAACACACACACGCACCCACACACACACACACACATACAAACATATTTCTGATTTTTCAAACAGAGTCGATGGGTATATAGCCCGGTGAAGTAGCGCGGCTCCTTCATGATTTCGATTTTGCAGTGATTTAAATACCTTTTTTAACAAAATGTAAAAAAGGTAAAATATGGGGCCAAACGAATAGCAAATGCTTTTACTAGCAGGTTGGCACATTTTAGTACAATATTTGTTCTAAAACCTGATTAAATTATTAATAAAAGCGTTTGCTACATTTTACTTACTCGGCCCATAGAAGAGTTTTACGTATTGTACAAAGTTTTTTCGCATTTCTCTTTATAAATTTTAAAACAATCAGGGTATTCACAATCCTCTTTTAATTTTCGGTATTCGGTATTTTCGGTAATATTAAAAGACTGAAAATATTCTGCTGTGAACATCCCACAGCACAGATTTGAGAACAGCGCTTTTATTTGATACGTGACCAAATCATGAACTGCGAATTTGATTGTAAAATATGTCACATACCTTTAACTCCATGTTTGATGTATTCTTTTGAATTTCTATTGTGGCAACGGCTATCAAAATTGAAAAAAATTGCAGTCCGATGAGATACCCAGCGAGAAAATTTGACAACTAAAAACATTTCTAGCGCCACCCGCGGTTGATTCTTGATACCGAATAACCGGGCTGGAAAACACGACTCAAGGCATGTCTACAATTACCGAATCCGGTAATTCATTTTTACATGAACCAAGTTACCGTCTCGGTAAAAATCTGTTAAATTTGACTGAATTACCGAGCGGTAAATTTACCCGCAATTTAAAAGACGACTGTGAATACCCTGAGTGTTTCAATAAAGTAAGTTCGTTTCATTTGCTTCCTTCAGAATTATAATTTGAATATTGCAGTTATGAGAGCAAAGAAAAAAGTCCATTGTTTACATTCTTTACGCTCATTGTTTACTGTGATTTTGGTGCTCGTAAGTAACTAATTTTTTACGGGCAAACTAAAATACCTTTTATAAACAATCTGCCCAACACTGGTTTTAGAGACAGGGGAATAAAAATGAATAACGATGGTGGATAGAAATTTTACGCTAAATTAAAAATTTCCGTTTTTAGCTTTGGCTTTGGCCAACAATGATTCCTGCCCTTTTCTTTTCATTTCCATAAATAGATTTTCGGTTTACAAATTTATTTTGACTTTAACAGATTTTAAACTGTGATGACTTCTGTTTCCTCTCATCAAGAAACCTCCCACCCCCCATCCACCCAATTTGAACCAAAAATAAGTGTCAGTTGAGGGGAAGAAAAAAAAAACCTTCAAGATAAACCAACTGGAAAATTATTATGGACGTATCTGCTTATCCCACGAATGAGGTTAGAAGCTAATAACAGATTTCTGCCTACGGCGTTGTAAGCGATGTAAATCGACATAATAATTTTTCCCGATTATGATTTAAATCCTAGTGAAACCTCGCCATTCTGTCTTAGACAATGATTGAATTTAAAAAAAATAAAAATAAAAATAGATCATCTCCAATCTTTCTAAATTCGCCTAGCTTTATACTTTGATTCAAAACGTCAGATGTAAGACCCATCAATAGTTAAAAAAAACCCCCCAAAATGCAGATTTATGATGATATTTTACCAAATAATGACTAAAAATTAATTAATCCAGTTTAAGAAAGACTCCTTTAATTTTCATTTTTTTTTTATTTTCAGGTATGTAAAACGATTTTCTAAACTAAATTGTGACTTGTAAATGGTAACTGAAGAAAGTCAACAAGACAAAAACGCTATGATGACACACAAATGGCATTTTCGGAGGTAAAACGACTGTAAACGCTTTTAATTTTCGCCAGGTGGTAAAGCAAATGATCAATAAAATTCCAATACGCCACCAACCAAATTGAAATAAATATCCTTTAACGAGTTTACTAAATTATCTGCAGACTCTTAAAAATGCTGGATCTCAACTGAAAGCATTGAATATAGCAACTTCAAGTATTATTGAACATTAAAGTTCCTTTTATTTTTCATCTATTCTTTCTTAATGTTGTATTCTTATATTCGTTTTTATCATTTGGGGTTTTTTTTTTCACTTTTGTTCCCCAATTTATTTTATTTATCTTCATTGTATAAGATTTCTGCTAGTATAGGTATACGTCTTTTAGTTAGACTGCTTGATATTCACCTTAAGGTATTCACGTTGGAGCCACCATTCCCACAACCACTACCTCTATCAGCGAAATGTATAAGAAAAAGACTAAGGAAATACGCTTAACTGACTGGTTATATTGAGGGACATAAATTTATCTCGAAAGTAATTCAGTGTGCAGAATGCTGAAAAGACAATAAACAATTTCAAAGCTATCGAGCTTGAAGGAAGCAAACTCATGTTGCCACTGAATCTCGTAACCATATCGCTCCCAAAGTAACTTTAGGTGATGTATAAGAGCGATTACAAATACGTATATTAGCACTAAATCTATATATACCTATATATATATTAATTTCATAGGTATTCCAGAGAAATGTAAGCTGAATTGTCTATAGATACAGCAAATAAGTAAATGAGAATAGACATTTAAGAAGAAAGCAAAAGGGGCAAAGGATAACACCTACAAAATTATTTCGGCTTGAGCTGTTTTTCTTCATTAAATAGAAACCGTACATCTTGACTTGTCAAGACCGTTTCTATATTATTCAATACCGTTATTTCAAAATAAGCAGTAATACAAAAATTAATGGTATTTTGATTTATTCCTACTAGGATATCCTTAAATTTATTTATAAAAAAAATTATTTAGCGGTTGGTGACCACACCATTATAAAATATTGGATTCTCGAAAATAGCTTAACGTGTCAACACTTTTTATCTCAATTTTTGTTTTTATTTTTCTTTCACGTTTATAGCATATTTCTTGAAGTATCTTGAAAAACGAAATCACAACGGCGCCACGCACGTACCCGTCGACTCAGTTCGATGATTCCACAATATGTCAGTGTGTGTGTGTGTGTGTGTGTGTGCCTGCATCTATGTACAATGTGCCAAAAATTCGAAAGATTGACTTCTACCAGAAATCCTGTCCTCATTTTGATCAATTTTTCCCCATTAAAAGGCTGTTATTGTTCCATAGAACCCAGTTGACTGTGATTTTGAAGAATCCCAATCGGAATCATAGAATCCTATGTAGAAAATTTTAGTGTCTTTAACTTTTGTCAAGAATAACACTACTGAAAGACGCGTAATTTAGGAGTACATCGGGAAAACCGAAATTGCCGACCTTTTGGTTACTTCCAGTTAACGCAGCGTTTCTCAACCTTTCAGTATTCGCGGCCCAATTTTCAATCAAAATTGTCATCGCGCCCCCCTGCATACAATAAAATGTATACAATGATAACGTAATTTGAGTATTTTGGCGCTAAACCTACACTAATACCCTAATTTTAAACACAAATTACCAAGAAAACGGTAATTTATTGAGAATTGGCAACACTTTTAACTTTGCCGCAGAATTCTGCGTTGACAGTTCATAAAGTGAGGTTGGAAAAATGTCGTTCGAGGAAAAATTGATAGCCTTGGTGCAAATAACAAAGATAAAGACCAACAAAGCAAATTATCGCTTCAAAATTATCCATTTTTGTAATTTTTCCAAGTTTATACCACTTTATATTATGTCACTTGTACTACTTCACGAGCTGCCATTGTGCTCTGCCGCTAGAACTTTGCACTGCGTGACAGTTCAGAGCGTTGTAGTTGCGTTGGTTTCGCGCTGGTTTCGCGTTCATTGTGCTCCAAGCGTAAGTTAATAAATTAATTATTAAATATTATGTCGAAATGTATTTTGTTTTGTATGTGGGTATGTACTTTCCTTTCAGTCAATTAATAAACTTTTTTAAATATTTTGTCTTGGATATGCTCGCGCCCCCCCTTAAAGGTTGAGAATCGCTGAGTTAACGGATTTCCACCAAAAGTTGATAAAATTGTGCTATTCCAGGATCAAACTTACCTGCAAAATTTCATGGATCTAGCTCTAGTAGTTTTTAAGAAATTTTGTGCACAGATTGAAAGACAGATTGAAAGAAAAACTGACAGGACTGATAAGATTGACAGGACTGACAGGACTGACAGACTGAACTTTTGGTGGAAATCCGTGAACCGGAAGGAGCCAAAATGACTGCTTTTTAAAAATTTGCTGATTATGACGAGAGTTGGAGACAATAAAATTTCCTACATGTGTGTCTTTCACTAGAACTACACACCTCAGGCCGTTATCGAGATATGCCGTCATCTAAAAAAAATCAACATTTTGCATTTACCTTGAAAAAACCAATTGTTTTCTACTCGTATTATTGATATGAATTAATGAGATTGGCATTCTTCACAAGTTTGTCTTCCCTTATTGAACCATTTTCATTAAATATGGGAATTATATTCTTTAAACAGTCGTATTTTTCTTCATTTTTTTACCCCCGACGGAACGGAGATGGTATATGCGTTTGGCTTAAAGTTTGTGCGTCCTTCCCTCATAACTTTTGAACCACTCAACCAATTTCGGTCCAGTTTTTGGCATTCGGCTGGATATGGGTGCCGCAAGGTTCTTGCGTTTAAAAATTCCACCTTTCCCCCTCAATCTAAACCCCCTCTCCTTGTATCTCCTGATCCACTGAACCGATTCCGATCCCGCTTCCGGCATTCGGTTGTAAATAATGAAAGGAATAATTTGGTGTACAAAAGTTCCCCTCCCCCCTCAATTTGCACCCCCTCTCCTTGTATCTTCTGATCCACTCAACCGTTTTCGATCCCGCTTCCGGCATTCGGTTGTAAATAATGAAAGGAATAATTTGGTGTACAAAAGTTCCCCCGCCCCCCTCAATTTACACCACCTCTCCAAGTACATTTTCATGAACCGATTTCGATACCGCTTCCGCTCTCCCCTTAACGTCACCTCTCCTCTTCCTGTGTATTTTGATTCCCTGAACCGTTTTCGATCCCGCTTCGGCATTCGAGGGACATTACTTGAAAAAAATTGTTTTTTATTAGTAAAATAACTGAAATCGGTCCATACCAATAAAAAAACTCATATCAAAATTTGGAAAGTTGTAGTTGTTGACACGCCATCATGTGTGTAGAGAGCCTATAATATAGAGAGTGGATATCCGGACTTGTACAAATGGCCGCCGAGCTGAAAAACGAGCGCGGAAAGCTTTAAAAATGTCGTTCTTTGTCACATTATCAGAATAACGGAAATCGCTTAATATAAGTAATAAAAACTCATGTCTAGTCGCTCTAGTCCGGATGTCCACTCTCTATATTATGGGCTCTATACACACATGCCGGTGTCATAACGCCGACGTTGACGCCTCATCTGTTTCGGGCATAACTTTCGAGATATTTAAATTACTGAGGTCAATCCTATAGGCTTTCCCAACGCACACAAATTTTAAATTTACTATAATGATTATTTTATCCTTTTTAAAGGATTTTTTTTATTCAGGAGTTTTTCAATTTTTTATGGTTTTTCTTTAGTCGGGGGTTTTTCAATTTTTTTTTAAGATATGGCCGAATGTAACTATACCATGTACAATTTTTTCAAAATCGGTTTTTGATAGGTTCTAATACAGATTTTGGTTACTATTGGAAAGGCAACCAAAATCTGTATTAGAAACTATCAAAAACCGATTTTGAAAAAATTGTACATGGTGTAGTTTACCTCTAGGCTACAGATATTTGAAAATCAATTAGTTTGATAATACCACTTAGCCTTTAGTTATCGACATGACAAAAGCTCGAACGGGAGGCCGAGTGTATGAAAGTGAATATAGCGACGACGGAATAACAGTAAAATCAAGGATAACACAGTATGTAACCAACATGTATGAATATTTAACTTGATATACGTAGGGATTCAATTTAATTAAACTTTTGGATCGTTAAGAGCAATTTGTATGACTTTAAACTGAATAAAGATGAGATGGCGTCATTTGGCTAAACACCCACCTGAGTATTTTTGTGTGCTTAACTTGTCGTAATTAGACCTTGAACGAATGAATCCGAACGGCTTCACCAGTAATCTAATTCAAGAATCGCACATATGTGAACCACTAAGCACTTAATTTATTTCAAATTTTAGATTAATTTGTTGAAAGGCAATAATTCAGATCTACAGACAATTTTCTAAATAAATTTAATTTGAAATATATTTATGTATGACTACATAAAATTGTAGGTACTCATTTCTTTTTATTGGTACACTGAGGGAAAAAATTACGGAAAAATACGTTCAAGTCAATGAAAAACGTCATGGATTTCGAGGTTATGAAAAATTAATTAATTTTTTAATGAAGATTTCATTGTTTTCAGAATGGATTTCGCTGATTCCATCTTGAAATCAATCGGTGACAGCATTCCTCGTAAAAACAATGAAATTTTTCTATAAATTCGATGAAATACTGTCTTTATTTAATTTTTAAATTAATTTGATGAATATTAATGACACAGTCTGCAATTGGAGTTTGAAATATTACATAATTTTTGCCGGCCATATTGATTTCTTTTTCCAGAGAATTGCACGCAATCGTCAAAGAGCGGCGCTAGTTGTACTCTTTTTAAAATCAATGTAAATTACAATAAAAGTAATGTTATCGATGTTATAAAATTCTTGACATTTTCATTATTTTTATAAAATTTTCTTAAGATTGTGAAAATTTACATTAATTTAAGGAAAATAAAATCGTAAAATCAATATCAGATTTTATTGGTTTTACGACAAACGTTTCTTTCAGTGTATCATCATTTCATTCGAATCTGGTTTCTATGGCATTTCTTGATTTTATTTGAAATCACCTAGAAACCAAAGAAGCCAAAGGGAAGATTTTTGTATTGTACTTTATCTTTGCCCCACAGTTAACGTTATGGCACTTACGTATAAATTGATATATTTACATATTCATTTATGAATAGGCAGGCTTGTGCAAATGTACAGGCGGTAACTTCGTGAGGACTTTTTGATTTTTTTTATTTTAATGATAACTTAATTAGCTTTCTACCCAATAATAGTACAGAATATGATCGACTGTACTCGTTGTTGGTACTGGAAGGACTCCGAACGTTTTAAATACTATATACACTGAGGCAGGGGCGTAGCCATAGGTTTATCGGTTTTTGAGTAAGAGCTAAATCTGATAAGTGTAAAACAGAGCTGACAAACTCAATTGCCACATTGAGTTTTCTACACCAAACCTTAGGCCGCATCACAAAAAAAAATGCTACAACAGTTCTTTAATATTAGCGCTGAAATCTTATTTACATACTATCAGAACAAGATATTATTGGGCGAAAATCTTTCCTAAGGGATAACTTCTGTAATTGTGGAAACCGAATCCCAATCGGTTGAGCGCTTCAAAAGTTATCAGGAAAGAGGCGTCGAAGGAGATAGGGGAGGTCAATAAAAAGTATCCCATCCTTTATTCTGCAAGTAACTCTACCTGTGTGCAAAGTTTCGTCGAAATCGGTTAGGTCGTTTTCACGTGATGCCGAAACAAACATTCAGACAGACAGACAGACAAACAAAAACATTTTTTAATGTTTTTTGGTATCAGTACGATGACATACATCGTTGTATATTAAAATTTCGAAGATAATCCTAAATTTAACAAAAATACCCCTCTTACAGTTTTATTATATGTATAGATAAAGATTTACTATTTAATCGTACTTCCAAAATCATGCTCATATGTGTTTCTATCAATGTTAGTTATCTACTTCTATAATATATCTATGACTATATTTTAAGGGATGCGTTCGTTATTTAAATTTCGAGTCACCCCACGTTCGTTAAAAGTTCTTCTTTTGATCTGCTTGTATACACTCTTTGGTTATAGCGACTGTGAATACGATACAAATTACATATTATCCGGCGAAAATTTTCCTTCCCAAATACATTTTACCCATAAATCCATTTCCACCGTTTTGGACTAGAGTAATAAGTTTTGTGGGCTTTCTCTTTCACTATAAGGACACCACCAAACCGCCGAAACGACGGCGGTGATGGTGATAGCGATGATGATGATGACTGCTATGACGACCAGCCTCCTCGACTCCTATGACGATTATGTTTATCCTGGATTCTGGTGTTCATGCTGCTATTATAATGTCGCATGTGTGAGTACACTGAACTTGGTCTGGTCCTTTTCATTTGCAAAAAAAAAGTAAAATCCTAATCGCGATTCATAGCCGTACAGAATGTTAGATTTCACGGAAATATTTCTGATTATAAACATGTTCCTAGCGAATGAAATTCGTTTTCAGTCAATTTGTCTGCTTAATTGTGTCCGTAATTGAGAATTAAAGGGGAAATTTGAATTATTTCTGTAAAAATCGCAACATATTTATGCATGTATCATAAAAAAATCACCTGTTCATTATTTCCCTTTTGTAATATTAGCGTTTTTTGGGGGTTTTCTGTTCTTTTATAATGCAATAACCACAGAACCGATTTAAACAAAATTTTCATGTAAAATAAGTAATGGTAATCATCTTCGTTTCGAAGTCAAAAAGCAGAAAAAATTAACCATATAAAGAAAGAAAGAAATTGTCAGAATTCCAATAAAATTAAATGCGTTCCCGGTATATACTTTTTAGACACATGCGCCGTGGAATTTGGTTAAAAAAATCCGCCGCAGGTGAAGAAAATATAATTTACAACAAACCCGTCGGCCTCCGGGCTCGCGCTAAACTAAGTCAAAGTTACTTTAAAATTTCAAAATATAAATTATATCCATTAAAGGTTAAAAGATCTATTAAAATATTAAAAGATCTATTAAAATATTATAAACTTTTTATTACAACTAATTAATAATAGACAAAATTTTGAGTTTTTTGACCATATCGCTTCTAGAAGACGGAAAATTGGAGAATTATGCCAAAATTGTGATGTATTGATGCCATTAAAAAATCACAATCTATGAAAGTTTAGTAATCCCAACGGCTTCTGTTAATGGTTGTTTATGGTTTCATGTAACATGAGTTAGCAAAGACCGGACGGGAATTTTGGGTCAACTTATGACCTAAACACGCTTATGTGTGTTTCATCCAAATCGGTTCAGTGGTTCTCAAGTTATTGTCGAACGAACAAAAAAACAGAAGTATTATACATAGCTAGTAAAAAAGGGGAACCTTGCGTTGATCCATGATCTAAAACCCGCCCATTGACGCTATAAAGCTCCCCTGAAAGTTTCATCTAAATATCTTCAGTGGTTTTCGAGTTTTAAGCGAACAGACAGATTGACGGACACACAAGCATATCATATAATAGATATATATACTATTAGAATTTCTCGGCTTACAGGTGATAAAAAATATAACAAAATGTATTATTTTTGTGGATGTTTTCACATTCAAAAAATTCCTACTAACAGGTCAGGCATGTCTGCTCTGAAACCCCACTACGAGCCTGTTTCTGGCATAGAAGCTAGCTGACCGTCATCAGAGCCTGCTTTACCAGCTTCCACGCAGGCTTACAGGATTTTGGTGGGGTTAGACTCGATTCGAGTACTTATACCCCGATTGCGCCAAAGATTATAGGAATTATAAGGGAAGGCAAAAACAGCTCAATTAAGTCAGAGCGATTTTACTATTTTGTATTTAACCATTGCTCATTTCTGATTCATGGTTTTTGCCAGGGCTCGGTGAATATTCGAAATTCATTCATTCTCAAGCGAATATTCTTTTGAAGAATTTTAGAATTCATTCTTTCGCGAGGAAATAATTCATTATTTTCCTTGCCAAGCTGAAACTTCTGGATCTGAATATTAATGCCAATACCTCGATTTTTCAGATTTTATATCTCGATAACGACAAAAGCTTAACCCTTTCCTGCATGAATTTTTCTACTTGGATTCCAAAGGAAAATCACATTCTTATTTTGGAAAAAACACTTGAAAAAATCGGGCATCAAAATTATATAAGATTTAATGAGATTCTCCCATTTATCATCCATTCTAAATTACGGAATAACGGTAGTTTTCGTGTGGTAAATATAAAACTTACGGTTTATTTATCTTTTTTTTGTTACTACAAAATATCCAAAAGTAAAAATTTCACTAGTTTACCTTTATTATAGTAAAAACGAGCAAAACACAAAAATCATTAAAAATTTAAAACTAACTCCAAATGGAGTATCTCTGAATTTTTTTCCTTAAAAACTCTTGCTTTTGTTGAAGATAATTTCTTCGGATTTTTTTTTTTTGTGAATTCACAGATTTACTGTTTATTTAGATCATTCCGTGTATAAATGGTTTTTACAGCCTTTCAATTTTTCTAAAACGATTATTTAAATAAGCATATCATATATGATATACGATGCAGTAAAGGGTTAAAATTGCGTGTGCAAAAAATGTCCTTAATAAATGACATCTCCAATAAATGGCCTCTCCGACGGTAAAAAAAACAAATGCCTTCTGAATTGTAGAAGATAGCAGGAGAGGGATTTACAGAAGCGAGGGGGCAGATATTAGTGGAGGATATTTTTTCTTGAGATCTAACCTCTCTAATGGTGAAAATTGGATCCAAATCCCTTCTGAATTATAGAATATAGCAGGTGAGGGGGTTCACAGAGAAGGAAAGTTGTGGATATTACTGGTTGCAAATCTTTCCAAGGGGAAACTTTCTGTAATTGTGAAAACCGCATCCCAATCGGTTGAACGCTTCAAAAATATATCATGGGACGGGGAATCAAAGGAGAGGGGGCGGTCACTAAAAAGTATCTTATCCATTGTTCTGCAAGTAACTCTATCTATGTGCAAAGTTTCGCTGAAATCGGTTAGGTCGTTTTCACGTGATGCCGGAACAAACATTCAGATAGACAAACAGATATACAAAAAAAATTTAAATGTTATTTTTTGATATCAGTACGATAAAATACATCGTTGTATATTAAAATTTTTAAGAAAATCCAAAATTTAATAAATCTCCCCTTACAGTTTTATTATATGTTATAGATAGATAATAATTCAACGATTTAAAACATCCACAGTAACGAATTCGAGCTTAAGTAATCACACATTCAAGGATAGGCTTCGCCTGTTTGGTGTATACAACTTTTAGGCCACTCCTTCCAAATGTCTTTATTATAGAAAATGTGTGGGCGTTTTTATTTGTTTGTTTAGTTCCTGTAACTGAATTTTTCCGGTAATTTACGAAAACATCGATATATTTAATATTTTGCCAAACACCACATACAAATAAATTCAAGAATAATGACTTAAGAAAATTTATGGAAATTTTATTCACCTGCAATTTTGTTTTCAAATTTTTCAAATTGTTTTGCCAGAAAGTTTCCTTCTACACATTTTGGAATAAAAGTTACATAATTCTTGCTATATAATTTAAAAAATGTTTTGCCTAATAGTGAAGTTAATAGCTTACCACGAATACACACCAATATTATTTTTGCAGGAATAACCTAGAATTATTGAAAAGACCAAAAAACACTTCCCGGAAGTTAACAATGAAAGGGTATTGCCTTTTATGCGCTATTCTGTATTGGTAGTTCCCAAATGTTGAGTCGCGGAGGTCACTTAACATTTTTAAGCGAGTTGTGCAGTGCAAGTCAACTTTTTTATAAAATCGATTTTGTCAGAAACGAAAAACGACAGATATACAAAACGTGAAGTATCAATTTTTTAATCTCACCATCAATGATTTTCCAACGCGAATTAAGTAATATTCTACTTCGAATGATTGTAATTTCTTCTAAGCATTCGCATTGTTGTTCGTAATTTTTGTCCACAATCTATATTTTGTATTCAAGAAAAACCAATTATTTTCCAATGTAGTATGGAGGGGATTTTTCCAGCACTGCTTTTGTCGATTAGCTCTGCAAAACAAAACGTTTTACAATTCTTAAGACTAAATATGGCTAAAAAATTCTAGTGTTTGATAAGAGTTCACAAAAAGATTTTTGTTTTTGAAAAAAAATTCCATATAAACTGAAAATTTTTATTTTTTATTTTTGTCCTTGCGATGGACATTTCAAACATTCTAGGGTAATTTGACATCGCTGAATGCAAATCTAGTAATTTTGCAATATTAACTTACAGGGACTAAAAGTTTAAAAAATTTAAAACTGTTGATGAAAATGAATATTTTTTTATAAGAAAGTGTAAATGTATATATTTTTTAACCGTAATTGTCCCAGAAGATTCAGATAATTGTGTAAGTGAGTTCGCGAGTTATCTAACTTACCATTTGTCCGCGTATTTGAGTTTAGTAGATGCAAAAAGGATCATTGATTACTTCATGTTGTCTACACAAATAAAGGGAAGAATATTTAAAGAATAATCGGACAGAATTTCCGACTAGTTTTGGGCAATCAGCGAATATTTCCACGATTTTTTTATTGGATTAGATTTGAAGACAAGGATTGCAATTGCATCCTTGAATATTCATATTTCGACGAACTAAATTTTATTGTAGGCTTGAATTGTTCTGGTGTAGACGCGAGATTGCCCTGAAGCAAAAATTTACACGGGTAAATTCAAATTCGATGCTGTTGCTCAACGTAGCAAATCGTAAAATCTCTGCGAAATAAGAAAGAAAGAATAATTTGGTGAAAAAAGGATATCTGCAAGGACAAGATCTGAAAAAGGATCATCCGTAGAATCTTTTATATTAATCTGGAATGCATACTCAACAAAGTGAACATTTTGGCGCCCTTTTAGGCCATGGTGTTTAGTACCGGACCCAAATGAGTTCCTAAAATACTGTCGGCTGACCGTTTAGTTCAGCCAGTACACGCTCGGATTTAAGAATGTTGCCCCGGCGCGGCGTCCCGGAAATTAAATTTTTCTCCACAATTATTCGATTTGGTCTTGAAACTCTAAATTTTTAAACTGTGTGGTATCCTATATTTGATTATTTTTTTTTATTATTATGAGATGTTATTTCCTCAAAATTTTTCCTGCTATGCAATTTTGGTTGTCTTTTAAGGTGCCAAATTTGAGAGTAACTTTCGGCGATTTTCCTATCACGAGCTCTCGGCGGGTTTCTAGCGGAACGCATTTTCGCGAGAACTCTCCAGGCCCTGTCCATCTGAGAGTGATGCACGTGGAAAGTGGAAAGTAATCGAAATGTCATCGCAATACAGGAAGGTTGCAGCAGCTGTGATTATACTAATTAATAATAAGAGACAAACAAAATCAGCCAAAAAAAAAGTCCTGGGTTAGGTCCTGGATTCAAATGAGAAATCTTTTGGGTGTCGGGAAAAGTCTAATAAGGGAATTGCAAACTGAACACATAGATATTCATTATTTATTTATTTATAAATTTATTAGGAAAAAGAGTTTTTAATTAAAATTGTCCGATTGTCGTCAAAAAAAACTACAGAAATGAGAGAAGCAATATCTGTCCGGGCACGTGATGGCTACACTAAGATTTTTTGCATCTGGTAAATTTATTTACAAAAAATCATAAACACAGAAGTGTATCAATTGTTCAATATTATATTTCATGAGGAGATTCATATAGCACAGTACCTACAGTATACCTATTTCGGATACCCGTATGTACGATAGGCAGAATAGTGAAAGTAGTAGCTTTACACTTTTTAACACGATCACGGTATTCGACACATTTAACATTCCACAGAATTTCGTTAACTTCACACAGTTCTATTAACTTTTTAATCTCCTCCGGTGACCAATATCTTGATTTTTTTACATCTTGCTTTGGTGAGTTCTCGAGATCGACTCGCAAAATTCAAACGCCGTTCGTATCTGGCGAGTTACTCTCCGAGAGTTCAGTAGGGGCGTGTCCACTAGAGCAGACGTGGGCAAGAGAAAATTAAAACGGGCCAAACATATACCAACAAGCCAAAATAGACTTCAGAAAATCGAGTACACTGTAAGAAAATGTCTTTTATAAAGTCCCGTCGCTGAAACATTTATTGTGCTGTGCGATTTTTAAACTGACTACAAACGAAGCTATTTTTATTGCTTTCGAATTACATGACTTAGTTTTCTGCTCTGGTATAACATTAGCAGTGCATGTAGTTTTCTTTAGAAAGTCTTCTTTTAATTTTGCAAAAATTAATTTTCTCCTTTCACCATCAAAATCAAAATCCCTTTTGTGCTTGGCTACATATTTTGCATTGCATATTTTTTGATGTGGGAAAGCTTAAGAAAACAAACCAAGCATTGTACAGGCCTGTCCAGGGATTTCTACAAAAAAAAATCCTCCTCCCATTGATCTTTGAAGTTTCTATTATTATAGAAACGCTTCATATTTATTTCAGTGTATATGCGCAAATAACAAACACAACCTACTTAGTGGAGTGCCTGATGGCGAATGACATGAAAACAACTCAGAGCGACCGATGGCTGTGATGTGTTTTCGCTCATCGCTGTGAAAGTAGAGAGTTACAAGCACTGTGTAAGCATGATACTAAATTTGGCCCAGTTGCAATTGTATTTGGCCCAGTTGCAATTGTATTATTTCGGTTCTCTCAAACTGAGCCAAAAAGGCCACACTTTGCCCATGTCTGCACTAGAGAGTAGAATCACTTTTGACAGCTCGCAGAAACTAGCTCGCGAGTTTTTGCGAGTTTCTACGAGCGACTCTCAGAGACGTGTCCATTTGCGAGTAGCTGCTATCGAGAGGTTCTCGCCGGCATTTACTCTCATGTGGACAGGCACAACCATAATTACCATAATTACCTTTTTTTAATATGGTCATTTCTTCGTGCACAACTTTACCTGCACGGAAGGAAACAATAGAACTGATTTCTACTGAAAATTGTACTTTTCTACTGAAACGTGTAATTGAGTTCTCGAGTTATAAATATAATTTACCATAAGACAGTGAGCTTTTTTATAATTATTTCCTGAAAATAGGGAATCTATCCTAAAATTTTGGGAGAATTTCCTATTTTTTGGTGTGCATTCGCCGTCATCACAAAAAACCCTACTGCCTCGTGTATTACAATTTTTATAGGAATCTGTCCCATTCATGTCTCTCCCATTAAGTATTCTCCTTCCTTACCCTTTTTTGCAAAAAAATGGTCTTACTTTATTGTGAAATGAATAAAAAAGTAAAAGTATGCAAAAATACATGTAAGTGAAAGATCAACAATCCTTATACATAAAGTCATTTTTGTAATAAAAGATGAGTATAAAAAATCCGTACAAATATACTTTAATCAAAACATTTAGCTGGCGGCATCGTTCTGTCTTATTTAATAACATTAGATATCATCATTTCAGCATCAATAAAAAATCAGCACATTAAATACCTCTGAAATTTTTATGCAAATTTGTTGTCTCTTCCTCGAAACTTTTTGATATGAATCTTTCCACCACTACCATAAGATATGGCGTCCCCGAGCTATCAGATACAGACTTTTCTATAAGGAGAAAGTAGATTTGTCTGTATGTTTTCATGTGCGGCCAGTGACGTTTTTTCTAAGGTCCACAGGGGTTATCGGCACACCCGACTGAAATCAAATATTAAATAACATTTTTGTTCCATATTTTTATATAATTTATCAATGGTTGCCTTAACCTATTAACGCCCGCCATACGCAGACGAGTACATCGGATATATCTGTGGTAATAAGTTAAAGTATCTTCAGTCGATTTTCATGTGAAACCAAACTGATCTGTATTTGCACAAATTTTTTTTACCAGAGTTTTCTCTTTATTTTGTATATTTTATAATAAATTCGTTTTTGTGTTAAAAATATTCAGTGGTTTTCCCATGGGCATTAATGGGTTAAGCACCCCGCACGAGAATTTCCGCTTATGTTCTTCTTTATAAGTGCACAATCAAAAATTATTCAACACTTGGAATATTCATCACACGATATACACCAAATCTGACTTCTAAAGGGTGAAATACAATGGGCTTGATACAGTATTTACGGCGTAAAATTACGGCGACCAGGTCATCCTCCATATACAATTGCGCACACTTTGTTGCTCTAAACGTCATTTGTTTTTCATTTAATTTTGACAATGGGACGGTGAGCCATATATAATATTTTTTGTTAACAATTATCATACAAATTAGGAATGTGAATGTAAGCAACACAGCATACGAACTATATTTCCTAATACTTTCTTTAAGTGACGAAATTTAGATTTTATCTAAAAATCCTGCAGCAAGGCAAAGTAAAAATCCAACACTGGTTGAAAGGTAAATAGCCAAGCAAAACAGAAAAATTATTCATCTCTCATTTGCTTTCTGAGTTGATAGCTGTGCAGTTGGTTCATGCGTATGAGTAGAATTATATAATATTTTTGATGGCTTCTGGATGGGCAATCGAAAACCTGTTGGAGAAACCATTTTCTCAATTAATTATCCGGGAAAAATTGTAAATGCTCAATTTTGGTAAGCTGACACATTTTCCAACTTAACTTGCAAAGTCGTATCGAAATGAAAATCTTTCGGTAGGCGTTTTCAGCTGCCTAATTTCGAATCAAATTCTTACTGCGATTGCTCTATTATTAGCTATATTTCTTTAATAATCCGATTAAGAGATCTATATGGATCATTAAAAAAACGTCAGCGAGTTTATTGTGGTGTTAAATTTGTTTTTAGGCCATGTTGTAACCCGTATGATGTGACTATAACTTTTAAAATCGCAAAACCCATGTAATCTCCAGCTAGAATAGAAAATCTTCTTTTACTCGCCGCTAGGATTTTTCCGCTTTAGGATAATGACGCTTATGCGATGGAAAAAGTATTCAATATCCAAACATCTGTGAAACCAAAGACACAATCTGAGACATGCACCGAGGGAAATTTTTTATTTCCCACTAACTCAAAAAGCAAATAAGATCATGATCCCGATAAAACTTGGGTTACGAATTTGTATGAGAGTTAATCCGGATCTCCGATCAGATTATTAAAAAAATACAGCTATTGATAAATTATTTTGTTGGCCCTGTTCACTTTTTTCAAATAATCGAGAAGGTATTAGGACTACAATGATTTATATCATTTAACAACAACTTAATATTGAACACCCTACTGAAAGCAGCACGCTACGTCACTGTGTGCGGCATTTTATCTACATATATTTTAGTGTACGGAGCTATGTAACATGAAAATGTAGAATAAAAAACCGAATAGGATGGTTTGTACATCTTTAAACCAGCGGCGGCGGCTGTGGTAGCAGCAATGTAAGTATGAACGTGGCAAGGATATCGTGAAAATAGCGGCAACAGTAAGAAAAAAATGTAATAATAACAGCAACAAGAACAAAAACTTTTGACTTTCCCTCGAAGGATTTTTGCAGGGATTTTTCCTGATATATTTTTTTTCCTTGCCTTCACTTTAATTTAAGCTCTCTTCATCCCTTGTCCATCGCCTGCCAATCATTCTGGTGAATGATTTCGCAGCGATTCGCCTTATGGGGTAGCAGTAGTTAGAAATCAGTAGGGGTAGGCTTTTGACGAAGGGTAAATTCTCATTAAAATTTAAAACCGAACCAAACAGTTTTTGCCATACACCCCTTTATCACTAATCAGGTAGATGGGTAAGAAGTTTACTGCTTTCGCCTGCTACCTGCAGCCGACTGTCAGTCTCTCTCTTTCTCTCTCTTTCTCTCTCATTCTCTTTCTCTGCCGCTATATTTATATTAACATGCATATATATACAGATGAGATGATGGGTTAGTGGGTTTATTGGAGGCAACCTTTTAGGCCTGCGTTCTTTCTTGGATAAATATTACGATGGCCACCTACCAACACAAAAACAAAAACTTGTCGAGCAGTGTCTATCGCCACTTTCCACAATTATCTATAGGATATATGCGATATCCCGAAAACTGGAACATTCGCAAGCAAAACCGAACTGAACTTAGCGACATGGCACAGCGACGCGGCGGCTTCGTCCTTGCGTTAGAAACTGCTATCAGAGAACATTAATGAAGTAAGCAGGACGAAAATGGAATGTTACGAGTACTACATCTAATTTAAAAATCGATCCCTTTGCAATAGATTATCCTTTATTATAAGGGAATTAGAGATAATGATTGTCTTCGTCCCTTCTTGTACTGCTGTTGCTATATAGCAAGTCAATTGGATATATTTAATACGGACGTTAGCATCATAGATATTATAAATATATTTATACATCACCCCATAAAATGATAGAGTTATAGTAGTAGTGTTAGTTCGTGTTGTTTTCAGAAATCGAAATATTTCAGATGGTTGAATCTATTCTATTGTGTTATTATTACAGCCTTTGGTAATATTAAAAGGTAGAAAATACTTTAATTGTTTATCTCTCCATTGGAATGCGCGAATACGGGAGTACAGGAATCCAGGAATATCGAAGTACCTACAGAAGATACGAGAATATAAATTGTGCCCACAGCAGTCATCCGTTACCAGACACTTGCAGATGAATTCAAAATAGGTACTTGGATGGTTAGTAGGAAAGGAACTTGTTACAGTCGATTGGGGCTTTTGTTGTCATTTAAAAAGGACCTCGCGAATGACAGGATGATGCTGTAATTGGCTTCCATTTATCTTTGAATGCTTGGAGTATGTATATGTCAAGAGACGATTTAAGATTGCCTCAATTGAAGTATTTCTACTTGTGAAGCTCATCATATAATAATTTTATAGTCATACAAATCACGTTCAACAGGGAAATTTCATGCTTTTAACATTTTCTATCAATTAAGAATTGAATTGCTATGCAACATTTATCGTAGAAAATGAAATTAATTACTTTTTAAATTTTTTTATACATATCATTGAAGTCAAGAAGATGAAAAATACTTCAAAAATTAATTTTAATTTTTGCCACAAATATATTTGTATGTCTTTACTTATGGTTAAAAATTTTAGGTTAGGTTGAGAAAACCGCGCGTGCTCAGTTGCGGACACAGCGCTTCACCCGGAGGCCTTTTGTTGACCAAACTCAGCATTCCGTCAAGCTTCTTAAAAACCTGGCCCCAAGCGTTCCATATGGTCGTGGTTTATTGGCTGGGTACTCACAGAGAAAGTGCTTCAGGGTACCCTGGTCTTCT
The DNA here is from genome assembly GCA_964034945.1 of Chrysopilus asiliformis. Classification (NCBI taxonomy): domain Eukaryota; kingdom Metazoa; phylum Arthropoda; class Insecta; order Diptera; family Rhagionidae; genus Chrysopilus; species Chrysopilus asiliformis. Next base: position 38,665,612 of record OZ035962.1, read on the forward strand.
TCGTTCGCACCCCATATTATGGTTATAGGTCGGAGGGGCAATGCCTCTGCATTTAACCCGTGAGTAGCCTCGAAGAAAATCCAAAATTAAAAAAAATACTTCCCTTACACTTTTATTATAAATATTTATAGATTGGGATTATTGGCACAAAATATATTCTTATTGTTGCAGCTGAATTTCACATTTACTCCAAATCTCTGTGTTTGACGTTTGCGTAACTTTACGAGGTTGCTTGCACACTACAATCGTCGCATAAGCTTACAAGGGTTGCGTAAAATATTTCCATGTCAATTTTGGCAGTTCATTTACGAGGTGGTAAGCTAATAGCGTTTACGAGGAATGTCCTACTTTTCATGAATATCTTGAATATCGTACACGCTCGATATAGTGAATACCGCATATGGTGAACATTCGATATAGTGAACAGCATTTTCTGAACATTGGATATTCTTAATTCTGAAAAACTCGTTTTTTTACAGCTCGAAATTTTTTTTGTTCATTATTTCGAGCACAAGAACGAACAAACGAATGTTCAACAAATTTAAACTGAACTCATGAATTGGTGCCCTCAAAGAACAGTAAAAAATATTTTCATATTGCAAAACCTTAAATCAATACTGTACTGCATTGACGGTTGGAACAAAATAATAATCGTTTCAAAGAGGTCCTGCTTTTAATAAAAAGAGCAGGCCTTTTCTAAGATTCATACCATTAAAAAAAAGCAAACAGCCGTTAAAGATTTTTTTTTTTTTCAAAATTGATTATCGGAAATCACTCAATTAAATATATTCGTTTTTTTTTTAAACATGCGTGTTATCATCTCACATATCGAATTTTTCATGCTTTCTATGATTCTGAAAATATGTATTGGTATTGGCTATGGGAATAAGTTTTTATAACGTTTTTTTTTGTGAAAAATCTTCCCTATTTTTGCTCCAAATTACAAATGGATTTTATTCAATGTTCCATTGGAAGCTATAACCTTATCCCATCTTTCAGGCAAAAGACAGATTTCTTGAGTTAAGAAGGCCTGCTCTTTCGTGCTGATCCAGTCATGCATCCATTTGTTCACCTTCTCATATGAATGGAACCGCATTCGAGTTAGGCCTGATTGCATGGAAATTTAGATCAGGTAATCAGAAGTTGCAATGTCTGGAGAGTATGGCGGACTTCTCAGTTGATCCCTTCTAGGTATGTGTTAACCGGATTAGCAATGTGTGGCCTTGCTTTGTCGTGGAGAAGAATCAACTTGTCATGCCTATTGCCGCGGTCATACGCCGCTGTTTTGCCAGCCGCTGGTTAGTAGCGCTGGCAAGTAGCTACAGCAGCCAGCGTACTGAGAGGGTTCACATGATTTCTACTTTAGTAGTGCTGGCAAGTAGTAAAACAGTGGTTTGACATTTTAATCTGGGAGATTTTTTAAATAATAAACGTTACACACAAATTTAAATAAATAAACGTAAAATAACAAGTTACAATAAACAAACTTTACCACTTATCAGACTTTTGACAGCTCAGAAACCATGTAACAGGATCAATTGATCCCTAGTAGCGCCGGCAAAGTAAAACGGTCTCTACTTCACTAGCGCTGCTAAAATCATCACGCTGCTGTTGGTAGTAGCAACGCACTAGAGTTCACACGGTGCTACTGAAACGGCTGCTAACAGCCAAACAGCCACTAGCTCTGGCAAAACAGCGTCGTTTTGACCACCGCATATTGGCCTATTCCGGACACCTCACACATATATTTTCCAAAGGAATGTAATGGCGGATAGGGATGCGTGCACGCGGAGCGGCTAGCTGCATCTATTCACAATCGCTAAGAACTTATTCACATAGCCAATATACAACTCTTTATACTCATTAAATTTAACTTTTTGCAGATCAAATTCAAGTTTCTACAAGTCAAATTGTTTTACCTTTTCGATAAATTTAATATCTGTAAGGATTTACCGGATTGAATAAATTAATAACACTTTTAATTCCTATAGAGAAACATCGAAAAAGTTTCTTTTTTTTATTATTAGAAGAACCTACTGAATTGGTTTAGTCGAATTTAACTTAAAAAAAATTAAATTTGTTCAGTAGAAAGTTGTGTTTTTATGTAAAAAAAAAACTTTAATATAGTAGTTTTAGTCCGCTCTTTATATCGAGAATTTACTGTATATCAAATAATTCCCAAATATAGTGCGCGTTTTATAGTTGTATTAGATTTCCAGTAAATATAATCAACATTTGCCAAAAACTTTCATTATTATACGTTCATATTGCATATTACCTTCAGATGCCTGATCATAGTAAATAGTGTGACAATATTATGTTTAAAATGGTCTATGATAACAACGTAATTACATGAGCTCAATAGTAGCAACCAATTAAAATACCATGCAAGTGAAATGCGCCTACAAACGGCTGAGTAAAAAAACAGAGGATTATAATTTAGAACTCTCAGGTAAACTATATTTCATGTCTTTTTTGATTTGGTACTTTAGGTAATGCGTATATATTTAGTAGATATATTCTAGATCTTTAGTTTCTATCACTTGCATTTAATTTTACATATATATCAAAGGACTTTGTGTAGTGTAGCGCAATATCTATTCGACTGGAATAACTTTGGCATTAGAACCAGTTAAATCTATATATACTTCATTTGTATATGAATATGTTATTAGATATGATTCAAAGATAATATTTATATTAAAATTACAAATTTACCAAACATAATGAAGTTCTTTATGCTTTAGCGGGCATTGGTAGAAAGTTTGGCGCTTGGTGTTTATATGGTGTCTACATTCCTATAATACGATTATAGCGTGTCAGGGTTAATTAGATCACTTGGCAGAGAAACTCGTACATACACAGGTACACATAGAATACGAGCAAACCGTGAAATTGGTAGATTTATGTATTTCAAGCAATTAGAAAAAGTCTACCGTATGTGACAATAATATCATTCGACAATTAAACGTTAGCTTAAGCATAAAATTCCATAAATTTCTATTTGCTTCCTTAATAGCCAAAATTTATGACATTATCCTTTTTTACTACCCCATATACGTATTTAATATACAATATTTTCCATTATTCCCATCCACCTGATAAAAAACCAAATGACTTAAAAAAAATCCCATGCTTAAAATTAAAAAATTACTTTTATAATTTGGGATATCAAGTGCTATCAAATTTGAGTGCCAGAGAAATTTAAACGGTTACCAAAATCTAGCGTAATGATTATTCTTATATTATTAAATATGATTTTTTTTGCCCTATTCCTTTAAAATTACGAGCGTTCTCCAATTTGCGGCGCTGTATGTGTTGTTCTCGGTCTTGATATATGACGAAAAAAAATTAATATGCTAGGAATTAAAAAAAAATCATTGGTCATTCTTATAGATATTTTTTAAAGGTCTTAAAGATGGGCCTGAGCCAAAAAGAGAATAATATTTACAGCCTTTTAATGTCATTGGAACCTCAAGTTTTCTCTCCGCTTGGGACATTAAAAAAAATTGATTCAGTAGTTCTTTCGTAAAAAAAAATTTTCAGGAAGTGTTTTTTGGCATTTATATATTCTTTAAGTCTTGTGTGGGTGACAAAGTTCCTGTGTACCTTTTTCATTTCCAAAATGAAAAAAAAAGTTTCTGGATGAGCTAGAGGCCTGAAACTCACTGACAACCCCTAAAATTTGGCAAATTTACTAATTTTAAAGGTTTTGGGTTTTTATCATTATAGGGGGGTCGAGGTATACACCTGTTTTGAAAAAACCGCCTTAAAAGGGTGACCAGTATAGGGATTGTGAGGGAACTGTCGATAATTATCGACAAGCGAGTTATGTGCACATATTCAAATTTTTTTTAATTGTGTTGGTGGATACAGCACACTAATGCAGGTTTGACTTCCAATGCGATTTCCTTCACTCGGGTAACACTAATGGTTTGACGTCTGGAAATCTATTCCACATTTCCAACGTTTTTATCGATATTTCCAATGGATATCACTTGCTTTATGAGGTAGTAGCTGCGACCCATTGGGCTAATTTTTTTACTCCGGAGTAAATGTTCAATGGGTCAAATTTTTTATGCCAAGAACAATTTCTAACCTCAAAATTGAGCTGTCATATTTGTGTAGAATAGTGCTGTGACTGGAAGAACTGTCCTCAGTTAAATATTTAATTTCAATTATGAATCAGCCACGAAAATGGTCTTTCAATGAGGGGAAAGCACTTATTTCCTGTTATAAAAACAGAAAAGAAGAATATTTTCGAACCAGAAGCAAAAAACGGTTCTGGGAAAATATTTTGCAAGATCTGGAGGCTGAAGATGTACTGGTTAGTAATTTATTTAATTAATAAAGAAAAACAATTAAACATTTTATATGTTCACAGCTTTCACTGGCGACGCCGGAAAATCTGGAGGTGAAGTGGAAAAGTCTTTACCGCGCTTATAAGAACGCGAAAGACCGAGGGACTGGATCTAGTGCTTCAAAATTTCCATCACTTTCATCCTCGTATAATAAATTTAATATCTAAACCAAGATTTTCATTATGTATTGATTATTTAGAGAAAGTATACACCATTTTTACCTGATTATGCTGCATAATTAATTTTTCAAGAAAGGTTTTGTCGGCGCTAAACAACAATTCGTTGGTCGTCAGAGAATCCCAATCGTTTCAAGTTTAATATTTATGTCCGTTGCTTTACATATCAATATATTTATTTTATAATCACTATTAGATTTAGTTTTTGTTGATTAATGGGCGCATTCACGAATACTCAACGGTTGAGTAAATCTCGATTAGTTTTCGTGAATGCCTCGATACATTAAACAGCTGATATCTGTCTATCTTGTCATAGACAAATGGAGGGAAAATTTGTTGTGTGAAAATTGTTAGTTGTAATTATGGAAAACCACTGGTTTTTGGAATTTTTAGCTGAAGATGATGTTACCACAAACATTGCAACAGATTCCTGATTTAATGCAAACATTTTTATTTGCGCATGAAATATTTAAAGGCCGTGAATCGGTGAAAGTGCGGAATGAAAAATTTCTTCAAACGATTGGAAATATTTCCATCTCTTGTAAACTAATAAAATGCAAATTATCAGTTTGTAATCTGTGATGCACCTCCGGAGTTTCGAAAATATTATGTTCCATATCATTTAATTTGTAAATTTGATCCAGAAAAGCCATTCTGTTTCGCAAATATTTTGTTCTTCGAAAAAACGCCAGTTGTTATCTGTCAAAATACTCAATCCATCGGTTGAGCAGAAAAGTATCGCAGTAATTTTCCGATACAAAAAATGGCGTCCGATCAGTGGTTATGATGAGTAAATCTCTCAACTGTTGAGCAAATCTCTCAACCGTTGAGTACCGTGAATGCGCCAAATGTCAATAAAATATTTACAAAAACTTATGATTTTTTTAGTTATTTTTAGTCTTTTTTCGTTCAACCAAATATAATCACACTAAAAATATTGAAATGACAATTTAAACTTTGCTTTCACAAGTTTTTATCATTTTAGCCATAATGTAATTTCCATAAGAGCTACAATTGAATACACTCCGCCGATCTGAGAGAAAAATTTCCCATTCAAACGTTTGTGACTACGATATGGCAATACATGTTCTTGAAAATTGTTCGTGAATTGGAGGTGGTGCAGTTTTGCTTTGTTCGGGAACACTCCGGAGTAAAAAATCAGCCCAATGGGTCGCAGCTAGTGAAAACAGTGCTTTTGCGTAGAAGTTTAGCGCATACAAAACACCAAGAGCAGGCGATATTAAAATTTGATTAGGCATGTGCGGAGTCAACATTTCAATGATTTCCACTGCTAGTGCCTGTGGAAGCCCATTTATTTCTATCAACCTCACAAACACATAAATTTAAAGTTTTTAAACATACATAAATTACGCTTTTTTACCTTTCTTCGGGTATCGGAAAAGGATCTGACGCGTCCCGTAGATTTCGCCTCATTATTCGCATTTGATTCCTCCTAAAGTAATAATAAACGGGTACTGAGGAATTCATTGTCTTTGGTAAATTATTAAAAACACTAAAGTTTTTCGCGGTACATTTGCGGCTGTCAAATCGAGATTTTTTGGGTTGCTTATTACACTTGCAACTTATAAAATTCACATCGGGTAGGTAAAAAATTCTTCATCGCTGCGGATCTTCAAGAAAATTTCCTAACTTTAAAAAAAATTCCTTCTTTTCGATATTCCACTGGCGATAAGTTTCGATTATGCTCAGAATCGGTGTACAGGTACCCTTTATACATTTTGTATTGAATTTCATGAAAACAGTCTTGTTTTATCGTTTATTCTTGGTTTATTGATCATATTGTTATTTTTTGAAGCTACTGTTCAAATTTTTCCTCCAGCAACACTTTTATTTTTGCTGAACGTGTGCATAGTTTATTAAAAATTATGAGATTTAGTGGTGGAGCTGCAATATTTGATTTGCACAAGATTCCTGAAAAATTTGGCGGTTCAAATACCAAAATTTTCAGAAATCTTCCAGGTAGTAAATCTGGGGTGATAATTCATATAACTTATATCCCAGAATCTTTCTCCGTAGCCCAGTGTAAAGTCTCCATCTTCTGCATTCTCAAATATTATCGAACGCACGTATGTGTGTATAATAAGTCTATAATAAATAAGCCTATATGTATAGTTGGCATCTCTTTTGTAAGAGTGATTCGGATTATGGTTTGTGTTTTGATTCACCAAAATTCAATGGTTCCTTGTTGTTTGGTTCGGTTCAAAAATATGATTGGCATATGTGTTAAAAACGGCCGTAAAAGTTTTAAAACATATTGACCAAAATTTAGCTCGAATTTTTTTGTGCTTAGTAACTAACGGGGATGTTAGCCAATTCCAGGACCCTTATTTCAATTTTTTTGCACAGGCATGAGTTCACTTTACGCAGTATTATGTGTTGTGTTAGCCAATTTTAGGACTCTTGACCCTTTATGCAGATATGTGCATAAGGCATATGCCTAGTAACGGACCTGATCATTGACACCAATCATGCACTCAAAAAAATGAATATTCGCCCCAAACGAGATTTTACGGAAACAACAAGAATGTTACAACACAAAAATATTTATAGTACCGTAAACTGAGGTGACTTTGGCCCCAAAAAAATGTCTTAATAAATTTTTGACCATATTTTTTCTTTGTCCGTAAGTACCCCATAGTTTTTTTGTATTTATTTTCTTTGTTAGACCTTTCTACACGTTAATTGCCGAAAATTTTAATAACTTTTTATGTTCCGCTCACCCCCAAAAAAAAAGGCAAAAAGAACATGAGGAAAACAAAAGCTTATATCCCAATAAATTGAATCTCAAAAAATTTGTACAAATATTTAATATTTAAAATAAATAAATAAAAAACATAAATTTATACTTACCAGTATTTTAAGTTTATTGGTTTCTCCGCTACAGTAAGATTTTACACATTCACAACAACGCTTCACTTTCAACTAATAATGCTCCACGCAGTATGATTCACACAATTTGGCGCAACAGGCAAATACCGTTATTTATTTGAAAACGCATTACTACAACGAAGAGACTAGTAAAAAATAAAAACCTGCAACATGAGAAATGTAGGCCATATTGGGATGACAAAATTTTTTGTAAGTTGGGCCAAAGTTACCCGCCAAGGGCCAATGTCACCTCGTTTTACGGTAACCAATAATAATGGTTATCTGCAACACTTTTGGTTTGTCGTTTAAACGCTTCATAAATAAAATGTTTTTTACTTACAATATTTAAAAATCTATTTTTCACCAAAACTAAACGTACTTTACCAAAACATTTTTCACCAAAACTAATTGACAGTTCAACAAAATTGCAATTTTTTGTTTGATTAATGGTGGATCTCCGTTACTGAAGCATTCGACGTGTGCAAAAATATAGAGACACACTTACGTAAAAAGGCCTTCGTAAAAAAGAGAGAGAACAACGTGTGCTTTTTTGCACAATGCAATACGTCGCCAGATGTCGCATTTATAGTTTTTTTATAGGATGCACACGTCGCCAGATGTCGCGTTTGTAGATGAAGTTGAACGATTTTAATTTTTCCTATAAAGATCGTGTGCAACTATAAAATTAAGCTCACAATTTCTCCGTAAACAAATAGTGAGGTCCAATACATTTAAGTTGTGTTTTGACATTTCTTGTTTGACTGCTGTAAAATTACGCATAGTGGTTCGCGAATCACTACTTGCTTCTCAATTAATGGCCCAACCATTTGGAGAAGCTCTTCAAATTGTGTGGCCGTCATTCGCAAATATTTGCAGAAGAAACTCGGATCGCGTATACAACGTAATGCTCCAAAAACGGTCACAAATGCCCCATTTATGTCCCGATCGTTGTAATATTCATGAACCCAGAACTTTCTCTTTTTTTTACGACACGGTCTTCATTGTCACTGTCACTTGTGCTATCTTCATCGAAAATTATATCGATTAGTAATTTTTTGCTATCCGAATCCATTTTATTACAATATTTAAAGACGATGTCAACTGTCACACGGTTGGGAGATTTTTTTGAAGTCTAGCTAATGTTAGGAAGTTGAGTGTTGTGGTCATGGAATAAGGTTCAAATTCCTATGACGTATATCCTATAAAACTACCTATAAAAACATCGCGTTCGTCTTCTGTCTTTCCCACTGACAATTACAGAGATTTGTCTCTTTCTATTTATATGCAATTTTTTGCACACGTCGAATGCTTCAGTAATGGAGATCCACCATAATAAACAGTAATTATTTGCAATTATTCGGGGCCAATACTTATTGTTTATTACTAACAATTTCAACAATCATAGTTGGCCATAATTATTTTTGTGTCTTGCACAAACTACTTAAATTTAAAGTTTTTTTCATAAAAAATATAAATATTTCTAAGAAAAAATTTAGTATTTCTAAAAAATATTTTAAATTTTGTAAATGGCTTCATGAAATATGTTTTGTCACAACAGACAAAAAGTGTTTAAGACAAACACCGAACAAAAATCGTTTTTTTTTTTTTTTGAAGTATTAAATGTTTGGAATAAACATTATTAAACAATAATTGTTGTCAATGTCCTGTTTGCTTTAAAAAAAAATCTTTTACAGAAACATATAATTATTATTGCAAACATTCAATAGATATTCACAAACACTTTTCAAAAATTCTATTTTATCAGTGAAGTAAATATTATAATCAATTTTGTCGGAAATTTTGAATGCAGGTATAGTGAATCCACTATATTGCGTACGGTCACAATTACAAGGTCCTGTAATATTAGTTAAAATGGCAAAAAGCCATTTAATTTATTGATTCTTTATTTTGGACGTTCCTTTTAGATAACTTTTTATCGAGCATACTTCATTGTTGATTTCTCCCTAACCTTCCTTAATACGCGCAGAACCCCAGAATCAAACTGATTTTGTTCCGCCCAAGTGAATGAAAGATTAAATGCTTCTACAATTCTGTATATGGGAATATCTGTCACCGAATCATAAAAATTTTTGTGTTCAGTATTTCAAGTGATTCACTATTTTAGGGGTTCACTATACCGAGTTCTCACAGTATTGACATCTCCGAAATAAGCAAGATATTTTTTAATTCTTGCGACACTGTACGGAATTTAAATAAACATTGGTAAAGTCGAATTTATTTCGAAATCTAATAATTGTAGTTTGAACGGAAATGCTGCTCACAGACAGTAGGAAATATCACCGACAAAATATTTTAGGAAAAATATATAATGCTAACTTTATACCCGTCATTACCGGGTTAAAGTTTATTGCATAAGTTTTTTTTTCACCAAAAAACAAAGACAACTCAAAAATATTTGAAAAAAATATTTATGTTTTCAGGATCTCCCGTTTCGAATTTTGAAATTATTCTTACAGCATCTCCCGTTTCGAATTTTGAAATTCTAACGTCAGATGCGTTATCAACGACCCCGGAAATCCCTAAATGCCAGTTTTTCGGAGCAAAAATGGGATAAGGATATTTGCGGTGTCCTTACAGAACCATCCATTTCAAGTTTTGTAAAACCAATTCTTAGCGAGCACCTGTCGGGTAAAACTACTATTGTAAATTTAATTCAATACTTTTCTGCAACGGATAAGATAGTTATTCACATTTTTTTATTTAGTGCTTTTCATTTGATAAATTCTATGTCATCCTGAAAAGTAAATCCGGTATTGTCTCAAAATACTTCGCACGACACAATCTTCAGCTAAGAACCTTCGGATCAAAATAAAATGAACAATATTTTATTGAAAATCAATTTTAATAACAATGATGTTTTTGAATATCGGATACTTACATTAAAAAGGAATGTTCAAGACATCATGTTTAGTTTTAATTGAAGGCGCAGTTTTGCTAGTTGTTCGTGATAATCAAAAATCAAAACAATTTCAACAAGCCTATTGTGACTGAATAGTACGTATGTTTCAATGTAGATATACATATAAAGGATACAACAAAAGGGGGATATATAACTAGGTGGGAAAATTGATAAAGAAAAACCCATCAGATCGACCGATATAAAGTCACGTCCACACAATATAAATGGGTATGTATACATAGTACATGTCAATCATGTCCAACCATCATCATCATCGGCAAGTGATTCCATAGTATTCGTACAAAGTCCACTCTTTATCATCATACAAATACGCAAAATTTATATAGATGTTAAGAGTCATTGATATTCCATTGAAAATTATTTCAAAACGATGAAACGAAACAGTTCCAGAAAATTGTTATCCGATCCGTTCCGGATTTCCAGAATCCTTTATTCAATAATCTTGGAAATTCCAATTTATATGTGGAGCAATTTAGTGAAATGAAACGTTCCTTCGAAACGAAACATTGGCACAGTGGAGTCTCGTATTATGCTGAATATGAATGTCCTGCTCGTTTTACGCTGAATGGAATACTATGGACCGGACCGGAACATAAACAAACTGAAATTTGTTCACATCCAGAGAATTTTTCTCGAGTGCTTTGCAATGTGATGTTTTTGGAGTTGTTGGGCCATGCTTGTATTATAAATTTCCACGCACTCTCTGATTGGTCCCGCCCCTACATTGGTTTTTCCATAGTCCTACTACCAACATCGCACCAACACTAGCTTAAATGGGTTTTCTCGCCCACACAAGTTGAACCAGCACAAGTATGCTCGGTTTTCCACGACCGCTATTGTTGTACGAGACGAGTAAAAATTTTCCAGCTGCCATAGAAAATAGGGGAGTTGAACGAACCACTACTGCTACGATAATCATGTATCATGTGCTCGAAGCATGGCATCAGAATCAACAGCCTAAACATATTTGGTTTTGTTTTTCCATTTTCCAGCATTTCCCATTACAACAACGTAACATTGGGCTGACTTTGAAGCGAAGGCGTCTGGCCTATCATTCAGTTGAATTGCGTAAATTTTCATTAAGTTTGAACTGTATTTGTACGTACGGATTCACCCGCTTCGGAAGCTTTATTCACAAACATGCTTTTTACATGCGAAATTTCTATCAACGGTGGGGTGTTGAAATTCGAGAATCCAACGGTATAACCATTGAGTTTAAGTGGCGGATAAATAAATAAAAAAAAAAACAGATATCCCTGTCAGTGGAATCAAAAATCTCAAATGAAACTTCTTAAATCAATTGTATTGTATCATGCGAATTATGTTGAAATAAATACGGCTGCGCAATGGAAAAGTTTATAAATGAAATAAAGAAAAATTCCTTTTTTTTTTATTTAATTCTTTTGGTTGGATTCAAAAAAAAAATCCTTTCAATTCTATGCGATTTTGATTCCAATCATGGATAAAAGTTCAATGTCGATCAACCGAGCCAGCCATATTTGACGTGGTTGTTTTTTTTTTGTATTGTGAAAGTGAGGGATCTCCGTTTTGGGTTAAGAGATACATGATAGACGCGTATCCTGTGTTATCACATCCACTGGCGACAGTCAATAGTTGTTGTTGTCATTTCATTACAATTACTTTGTGTGGGTGTTGTGCACATGTGTAGTCAGTTATTCGCCCGTTCAGTTAGTATAGTAGATATAACCGTTTGTATATTGAAGTGCGTGCCAAAGTCGAATTGAAGGAGAAAATAGGGGTTCTAATCTTAAGCAAAAAAAAAAGAAGAAGAAATTGCTGCGTAATAAGAGGAGAAGTGATTCGATTTAAAATATACAAAGTGCGTTGATTATAACAAAATTACGTCAACGGTTTCCTCAAAGGATATTCTGCTAACTGAGACGAAATTTCTACTCTTGATTTGATTTCTTTTGCAATTTTTTTCACTTCAAAAAAAAATCCTTTTGATCGTTTCAATTCTTTTAATTCGGCGATGGAGTCCCTTTTTGGTGAGACCCAATATTCCCGTTTACCACACATATTGAACAGTAATAGGAATTCTTATTTGTCAGCGGCAACCATCGGCTGAATACATTCACACACACGGACTTACTGTCCTACACCCTTAAATGGGGGGAGAGGTCCTTTTCTCCATTTCGTGCTGGTGTTTTTTTTTTTGTATTCCCTTTTCTGTTACATGTGAATGGTCGGTATATTTGGGTGATAATTTCGATGGCTGACGGTGGTATTGGTGGTGGTTGGTTTTGGCGATGGTGGTGTTACTTTTTTGAAGGAGTATGCTGTCGTAGTATATTTGGGTCGACGATGTCGACGGCGGCGGCGACTTGCGTAAGGGACGTCTACATCGTTTATATCAGGAGATATAGGAGAAAATCTATATATATATATTTATATTTTTAGATATATATATAACTATATGAATGTGTTTTTCCAACAAGTTCTGTTTGTTCCCTTGTTATGATGATTTCCAACGTATCGTTTGTCGTTCGCCTTTTCAGTCTGCGATTGAGTTTTGTGTAGTTAAGTCGATTCCATACATACACATATATTAATACTCTGTCTTTCTATTGTATATCTGTTTGTTGTTTATTGTATGATTAACTAAATAATAAATTTAATGAAAATTGAAAAATAATAATAACATATTTACTGTTATTATTATTTTCTAGTTAACTACGGTTTCGATAACTACTTGATTTCATCTAGAATATTAAGAAGGAGAAATCAATATTTTGTTTTCGTGTCATTTTCAGTGAAAACAAATTTTCCATTCAGGAAAATCTGTATTAAAAATTCGCCACCCCTAATCAAAGTTGAATGTAAAACGGATAAAAGCAAATCAAGTCCAGTTCAATTTCCTCTCTTTTGAATTTATTATATTGAAAGAAAGCGAAAGAAGAATAATAAAAATAAAAAAAAACAACATTCCATATTATATCCTTAATTTTCCAGCTCCATTGAAAACAACAAGTGACTCAGTGCGTTCAAGTGCATCAAGTGGTTTTTCTAAGCTTGTCGTGAGTGTGTGTGCTTTTTAGCGCTTTCGCCCTTACAACTTCTGCGTTTGTTCGTTTTCGTTTTTTATTCGATTTGAAAGAGCTTTTTCTATCACCCCTCGTATACTGATTGCTGACTTTGTTTATAAGCTATCGTAGTCCCCCATTTGTTGCTCCATATTACTGCTCCCGTTTATACTGGGCCGTTTTTTACAATCATTTCAAGTCCAAATCATACCGAAATACAACAAAAAAAAATTATTTGTATCGATAAAGAAATCAGAAGAATTTTTATTGAGAAAAAAATTGAATAATTCATCAAAAATGATCAGACTCTAATTCTATTAATTATTTATTGTGAAGTATATTTAAATTTTGTTGTTATTTTCTAGTGATATGCAGAGTGGTTAATTTTCAAAACATAGAATTCTGAATACAAAAAAAAAGAAAGAAAATTTTGTGATCAGATTTTACACAAAAGTGTTTATAAGTTTTGCAAGAAATTATATATTGTGATAAGATTCAATTCAGTGGTGAATGTTGTAGAAAAAAAATTAAAAAAAAAAAAAAATAAATACTAAAAACAAGAGTTTCACAAAAATTCAATGAAAATACTTATATTTAAGTACTAATGAATTGTTTATAAAATATATACATATATAACTACAAAAATTATTTAGTTTTATTCTAAATAGAAAAGAGATAATTTTTAAACATTTCACAACTTGTTAACTTGTTGAAATCACAGAAAAATTCCTTTTAATTGTGTGCAAAGAATTCCATATGGTTCATATGATTGAAATCACACGCCAAGGGAAAGTTGACTTTCCTCATCATATAATTGTAAGTAAAATTTTATATTCATTAAGTTTTGTCGTTTACAAATTTTGAAAGAAAAAGAATTTTTTTTTTTTGCTTTTGGTTAAGGAAAAAAATCTACACACAAAAGACTTAAGTGTGCGACAATCGATTCTCTTAAAGCTGCTTCTTCAATTGCAAAAATATTTGTTTGTTTGTGTTTGTTATCAATATCACCTAAATGTTTTCTAAGGTTACCCAAAGAAAACATATCATAATAGTGTCATAAATATTGTATAATGAGAAGCAAATATTTATCTTTTTATCGACTTTTTATTCTCTTATAAAAAATGTGTGAAAAAACCCTAAATTTTGCTTCAATAAAAGTTTTTCAATAAAAGTAATTTCGAAGTGAAATATGAAAAACTTGTCAGGGCTTTGATAGCTATAATAATTAAAATATTTCTAAATTCTTTAAAAATAACCTAAATTAAAGAATTTAGAGACACACACAGTATTGAACGTAAGCGAAGAGATACTTAAGTAAGTAATAAAAGACAAAATTTGGTTTATCTAACCAAAAAATGATCACAAACTTAAAATCTGTACCCCAGAGGTAAACTGTCGTAACTGCCAAAACCGCGATTTTGGGGTTATTGTTGTAACTACATTGTGGGGACGTATATAATATATCAACTAATATTTTGTTTAAACAATGTCCTAAAATAAAATAAACTACAAAAGTTTCAATAATTACCGAAAATCATACACAATAAAAAGTTTGCAATTCCGAACTAGAAATGGCTCTCCCGTAAAATTTGCAAAATGTCAGTTACGACAGTTTACCTCTGGGGTACAGAAATATGGTTTTATCAGAACACTTTTTTCCAAATTTTTTACATTTTAAGTTCCAGAAGTTTGTATTGAAGCATATATATATTGTTATATAAAACCAATATTATTCAACTGTTAGAAATTAAAAAAAAAGGATTCAACTTTTAGAAATCAAAATTTTGCAAAAATAACACTTTTTCTACAAGTAATGTCAATAACACATTTTTCAGTTCTCAAAAAGAAAACTAAAAACCATTTTTTTTGCTTGAAGTAATCTTCCTATGTGAAAGCTTTTAGTCAGAAATTTAAATTACACTTAACCAGAAAGTTGAATTAAATCTAAATGTGACAGTCCTGGAAACCTGTTGCTTCAATTAATTTTTAAAGTTTTTTATTGCAAAGGAATAAAAAAATTGATTGAAATTGTAACAAATATTTTTAAAAAGATAATAGTTGCGTTTTTTTAATGTTCTGAAGCAGTTCAGAACAAGCTTTCCATACCAAATCCTGCACCACCTTTTCATCTCGAACAGCGCTTGGAACAAAGGGAAATTTTATACGGTAATGTACGGTAATGAAATGTTGCTAACTTCAACATAATAAATCTGACATTTTATTCTCAATTGAGGATTTTGTGTTGGTGGTTTGGTTGTTCTGTTCGACAGCGAAATAGTTTTAATCATGGGAGATAGCGAATCGTAATTATATCAAGAAAATATAGCAGTGACGGCCTACTGATGTAACCAACGTGAAGTTAGTTGCCATTCGAACTCGATGAAATTTCGCACTTACTCTGGATCGTTTTTTTAATGTTCCGTGTTCTAGAACATTAAAAAAACGCAACTAATAATAACAAGTTTCAACTGGCACAACCTTTTCTAGTTCGGTTCAGCTGCGTTGAAATTTAAAATACATCAATTTTAAACATTTTTATGAACAAGTGATGTTGAGATTTATTTTTCAATTCCGTTTTATGGAGGTTCCCAAACTGGGGTGTCTGGGAGTGCAAGAACAAATATTTGGGAGTGCAACAAGTATTTTTTGATTTGTGAGATAAACTTACAAATTCGTCTAAACTGTACTTGAATTTGATTTCCTTTCCTAATTCTAAAATTGGATTAAAGTGATTAACTTTCAATTTTAGGATGTAGTAGACCTAGTGCCGTTTGCACCAACGAGACTTAGCAACTTATGTACAACTTAAAATATTTAAGTCGCAGAATTTCTATGGTTTAAGTAGGCTAACCACAACTTAATTTTTTAAGAATAGTACGTGCAAACGGGCCCTAGACAAGTAAAAGTTTTCGCCTACGGCGCGGCGTATTTTTCTACAAATTTGCGGCCTATGGCGGTTCTTCCTAAAAATGTTTATGCCTGCGCACGTATTTATGATTTTTTCCATAACACCTGTTTTACTATTAAAAAATTGGAATTTCAAGTTTCAATTTTTTCAAAAAAAATTCATATATTCAGAAAAAAGGGAACTATTAAATTTTTCTTTTTGATTTTTTCTTTCGGTCAGCTTCTATTTAGATAAAAATTATTTATATCGACACCTCCGACGGTTGTAACTTGACGTAAAACATTATTCAATGTTGAATTTTTAAATTACTAAAACATAAAGCCCGGTAACTATTTCGAGATGTTTAGAGTTCACAATTACAAATTGAACGATTTCATTCCAAAATTCGCAAAAAATTAAAAGTCTTCCCATAACAAAGTTAAATTGGATTTACAAAAATGTCATAAGTTTCAGACCTGCAGAGAGATACTAGAAAAAAATGTATTGCTTATAATTTCTAAAAAAAAAATATTTGGGCCAAAAATTGATCGTTTGGGCTCGCTAGGGTCCTGCTAGTATAAAAAACATGATTAGTAATACGCAGTGACAACCTGGCCATTAGGAAACTAACCACTGCTAGAACATACATTTTAAATAATAATGTATGTATGTAAACACATATAATTATATTATAAATTCCTGATTTTTGTTTTTTTTTTTTTTTTGTGCAGGAACGTGATTTAAGATTTCAAGGGATGCAGTCCATCGGAAAGTTTGGGAGCCACTGTCTACTGCGAAAATACGAAAAAAAAAATTAAATCATGAATGAAATAAAAACAAAACTAATAAATTGAAAAATATTAAATTTTCAAATAAATTTACCGGCGGAAAAATTTAGAACAAGAAATATTTATTTAATTAACGGAAACCAAAGAAGCTTTTGCGCATTTTTGAAAACATTAGGCATTATAAAATTAGCACGTATTTCTATTCAACTTTTACAAAAGAATACAAAAATTTACTAAAAACTTTAAGAAAATTCTGTTGATCTCGCAAAGCCAGATTGGCGATTTCCCAAAATTGTGAATATTGTAACATAAAGTGGGTGAATATAAACTATGAAGTTCGCTACTTCGAATTACGCGAACTCGACACACTGGCCAAAAAATTTGAGTAGAAATTCTGAAAGATTGCAGACGACAGGCGACTTTTCAAATGTATACAGCCTCCTGTGGCCTATTTCACCAAATTACAATTATAAATTTGTACTAAAGCAAAATAAGCCCACAATTTACAAGTTTTGTTAAAAATCACTTGAAGAACATTTGTAAATACAAATTTGTAAGTTTGGTGAAATGGGCCACTGGACTTCAAAAATTTATTAATAAGCCATCAGCCGCACTCTCTTTAGTTTATAAATTTCCTGAAAATATTTTCAGTGTTTTCTTTAAAAAAAATCAAATTTTTATTCTAAAGTAACACCTAAATAGCTGTAACCTAAAATGGTCGCATTTTCCGATGTTTATTGTCTTACCAGTTGCCTTACATAATTAAGTATTGTGATTCCCAAATAAGAAGCGACACTAAGGAAAAAATGTCACTTAATTTGCGCCAATGGAAATATTTTATTCTGTCTTTTATTAAAAATGACTGAAATTTGATGATTTTTATATCAAAAAATTCAAACGAATGAATTCTTTTGATAATTTCGAAAAACAGACTACCCTCGTAATATTTTACAAAAAAAAAGGATTTTTGAAGAAAAAAATCTGAAAATATGGGCGTGCAAAAAATAACTCAGGCTAATTGGTAGATGAAGGTATTATCCCTAAAACTATTTTTTTTTTTCAGGTTCATAAAGAACTAAAGAAAAAGATTTTAATTTTGTGTTCAAAAATTATCAGAAAACCATATTGTCATATCTGATATTGTCATATCTGATATTGTCATATCTGTATAAACACAAAGAAAATCTGTTTTCTCTCGTTCTCTCTCGTTCTGGTTTATATTCTCCATTTATAAAATCGCCGATATAATTCCCTGT
Source organism: Chrysopilus asiliformis (assembly GCA_964034945.1). Lineage (NCBI taxonomy): Eukaryota > Metazoa > Arthropoda > Insecta > Diptera > Rhagionidae > Chrysopilus > Chrysopilus asiliformis. The sequence continues at coordinate 38,683,954 of OZ035962.1, forward strand.
ACATTCATAGCAAATGCTCGGTTATTTGTTTTGACTACGTGGCATAAGACTGCGTCATCCGCCAGAGAGTCAGATTAACTGATTGGGTTTTTGTTTCAAATACTTTTCAGTTAAATAAAATTAGCATTTAAATTAAATACAAGACATCTGTTTTAGAAAACCTGCATTTAAAACGATTGCTTTAGTATTCCTTTTTACTATTTTCTCTTTTAATTCAAATAAAAAACCTTTAATTTTGGACTATGAATGAAAAACAGTGAAATCAAATGATGGTTCTTGATTCAACTACATGCTCGATTTCTCTCAGTGACGTAGAAAGATCCACATATGAAATTCCTCATATGAAATTGTATTGGAAAACGAAAACCAGCGCAACAAGTCGGATGAACCCACGAGACAAGAAGAATCTTTTCCATATACCGAAGAACCAATTCATGGCGCAGTATCGTTTTCGTAAAAAAAAGCATGCTGACCAACAATGAAGTTAGATTCTCCCATTTTTAAAATTTTACAAACAAAATGTCGAAGCAATTTCACAAAAAAAAAACAGTTTTTTGATCTACCTTCTCTTACGTATTTGTAACTTTCTTACATCTAAGAAAAGTAGAGCTACGAAATACAAAATCTAGAGTTTCGGACCAAAACCGAACCTTAAACCCGCTCCGATTCAGGCATCTCTGTTAACCGATACCAAAATCAAGAGAATTCGGGTTCGATTACTAGAATTAAATTTTTTAACACCAGAATCAAAGATATCGGAAATAAATGACTTTATTAAAAACCTTCGATTAAAAAAAATACACTTTAAAAAGAATAAAATATTAATTGGAGTAAATTTATAATTGGTGTGCGTCGGGACAGCCTTGCTAAAGAAACCCAACGACAAATAGGCTTTCCAGACGCGCACCTATATTAAATTATTCCAATAATTATTTTAACAGGCGAATATTGTTCTCATTTTTTTTAGTAATTAAGAAATTACTAAAGACATTAGACTGCATAATTCAGGGACAAAAGTTTAGTTTCCGGGACCCCGGGACAACATACCGAAATCCGGGACTGTCCCTCCCATTCCGAGACAACAGACAATGATAAAAAAATTGAAGGAGCTCGTGGATATTACAAACCAATGTTCGCTTTGGATAAAAATAGACTAAAATATCTAGCCGTCGCCCCTAAAAAATGTTATGGGAAATAACAAAAGACTATTCTCAAAGTGAAGCGATTTATGGCGGGGTTCACGAAGCTTTTAACGTCCACAAAATCGAGTTAGCAGGTTTTTTTTACTTGAAATTCGCAACCTGGCTCAATTTAGCGGTCGCTAAAAATTTCGTGAAATATACCATTAGTGTAGGCAGTAGCAGAATGCACCGTTTTTTAACTCACAACTAATTACTAGACAGCCTGAGACCTGACCCTGATTAGACATAAATTTCGCCTATGTCTAGTCTATGCTCCACTAGTAACACCGTTTTTAAGAACATTCCTGGAGTGATATTCCGTAACTTGTTTCAAGCGTTTGTTTCGAGTTAGAAGAACAAGAAGTGTTCGCTGTCTCTGTTTCGACCGAAATAAATGACAGAGAGAAACCGAGATAGCAAATACTACTTTTTCTTCTAACTCGTGATGTCTTGAGCAAAACACTGTCTGCATGTGCCACTCCAATGGCAGGAAGTTGAAAAGCCGTGCTAAACATTATATATTTTAAAAATGATGATCATAAAAGTTTTTGTTATAAAACGGCTAGCGAGTTTAGTGGTAGAGAATTTATCTGCTGCACCGAAGCAGACCCGGTTCAATCAAATTCAATCAATTTGAATCAACTTCAATCAACTGGCTTGTTGGCTCCAGTGTAGATATTATAATGCCCTCTATTGCTGATGAACTGCGGAAAACCTTACAAATGTTTCAAACCAACAATGGTTCGCAATTTATGTAAAACTGTAGATACGCGCATCAGGGAAAATGTTTAGATTGTTCCGAAATCTCAATTGTAGAGGCCCAGTCCCATTTTGGAACATAGTGTCATAGAATAACAATTATAAAAGTTAAGCTAAATTAATTCCAGCTCATTAAGGTCAAAATTCTGAGCACATGATAAGATTACATATAATTTAAAAATTTCAGGTTTGTCACGTACGGTAACCGTTTAAGAGGACCCAAAATATTTCACTGATAATTTCTCTAAATTAGGTAATTAAAAGAAACACCGGTATCCTTACTTATCTTTCAGATGACAATTTTCACGCAATTAACATCCGCGCCATCATATAACATTTTCATTAGTTAACTTAATGTTAAGATGTCAAATGGCCATTACAAGCATAAACATCCGTGTACACCCTCTTTGCTAGAGAGCCTTACTAACCTAAAAAGCGTGACTGAAATTTGTGCATTTTTTTTTTTTTGACATTGCGGAACACCCCCGAAAAACAAAACCGAAACGAAATTATCATAACTAAGCACGCTACGCTATTTCACAGCCTTGTGTCGAATTTTGCAAATTGGGAAAAAATAGTCCTTTGCTTTGTTCTTACTTTATTATTATTATTTTGTTAAGATGGCTTACATATCAAAGCAATGGCACCAGATAACAGTCACAGTTGACACGCGTGAGTAGACCCAAGTACAAGGTGTTATAATTAAATACTCAAGTGTTCAAAATAATCATAAAAAGTGGATGAAAATCATAAAAAAAATAGCAGTCACATATTATGTTAGTCCAACAGGCAAATGCCTACCAGGGTTTTTCCTCAATCTCAAATTCGACCTATCGGGTGTAATGGAATACCACCGTTATCGTTTCCCAAGCGCCCCCAATCCCCGCGGCCACTCGTAAAGGTTGCCCTCAGTGTGTACAGGCGAAACAATGTTACGTGATTCAGCACTTGAAGTTTGGCGAGTCACGATTTTTCCATCAGAATCAGAAGTAGGCAACAGCTAAATATAACAAGAAAAATTCTAAAGAAAACACAATAAAAGATTTTACCATTTTTATTCGCCTATCGCATGAACATGTTCCGATATACTGTCAGCATATTAAACGACCCTTATACCGGTTACCCCAACTGCCTACCACCACTATTCATTTGCCACCAAACTTCATTGCACCCTACCCAACTTAAACAATTCCACAGTAAGGGGGTAGCGACAGCGGTACAGTTAAAATGAGGTGGTATCAAAGGGCATAAACGAAGTGCCTATTTACCAACATTCACCCATTTAGGCAACCGTGGTTCCATTCATTGCCACAGGTTGAAAAGTAGGCAGCATTCAATTGCAACAGGTAAATGTAGTGCGCCACGGCGGCGGAATCCACACCGAAGCCGGTGTGCAGAATTCATTTTCAGCACTTTGTTTCTCATACAAGCAGTCGGTATCATGCATTGAAGTCATGTGTGAAGAAAATGGTTTGGGCAACGTCGCGGCGAGGCTAAAAGTCACCACCAAGCCGAATGGTAATTAAAGTTTAATGTGGCATGTGCTTGTAAGCATACTCCACCCTTGTTAAAAGCTGCACATTAATGGGCCTCACGATTTTTCCCTGTAAAATGGGTTTAAATTGTATGTATGTGCTTCAGGCAACCTACGTTCTTGCTCCCTTGCGGACATACATTTCAGCGCAACCATTTGAATGCAACTTGTGGGCTGGGCTACGAGGAGCGAATGCTTTTCTTGTTAAAAGCATTGAGCAGCGCAAAACAGCAAATAAATGTGCAGGAATAAAATCTTATGAAAATAGTTTATGACGAAAAAATTGAAAGACGAACTCCCAAAGACCAACTTTTCTGCCTTTTCTTGTTAATCATTTCAAAGGCATAAAACGTTTCTTAAGGATATTTCTTGTGGAGAAAAATTCCTGTATAGTCACTTAGACCATTGTTAACTCAGCCTTGTATTCTGCAGAGCACGCGATAAAATTGTGACTAATGGATTCGGGATCGTGTATAATTTGCATTTTTTAACTTTTTCAATGTCGGCAAAAGTATCGAAGAATATTTTCTCGCTCGTAACCGGCTTCACTTTCTAGCAGGTATTTTATTTATAATTGTAACTTGATATTGCTTGAAGCGAAATTTTCAACTATTTTACGCTATTTGGTAGCGTTGAAATATGCCCGAAGTTGATGAATATTTAAGCGGTCATGAAAACTTTTGGGTAATGCTCTATGGAGAAACTTTTTCTTTTTAATTTTTCCACTAAAGATTTTGTTAAACTTTACAAGAGCAAATTAATTATTTTTTTTAAATAAAAGTTTTAATGGAGCATCAGTCTTTAAGCACTTGCAAAGGTGCAAGTGGGTTTCAGCAAGGTCGAAAAAACTTTGATATGTTTTTTTTTCTCAGAAACTTCCAGGAATGGAAATAGTTTCAATTTTTTTGTAAATTTTTACTTCGTATACTTGATAAAAAAAACTAATTACGTAATGTGATTTTAGTTGGACCTGACCAACAGAGTCAAAATTTAGTTTATAACTGCCCACAAGTTTTTTTTTTTTTTGCTTTTGATTTCCAGAAAATAATTTTGATTGTTTGGATAATGTATAAATGGTTGTTTGCTAAAAGCTCAAAAATACGGCTTGAATTTGTCTGATGAATACGGTGACCAGACATTTCGAGACAGACACCGAAATGGCAACCATTCCGAAGTGTCCCATGTGGTATTCATTGGGCATACTATATTTTACATTGAACAAAAACTGGGTTGAATTGTAATGTTTATTGTATTTTCACAAACCATCTTTAAATGACTTGAAAAGCTTTTTTAGCAATCATTTTTGGAAATCAGTTTTTTAGTACAGAAAGGGGGCTATCAAACTGGTAGCTACCGGCTCCAGAGTCGATTCTGCTTGATTAACTATATTTTGAAATCAAGCACTATATGATCGATTTTAGTATTTTTCATGCTTAATATTAAATCAAACCAAATTGATTTAAGCATTTTCTACTTGATAACAGCAGGTAACAATGACTATTATAGAAAGGAAAGCTCTAACAAAATTTTTTGCGTTGGAAGCGTACATCCTTAAATTTATATATCTGTTACATGACAGTACATGAACACTGAGCGATTTTGTGTGTGTAACAGTGTTGCCAGTGTTTAAAATTGATATTTGGTTTTAAAAGTCTTCTGTTTGCGAAAATGCTTGTTCACCCTCAACAAAATTTTCTTCAAAACGAAAACATGGAGAAATTTTTTCATTACGAAAATTTTTTGGTTCCTCATAATCCTAATAATTTTAGTAATACACCATAATTTCGAGAAATAATATGATAACAGCACAAGCCGTAAAGTGTCCCTTACCCTTGGAGCACAATGAACGCAACCAAGCCGCAACTAAGGACGCTTCGAACTGTCACGCAACGCAGTTAAGGAGCGGTTGAGCACAATAGAAGCGTCGTCTGTTGCATTGTGAGACAAACACAGAAAATTAAAAGTGAACTAAAGTAGAAAAATACTCAAAGTTTGGCAACAATGCGTTCACTGTGCTCACTCAAAAGCATTTCTGTAAAATAAACTCGTAAGTGACATTTGGATGCGTGATGGTTGCGGCTTGGTTGCGTTCATTGTGCTCCAAGGGTGATACTGTGGAACAGGCCACCAAGAGCTCTAGAGCCGCCTTGTAGCAATACAGTTTTTATTCACTAACATCATATGTATGCTACCCATACAAGAATATCAGCACCTCAAAAACCAAAATTTAATGAACGGCGAAACGACCGCTGTCACAGATCACTCGCTAGTCAGTTGATATCAGTGCATTTCTAGGAGCCGTCGAGGTATGATGTGTCGAAATTTTTTTCAGGCCCAACAAAGTCGTACAAAATGAAACGGCGAAATGAAAATTCAAATTTCAAATGAGAAAATGAATTTATGTTCTTAAATTAAGGAAATTAATATTCTGTCTGCCTAGAATGACAACGCTCTTTAAAATTTAAAATAGTGTTTTGGGGAAATTAATATTTTTTTATTGGCTTTTTAAAATATTTTTGTAGTTTGTGAGATTGATGAGCATAATGTTGCACGCCACTATATTTTATGTTGTAGTGTAATCTGATGATGATATTGGTCAGAAACCGTAACTGTGGCGACCTCTGCTGTAGAATGTAAAATTATCATACTCTAAACAAGAATTCGTTTTTTTTAAGAATAACTCAGTGATTAAATAGCCATCGTACTATTAAGTCGTCTTTCATTATCCTCTCCCAATATCGGCAATACTAAAATCAAGAAAGCCTCGTAATGGTTTCAGAATACGAATTTTTCTCCATGTAAGTATGTTAGCTCAGTCAATCGGATATAGGTGGTCAAAATAGGTTACCAAGAAAACAAAAAACCTTCCTCTGCAATATTTAGTTTCAGAAAAAATAAGTAAAAATTTTTTTTTTTTCAAATATCTCAAGAACCTTAAAGATACGCAAAAACCGTTCAAGAAAAAAATGTGGGGAATTTTATTTCCTTTGGTTGCAAGCATTTCATCAAAGCGCATAATTTCCGATTTTCTCAAAAAATCGTATTTAAAAAAAATTGTATTGGAGGTACCCGTTGTAGCTAACGTTAGTTTTCCAATAGTTGATGGAAAACTGTTAGATAAACGCGTACTCGAGTTATTTAAGATACTTAAAATGGTCAAACCGATAGGATAGACGGATGCACGGACATCCTCACAATTTTGCCTTAAAGGGATTTCGTACTGATCAGAAAGTTTTTATCTGCCCCCGTTCTCTAACCGGTCTCCGTCATCAATACAATACTTCCCTTCTATAGCAGAAAAAAGTAAGAACAGGAAATTTTTTATTCTATATTGCAATTCACGAAAAAGCCCAAGATGTGAATTTTGCGGCAACAGTTTTCCAGATTATTTATCTGCAAAGTTTTAAACATAACGAAGCTTTTGTGAAATATGTTTAAAGCGTAATAGTTGTTGCAAGCACATAATTCAAAATTTAAAAAATCAAATGTAAATTACAATTAATTATTCATAACCCCATTGAAATTCTTTTCTTAATTTGTGAAATTTCAGAACTTGTTTCATTTTTAACGAGCTGTTTCCTTATGCAAATACGAGTACCTACTATAACCCTTTGGATTTTGCATTAAAATATCCTGTTGAGGTATCTTTCTACCAAACCTCACCGAAAACGAGATAAAAATGTATTTTCGTCTTTTAGTGAAACGTAAATAAATACATAGAAGGAGCGTATTACCCCTTCTCGTATTCGTTATGCGAGTTACAAAGCCAAATATTTAATAGTATAAATAAATAGTCTGGCTCAATAGTACATTTCATCAGGATCTATCATACTTGTGTACTATCACACGTTCATCCAAAAATATATTGGGGAAGATAGCATATTGGACACTGTTACGACTATTTTGTCCGTATGTCTTATGCGAAATGAAACTGCAGTGAAATTGATTAAAAGATATGTGTATCTACATCTTGCAAATATTACATTCATTGAAATGTGGCGTGGCGTTTCTTTATTCGAAATTTTTGAAGGGATATTAAATAGCGATTGGGGCTGATAGCTCATATTGCTTAAAGGGCTATTTACAACTATCAACAACAACGCATATTAACGTGAATACAGTTTGCTTATGCAATATAACCCAACCAATTGTATTTATTTATTCTGAAACGATAAACACATCGGAATACCGAAAAACTCAGCAGATATTTCGATGTCATTGACCTATCTTTTGGGTTTAACACCCTCCTTATGAATGCTAAAGGGGACCCATAAAATCAATTTCATTTGATCTAGGTGAGGGTTGAATCCTGTTATTCTATGTTAGACTCCTTGATTCACTTTTTCCCCTCTATACTATGTCAGACTCCTTGATTCACCGGGGTATTTTGTACAGCACCAAAGTAATAAAGTGAAAATATTAAAGTGTTTTTAGTTACTGTGCTAAAAGTACTATGTGTGATATTTTTAAGAGCTATTGCTTATTACTTATTTCTATATTAATCTCTAGAAAACGAGTGAAATATTTCAGCACACAAAATAAAAGAAAAGAAAACATCCTTACACTCTTTACTTATAAAAAGTTAGATGTATTTCTGATTATATGGGTGAATGAAATCAACTTGTCCCATAAAAACCCTTCCAAACAGCCCCTCAAAGAACCTTCAAATTTCCTTTCTCAGATACTTACTACTATGTTAGCCATTGATAACGGGTTCACATTGTATCACTATGCATTTTTTAAATTATCTTTTTTAATATCTTTTGACTCAGTAAGGATTTCTATGGTTTTGTTGTTTAAATTACTTTTAACTATGCTTTCAATTATTAAATTTTTGGCTATCATCATTAGCGCGACTAGTAATTTTAATATTACACCCTGCGGGTTTCTGAATTCGCCACCAAAATTTGGTTAAAGATTCAGTCACTCTTTTATCATCATCATCATCCTCGGCGCTACAGCTCTCGAAGAGCCTGGGCATCCTCAAATGAGGTTTCATAACGATTTCTTCCCTGCTTTGGACCTAAAATTTTACATGGATTGGGAACGATGTATGAATTACAACATTTGTGAGGTTTTATTACATTGCTACGCATCAACAACAGAGGCCGTGATAGCAATCTAGACCGATGATGTCGTTAGCACCAAGCGGCAACTATCACTACTCATTTCGTAAAACAAGTTGACTGGACTTGAATCACAGCGTGCGACAGTCGGGAATTGAACTACGCCGGAACACAGGCCAAGTACTTTACCACTTGGACTACGCTGGACCTCTTTTATCACCAAAATATATAAAACTACTATAGGGTAACATTGGGAACGTGTTTGAAACGTGGATATGGGCGCTACATATACTCTCACGCTGTTGTGTAAATCTGAGTTTCAGAATAGAAGCAAAGCTCTACCATTTTATGAATTCCTATTCCTTCTTACACCCTCTTCTGTTATTTTCTGGAATGCTCAAGGGATTTCGATTCGGTTTTCCATATGTTTAAGTGGCTTTACAAGAAATCGTTCATGACATGTTCTTTTTGAAGCCGCTCCCATCATATTAGATAGATGGAGAGGGGATTGCGAAGAGGAAGGTTAGGTTTTGAAAATTTAAAAATTTTCTGATTCATATAAATTCTTATCGAAAATCGCACCAAACTCATTTCAATGGTTCAGAATCAGTGTTGGGCAAAACGGCGTAAAAAACGTAAAAAAACATTTTTCAAGTAAAAAACGTAAAAAAACGTAAAAAACGTAAAAAACTGGTAAAAACGTAAAAAACTGGTAAAAACGTAAAAAACTGTAAAAAACGTAAAAAATAGTAAAAAACCTAAAAAATGGGACATCGCATTTCCTACAAAGCATGACAGTCTGTTTTAAAGTTTTTCTCAGCGTTTTATTAGAGATCCTTTAATATAGAGAGTGGACATCAGCACTTAATAGACTGTACTACTAAGTAGGACAGTCTATTAACTCAAATTAGAACAGTTGTTTGAATGGAATTTTTCCAGTTTTTAGAATTTCTTGTCCTTTTTTCCAGTTTTTTGAATTTTTTTTCCTTTTTTTAAATTGGACACAACTTTTTAATTTTTTTAAACACTTCAGTCATGAATATTATGCTTTTATTAACCGATTGTAATTATTTTGGTAACTATTTGTGGCAATGAGTGAATTTTTCGAAATTTTCGCGAAGGTTTTTCAGTTTTTCGACCATTTTTGTACGTCCGGATGTCCACTCTCTAGATTATAGGCTCTGTAGATTATAGGCTCTCTTATTCAAAAACTGTAATTACAGCTGTATTTTTTTTAATGATCCGATTAAGAGATCCATATGGATCATTAAAAAACGTAAGGAAAATTTTTGTGAGTCTCCTTGTGTTTAAAAACGATTTTTTGATGCAAACTTTAAAATTACGCTTGTTGCTGCAAGAACTAGTCCAAATATGTTTCTTTAAAATAGCCCATATGTCGCAAATCTCTCCACATTATTCACATTAATTAACGTTAAAATGAGTAGGCGGACGTAATGTAATGAAAAGATATAAACAGTTTTTGAACTCCGAGTTTACAATCTTTTTCACTTTCAAGAGTGCAATTTGGAAATGCTTTTGAATACTTTTCTGTGTTTGCTGAAGACTATTAACCTTTTTATTGTTCTAAGATGTTTTATTTACAAATAATTACTATATTTAGTGAATGGCTACTTATTAAATTTTTTATCATCAATATTTTAGGTTTTTTACAGTTTTTTACGTTTTTTACGTTTTTTACGTTTTTTACGTTTTTTACGTTTTTTACGTTTTTTACGTTTTTTACGCGTAAAAAACTAGGTAAATTACTTTACGTAAAAACCGGCACAACACTGTTCAGAATGCAACAAGCGGGAAAGAATACATGGTCTCTGATACTTCTCACTATACTTAAGCATCATTCTTTCAGGCAAAAACTCGCAAAAGTTCTCCTTTCGGTTAGTGATTTTTTCGGCTAGTAAGAAACGCCTTGCTGAAATTACTTACAGTAAAAAAATCACGGATTTTAAAGTGGTTTTTTCACTAAAACTGCAAGTTTTCTTCAACAGAAACGAGCCTCTAATGTATCTTATAATAAAATTTCATCACACAGTCAATTTAGTAGCAAATGATGAAATCGGGAACAATTTAACTAATATGTGTATTTGAGATATTGCAAAATTGATGACCGATTTGGAATTAGAGTATCCAAATTATATTAGAATACATATTTTTGTTAAAACCCTCGAAAACCTTAGCTTTTATTAAGAACAAAATTGAAAGGAAGAAATTGTTAATGTGATTATACAAGAAATTGTTGAACTGATTATACTGAATTAGTATTCAAGAATTTTATGGTACATTTAAAACACATATATTAGTTGCAAAATACTACAGGCTCAAACTGTACAGCACTTTTTAAATTATAAAAAATCTGGCTCCCAAGATAAAATCATGTATCTTAGAGTTATTTTCAGCATTACCGTTCTAGGTGCACAAATAAATAAATAAATAAATCTGTCAGCTGTCGTATTATAAAATTTTCCCTTATTTCTATGCTGGATATGCTCGTATCATGCTTTTATGTTGCAAGTAAAAAAGAAATAAATAAAAAAGAAAGTATGTATATACGAAAAATCTGGAATATAAGCAGGAGTACGGGCAAAAACGGGCAGTGATGCCTTGAAATAATTTCAGAAGGCCTTGACAGCATATTTCAATTACAATCTCTTTTCTTGTGAGTAAAACCTAAACCCAAGCCCAAAAACCAACGGTTTCTATACCCATACCTGTGTACCCCTTAAGACACTTTGAGCTCACGATGAATAGAACGTAGCAAAAGCTCTACGAAGATCTAAGGTGAAAAATTTGCATATAAATGGAGACATTTCCCGTCTTAGACATGGGCTTGTGGCAGCTTTCCCCGGTAATTGTATTTATATATCAAGTGAAATTCCAAAAGCGTGCTATTCCAGCTTCCACCATGGTGCTACCCATGATGCCAATGATTCCGGAACTACGTAACTCCCCTACGTATCTACCTGCCTATGCTTATCGTTTACCTACCAGCCTATACAACCTACACAATGATCTACTCAGCCAGTCACCCGAAAATTCACCCATCCAACATGTTTTGCTATATGAATCTTTATAAGAAATTTTCCGCATATTATTATTACCAATTCTGAGTTTTAATTTATGGCTGCGAGCGCGAAGGATGTAAACGGCGCATTACACACTGAGGCTTATCAAAAGAATACGAATTAAGAAATTTCAAGGTTTGTCGGATTCTCTTAAAGACAAGACCTAAAACGGGACCTAAGTAAACCACGTTAAGCATTTACCACCAAACTACGACTTCAGCAGTCCATATTAAATACCACATACACACCCAATTCCATATCGCTTATAAAATACTAACCACATAAACCTACTCCACTCACCATTTTCCAATTTCTTCAGTTTTATGCGAGTTTACAGGATAAGGAATTATATTCAGAACGCTGGAAACACTCATGTTTCGAGGCTTGTAATTAATTTCTAAATTGTTTACACTTTGTAGGCTTCATATGATTTCGCTTGAGAAATAAACATTTGGCTATTTATAACCATATACTGAACTAAAAGAAAACACTTTTGCTGTTTCACAGATTTACGTGTGCTTACTTCGACATTCGAAAGACTTAATGCGAGACCGCATTTTGTTATATAACATTTACCCTGATTTGTAAATTTTATCAAAAATACCAAAATACAAACAAAATAATCAAATTACAAAAAAAAAAACTTTACAGCTTTCCTTTGCTAAGATACCTAAAACATAATTTTATAATATAATTTTTAAAATATAATTTTACTGAAGTTGTGTATATAAAATTTAAAAGAAACTTAAACCTCCATGCGTGACTGATATTATTTATTCAAAGTAGAGTAAATATTTTTAAATTTTTTGCTAAAACAATCCTCTAAAAGAAAAAAATAGAGCCGACACTAAAAAAAAAGTTTGAAAAAAATAAAGAAAATAATTTAAAAAATTAAAGCGCTAAAATGTAAAAAATAATTTTTAAAATTTATAATTTGGTATATCAAGTACTGTCAAATTTGAGTACTTACCAGAAATTTTTTTATTGTTATCCTATAATATAATACGAGGAACGTCTGTCTGTCTGTCTGTCTGTCTGTCTGTCTGCACAAACGATCTCGAAAACCCGCCTAACGATTTTCACGAAACTTGGGGGTTAGGGATTTTCGGGGACAAGAAATCGATCTAGATAGGTCTCACCCCTGAGAAAATTCCCCTTCGATACCCCTCGCCTGTTATCTTCGAATTTGGTGGTCCGATTTTAATGAAACTTTACAGTATTACTAAGGGGGCTAGGGGCTTTCGATTTTTTCACTACAAACCTGACTTTTCCCTCCCCTCGATAACCCTCACCTGGTGTCTTAAAACAATGTTTCAAAAATCGGTGACAGCGATTACTCAATAACCATTCAACCGATTTTTATGATATTTTGTTATCGTAAGTTAGTTTTAGTTCTAGCTTTCTAGGTCGGGAATTTAAAAACTCTGGAAAAGCTCTGTAAAGATAATGTGAACTTAGTTTTTCCGCAAAAATCAACAAAAGTAGAATTTCGAGCTCGCCGAGCATGGCTCGGTCTTCCTGGTACTTAAAATCTAGCGCAATGAGAATTTTTATATTTGTAAATATAAAGTCGGCGCAATAACAGTTTGAATGCAACTAAACGATAGTAAGTCATTTTGTGACTTTTTATACCCGTATGGTGAAACCAAAGGGTATATTAAATTTGCCTTACCGTTTGTAACGCCAAGATCCCGTCATCACACACAAAAATGAATTACACAAGTGTGGTTAGAATGATAAAAATAATTAATTTATACAGCTAAAGATTGCTAATTCTACAACTATACGATGCCAACTAGTCGCATAACAGCAACTAAATATTCAGATATATTTTATTGGTTTTAAAAGAATTGTACAACACTTGAAAAAAAATCATCGTGTATAAAAAAAAATTACAAAACTTAAAAAACCACACAATATCTTTTGAAAACAACCCCTGAAGGTTTGTCGTTAATAAGGTTTCATATTAAAATGAACAAATCCGTTTGACACTTGGGATCTAATATAAACAAACAAAATAGTGTGCAGTATACAGTTAGTGAAGTAAACTAATGTGAACAGACAAGGTTTTCCTAACGGGATGGCGAATTAATTCACGACCGTATGGGTACGCATGAGAGTGCGTATTATCTTTAATTCGGAATGGCACACTTGCCTGCATATTTTATGTATCCAAGAACTCTTATCATGTAATAGGGTGAATTGTGTTGTATATGATCATGTTTTTGTAGAATGTATGTACTTATCCGCGCATGTATAATAAAACTCTGCGACTAAAGTCTCTACAGTAGTAGACTGACTTAGTTGTAAGTGGTCCCGTCAACATCCTGAAAGGAACAATTTCCTTTTTTTCCGGACGACAAAGAGAACAAAAAAAACAACAACGCAAAACCCTTGCACGAACACTCTTAAAACACGTCGACATAAAAAAAAAGTCGAGTAAGTCACTTTGTCTTCAAACAAGAAGAAAACGAAAATGTGTATGAAAAATAAATGAAAATAAGGAAAAAAGTGTGAAATAAATAAACGCCAACAAGGAGGAAAAACGGATAACAAAATAAAGGACGAAAGTGTAATTTATAAATTGCATTCCATTCTGTCACTTTTCATTTAGCAGTTTGATATATGGCATAATATCGCACAACATCACTAGAGGACTCATGTATTATGCCAACAAAGCATAACGAAAAAAAGCAATCCGAGGGTAAAACAAAAGGGAAAAAAATAAAACTGAAACAAGTCAAAAAAAAAACCAAGATACATTTTTAAAGGCGAAAGAGTTGGTTTCGACGGCAGCCAGCAAAAGATCCTTACAGTGAATATTGAAAACATTTGGCTAAAAGTCTTCTAAGGCATACAATACAGCAATTTTAAAAAGAAACGAAAAGTGGTGCCCAAGAATGTATTTTCCTTCAAGATATATGAACATTTATGGAGTTTAAAATTCATTTATGTGCATACATTAAATAAATGCCAAGATATTTGCGTATAAACACGGTTTTTTTTTTGTTGATACACTCGAAAACATGAGTTTTTTTTTGTTAAATCGGCAGTGGGTGCCGATCAGATAATATGACCCCAGCATATTTTTTGTTGAACTTGAGATGGACATTACTGTAGTAAACAACCAACTTAAATGTCGAAGTAGAAGGCATTTTCTAATATACTAAGATTTCGAGAGTATCCGGCATTATTGTCCGGCATTGGTGTCCGGCATCCCAAGGAGCATTTTTCGGTTGGGAAGTAGTCCTATGGCACACGAACCGACTGAAAGTCATGACTCACGACCGTCCTTATGACTGAAATTGGGGTACTACCTGTCTGAGATCATTTATAGTGTAATAAATTAACTTCTATGTGATGCCCAGTAAATAAGAATATCAGAAAAAGCAGTATTTAATTAAGTTTGATTCATATAAATGTCAAAGTTGGAAAGAGAGAAAATGTTTTCAGTGAGCGGTATGGCCATAATAATTTACCGGGTCGGTATCAAGTTCCATCAGTGGTTGTAACGTGGTTTTAAAGACCTTTGTTACGACCGTCGTAAGGTTGACCCATAATTACGTACGGAGGTTGGATTAACGACCTCCTAGCCTGAAAAGTAGTCCGATGGTTGCGTAATAAGTCGTTAGCCCTACGAAATAATGCAAATTACGACTACGCAACAACCAGTTGTTTTGTAGTCCACCAGACAGTTTTACGACCGGAGAGAGTCTTTGCAACTGAAAAGTAATATTGACGACGTCTTCAACCGGTCGTGAGAATTTTCTTAGAACTTTGTGCTCCTTGGGATTAGAAGTAGTCCTTCTAATATCCCAAAGCCACTTTTTAAAAGACGCTTTTTTTATCAAATCAGTGATGAATTTTAGGTTATTTTCAACTTTAAAACCCGAATATTGAATTCTACCGTTTTGACTTTGAAATTTTAAAATAATTTCGACTATTTTTCAATACATGTAAGACGCCCAAAGTCAGTTCGTCGCTAACAAAGTTTTTCCTAATTAGATCCCCAAAAAGGATTAAGCAATGATTAAACGAAATAAATATGAATCGAAAACAACCCCTAATATCGACAAACCTTCATGATGAAGATATACTAATTAGAAATATCGGTGGCAACAGGGCATACATATTTGGGCATACGAATAATAAACCCAGGTTAGATTGAATAATGATATTCCATATCTTGTGGCACCCATATTCTCGTATAAGATATGAGTTCTTATATTCCCTACAATATATCATAGTTGTGCTATCATTCATGTTCATTTAAAGCCGTGTATATAGGAAGAATAAAAACTATAATAATGAAAAAGTGTACATGAAATACCAGCCCTGAAACTTTATACTTGAGCTTAATAAGTTGCTTTAGTTTATCGACTGTTTTAGTTCATGTTAACAATTGTGTAGCCTGTAACTTTACTATCCGCCAACTGGCTATTTGTTACACCCTATATAATGTATACAATAACTTATATATAAAAAGTTGCACACGCAAATATATTATTACAGGTTATAATAATAATTCTATCGCATTCAATCAAAAATGTTTCAGATAATATACTTACCTTTTCACAACAGTTAACATACTTTTATCATATATACGCATGTAGGCTCTGTCGATTGTGGACTCATATCGTGTCGATGTAGGAGTCACATTATCAGAAGGATTACATTTTTCATTCTTCTATGTTAGGTTAATCTATATACGCATTTCGTCTTATGCTTATGATTACGTTATCATACAAATACGTGCATATATGAATATATCTATGGGCCTGTTTACATTATGAATCCTTCATCTCATGCTTATCCTTTGGTCGCACATTCGTCCCGTATACCGTACGCATTAAACAGTCATCTTTCTATATTTCTCAATAAAGAAAAAAAAGCAGACAAAAAAAAAGTGTGTAATACAACATTATACGATGTACGTATAGGAAATTCTGTATTAAAGCATCTTCTAGTTCCTTTATGTTGTTTACATACGCCCTCACATATCTGTATATTTATCATATTTCTATTTATATGGTGTCAGCATGTGTATATCTACTCTTGCGCGACCCGAAAATGTAATCAGACAGAAAAAATTGAAAGTGACATTTTTTATTTATTTAAGATATATCTGTAGTGGTAGTGATAGAAGTGGTTACAGACAACCAAAAATTGATAAATTGATGGGTTTCACACGAGGTCTATTCTCATAAAAAAGTAACAGCAAAAAAAAACGATTTTTTTCCCTTTGAGCTCATCCTTAGACCTTAAATCCCAATATTTTATATATTTATATGCATATTCCGTGCATGTACTCGGCCAACTATATATCTATAATACATCATCGATAACTTTACTTGTCGGTATATTGTATAATTTTTATGGCACATGCCATAACTCAACAATGTTATGACAAAATATCACCTCAAATACGAGTCACAGGTAAAAGCAACGAAGGTGTGTGGTTAAGGCGCGTATAGCCAATATTGACAGATGGCACATGAATATGATCGACAAAATTGTTAAAAAGGCTGAATAACGGACATGTATAAAGGTTTTTTTTCTGTAACATGGCTTACTTATTTCCACACCCTATTCAAATGAGAATTATTTAGATGTCTTCTTTGATGTGCGTCAAAAAATGAATCTAGTATATTATCAGTAGCTCTTGAATCAATTTGCATACACCTGGTTTCATAGCACACAAAATAAATAGCATTCGAAGATTTTTTTATTTGATTTTATAAAAAGTTACTTATTTGCAAAAGCAGTTTTAATTAAAATCCAAAATCTTTTTAATTCCAATATATTTATTTGCAAATATACTACACTTGCTCTTAACAATGGCGAAAGCTTGATGTGGTTCATTGAGATCATTGCACAAACAATCATAATTCAGAAAAAAATCATCAATTAAAATATGATTTCATATTTACAGTATGTAACAAAAGTAAGTAAACACTCAACGCAAAAATGGAAACATATAAAAAAAACTATTTAGATATACTTATTTAACGATATGTTGTTGTCAATTTTATAGTGTGATAAGTGAAAAACAAAGTACAAATTATAATTACGTCATATTTTATTCAGACACATAAATTAAAATAAAATTATTCAAAATGTCGGAAAATGTACACTTCATAAATAAGTAAACACAAACTTAATACCCGCAATTGTCCACCATTACGTTGAGAAATCGTAGCAAGGCGATCAGGTAATGACAGAGTGTACTTCCTGCAGTCTTCAGCAGTAAAAGTTACCGATGTTTCTTCTATAAAAGTCTTCAGTTCCTTTATGTTTCTCGGAGCTTTTTCCGAAATCCAAAATGTTGACCAAGATCACACATTTTCTATTGGTGACAAATCTGAACTTTGTGGTGGCCACTCTAGAATATTAATTTGGTATTCCTCTAAGTGATCCGTGACTTTTTTGCTGTGTGGATTGGTGCATTATCCTGCTGAAGGATAAAATCTTCACCGATCAATCGCTTGCCTTCTGGTACAATTACTTCTTGGAGTAGTTTTAAGTAGACATCTGAATTTACTTTTTCACTCAAGATGATAATTTTACCTACTCCATATGAAGAAATGCATCCCCAAACCATAAGTCCTTTCTCTCTTGCCTTGAGAAGTGGTTGAGCACACTTTTAGGTAAAGCTTCTTTTCGTCCTCGCCATACAAACATTCTACCATAACTATACTTCAACCTTATCATGGACTCATCCCTCCAGAGTACGCGATTCCAGAACTGTGGTGGTTTGAGGACGTGCGCAAGATAGAAAGCTATACGTTTTTTAATATTAACCTTGCTCAAGTACGGTAGCTTACGTGCAACTCGGCCATGCTTATCAGCTGCATGCAACCTCCGTCTGATGGTTTGGACAGAGGGAGCATCTTTGCCCTCAACAAGCAATTTTGATCGAATTTTTGATGCGGACAAATGTGGATCTGATGTAGATATACTCACAATCCATGAATCAACGCGTCTGCTTGTAATTTTTGGACATCCTGGCCTTCTCAATATGGAAATACGACGCTCTTCTGTATATGCTCGTACTATTTTATATATTGCAGCTGGTGTTTTGTTGGAAAACCGCGCGATTTTTCTGTATGATTGGCCTTCTTCTTTCATTTCCGTAATTACTCGGCGCTCCTCGTTACTTAAATGCCGAAATGTGGCCATTTTGTAGCACAAAATCTACAAAGATAGTTTTTTTAATTGCATTTTAATAAAATGCCGAGAACTCACAAAAAAAAATATTTATTTACATAACACTTACCTGAATATACTAAGTAACACTTCAAAAATACAAATCCTTTCCGCAAAAAATCACAAAAGTTGGTCACATCCAAAATTAACGGGAAAATAGTTACTGTTTACTTATTTTTGGAACACCAAAAACAGCTGTATTAGCATAATTAATATGGAGAGATCTAATTTGCGCAACAAAGTACCTATGAACAGTTATTTTCTCGATTTAACATGTTAACAGGCATCTATCACTATAGTTGAAATAGTGCCGTTGTTTACCGTTTGATAAGAATAGTGACTTGTAGGAATTCCAATCGAGTGTTTACTTACTTTTGTTACATACTGTATACCCGTATGGTGAAACCAAAGGGTATACTAACTTTGCCTTACCGTTTGTAACGCCAAGATCCCGTCATCACACACAAAAATGAATTACACCAAAAATAATTAAATTTTGCATGTCCGTCCGTCCGTCCGTCTGTCCGTCCATCTGTCCGTCTGTCCGTCCGTCTGTCTGTGGCGAGGATTGCGGGCGCACGGATTGAGCTACAGACTTGAAATTTTGCACAGATCCGTTTTTCGTAAAATGCGAGGCCAGTTCGTTAATGGGCAAAAATGGAGCGTTAGAGGGGGTACCCCCCATACGAACGAAAATGGTTTTTGTGAATATATCAAAAACGGTGCATCTCATCAAAAAAGTGCAAGAACAGAAGTTATTCAGGATATTATTCTACATAAAACTCCCATACATCAAAATCCGATTGGAACAAAGTTTAAAAAATCTTATTGGAAAGTTTGACTTCAAAGTGGAAGTTTGGTACAACTGTTCGAATTTTGATACGAATATCACCATACGGGTCTCCAATGATTGCCAGATTGGCAATTATAGCTTTTGTTATGTTTTTTTTTCTAAATATATTAAGTAGGATGTCATTTGTCACGTTTTTCGGTATGCTGAAACAAATATCAAGTCACTAGCACCAATATTTTTAAAAAAAATATACGTTTTTATGTTGAAAAATATGAAATAAAATAATAAAAAAAAAAATTTTGAAAAAAGCTTTTATTAAAAAAAAATGCACTAAAAAGAAAATAATAATTTTCTGGACGCTGTGTATCACAAATATAAAAGCTTTTAAAAAGCGAGATAAATGTTTATTTTATTGTTTTATGCTTTATCTCGCTTTTTAAAAGCTTTTATATTTGTGATACACAGCGTCCAGAAAATTATTATTTTCTTTTTAGTGCATTTTTTTTAATAAAAGCTTTTTTTAAAAAATTTTTTTTTATTTTTTTTTATTTTGTTCTTTTTAGTCTTCGAATATATAGCTTTACATTTGAGATGTCCTTACAGGCTTTTTAACTTGAGAATCGTATTCAGCGAACCCCAAAACCTGCAGAATATATTTTTTCCCGGAACAATTGAGAAAAAGGATAATCACGTTATCCTTACAGGACATTCCGTTATCCTTACAGACTTTTTAATGACAGATTCGGATTCAGCGACCCCAAAAACCCCCAGAATAGATTTTTTCCGGAAAATTTGGAGAAAAGGATAATCACGTTATCCTTACAGGACCTTCCGTTATCCTTACAGAGTTTTTGATGACAGATTCGGATTCAGCGACCCCAAAAACCCCAGAATAGATTTTTTTCCGGAAAATTTGGAGAAAAGGTTAATCACGTTATCCTTACAGGACCTTCCGTTATCCTTACAGACTTTTTGATGACAGATTCGGATTCAGCGACCCCAACAACCCCAGAATAGATTTTTTTCCGGAAAATTTGGAGAAAAGGATAATCACGTTATCCTTACAGGACCTTCCGTTATCCTTACTGACTTTTTAATGACAGATTCGGATTCAGCGACCCCAAAAACCCCCACAATAGATTTTTTCCGGAAAATTTGGAGAAAAGGATAATCACGTTATCCTTACAGGACCTTCCGTTATCCTTACTGACTTTTGAATGACAGATTCGGATTCAGCGACCCCAAAAACCCCCAGAATAGATTTTTTTCCGGAAAATTTGGAGAAAAGGATAATCATACGTTATCCTTACAGGACCTTCCGTTATCCTTACAAGGACGAAGTAGTGAAAATATTGTATTGTCATCGGACTTATATAAGTGTGCAAAATTTCAAGTCAATCGGACAAGTAGAAGTGGGTCAAAATTGGGTTGCAAGATTTGATCTGACAGACAGACAGACAGACAGACAAACAGACAAACAGACACGAAGGCAAGCTAAATAAAAGCTTTTAAAAATAATATAATAGCACGAGTCCAGTTTAGTCCCAACGACTCTAAATTCTTAATGTGAATATGGTGGAAATAGGTGTCGGATTTTTTAATGCCAAATGGTCACTATAAATGAAATAACAAATAAAAGTATTGAATTTTTGACTGGATTTTTTTTTTTTTGATTTTTCAATACTATAAAAAGAATTTAAAAAAAACTGATTGAATTTTTATCAACTGAACATCCCCCGACTCTCAATATAAATTGATGTGAAAATATCCTTCCTTATCTTTAAAGACGATAAATTCCAAATGAATAAAATCGAATTTAATGTTCCCACTTTCACGAAAAAAAAATGCTCCATCAAACCATTTTATTTGACCGAGAATTTTATAAATTGCATGAGATCCCCTAACTCTATGCTCTGCAATCCATCAGAAATGTGAGAAAGCACACAAGAAATATTCCGCGTAAGAAAATTGCCTGCAATATTCATATCCCATATATACGAATACCCTTACATACAGACACTATTGAAGGAATTTGAGAAACATTTTGTCACATGATAAATTTTTCAATTGAAAATACCAGCGCGAATAATAGATGACATCACGTCAAAGACGCATGTTTATTTTATGTCGCCGACAGTATTCCATATATGTAAGTATATACGTATATAGGAACAAAAAAAAACCCTTATTCTCTTGGTTTGTCTTCAGTCAGCCTACAGTGTTTTCAGTCAGGATATTTCCCCATGTCCTTTTTCGTCTATCCTAGCCGATATTTTAACAGGAAGATGGGTAAATGCCTAAGGAGCTGGGACCCACATTACTTAACCCATTCACCAGCGTACGCATAGCGCACAAGATAGTCTTTAACTTCATATACATAGAAAAATTTCCAAGGCTTATGATTCAGTCAATTGGTATGAATATTTCTTCTACTGTGATGATGGTTGTAGAATTCCTGGTATACGGATTCGTCAAGGGTAGATTCAGAAGAGACTTCAAAGAGTGGGATCCTTGAAATAGGCCTTTAACAAAGAAAAATTCCTTTGATGGGTGGAAATGAGGAATCCACCGCCCAATTTATATCTCGGAATCATATACAACCTTGCATATCATGATAACTATCTATTTAATGTCACTAGTGTTGTACATCTATGTCGACTCATTGACACCGACATCATCAAACGTGGTATATAGTCGTACATTTTATCTAACTATTCTTTTGATTTCTTCAAGTTGTACTAACTATATCACGTTTTGATTGTATCTACATAGTGTAATTTTACCATACATACAGTAAACGTGTACATCCACCATACAGGACCAGTAGGCACGGTCTTCTGCATCCTGAAACGTCGCTCAGCCTAACCATTGACGATTACAACGATAGCAACGACGACACTCTGCACTATGTAGACAAATAGGTCAAAGCATTACAAGAGAATCGGGACAAATTTGTCGAATGGGCCTCTTTGAATAAATTAGGCGTATATTTCCACCAAAATTTGTTGTTTTCGTTCCTTTTGATTTGTCTGTATGACTGTGTGTTATTTAGAGGTACCCATAGATCCCTATTATATGGGCTTTGTTTGTCCGCCTTTGTTTTTGTTCAATTTCATTTCGTCCTTTTTTCTTGTCTTTTTGTTGTTGTGTCCATTATCATCTTCAATTGTTGTTGCTGTTATTGTTGGTATTACTCTTATTGTTGTTCCACAATATTTTTGTTCTTATTTTCTGTGTGTGTTGTCCAATCTTTCTGTTCCCTATTTTTCAAGTCTCGGAAGTTCGATTTTTTTTAACTCCTCAACCATTTCATCACTATATTGACAATTAATCAATTTTAAAAATACAGTAATCCCTCCGACTGCGCGGTTTGTAACTGCGCGGTTTCGCAACTGCGCGGTTAAGTTTTTAATACCAAAATTTCGAACTGCGCGGTAAAAATTTCGCAGCTGCGCGAGTTTTTTATAATTTTCGTTTAAAAAACATGTTCCTAACCCCAAAAATTTAATACACAGTGCGCGGTTCACAGTGCGCGGTTTCGGTGTGCGCGCTCTTTTTGTGGAACGTATCTACCGCGCAGTTGGAGGGATTACTGTAAATAGAATTTTGATTGAATTCCTTAAGTATTAGAGTACAAAATAACAAAATCATAGATTTTACAATACCCATACTACCGAAACCGGGATCCCGGATTATTTTTCAATACCGAAATATCGAAACCCAAATACCGGAAGCATGCGCAAGACCGTAATACCGGTTTTTGAGCATTTCAAGACCGGTTTTCGTCAAATATTTTTTTTTTGGTCCCAATTTCGCTATCAAATGAATTTAATTCGGTTCGAGTTATCTTCTTGAGATAATTGAATAATTTCGAAACGCTTCTTTTGTCGATTTCGATTACTACGGAAGTTCCGTATAAAGACGAAATCGAAAAATCACTGGCTCGACGGACGGATTCTATGTGCCGAGTTCTTTAGCAATTTAAAATAGGCAATTACCTTGAAAGAAAAATTAAAAATATATGTTAATATTAAACTTCTTTTTACATATATCCACTATTGAAGCGATAGATGATTAATTCGCAAGATCGCTCACAACTCCTATTGAGACTCAAAAAATTTAAAATATTTATTCAAAAATTTGTGAGAATTAAAAGTTTCACATCATTGCAGGAGAACTTCAATAAGGAAGTGATTGTTTTAAAAAGATAAGAAGCAAAAAATTTTCTACGGCAAGCAAAATAGCTTGAAAATAAGTGTGTTGATTTGTCGTAGGCGGAAGTTTTCACATATTTACAGTTAAATATAACCGTGAATTGACTTCAAGCCCAAGTCTATCCCCAAAATTTTCAAATCAACATCGGAGTCGGTAGCTACCCGTTTGACAACCCCATCCTGTACTAGTAATTGGGTTCCAAAAATGGATTCCTCTTCTAAAAGACTTGACATAACCTTGAGGTTATCCGTCGGACGTTTTTGCACTTTATTTCCGTTCAGCACTATATGAATGACAAGAGGGTATTCATTTAATGCCTGTCTTTCACAAAAACCACTTTTGAAAGGTATACACTTGTTCTAACTTTAAGATATCCGATTTAACAATTTGCCCGAATGCCCTACAATTTTTTTTTTACTGATTGTGGCTGCAGAACTCTTCATTGAACACTTTTGAAAGAAGATGGGACTTTTTTGACAGAACCTGTAACTGCCATATCAACTAAATTTTTATGCCGTTTTTTAAATGTCTCATATTTGCACGCAAGAGTAGAATTTAGGAAATCATATTATATGGAAAAAAAATATTACTATGTATAGTGAAAAAAAAATTACTGTTGAGAAAAAACAATCTATAGAAAATACTGATTTGCAGTTGCAGACATCAAGGCATGCCGGAACCCAGACAGTGATTCTAACCAGGGCCAAACATATATATGTATGTCTCATAAATATATGCGGCAGTGTTTCCCAACCTTTTTCGCTAGCGTACCCCTAGTTTTTTCTCGCGTACCCCCTTATATCATTGTACACAACATGTTGGCGCATATGGTTTTGCAAAAATATACTCATTAAGAATTATAAGATTATGTTCGAAAATCACAATAATAAAATTGTAAAAGATCAAAAAGGAACGACTTTTTTTATTTTTTTATATAGTTTCAGCCAGAGCTTAGGGGAAGACCCTTTAATGCCGAAGCACAGCTCAGGATGGTCGGGAGGACAAAAGGAGATGTCGGTTTATGTTCTCCTTGAACTCCTGCGGGTTATAGTTCTGGAGGAACACATCCGATGGTAGATCGTTCCAAAGTCTTGTTGTTCGCGGAATAAAGGAACCCCTAAATTTTACTGTACGAAAACGGGGAGGCTCAAGGAAGAAGTCGTGCGCGCGTTCAGCTGCACGAGAGGGTCTAGGGAAAATATACCGTGGAGGAATAAAGAAAATGCCGAGTACCCCAACAGAGCGACGATGCTCGAAAGACGGTAATGAATCTGTCAAAGACTTGTCTTCAATCAGTCGGATCGCACGTTTTTGAATTCGGTCCAGCAGTTGCAGGCCAGTTTTTGTGGCTCCAGCCCAAATGTGCGAATTGTACTAAAGTCTCGGTCGAGTGTAGGTCTTGTAGATGCTGAGCTTGTCAATTGGTGCGAAATATTTTTTGCAGCGTCCCAGAAAGCCTCGGCACTGCGATGCTTCATTTTATATTTTAAAAATATGATCGCTCCATTGGAGCTTCTCGTTTATTTCGATGCCCAACATTCTGATGTTTTTGGACTCACTGATAAATTCGACCATTTCGGGAGATTTTTCGCATTTCATCGATAACAGCATTGATTGGGCTTTAGATGCGTTGAATTCCACACGGTTGATTCTGCCCCAGGCCAGAATTGTGTTGAAATCAGAATTCAAAGATCTAATTTGCTCACTGCGTTTCGCTCGAACTGCAGTGGCGTTCGATTCTGCACGTGAGCTGAAATGGTAGGAGGCGTCAAGGGAGCTGTCATCAGCGAAACAGTAAAGCGGATAGAGAGTGAGAGACAGTAGATCATTGATAAATATTAACAAAAGCGTAGGAGCTAGAACCGAGCCTTGAGGGACACCAGACTTGAATCCATCCAATGCATCTCGTATTGAACGATCAAAAAGGTAGCTCTCAATCCATTTGGAGATATTAGGATTCAGAAC
Organism: Chrysopilus asiliformis; assembly: GCA_964034945.1. NCBI lineage: Eukaryota > Metazoa > Arthropoda > Insecta > Diptera > Rhagionidae > Chrysopilus > Chrysopilus asiliformis. The sequence continues at coordinate 38,709,753 of OZ035962.1, forward strand.
GATAGCTCTTATCTTTGTCAGCAAAGCTTTATTCCAAACACGGTCTAAAGCTTTGGAGATGTCGAAAACTATTGTTTTTGATTCGCCAAAATGATGGACACTTTTATTCCAACGCTCGGCCAAGCAGACCAAAAGATCGCCTGTGGAGCGGCGCGCACTAAAGCCATATTGACGATCGTTAATTATGTTATTGCGCTCTAAGAAGTTTGTGATTTTTCTGTTGATCAAAGTTTCCATAACCTTGACTTGTGCCGCAGACGAGAACTTTTCTGTTCCGAAGGAGTTAAGAATTTAACTCTGACTAATTTCATTCAAACAGTTGAGCTTGGCCCTTCTTACAATTAGTATGGGAAGAAGAGTCCTAAAAATTGCCACGAAAAATTGTTACGAAAAAGTGCCACGAAGGTCAAAAATTTTCCCCAAGGTCAAAGAGCTGAGCCTTTCTTGCCCTTCCTCCCCCCCTCAGGCTAGGGTTCTGCAACAACATAATAAAAACAAAATTTCGATTCAGGTTTTTGTTAATCAAAACACTATTGCTCAAAATTTAACCAAATACATTCTTTCGAATAATTTAATTAACAAGCGAAAGACAATATCTATACACAGCAATTCAATTAAATTTTTAAGCATTTTTTTCATTGTATTCGTAGCCTATTACAATGAGCAAAAAAATGTCTCAAGTATAGAACAATATTAATGCAATCTGTTACATTCCTTGAGCATAAGTATAACAGTAATTTTGACAACTGAATTCAACCAACATAGGGGCACCTCTTCATCTGCGAAAAACCTTCCAAGTCTTCGGAGTCGTAGTCCTTGTAGTGGTCCCTTGATTAAATTTTCCTGCATGTCAGTCACCCATTTACGACTTCATAAGTTTTACTTGCCCATTCCCCTAAAAGCTAACGAAACAAAATTTTTCTTCATTTTATCCCCTTGAAACGTTCAGTTCCAAAGTCACCGCAATGAGAACATAAAACTTGGGGTGATTGCCTGGGTTTTTTGATGACTGCACTGTGATGTGGTACAGGAGATCGGACGACATGGTTTGGATTTAGCCAAACCAGAGAAAGCATCATCATCTACAGCCGTCCTAACTTACAAAGTACCTCAAACCTTAAACAGATTTTATCCCAATGCAAATACAAATTCCAGCTTATCTGTACGCGGAAAAGGAGTTCTCTACGACTCGACTTAATGTTTTAATTTAATAACAGAACTCAACACTTGGAGTTACGTAATTAAACAAGAACCAACACACAAGCGACGGAAAAACACTTCACTATGCTACAAAACCCATAACCCACGTATATTCATATATCTATATACATATCTACATATGCGACAATTTATATATATAGTACATATTTATATATATATATATCGAGTACTACAGAATGTTCTTGATTTTACTGAATGCGTACTATATAAGAGGACGCTGGACATCTTTATATGTATGAATAGGACAAAATGTGCTTTTATTAAATATTTATTTTTATGTGCAAATTTTCCCTTTTCTATTCACTGTTTGCCTTTATTCATCAGGGGGATTTTTTTGCTCCATTGAGTTTAAGTCAAGGCTCCATTTTCACTGTTTATAATTTGAGTGTTTGTGACAGTTGGCTTAAATGTGTCATATTCTTTGTTAGATAAGATACGGAAAGATTGAACAGCAAGTCAACAACTACAAAAGAAATACTGTTCAATATCGGATTTTAAGAAATAGCTAAAGATCCTATTGAATACACCTCGGTGTGGGAATTACAATATATTATGGAAAGTATACAGGATGATGTTCAATCTTTAATATTGTATATGATGATCTTATTTAAATGGATAGAATTTTTCCACACGCCAAATACTTAAATTTTCTTGTCATTAATTTTATAGATTTTATTGATCGAAGCAAAGTTTAATTTGTGTGAAGGTATTATTTTGCAAATTTTTTTCGCTAAACAGTATCTGAGAATATCTTTTTACTTAGATTGGAGATCGGTTATAACGAAATTTAAAAAACCGAAACATTTAATTGCTGTATCCTGTTGGTCACTAAATCCGATAAAAAAATAACACTTTTTGGGATTCAGTCGAGACCTAAAAATCTTGACGTTATAATCGGTACGTCGCTATAAACCAAGTTTCTATAAATTATTTACATTGTATTAACTGTATTTTTTTAATGATCCGATTAAGAGATCTATATGGATCATTTAAAAAACGTAAGCGGGTTTATTGTGGGTTTAAATTTGTTTTTAGGCTATGTTGTAATCCGTATGTTGTGGCAATAAATGCTGAAACACGAATGACTGCAAAGTCGACTGTGACTGCGACTGCGGCGTCAAGTCTGACGGCGAAAAATTTAGTGACCAGGTATTTACATGGAGTGACACACATGATGACGTCGACTGTGAAGCCTGATTTACAATGCAGCAGCAACGCCAACAGCAACAGCAACGTCGACGCAAAGAGCGACGGCAAAAAGTGAAATGATGTCGGATGAATTACAATGAAGCAGCAACAGCAACGATAAAAATTGACGTTTCTGAATTGTTGAATTAACCTCTCTTCCATGATTATCTAAATTAAATGTTTATTAAATAAATAACAATCTTAACCATGGGTGATGTGAATAAAAAAATAGCTTTTGCTAAAACTGATGTTTTTTAGCTAATGCAGACTGCATACAGACTGCATTAGCTAAAAAACATCAGTTTTAGCAAAAGCTATTTTTTTATTCACATCACCCCATATCCTGAAACTTACTTTTAAACAGAAAATTCGTTTCCAAAATTAAACTTTGTTGTCAATCACTTGTATACATAACCAACAAAAACCAGTTGTCGAAGTTGCTGTTCAGCGTTACTGCTCAAATTTAGGATTAGAAATGAATCGGCAGCAAAATATCTCTCTGAAAATCTGACGTCACAGAGTCGATTCTCAACCAATCAAAACACTTTCTCCGTGACGTTGTTGTTGCTGCTGCATTGTAAATCAGTTTTAACTGCAGCTGTAACTGCGACGTATTTTTTAGCCAAAATTCTAAATTCTACGTAGCGTCGTGGGGGTGCAAAAGAAATTTTTAGAAACAATATCAAAACCTTTGTGCAATGTTCGTACACCACTAAAAAATTACAGTACATCAAGTACGCACACGAAATTAGTATTATTTTTCGGTAATTTTCAAATCCTACAAGCATTTTTATTATTTTTCTTTAACACGACAGACAAATTTCTTTGACACAAATATCAAATTTGTTGTTGTTGAAGTGCTGCACGACGTTCCATGTGTTCCACTCCACGTTTCGACTGCGACGTCAACTGCGTAACCGACGGCACAATCGAATTCGCAGTCTATCTCGCAGTCCTATCTGTTTAGGGCATACCTTTTAAAATCGCTAAATCCATGTCATTACCAGCTAGAATAGGAATAGCTTCTTTTTCTCGCCTCTAGGTTTTTTCCATTTTGGGGTAATAACCCTAATGCAATGGCAATTGTATTCAATATCCATACACCTATGAAACCGCAAGACGCCAGCTGAGACACGCACCAAGGGAAATTTTTAGTTTCCCATTAACTCAGAAAGCAAATGAGATCATGATCCCGATAAAACTTGGGTTACGAATTTGTATGACAGTTAATCCGGATCTCGGATCATTAAAAAAAATTTTGGGCTCCGAAAAGAATCCGACGGCGAAAATGGAATCTTTAGTATGCCTGGCTTTTCTTTATATTTTGACTCACAACTGTGAAAAAAAAAACAAAAACAATTAAATTGCATGCGTTACTCGATTAACCCATTAATGCCCATAAGAAAACCACTGAATATTTTTAACACAAAAACCAATTTATTCTTATAAAATAAACAAAATAAAAAGAAAATTCTGAAAAAAAAATTGTACATAAATCTGTTGTAATAAGTTAAAGTAGGTTAAGTTGATTTTCAGGCAAAGCTAAAGTGATCTGTTTGTAAATGCAAATACAGATCAGTTTGGTTTTGCCTGAAAATCGACTTAAACTATTTTAACTTATTATTACAGATATATCCGGTGTACTCGTTTGAGCACAGCAGGCGTTAATGAGTTAAGTTTCATAACTCTACAGTATTTTCTATACATTTTAAAAGTTCTATGAAATATTCTGTTGTTACCTTAAAATTTTTGGTTGTCTGATTTCATCAAACCTTTGCGTGTTCAAATGAGTGGTCGATAATTGAATTTGACAGCCACAAAAAAGTGGTGAGTAAATAACTCATTACCAAAACAGAGTTTTCTCGAACTTTTCCATATTTTTCTTAATCGCAAAAAAATTTCTATAGAAAAATTCTACCATATTTTTTTTCAATTTTCTGAAAAATCGCTTCTGGCCTTTTTATCTTCCCGGCTTCGAACTCAGATTCTGCTCGGCCTCTCACTAAGCTATGTCAAAAGCTCTTTGAAGTTTTAAAACATTATAATATCCACTAATGGTGGATCTCCATTACTGAAGCATTCGACGTGTGCAAAAATATAGAGACACACTTACGTAAAAAGGCCTTCGTAAAAAAGAGAGAGAACAACGTGTGCAAAAAAAATGCAATACGTCGCCAGATGTCGCGTTTGTAGATTATGTTGACCGACTTTAACTTTTCCTATAAAGATCGTGTGCAACTATAAAATTAAGCTCACAATTTCTCCGTAAACAAATAGTGAGGTCCAATACATTTAAGTTGTGTTTTGACATTTCTTGTTTGACTGCTGTAAAATTACGCATAGTGGTTCGCGAATCACTACTTGCTTCTCAATTAATGGCCCAACCATTTGGAGAAGCTCTTCGCAAATATTTGCAGAAGAAACTCGGATCGCGTATACAACGTAGGTAATGCTCCAAAAACGCTCACAAATGCCCCATTTATGTCCCGATCCTTGTAATATTCATGAACCCAGAACTTTCTCTTTTTTTTACGACACGGTCTTCATTGTCACTGTCACTTGTGCTATCTTCATCGAAAATTATATCGATTAGTAATTTTTTGCTATCCGAATCCATTTTATTACAATATTTAAAGACGATGTCAACTGTCACACGGTTGGGAGATTTTTTTGAAGTCTAGCTAATGTTAGGAAGTTGAGTGTTGTGGTCATGGAATAAGGTTCAAATTCCTATGACGTACATATATCCTATAAAACTACCTATAAAAACATCGCGTTCGTCTTCAGTCTTTCCCACTGACAATTACAGAGATTTGTCTCTTTCTATTTATATGCAATTTTTTGCACACGTCGAATGCTTCAGTAATGGAGATCCACCATAATTCTTATCTCCGCTTCTCGACAAGGTATCTTCACATAAATGTGTCTCTAGTTTTTTGCAGTTGGGAAAAATCATGGTAATGGAGGGCCTAATTTGGCTTGTTTTAAAATATTTTTGTTAAATTTCGCTTCATTCCTGGAGGGCATCACTTTCAAGCTAAAATTCCAAAGTGTAACTTGCATGAAATACAAAAGCAGGACAGCCAACAAAAAAGTTTTTCACTAAAAGGTGTATAAAGCGAGAACCGTGTAAAACGAAAAGGCCAGATAATGCAAGTAATTAATTATCTCATCACCTAATCTAAAATATTTTAATGAAAAAAAAGCTTTTTCTGAAAGTTTTTTCTTTTTTTTCATTCAGTCTCTATGAATTTTTTTTTTCTCATTTAAGGGTTGAAATTGAGACTATCGCGCCAATGATAAAAATTTAGCTAATTCCCAGGGAGTTTGTAATGTGATAAAACTTTTACTTTTTAGTGAGGTGGTGACTTTTCATAGAACTTGGTGACAAAAGCTGCTTGCTCAGGATACGTCCAGGTTATCACAAAAGATGGTCGTCAGTGACTCTTTTTTTTATTACTTCTCCAACGAAAGGCTAAAATAACTGTGTCCTGGTTACCTGAACTGGAGCTATGTATATACCTCGTATTTTAATGATTCTGATGGATACAGGATCACGTACAGTAGCTAGGGTCGATAATATCATTTTGGTTCAACGCTGACATATTTAAATACTCGTGATACTGGTAGGAGTCGGAGGCGGAGCTAAAGAAATGAAAAAAGTTTAGCAATGAAAAATTTTGCCACCGGAAAGCTTCTTGAAATATTTGTATTAATTTTCTCATTAAAAGCGCACAGTAGGATTTGGTCTGGTGTAGCATGTCTTCAAAAATTGTTTAACAAAAAAAAAAGACCAAAGTTTTCTGAAATGGATCTTTTTTTTTAAATAAGAGGGTGGATTTATTATACTCGATTTTAGTCTATATTTTTGTTTTAAAAGTAAATGTACGTAAATAATGTAATATATGTAGAGATGTAGTCATTTACACATTTAGGGTGGCGAAATCTATGCTTGTAGGAAAGTATATCTATATGTATATAGAGATATAGATATTCGCACATGCGGCCTTCGTAATTTCTTATAAAACACTTGATTTTTCCGACTGCTAAGATGAAAACGAGTACTTTGTTTTCCTTTTATCTCGACTTTATCCTGTAATTTCGTGACGGCAACGGGGGAATATCATGATGGCAATGCCGACAAGAAAATATATCTTCGATCAGATTTTTATAGAAATGTGTATGTATATATTTACATACTGATATCCATATCTGAGGGCGCAATAAAGTACAAGCGCTTTGTATCTTAATATTAAGAGACTTTGCAGTTAGCTAAAAGTATACTTCTAGTAATTCTACCGTATACTGCGAAAAGTAAGCAGCCAGCCGAACAGGACCAATTGAATGTTTTTGAAAGAAGAACTTTTCCAAAATGTTTACTTTTGTGTTTATTGACTGCTTAATGTCTTGAAAATGAATATTTTTGTATGTTCTCATTATTGTTTGGAATAACTCAAGCAAATGTTGGAACGTATACTATAATATATCACTTATATTATATTCTACCGTCTAGCATATATACATACATATTATAATTCAATGTAAACATTTATATGTACGCACATATTGTTATTTAATATTATTTCGACGTCAATTTTCTCTTAGCGTCAACTGCTAATTAATTAATTAGTTATTTTCGTTTTTTGGATAAACACATATACGGTGAAAGTCTATGTAGCATTTATGATAATCATTATTATTATTATGATTATTCTACGTCCCGATGTGTTTTGTATAAATTTGTACACAAATCCTAAACATTTGATGTTCGTTAAGAAATTTATTCATTATATATATATATATGTTGGCAAGTGTTAAAGGATAAACGAAAAACAACTTGTTTGTGATTTTGTATATAATTTCTATATCATAATATGTTTGTACAATTTTCTCTAAATTCGTATATCTCTCCAGCTATATAATCTCTTCCTCCTGTAAACCTTTCTTATTATGTAGTCTTACTCATTTTCATTTAGTTCAACTTTGTCCCAGGCTTTAGCTATTTTTGTTGCTAAAGAATTTCTTAATTCATTAACGTAGTTCACACTTGAAGGCACTTAGAAAGCCGCAACATTTTTGATGACAACACAAATACAACTTTAACTTCAATAGGTCGGAGCCAATTTTTTACGCTTGACATATTTTCAGCTTTAACACTAGCAAAAATTTGACACTATCGAATAGATACAGAAAGTAATGAATTTTTTCCGCATTTCTAGGCCTAACATTTTTTTAAACTCAAATATTCAATAAGATTTTGTGAAAATCTCTACATTCCAAAGTGAGAATCCTCAATTTGGATCTCGTAACAACTTTTCTTCTTCGCTACAATCCATCAACCGCAGAGGTCGTGATAGAAATTTAGCCTGTTTTTTATATATAAACACTCTAATTGATTTCTGTTGGATTTCACTACATTTAATGTAGGAATCTGGGTTTCCTACATTAAATGTAGTGATTTCACACTTAAGTGTGATTGGAAAATAGAGCGTGAATTCACACAAAAATCAGCGTGAATTCCAACAAAATATGAAGTGATTTCACACAAAAAATCAACAAAAGAATAGTGAATTCACACAAAATGTGTGCGATTTCACACAAAATGTGTGCGATTTCACACAAAATGTGTGCGATAAAAAGCTTTTATTAAAATCTATAAAAAGCTTTTATTAAAAAAATGTACTGAAAAGAAAAAAAAATATTTTGAGCACCGTGTATCAGAAATAAAAGAGAGATAAAAGCATAAAAATAAAATAAATTAAATACATATTTATTTCGCTTTTATTTCTGATTATTTTTTCCCTAGTACTTCAAAATATTCTTTTCATTTTTATGAATATATAAATGTTTATTATAATTAATCAATAATTTAAAATTCTTGGTACAAAATTCACACTTAAACATTTTTAAAAACACTTCTTACTGTTTTTTAAATTCTAACAGGTCTTACCCTTCAAAACTGTCAATTAAGAATGATCAAAAGCTGGTTTTTTACTATTAAAGACGACGGTTTTCACTCAGAATTTGTAGTGAAATCACAATGCTGTTGGATTTTACTATCTGATGTGACGTATTTCAGTTCCATTGTGTGAAATCACACAAATTCCATATTCTCTTGTTGGAAATCACACAAATTTTATAGTGAAATCACTCAAAAATAGAGATTTCACGCGAATGTTGGAAATCACACATCAGAAGTGTGAAAATACTACAAAAAATGAGTTTTTTGCAACAAAATTTAGTGTGAATTCACACAAACCATTTAGAGTGAAGAATTTATAGATTGAATTTGTGAAACTTTTTACGTGCGCCACGACGTATCTGTTTGAAGAATTGTCGCCAAAGACATAAATATTTTTAAAGAAAAATTCGCCTGCGGCGCGATTCTTTTGCTTTTGTTACCCAGCATTTCATCCGCAGAGCCCATACCAACCCTTTATCAGAAAAAAATTGATTACAAACCCAACTAGCAATTTTAGTTTCAGATCTTGGTCTATTGAAATTGTCTCCAAAATGTAGTTGAAGAGACGTTTCAGTTTTCAATTAATTTTACGTACAGGAGAGTATAAATCCACGAAGAATAAATTGACCGAGAAAGAGAATTGGCACAAACCTCAGTATTTGTGGGAAAATGCACAAAACTCTCTGGTCAAACGGAAAATATAATTTCAATACGAATTTCACGTTTTATGAAGTCATCCACACTAAAGTTCTACATCCTTCCGCATATGAGTATGTTTTCCCATTTTTTCAGGCATGACTTATCCTTTCATTTGAATATTTTCGCCGTTCAAATGGGAAATCGAAACACAATTTTAAAAAATGTTCAAACAGCCACTTACATGCACAACACATTCACACCGAGTTTGACATTTGATGATCTGAGCACTAAATAGGTGCCTGTGCCACGTTTTGGGAACTATGTTGCGTTTCTGAAACCCTGATGTATCACTCACAACTTTATTGTGGTGATGCAATTTGTCGCCATAGTTTATTAGAATTATTTAATTGTATTTGTAAGAGACTATCGGGCACGAATTTGGGTCTTGTTTGAGACGCCTTTTCCAACTTACCGTAGAAGTTTTAGAAGCGTACAAATACTGTATCTAATAAGTTCCTGTCGCAAGTAAATGAAGCTTGATAGAGTCATTTCAAGTAACTGACTCGGTCCGAGCATTATAAATACTAGTTGGGAAACAAAAATTTATTTAAAAAACGTTACTAAAAAGATAATTTTTCGGCTGTCTGTATCAAAAATAAAAACGACATAATTTTTTTTTTTATTTGGATTTTTATGCTTTTATCTCGTATTTTTTTAAATTCCATACTTGTTAGTCTTCGAATATATATCCTTGCCTTTTAGATATCCTTACAGAATTTCAAACTCCAGAATCGAATTCAGCGATCCCAAAAACTTTCAGATGAGATTTTTTTTCAGGAAAAATTGATCAAAAAAATTTTTTACGCTATCCTTACAGGACCGTCCGTTGCAGACTTCATAACGTCACAATCGGATTCAGCAACTCCAAAATCCACAGATGCGTTTCTTCATAAATATTGAAAAAAGGGATACTCACGTATAATTAATTTGAGTAATAACCTGACAAGACCTTCCATTATACATATATGCAATAACGAATTAGTGAAATATTGTATTGTCACCGGAGTTTCATATATGTAGCAAATTTCAAGTCAATCGGATGAGTGGAAGTGGGTCAAAACTAGATTAAAATATTTGACGCCAAAAAACAAATAAACAGATATACTCATTTTCTAAGGCCCCTTTGAGCCAACTGTTCTTAAAAAAAATTGTGCTTAGCCTACTTAAACCATAGAAAGTCTGGGACTCTAATAATTTATCAGGACGTGCCCGTAGTCAAGCTCATAAGACTCAACAGACTCCGGTTGGCTGATCATTTCGTCCGAATGAGTGAAAGTGACCCGGCTCGGAAAGTATTCTGCGGTAGGTTATTAACAACCGAGTGAGAGAGAGAGAGAGAAATAATTTAAGTTGTGCTTAAGTTTTGTTGGTGCAAACAACTATAAGTAAAAAAAAATTTTTGGCGATCCTTGAATTTGACTAATAGTTTTGCTACGAAAGATTTTGTTCAATTATAAAGCTAGCATCAGACGAGCACACAAAACCGTCACACGTGTGAGAAGTGACGTAATTTTGACGTCACAAAATTGTCACACCAGTTAACACCGTCTGATAACTTAAATTGTGGCAGAAGTTTTGTTTACACACCGTGTGATAACCTGTGTTACGACAATTTCTTTGACGTGTGTGAAACGAATTTTGCCTCCGTCTGATAACCCTGTGTAAAACGTGGTACGTGTGAGGGCATTTTTCGGTTTGTGTGAAGACTGTGTGTAAATGTCCCAATGTGAGAAGTGGCGTGAATTCGTGCCATTTCACACATACTGTATTATAATGAATATCTCAAAAACGGTGCATCTTATCAAAAAAGTGCAAGAACACAAGTTGTTTAGGATATGATTCTACAAAAAACTCCCATACATCAAAATCCGATTCGGAGAATTTTTAAAAAATCTTATTGAAAAGTTTGACTTCAAAGTGGAATTTTGATACAACTGTTCGCTGTTCAATTAAACTTCAAATAATGCCATATCACCAAACGGGGTTTCAATTATAGCTTTTGTTATGTTTCTATCTGCGACTTCACCAATTGTTAGGAAATTATCGAATTGACCGACCGACATCCGTAAGAAATTTCGATACAATTCGGATTCTTCAGAGCGCAATTCGACCATCAATTTGGAAAAGAAACCCTCTTTCTCGCGTCGCGACACCCAATCCTTTGTCCAACAACTGCACTTTCGACCCATCGTCGTAAAGGCCAAAAAACCATAAATAATTTAAAAACTTTTGGGAAAAATCGTTATCCTTACAGGACCTTCCGTTTCGAATTTTGAAAATCTAATACCGGATTCGTGATTACCGACCCCAAAAACCCTATAATGCAAATTTTTCCGGGGAAAAATGGGAAAAAGGATATTTTCGTTATCCTTACAGGACCTTCTGTTTCAAATTTTGAAAATCTAACATAGCTAAAAACCTGCTCCTGGCAACGCAGATCATTGCGGCGTAAAAATCGGTCCAGTAGTTTCTGAGTTTTGTAATCTCAAACAAACAAACATCCATTTTTATATATATATAGATTGAAAATAGCGCACAATTTTGACAAGCAATGACCGAGAAAAATACACAAAATTTCAGAGAGCTATCACACCGTCTGATAGCAAATCAGTGTGTCAGACGATTTCGACTGCTATCACACGTCTTTCATCATCACTCCTTTTGAGACTGCGTCACACAGTGTGTAATTGTGTGACAAAATTTCGTGTGAAGACTAGCGTCGTTAACACGTTTTGGGACAAAAATCCGATTGTGTGGAAAAAAAATTCACACCGTCTGATAGCAACACAAGTGTAAGGACGTGTCGTGTCAGATGTGTGTGAAATGTGTGTTGAGTTTTTTTTCGTGACGTCAGTCATCACACGTGTGAGGGTTTTGTGTGCTCGTCTGATGCTAGCTAAAGAAAAACCAAAAGACAGAAAAACAACCGTGCAAACTTTAGCGAAATTTTAATATTAATCAAAAGCCAGTTATTTGTCCGAAGTATGTCCCCAAGCTTCATACATCCACCCAAGAAACAGTTGAAAACATGTGCTTACTTTAAAAGCATTTTAAATGCTTGCCCATTCTTGAACTCAATATCATAAACTACTCTATTTAAGCACTAATCTTAAAACTCAAAATAATTTAAGGCTTCTTGAAAGATTTTCCTGCTTTAAACTTTTGTTTGCGCCAACAAATCAAAGCTAGTCGATACGTCCAACTTTTCAATTAAAATAATATTACAAAAGTGTAATCTGTTTGGATGAAAACTTTAAAATCAGAAAATGAGAAATTAAAAGCGCTTCAAAACAAACAAATAACGTCTAGTATAACATAAACAGTATATAAACTTTACTTACTATGGTTTATAATATAAGGAAACTTATTTTCAAAATATATAAGTCTGTCAATCGATCGATTTTAAATAATTCTGCTCTTCAGTCTTGCTTTGAAACTGAACGAAATATGCACTAAAAAGAAAAAGCCCTAACAGCCCAGTTACGAAACCATTTTCTCAATTCCAGTTACAAAAAGGCTTTCGACTTAATTTGTATATAATATCGAAAACAACTGTATATGTCAGCATTAAAGACTGAACAGAGGCTACAGACTGGTTAAAAGGGGCTCTATACAAAAATGAAAGTTTCCTTGGTATCATCTCTAAAATAATTTTATCTATGGCTTTGAAGACAAGAGCATTATTCCCCTAGGATTTTCTAAGTGCATTGCATTGTTGCTTGTATGTGGTCATACAATAGCAAACGAAATTGGTGGAAGGTGTGCCGTTTGCCAACAGGGGTTAAATCGAAAACCGTGCAAGCTCTAAACATTCTACCTAAAAAAACCATCGCATCATATTGTATAAGAAATATGTCTTCCTCCGAATATAGTGATTATAGATATAATGCTATAAATACAAGTTCATATTTTGCAATTTGAAAGATTATTACTGTTTACAATATACCCTCGGTTTAGTGTTTTTTTTTCTTAAGGCGCCCACAGACGAAAAACCTTTGTTTTCAACATTGTTGTCAATTTGCCGTTTTGAAGGCGATATTGAACGTCTGTGTGCATGTGCTTGATGTCATGTTGAAAACATGGTTGAGGTAAGATCAAAAAATTTGGGAAACATTGGATATCCGGCGGCCGAAGCCTGATGTTTGCGACCTTGTTGTAGCGTCTGTGGCAAAAGCTGACAACCAGGTTGACTTGATGGTTATTTAACAAACTAAAACTGATTTTGGTATTTTTTTAAATTTGACATTGGCCTAATACATTTGTGGCCAAATGATATCCTTCTTGACTAGATGAAATGCAAAATAATTCGACACGATTTTATTAGCATAAAGAGCAATTCAAATCAATTCAACCGTGGTCATTATACATAATCTATAAAATTGCTCGAAAACTGCTCGAAAACTCATAAAATTGATCATAAAATTGCTCGAAAACTGCCCTTCTATGCTCGCACACAGAGCACCTTTGTCACTCGAATACGCCACTCCTAAAAAAAAACTCCAGGCGCATATAAGTTCTCGGAGCGAGCAACTTTAAATAAACCCATACGGGTATAAAAAGAGCATACCAGTCGAATACACCATTAGTATTTTCCTGTGATTTTCCTGTGATGTGATCAAAAATTTTCATGAGACTCCACTCAGCATTTTAATATATAAATAAAATCACAGTATGTACTTGCATATAAAATGTATAACAGTGAAAATTTCCGAATTGCAGAAAATAAGAATATATACGTTTTGTAAAGGGAGGAAGAATACTAATTTCAGTAAATTGTAATTTATTGTTCTTTTGAAAAAAAAAATTATGCTCACGAAGAGTTAAGAATAAAATCAAAAAAAAAAGGGACAGCAAACTCATGATTAGATCATGAAAATGACCTGCTGAAGTTTCAACTTGATTCCCGTCAAGGAAAAGAATCTTCATGTTACATTCCTTAATATATACAACACACAACAAAAGCTAGTTTCTTTCCATTAGCAAGCGCATTCCCTTGATTTAATTTAATACTAAAAAATGCTAGACAAAAGGGAAAAAGTCTGAGCAATTCGGATTTTTTTGTTTAAAATTTTGCATAATATTTCTGACAGTGGGATCAAAAAATAAGTACAGCAGACTTTTGTCCCCTTCTCCGTTGTTACGCTTTTTCAAAAAGTTTTGTATGGGATGAATTATTTTCGTTATAGAATAGCAGACCCCACTTAATGTGTGACTTAAAAATTAGTTGTCAGTTGTTCAATTCACAGTTTCAATAAGAAATTATTAAACTAGGGGTTTCGCCCCTTCGGGGATCGAAGAAATTATTGAGAGAATAAAGCCAAAAAAACAATTTGCTACAACCAATTATAATTGTCTATTCGATCTATATTTGTACCTGATACAGACGCATTTTAGCCAAGTCGTTTCCAGGAATCGGGAAATTTGAGAATTGACAAAATTCTAATTTCTTAATGGTATCAATGTGAACAATCTCTGAAAGTTTCCTTTTCTAATTTCAACGCATTTTTAAGCACCATTAACGGTTCAACAGTCCAAAAATTAGCAGGGACGGGACTGGGAATCTTGTATTGACCCATGGTCTAAAATCCACTGCTTCACGCCAGTAAGGCGTTCCTAAGTTACACGCGAACAGAAAGCAATATACAGAAATCGAGGAAACTGGTAAAAAAGAAGGCGAACATTGGACTGACCCAGGGTCTAAACCAGGCATCATCAGCTAGTGGCTCGGCTGGCTCATCACACAGATTGGCTTTAACGGCGTAGCCACTATAATCGACCTTTTATTGTGTGCTGTAATGCTTGTGTGTTGCGGCTTCGGATCGCAGGAATAAAACGAATCGTGCTTTGAGTTGGAATCGGGGCATTCTTAGCATGACGCATTTCATTTTAAATCAGTTCGTCTCAAGCCATTGCCGTGGAAGGTTGTGTTTCATTGAACTGTATTTTAATTTGTAGTGGTTATAAATTTTGATTGTAAAGGGAGCTACAGTTACTTAGATGACCCCTGGTCTAAACATTGACGCCAATAAGGTTCTCTGAAATCATCATTCAAATCGATTCAGCGGTTCTCGAATAACACGATTTTTTTTATTGCCACTGGATAACATGTAGTAAGCATAGGTTATTTTCTTACAAGAACACAATTGAAAAAACCGCTTCAATTATGGTTAAATACGTGGATATTTTTTTTTAATCAAGTCATCTTTTTTTCACGCAGCCGTCTTTTCAAAATAATCAGTCTTCTGAACTTAAAAATCTTTTAAAACTTTATTTTTTATAAAAAACTTGCCAGCTCTCAATCGAAAAACGATTAACACTCGAAAGGTCAACTAAATTATTGACATAAAAAAATTGAAAAACATGTAGCCTACCCGATTTTATACAACTTTCCCCTACTGACTAAAAAAAATGAAGTAGTAAGTATTAGACTTGTGGGATCAACGCCGTGCCGAGTGGTTAGGCGAAATGGGCGCCTACCGCGGGCACTGCCATAAAGGACACCAAAGTCGGATGTATCTACAACAAATTCAAACCTATAACTCGCTACATGATTAAAATTTTCTTCTACGATTTGGTCAAATTAATTTAACAAACTATATAAAGAGGGCCCCCTGGGGCAAAGCATAGAAATTCATTTCTCTAGCAGCTATTAGGTCAATTTATGGTAGTATTGCCTTCTCGTCCTCTGGTCTACAGACTTTGTCCTCTATTTAAGGCGTCCAGAGTAACTTTTCTTAAGGCATCTTAAGGGACACTGCTTTTCTAGAGCTGCACTTTGCTGCCCTGGGCGCAATTTAAAAAGAACAAAAATATGCCCGGACACCCGTAAATAAAGGACAGCATCCGGGCAAAAAGAGCTCAGGATGGGAACTGTAATTTAAGGATAAATATGACCTTGGCACTTCACATTTTTCGCCTGCGGCGCAATAATTTCTACCCGCGTGCATTTTTTAAATAAAAAATTTGCTTGCGGCGCAATTTTTGTTGTGTACTGAAGAACTTTTTTTACTAGACAATCACAAACCAAAATTCATACAGGCTTCTTCTTTCTAATCGGTCTGAAAATTTCCAAACATAGACAAAAATGCAGATGATCAATTTTTTTCAAAATGCGGTTTTTGAATGAAAGGGGCGCCAAATACAGGTTTCGTCCCGAGCGCCGCTTTGCCTGGGCACAACCCTATGTAGGACAATCACGGACAGAAAATATTGAATATCTAGCAAACGTAAAACGAACATCAATGTGTTTTTATACTTCTCTGAATGGTGTACACACTTTCTAATTAAACTATAAATAACAGGCCACTAGTAATTATATAGTTTCCGTGGTTCAATTCCATTTAGGTAATTAGTTTGGTTTAATAACATATATGTATGTATGAATGTACACAATATTTACCGGTTTCCAGCAAAATTAATGTAGCCTGTAGATTTAGGCGGTGACTATTTTATTATTGAAGTTAGCATATATTTGTGCATAGATTCAATATTCTACGTTTCCCATTCGATTCAAGTGTGCGTTCGTATACCAAATCATCATATGTGTTTTGTTTGCCTTTTAAACATTAGACTAATGCTCGTAAACTGTTTTGCTCAATCAGTGCGTGGAATTAATATTTCTGTTTTATTTATTTGATTATTTCATTTTTATCTCTTTTTTTTTTAATTTGAGAGGGTGGCGTTTACTCTGCTCACTTTTGGACTAAGTGGTGGGTCCTATTGTTGTGGTATTTTGAATATCCTGAGTGGTTTTGTCTCGCATATGACAATTATCGACCTAATTAGGAAAACTAATTCGAAAATTTTGTATTGGGCTTAATATGAGTTTAGCGTTGTAGCAACTGGAATGCTATAACAAACATGTCGATAAAAATCGCTTCATTCCCATGAACATAGAAACAGTAGTGTGTACGTAGATGAGTCATATATCTACATATATATATAATTTTACCACCACAATAATACATGATTTAATTACGGTATTCGATTTGTACGGTTTCTCATTAAATTTGTAATACTTTTTTATACTCTATATGAGAATCATGTACATATTAGTATAGTATACCGTGTGTAACGCATCGAACACAAAAATGAACTACACCATTTGTCCTTCGGTCCGTAAACTATCGAAAGAGACTTGAAATTTTATACACATAAGTTTCTCGTCAAAAGTGGAACTAAGTTCTTGAAAGGGTAAAATCGGACCATTCCTTCCCATCTTACCCATGCGAATGAAGTAGTTTTTTGCGATTTCCTCGAAAACGGTACAAAAAAGCTTGATCGAGGAAGCTCAATCGTAATCGCAATCGCAATCGTTAGTCTGAATTGGGCTTAATTCCGTGTATGAACACTTCAAATGGATTTTTTATTTAAATTTCAATCAATTACAGCGAAAGCTAGTCTAAAAGGGGCACACCATTAACAACTTAAATCAAATTAATGTCAAAATACCAATAAATCTGTGGTCACAAGTTGTGAGGGCCTAACTCGACTTTAGCCGTTTTCAATGTTTTTACAGAATCGTGTTCTCCTTCCAAAATGCTCTTAATTCCGATAACCCGTTAGTTTCTACGACCATTTTTGACCGTTATAGGCTACTACATCAAATGGCTAAACTCAAAAAATTTCCAAGTTGCATTTGGAAGAACGGCTAAAGTCAGATCCCATATATTTTTGTATAGACTTAATCCACTCTTATGGGCGCGAAGCTGAATTGATTTGATCGTTTTTGCACGTGGAATAGTGGCTTAAGTCGAATTAGTTCATTCTTTGGTTTTAATTTTTCCGAAACGAGCAGGCTAAAGTCTGTTTTAGCCTCTTTTTCAAATCGGGGTGTAGGTTTTTAGGGGCTTAACTTGACTTTAGCCATTGATTGTAGCCATTTCTAAGACATAAAAAAGTTTTGAAAGAGTGGCTAAAGTAAAATAATCCTTAATTCCTCTGAAAATATTAAGTTTGAATAAACCAGATTAAACCAATCGTAAAAAGCTTATTTGAAGAAATTCGACTTAAGCCCTTATTACTTGTGACCACTGAAATGCATTCAAGACTGCAATCGTACAACTACGACGGAAATTCTAGAATTCGACAATCCTTGCTTTGTCCTACAGTCTGCAAAGTCTAAAGTCGGAACGTCTAACCGACACCAAAACAAAAAAAAATACACAAATTTAGAAATCAAAGTCAGTCTTTATTTATCCCACTTGAAAACCGGAGAAAGGATACGCATTAGTACTACCATTTATGATGTGTGACACGTGGCGACCACTAAATAGCATACACTTCTAGTGGCAGATATGTGCCACGTACTAAATATTGTAGCAAGGATCATTTAACCTTTAGACTAGCAGCATTTTTTCATTAAAATCTTAGGTTTTTGTTCTGAATATTTGTTAAATATTTGTAATATACATATTGCGTAGAGTCGCCGAGATTGTATGCGGCTGCATTCGGAACCACCCGGCAGTCTAATGGTTAAAAGTCTACAGAGGTGTGGATCCGGAGTTATTAATTTTTGCCCGGACTCGAAGTCATTATAAAAGCCACAACACCAACTCCGACTAAAAAATTTTAACAATAAAGTTTTTAAAATTTCTTTTGAAAATTTCGGTTGATTTTATCAATATGACTAAACTATTTAGTTTAAAACATTTTCAATCGACATGTTTAAAAAAAGCGATTCTACAAAAATGATTCTTTTTTTAAATTAAAGTTTTAGCCAGAGCTTAGGGGAAGATCCTTTAATGCCGAAGCACAGCTCAAGATTACTCTAGTATCTTTGTTTTTGGTCTCTTAGAAAAATTGAACTTTTCCTTATGATCCCAGAAAATAAATAAAAATTTCTGGAAAACGAATTGTATTAAATTATCTCAATGTCATTTTCATCTATTTATTAAGCTTAGAAAAATAATACACTTGATGTTAAAGTCAAGGGTCGTAGTCGGTCTTTAAAAATTTGCGACTCAGAGTCAGAGTTGGGGCTTTTTCAGAACAACTCACCCCCTGCTAAATACCTTTCCTTTAATTTTCTGAGTAAAGTTTGAGTTTGTTGAACACATATATAGAGATTGTATTTATAGAGATTGTATTTAATGGCCGAACTACTTAACAGGTCGATTATCTTAAGGCGGCTCCACACGTTCAATGTTACTTGACAAGTATTATTGATGAAAATTTTCGTCAAGTAACATTGATGGAAATTGCCTCCACACGAAACATTGAAGAGCATCCAAACGATCAATGTTACTTGAAACATGAGTCATTCAAGTAAAATTGTCAAGTAACATTGAACGTGTGGAGGATCCTTTGGACGCGTCACTTTTCGTGACTCGAATTTTGCCTATTGTATTTGTTGTTTTGTACCAACAACAACAGTCAATTTCGAGTCACGAAAAGTGACGCGTCTAAGATAATAGACCTGTTAATTACAATTTTAGGTTGAAGAGACACGAATATTTGTTAAATTTTTTTAGTAAAATTGTTTAGAAAATCAAGTTTTGCACCGGAAACTATTTTTTCTTTCGACTTCCATGCACCAAACGTGTACATTTACAACTGTTTAAAATTTGTCTACTCATTTTCATGTATTATAGATTTGAATAAATGTATTCATAGCGAAATGAAAAAATTATTTTTTTTTACTTTTTGTAAATTATATTGGTTTCCATTTCCCTTGAAATATACAAAACCGTATAACAATTGAACAGAAACAATTTTTGTGCATACCATACAAACAAAATTTGTCACATATAAAGAACTACAATTTTTTATACCAACTGTGTGCCTCCTTCGTGATTTCATTCCACACGCAAGTGTGAATGTTGCGCTTGATATGGAAAAATGCAAAAACAAAAAAGCAATCGAGCATCATTTTTTCCTGGCTTTCAACAACCATTCAGAATTAAGAAATATAGGCGAAACCAAACTAGAACACAATAGAAAGGAATCTCATAAATTTTTCCTATTGTTATTTCTAGGAAAGTAATTTTATACACCAATATTTTAGCGAATTTTAACGTTTTTCCAAAACTAAAAAAATACTTTCCTACTAAATCAAATTGGGCAATGAATAGACAAAAATAAAAAAAAGTATTATGAAATATTTAATGGCTCATTTAGAGCCCCAATAATGCAACTGAACAATGAATGTAAGACTTTTTATCCCCAAGTAGCCTAAGGTTGGACGCGCACCGCGTTGGTAAGGCAGCAGAATGGCATTAAAGTGGCAATTTGGGGTTTTGAAGCGCTTAAAAATCAATATGGGAGCTCCTATCAAAGTTTATTTCTACACTGAAAAATTTAATAGCTACCACAGGTAAAAAAATAGCATCTGGTGCTATTTATTAAGCCGAAATCGTGACAGGGATTTTTATAACTATAAAAAATGTTATCCAAAATAACAAAACCAAATAGCATTTAATGCCAGTTTTATCATCCCTCTTCACTTCCATAATAACGCTATTTTCAATAAGTTTTTACTGATTACTACCAAAATTTAGCCAGCAAAAATTGCTTAACACTCTAACTGCCCCGTCAGTCAAAAATACCTGACACCTAATTGTACACACCGGCCAGAATGAAAATTATTAAATTGTTCGCAGCGATTTTTTGTAGTTGCACACATTTTATGGCAATAAAATAACATTTAGGTAGAATTTTGTTTTAATTTTTTTTTTCTCTTAGTGCCTTTTTGACTGACAACTAAATATTCGAAAAAGGCTGAAAACTGTCGTGGCAGTTAGAGTGTTAAAGTACTATCTAGCAGTACCTAAATCAATTTGAAAAATAACAAAAGCTATAATTGCCAATCTGGCAATCATTGGAGACCCGTATGGTGATATTCGTATCAAAATTCGAACAGTTGTACCAAAATTCCACTTTGAAGTCAAACTTTCCAATAAGATTTTTTAAAATTTATTCCAATCGGATTTTGATGTATAGGAGTTTTATGTAGAATCATATCCTAAATAACTTTTGTTCTTGGACTTTTTTGATAAGATGCACCGTTTTTGAGATATTCACAAAAATCGTTTTCATTCGTATGGGGGGTACCCCCCTAATGGTCCATTTTTGCCCATTAACGAACTTAGCCTCGAATTTTACGAAAAACGGATCTGCGCAAAATTTCAAGTCACTAGCTCAATCCGTGCGCCCGCAATCCGCGCCACAGACAGACAGACAGACGGACGGACGGACGGACAGACGGACAGACGGACAGACGGACAGACGGACAGACGGACAGACGGACAGACGGACAGACGGACAGACGGACAGACGGACAGACGGACAGACGGACAGACGGACAGACGGACAGACGGACAGACGGACAGACGGACAGACGGATAGACGGACAGACAGACAGACAGACATACGGACAGACGGACAGACGGACGGACATGCAGAAATTAGTTATTTTTATCATTCTAAACACACTGGTGTAATTCATTTTTGTGTGTGATGACGGGATCTTGGCGTTACAAACGGTAAGGCAAAGTTAATATACCCTTTGGTTTCACCATACGGGTATAAAAATATCAAAATACGCTATGTAGGTCATCGAACTTTGCTGTAATTTATAGCAAATTTTGCTTAAAGAATAGTATTTGTAAATTTATGTAGATAGCATTATAATGCTATCTACATAAATTTACAAATACTATTCTTTCAGCAAAATTTATATACATATGCTCTAAGTACTAATATAACAAGTACTAATATAACAATGTTAGCAAAATCACGGCGATTAAAAAACCCTATGCTGTTTACACGAGCGATTAAAATATCTCTCGACTAGCTAGCATACCCGTCGTTGCCGGGTTAAGTTTTTTAATTTTTTTTTTATGGTCTATGTTGGAGCTAAACTTCAGGGCAATCGGCTCGGTAGTTTCCCCGCGAAAGGGTAACATAGAGGGAAAACTAAGTTTCGAGATGACTTTACCCCCTCCCGTTACTCCCCCCACACCTCGCGATACTTTTCCGTATGCCTATGTTGGAACCAGAACTACCACATACACTCATGCCAAATTTCAAGTTAATCGGTTGAGCCGTTTTTGAGTGAAAGAGGAACAGACAGACAGACACCAACGCACTTTTATATATTAGTATGATTAAGCGTTTTGACAGTTGTGTAATTTCAATCTAAATGGATGTTGAGGAACTTATCGATTAGCAAATGCTTCCCAAGCCAGCGTTTCTCAACCTTTCAGTATTCGCGGCCCAATTTTCAACCATAAGTTGCTGCTATATTTCAATAATAAAAAACTCAGTTTGACAGAAAAAAATTCTTAAAATTATTAAATTAATAAAAAGAACTGCGATCTTCGAATAATTTTACTTATTTTTGAATTCTACGTTTGCCAACTTCAAACTGTTAGTTTCACTATCACGCACACATCAAGAAAATATCGCGCGAAAAAGCTATGCCAGTCGTGACTGACCTGCGACTTTTGCGAGCGATTTTTTGTCACTGCAACTGAATCGCTCAAGCAAACGTTCCCAAAAGCGATCGTGGACATAGCGACTGAGCGATTTTTTAATAGCACGGCTGAGCCACTAAAAATCGCTCCTATAAAAAGGCACTAAGGCGTCAGTTTGATTTTGTCTAGGAATTAATTTTTGTGTTGAATAAAACGCGAAATGAACTTCTTTCAAATCTATATAATTCACATCTATATAAATTCATTCATCTACATTGTTATGTGTGCTATCTAACGTTCTTAGTATATTTTTTTTTCTCTAAGTAAATTTAGTAAACCGACAATCATCAGGTTGTTTGATTACGATTAATCTAGAGTTCCAACTCTCGGTGAGACCATTGAAATCACCATTTGAGATTTTTATTATGTTTGCATTTCATTAAACTTTGCGTCAATGAATTTGCAATAAAATTCAAATTTTGAACATTGCTTTTTCTTCGTCACACTTGATGCGTCAAGCAATAGAGTCAATGGATGTTGCCCTTAAAAACGGAAGTGCACAACGTTTATGATGTGGCCAAGTTTGCTGACGCTCTCAAATTTCACGCAGAACACGCGAAACGAAACGTTCTCTGCCTTCTAGTATCACGCGCGTCAAACGAAACGTTCTCTTTCCTTTTGACCGTCCTGGGGATTAGATCGGAGCTCGATCATTTGGTCGATTTGATCTCATAAAAGTCGTAGTGAGGATCACTGGACTTATTAAGTCTTTATTTAAAAATTTTGAATGTTCGTACACGTGAACCGGAAAATTAAACTCTAGACAAGGAAAACTTTATAGAGAAATTTGAGAGGTAAATCCTTTTCCATATTTAATAGAAAACGTGGTACAAAAGCACACTTTCCAGATTCCAAGAAAAATCAAGGTCGAAGGAAATGAGAATTTGTCTTACTTTTTACTAAATTTCTCGGAATTCAATAAAATTGAGATCGTGAGTATATCCCTGAAATAATTCAAGCTAAAATCTAATTCACGGTTTAAATTAGTTACCCCACGGACGTGGTTCACGTGTAAGAAAAAATTTTGGTGCAACATATTTTCACTTCATCAAACAGTGTTCTTGGGCATCATCTTTCGAAGCATTTAGTTTCTCACGATATTTTCAAGAGCCAGGTTTTCTGCTATTGAATCCGGATTAAGCAAGGATCACGGCAAAAGCTACTAGCGTGTTCATCTAGAAGCCGGTGATTTCGACTTAAACCTTTTAAGGCTACAGTTCACCAATAATTACATATTGGGACGAGCAAATCAAAACGGAGGAGAAAGAAAGACGCAGCGTCGAATTCCCTAGAAAATCTCATGGTGTTTCTTTTTAAAGACATCTCTATTCGCTTTAATGGTGGTAGCAGAGTCAAACGAGTGGCAGAGACGACCAAAAGAAGAAAGCAATTTAGACCTAGGCGTTTAGTTTAAACATAGGGAAGTTTGGTGACCATCTTGGCACGTGTCTGTAAAGTACTTTTCCATTTGTTTATGCACTTTTGTTACAGATTTTAGATATGGAAAACCTAAAAACAGATCCAAATTGAGATCATAAAAGTTTACGCAGCCGAGCGACTGGTGTGCACATCAACGCTGGAGGTGAGCGACACGTCAATTAACAGGTGAAGTCAAGTTTTTTTTTTTATATATTTTCCTTTAAAAGTGCGATATAGTGGAAAAGTTCTGTGTCCAAAAGAATAAAGTACGGGGAGGGAATTCCAAAGAAAAAGCCAACGAGTGAAACGAAGCAGTATTGTGGCGCTAAATTGCTGGGAGAAAGTTGCAGGGAGAAAGTACATGGGATACATGTTGCACGCCAGAGTAGATGTTGCTGAGTCTCTATAAAGTTTTGCAAAAGACTTGGGTATTAGTGATCTGGTCATTGCAAAATTTTGGAGAGGAGGAAAGCAAAAATAACTCATTGTGATAAAAAAAATTATTCTCTAGCAGCAACTAAAGCAACGGTTTAAAAATTTTTTGAAAATATTGCAGTTCAAAATTCGTTTAAATGTTTGATGTACTTCGTTTCTATCGGTAAATTTTCTCAGGGAATTGCAAAACCTTGATAGTGTATTTTGATTACGAGCGCTGAAGGCTCAGCTCGATTTGTTTCAAACTTAGATTTTACGTTGTAATTCGATCCATAAGATTCCTTTATTTTCTAAATTCGAGACTAAGATAGTTTTAGTTTTTAATGTGAAATAGTGTTGCAAACTTCTTTCAAGCAAAAGATATTGTTTGGTGAAAAGATCATAAAGTAAATAAATTTAATTACACCATTGAAAGTGAGTAGAATTTCTTTTCTTGATTGTTTTGTGCCTTTTTTGTGAGTCGTGGGTAGAGTGTTCTTGAGTTTTCTTACCCCTTTGATTTCCTACTAATATGGGCATTGAGCCCAGGTGCACTTGTGAGCATTTTTACACTATGAGTGAAATGAGCCTTTACGGCTAGGATTATGAGAGAGGGCCAGAGTGAGGCGCGGTCGTCCGCGGGATGAAGGAACGAAAACACTAAGTGAAGTGACAAATAATTGTTGTGGTATAAATGAGCATAATGACGCACGAAGTTATTCTGGGTCGGTGTTCCAAGGCAAGGATCCACTCCCAATGCCCTGAGCTAATCGCCGCGCAACCACCAGCGTGCAGCCGAGGAAACCGGACCGCGTTAAACAGGTAAAGGGTCAGGTGTCAAAAGGCGCCCATAAATGAAAATTTCACCTGATCACCTAATTGTCCGTGGAAAGCCAAATAGACTAACGTAACAGAAATTGGCGCCCAACGTGGGGCCCGAAAAATATGCGTGTTTTTGATGTCACTTATTGACTTATAGTTTTCAATAGTTCAAAATAGTAAATTCGTTCATCCATTCAGTTCCGGTCGGTTTGACAGTTTAGAATTCATCACCCATGATTTTCTCTATGACCCGAAATTGGCGAGGCCAATTATTGTGTAGCATAGACGAATTTTCCTGTGGGAGACATTTGATTCTAGTGGTGGAATAGAAAGACTATCCTTAACGGAGATTGAATAGAAGAGTTGACTTCACGTCCCAGGAAGAAAAGACTAGATCTACACTTTCAGCGTAGCGTGAATAAACCGTTGGTAATTATAAATCTACTAATTCACCAATTGTCAAACCACCAGTTCCATCCTTTTAGAAATAGAGCAGTATCATCTTTAAAATCAAAGCATTTTTCTAATTTTTTTCTGATAAATTCAACAATTTCTTTGAAAATTTTATACAAATTTTTTTAAATTAAAGTCAGTTTTCGAAGTTAGAAAGTGCTATCGAATCAAAATAATAGAACTGTCCTGAATAGAGGCAAGACTTCTACAGTAGCAGTAAAAATTTTGAGGAGATGTGTTAGTGTAGCTGAAATTTGAAATCGTAATGATAAACTAAAAGCATCGCGAGACGTCCGGATTCTGATTAGAGTCGAAATCCTGTTGCGTTTAGCATGCAGCAGTACAAGCAGTTTTTCCGCTGCACTCAAACATTTTCATCCTTCCTTTTTTATTTTTGCGTGAACATTCAGCAGACAAGATTCAAACGACGAATAATAAAATATTTAAGCTCATCAAATCCGCAACAAAACCAAAACATTAACCATCGTTGTCACTAAACTAAACATGCAAAGTTCATTCATCCATGGCCATCCTTCATTCTGGCTCTCCATATAATGAAGATAAAATTATAATTACATAAGTTACCTTTCACTGCACTGAGTGATTTTTTTTTTTGGTAGCATATTATTAACTTTACATATAGATATAAATATTTATTATAGTTCATTGTTGATTATATTAATTAAATATTATATTTGTCGTCAGATTGTCCTAGATTTATATTTTATAAGACTTATTTAGAGGAATTGAGACATTGAATTCCTTTTATTTGGCGATTTTCATTTTCTCGCTCCAAACATAATAAATTTAGGGTGGGAGAATCTTTTACTAGTCTTATTAGTTAATACTTAGTTTATTATTATATTGCACGCATATTTTCATTACAAAATCATAAAATTTATTTAA
Organism: Chrysopilus asiliformis; assembly: GCA_964034945.1. NCBI lineage: Eukaryota > Metazoa > Arthropoda > Insecta > Diptera > Rhagionidae > Chrysopilus > Chrysopilus asiliformis. The sequence continues at coordinate 38,736,312 of OZ035962.1, forward strand.
AGTACTTAAATTTAAGTACGATTTAGTTATTGGCTAATAAAAGTATTGAGTCCTGAAAGTAAAAGTGTCCTGAAAGTTTTCCAGTCACAAGTTGTTTTCAAAAGTAACAGAGTTTATATTTTTATCCATTTTATTGGGGTCATGTCAAGAAATACCGGGGCTGTCCCTAAAGTAAATAAGAAAAGTAAAAGAGGTCATTATAAATCAATTCCTGCTTCTGATCGACTGTTGCGCTCTTTTCAAAGTCGTATGATGAGCGTTCCAGAGGAGAATGATAATTTGTTTGGGGAAACAGGAGGGCAAGCTGAAGGGTTTACCCCGCGGAACACCTTGGCGCGTAGTCCACCCCCTAATCGCGATTCTTTGTTGGGGGCAAAATCCTTAAACTTTGATACACCTTTCAATCCGCTTGCTCGTACAAATCGGAATCCACCACTTAGTGATTTTACCTTTAATACACCGATGATAAATAAGGAAATTCGACCTCAAGCTCCTCCCCGGTCTCAACCTTCCGAGGCACGTATCAGTGAAATTATTGACGCGAAGATTGGTATGTCACAAGCGAGCATGATGAAGTTCACGGCTGAAAGTGTTACTTCAGCTGTTCAAGAGGCTTTGGAAAAAGCATTGAGAAATTTAAATTTGTCTAGTACTAATACGGAAAAAGGCGCAAGCTTGAGTCGAAATAATAATAGAAATTTCGATTTTCCGAGAATTAATAAATCTCCCAAACATAAAACAATGATTGATAGGGAAAATAATTGGAACGAACACTGGCAAGAGTCAGACATGGGAACAAATGTGGGATATAATTTGAACAATAAGCGCATGAATAAACCTAGTTGGGAACAAGGGGTGAAGAGGGATAATTATCCACCGAACAATTACCGATCTTTCGAGGATGTTGGCTTTCGTCAACCTGCAATTTCCGAACGCTTCAGAGCTAACTCTAATGCATCCTCTGACAATAATTTTACTAGAGAATGTAAGATTTATAAATGGAAATTAAAATTTGATGGGGTTTCTTCCTCGCTTACAGTAGATGATTTCTTGTTTAGAGTAGAAAAATTAACATTGTCCAGTGGGTATTCATGGGAGCAAGTTTGCCAAAACTTTCATTTCTTAGTCACGGGGCAGGCTGAAACATGGTACTGGCGTTTTCTAAAACAAAGTGGACAAGTGGCCTGGCCAGATTTAAAAAGATCCCTGGTAGAACGTTTCAGAGGGGTGACCACTGATTATGAAATACTCCGCTTGATCAGTGATAGAAGACAGTCACCAACTGAAAATTTTGACACTTATTTAAACAGTATCTTGGCAGATTACGCTCGCATGCGCAGCCCAATACCAGAACTTGATCTAATTGACATTATCAAAAGTAATGTCAAGGAAAGATTGGCTCAGTTAGTGTTTTCTCAACCAGTATATAATCTACAACACCTCCGGGATGTATGCAGGCGTGCCGAACAATTTTTAGCTAGAAGAAATCAGTTTGTTTCTCGCTCTGGTATGCCGAATTATGGGAGACAAGTAAATGAGATCTCGACTGAACCCCAAAGCAATTGTCCTGATATGGACTTGGAAGCAGAAGAATTATGTGCGATTAGAGGCAATAATAATATTCCAAAAAAAGTAGACACCTCTCGTTATATCTGCTGGAATTGTGATGTGAACGGACACTCATATTATGAATGTCCTTCCGAGCAAAGATCCCTCTTCTGCTACAAATGTGGGCAAAAAGGCATAACACTTACTAAATGTGAGCGATGTAAGCCGGAAAACTTCATCCGGAGCGAGAAGAAATCGGGGGAAACTCGTGGCCGGAACATGAACCCCGAAAACCCAAATCAGCTTTAGATTCCCAAAATAAAATTCAAATTTTATCCCCACCGCGTGATATTGAAATTATAAAGACAAATATTAATCCCAATCTTGAACATGAGAAATATCCAGTTGACAAACCCCAAACTAAAACCTTGCATCAGCGTAAGCTAGAGTATTATGAGGCAAGAGCGAGAATTTTTGATGAATCAAGTCCTAATACAGAACCTAATCCCAAAATAGTTAAACTGAGGGAGCGTTTTCGAAAAAAACGAGCATTTCACCACCAAGTCGGGGAAACTCGACTCTGCAATTGTATTGATCAAAGGCCATTCGCCGAGATTAAAATTAGGGATCAAAGCATCTCAGGTTTGCTCGATAGTGGGGCGACCATTAGTTGTCTGGGAAAAGGAGCGCAAGATTTTATTCAAAAAAACAATTTGCCAATCGAGAAGTTTTCTACTGAAGTGAAAACAGCTGATGGAAAAGGACAAAGGGTGATCGGTTCTGTCTTAGTGGATATTACCTTCAACGATATAGTAAGACAACTGAAACTCTACGTAGTTCCAAGCCTCATGCTACCACTTTACTTGGGGGTTGACTTCTGGCGCGCATTCAATCTAGCTCCCCGAATAATTTCGGAAATTGACATTGATCAAAAATCGTTAACCGATGTTGTGATACACGATCTTTCGGATATAGAACAAAAACAATTGAAAGAAACCGTCGAGAAGTTTCCCTCCTCAGATGCCTTGGGATTAGGCAAAACGACCTTGGAACAACATATAATTGAAATTGAGAGAAAAGAGCCAATCAAACAACGGCATTATCAGGTATCCCCAGCTATTCAAAGCTTAATCTATGAGGAATTGGATCGCATGCTTTCTCTTGGAGTCATTGAAGAAAGCAACAGTGCTTGGTGTTCGCCTGTCGTCTTAGTACGTAAGCCAGGAAAGAACCGCCTCTGTTTGGACTCCCGCAAAATAAATAGTCTAACAAAGAAAGATGCGTATCCAATGCCGCACATAGACGGAATGTTAGGGCGCCTGGGAGACACCCATTACATCTGCAAAGTGGATCTCAAGGACGCATTCTGGCAAGTCCCGCTGGAAGAGAAGTCGAGAGAATATACGGCGTTCTCCGTACCCGGCAGACCCCTCTACCACTTCAAGGTCATGCCGTTTGGCCTCTGTAATTCTAGCCAACGTCTCTGTCGTCTAATGGACAAATTAATTCCTCACACATTAAAACAATGGGTTTTTGTCTATTTAGATGACCTATTAATAGTCGCTCCCACTTTCAATTTCATGATTGACCTTTTAAATCAAGTTGCCGAACTTCTGCGGAAAGCAAACCTGACTGTAAATATGAAAAAGTCGCAGTTCTGTTTCAAAGAATTAAAATACTTGGGATATGTTGTGGGAAATGGTTGCCTGAAAACTGACCCAGAAAAGATTTCTGCCATTAATGAATTTCCGACACCAAGCACTGCAAAACAAGTAAGAAGGTTCATGGGCATGTGCGGATGGTATCGCAGATTCATTAAGGACTTTTCAGGACTATCAGCCCCAATAACGGAAACTTTGAAAAAAGGGAAAAGATTTACCTTCTCTGAAGAAGCCATTGATAGTTTTCGAAAATTAAAACAAGCATTAACATCAGCACCGGTCCTTTGTCATCCGGATTTCTCGAAGCCTTTCACTATCCAATGCGATGCTTCAAACGTGGGCATAGGTGGTGTTTTGTTCCAAAAAGACACGAATGGGAATGAAAGACCAATTGCGTTCGTCTCGCAAAAGTTAAATTCCGCGCAACGCAATTACTCTACTACAGAACTAGAATGTTTAGCAGCCGTAATCTGCATAAAAAAGTTTCGACCCTATGTCGAAGGGCTTTCGTTTAAAGTTATCACCGACCATGCCAGTCTGAAGTGGCTAATGAGTCAGAAGGACTTAGGTGGTAGATTGGCTCGCTGGAGCCTGAAATTACAAGCCTTTGATTTCGAGATCGAACACCGAAAAGGGTCACTCAACGTCGTACCCGACACGTTGTCTCGCGCTTTTCTTGAAACTATCTCTGATGAGGAGGAGGTCCCTTGCATAGTAGATATAGATTTGACCTCGGAGGAATTTAAAAGCGAAGAATACCGGGACTTGGTAAAAACCGTCACCGAAAATGCGGATAGACTGCCGGATCTGTTGGTGTCAGACGGGTATGTCTATAAAAGGCTTGGTTTTACCCGAGGTGATTCGAATCTTGATGATATGGCTTGGCGTCTGTGGATCCCATCTGGGCTTACAAGTAAATTGATATCCTCTGCTCATGACCCCCCTCAGGCTGGTCATGCGGGAATTGGCAAGACCTTGCAAAGACTGCGTGCCAAATATTATTGGCCCAACATGACTGTCCAAGTGCGCGAGTACGTAAACTCTTGTGGCACTTGTAAGGAGTCAAAAGCTCCCAATTATATAATGAAACCACCAATGGGTAAAGTAAAAATCCCGGATCGTCCTTGGCAACGGCTGTACATAGATTTTTTGGGACCATATCCCCGCTCCAAGTGTGGTAACACGACTATATTCATCGTCTTAGATCAGTTCTCTAAATTCACTTTGGCAAAGGCAATGAACAAAGCAACCAGTCGTGCGATAATGTCTTATCTGGAAAATGAGGTTTTTAATCTTTTCGGCGTCCCGCAAGAACTTTACAGCGACAATGGCAAGCAGTTTGTGTCTTCTGAATTCCAGGCATTTCTGAAGAGTTACGGGGTGCAACATCTAAAAACCCCAAAATATGCGCCTCAGTCCAATGCATCTGAGCGTGTAAACAGGTCCCTGTTAGCATCAATTAGATCTTATATAAAGAGCGATCAGAAGAACTGGGACAAAAATTTGGGAAAAATTATGTCATCCTTGCGAACATCTTATCATGAATCCATAAAGACCACCCCTTATCAGGCTGTCTTTGGAACCACTTTTGTATCACATGCATCCGCATATCCTTTGTTGAAAAGACTGAAAGTTTTAAATGATCCCGACTCACCACAAATCGCCCTGTCTTCCAAATTAGAACTGAAACAGGCTGAAATACAAAAAAATCTAAAAATGGCTGGTGAGCAAAGTGCAAGAGTCTATAACACTCGTTCTAGAACAATAGAATTTCAGCCCGGGGAGAAAGTATTTAGACGAAATTTTATACTCAGCGATGCGTCTAAAGGTATTAATGCCAAACTATCTAAAAAGTTCATTGAAAGTAAAGTACATAGTAGAGTAGGCAAAAATATGTATCAACTTCAAGATCCGACAGGTAAATTGTTAGGGATATATCATGTCAAAGATATTAGGAGATGACTTAAGTGAGATAAAAAAAAAATATAGCCATAGCATTAAAATAGCTTACTTTGGTCCCATGTATCAGTCAACTTTCGTGAAACAGGTTAAAATAATAATGCTTCTGCAGAATCACTTCTCAAGCACACTGTCTTCAAGATCTCGATTCTACAAGTGTTCGAAACAAGCTCTTGTGTTGTTATGTGTGCTATCTAACGTTCTTAGTATATTTTTTTTTCTCTAAGTAAATTTAGTAAACCGACAATCATCAGGTTGTTTGATTACGATTAATCTAGAGTTCCAACTCTCGGTGAGACCATTGAAATCACCATTTGAGATTTTTATTATGTTTGCATTTCATTAAACTTTGCGTCAATGAATTTGCAATAAAATTCAAATTTTGAACATTGCTTTTTCTTCGTCACACTTGATGCGTCAAGCAATAGAGTCAATGGATGTTGCCCTTAAAAACGGAAGTGCACAACGTTTATGATGTGGCCAAGTTTGCTGACGCTCTCAAATTTCACGCAGAACACGCGAAACGAAACGTTCTCTGCCTTCTAGTATCACGCGCGTCAAACGAAACGTTCTCTTTCCTTTTGACCGTCCTGGGGATTAGATCGGAGCTCGATCATTTGGTCGATTTGATCTCATAAAAGTCGTAGTGAGGATCACTGGACTTATTAAGTCTTTATTTAAAAATTTTGAATGTTCGTACACGTGAACCGGAAAATTAAACTCTAGACAAGGAAAACTTTATAGAGAAATTTGAGAGGTAAATCCTTTTCCATATTTAATAGAAAACGTGGTACAAAAGCACACTTTCCAGATTCCAAGAAAAATCAAGGTCGAAGGAAATGAGAATTTGTCTTACTTTTTACTAAATTTCTCGGAATTCAATAAAATTGAGATCGTGAGTATATCCCTGAAATAATTCAAGCTAAAATCTAATTCACGGTTTAAATTAGTTACCCCACGGACGTGGTTCACGTGTAAGAAAAAATTTTGGTGCAACATATTTTCACTTCATCAAACAGTGTTCTTGGGCATCATCTTTCGAAGCATTTAGTTTCTCACGATATTTTCAAGAGCCAGGTTTTCTGCTATTGAATCCGGATTAAGCAAGGATCACGGCAAAAGCTACTAGCGTGTTCATCTAGAAGCCGGTGATTTCGACTTAAACCTTTTAAGGCTACAGTTCACCAATAATTACATATTGGGACGAGCAAATCAAAACGGAGGAGAAAGAAAGACGCAGCGTCGAATTCCCTAGAAAATCTCATGGTGTTTCTTTTTAAAGACATCTCTATTCGCTTTAATGGTGGTAGCAGAGTCAAACGAGTGGCAGAGACGACCAAAAGAAGAAAGCAATTTAGACCTAGGCGTTTAGTTTAAACATAGGGAAGTTTGGTGACCATCTTGGCACGTGTCTGTAAAGTACTTTTCCATTTGTTTATGCACTTTTGTTACAGATTTTAGATATGGAAAACCTAAAAACAGATCCAAATTGAGATCATAAAAGTTTACGCAGCCGAGCGACTGGTGTGCACATCAACGCTGGAGGTGAGCGACACGTCAATTAACAGGTGAAGTCAAGTTTTTTTTTTTATATATTTTCCTTTAAAAGTGCGATATAGTGGAAAAGTTCTGTGTCCAAAAGAATAAAGTACGGGGAGGGAATTCCAAAGAAAAAGCCAACGAGTGAAACGAAGCAGTATTGTGGCGCTAAATTGCTGGGAGAAAGTTGCAGGGAGAAAGTACATGGGATACATGTTGCACGCCAGAGTAGATGTTGCTGAGTCTCTATAAAGTTTTGCAAAAGACTTGGGTATTAGTGATCTGGTCATTGCAAAATTTTGGAGAGGAGGAAAGCAAAAATAACTCATTGTGATAAAAAAAATTATTCTCTAGCAGCAACTAAAGCAACGGTTTAAAAATTTTTTGAAAATATTGCAGTTCAAAATTCGTTTAAATGTTTGATGTACTTCGTTTCTATCGGTAAATTTTCTCAGGGAATTGCAAAACCTTGATAGTGTATTTTGATTACGAGCGCTGAAGGCTCAGCTCGATTTGTTTCAAACTTAGATTTTACGTTGTAATTCGATCCATAAGATTCCTTTATTTTCTAAATTCGAGACTAAGATAGTTTTAGTTTTTAATGTGAAATAGTGTTGCAAACTTCTTTCAAGCAAAAGATATTGTTTGGTGAAAAGATCATAAAGTAAATAAATTTAATTACACCATTGAAAGTGAGTAGAATTTCTTTTCTTGATTGTTTTGTGCCTTTTTTGTGAGTCGTGGGTAGAGTGTTCTTGAGTTTTCTTACCCCTTTGATTTCCTACTAATATGGGCATTGAGCCCAGGTGCACTTGTGAGCATTTTTACACTATGAGTGAAATGAGCCTTTACGGCTAGGATTATGAGAGAGGGCCAGAGTGAGGCGCGGTCGTCCGCGGGATGAAGGAACGAAAACACTAAGTGAAGTGACAAATAATTGTTGTGGTATAAATGAGCATAATGACGCACGAAGTTATTCTGGGTCGGTGTTCCAAGGCAAGGATCCACTCCCAATGCCCTGAGCTAATCGCCGCGCAACCACCAGCGTGCAGCCGAGGAAACCGGACCGCGTTAAACAGGTAAAGGGTCAGGTGTCAAAAGGCGCCCATAAATGAAAATTTCACCTGATCACCTAATTGTCCGTGGAAAGCCAAATAGACTAACGTAACAACATACGAGTATATAAATTAAATTTTCCGTTGGAATTTACTCTTAACATCATAATATGAGTTATTTATTTAACGATTAGTTTTATGTATCACCGACAAACTGCAAAAAGTGATATTTTCTATGAGTTTATTTAATATACAGTCGATAAAAAGATTTACTACACTAGAAGCCTAGCTAACCGTCTATAAGCAGCCAACTATCTTATATCAGTAATTATATTAATTTACAGGAAACATAAAAGGAAATAATGAGATAAGCTTCTAACGAAAGTTTACTTATACTTCGCTAAACAATTTTCGGATGCCAGCTTTCATTGCAACACGAAATCTACCTTCATTTGTTACTGCTAAGTGAAAATGTCATCAATGTTTTAAGACTGTGCGGTATGTTCGAAACATGTTTTTATTGCCGCCACAGTTGTCGTTTACTTCACTGTACAACATTTATTTATGTAGATACAAACCGAAAGTCCATCACAAGTATATGTTTCTATATCTATTTTCTATAGAAGAACGCCCGTTTTTTGGGATCAGTAATATGACCCTTGTTGGGAATTTTATCACTAGGTACTTATTTTTGACATTTGATTAAATTTATTGTTAAGTCATTTTTTCATTCGAAACTTTTTCAAAAAGTTTATCGCTTTTTTGTTTTAACTACATATAAATTCTCTACAAACTTTTCACCCTAATCTTTTTTACATTCTCTTTTTTCTGTATATTTTTTCATTCACTTTTCTTTTGTTTTAGGAGATGTGTTTTGTGGAATTTTTCGCCGTTTATGAAAACTTTTCCATCAAATTCAATCAACTTTATAACAATAGGAACTTAAATATAAACCACGAGCAGATGAAATTAAATCTGTCATTATTATTTTATGTTTTTTTTTTCTTGTTTTCAATGCAAATTACTTTGTTAAAATTATGAGAAATGATTAAATTTATTGGAAATCGGGCAAAAAATTTTTTTAAATTCGAGTCTTTACCGCCATGATCTTGTTTTGGTTTTGCATAACCACCAATTTCCATAATTTTAGACTTGTTAGACTGAAAACCAGTTGCAGCTACTAGTAAAGATATAAAAACTAACCAGACAGATTTTATATAAATATACAAAATTATCAATGAATTTCAATGGCATTTCATTATATCCATATTATGGAACATTGCTGTGCAACTATTTTAGACTAGCCTGGCGTTGTCCTTGAAAAAATAATAAAATTGTCAAATACTAATGTCACATGTTTTTCGGTTATTGAACCACTCGATGAAATAGCTCGGGAAGATGTAACCAAAGATTATATAACTAAAGATAAGAAACCAAAGATAATTAAAGATTAAAGATAAATAAAGATAAACCGACATCTCCTTTCGTTCTTCCGACCATCCTGAGCTGTGTTTCGGCTGAAACTATAAAAAAAACCACGATTTTTTATAGAACTTTTATGTCGAGTTTTGAATCTCAAAGTAACGCATGCAATTTTTTTATTTTTATTGAGTTTTTGACAGTTGTGAATCAAAATATAAAGGAAAATAAATCGTTTTGCAAGGCATACTAAAGATTCCATTTCCGCTTTCGGATTTTTTTAAGATCCCAACATTTGTTCTAGCATTCTTATCTTTATTTACCTAATCTTTGATGTAAATTTCTCAAAATATAAAAATTAAAAGTAACAGAATTCTAAATCTAACATTCCTACCTACATGGGGAAAAACTTTTATTAAATTTTAAAAATACAAAATCATACGCCGCACAGTGTTTTGAAAGCACATTTTTTGTGACATTGATTGAAAAATTGGGGGCTTTGACCCTAAATTTAGGGAGAAAGAATATGAAATGGAGTGTAATTAGGTGGGCAGATTTCCTTTGGAGTTTAGGGGAAAAAATTAATATTGAAATCGAACTATTCCAAATGAAATCCCCGAGAAGGCACCTAGGCCCACCCTTCTTAAAAAAATGACTTTATTGGAACTTACAAATGAACTTTTACTAAGTAGAGTCTACGTAGTCGTAAAACTATTTTTTGTCATAGACTTTAATAGCTTTTATCAATTAGCTGTCACTAACTCATTACTAACAACTGAATTTTATACTAAAATAACTTTTGGTTCGTAGGAGTCGAAACTAATTTTGTTGCTGCAATAATGAAGTCTAGAGTTGAAACTAAATTTGTCACTGCAATATTAAAGGTAATATTAAAGGAGACCGACCCGCGAACGGGGGCGGATAGAAACTTTCTATAGTGCATCTGTCTGTCGATCTGTTAGTGGCTGTTTAGACGAAGATTCAGTTTGAGGCGGCACGTCTTTCCTCATTTTGTTGCCGTGTGCACACGGTTCGCCTTTTTCATTCGCTAAAATCTTTCGCCTTTTTGACGTTCAAGACATTGGGATGAAAATAATCTCAAAATTTAACCGAGTTGTGAAATGATTGCAGTGAAATTTGTTAAATTTAATGAAAATATGGATCATATATGGATCATATAATAATTGCAGTAACAAGTTTATTATATGCTTCATCAGCAACGGCTCTATTTTTATGCCAAAATGAAGAAAACAAAAATAAACAGAAACGTTTTGTAGCTAGCACCGAGGCAACATCAATTGCCACAATAGAAACTGCCCACAATAGCAGAATAAGGACTGGTTATTTTGTTATGGCATTTACCCTTTCCTACCTACCTGAAAAATAAAACTACCTGCAATTGGGATTTCATTATTTGCATTCAATTTTTGTTTGTTTGGGATATGTTTACGAGTCGGTGGCTAAGCACCGACTGACTCGATGAAATTACGCACAGAGAAAGACACAGGTTTCAACGACCAGACTCAAAAACCGGTTTGCAACCGAAAATTTTAAGTGAATCTAAACTTCGTTCGCTCTTTTTGGTTTCCCTCCCCACTGCGTCCCTCACCCTCACGAATGGCGTGCCGCCTCAAACTGAGTCTTCGTCTAAACAGCCACTTAGTCTGTCCGTTGTACGTATCTTAAATAACTCAAAAACGCGTTACTCTAACGACTTGAAATTTTTTCTGAATAAGTTTTGCAAAAATCGTAGTGTTCTATCAGGAAAAGTAACGGTAGCTATAACGGGTATGCATTTTTTTTTTTTTGAAAATCCCATAAAAGTTTTTTTTAAATACCGTTTTTTGAAAATTTCTCGAAACCTATGCGCTTTTGGGAAAAAAATAATTTAACAATATTTAAAGCATATAAAAATTTCCACATTTTTTAATTTTATCCTTTTTTGTATCTCTTACGGTTCTCAAGATATTTGAAAAAATTCAGTTTTTTGAAAATATCTCTTAAACTATACGTTTCAATGAGAAAATCTATATAACCAAATTTATAGCAAATAAAACTCTCTACATGTTTTCCTTTGACTTCATTGTTTTGATGATGATGCGACCTGGCAACTTTTCATTGAATAAAGCCATTGTTGCACTGGCTGTGTGGCATGTGGCACCGTCCTGTTGAATTCTAAAATCATTGACATCCATAGCATCAGGCCATAAAAAGTTGGGTGTCATGGTACGGTAGCGCTCACCATTCACCGTAACAGAATTCCCGGCATCATTTTCAAAGAAAAACATTCTCGCGCCTTGAAGCAATGATTTCGGCTGAACGAATGATGTTTTCACATATGCCACCGACAATTTTTCCAATTGCACTTTTGTCAGTTTATTTGAATTTTTCAGTTTATTTGAAAATCAGTTTATTTGAATTTTTCAACAATTTTTCCAATTGCACTTTTGGTTGGTCGATTATGCTGACCAAAAAATCACGAAATGCGCGAAATGCATTTTTGTTTGAACGCCCATTTTCATAATAGGCTTCAATAACTTTAACACGTTGTTCGATTGTTAATCTTTCCATGGTTGAGATTGCCAAAGACTGAACATGTCAAACCTGAAAACAAATTTCAAAAATCATGAGATGTTTAGCTTCAATTTTAACAGTTTGTCATAATTAGTTAAAAAAAAGAGCAAAAAACATAAAATCAAAATCACACCCGTTAAGAAAAAAATATGGGAGATACAATAAATCAAAATAGTGATGTATATGTATGTGTGTATGTTTGTATATATGTATATGTGGTGTGTGGTGAAGGACGCTTACTAGTGCCAATAATGTGTAATGAAGAGGCTCTTGCCATAGTCCGAAATTTCCAAAACCCTGACAAGTAAACATATTTTATGTAAATTACTAGCTTGCATACCCGTCGTTGCCGGGTTAATTGTTTTGTATAAGTTTTAGAATACGAAGAAAACCGGAAAGAACTTAAAATCTTTTGAGAAAAACCTTATTCTTGCAGGACTCTCCGTTGCAAATTAGTCTAACCCTAGATTTGTGAGCGACCTCGAAAACCCCCTAATGTCAATTTTTCCCGGCAAAAACGAAAAAGGATATTCGCATTATCCTTACAAGATCTTTCGTCAGGATTTTTGAAATTGTAACACCGGATTCGTGATCAACGACCCCAAAAACCCCATAATGTGAATAGTTCCGGGGAAAAATGGGAAAAAGGATATTTGCATTATCCTTACAAGGCCTTCCGTTTCTAATTTTGAAAATCTAACACCAGATTCGTGATCAGCGACGCCAAAAACCCCCGAGTGAAACTTTTCAGCATCCTGTTGAGCAGGATTCATGGCGAAAATCACGGTTTAAATACACCCAAACCCTCTTTACCCCCCGTTTACCCCCTTAGCGGTAAAATTTCGGAAAATCCCGCCTTAGTGAGCGCCTACGTGATGGCTGGGACATACTGTGAAAGTTTCAAGTTTCTAGCTTCAGGGGTTTGGGCTAGACATTGATGAGTCAGTCAGGTTAAACGATTTTATATATATAGATGTACACTGTGACCTCGGTAAACGCAACTCCTCTGTTAACGCAACTCCTCGGTTAACGCAACACCTAAAATTTTACACTGTTGACTCAATAAACGCAACTTCCAAATAAGATTGACTCGATTAACGCAACTTTTTTATAATCTGATAATGTTTCGGCCAAAAAAAGATAAAAAATAGTTACAGGAAATCTCTTATTGACTTTATTCTCTGTTCCTTTTTTATACCCGTATGGTGAAACCAAAGGGTATACTAACTTTGCCTTACCGTTTGTAACGCCAAGATCCCGTCACCGCACACAAAAATGAATTACACCAGTGTGTTTAGAATGATGAAAAAAGTTGAATTTAGCATGTCCGTCCGTCCGTCTGTCTGTCCGTTCGTCTGTCCGTTCGTCTGTCCGTCTGTGGCGCGGATTGCGGGCGCGCGGATTGAGCTACAGACTTGAAATTTTGCGCAGATCCGTTTTTCGTAAAATGCGAGGCTAAGTTCGTTAATGGGCAAAAATGGACCATTATACGAACGAAAACGTTTTTTGCGAATATCTCAAAAATGGTGTATCTTATCAAAAAAGTGCAAGAACAAAAGCTGTTTAGGACATGATTCTACATTAAAGTTCCATACATCAATATCCAATTGGAACAAGTTTTAAAAAAATCTTATTGGAAAGTTTGACTTCAAAGTGGAATTTTGATACAAATGTTTGCCGTTCACTTAAATCGCCATACGGGTTTTCAATAATTGCCAGATTGGCAATTATAGCTTTTGTTATGTTTTTATTTAAGAATGGCTGTTACAACTTGTTTTGTCCCAACAAAAAAACACACGAAAACTAAAATTGGCAGGCAATCGTACAATTTGTGTATGGCGAGATTATAAACTCTCAAAGTGGAATTTTTGAATTGGATCATAATATTCCAGTTGAATTGTTTTGAGGCTAACCCAATTGAACTTTGATGTATGAAAAACTTGATGTAAATACTTTTGCAGTATTTAGTATTTATTTAGTATTGTAAATAATTTTGCAGCGTAAAAACTACGTTACAAATGGTAGAGATTTTATCCTATTTTCTGAGCTGTTATATTGTTTAAGAACTTATGTTTCCCTTTTTGACAGATAATGTTGTGACTCGGTTAACGCAACTGACTCGGTTATTGCAACAGGCTCTGTCTACTATAGTTGCGATTACCGAGGTCTCACATTGTACTTGTAAATTAGTAATGTAAAAAAATATGAAATTTTTGTTACAAAATTCTAAATTATGTAGTATAAATTTTATAGTTTCAATAAAATTTATTGAAGTAATATGAATTCATTTGTGTTGTATACCATAATTTGGGACAAGGTAAAAACAGAAATTTATACCATAATTTGGGACAGACAGAGGGAGTAATTGGAACACCCGATTTATAAAAGTAAAGTTCAGCGGAATTTCTGACTTTTGGATAACAATTATTTTTATATTAATTCAACACTACTTTTATAATTATCGAATATTGTAACATATTTTTTTAGTTACGAACATTCTAATTAGCCATAAAACAGCTAAGTCAATATAAAATATTCCAACTCTCGAACCACATTTTTATAGGATATATAAAAAACCTTCATGTTTAAAAGAATAATGAAAATCTAAAGTATTGTCAAAAATACAATAAAAGCTAAAAAGTCGTTTGGTATCAGATTTATTTTATAAAATTAACTAAGCCTAAATGGCCTATAATTTTCCAATAAAACTTTTGAGTAACGTCATTACATTTAGGATCAACAGGCACTTGATATTTCGACACACAAAAACAAGACGTGAAAACAATATCTGAAAAAAAGGTAGAAAAATGAATAAGACCAGCCAAGAAACGATTCATCAATCAAAAGCACGAGTAGATTATTGGAACGAAAAGAGAAAGAAAAAATTCTAATAAAGGACCAGGCAGGCATAATGGACCTTTCTGACAATTTATATTCATATACACCGACAGAAATATTTATATATGTATGTACACTTAATACAATTGACATTTTAGTTCCAGATTTACCCTTCATGCTCCTTCTCAACCCTAACTGATGTTCTCTACACGGGTTACCCGTTTTACAGGCAATTTATTGCTTCAAAGAACGATACGTACACCCACCGATTTGTCTCAGCTTTTCCATATATGCACCTTTACTCCAACATTTTCCCTTTATTATTTTTTTTTTATTCATTTCACTTTTAGCTAAAGACGCAATCATGCATAAATGTGTGTGCGTGATCCGTGTAAAGAAGATGAAAGCGTTTGCTGACCCACTTATACGGCCCTTTATCACCCCGCAATGGAAGCCTGGTATTTGCATCCAGATATCGAATTTAAGGGGTCAAGAAAAAGGTGAATTTGATGTTATTAGCTCCAATTTGGTCTTTCCTATTTCTGTCCACTTTGTGCGTATTCGCACGGATTGGACACACATATAGTTTAGTGATCTATATATCTATTATAATTCCCACACACACTATAAAATCTTGAAGACCAAACGAACGTTGAAAGTCATAAAGTCAAACACCTTCAAAGTATATTACACTAGCCAAACTGAACTTAAAAAACCATTCCTTGATACATATTTGTCCTTCTACAGGACATTTGATTTTAAGATCATTTTGGGCTATGTATCGAACGTCGTCACATAATAAGTTATTATGCCACCAATGGTGATTTCATAATGCAAAAAAATTGTTAGGCACGATGTCGCATTGTGAAATTATAGAAAATTTAGTACAATTACTTATAGTTGTATATAAATATCTTATATGGGAGAGCCTTATTAAAAAAGATTTGTAAAATGTAGATTTGCTAACTCTGTTTCATCATAAAAAATATCAGATGTGAACAGCCCATGACATTCTTATACAAAATTGTCCTACTCTAGCACCAAACATCCCTATTTGAGTTCCTGCTCAAGTAGTTTTGAGACCATCTTGTACACAGACTGACAGTATTTTTGTAATAATACTCCAATCGACTCAGGAGCAGTGTTGGGGCCAGATAATTATGTTTTTATCTAGATAAAGATAAAGATAAATGCTCGTAATGTTTATCTAGATAAGATAATAGATAATGAAAATATGAAAGATAATAGATAAGATAAGATAAAAAGCCAAATTATCTAGATAATTTTTAGATAAATATTTATTTTGACATTGCACAAAATTCAAAATTACGTACTAAAAAAAATAGCACAAAATTTTTTGCTTTTCTTGATTTCCAATTTAAATATAATAAGAAACGAAATAATAATAAAAGAAAACGGATAAGAAACGTTATCGTAACGTAACGAAATAACGAAATGATTTTCGGGCTTTTTCTTCAAAATTACGTTATAATGAACGTTATAGAAATTCAATTCCGTTACCATAACGAAAATCGAAAAAAATATTACGTTTTTTCGTTGTTTATTAGTATTTCCTTGTTTTGTTCAGTATTATTTTTTGTGAAATTTCCCACAAAAGTTCATCAAGTATAACCCCACAGACATAAAATATAATCAAAAATATTGGAGTAGTGTTTTTAATCGTATTTTGATTCTAAATCGGATTTTGTTTTGGCCAGATTCACTCTATTTCTGGAGATACAAAAATGGAAATCTTCTAAGCAAGTTTTTTGGTAGCGAAAAGATTTTCTTTTTAGTAACTCCAGAAGTAGAGCGAAATTCTATATCTTTGATATCAAAATCACGCTTTTGTGGAGACAGTTTTTTTAATGAACAAAACTTTTGTGTGATTTTTTGTCTTTTGTATTTTTTATTGATTTTTTAACTTAATAATCACGTTTTTTTTCCGTTTTTATTTGTATTTTCTTTTTGCTGAGTTTTATTATTTGTTATACAATTTATTTTTATGGAAACTGAATTACTTTGTGATAAACTATTATTACAGTGCGTTTTTTTGTTTTCAGTTTCAATACAATGTGTAACGGAATAATAACATTATAACGTAACGAAATTAAGTTTTTTATCGATACAAAACGAAATAACGTCACGAAATATAAGTTTAATTTTGCTACGTAAGGAAATTTATAACGTTATGATTTTTTATTTCGTTCATAGCCCGGTTTACACTTGGCAACAGTTACTGGCAGAACTTTTTTTTTATGGACAAGAGAAGAGAGGCGAGGGAAAGAGTGACACTTCGCTTCCTTGTCCGTAAACAAAAATTGTTGCCAAGTATAAAACTGTTCCTAAAAAAAAGTTTTTAGGTTTTCAAAAGTATGCAGAAAACAATTTCGTTTCAGCATTTTTTCAGATTTAATTTTTTGATTTTCGGTGGTAACGATTATCTCTAGATAAATGGGATTTTCCTTTATCTAGATAAGATAAAGATAACTTTTTTGGGGTGTTATCTAGATAAGATAAAGATAACATTTTTTTTTATCTAGATGATTATCTAGATAATTATTATCTAGATAACCCCAACACTGCTCAGGAGTGCTGGGGAAATATTTTTTTATGCAAAACTGACAGATCGAAATTTTTCACGAATACAATACTTTATTATACTACGTATCATAAAGTTAAACTTAAGTAAGGTATCAACCATATTGTTTATGATAACGACAAAGGTATGAAACCCTTTTAATATATCAATGTGTCACTCATCTATCGTGTGAGAAAACTGGGCTTGTTAGCTGTGTACTGAATCACAATACAAAAATAGATCGGTCATCAAAGCAAGGTCAACCAGTCAGTTGAAAAGCACGTTCGTGGTAATCATTATATATTTATCGAAGTTTTGTGTCAATTGGAAAAGTCCTGCAGACTTTCTCGGACGTTTCCAGTCACCATCTACAATCACTAGCGCTAAGTATCGTACCGTCGTCATCATTGTCATCATTCTGAATTTCGTGGACGGGTAGCGTCAGTCCGCCCGTCTGTCGGACGTCGATAGTGAGCGCTGAAAAGGAAAATCTAAGGATATACGTTTATACATATATGCATGTCTATTGTAAACGTAGCAATAACATCTAAAACTTCAGCCTTGTAATTTGGGGTGATTCCTGGACTGTTTCTATCTTAAATCCATCTACATGCGACTATACGTACATTTGAATTCAAATAAATCCTCAAACTTCTTGCCTTGTTATTTTATTCCTTATTCCATTCATTTTGTGTCATTTTATTGGACATTTTTGGTTTTATAGCCGGCAGACATGTTTTGATGAGGTTGAAACTGTCACTCAACCAAAGAACTCAATCGCTATTTCACTCGTAAAAAAGCAACACATCACGTTTTACTTGCCCACTGTTCTTATATCACCACGCAAGTTCCGGTATATTTCCACAGCAGAATAGATGACTTGGAAAACCCCATTCCACTTGATAACTGATTCACGATGTGTGCAGTAGATTTTTCACCAACACACAAACAAAACAAAAATCTAATTGAAATGATTTGGTCATTATACATATATATAAGTTCGAATTGAAATTATTTCGTCAATATCTACCCTATAAATAAATATTGTAAAAAATTGTAACAGTTCCCAAATTTTTTAGGACACATTCCAGCAAAAAATTTGTGTTCTTTTTTTTGTGTAATCATTCCCATAATTATGGTAGAGATTACTGTTTATGTTAGACATGTTACGACAAAAAATTGAGGAACATTTCCTTTTGTAAGAGACCCAATCCTAAAATGAAAATCCCATAAAAAGTTGTAATATCTCCATTGATTATTGGACTCTCTCCTATATATAAACGCGTCATCATTTTCATTTGAAATAGGATTCCTTCATATAATTATAGCACTAAGTCCTATCCGAATAGGATTAACTACTTTTTTTTTGATTCTATCCAATCTAAATGGGACAGACAAAAATTCGAGTTATCGAATATACGAGATAGGGAAGTTCGAAAGATTTGAAAATATTCGATATATCAAACAGCTCGAGTAATAAAATGCCATGTAATTAAGAAAAATTTCCGGCATAGGTGTTATGGTTCAACCACAGTGAAGGCGGCAAGCGGCGGGCGGCATTTTTTTTTGCACTAACGTAGCGCAACGAGAGCTGCTACAAGACAGTAACAACGGCAGCGCACTTTTTCCGTCGCCGCCGAGTTTGAAACAAAGTCAAACTTGCCGCCACCGCCCAAAATGTTTTATGAAAACCACCACATTTGGCGCCACATTCTATGACGATTTTTCTTCGTTGTTTTGTGACAACCACCACATTCGGCGCCACATTCTATGATGATTTTTGACGTTTTGATTTCGCAAGATGCCGACAACTGAGGAAAAATTTAAAGAAGTCGTAACAGGAATTCTACGCTCTACGATTTGACCCATCCCGCTAACGGTGCCGCTATCATTGTAGCTTGCTTGGCGGTTTGTGTGGCGACGCCATGCCGCCCGCCGCACAGTGGTTCAGGATTAAAATCCATTGGCCAAAATTCAATTTTTTTGTGATAACCAATTTGATTTTTTTTTATCAAATTTGATAGTAAATAGTTCAAAAGTCGGGAATAAAAAATATTAGGTCAATATCTTTAAAAATGTGTCTTTGCGGAAGCATTGAAATAGAAACTTTTTTTAAATTTTGCCAAAAAGTAAATTTCTTGATTTTTTACCAACTTTAAGTGAACACAACTTTCACATTTTCTAAGATTTTACATTCGTTTTTTTTTTTATTTGAATGAGTGGATCTTTCCCTATAATTCTAAGTTAATTTGGAACCTGAACTATTTTTAAGTTAATTATAATTAAATATTTATTAGGAACACTTTTTTCATATAAATTTGAAGTTTGAAAGATCATAACTTTTGCCCGTCAACAGACGTCAAGTCGAAATTATTTCCAAGTTATAGCCACAACAATTACCTTTAATTCCATATATGGTTTTGTTGCCGTACGTACCCGTATTGAGGCGCTAGCGGCGTTTTCATTAAGCTATATATATAAAAATGGAAGTTTGTTGGTTGGTTGGTCTGTTGATTTGAGATTACAAAACTCAAAAACTACTGGACCGATTTTTACGCGGTTTTTTGCAAAATGATCTGCCTTTGCCAGGAGCAGGTTTTCAGCTATGTTAGATTTTCAAAATTCGAAACGGAAGGTCCTGTAAGGATAAAGCAAATGTCCTTTTCCCGTTTTTTGCCCGAAACATATTTCATACGGATCAGAAATTTTCTATCTGTGCTCGCGTCGGAATATAAGAGGAAAGTAAAAATCAGTTACAAAAATCAGTTGATTTTATGAAAATGTTTACCATTACATAAGATTTTAAAAACGAATTATGAATATTTTAAGAAGCAAGAATAATTGCCAAGGTGAAATTTTAGCGGCTGCAATTTTTTCTGTGGAAACCAGCCAAAAAATTGTTTCCTTACAGACAGTAAAGATGCGGAGTATTTCTTTAAACTATTTTATTGAATTGTTGTGTAATTTGTAGAGTAAATTATTGAATAGCAAACAACTAAAGAAAATATGAAAATGTAAGAAAATTTAGGCTAGCTGGGTCCATCTTGAAGAGACTTCACTGTCAACTCTGGTATAATTTAAACAAATGAAAAAACTGAAAAATGTAGTGAAGAAGTCGAAGGAATGCTATAAAGAATAAGAGAAACGAATAAAATAAAATAAAATAAAAAGGAATTTCAATTAACGAAATTGATCGCCCTCACGGTTTTCCTCCTCTATATATATATTATTTGACTCACACCATTGCGACGGCCGTTGGATTCCCCGCTCGCTGATGGCTTTCGCTGTATTTCTCAAGGTGGACAAGTGGTGGTACTTGTTTTAATTAGAAAAGTTTCTGACATGAGCACTGACATGTGAGTTGCCGAATGAGTTGCGTTAATGAGAGGTGTTTTGTCATTTTGATGGGAAAATACCAACTGACACCAGCGGGCATATTGCTATGCTTCACAGCAAAGTCTCTGTATGGATATCCACCCCACCAACAGTTGGCTGTCTTATGGATGCCACCAACTTTAAGGATATTTCAAAGGTATGGGTGTAAAACTTGCATCGAGGTAGTTAAAAATTATCGAATTTTCAAAAGCTCTTATAAAATGTAGCAAGACATGTTTCTACGATACACCTTTTATTATTTGATATTAAACAGGTAGGTTCACAGAACAAGGAACCATTTTATGGGATAAACAACGTTAATAAAATATTTACTATGCACGAGGTCCTAATGAAATTACAATGTAACAGATAATTGCCCATTTAAAAAATCTTGTACAAGAATTAATGTTTTAAGTGCTGGTTTTATCTTGAGGGAATTTAGTGAAACTGCACAAGTCTTTGTAATGAGTTAATCAATTTCTAAAACCGGAAATTGTATTTCTAAAAT
This sequence comes from Chrysopilus asiliformis, assembly GCA_964034945.1. NCBI lineage: Eukaryota > Metazoa > Arthropoda > Insecta > Diptera > Rhagionidae > Chrysopilus > Chrysopilus asiliformis. The sequence goes on from OZ035962.1 coordinate 38,757,369, forward strand.
TTTACAAGGGGAAAGCTTCAGTAAAACTTTATTCTAATAGACATACATAAATATTTTCGTATTGTTTCACCTAACGTCGCACAAACAAATATATAGTCTACTGGTTTTGTGAGTCGTCACGACAATTTTCGTCTAAATAGTTTTTATGGATCGAAAATACTTCATAGAAATCAGTAAATTAACTACATATTTTATCTTGCGCGAAATATTTTGCAGCACTAAAACCACTAAATGCTAAAAAACTAAAACTCTTATGATTTTTTTTTCGTAGACCGTAAACTTTAGGACCTTGTGTAGAAAACCAAAAATTTGAAGACATGATTTTATACCCTCCCTTAGTGATGGCCGCTTCAAGTTAAAAACATAACAAAAGCTATAATTGCCAATCTGGCAATTATTGAAAACCCGTATGGTGATATTCGTATCAAAATTCGTACAGTTGTACCAAAATTCCACTTTGAAGTCAGACTTTCCAATGTGATTTTTAAAATTTATTCCAATCGGATTTTGATGTATGGGAGTTTTATGTAGAATCATATCCTAAATAACTTTTGTTCTTTGACTTTTTTGATAAGATGGACCGTTTTTGAGATATTCTCAAAAACCATTTTTGTTCGTATAGGGGGTACCCCCCCTAATTGGCCATTTTTGCCCATGAACGAACTTAGCCCAACATTTCACGAAAAACGAATTTGTGTAAAATTTGAAGTCTCTAGCTCAATCCGTGCGCCCGCAATCCGCGCCACAGACGGACGGACGGACATGCAAAAATTAGTTATTTTTATCATTCTAAACACACTGGTGTAATTCATTTTTTTGTGTGATGACGGGATCTTGGCGTTACAAACGGTAAGACAAAGTTAATATACCCTTTGGTTTCACCATACGGGTATAAAGATTCTAGTTTCTAACCCCACAGTTAGACGTGCGACTAGAAGTCGCATGCCGAATCTCATCTCAGGGAAATCGCTCGTGTAAACGCCAGTTGCATGCAAGCGGGGAAAATCGCAACTCAAGTCGTATGTAAAAACCTCATACAATCTGAGCTGCGACTGGAACTGTAAATGATTTGACATTTAAGGTTATGTCTGATTTCACATGGGCAGAAAATAAGTTGATTAGAAGTGAAATTTTTAAATTAATAAATTTGTGCCGGGAAAGAGAGTGCCTCTGGAAGACTGCCTCGAAATTGTATCGTAGAAACGATCTGAAGAGCCAGGCGTATGAACAAATCGGCGCTGAATTGAAACTCACAAGCGAGGAAGTGAAGAAAAAGTTGAGAAATTTACGAACGACGTATGTTCACGAAAAAAAAGAAAATATATCCGAGTCGGAAGTCTGGAGCATCGACAGAAGATATTTATGAACCTTCATAGTTTTTGGCAGACTTTTCTGCGATTTCTATCATTTTTATAGCTTACTGCGGCTAATAACTTTCTTTGTTTTCTTGCGTTTGACCTTTTTCAACAGAAGTCACATGCAATGTCGCAAGACAGCAGAGCAAATCGCAACACTTGTCAAATTGAAAAACGTAGTAGGAGGGATAATCGCATGCGACTTCTAGTCGCACTTCTAACCGTGGGGTAAGCTAAACCCAAAGTTTGATCCAAATCGGTTCATTGGTTATAAGTCGACAAACACATTCGCTATGATAAACATAAGAAAATATACAATGTCAAGGTCGCAATCGTCAAATAATCTGTAAGAGAACTGATAACATATTTATTTAAAAAAAATCCATGTGTGTTGGAGAGAGGGTAAGGAGTGTTCCGTTTGGACTTTGATGTATGGAATGTTTATGTAAAATTATATCCTAAACACATTTCACCTTTACAAATTTTTCGATAAGTTGCACCGTTTTCGATAAAACAGGAAAAAAGTATTTCATTAGTATGATGATGGAGTGGTTCAACTAGATTTTGTTGTATGGATGAGTTATGTGGAATCCTATTCTAACACATTCCGTCTTCACAAATTTTTCAATATGATGCACCGTTTTTGAGAAAATAGGAAAAAAGTATTTAATTTGTATATGAGAGAAGAAAAGGAATGGTCCGATGTTGCCCGCTCAAGAACTTTGCCTTGCCATTTACGAGAAACACAATTGTAAAGATTATCAAAACCTCTAGCCCAATGCTTTCGAAAGTTGGGGTTTTCACGGGCAGACAGACAGACAGACAGACAAGAACAGGCACACGGACATGCGGAAAACAAAATCTTTTGTCATCTCTGGAGTAGTTCATTTTTGTGTCCGAACATTAGTTCGATGCGTCTCGAACGGTATACCAAATCTAATAAAGTTCTATATGATTCTCATATAGAGCATAAATACGAGTAGAGAGTTACCCCCTTCTGAAAAGTTATATCACGCCTATGAGAAATAGGTCCCAAAACATTCGTTTGAAGTAACAAATTCGTTACCTACTTAGTAAATTGATGGCACATTTGCTCGTACAGGAATCCATTGCCCACAATAATTTCCGTTCAACAAAACACATCTATAACGGCACTTCCTTTAAAGTGACCCTTTTCAAAAATGTGGCAAAAACTTTGACGAGGCAATAAATAGTTTTCTATATTTGTTATATGTATACCAGAAACACATACCGCCACATATAAGAAATCCATTAGTGGCATAATGTTTGTACTCTATATGAGAATCATATAGGAGTATATTACATTTAGTACACCGTTTGTAACGCATCAAACCATTCTTCGTACACAAAATTTAACTACACCAAAAAGGGTGTTTAATTTTAAAATTAACTACACCAAAAAGATTTGATATCCGCATGTATGTCCGTCCGTCCGTCCGTCTGTCTGTCCATGAACACCATAATTTTCGAGAGGATTGAGCTAGAGACTTGAAATTTTGTGTAGTTACGTTTCTCGTAAATAGCAAGGCTAAATTCTTGAACGGGTAAAATCAGATCATTCCTTCTGTCCTCCCACATCCTAATGAAACTATTTTTTGCAATTTTCTCGAAACCGGTGAGTTGTATTGAAAAATTTATGAAGATGAAATGTGTTTAGAATATGATTTTACATAGCCGTTCCATGCAACAAAATCCAAACGGATCTTCACCCCCACTCCCACAAAAAAAATTTTTTTTAAATAAAGTTTTTGTCTCATTTTATATAGGGTATTTGACAATTGGCCCCTGACAATTGTAGCGTTCCTTATGTTTTAGTTGCAATTTAAACCAGGCATATCTTAACCATATTTACAAAATCCGCTAAACGTTCGCATTTTCAAACAATTGTTTCTTCTTTTCAGATGAACCGTCCGATTCAGGTCAAACCAGCGGATAGTGAGAACCGCGGCGGTGAGTTTTTTACAATTTATTTCAGTTTCACTTTATTATTGAAGATTTTTTAATAGTGTGTGTGTTTATCATTTAATATTTTTGAATTTTATATAAAAATTGTATGCATTATCGATGTTGGTTTTATTTACATTTCATACTTTTTTATAATTTAAAGTAATTGGATAATCACTTCATTGAAAAATTTCTTTAGCTGTATTCCTTTTTAAGAGCATGAGTAACAAACTTCGAAGATTTTTTCCACCACAAATGCCAACCCAAATAGCATTTAAGCGAACGTGTCGTCTTTATTCACATATTTCGTCACCATGCAAATCGCGGCGCTAAGCAATTTTTGTCTCGGGCACATTGCCGTTGTGCGAATGGGATGTGCAACGACACCTAGTGAGGAACACTTTTCAGTGATTTGATACGTCGCAATGTGAATGTCAATTGTGATGCTGCCATTTCACAAATAAAGATGCCCCATTAACAAATTTACTTGCTTGAAGCTTTATAAGTGCGTGATCTGACGCATTTCATCGCACAATTCATTGAGCGGAGTTATCGTTTTCCCTCAAACGCTTACATGGATTACCGACTGAACAGAGATGAACAAATAAAAACATAAACAAACAGCGAACAAGAAAAATCAAATGGCGATAAATAAAAGGAAAACTTTTTGTGGATTACTTTTTATACAGGACTTTTCCTCCGATTGCATGCCGTGATTATAGTTGCAACCAAAATTTTTCGATAAAATTGAATCTAAAAAGCTTCATGTTTAAATGGGCCATCAAATTATTTTATTTTTAACGAAAAATTTATTTGATTTTATTTTGCCGGTCAATTTTTTTTCTTTTGCAAAGAAGCCAATAAAATTATGCTGTTTCAAATATGTCTCCTATCCATTTTTTATAGAATTTCCAGTTATTTGCCTGAAAAAAGAAATTTAATTCTCGAAGCGAAATCGTTTGAATCAAGTACGCTTGAAGACATCAACTTTTTTACTTTTGTTTGTAAAACGGCGGCTTTAAGGTAACTCTAGTAGTAACAGCGTCAACCCTTTTCCCATTACACGCTTCTTCAAAGCGAAACTGGCATTCAGGCCCCACCGCTAATCGCTGTATCGACCCAATAACCCTCAAATGCCGCTCTATCGCTCCATGATTTTCACGAAGAGAATATTGACTTAAAATCCACCTGCCGATCACCAGTGTCCTCATTAAAACTATTGTGGCTTTAGAGACACAATTAGTGCATTGTCTTATGCTTCTTATACGCGGATATGAATTATATGTCTAAATCTTTAGGCCCAATTGCGTGAACTGCTGCAGTTTTAGGTGACAAAGAAAAACACCTCAAGTGCCCGTACTTTTCAGTGGTATTTGCCAATTTATAATTAATTTCATTTATGCAAACAATGGAACCGTATTAACCGAACTGCAAACCGGTTTTTTTTTGTATACACGCCATCCAGACCTGCCGGAAACGTTGACAGGCCTGTTAACAGAAACGTCATTAGAAAATTCTGTTGTGACGTAGGTGGGCTGCTGATTCTGGCATGACGTTTCAGTTCCAGAAATGCGTTGAGCAGTAAACAACTGAGAGTAGTAAATATGACGATCTGTGATTTCACTTTTTTCTTTAAAATCTCCGCACTAAAATGAAATTCGGGCCCCTGCTGCTCCCACAATGCCTTTTTAAAATCATTTCTTTGTAAAAATTACTTTTAAACAGCATTCGTTTATAGAACGGAGCGTCTCTGCACGTGAAAAATTAGAATCCGCCATCTTAAATTCCATTTCTGTTACCATTTCTGTTAGCAAAAATGTCAGCAAAAACTGTCAGACTTTTCTGCCGTAACAGCTGACATTTCAATCTTCACTAGACATAACATCAGACGTAACAGCGACAGTGACGGAATTCATGGCAGGTGTGGATTACCAGATAGTTACGTTTCTCATAAATGGCTAGGCCAAGAACGGGCGAAATTGGACCACTCCTTCTCCTCTCCCACATTAAAAAGATAAAATGTATTTGGAATAGGATTTTACATACTTATTTTCTCGAAATTTTTTTTCTCGGAACGGTTGTCATGTAGTACTGGTTTTCACCATCATGAACCTGTGGAGCTCAGATGCAATATTTTTATTGTTTTGTATTTAAGCTAGAACCTGAATCGTACGTCGATGCGTCCGTCATGCGTGCGTCCAGTTGACAGTTCGATGCGGTGACAGTTGGGTACGGCAACGAATCTGGAGTTAATTCATTGTTTTGCACTTCTTCTATTAGTTTATCGTCGAAACAATTACTTTCAATTTGTTCCATACTTAAATTGCTTAAATCGTAAACAAACTTTTTTGGGAAATGACATTTCTGTGCGTTTTCGCATGTAAAAGTAGAAATTCGACCTACTCTATGCGGTTGCCGCATTGGAAAACGTATTATTAGGGGAGTACTCATAGCAGCCCGTTGATTCTACTCGAACTGTCAGCGTGACGGACGCATCGACGTACGATTCAGGTTCTAGCTTTATACACTAATTCTTGCCACACATCTTTCGCTTACCTGACAAGTACCTTTGCTGTAAAAGGGCCCATAGACGGGCAACTTTGTTGACAACCTGGTCGCCAACATGCAATGTTGGAGTCGATGTTGTACGTCTGTGGCCAAGTTGGCGGTTGGTTTTTCATGTTGTCCACCAGGTTGGTGTAAAATCAAAAAATTTTGAAAAATTAGCATGTTGGCGTTCATATTGGGGTGTCTGTAGGCAAGTTTACAACCTGGTTGCAATGAGAACAGTGAAGTGTGAAAAATAGTTTATTTGATTAAGTTCGGTTGAGTTTGGTTAATTTTACTAGGGTATTGATCGTACGACCTGACTCCAAGACTTTGTGGCGATATTCCAGTGAGAAATTTATGTCCTCGAAGCTCTGGCCACTTGCCAAAAACCGTAGGGTTGCAGACAGCCTTTCATTTGCAGGAATAGCTATTCTCATTATCGTGTCCCAATGAATGGTCTTACTGCATCCAATAATTCATCGTAGGTGTTGCTGTCCATTCTTAAAAAGTTTTTGAAATCGTCAGGTGCAGTCACACGTAGTTCACGCATTAAATTTGAATGAGAAAACTGAGCACGGTTCTGATACCACTTCTTTGCCCAAATTTTTTTATTTTTCAAAGGGGGCACCTCATCTTCGCACAACTCGTTTAAACCCAATACCAATAATAAATCCTTACTCATTTTTCACTAGTCAAAATTGTCCTATAACCATATAGTAAACTATAAACAATAAAAAAATTAGAGAAATCACCTAAAGTCGACGGGATCTTGTTAAAAATGATGTTGACAACTTGGTTGCCAACATTCCGTCTCGTCTGTGGTGAAAACCAGGTTGGCAACAAAGTTGGCCGTCTATGGGCCCTTTAAGGCCTGAATCGTTTTTTGCTGGGCAGAAGCATAGGGTACTATGATTTTAAAATGTGAAATGTCGCCGTAAATATTGTGTGGGGCCAATTGTATTTTTCGCTTTACAGTAGCGTAACTAGAAATTCCCCCCGCACCAATCATACAAGGATTTTTTGAGCCTTCTGAAATTAAAATCTTTGTTATATCTTTCCACGACCTCAAAGTGAAGACCTTTTTCAAACGTAAAAAAAGCAATTCAAAAATACTCAAACTTAATTCGAAACTTCACAATGATTACAAAAATATTTTTACTTTTGTTTTCAAACACACGAAAATTTTTTGGTCCACGTAGTAATAAATGTGTCAAAAATATAAAGTCATTCAAAAGTCAACATCCTCATTTTCTTTAGCAAAAACAAAATATCACCAATACCTACTAAAGTTTTGTCTATTCCAAATTTCAAATCCTTCTATAGCAATTTATATCAATGAATATTTTCCAGTTCTATATGGGATAAAAATATATGTAATGCGAAGATTCATGATTTATCGAGTCTGAGTATCAAAGACGACTGTCAACATTATTGTAATTGAGGATTCGTGATAATCGAGAATGTCTGTAATCAGCAAGCACTTTTTCATTCGAAAGTGATAATCTTAACGCGTTGCTGAAATTGTATTTTTTGCGGATATGATATGATGACACTGACGTAAATAATTCTTCATTTTTATATCATCTTCCCACTGATTTTTTCGGTCGCCGTCTTAAATTCCTCTTTATTTCGGTCCATTTTCTTTCTTTGGCATATCTACGTGATGCCATTAAAGGACAGACAGCCAAAAAATTATCATCATAAATTTATTGAGCGATAAATATGACTAGCAGGCATTTTAGTGAACTCTTGACACCATTCTATACCCATAAATGTTAATATATACACAAAAATTTGTATATATATATATATATAAAGGATGTAATCATTTAACATTTACGCAGAGGGGTTTTTTTTATATACAAGTATTTGAAAATATTTCCCACAGGTGCAATATATATTGTATTTTCACTTCTCAATGTTACTCTTTTATGGACATTTTCGAAAGTGTAGATATTATGTTTATGTTAAAAAGATCCTTTTTGGTTCCTTCTAATTTGAGAATAGGGAAAATAAATTTTGACTATTCCCACATCGGAAATAACTCTTACTAGTACGTGGACCCTTTTGTCTCTTTTTTAACTTTTGGTCCTACTTAGCAGGGCTTTTGTAATTAAAATATTTGTATTCTGCCTTTTTCTAGTTCCGTAAACTACAGAATTTATACCTTTTTAAAATGACCCCAGAGTGTAAGTCGTTTTAAGAAATGTCAACCGAGAATATTACTGAATAGGCAATTTATATTTAGAATATATTTGTAGCTCTCTAAGTATTTAAGAAAACTTGACTGAAAACATTTTCACTACTTTTTTTGCGAGGAGGTTGCGGGCATTCTAAGGAATAATTTCTTTTATAGCAAATTTTTACATGCGAGATTCTCTATCCAACACAGACCAATAGCAAACCAATAGCTGGATTGGTTCAAAAGTTATCTATAGAAGCAAAATTATTCCAATATGACGTACAGCCCGAAATTTAACAAATAATAGTCGAAGATGATGGGGGGGAAGGTGAATACCAATTGCCCTATGCTTTATTCTGCGAGTATGTTAATTCATATGTGTTTCATCGAAATCGGTTAATCTGTTTTTGTGTGACACTGGAATAAAAAAAAACACCTTCAGTGCGATAAAATATCAAAATTGTGTATCAAATGTCTAAGAACATCCAAAACTAACCCTCCCCTCCCTTCAGTTTTATTATAAGGACCCAGTACCGATTCGCGATTCATTCCCCATTCAATAGTGGCCTCCCCCGACTGCTTGAACTCCGGCTATACGCCATATGTGTCTATCTGCTGATAAAATTTGTGACCGGCAATTTTGTGATAAAGTAGTGACCGGCACTGTGAATTTTGGCAGTAACAATTTTCAAAACTGGTAGAAATGGTACACTCAGAAAAATGGAGGCTAACTCGACGACCTACATACGGCGCGGCGTAATTGGCCTCGGGCAGGCGCGCGTTCGCCTGCATGAGGTAAAGTAAAACTTGTGTTGACCTGTGACCGGAGAAATTCTGAAATTACGCCACCAGCAGGTGAAGTAGGGCCTTGGGAGCTCCACGAGTTGACCTTAGATAGGCATTTCGAGGATGTAATGTCATGTAATGGAAACCTCTGTCAGCCAGCTAGCGGTCAGAGTTAACCTGACAAAAAGTTGACCTGGACATTTTTCTGAGTGTAGTTGTAAGGAAAAACAAGAATGTCGAGCCTATTCTTCATTGTAATATTTCATTAACATTACTGTCAAGTTCCATGCAATTTTTACGTTATGCTTAAAAAGACGTTTTTACGTTACAGTTTAGGAACAAACGGAGAAACACACAAAAATTCAACTGGACTCATTTCGGCCTTCTGCCACCCACTTTACTCGGCCTTCGGCCTCAAGCTAAATACATATAATTAATTTTCATTCCTTCCTTAAAATACTGTTTTTAATAATGTTTACTTATAATTGAATAAGAAAATTCATTGAACTAGCGGTTTGTTTACCGGATTATAGATTTTAGCTAAGATGAAAGCGGATTTGCGTTTGGATCAAAAATGTCCCGAAGGACGGTTGTAGGTTATCTCGAAATGCTTTTATTTCTGTAATGAAAGGGCTAAGAAATTATCTGATTTAATTTCCATGCATAGAAAATCATATTTGATTAGGGTTACTATACGTCCCGGAATGGCCGTGAAAGTCCCTGAATTGGGCATGTTGTCGGCGGGTCCCCGAAACCAAACTTACATACTGGATTTTTTTATTATCAAATGCTAGAAAAAACGACGACTAAATATGAAAAAATGCACCTTTTCTGCGTTTTCCTCAAGTTACGCATGCATCTCAAAAAAAAATTTTGCCTAAAGCGCATTTTGTTTATTGCTATTTTTACAATTTCCGGTGCCATTATTTATGAAACGTAAAGACTACAAAAAATAACGTTGATTTTCGCTTGCAACTGTGTAACTCTTGATTTAAATCATTGCAATGCATTCTGTTTAAATAAATTTACCTGCGGCGCACATTTCTTTACTATTTTTGCTTGATTTTCTTCCAAATTAAATTTCTTTTTGTCTAAAATTTGTTGGCGTTCCGTTTAAACCACACCCTCCCATCCCTCCACTCATCCCTCTCCCCTCCTTCACCGCTAGTCACGTTTTTGACTCTAAATAAATATAGTCACCCTATGTATAATAGCAACCTAGAAGACCACTAAAGCAAATTATAAGCCCCCCTCCCGCCATACTACTTTTCAATCCGAATTATTTTGTTCATAGCCGATCAACCACCAGCATTCCGGAAACTCAATCATCAGCTCCTATTTACAAAAGTCTAAGCCATAAATAAACGATACCTAGTGAACACATTGAGCTTGAGATTTCAAATTTAACACTTTTTGGCGACTTGATTGAAAAGTTTAAAATCTCAAATTCAACCGATTATGATAGCCTACTACGAATAATTTAAAAAATCAGGTTTTTAGCCTGAAAAATCTGTATGGGATGGCACCTATTTTGGGATTGGGATCCTGTTCGTTATTGAAGATTCATCGTTTAAGACATTTTGCATCATGACTGAGTTGCCAGTAAAGTCCGTGAAAAATGTCGGCCCTCTAAGTTGTAGGGAAGTAACACAAAATCTCTGGAAGGACATCCGAACAACTAAGGGATAGGCATTTCATTAAGGTATTATTACACATAAGTTCAAATGATCTGAAGACTGCGCTTAAAGTGATAAACGGGAATTTTTCATTGGTAAGGGAGAGCTAAATGTATATACAAGAATTAAATGTCTTTCTCAATTCGTACAGTTTTCTGTAAACAATCAAAGAAAAATATTTTTTGCGATAATTATCGCTAAATATATTTTTTTTAATTTTGCGCCATTGGTGTCCTGGAAAATATTTTTGGTGTGAGTTTTCGATTCAATTGTAAGCAAAGGAAATACAATACATTTTTCTCTGCCCGATTTTTGGCGCAGTTTTTATGTGAATTGCACTTTTCATGTCTCTCTGACATATCGTCCGTTTTTCATTTTCACAATTTTTAGACCATTGTAATGCTACATTTACACGAATGACAAATTTGTCATTTTTTTCTTGTCATTATGTTAATTCCCGTGTAAATGGCATAATTTTTGTAATTTTTTCTGTCAGAAAATGTCAATCTCTCATAAAAGAATGAACTTGTCCATTCTTTTATACCAGATTGTCATTCGTGCAAACGCAATATTAGTTATGACAACTTTAGTATTCAACTTTTGTCATAACTAATATTGCGTTTGTACGAATGACAATCTGGCATAAAAGAATGGACAAGTTCATTCTTTTATGAGAGATTGACATTTTCTGACAGAAAAAATTACAAAAATTATGCCATTTACACGGGAATTAACATAATGACAAGAAAAAAATGACAAATTTGTCATTCGTGTAAATGTAGCATTACTTATGCGCCTTAATACGTTTATATAAATACATATATTGAGGGATAGAAAAAATATCATGAATTTTACGTTGCAATATTTCATTACAAATTAGTTCTAATAACCGTGTAGCAATTTGGAAATACTTAATGGTTATAGTATTTTCTTGGAATTCGGAAAAGCACCATGTTTTTTAAAAATGATAAAACCAAATAACTTAAAAATCACTTGTTATTACAAAACATTTTATACACTCTCTTCTGTCTAATTTAAGGAACTAAATAAATTTATCCGCGGAATCCGCCAAATGATTGAGAACTAGCTGCAGCATTTGAGGCTGATCCACCGAATCCACCACCACCGCCGAAGGATTGTGAACTTGCACTAGCCTGTGAGGATGATCCACTGAATCCGCCGCCACCGTATCTGCCGCCCCCGTATCGGCCTCCGCCCCCTAAACACAAAAAATGACATTTAGAATAGTTTTTAATTCTAGTATGAAAAGTTGAAATTTATTATCACCTCGGTGTCCACCGAAGCCTCGATGTCCAAATTGTGGAATAGCAAAAGCAAAAGCAATTATCGCGAATAAAACGAATAAGAACTTCATTTTTTTAAATTTCTATTCAGTGTATTTCGCTCAAGAGAAACGATTATAAACTGATAAGTTGTTAAAATGTCTGGGATATTTATACATGATCCAACCTGGTTAATTAAAAAACCAATCTGATTAGTTAAATAATAATTTATAATCTACGATTTCACTGTTTTGTTAATGTTCTTACTAAAGAGTGGGGGATTCTAGTGATCCACAGTTTTTCAAACCAGATATGAAAAATCAATATCGTCAACGTAGTCTGATACCATTTTTATTAACTTCCATATAATGATCAAATTTCATAATATCTTCTGATATTTGCGATTAATAACAAACAATTTGAAATGGCTTGTGTTGTTACTGTATCTTTACCTGGAAATTTAAAGAAACTAGTTTACAAATTAAACCGGTGATTTTTTATGATAAACCGAAACATTATCACTACTGATTCCGTCATCTGTTAAAATATTTTAAGATGCTCCGATGCTTCAAAATAAACAAACAAAAAACAATCAAGATTCCAATCAAACCGGTCAACTGTGTCGATCATAGACGCAAAGTATCAAATTTAACTTTCATTAGATCAAATTGATTCCACGGCGCTGTGTTTTGATACGAAATCAAGTTTTTTTTCTTCTGAATTTTAACCTTGAAATTGAACTTGCTATAACGACATAAAAACAATAAGGAACCTATAAAGGTATTTCCGTCTAAGTGTACCATAATTGACACTTAAGAACGTTTAGTTGAGCAAAATTCAGAAGTTTTGATTGTACATCTATCTGGTTCAACGGCTGTGTGGCTGCGTGACCAGAATTGGACTTCAAAGCTACTAAATTGTTCTTAATTTTGTTTTTTTCTACTTATAGTGTGATAAGATGATCGTCTGGGAAGGTTGTTCGTCGGGGAATCTAAAAAAATTCCGGCAAACAGTCAAATTAGCGCCCCGGTGTAACTCGTTTATAATGAACTCCATTTTAACATACCTTCGCTTATAACGTACCCAATCTTAATTCTCACGAACAATTTCTTCATGTAAATCGTACTTTTATAACCAATTCGAAAAATTAACGTGTTTGATTGACGTTGAGCTGTGAATTAAAAAATTAACTACACAAAAAAACATAACAAAAGCTATAATTGCCAATCTGGCAATTATTGAAAACCCGTATGGTGATATTCGTATCAAAATTCAAACAGTTGTACCAAAATTCCACTTTGAAGTCAAACTTTTCAATAACATTTTTGAAAATTTATTCCAATCGGATTTTGATGTATTGGAGTTTTATGTAGAATCATATCCTAAATAACTTGTGTTTTTGCACTTTTTTGATAAGATGCACCGTTTTTGAGATATTCGCAAAAAACGTTTTCGTTCGTATGGGGGGTACCCCTTCTAATGGTCCATTTTTGCCCATTAACGAACTTAGCCTTGCATTTTACGAAAAACACATCTGCGTAAAATTTCAAGTCTCTAGCCCAATCCGTGCGCCCGCAATCCGCGCCACAGACGGACGGACAGACGGACGGATATGCAAAACTCAACTTTTTTTTGTCGTTCTAAACACACTGGTGTAATTCATTTTTATGTGTGATGACGGGATCTTGGCGCTACAAACGGTAGGGCAAATTTAATATACTCTTTGGTTTCACCATACGGGTATAAAAACAATCAATATCTATATATATATAAATGGATGTTTGTTGGGCTGTGTGTTTACAAAATGATCTGCGTTGGCAGGACCAGGTTTTTCGCTATTCTAGATTTTCAAATTTCTAAACAGAAGCTCCTGTAAGGATAACGCAAATATCATTTTTCCCATTTTCCCCGGAAAAATTGGTATTATGGAGTTTTTGGGGTCGCTGATCGCGAATCCGGTATTGGATTTTTAAAATTCTAAACGGAAGGTCCTGTAAAAGTTTTTAAGTTATTTATGGTTTTTTGGCATACCAAAATTTATACAAAAAACTTTAAGCTGGCAAAGAAGGGTCTGCTAGTATGGTTATAAAAATATATAGCCATCACCAAAATAGTAGAAGGCCTTGGTCGTCCAGGATTTAAAGGATATAAAATTTTCTACTCATTTTGCTTCAACGGTTTTTTCGTATCTCTAACAGTTCTGAAGAAATTTAAAAAAAAAAAAGTTTTTTAAAATTCTCTCGAAAACTGCGCTTTTATAAAGAAATGCATATAACCTAATTTATGGGACATAACATTTTCTACAGGTTTTGTTTTAACGGTTTATACTAGGGCTGTTAATAAGAACTACATAGTACCCGGTTCCGAAAACTTTCAGGAACCGATTCCGCGAAAAATAGTTACCCGGATCCGAGTCCAAGAATCGAGTTCAGTTTTTTAAAAATATTTTTCAAAAAATTATCCAAATTTGAATCATTATTAATACTTCTTACATCAATCAGAACAACACATTAATCCTGCGCAATGATGCTCTGGGTTCCCGGTTCCCGATTCTTGGACTCGGAATCGAGTACCCATCTGGCTAAGAACCGAGAATCGGGCACCTATCCAGACGAGTACCCGGTTCCATAAAATCACGGTTCTCAACAGCCCTAGTCTATACGTATTTCGAATGGTTCTCAACATATTTCAAAAAACAAAAAAGTTTTTGAAAATTTCTCGAAAACTATGCACTTTTATGAAAAAATACATATAATGAAAGTCAAAGGAAATTAAATTTCCTGTATTTTTTTCATCTAACGGTTTTTGCGTATCTTTAACGGTTCTCAGAAGCTAACGCAACTGCTGCCTCTAATGCACACAAATATACTTAATTAAAAAAGAAATATAATTACCATAAATAAAAAAATTAACCTTATTCGTATAATATATCATGTTTTAAATACTCATATAAACTCAGAACATCACCGAATTAATTAAGTTGAATTCATTTAATCTCAATGAGTGGAAAATCGGTGTGTTTAAATACGATTTTGCACATTCGGCTAAATACCTGGAACAAAACATCACTTAACTGTATTTATGGTATATTTACGTATTTTACTTTTATAGATGAAATGCATTTTACGAGTTTAAACGATGTTATAGCAGATATTAAATCTCACCACAGGTGTATGTTAGAGTACATCAAAAACTACTTTATGTCAAACAAGTGCTTTCCCCTACTGTAAAAATGTATTTTAAAAACGTGCAATAATCATAATTTTTAAAATATACACACGACCACGTCTGCCTTAATATATGTATATGCTGTAATAGAAATCGATTTTAATTCCTTCTTATTTTGTTATAGCAACTTCGTGTATGCATATTGGAAGTTTGTGTGATTTCTTTAATCTGTATTATCGAAAGCACTTGAAGATTCCGTTAGGAAAGCGATCAACATTATTGTGCCCCATTAGTGAAATTAAACGATTTTCTGCATCAATCTCAGTTTAATATACATTTATATACATCTGTGTGTGTGTGTATGTTTAATACAAATGCGTAAACTTAAATCGGGCGTCTTTCTTTATCTCAAGCGAAATTTATTTATTCCATTCTTAAATTAACGGGGCAAGCGGAGCATGAATTTCCCATCTGCACGTTTTGATGAAAATGAGGTTCACCTTCGTTTGAGATTGTTACCGTAACTCGCGACCCTACCAAATGTTTATTTTTTATTTTCCCATTTTTTACTCTGTGGAAAAGCGACTGTCGTTTTTTAGACCCTGTGTTTTCAATCTTCTTTTTTTCGACTAACTTTTATCCACCCCATCAAGAATGTACTCGCTGTCGTGCCAACGGTTCGAAGGACGTTGCGCCTGCCAATGTTATTTCTTCTCTCTACCACGTTCTTAAAAGTTTTTTTTTTTGGTTCTCTGTTGTTACCAATTTCATCCCTTTCAAGATTCGTGGCGAAATTCTGTATATAAATTCTATTACTGTACATAACTATATACATATATATTCATTCTTCACTGGGTTACATATCCTCAGTGATAAGGATTACAGTCAGTTGAAAAGATGATGGCACAATTCATGAAGGATCCGGACATGGGGAGAAATTCCTTTTACATTTCCAACACAATGATATGTTTACTAATACGCAGAAAATCTATGCTTATATTAATATATATAAATATATATATAAATATGTATCTACGTGTGCTTCCCGCGGGCTGACTCAAGCGATTCTAACCCATGAACTGAAAGAAATAAAATCTTCTGTGATTCCCGTCTGATCCAACCATTCCTTAAGCTCTAAACGCAGTTTTTGTATATAAATTATGCTTAGTATGTATCTATATATATATAAATAAATCCTACATACTCGTATATTTAATAAAATAGATTAATGCATAAATATATATACATATGTATCTTAGCTCAGTGTGGATCAAGGTTGTCGTTATATAAGTTCAAGACCCCAAATTCTATCGAATACTTACCGTCTGAAGCTATGAAATAAACAAGTCATATATGTGTGTGTTCACCAACATGTATGCCTCTTAAAGACATATTCACATAAGATTACAAATTTAGTATCGGTTTTAGAGTTCTTATCACAACGATGTTCCTATGAAATTATGCCAGTCAAGCAGGCTTTTTTAAAGATTGTGTGCATTTTTTTTTGTAAGGACTAAAGGATTCAAAACATAATGTTCTCTTTAATCCATAGATAACAAATAAACATGTGTTCCATCAAATTTTGAACTTGAGTCAAATTTTGAAACGCTTTTAGCAATTTTCAAAGTAAATGATTTTGACCGACTGTTTTCATTACAAGTTTTACAAATAGAATAACCAACTTTTTTTACACTAATATTTTGGATGTTTTCATATCTGAAAATTTTACTTGTGGGCAAACAGCCGGAATCGTCTAGCAAACACCCTGACAAACCTTTTTCTGGGTTAGAGCGTCTATTACATCTTTAGGGGCAGGTTAATGGTTCAACCACAATGAAGGCGGCAGGCATGGCGCCGCCACAGATACCCCCGAGCCAGCTACAACAATAGTGGCACCGTCGGCATATGCTTCTGTCTTCCGAAATCAAAACGTCAAAACATCTGCATAGAATGTGGCGCCGAATGTGGTGGTTGTCCAAAACAACGAAGAAAAATCGTCAAAGAATGTGGCGCCGAATGCGGTGGTTTTCATAAAACATTTTGGGCGGCGGCGGCAAGTTTGACTTTGTTTCAAACTCGGCGGCGACGGAAAAAGTGCGCTGCCGTTGTTACTGTCTTGTAGCAACTCTCGTTGCGCTTAGGGATGCCAACGATACCTCGATGTTTGCAAAACATCGAGGTATCGTTGAAAAATATCGAGTTTTAACCCCGATGTTGAACAGGCCGATATATCGAGGTATCGATGTTGCTATCCACGATGTTAGAACATTACTCTTCATAAAATTAGTAGAGAAACTAATTTTAGCTGATTTAATATAGCCACTCTACTTAAAGATTTGTTTCAAATTTTTCTTTAATATCAATTTTCGGTTTCATCCTTCTACAAGATTTCGCAAAAAATACCAGAGCTAACCATGAAATTTTACAGAGAAGTTTGGTCCTGATGTGGAAATCCGTTAACCGGAAGTAACCAAAACGGCGGCTTTTTAAAAACTATGCGGTTTTTTGCGATTTATTCCGAAACTAACCATTTTCCAGTAGTCTTATGCATTACGAAACTTGGAGACAATAAAATTTGCTACATTTATGTCTTCTACTTGAACTCCGTTCTGAAGATATGCCGGTATTTCAAAAAAATTAGTTTTTTGCGAATATCTCGAAAACTAACGGGTTTTTGGTGGTTCAACGTATAAGAAGAATTAAAACCGTGTTAATTCTACCTGCGTGCACTCCATCCACAGTAGAGCATCCGCCAGGTGGCTAAATTATTTATTAAATTTAACTTTTTCAAAACATCGGAAAAACATCGAGGTATCGATGTTTTCAGGACGATGTTTTTTGACATCGATGTCACCTTAAAAAAAACATCGATTTTCGATATATCGAGGTTTTATGAACGATGTTGCATCCCTAGTTGCGCTACGTTAGCGCAAAAAAATTCCGCCCGCCGCTGCCGCTGTCGCTGCCGCTTGCCACCTTCACTGTGGTTGAACCATAAGGCGACCAAACTGCACTTACCAACAACATTTTAAATTGGAACAAATAGGGTTTCAAATCTCAAAAAAAAAAGTATACATATTCAATAACAAAAGTGACCAAGAGTAATAAAAAACTAACAATAACGTAGTTAAACACCCCAGCTACAAAACTTCTGAAAAGCCACAATTGCCAGGGGTTAATCGCCAAACACTATATTTTCATTAAAAAAATCCTTTTTTGTGGACAAGTGGAGACGGAGTGGTCGATTTGGATTTTGATGTATGGAACAGTTTTTTAAAACCATATTCTAGGCACGTTTTGCTTTTATAAATCTTTCGACACGAAGCACCGTTTTCGAGAAATATAGGAACAAAATTCCATTTATATGGGGCAGAGGGAAGGAGTGAATCAACTGGTTCATACATTAGTTATGTAAAATCCTATTCTAAACACATTTTACTTTTATAAATGTTTCAATACGACTCACCGTTTTCGGGAAAATTGCAAAAAACTATTTCGTTTGTATGGGGAGGAGGGAAGGAATGGTCCGATCTAGAACTTGCCCTTGCTATTTACGACAAACGCAACTGTAAGAAATTTCAAGTCTCGAGCTCAATCTTTTCGAAAGTTATGGTGTTCAAGGACAAACAAAAAAATAGACAGACGAACAGACAGACAGATAAACAGACGGGACTAAGATGCGGAAATCAAAATATTTTATCATCACAAACAAGTGTCCGACGATTGATTCGATACGTTATAAACGGTAATATAATATTATGTTTCTCATATAAAGTATCGATTCCAAAGTTTTTTTTATTGGTAGTATCTGTGGATAATTTTACACAAAAGAACCATGCAGGAAATAGCGTTTTTCGTGCCCCTGGGTTAACTTTTGAACCCGTGTAGTTTTCACTTTGGTTGAGTACTTTTTGGAAAGGGCACAGTCTCTAGTTTCATCCATATATGGCTTTACCGAATTGCAGGGAGATGGTGAGGGGCTAACGAACATTCTTGTGATTTTTCACAGAAATCATTGCAAAAGTTAGTTTAGAGGGGCAAAATCGTGCATCGTTCTTTGAAAGATTTCATGAACATTGGTCAATCTCCAAAACTACTTGACCGATTGGGCTGAGATTTTACTGTATAACTCTTGAGGACCTAGACTGAAAGACCTTGATTACAAAATATTACTAGAGAAAAAGTAATCTTTAATATTTTGTGTAAAATTATCCACAAATACCATGAACAAAAGAAACTTTGGAATTAGTCCACCCATTCACTTTTTGTTGAAGTTTTTGTAGCTAGAGTATATTACACAGAGGGAAGGTTAAAAAGTATTAAAAAGGAGTTTAAAAAAATAAAATTTTGAAACACTATTGATCTTTTACAAAGTTTTCAATCAAAATATTCCAAATTCGGCGAATGAGAGGTTAAACAACAACAATTATAATATATCTCTCAAATCGGTATCAGTTTTTTACAGAGAATATTATAAAAAAAACCTACATTTCCTCAGACAACTATTGCCACATGATCATTTCTCATTCTATTGTGATGGATGCCACAGAGTGGCAATCAACTATTTACGTGAAAACTGTATTTATCGATGTCTGAAAAGAAAGAAAAACAGTGAACTTTAATCCCATATTGAAAAAGTAAAGTCCTTCTTAATTCCCACCAGCCCACACATCTATCTAGTATTATTGTGCCCAGATCTAATAAAACAACAACAAAGTAGTGAGAAAAGGCACTTTCAACGAGCAAAAAAGTTGTATCCCGAAAAACAAAAAAAAAACATACCGAAGATGAGAGAAAAGCGCCAAACACAATAAAAAACTTTTTCGTTTTTCTAGGAATTTTGTTGGTTTTTACTTGCTTGCTTTTTCATTCTCCCAGTGCTAAATTTGGAAATTCACACATAGCACAAATACATGAACATGGTAGAAAAACCAGCTAGATTCAAGGACAAAGAATATAGTCTCTCCCGCTGGTTTCTATACCTTTTCCATTTTGCTTCAACACCCTCCGCATAAACACAGAATGGCACATTCCCTGAACGCATCCTACATCGCATACCCTCAGTTGGCTGGAATTCCAGGAATCAACAAAATGAGGAAAAAATACGTATGCCGCCGAGAAGGCAAAGTAGCACTCCAGCCCCCAATATCTCAGGGGCAATTCACACATTTCCAGCCTAAGAAAGTGAGTGTATCTACTTTCCCTAAACGTCTTTCTCGCATGAGACGCCAACCCTTGTTTCTTTTCTTAAAAGTAATAAACAAACTAACACTACTTGAGGGAGTATGTATTCGTCGTCGTCAGATATACGCACGAACGCATGCCGACGCACAGATACTAATACTCTTGGACTTCGAAAATGATCACAACAGCTACGCATGAGAAAGCTTTCCATTTCCCTTTGAGGGTGTTACTTTGTTCTCAGTTTAGCTTCGATTGCAGTTCCCTTTAGTCTTATAGATACTATGTTGCTATTCCTTGGGCATACTTTCAATCCTCATTTTGCCATGCTTCGCTATGGTCCCACAGACTCCGCCACCATCCGTATGAGACTAAAAAATAAAAAAAAATACCGGGAATATAAGATTCCCATTGTGGAGGAGGCAGAGTATGCGTATGCCTACCCTATCATCCCCATCGTCTCCATCACACGGGGCTCGTCTTACCAAGTTTCGTCTTTTATGGCGAATATTACAACTGGCACATCATTAGCTCGGATTGTTTTGTATTTTATTTATGAGTCCTTTTGGCCTTGCCGAGAATTCGTCTTGTCTGTTGGGGCCCATGGTTTCTTAAGAACGGATACGGGGGACTCTAATTGAATTTGATGTCATCTATAAGAAGGGATGTTAAGACTGGCAGATTCAACTCAATAATTCAATCAAAGAACAATGTATTAAAGATGTGTAAGATGAGACAAATATCCGCATTCGTATACAATATAAGAGTCAATTTTTATATAAGGACTCCGTTATCTTGCTAATACGTCTAACGTTCGTACTTGTGCAATACATTATAGTTCGCGTATACGACGCACAATCAAAGGAATTTTAGTAATACTGATTTCAACGCCAGCTTTAGAGATGAAGAAAGATCTTAAGATATATCCTTTCATATACTATATATATATATGGATGTATTCTATTTATTTATTGACAACTTGAAACCTAAAGACATTCATCAATTTTCAGTTTTGCTGAAAACAAAATTCAGATTTATTAAGAAACCCGTTTTTATTCAACATATTGTCTACCTTAAATACTTCATTTCTTACAATTTTTGCGTGCCTAAAAGTACGTTTAATATTGTTTAATCAGTTTTTTTCACGTAGTTTTTTGTGTGAAAAGAGAATCTATTTGTTAAAAAATTAACTTCACTCAGCCTCAAAACCACCCAGAGATTTTGGCGAAAAATTTTGAATTGCAAAAGACGAGTTTTTTTTCACTAGAGTAATAGAAATATAGGAAAAAAGAAAGAAAACATAATTGTTACAGGTTGCGCTACCTATGTGTACTTTTCATTCAAAGAGCGTGGATTCAAATCCCCCACAGAGAAATGAATCTATTCGAAAAAAAAATTGTAACCCTTCTGTTCATGGATCAAAACACCAACTAAATTTGGTGTTTGCCTCCCGTCACCTGGGGCCCTATTATGGAACACAATACGATTGGTTCGAATCGTAAATTTAATGTTTTTGTTGGTTAATTTACGATTCGAACCAATCGCATGGTGTTCGGTGATAGGGCCCTGAGCTACGCTTCGGCGTTAGTATTAGCAGTTTTCTAAGCTTCAGACAAAGATAAAAAAATCCTTAGGGACTTTTCATAAAATACATTACGATAATTTTCCTCGTTGTTCAGCGATTCAGGGAAGATCACTTTTGCAATGATAAACTAACGGCAGAACGTTGTCAAAATCAGTTCTACGTTTTGCAAGTCTATACTTCGCGATAAACAGCAATAAAGTGTCAGATGCTTTCATTTGCAGAAGATTTTCTGTTTTCACTGCCCACTGTATTACAGATTTAAGAATTCAGTGGAATCTTCCATAATCTTTCTATCAATAATATTAAAACTTTGAACGAATCGAATTACAAGTATTACTCTTTCGCTGATGATCTTGTATATGTTACTATCGCCAACAATATCTATTATAATCATTTAATTCAGCTGAAAATATTGAGTTGTAAACGATGACAGCAAACATTCAGGAGACTTCTTATCAGATCCTTTAGAGTTCATCTAGAGAATCGATTTTTCTTCCCATCATCTTCAACTTTAAACGCCTGTCAGTTTGTCGCTTGCTTATATGCATGTTGTAGGTATATAGAACACAACTACATTGACAGTTTCAAAATGCGAATAATCGACAGATATACCGACAAGAGACTTCTTTCCAGGAGATTTTTTTTTGTTTGTAGAGAATTAAGGATTATGAGAGGGAGTGCGGCAATTCAGTGGGCCAGTAAAATGGTTGGAGTTTGTAACTACGCACACAGGAAAAAATCTTTTTTTTTTTATTTACACGTCTATTATATTCGACCCTTAAAACCTAAAAATTTTCACATACACATATAACCGGTATAAATCTAGGTATTTATATAGACTACATACATTTGTATAGTCTTTATGAGATTATGATATTGAGTTAAAGTTTAATCATGTAGCATCTTTAAAATATCCCCGAACGGCCATATCAGAGACAGAATATCAGAATCATAGCCAAAGTAAAACAATTTTAGGCTATTTATTTCTATTGTCGAGCTTACTGCCTTCAAGTCTTGTTTTGGCTCTCGAATTCGTTCTTAAGAAATTTATTATTTTTGTTTCATTTTCTGAATCAAAATCTCTTTGTACTAGAATATTCAACTCTTTGTACTAGAATGAAAATTGATGATTTGCAGTCAAATATCTATTATGGAATTTTATGGTTTTTAAATTCTATAAGTTTGACTATTTTATTTTATTCTGAATTTGAAGCTTCTATTCGAAAAAAAAACACCGATGAACGTAAATATCTTTTTTCCCATGGACAGTTCATAACCGCATAGTTTAACTGTCTAATAAAAACAAATGTAAGATCTTTTATGTGTCATGATATAGCGAATGCACCCTTCAACTAAACTTAACATCAGCATTTTACAAGCCTTCATAGTAATTGCAGTTTAGTTAAGGGCGTGACTAGAGTTTGTAAACCTCCGATGGCTTGGGGGCTTTGAAGATCGGTTTCCAAGTGATATTTTTCGACTCTTCAGTCATGTAAAAGCAAAGTCTTCAAAATCTCCCCATTTTTTAATTACGCCGCTTCTGAGTCCACGAAATGAGTAGTGATAGTTGCCGCTTGGTGTTAGCGACATCATCGGTCTAGATTACTATCACGGGCTCTGCTGTTGATGGGTTTCAACATAAAAACCTTACAAATGTTGTAATTCATCCATGGTTCGCAATCCATGTTAAAACTGTAGGTGCGAAGTAGGGAAAGAAATTGTTATGAAACCTCAATTGAGGATGCCCAGGCTCTTCGAGAGCTGTAGCGCGGAGGATGATTATGAGTCCCTTAGATATTTCTTTCCAGAATTCTCAAAAAATCTACAGAAAAAAGCAAAATTTTTATCTTTTCACATTCTATTTAATCTCTTTAATCAACGTACTAAGTTTGTATTGATATAATAAGTTTGCACGAGTATTAAAGAGACGTAAGTCAGAATTTCTATCGGTATAGATTTGGTGTTCACAGAGGCAAATATTGTGGAACTGATTTTAATAAAACCGCACCAATAGATTTTTAATAATCAAAAGAATACCGCAGCCCACATTTTCCCAATCTTGCTATTTTTGTAATGCAGTGGTTCTAGATATTTTTTCTCTCACGACCCCTTTTTCCATATTTAGGGTGATAAAAGGATCCACGACTTTTTCACACTATAGTCGACAACTAATTTATTAGAGTTTACGTCGGTTGCATTACACTTTATGGAACGTAAGAAGCAATTGGATGTTATTTACACTGATTTCAGCAAGGCGTTCGATAGGGTATGTCATAGTATTTTAATTGAAAAGTTGCTAGTGTGTGGCTTTAAACCGTTGCTTTGCAATTGGCTATCAAATCGCGTCCAAATGGTTAAAATTGAAAATGTAATTTCGAAAAAAATAAATGTGTTTTCAGGTGTGCCCCAAGGTAGTCATCTTGGTCCCCTTTTGTTTTTGTTATTTATAAACGACATTGTTAATATATTTCGTCATTCTACAGTTCTTCTATTTGCTGATGATATGAAAATTTTCAAATGCATTAACAACCTTCAAGACTGTTTTGACCTACAAAATGATCTTGATTGTTTATGGAATTGGTGTCAAGTGAATGGTTTACATCTTAATCTTAATAAATGCAATATAGTTTCATTTTTTAGAATAAGAAGTCCTGTTGTTTTTGCGTACCACGTTAACAATGTTCTCTTGTGTCGAACTGAATCCTTTAAAGATTTAGGAGTCATTTTTGATCAAAAATTGACTTTTAATCTCCATTATAATTTCATTGTGTCTCGTGCTATGTCTTTACTTGGTTTTATAAAACGTTTTTCGGCTGATTTTGTTGATCCTTATGTTCTTAAGATGCTTTTTTGTTCCCTTGTTCGACCTGTTGTGGAATATGCATGTTGTGTATGGTCACCTTATTATGAGTGCCACTCGGTACGGATTGAAAGTGTTCAGCGCAAGTTTTTGAGATTTGCTTTAAGGAAGCTGTCCTGGGAAGATAATATGGTTCTTCCACCTTATGCTAATCGATTAATGCTCATTAATTTGTCGACTTTGAGAAGTAGAAGAGATAATCTGCGTGTTTTATTCGTGTTTGACCTTTTATCAGGTAATGTTTTTTCTCCTTTTTTATTAAATTCCTTAAATATAAATACAAATGTTACTCGCAATTCCAATTTTTTTTACCTTCAGCCTCATCAGACTAATTATGGTTTTCATGAGCGTATGAGTGCGATGTGTCGATTATTCAATGAGAAGTTTGATCTTATCGATTTTAATATTACTAAAGACCAATTAAAAACCTTATTAAATTAAATTAAATTAGTTCTAAATCATTTATTTCCGTTGATTATATGAATCTGTATTTTTTGATCATTGTATATGTTGCAGAAGAATAAATAAATAAATAAATAAATAGACTAGCTGCGTTCTTAACCGTCCACTTTTCAAACAATGTACAAAAGTCGCAGTCCCAAATAAAACCTGGGTATCCCAAAACCAATTCTAAATAAAATACGAAAACCGACCACTCGAATTAGTTGGGCTAGGGATTCCCTCAATTTTCCTGCGGCAACACAAAAATTTGACAGTTGTGTATTTAAATTCAATAAAAAATTTAAAAAACTTCAATTTAAATATGTTTTGAGGCTTTCGCGTAATTAATAGTTCTTCGGTTTGACCGCGTATAATTTTATAAAATATAATATATTAGCTTGCATACCCGCCGTTGTCGGGTAAAAGTTTTTTGCAAAAATTTTCTTGCGGCCAAAAAACAAAGAAATCACTTAAAAACTTTTGAAAAAAATCGTTATGCCTACAGGACTTCCCGTTCCGAATTTTGGAATTCTAACACCAGATTCGTGATCACCGACCCCAAAAACCCCTCAGAAGCGAAGCTCGTTCTGGAAAATTCATTAGATATTTTTTTTTTTCAAAAAAAAAAGTTTCCGAGTTTCAACCAAAGTTTAGTAGTTGTTCTAAAACTAGTCCATGCTAGACTTTGGGTTCGAAACTTGGCTGACGCGTCCTTGTTGTTTCAATTGAATTATTTCATTTCAAGAAAAGCAAATATTTTTCAAATTATAAACCAATAGCTTCCATACCGGGTTAAATTTTTTGTATAAATTTTAGAATACGAAGAAAACCGGAAAGAACTTAAAAACTGTTGAGAAAAATCTTTTCCTTGCAGGACTATCAGTTGTGAATTAGCCTAACACCAGATTCGTGATCAGCGACCCCGAAAACCCCCGAGTGAAACTTTTCAGCCTCCTATTGAGCAGGATTCATGGCGAAAATCACGGTTTAACACGTTGGCCAAAAAACGCTTACTCCGCTAGTATACACTGGGAAAAAACGCAAAAATCATTTCTGTACAATGTGAGTCACCAGTGAACACAAGATCAATACAGACAAAAACGAACGAATCGAATAAAATATAACATGAAATATGCTCCACAAAAAAAACCCCCCTTGGTACCGCACGAGCGACTGCACTCAACCATGGAACTTGAGAAACTGACGGTAATGACAATAGTGTGTGTACACCGGTAACTCACATTGTCCCTGTGGGTGACACGCTGCGATCACCGGTGACTCACATAGCCAACGTGTTAAAAACACCCTAACCCCCTTTACCCCCCGTTTACCCCTTCAGCGGTAAAATTTCGAAAAATCCCGCCTTAGTGAGCGCCTACACGATGGATGGAACATACTGTAAAAATTGAAAGTTTCTAGCTTCAAGAGTTTGGTCTAGATGTTGATGAGTCGGTTAGTCAGGTTAAACGATTTTACATATAGAAGGGAAGATTTATCTAAGACATTTCGGACAGTCTTATGAAGTCCATGGTCGCTTGCAAACGTACGGTCACCCTATTTGAAATATAACTTTAATTTTGCTGAAAAATCAATAAAGTTGTAGTTTCTTTCTCAAAAAACCTGCGCATTTTAAGTTATTTTAGTAGATCTATTTCTTTTTAAATTTCATAAAAAAATTAATGGAAATAAATCGTACCGCATATCGCGAGCTCCTTAAAAATGTTTGTCGAGAACATTCTCTCTTTTGAAAAACATAACTTATACCCATGCCATCAATTTTTCATTTGTATTTTGAAAAAAAAAGCATTTGATTTCAACTTACGCAATCAAATGAATCAACTTTATTAAAAAGTTGAAAAGTTCTTCTAGCTAAATAACCAAAGTGATTGATGAATAATAACAAAAAAGAAATCAAAATTGAGTTCATTAAAAAAAAGTCTCCTTAATTCTTTAAGCCTTAGTCGAAAATCAGCGATTTTCTTCTTTAAAAATACAACTTTTTATAAACTTTTTGAGAATTTCTCCCGATATCACAAAAGGCGATTAGAATATTTCTTGCACATACTAAAACACCAGTGCTACCATTAATATCAACAGAAGCAACAAAAGTCCTTAACAACAATGAATCCATTGACACGACCACAGCGTTTGGGAACAAAGGATGAACTATGGGTACGTATCTAACTTAAAAAGCAGGAAAATTTTTAAGAATGAAAGGAAAAAAAAAATGGGAAAACACGAGAAATCCTCAAAAATTGAATAAAGCCCCGGCTGCATAGCGTACAAACAATCAAAACTTTGTTCAGGAGCTAGAGAAGACACTAAAGAGGATCTCTGATCTGAGCATAGGGCATTATATAGAGAATCAAAAAGGACCTAGCGTAGAAAATAAAGAAAAACCTTAGGAATAAAAGTTCTTGACGGCAAATTGATTGTACGTATACACTCTAAAATATATAGAAAATTTATGTATATATGGCAAACCTGATACAAGTACAAAAACAGGATTTTTTTTATCCACAATCGTGTTCATATCCGATAAACTACATATATATAAATGTGTGAATATGCTTGTTATCAAAGGTGAAATTTTCTACTTGGAGTATGTAGATCCCTATTCCATTTTCTATACTGCCGTAAATTCTTACTGTAACTATATGCATATGGATCTGGCTCAAGTGTACTTTCTTAGGAACATAGACTCATACACTTACCTCATACCCACTTACTATACGTTTATAAGGATGCCTTAGGGGTAGAGAACTTTCAGGGTTTGGCTCTTTGATTTGAAGGACAGTTTAAATCTCTTCAATTTTATCGAGTACTTTTGTGCTTCATCTTAAGCTCCTTTTCATAGACTCGTTTTTAGATACGTTGTTTGTTTTCAGTAGAAATTCGTTTCTTTTTTTTCCTTGAGTTTAGAGCACTCAAAATACGCTATACATCTATATATAACGTACACTTCGAGTGGAAATAAGTAATTTAAAAGACTTCTCGTGACATCGATTTATCATACCGTATAAGTATTATTTATTAATTTGCTATAAACGAAAAATATAATCGGAATAATCATTTCCAAAGATTATTCAAAAGCTGAAAGCCTTGTATTTTCTAATAGATATTGAAACAAGTTAACAATAAATTAATGCGATTACCAGATTAAATTTAAATCTTTACCATCTCGAGTATATTTATAATATTTATAACCTTGTAAATGTTTCTATACCAGAACAAAGATTAAAGAAACATAAGAAAAGCTACAATTGCCAGGAGCCGATCATCAAATACACGGTATGAAGACAGACAAAATTCAAAAAAAATCCTTTTGTATGCTAGAGGAGGGAAGGAGTGGACAGAATGGATTTTGATGTACGGAACGGTTATCTAAAATCATATTCTAAACACATTATAAATTTATAAATTTTTCTATACGACTTACCGTTTTCGAGAAAATTGCAAAAACTGTTTCATTTATATGGGGGAGGAGAGAAGGAATAAACCGATTGTGTCCATTTAAAAACTTAGCATTTTACTAGAAACGGAACTGTAAAACATTTTAAATCTCTAACTCAATCCCTTCGAAAGTTATGGTGGTCATTGAAAATTATGGTGTAGCTTTTCTTATGTTGTAAATAGAATTCAAACTCGTCGTTGTCGGGTTATAAATTTTACCAAAAAAAAAATCGGTATGAACTTAAAAACTTTTGAGAAAAATCTTATACTTGCAAGACCTTCCGTTTCATTCTAGCACCAGATTCGTGATCAGCGACTCCGAAAACCCCCTAATGCAGTTTTTCCGGGGAAAAATGGGAAAAAGTATATTTGCGTTATCCTTACAGGACCTTCCGTTTCTAATTTTGAAAATCTAACACCAGATTCGTTATCAGCGACCCCGAAAACCCCCGAGTGAAACTTTTCAGCCCCCTATTGAGCAGGATTCATGGCGAAAATCACGGTTTAAAAACACCCAACCCCCTTTACCCCTTGGCGGTAAAATTTCGGAAAACCCCTCCTTAGTGAGCGTCTACGTGATGGTTGGGACATACTCTGAAAGTTTCAAGTTTCTAGCTTCAAGAGTTTGGTCTGGATGTTGATGAGTCGGTTAGTCAGGTTAAACGATTTTATATATATAGATTTGATGATTGGCCCCTGGCAATTGTAGCTTTTCTTTTGTTTTAAAATTGAAAATAACATTACAGACAAAATATAAGTCGTTACGACAAGCGGTTTTCGAATATATTGTTAATAATAAAGGGCATGTTTTAGGCTTTTCATTAATTCAATTTTCCTCCCTAATTCTGACCCCCTAGCCTCTTATATTCTTAATAGTTAAAGCATTTTAGATGAGGTTGTCGCCATTGGATAGGTTTTCCCCTCAGGAAATTTTTCAACCACTACCATCTGCCCCTCCTGTTTGACTGTGAACCCCTCTCCCGCTATTTCCCGAACCGTTAGAGAAATATTGTCACGATTTTTGCCATTAGACAGATCGTCACTCAAGCAAGATGTAACACATCAAAGTCATTTTTGTTATAAGCTCCAGAATGAATTCACCTCACGAAAGTATTATGAATTCAGATTTTGCTTCACATTGACTGTTTCCACTGAATTCACCCCAGTTTCAAAATATTTATTCAAGAACCGGTCAAAAGGTTCCAACGTAATCGTGTCCGTTTTGAATCCAAATGAAGTTCATCTGAACCTTCAGCTACACAAAATGATTCAGTTTGAGTTCAGTTTGCATTCGAATTATCCTCTGGGTTGATGCCAATAAGCTTCCCTTAAAGTTTCAGCCAAATCGGTTCTGTGGTTCTCGAATTTTAAACGAACAGACAGATAAGCCTGTTATATAATAGGTGAAAAAACATGGAGCTACATTTGTCCTGCTGCAACGTCAATGTCCTTGTTGATAATAGTGTTGATGTAAACGTTGCAAACAGATTTGGCTCAAAGATTATTTGCAGGATATGTGCAAGAATAAAGCTTTGATGATTTAATATGAAATGGGTATTATTTTATTTTGCCTACATAGTTTATACTGACAATATCGCTCAAAATAGGGGTTCATATAACATTGGACATATCTAATGCAATCGCCTTATTCAACGGAATGCTAGAAATGTTCAAATGCACGTTCTGTATTCACGTGGAAGAGTCTTGAATTTATTGCTTTCAAGATTACTTCACATTTAGCTTCTTCCTTTAATAATAAAAGATCCTTTTTGGTTATTTAACTCAACTACGTAGGAGATAATACCAATTACTAAAAATATGGATTTATTGTAAGATATTTGGCCTACGTATGTATAAAGTTTTATGATTTGAATGAAACAGAATTTGCTGATTTAAACTATTTATACTTGTATATTACAAGAGCTTAAATAAAAATTCCGGAACCCTCTTCCACCCAACCCCTGTTCCAGAAAACTACTAAAAAGCAATGCGGGCGACAGTCCTTATTTTGATATACTTTAAAAAATATCTGATGTTATATTTTTATCTTTATTTGTTTAGACTTTCTTATACAAAATCTACGTTTCTACACAATTTATCTAACGAATAAAATATTAGTTTACATAAAAATATGAATTTTTAGTTTACAAAATCTGAAAAATCTCGATAACGGTAAAAAATATTGAGTTACGGTACAATGTAGAAACATAAAAAAATATAGAAAATTTTAATACCTTTAATTCCGCCATAAACTGTTTTTTCATAAACTGAAAGCAATTCGCAAAAATATTTTTTTTTAATTTTTAATAATAATATCTCGATAGCGGTAAAAGATGGTGGATAACGGTAAAAGACAAAATTATGGAAAACACTAATTCTCTTCATACATTAAACCATGAAAAACCCGCGGTTTTTCGAGATAATCGCCAAAAACTGATTTTTTTAAATTACGATATTATTCGATAACGGCTTGAGATATGCACAAGTCGAAAATGTAGGAAATTTTATTGTCTCCAACTTTGGTTAACAAAAGATCACTGAAAAAAGCGAGTTTCGGAGTAAATAACAAAAATCGAAATTTCGATTCCTAAAAAGCCGCTATTTTGATTACTTCTAAAGGGTGGTTAAATTGTAAGGGCCGATGTTGAATGTGAACCACACCTAAACGTCAAGTTTTTTTCTGCATTTCATTTGACATTTCTCAATTTCAGACTAACTCAATTTGAACCATGGAAAGATACACAATCGAGTAACGCGTTAAAGTTATTCAGGCTTATTATGAAAATGGGCGTTCAAATCAAAATGCATATCGTGCACTTCGTGCCGCCAGCCCATAAACCGCACCAAACAGTCACTCTTTGTGGGTGCATTGGTTTTTCGACAATCACTCTTGGATTATCATTCGCCCAAATGCGGCTGTTCTGCTTATTGACGAATCCACTGAGGTGAAAATGTGCCTCATCACTGAAGATGATTTTCTTCGAAAATTGATCATCCACTGTTGCCATTTCTTGCCACCATTCTGACCATTGACGACGCTTGAAATGGTCAAGAGGCTTTAGTTCTTGAGTCAATTGCACCTTGTAAGCGTGTAAATGCAAGTCTTTATGCATAATGTTCATCAATGACGAGCGTGGGAGGTGCAATTGTTGGGCACGACGACGAGTTGAGGTGGACGGCTCTTCAGCCACACAATCGCGAACAGCAGCAATATTTTCTGCAGTACGAGCTGTACGAGCATGCACTGGTGTTTTCACATCTCCTACAGACCCGGTTTGCTCAAATTTTTGCACGATTTTTCCGATTGTACGCACATTTGGACGATTAAATTGACCGAAAAAATCACGAAGTGCACGATATGCATTTTGATTTGAACGCCCATTTTCATAATAAGCCTGAATAACTTTAACGCGTTGCTCGATTGTGTATCTTTCTATGGTTCAAATTGAGTTAGTCTGAAATTGAGAAATGTCAAATGAAATGCAGAAAAAAACTTTACGTTTAGGTGTGGTTCACATTCAACATCGGCCCTTAAAATTTAACCACCCTTTAGTTAACGGATTTCCACTAAAAGTGGATTGTTCCGTTCCAGGACCAAACATGCCTAAAAAATTTCATGTCTCTAGCTCTATTAGTTTTTGAGAAAGCTTGTACACAGACTGACAGACAGGAAGACATTTTTGTAATAATGCTCTAATCAACTCAGGAGTGATCGGGAAATGTTTTTTATACAAAATTAAGAGGTCGAAATTTTTCATGAATACAATACTTTATTATACTACATGTAAGAAAGTAAAAACTCTGAAAAAAAGAAAAAAAATTAAAAAAAAACTAAAGTGCTAAAAAGCAAAAAAATTATTTTTAAAATTTATAATTACGGAGTACTGTCAGTAAGTTATTTTGACACTTATTTGGTTTAAGATGTATATTATTTTGACTTCATATTTACAAATATAAGAATACCCACTACGCTAAATTTTAATAATAATTAATTGGTACTCCAATTTGACAGTACCCAAATTATAAATGTTTTAAATATTTGTTTAGACGTTTCTCAAAGTCCGTACTATTCTCCACAAAAATATTGTAAGAGTATATGTGAATTAATTGTTTAAATCACACCAAATCAATTGTTTCACCAAGATAAAATTTCGGCGCAGGAAATCCTCCGTCATGAGTACTCGTATATGACTCATGAGTTTTCAAACGACTTACTGCTCATGAGTAATTTAAAAATGTCGAGAGTACGAGGATTTGATTCGACTGCGAGCAATTGAATTGCTCATAAGTAATTTGAGATGCATAAATTGTTTTGCTCATGAGAAACTCGGGAGTAATATGCATATCCTCGTGAGCACTTTTTTCTTTGGTAAGTTGTGGTGATAGAGCGAACGGCAGTAGTTGGAAAGTTGGAAATTGGAAGGGGAAAGGAGACGGGTCGGGATAGGGAAAATTTTCTACGACGTATTGAGATATACCGTCATTACAAAAAAAAATCAGTTTTTTGCAATATTCTCGAAAACGAAGGTAGTTCAATGTATGAGATGAATTTCCCATAATTTTTTCTTTTACTATTACCCGGTATATTTGACCGTTATTAAGATATTTTCATCAAAAAGTAAAAAAAACATGTTTTACGAATGGCTTGCAAACGCACGGTTTTTCGAGAAAAAAACAGTTAAAGAAGGATTTAAAGATATTAAAATATTGTGAATCGACTGCTTTTAGCATTATCGAGATATTTCAGAGTTCGTGAAAAGTATCATTTTTTTATGTAAACTTATATTTTTTACGTTAGGTTATGAATTACGCAGGTATACACATTTTTTATAAGAAGTCATGTGATATTTTTTTGTTTTAATTTTAAAAATTTAAGGGATCAAATGGCACTTAAGCAAGGACAAAATTCTTGTGTAGTCATAAAAATCTCTCTTGTCTAGTATGTTTGTGTGAGTCTACAAAGATCTTTTTTACACTGTATTATTTTTAACAACCCATACAGCGAGACGCTTTATAAAAAGATAAAGTATATTGTTATATCGTGTAGATATAACGCGATTTAAGGTTTAATAAAGATTTAATTTGAGCCACAATTTAACGATTTAATTAAATATTGGTGTTGTGTTCTGTGATGTTCCGACGTGCCCTTCTTCCGCAACAGAAAGGATATACCCTTTTACTTTAATTATAATAACGTTGAACACAAACTTTCTGACGTTGGATTTGGCGTCACTATAAGAAACATCAGAACATTAACCGGCATCGCTACAAGCGAGGTCTGACGGCTGATGGTCCCTTGCTGGCGACTTGACTAAACATCGCGTTCTATTTTTTTTTTCACCCGGCATTTTCTTTTATAGATGTTGAATACATTTAACATAGTTATTCATGATGAAAAAAAAATCCTTTTCGCTGCCATTTTTTATAATTTTTATTCAACCTCGTCTCTCTCTCGCAATGCTAAAGAAATTTGCATAAAAACCGTTTTGGATGGGAATCATAAACAAAGCGAATGGAAAAATTGCGGGTTAGGCAGTGTTGCCGAAATAGGAACCGAACGATGAGAACAACTGAACCGAAATACTGTGAAAATTTCAACGATTTTAAGAGTATGTTCAAAGTAATGGTCAACGTTTCGCGCTAACTGTTACGGCCTATGGAGTGTATCCTGAAATACACATTTTTTTTCATTTTTACTGCTTTAGTCGTTTAAACGTTTCCCACTTTACTTTCACAACTATTTTCCTCGTCAATACCCAGTTGACTGGACTTAATACGAACGTATGGCCTTGTGCAGACAAGCTTAACTAGGCATTCAGTCGCTTTTACTGGACGGTCGCTCGCATGGCAGAGATAAAGGCTCTTAACCCTTTTTCTATGTCATTTGTTCCCTCCCCTACCTTTTAGCTCGTCTATTCTAGAATTTTATTCCCATTCCATGACCCTCTGGTTTTATAGATCTGTTTTTATACTCACCCTTTACTATTATACTAAAATAATATCAGACGCCTACATATATACGCCTACATAGATGATATTGATATATGTACCTAAGTATATCCGAATTCGTATGTGCATGGGACGATTCTTCGATCCGTAGTAGGTTTTCCTAGCATTTTGGTGGGCATTGTCGAACAAACTAGGTGAAAAATGACAAATGGCTTTCAATCATGCTACATGGGCCCCAGAGCAAAGTCCTAAAGCTCAATTTTTTTTTCGTCCTCAAAGTATAGAGTTTTTCTAGAGTTCCGTTTTCCCTTCGGGTGTGGCGAACATAATCTAAATTCGTTGGGATTTGTAGTGACTTTGATGAAATAAGAAGTCCTGCGGTGCAGTATAATAATGTGTCTTTTAAGAAAAGGGACAGCCAGTATAGGGCTTTATATTGACAAATTATTTCTTAATGATTATCCAGGTAAGCCTTAAACCAAACCCGCGATCAAAATATAAATTCCAATGAATAATTCACATTGACAAATGCTTGACGGTTTTTTTTACTAACAAATTAAGTTTAAACTTAAACTGATGTCGCATTGTAATATTTTTTTTTAAATTGCAAAAAAAATACTTTATTAATTGCACTGTAAAAAAAATTTTTTTTTCGGACCAACTGAGCCCAGAGCTGTATACTCTAAAAACTCTAAAATTGTATTTCATTTCACTAAATTAAGTAAACTGGTGTACTTGATTTAATGAAGTAAAATTCAGAATCGTAGTGTAATTTTCAACAACAAATAGTGGAATTTTCAATTCAATAAATCTCACTCTAATGCTGCGTTTACACAAATGACAAATTTGTCATTTTTTTTTGTCATAAATTGTCATTATCGTGTAAATAGTATCATTTTTGTCATTATTTCTGTCAGAAAAATGACAATCTCTCATAAACGAATGAACTTGTCCATTCTCTTATGACAGATTGTCATTATCTGTCATTCGTGTAAACCCTGTATTACCGTCCAAATGTTTCAATTTTTGAAAATATTTGAAGTTTTTAGTATTATTTTTTGTAAAGCTATTGCCTTACTCAGAGTTCGGAACTCTAACTTCAGGATAGTTATCCAACCGTCCCATTACATCAAATCGATGAGGTAACTCTAAACGTTACATCTTTTCGCCGCATTTTTGTTGAAAATTCAACAAATGTTTCATTTGATCAATCTAATCGTGTAAATTATTGAAATTTTTTAGACAAAAACATTTGAAAACTTGAGAACTAATTGGAGTAAAAAATTGAAATTTCGCAAATTAAAGCCCGGTTTTAATAGTCTGAAATTTGATAATTTTAGAGACACTCGTGTTGTCTTTAGAAACTTCAATGTTGGGCTGTCACTAAATTTATTCGCCGTCGTCATTTTAGATACCATACATGCACGGAAACTGACGAAAAGTTGAGAGTTTTCAACTAGTTAGATGCTGATGCCAAAATCAGCTAGAATTATACTAAATGTGCCCTAGTTCCCAGCTAACAGCTGGCAACCAGCCTAATGTCAACTAGGTGTAAAAATGGTAAAAACATTAAAACTCAACCATTTTTCGTTGAAAATAAAACTTTTTTTTTTTTAATTCAACATTTGTTTAATTTTCAGTAGGTAACAATATTTTGAATATTACGCAAAAGATGAATTTTCTACTCAAGAATATTTAATTTTCAACAAAAGCACAATACTCGTACATTTTTAGACGTAAAGAACCATTCAGGAAATAGCGTTTTTCGTGCCCCTGGGTTAACTTTTGAACCCGTGTAGTTTTCACTCTGGTTGAGTACTAGGGAACATTTTCTAGTTTCATCCATATATGGCTTCAAGAGCCACCGAATTGCAGGGGGATGGTGAGGGGTGCCCTTTCCAAAAAGTACTCAACCAAAGTGAAAACTACACGGGTTCAAAAGTTAGTTTAGATGGGCAAAATCGTGCATCGTTCTTTACTTCATAATAAATTAATTTTACACAAAAAGTGAAGTAAATTTACATTCTTCGTGAAAAAGTTTTTAGGATGTGCGAAATTTTGCAAATAAATAAAGTTTGCGGTCAAGATAATGCAAAAACAAGCTTTTTGCAATCTAAAAAAATGTCAGTTCTGGGATTTTTTTATGAGAAACTGGCTTGCATACCCGTCGTTGCCGGGTTAAGTTTTTTCAAATTTTTTTTGATGGTCTATGTTGGAGCTAAACTTCAGGCCAATCGGCTCGGTAGTTTCCCCGCGAAAGGATAACATAGAGGAAGAGCTAAGTTTCGAGATCACTTTGCCCCCTCCCCTTACTCCCCCCACACCTCGCGCTACTTTTCCATATATGTTAGAACCAGAACCAGAGAACAAATAATCTAGAGAATAATTTCTTAGAACAAATTTTTGACAAATTTCCCCTTCGAAGGGGGGAAAAATGTCCCTATCATTCACTAGCTACGGCCTAAAAGTTAATTACTTTTAGACTAGGGAGCACGAAGCAGAGAGAACATTTCTCGTCGTATCTATTCAATGAGATGAAGGAATCGAATGGATAATTTTTTCCGTGTTACAGCGGATCCTCTTGCTTCATCTCACAGTGGAAAAATTTTCTCTAAAAATTTGTTCTAAGAGTTTATTCTCTAGATTATTTGTTCTCTACCAGAACTACCACAGACACTCATGCCAAATTTCAAGTCAATCGGTTCAGCCTTTTTTGTGTGAAAGAGGAACAGACAGACAGACAGACAGACAGACAGATAGACAGACACCAACTCATTTTTATATATTAGTATGATTTAACTACTTTATAGTAAAATTTACTATTTTGTGGTTAAATTGAATATTTTTTCAATTGAAATAAGCTATTTTATAATTGAAATTAACTATTTTAGTGATAGTCCCGATTTCCAATTATAAAGTAGTTAGATTTATTAATATTTTTCTCGGCGTGTATAGACAGTTTTTATTTTCTCAGGTTAGCTTGCTCTATCATTAAATTAAGTGTTTAACAAATATCAGAAATGGTGTCTTGCTGAGAACGAGGATTGATTTTGATACATGTAAATTTTCTGTCATGCCCATTAAGAGGGTAATCGAAATTTCTTAAGAAGTGAAGAAAGTAAATCATGTTTATCAATCGCCTTTCAAAAACAGTTCAATCGATTTTTTGTTCTTCTGCAATAGTACGACCGGTTGACGTTGCCAACCCGGAGGACATCGGGACACATCGTCGATATCCTCCGGTTTTGCATCCTAAAAATTAATAAAGTAATGAAGTCCTGTCACCTGAAGTTGGGTTTCCCCCGTTGTCTTGTTGTTAACAACCTATCGCAGGAGACTTTCCGACCTATGTCACATTTATTTAATCGAGTTACATGACCAGCCTATCGGGATCTGTTGACTACAGCAGAACCTACTCAATAGGACACTTTGTAAATGGAATAACCTCGAAATATGATCACCACTCACATTTTTCTTACAAAATATCCTCTCTAATCGGGGTAACACGAAATCGGTATAAACAATCCTGTGTCCTAATTATGGAAGTTTTACTGTCTTTTGTTAAAGATAGAAAATAGGTAGGGGAGACTGGGGTGTTCTGGACCGCATTTTCATTTTGGCTAAAAACTCGCAAAAAAATAACTTTTTCTGAAAATTTCAAAGCTTGAATTTGTAGTACGATAAATAACCTCTCTTTGGGTCACAGCAGTTCGGTCAAATTGTATTAAATTATACAAGTTTTATCAGTTGCCGCAAAAATGGCGTTTTTGCGATTTTGAAAAATCTCGGGGTATTGTGGACCACTTTGTAAATCGATTAAAAATGGAAAAATGTGATAGACAAACTTTTTTTTTGATTCATATATTTATTATATAACAGACAAAGTGAAATGAAGTGAAAAATTGCAATGAAAATCAGTCCGAAACGCAATGTTCGCAAGTCCAGTAACTTGCAGTCATTCCGGAGCATCCCAAGTGAACAGCTCGATCGCACACGTTGCAATGGATGGTATTTCGGCGGTTCATTTTTTTTGGCATATTTTTCTTACAAATTATGCAGAAATCGATGTATTCTTCCACCTCACAATAGGTTGAAGATGGTTGTTTCTTCTGTGATGTCTTCGATTTGACACGATCTTTTTGCTTTTTCGATTATGGTTTATCACCTTTTCTCTCCAATCTCTTTCGCTTCATATCAGCCTTTTCACGAAGGTCATTTACATCCTCTGGCGATGTCAAAACGACCGATTTAGAAACTAGCTTGTATACCCGTCGTTGCCGGGTTAAGCTTTTTGTCTAAATTTTAGAATACGAAGAAAACCGGAAAGAACTTAAAAACTTTTTAATGGGTCTATGTTGGGGCTGGACCCACGACGAACATCTATGCCAAATTTCAGGCCAATCGGTTCAGTAGTTTCCCCGCGAAAGAGTAACATAGCGCAAAAACTAAGTTTCGGAATCACTTTACCCCCTCCCCTTACTCCCCCACCCCTCGCGCTACTTTTCCGTATGCCTATGTTGGAACCAGAACTACCACAGACATTCATGCCAAATTTCAAGTCAATCGGTTCAGCCGTTTTCGCGTGAAAGAGGAACAGACAGACAAACAGACAGGCAGACATACACCAACTCATTTTTATATATTAGTATGATTGCCGAAAATCTAATGCTGTGTTTTTGCATGAAAAAATACTTATATGCATCAAATACACGAAGTTTGCTTGTCAAATGTCAAGAATTGAGTGGTCCATAATTCCCCGACAAAAGTGGTCCACAATTCCCCGAATGCTCTTTTTTACAATATGGCAGCTATTAGTAACACAATGCAAACTTCATGCAAAATTTCTTGTCAATGTCGAATGCTTAAGGCTCCGGGAATATTATCAATATATTTACTTGAGTTGATTCTCGAAAAATGTGGTTAAATTTAAGCGAAACACAAAGTGGAAAAAAAAATTTCGAAGTATCACTTTTCTATTTGCTATCGAAGCGAGGTGATAGTGCGTATACACAAGTCGAGTACTGTTAGGAAAATTAGCTTAACATGAGGCAAACTGATTACAGTTATTTGCAGCTACCAACCACTACTAGGGGAAAAAAAATGACGCTGGTCCGCAATTCCCCGTGGTCCAGAATACCCCAGTCTCCCCTACATATTCTTTCTATCTCTAAGTTTTTATACATTTCAATAAACTGCAAAGTAATATTGCAGGAAAATAGCAAAAAATTTCAGTTTATTTGGGATATGGTCATTTAATTTCGTTAAAAGCTTTTGCCATAAAATTGTATGTCTATCACTCAATTCATTAAATTGAAAAAAATACACATGATCGCTTAGGTGGTCATGTCAGTCAAACTAAAAATGATGGATTTCTTCATAAAGTTTTATGTGGAAAATTAGAATTCCCATATGAATTACTACCCATCACAGATTGTATTTCAATTTCTATATATTGTACATGTAAATATGTATATATTGTTTGAAAAATCGTTGCAGGAAAATTTCCTGATTACAGTCGATTCTCCCAAATATCTATAATTTGACCGTATATACTACGCCTATAAGATTGCATGCTTCCACTGTTTGCATAGAAAGGATAATATTATCCTGATTCATATCTGAGGCCCAATCAAGTAGTCAAATTATGCAATCAGTTTGTTTGGCTTTGATAAAAAAATTATGATACAGTGGACATTCAACTAAATTACTTTTTTAATATAAATACAAGCCTATAGACGAAAATAATAACTTATATATAGACTTTCGACTGAATTTAATGTCGGGCATCTTCCTGTAATAAATAAAATAGAACTATGTAATATCTATAAATATTTTCATAGCTATGTACATTATAAATTTATTTCGGGATTCACATTAAATATTTAACTTGACATTTATGTAATTTCGTTTATTTATGAAAGATCTTTAGAAATACGATTTGTGATAACATAAACGGAGGACAATCCATAGTACGAAGTTTGTAAGCCAAGCGGACTTAACTGAATGACCGCCATCAGACGACCCATTTTAGTCCCTTACCTAAACAGACATTGATCGAATATTTCTTCGTCCCGGCTATCCCGTCTCAAAACCTGTCTAACATTATAGACCATCACTTACGTAATTGTTGTTAAAATAATTTGAAAATTGCATGCCACTGTCAAGTTCCTATATTCCATTTTCTTATACATTTACTATATATATATATTATCATTGTATTGTAATTATTTTCATATGTATGGTTCTTGGTTTCCATTAACACATATCCTTGCGTCTCAATTGTCCAGCAATAGTTGAAGTTTTAGTCTCGTCTGAAAGTTTAGATGCGAACAAGCCAACCTACATTACCCTGCCCGTCAATGTCCGCAGTTGTCTGTACAAAACACTATACCTCTTGTCAGTATATACTTTCTAGTTAAATATACACAACAATCAAACGTCGTACATATATTTTAATGACACAGATAGTGACAGACAGTAATTCTAGATCAATGAGTTTGATAGCTGACACGGCACGAATATTCATTTGGAAGTGGAGCTAACATCAGGGATCACACGCTTTCCGAACAGTCTAAGGTAGTACGAGAATAAAATACAATTGGGGGGAAATAAAAATATAAGGAAAGCACTAAAAATGAATAAAAACTGAAAAAAATTCTAGCTTCAATAAAAAAAAAGAACCATTCATTCCTTCAGGAATATTTCAAATAAACTAACGATATTGGACGTAAACTTTTGCTTTGCACAGAACTCTACACCATAAAAATAAATGTAGATAGTAAATTAATGCAATAATTTCTGCACTCACGAGCAAAAATTTAAAAAAATTGACAAGGAAATTGTAAAGCATAATATTTTTTTGAATATGGCCATAACAAATTTTTTTTATAATAAAAGCTTGTGAGTAAAAAATTATGCCAAATAGTTCACGGAGAGAATTAATAAGACAGATTCCTACAAACAATAGGAATATACGAGGCAGTGAATTTTTTTGGTAAAGACTACCAAACAACTGTGTGACTTATGCCAAAAAATAGGAAATTTTCCCAAAATTACAGGAACAATTCCCTATTTTTAGCGAGTTATTGCAGAAGAGTCCACACTTTCGTATATTCCTATTCGAATTTCCCTTCGTGTATTACATTTAAAATTTAGTTACTTGCAGTAATTAATTTGTTTTCCTTGTAAAATTTTTAAAATATTTAAAAAATGTGATCAACACAAAGCTTTCCTCTGCAATATTTAGTTTCGGGAAAAGTATGTAAACAACAATATTTTTTCAAATATCTCCAAAACCGTTAAAGATACGTAAAACCCGCTAAAAGAAAAAATGCTGGAAATTTCATTTGGTTTGAATTGGGTTATATGCATTTTTTCATGAAAGCGTATAGTTTCCTAGAAATTTTCAAAAACTTTATATTTTCAAAATTTCTTGAGAACCTTTAGAGATATTCCAAACCGACTAAGCAAAAATTTCTAAAAAAAATAAAACCGACTTTAAAAAAAACTGAAAAGAGAAAAAAACACTAAAAAGAAAAAAATAATTTCAAACTATGTCCATTAATAGCGTATTTAAAATTCGGCTTTTTTGGAGTGGCGTTAAATTTACACTAAATAAAATCGTTGTAAAATTTCTATTGTCAAGTTTCGCACAAAATCAGTTTGTACATGGAGACAAAAAATAGGATAGATTTCTACAAAAAATAGTAACATATGAGACAGTGGGCTTTTTTATAGCGATTGCTTAAAAATAGGGAATCCAATTTGGGACATAAAAGAACTTAGTTTTGGTGCTTCTAAGAGCCGTGTCTATAGTTAAACTGTTTGACAACAAAATTTTTGGAGTCGATCTTAGTTCTTAGTTAGCCTTAAGGGTTAGAAAGTATGTGAACGATTAGCCTTAAGGGTTAGAAAGTATGTAATTTATTTTAGTTGCAAATTTAACGCCACTCCAAAAAAGCCGAAT
The DNA here is from genome assembly GCA_964034945.1 of Chrysopilus asiliformis. Classification (NCBI taxonomy): domain Eukaryota; kingdom Metazoa; phylum Arthropoda; class Insecta; order Diptera; family Rhagionidae; genus Chrysopilus; species Chrysopilus asiliformis. Next base: position 38,799,769 of record OZ035962.1, read on the forward strand.
TTTAAATACGCTATTAATGGACATAGTTTTAAATTATTTTTTTCTTTTTAGTGTTTTTTTCTCTTTTCAGTTTTTTTTAAAGTCGGTTTTATTTTTTTTAGAAATTTTTTTTTTATTTCGAACGTTTTTAGTTTCAATTTTTAATATAGGTAAAATTACAAAGGGTTTGAGGGGATAAGTCCGCAGATGAGAAATATATAAAAGAACCTTCCTTGTGTTGTACTGAACACAACGTAAAAAGATAACAAAAGCTATAATTGCCAATCTGGCAATCATTGGAGACCCGTATGGTGATATTCGTATCAAAATTCGAACAGTGTACCAAAATTCCACTTTGAAGTCAAACTTTCCAATAGGATTTTTTTAAATTTATTCCAATCGGATTTTGATGTATGCTAGTTTTATGTAAAATCATATCCTAAATAACTTTTGTTCTTGGACTTTTTTGATAAGATGCACCGTTTTTGAGATATTCGCAAAAAACGTTTTCGTTCGTATGGGGGGTACCCCCCCTAATGGTCCATTTTTGCCCATGAACGAACCGGGGTCCAACCAGGAACTTTCTCTACAACTTTCTCTTTGGGATGACCAAAATCGGTCAACCCAGTAAAAAGTTAAGGGTGAACATACATTAAAAAAAAAAAAAAATATTCAGGTGGAATTGAGAACCTTTTCCTTTTTGGAAGTCGGTTAAAAATGTAGAAAATTTTCATCATCATCCTCGGCGCTACAGCTCTCGAAGAGCCTGGACCTCCTCAATTGAGGTTTCATAACAATGTCTCCCCAGCTTCGCACCTACAGTTTTACATGGATTGCGAACCATGGATGAATTACAACATTTGTAAGGTTTTTATGTTGAAACCCATCGACAGCAGAGGCCGTGATAGTAATATAGACCGATGATGTTGTTAACACTAACACTAAGCGGCAACTATCACTACTCATTTCGTAAAGCAAGTTGAGTGGACTTAAATCACAGCGTGCGACAGTCGGGAATTGAACCACCGACCTCCGGAATACGGGTCAAGTACTTTACCACTTGGACTACGCTGGAACTAAGAAAATTTTTATATCCTTTAAATTTTATTATACCTATTTTTTCAAAAAAAAAAATTGTATGGGAGGTACCCGTTATAGCTAATGTTACTTTTTAAAAAATTGATAGAAACTACGATTTTCAAAAAAAAAACTCATTTATAAAACATTTCAAGTCAATAGCTCAACGCATTCTGGAGTTATCTAAGGTACGTAAACGGACAGACCGACATACCGACATACCGAAAGACCGACAGACAGCAGACCGACAGACAGCAGACCGACAAACGAATGCACGGACAATCTCATAATTTTGCCTGAAACGGAATTCCAACAAGGCAAGAAAGTTTCTATCTGCACCATTCTCGAGTCGGTCTCCTTCATGAATACAATACTCTCCCTCTATATCAGAGAAACGTAATAGTATATTACGCAACAAGGAGCGAAAGTGATTCCACGAGTGTGAAGTTAGCTGCACGAGCGAAGCTCCGAGTTGCGTATACAATTTTTCATAACAAATTCATTGAAAATATGACTTAAGATGCAATTTAAACGCGATTTTCGAATTGGAGAGGAACGCAAAAGAGGGTTTGCGGGGCGAACCCCCCCATGGGGGGTCCAGGGTGTTCAGCAGAAGTAAATTTTTAAAAGAAAGAAAACAACTATATTCTATAAATGCGTCTTGTTACTATGAAATGTTGGTCAAAACAGATTTTAATTTTTAAATTTCTCTCTGAAATAAAAAATTATTTCAACATAACAAAAAATGGAAATCGGCAATGCTCAACTAAATCACACTTCGCTCGTGCAGCTAACTGCACACTCGTTCAGTTTTATTCACAAATTTTCGGTTAGAGACATATATGGGTGTACTGCTTACTCTAGTGTTTTCTACCTATGAAGTTTGTCTTCTGTATTCTGTGGTATTCTGTGGTACGAGAAACATGTCGCGAAAACACACTTTCGGCCAGCTGATCGCACTTTCACCCCTAGGGCCGAAAAAGCAACTTTCGACCGGCTATGGAGGCATCGAAAAGCATATTTTCGATGCATATGTGATGAAAATAAATATGAAAAAGTTTTTTTTTTACAAATTTAGTATGGAACAAATTTTACCAAAAAATTATTGCATCTCAATTTCACAATTTATCAAAATTTCAGTAAATTGACGTTTGCGTTAGTTTACAATGTCGTTCGAGCACCTAAATCGTAACGCCTAAAAGGTTTTCCATCCACATTTTGAAACTTCATTTACGAAGTGTAAACACAAGTTGCTTACGGTGTCTACAAGGAATGAAACCTCGCATCATGAATGCCCTGTGTTTTTGTTTATTGTGACAAATTCGCCAAAAAAAAGTTTTTCTGCTTACAAATAAAGCTACCGCGAATTCCTGATTTATCTGACCAAAAAAAAACTTATATTTTAAAGAAAATTTCGAATCCTGAAGCCGAGAAAAAGCCCGTTTTGTTGAGGTTTTTTGGTTATATTAGAGATTTTGTTATATGAGTGTATTCATTTATGTGAAAATGATCATAACAAAATTTATGAGGATCTAAAAATTTTTTTAAGAATTTAAAATTATTGATCATCACAACCTCTGCATTAATGAACATTGGGTATAAAGAACTAAGAATCAGAATTTTCAGTAGATTACCGCGAATTAATGATAAGAATAAATTGCCTTACGGTTGCTTATCACACAGTACTAAAAAGCAGTTTCTAATTTAATATGTTATATACACATTCCTGGTTTTAAATGATAGACAATTGTCCGTCCATATCCAAAATCTTGATTTAAAATCTATCTACGAGTGTCGACGAGAACTCTCTGCGAACTGATTCACCCTCGTAAAAAGGTGACAGTCATCGAGTCCAACCCCTAAATTTATATCTAGTTACACACATACAAAGCATCAACTGAATTATAAGAGTATAACGTGAAAATTGGTAAGGGAGATAAAAAAAACCATGTTTAGTTGAGTTGGATAAAAAATCAATAACATGTGGTAAATTACTGCGATTTATCACTGGACTACAATCGTTGACTGGCATTTGTCAAGTTTAACGGTATTTCTGTAACGATACGCTAGTGCTTTTAACGTGAACATGGTTATGAGTTTTACTATATGATACAAGTTCTCACAAAGCTAATAAAAAATTTAACATTGTACTGGACTATATAAATTAACATTTCGTCCTCCTAAGCTATAATATCAATATTTGTCGATGATTATCAGTACCGAAGTGGTAACATTTTTGTATTATATAATTTAACAATTGCCTCAGCACTATCGGACAAATTATTGTTACAGAAGATATGAAAAATAATGATTTGTTTTAACCAAACATAAATATTTTCGTTACTCTTTTAGTCAATTAGTCAATTGGGTAGTCTACATACAAAGTTTTCCATAAATTATTTTAGTAACCTAAAATTTATTTTTGGTAAGACATGTACCTGAAGAATTTATTTTACTCCCACTTACCTATAATATTAAAAATTTGATGTAACACATATAAGTCAGGAATTGGTTTTAATTCTGGGATTTTAAAGTTGTAACTATGGGCGCATCCAACTACCAGAGCGGCTCTGGATCGAAGCTCAGCTATCAAAAAAATGCTCAGCTGAGCAGCATTTTGTGTCCTGAATGCACCGCTCATTTATATATGAGCTGTCATTGAAAGAAATTATTGTTCAAGATTTACCGCGATGTAATTATCTCCGTAACGTTAGAAATTTGTGCTTTTGATACGATAAATCTGGAAGCTATTTCACTTTTGGTTGAAGAGTGTAATACTTCAGTTGAAGTCGCCCCAATCCGGAATGCGGCACCCGAAAGAAACCGGGATTATTTTGAGGTGACTATGCCGAAGTACACTCCCGAACTCTTTCGCCAACATTTTCCGCAACGCCGACTATTTCCATTCCCGTTTGCTCAGCAAAAACTTCCATGAGGCTTCCCGTATTATAAATAACATAAATAACTATAAATATTATAAATAACACCATTTATGTATTTCCGTCGTCGTTTTTAGACATGAATTGAGGTTCTGTAATTCTTCATTTGACATTTGCTCAGCTACTGAGCGGAGTTCTTTTACGCTCAGAAAAAATGTGAGCTGCTCAGTTGAGCCGCTCTGTAGCGATTGCGTTCAGTAACTGAGCACCTTTTTCGCTCTAGAGCGATGCTGAGCCGCTCTGGTAGTTGGATGCGCCCAATAATTTCTTTCAATGACAGCTCATATATAAATGAGCGGTGCATTCAGGACACAAAATGCTGCTCAGCTAAACATTTTTTTGATAGCTGAGCTTCGCTCCAGAGCCCTCTGGTAGTTGGATGCGCCCTATGACTTTATTACACTTTGGAATCTAGAAGTTGTTTGGCCAAATTGGCTCGAATTTTTGAGATGATTGCAAAAGAAAATTTTGGTTTTCGAATAAAATCCATATAAGAGTTTTTTACTTTCCTCTTCTTTGGAAGGAAAGTATTGTATTGATGATGGAGTACGAAACGAGCACGGGGAAAGATAGAAAATTTCTGATCACTATGAAATCCGTTTCAGGCAAAATTGTGAGAATGTCCGTGCATCTGGCTGTCAGTCTGTCCGTTGTACGTATCTTAAATAACTCGAGAACGGGTTGATCTAACAACTTGAATTTTTTTGTAAATGACTTCTACAAAAATCGTAGTTTTCCATCAACTTTTGGAAAAGTAACGGTAACTACTTGGCATTCCATTTTTTTTTTTTTTTTTTTTTTTTTTTAAATACCGTTGTTTAAAAATTTTTCGGAACCTATGCGCTTTTTGAAGAAAATGATTACAACAAAGTTTTAAGAATATAAAATTTTCCACATAACGGTTTTTTTGTATCTCTAACGGTTCTCAAGATATTTGAATAAAAATCATGTTTTTGAAAAACTCTCGACAACTATGCGCTATTATGGAAAAATGATTATAACTAAATTTAAAATAAAATCAAATTTCACGATTTTTTTCTTTAACGGTTTTTACTTATGTTTAACGGTTCTCAACATAGTTGGAAAAAAAATCATTTTCACATATTTTTACGAAACTAAATAATGCAGAAGAAAGTTTTGTGGTGATCACAACTGATATTTTTTACCCAAAGTCCTTCGATGTTATCCTGCCCCGCAATTCTTTTTTATTTTGTAACTAAGTTCAACATTTATTGCAAACTTAAAATATTTAAATACTTTTTTTATGAAACCAACATTATTGAAGCAAAACACAGTCTGTACACCGACGCGACGATATTTAAATGTTAGACCCAGAATTTCTATATCGAATGAGAGACTTGGGATACACCTTGAAGCCTAACGTATTTCCAACACTTAAAACAGCTTCTTTAAACATTTAATTTCGTGGTTAATCAGACCATCTCAAGTTTTCATGAAAATTGACGAAACTGAATGCTTTGTTAGTATGCATATGCATAACAAAATTGTTATTACACAATGTGGAACTTGACTCTTAAAATATCGCTTCGAATCAATGTGCTTTATGTATGTGTTAGTTTACTACCAAAATATAAATAAAATTAACGACAAGATTTTGGCTTTGGAAAGTTCACGCTGCTCCTATACGAAACTGTCGTCTGTCGTTGCCACTCCAATTGGTCCTGTTTTTGCTATTTCAAAGCTTAAAATACATTTTACATATAGAATGTAATCACCTCATAAATGTATTGTATATATGCATGATATTCATGTTATATATGCAAAAAGACTCATCTGGAATTTAGTATGCAAAAACCTTACCGGTTAAAGGGTGCAAAAAACGCTATAGCGGAAGACATGTCTAAAACATTGGTTTGCATTAAAAGAATTTGATCGTAAAACCTTGTTTTATGATTATGCTCGCATGTTACAGCGTAAGCTACACGCTAAGGATATTTGCTGCCTTAAACTTTTATGCCATTATCCGAATTATCCGAGTTCAACCAGACCGCGGCCCGTTGGGCATACGGTACGGTTGGACCCTTTTTCGGTGCGGATGTTCTACATTTATAATGTGCAAAAATATACACGTAGAGAAGTTAGTATTTATAAGATGTACTATGTGTAAGATACAATAGAACCAATTATATAGACTCACATTCACTTTTCAATAACTTTGCGATAACTCGTGAATCTATAGCTTAACATAAACAATACTTAGAAGTGTTTGTTTTAAACTTTAAATACTGATGTTATAACATTGAAACCTTCACCCATGAAAGCTTCGCGATTCAAGTCCATCTCACTCCGCACTACAACTAAATTAAAATTTAAAATAAAAAAGGGACTAAGCAGTTATCAAGGGGAAAGGAGTTAATAAGTAGGCTGATTTCAGTAGCTCAGAATTTTTTAGAAAGGACGGCAAATGACTTAAAACGAATGTAGAAGTGGCAAGAATGCGTCCTAAAATTTAATCGAAATCAGTTCAGTAGGTCTCGAGATAAAAGGCGCGCTGAAGTGGCAGGGTTTTAAAATGGTTTGTGCCAATTCGATGTCAAGGTGATTCAACCCGCATTGAGATAGCAGACACATTTATGTTACTTGAAATATCAAACAAGATTTGTCGCCCTCAGAAGATGAGGAAGCTATCCCTTAAACATTTCTTGAAGTTGTTAACGTGAACCACAATCACGAAAATCATCACAACGTAAGAATGTACTGGGTTCGCTCATAATGGAAAAAAATTCCGAATTCGGAATTTATAATCAGGGTATTCACAGTCGTCTTTTAAATTGCGGGTAAATTTACCGCTCGGTAATTCAGTCAAATTTAACAGATTTTTACCAAAACGGTAACTTGGTTCATGTAAAAATGAATTACCGGATTCGGTAATTGTATACATGCCTTGAGTCGTGTTTTCCGGCCCGGTTATTCGGTATCAAGAATCAAACGCGAGTGGCGCTAGTAATGTTTTTTAGTTGTCAAATTTTCTCGCTGGTTATCTCATCGGACTGCAATTTTTTTCAATTTTGATAGCCGTTGCCACAATAGAAATTCAAAAGAATACATCAAACATGGATTTAAAGGTATGTGACTTATTTTACAATCAAATTCGCAGTTCATGATTTGGTCACGTATCAAATAAAGGCGCTGTTCTCAAATCTGTGCTGTGGGATGTTCACAGCAGAATATTTTCAGTCTTTTAATATTACCGAAAATACCGAATACCGAAAATTAAAAGAGGATTGTGAATACCCTGAATGTCTTTACGGCCAACGCCATGCTATTAGAAAATTAATTTTAAGCATTTGTATTTCTAGTTATTATTGAAAATAAAAATCTACTACTACTAAAATCTACTACTAATGTCTTTCTAAGCAAATTAAACTTTGATGAAGAAAAATTAAAAAAAAAATACCGGATAACAAAAACCACATTTAGTAAATTAATTGAACAGCTACGTCCAATGCTTCAAAACAAGGGACTGTGAACCACTATGAGATCAAAAAAGATTCTTAGACCTAAAAAACGTATATTAAACTATTGATTGTCCTTCATATTTTATTCATTTAAAATGAATGGCTAAGAAAGCCGCTTAAAAATTAAACATGTTGTTGACTAGAGGCGAATAGCTGGCGTGTTTCAAGCATGAGCATCCGCAGGAATTTTTTCAGACGGCGTAAAAAAAATTTATTGCTAGATTGCCATACTTGATGGGACAAGATGAATAACAAATTTTATATAGAAAATAAAACTTGATGTAAATTAAAACCAAGGAAAAAAATCAATGATGTGAAATTGTTTATACAGAATGCGGCGCAGTGATTTAAATCCAGAGATACACAGTCCCAAGCGAAAATCAATTTGAATTTTTGGGCTCTATATGTTTTATAAAGAGTCGCAACGGAAATTGTAAATAAAAATAACAATAATTAGAGATGCGCCACAGGCTACATTTTTTTTAAGAGAATGAACCTTTTATGAAAAATTGTTGAAAACATGTGCCGCAGGCGAAGAAAAAGTACTTTGAAGCGACCTCCATCCGATATAGATTACATTTTTGAAAAATTGTTACACTAATTTAAAAAAATTAGGAACAAAAATTTATTTCCGGTACCGGGACAACAGACCTAAATTCGGGGCTACCCTTTTTGTGGGAAAAGATATCATGAAATAAGCTGTTTTTATTTAAATGTCTTAAGCCTCCTGCCTACCGACAACCTTTTTGTATGGTAGATTAATGAAACTCAAAAGTTAATTCCATAAAAGTCAAAAAATATTTTAAAAAATTGGAAAAAAATTGAGTGATTACTTTATATGTGGAAAATTTTTGCGCCAATATTTAGATAGCAGATTAAACTGGTTCAAACATCTTTATTTAAAACAATTACAATTAACTAAATTTTTTTTCAAAATCCATGGGGGAGGCACGGCCTCCCTGCCGGTACCGACGGACGCCCATGTGTCAAATGATGCGCGCTGTCTCGTAGGTTTTCGATAGTTTAAAATCCAATTTTTCTCGTTTAGAGGGTTAGCCTTGCTATTTACGGGAAACACGATTGTACAAAATTTCAAGTCTCTAGCTCAACCCTTTCAAAAGTTATGGTGTTCCCGGATAGAAATACGGGCCTATAGAATTAAATAAGGAAAGTTGGCTTTTTAATAGTAATAAAAAATGATTTTTTAATGTTAATATATGGTCCAAGGTTTAACCCTTACAGGGTTGGTGGCAGAAGCGATGTACCACTTTTTTCGTAACAAATGCTGCACAGTGGTACCAAAATTGTACCTCTTATTAAATCGACTTACATTGCTGCATGAAACATTAAAATAGTACTATGAAAAAAATTTAAAAAATTTTTTTTTTTCATGTGCAGCACGGGTAAAAATATTTGCTAGTCTTCTGTGCTTCTAAGGGTTACGGAATTAATGACGCTACCCGTGGGAAAAGAATTTTTCAGACTGTTAATGCCATTATTATCGGCGGATGATTCGAATTACTCGTATGTACATTTGGAACTATGCGTTTTTATTCACTTTGCACGAATTTCACGCAGAAATTTCACGAAAAAATGAATGTTTCGCGAAGCACTTCAGCTTAATGACACAACGTTCAAATGTTTGAGAATTTCAATGGTAATTTTACAGTTTATATCCAATCTTTTAGCTTCGAAACAGCGATTCGAATTATTTACACTTACCTTACTAAATCTTATAATACCACTATATGATACTCATATACAGTATAATAATAATAAAATTTTCTCAATACACACAGATTGGAAAATAACTCACCTTTAAATTCTAAAAATGTTCTCCTTTTATTTCAAAATTACTATAATAGGGGCGAAAAACAAAACAGATGAGATGGTGAAAGAATCTAAAGCATTTCACTTAATTCTCACTTCACTATATTTTAATAATTTTTGAATCTTACATAAGCTTCAACAAATTTTATTGCATTACCGAGCTTCCTTTTTATCGTACTTTTCATTTGTTAGATGTACATTTCATATACTGAAATACAATACAAAAGAATGAAAATAAGGACCAAAAAGAAAAGCGGTGGATGCGAAAAACTAAGGACAACGGTCTGAAACATACAGCGATATTCGAAAGAGTACGGCTCTAAACGATATGCATATATACATATTTACGTCTGATATACTAGTCGTGTTATGCATGTATTTCCTAAGAAGGATTTCACAATTTCTACAACATCTCTTGTATAATATGGTGTGTGATGTGTTAAATGCACACAGGAAAAGACGAGCCTTCAGAGAAAGAAATATAAAGAAAATGAATACTAGAGATGAGGTTCCGGAACCTTTTAAGAAAGAGGAAAATTCGCCGGCATTTATATTAACTTGGCAATTTTATACAGGAATGAATATTAAATTCTCCATAGTCTGACAGCACTCATTTCGACACGAATAAGAAAAAAAATCGAATAAAATAAAATGATAAAAAATCATGGGAGTTTTCATATACATATCACAGCATACAGGTTTATATTCGTATATTAAAATAATTGAAGTAACTTAACACGTTCCAGAACAAAAAAATAAGAGACAAAGCGGTTTCATATATTTTCGGCAAAAAAAAACTCCACGTCATTTATTTTAATTTACTTAATATTAAAAATTATAACCCTTGGAAAAATAAATCTCATTACAAATACGCAAAGCTATCGATCTAAGGAAATTTAAAAAAAACTGTTTTGACATATTCAGTGAATAGATGATCTTATAAAGAAGAAGAATACAAAAAAACTACAAAGTTATTGCTCTAATAGCCGTATCACACTAACGATTACTTTTGCGATTGAGGCTACGATTGGCCTTTTCGACCAATGAGAGCAGAGCTGGCTACGATTGCGGCTACGATTGCCAGTTTAGACTTGAGTATAATTTTAATAGCTCCATTGGGAATCGCAGCCAATCATAGCGCTCGGTGGAATCAGCTGATTAAAGTTTGACATTTCTTAAGTTTCGTTACGCTAAGCAAGTGGCGCGTTATGATTACCGCGAAGAAAGATAAATAAAAATAATAAAATGCCACCGATTTTTTTTACGAAGTCCAGAATAAACCTCTTCTGTGGGACGTTTCATTACAACAATATAGAAGAAACGATTTAAAAACTGTGCAGTGGGACTCCATAGCTATTTCAATCGCAATCGTAGACCGAAACGGCGTGTAGTGTGCTTGAAAACGGCCAATCGTGAATTGTCAATCGCAATCGCAAAAGTAATCGTTAGTGTTATAGTTTTTAGAAGTCAACTTTCATTTTCCCAGAATCTACTTAAATTAGAAAATACAAGAAATCATTTGTTAAAAAATTGAAGAGGGATAACTGTATTAAAAATTTTACCGAGCCCACGCCTGTTTAACGATTTGTTTAACGGAAGAACAGGAGTGGTATTCCGTAACTTGTTTCAAGCGTTTGTTTCAAGCTAGCAAAAAAAAGTAGTAGTCGCTGTCCCTGTCTCGGCCAAAATAAATGACCGGGCGAGACAGAGATAGCGAATACCAATTTTTCTTCTAACCCGAAACCAACGCTTGAAACAAGTTACGGAATACCACTGCAGCATATGTATTGATCACAGCTGATAGTTCTACAAATGAAAACTGGCGGGTTTGCATATGAGAACTGTAAAAACCGGATCATATTTATTTTGACGGTTCGAAAAATAATAGGCAGGGGGAAAAAAGAAACTTTATATAACCGCATAGCCCAAAACCGAAAAAAAGTTTATCCGAAAGTTTAGTGCAAATCGGTTTATTGGTTCTTGAGTTACACGCCAACAGACTAACAGATACACAAAAAAAATCAATCATCGATACATGCGATTTGTTGCAAAGAATTACTATAATTTTGGGTGTAGGCACACATCTACCACTAAATAAGGTACACTCGTAACATATCCGCCATAAAAGTTGTTTTGTCGCCTCAGCCACCTATATAACTATACCTAATGGCGCAATTGCGTGACAATTTGGCGCATTCGCTAAATTCAAACTCAGAATTTTTTCCCAGGAATATTCCAGATATCAACCTTGGAGCACAATAAACGCAACCATGCCGCAACCATCACGCATCCAAATGTCACTTACTTGACTTTGTTTCACAGAAATGACACAATGAACGCAACCGTCGAAGCAAAAGTTTGCAAACTTTGAACTTTAACGCAGCAAGTCTGCGTTGACAGTTGATGCAGTGCAAATCAAAATGTCGTTCGAGGAATAATTAATTGAAAAAATGCGGAAAAATACGATTTTATACACGAAATGAAGCCGGGGATACAAAAATCTTATCTTCAAAAATGAAAATAAGGGAAAAGATTGCTACGGAGCTTTTAAATTCGCTAGCCGCACCCAATATTGTCTTTCTTTCCTTTTTTTATTCGCATGAAATGTTTCTCACTACGCAACAGACGACACTTCTGTTGTGCCCAATCACTCCTAAGCTACATTGTATGACAGGATACAGCGTTCTTAGTTGCGGTATGGATCCGTTCATTGTGCTCCAAGGGTCAAAGATGTCAATACTGAATAAATGAAAGTTAGAAAACAACTGAAATAAGAATGAGGTCGGGAAGAATAAAAAATTGATTTAAAAAAATTACGCATACAGCGGAACCCCGCTTTACGCGGTTAATTCGTTTCATTAAAACAGCGCGTAGATCGGAACCGCAAAAATCGATCTATGGCAAGCATGTAGAAATATGAGGTCGTATCCGAAATCGCAAACACTTTACAAAAACTGGAGGTAAAAAAGTTTTTGGTTTTTCATTTATTTTTTTAAATATATATATTTTTTTTTTGTTGGCTAAAATTTCCGTTGGATATGGAAACGTCGTATAACGAGGTCTTGTATTTTTTTTAATATTTTTAATGGCTCTATCTGCTGTAAGATTTAAAGTTCAAAGTTTTAAAAATTAAAAAATTAATGGGAAATTTGATTGCTTATCGAATTTTAGTCGTCGTATATTGAGGTTGGGACCAAGACACCGAGCGTTATATATCGAAACGTCTCAATACGAGCCGTAGTAAATCGAGGGTTTCTTATAATTTTAGTATCACAAACCTAAAATTTTGTAGCAACTTATTCTACTAAAACCGTTGTGATTTCAACAAAAACATAACATGGACTAAAGAGAAAAGAAATTTTTGTCGCAAGTTCGTTTCTAACAGCAAAAATTTTAAACCGCGTGAAAATGAATTCGCGTAAAACGATGACGTGTAAGTCGTGGGTCTACTGTACTTAATTGTGTTCCCATGATTTAGAACAAATTATAAGTCGCTTTGATTATTTCTTCCATACTTACTAAAAATTCCCATAACAACATTTAAATAAATTAGCTTAAACTATAATCAAACTTTTATTACAACTTCTATCAAACGTTCTTACCAAATTAGTTGATAGCTTGTGTTCATAAAATATGCAATTCTCCACATGCACTTTTGTCTCATAAACTAAAATACTATCCTTTCCTCTAAGCTTTATAGTCAAGATTGTAATTTAGTTAAGTGAGTTTTAAAATGGCCGTATATTCCTCATAACGATTAAAAACATTCATCTTAATTTTCTACAAAGACATGACTTGCATCATATAGTATACTTATGTATATATAGTTTAAAAAACAAACGCACAACATTTTAATATGAGTAAATAGCACCAACTCCACTCCAATTAAAAATAATTAAAATAAATTGAATATACTTATGTATCTATCTACATACATGTATCCATCGTAAGGAAACTACGTTTGAAATACTTGAGTATCCCTGCACATGTGCTTTAAAAATCAATGAAAAAATCATTAAATAATTAACAACAACAAAAATTGTATGAAAAGTATTTGAGATTGCACCAACAATAAGACAAGTGAGGGTAATTTGTTTGAAAACTTTACCCATCAACCCAGCACACATGAGAGAAAAGAGTTGTGTTAATTTCAAAATAATTTCAGTACCTAAACGGGCATTCATACTTCGTACAAATTATTTGAAAAACACATCCCTATGCATTTATATATACATATTTAAATACCTGAATTTAATTGGTATTTAATACACAGTGAAACCTGGATAAGTTGAAGTTGACGGGGATAGACAGAACTTGGACTTCTCGAGGTCCATGATTAGTCATGATGTAAGATAAAGTTTTGGACGATCGTCTTACTACAATGAACACTAAGTTTAAATGTATTGGACCTTTAATTACTTCCGAATCACCGATTTATTCAAGTTTAGACTATTTCTATTCGATTAATGGAAATTTCTGCATATTACTATGGTTTTTGGGTAGAAACTTGAACTTATTGATGTCCCAAAACGTGTCCAGAAACTTGCAAAACTTCGACTTATCGCGGGTTATGTTCGAGTTATCAAGGTAAAATAAAATGAAGTAAGATAGGTAATCTTAATGGGATTGAAAAATCTTCGAGTTAACTAGGAAGTCGAGTTATCGAGGTTCATCTTATCGAGGTTCTACTGTAATTTTATATTGCTAGTAAACAACGTGCATTGCTCTCTGTATAACGAAAACATAATATATTTATACATTATTCGGATATATATTGGGAACATTTCTAACCAAATTTTAAGGACTTTTTAGCTAACCAAACAGGGTTGATGTTTTGCATTGGCAGAAACTATTATTCGTTCTAAATGACAGAGTTGAAACCATAAAATAACAATAAACCACATGATTACATAGAAAAAGCCATAAAGAACACTCCTAGTCTGAAATGTCGTAATTTTATTTTGTTTTCGTTCGTAAATAGTTTAGCTTCCAAACATAAAACCTAGTAAAAGAATTGAGAATTGTGTATAGTACATCAAAACGTCATTATGAAAATATCAGATAATTTCTATAATTTTAACTTCTACTAGAGGAATGTCTACGGAAAACTTTTAATTTTTTTAAATTAAAAATAAAATTAGTTTTGCAGTTACTGAGGTTAACGAATTTTTCGAAAAAAGACTACGCTTCCACGTAATTTTTATGTTTATTCAATTAAGATATATCTTAACCTAAGTAATGATTTCTGCCGTATGCCATTTTCTTATTTTTTAGACCCGTATGGTGAAACGAAAGGGTATATTAACTTTGCCTTACCGTTTGTAACGCCAAGATCCCGTCATCACACACAAAAATGAATTACACCAGTGTGTTTAAAATGATAAAGAAAATTAATTTTTGCATGTCCGTCCGCCTGTCCGTCCGTCTGTGCGGGCGCACGTATTGAGCTAGAGACTTGAAATTTTGCGAAGAACCGTTTTTCGTAAAATGCCAAGTTCGTTAATGGGCAAAAATGGACCATTAGGGGGGGGGGGGGGGGGTACCCCCCATACGAACGAAAGTGATTTTTGCGAATATCTCAAAAATGGTGCATCTTATCAAAAAAGTCCAAGAACAAAAGTTATTTAGGATATGATTCTACATAAAACTCCCATACATCAAAATCCGATTGGAATAAATTTGAAAAAATCTTATTGGACTGTTCGAATTTTGATACGAATATCACCATACGGGTTTTCAATAATTGCCAGATTGGCAATTATAGCTCTTGTTATGTTTTGTAACTCATTCCGTTCCTGAGGTCATTCGTACTTTTTTCACATTTAATAATTTGTGCCATATCCAGGAATTCCTCAAATAAGTGTTAACTTTGCCGGCACCTTGCAATTATTATAACTAAGATTCCTGTCAATTTAACATAGATTTTATATAGATACAAATAAAGAGTTAAAAAAAATCTCACAATAAACTCACATATAATAGATCAAAATTTGGTTGCTATAATTTCTTGAATTTCTCCACGAATCTTATTCACAATTTATTCCGCAAATTTTATTTATTCATTGCAAAATAAATTCACTTCGAAAAAGTAATCAAAATCTGAATTTATTCCCGCCGTTTTTTATGAAAAATTTCGAGTTCGGGCATCTTTCATGAATAAATTTCGGAATTTTGTGTCATAGTAAGTGAAGTTAGTGTCGCAGAATAAAATTAATGGAATAAAATGTCAGATGTAAACCGCCCTAAGGACTTTCGTAAGTTCATAGTTTGGAGAATTTATTTCACAATTTTCTCATATCCTCTGATCCGCTCGTTTCTTTCTATGAAAGCTCAAAGAACGAGGATGACCAACGAATATATAAAAGGTTTGACGATTTATTTTAAGGACCGAGAATTTATAATTAATAAAAAAAACTAAAATGTTATTTGCAGTTTTTGTGTAAATTTAAAATAAATACTCCACAATGAAATTACACGAAAAATATCAGATGTTGTTATCAACACAAAACTTTCCTCTGCAATATTCAGTTTCGGAAAAATATGTGAAAAAACGATATTTTTGCAAATATGCTGAGAACCGTTAAAAATAAATAAGAACCGTTAACCCTCTAGTAGGCCAATTTTTTTTCAATAAGAAACAAGGAAACCCAGAACGGAAACCCTTTTGTCGCTAGGTAGTTGTTTGAGTTGCTAGGAGCCGGAAAAAGAGAGCGTATCTAGAGACACTTTTGTCGCGGTAGGAGGTTGATAATTAGAAAAAAGTCAGCTGTATCTGTAGATAGACTTGCCTACTAGAGGGTTAAAGCGAAAAATACATGAAAATTTGTTTTCTTTGAATTTAGTCATTTTTCATAACAGGACATAGTTTCCAAAAGTTTTTTAAAAACTGAATTCTTACTTTTCCCTTCTCTAGAAGGAAAATATTGTATTCATGACGGAGACCGACTCGAGAACGGGGCAGATAGAAAATTTCTATGTGAGATATCCACTCAATTTTTTGTTTCAAAGAATATTTTATGGCATTAAGTATGGAATATAACGTCGTTCAAATGTCCGCCGCGGCTTTGCTTGGTGGCACGTATTCGGGAGGTCCATTTTTCGAGGACTTTGTCGCATAAATCTGGCGGAATTTGCTGGATGTCGTTCGTTATGTTGGCTTTGAGGGCATCAATTGTTTTCGGTTTATTCGCATAGACCTGCGATTTAAGATAGCCCCAAAGGAAGAAGTCTAAAGGTGTTAAATCGCAGGATCTCGGTGGCCAGTTCACGTCGCCGCCGCGCGAAGAACCATGCCCTCAAATCGCTCGTGCAGAATGACCATTGTGGCATGCGCTGTGTGGCATGTAGCGCCGTCCTGTTGGAATCACATGCTGTCAGTATCCATATCATCCAGTTAAGGCCACAAAAAGTTAATCATCGATCTGTAGCGATCGCCGTAGACCGTTATGGAAATGCAAGCTTCATTTTGGAAGAAGTACGGACCGATGATTGCGCCAGATCAAAATCCGCACCAAACAGTGACTTTCTCGGTATGCATTTGGTGCTGGTGTATCTCCTGTGTATCGGTATCGCCCCAAATTCGTCAATTTTGCTTGTTCACATATCAATTCATCCAAAAATGAGACTCGTCGCTAAAGGTGATTTTTTGTCAGAACGTTTCTTGACCGGAGTACTGATTTTGAAAATAAAATCTGATGATTTGCACACGTTATTCAAAGCTATATTCTTCCATGGTAATTTGCCTTACACTACTGAACAATTCACAACAAATTTGACAGATGTTGCTTTAACAACATGGCCGCTACAACATTTGTGTAACTTAACAAATTTCGAGCGTCCTTATTGAAGAACCCTTTACAATATCAATTTTCAAACTTTCTTCACGACTGCTAATAGAAGCAGTTAAAATGACTGCTAATACCTCTATTTACCTCTATGGTAAAAACCAAAATATTCCAAAAAAGATTACTGAATATACTGTTACAATCCTGTTTTCTTTAATGCAAAAGTTTATTCTCTAATTGGTCATACATTCAAACAAACATATATAAATAGTTAAACAATGATAAAATTTCCATCTCCTAGCGAAACATTAAATAATTGTCCTAAAAGCTATAAAATAAAGACCAACAGTATAATTCAAGAAGACAAACTTGGACGAATATATATTGCTGGTAATTTAAAATTTAGAACATACTATAATACTTCTTGGACATCATCAAATCTGAGATTTAATTGAAACGTAATTAGAAATAATAAACAAAGTACACAATACTTTAAGACAAGATGCCACAAAGTCCTTGTAAAAGTTATGGGTCTCATTGTTTTTTTGGAGTTTAGTTTTACATCTTCTTAACTACGGAATACAGGAAAATATATATAACCACATATTATTTGCTATAGGTATATAATAACACATATACATATATCTTGCCTTTGTATTTTGAAAGTATATTTCAAAATATACAGTGGAATACTGTGCTAACGCGACCCTACTCTACTCCTTTATACAATTCAAAAAGTTGTTTCATGTTTTCCTAAGTTTACTAGAAGGATATAAGTAGTGTTTTGGGAGAATGGACATTGTTTCTTTAAGTCGGCAAAACCAGGATTCTCGAAGGTATACGAACACATTTACAACTTATAGTTTTGCTAAATTCGAAACCAGTCCTATATACGCAAGTAAGGATAATTTTATGTATGTAGAAAATGTATATATATAAAATGTAATTAAAATACTATTATTAGAATTTGTTAAATATAATAAGAGCAATATAAAAAATATGTAATACGATATATACGAGTATATATGATAAAAAGAGAACGTTAAGACGCTTCTTAAAGTACATTTTACCAGCTATCCCAAGGATGTGTACCTTCATTAGACCATGACTATACAGCTCTTATGTACAGCCTATTGGGGCGATTTTAAGTGCGTCCCGATGCCATAAGAACACACTATACTCTGTTCTTAATTTATTTTGTATTTCTTTATTATCTGAACATCAACTGGCAGCAATAATATTCTATAGCCTCCAAGCAGTATTTTGTATAGCCTAAGTTTTATAGCCATCAACTCTGATCCTTTATAGTTACTGTTTAGTCTGTTCTTCTCATTAATTCGGCTATAGAACACAAGCACAGTCGAATGTTTTTACCATATTACTTTATTGTAACCTTACAAAGCACCTCTTGACTTACGATTTATCCATAAGAAAACGCTAAGATAATTTAATCTGCATAAAACATAAAAAAATTAACATTTCCCAAGTAATTTTAGTAAAAATCCCTTTTAAATGGCGATTTTAATTTAAAATTCATTGTTTTTGGTCATGTTCTACTAAGAAGAGTGTTTAGAATGATAAACAAAATTGAATTTTGTATGTTCGTCAGTCCGTCCATCTGTCCGTCTGTGGCGCGAATTGCGGGCGCACGGATTGAGCTAGAGACTTGAAATTTTACGCAGATTCGTTTTTCGTAAAATGCAAGGCTAAGTCCGTTAATGGGCAAAAACGGACCATACGAACGAAAACGTTTTTTGCGAATATCTCAAAAACGGTGCATCTTATCAAAAAAAGTGCAAGAACAAAAGTTATTTAGGATATGATTCTACATAAAATTCCATGCATCAAAATCCGATTGGAATAAATTTTAAAAAATCTTATTGGACTGTTCGAATTTTGATACGAAAATCACCATACGGGTTTTCAATAATTGCCAGATTGGCAATTATAGCTCTTGGTATGTTTACAATATAAAAACACCCAAATTTTCTGAGAAGATGGCATGCTTAACACTCTAACTGCCACGACCGTTTTAAGCCTTTTTCGAATACATGGCAGTTAGAGTGTTAAAACTTATCTTTATCCACCTAGCGGTGAGATGATGCCTTTTTTACATGATTAAACCTAGTGTGATGAAAGATTGGGTACAATGTTGAAATTTCTAATACAAAAATATTAGAAAACTGGAGAACTAACTGATGCAGAAAGTTGAAATTTAACATATTAACAGATTTCTTCCAAAAGTTGGCATTTTAGGAAATCGCAGTCCATATGGTCCTATGGACTGATAACAGCTTTCAAATACCAAAAATATTATCCAAATCGATTTAGGCCTTCTGGTAGATATTCTCCGAACAGCTTTCGAAGAGCCTGGGCCTCCTCAATTGAGGTTTCATAACTGCCCTGCTTCACACCTACAGTTTTACATGGATTGCGAACCATGAATGAATTACAACATTTGTAAGGTTTTTTCACGTTGCAACCCATCAACAGCAGCGGCTGTGATAGTAATATAGACCGATGTTGTCGACTATCACTACTCATTTCGTAAAGTAAGTTGAGTGGACTTGAGTGTGCCACAGTCGGGAACTGAACCACCAACCACCGGAATACGGACAAAGTACTTTACCACTTGGACTACGCTGGACCTTCGTCCACATAAAACAATTTCTAAAAAATTTCATTATAGCCAGGTTGAAAAAGATATTTCGTAATTTGTAGATACAACTCAAATACTAGAGGAAACATATTCCAACTTTTCTCACATACATATTTATATTACGAGTATATTGCATCAATTTTGAACGTAAATCATTAATTTATTTCCTATAGGCTGAAAACTCAATTCTTTGTAATGATTCCCCCAATAAATTTGTCTTTTCATATAAACTATGGTAATTACCCCAATTTTACAAAATTTGATTATTTTAAAAACAAACCAATGTGTTTGAAAAACTCCCTTTCGAAAGGTCACAGGTTACACACAATATTCACCAAATAATCTATTTCCGTGTGATAACTGCATTCGATTATGAATTAGTATAATTTGACATTTTGTTAGTTGTTATCAAATGATTAAAGAGCATAACGTATTCATTAGTTAAGTGAAAGTTATTATTACCCAGCGTTCATTTTGACCATTTGACACTAATATGTAGATATCAGTTGACCAATAAAAATACAAAAAACAAAATATTTACCTTAATAAAATCGTCCGGTCATATTGTGACCGATTCATATTTAATTCATATCGAAAAAATTATCAAGATCGATTTAATAATCAATTTTCTTAATGTATATATGGATGATAATTTATTTATGTAGCCATCTTGATTTTTCAATTTATTTCAATAGCAAACAGATAGTCGGTCGTTACATTAGCCAAATCTGAAAAATTGCATTGACCTTTAGCATTGACATTTCGATCAAAGATTTTCACGAAAATACAGAGAAAGGGCCAATAAATACTTAAGCTACATATACATAAAAAACCATTAATTTTATTACTATCCTGACGGCTAGGATTTATCCATGTGAAAGTGTCCGGACAAAGATTTATTATACTGTTGCCTATAGACGAAGTAAAATACTAGATATGTCTCTACATATATTTATATATAAGAAAAACCTCACTACTGTTTATCAAATACCATTCCCACCAACAAAAACAACACATTAGTAGCAACAATAATGTACCAGATGTTTAGTTTATTATATTGAAAACGAGCCCACAAAAATATAAATACACTAGACTAAAAAATGAAATGTAAAAACAAAAATGAATAAGAATTATATTATATGTACCTACTGAATTATTATACTATACCTACTTAACTATTTTATATATGCTCGGATATATACATATAAGCTGATATTTGGCAACAGATTGCTATGAATAACTATCTTAAATTCTTTTCGGAAAGACATGTATTTATATACGTAAAGTGTGTAGATGATATTTAACTTAGCATAGATACTCGTATGCTCACAAATAAAACGGCAGCAAAGTTATGGAATTGTAGTAAGTCCATATAGCCATGGATGATGGTGGTTCATGGACAGACTATCATTTATGTTGTGTCGTGACAAGGGTGACTGATCTCGATTTTCAAGAAGCCTTAAGACTATCAGCACTCTCATCAGCATGAAATATGTTGAGTATGCTGAATGCGTAGCAAAAATCTACCACCATTGCCCCCAAACTTCATTTTGCCATACAAGTTTTTGCTTAACTGCTCCTAACCCGGTTCTGCCACTCTGGCAACTACTGAATATTTTCATAGTATATAACGGCCATATATATATATATATATTTCTAATAAGGAAAGTCTAGGATTGTTTCGGATGAGAAGGCAATCGAGTTAAGGATTTTAGTGTAAGTTTGAAGTTTGAATATCTTTAATTTTTTATGTATATTAGGAAACTCACTTGCTGGAATAGTTGCTAAAATTACCATTTTGGTGTCAAGCACAGATAAATACCAATCCGATTTCTTCGCCATACAAATTCATGCATTCAAAGCCACGAACATATACAAGAATATACTCGTTAGATAAAAAGAAATGTTTGAAATATATGCCAGAAGCATCTAAACATTGAAAGATAACAAATCTGTGCCAGATAACATTAATAGAAAGTTAAAAGTTCAAATGGAATCATCAGAACTCCTTTTGAATAAATGAACTACTCTCAATACTATGCTTACAAGGAAAGATCCCGAGGTGCCCGCCTCCGATTTTGATGAAACACAAATACGTTGTGGAGGGGCGAAAAATAAGAGATGCGCATTTTGCTTTTTTCGTAGGGGGTATCTGGTGCACCGAAAATTGTGCAATTTTTGTTTTTTCTATTTTTCCGAAACTTTTTGGCCGATTTCTATGAAATTTCACAAGGAATGTTTAGTTTAGCCAGAGAAAATAACTGTCAAAAAGATTTACATTTTGGATCCCCCTAAAGAGTAAAACCCCCTCCCCGATATTATATTTTCGGGTCTCCTGTCTCTATTTACCAGCCTATTTTCTTGAAATATAGTATGGATGTGTGTTTTTATACCCGTATGGTGAAACCAAACGGTATATTAACTTTGCCTTACCGTTTGTAACGCCAAGATCCCGTCATCGCACAAAAAAATGAATTACACCAGTGTGTTTAGAATGATAAAAATATTTAATTTCTGCATGTCCGTCCGTCTGTCCGTCTGTCTGTCTGTCCGTCTGTCCGTCTGTCCGTCTGTCCGTCTGTCTGTCTGTCCGTCTGTCCGTCTGTCCGTCTGTCCGTCTGTCCGTCTGTCTGTCTGTGGTGCGGATTGCGGGCGTACGGATTGAGCTAGAGACTTGAAAGTTTGCACAGATCCGTTTTTCGTAAAATGCGAGGCTAACTTCGTTAATGGGAAAAAATGGACCATTAGGGGGGTGCCCCCCATACGAACGGAAATGTTTTTTGCGAATATCTCGAAAATAGTGCATCTTATAAAAAAAGTTCAAGAACAAAAGTTATTTAGGATATGATTCTACATAAAACTCCCAAACATCAAAATCCGATTGGAATAAATTTTAAAAAATCTTATTGGAAAGTTTGACTTCAAAGTGGAATTTTGGTACAACTGTTCGCCGTTCACTTAAATCACCATACGGGTTTTCAATAATTGCCAAATTGGCAATTATAGCTTTTGTTATGTTTTTTTTAGCTGCAGGCGACTGGAAAGTCTCAATCTAAACACAGTCCAACACATCTGTGCGAATTTTGAATTTGAAAAACGTTTTTTAAAAGCACACATCCATACTAAATTTCAAAATAATAGGCTAGTAAATAGAGACGAAAAAAGCAGATATAAAAAAATCCGTATTCCTCATTTCTCATCCCTCTACAACACATCCGAGTTTCATCAAAATCGGAGGCGGACACCTCGGGATCTTTCCTTGTTAGATATTCTAATGTTGACTAAATATTACGAAAATGATATTTTCGTGCTATATGATGACATTATACCAATTCAATTTGTCATGAATTTGACATGAATCTACCAAAAATTGATTTCCTGCAGCATTTATTTATAAGAACAATTTGGATAATATATTTTTTTTTAATTTGCAATCCAAGTAAATCACACTCCATAAAAAATTTTAGGTTGGGATATTCTTCCTTCGTCTTGAATTAAAACTAAAATATCATACGTATAGCTTCACAGGTTTGTAAGAAAAACTAAAATGTGGGCAGTTGTTCCGTGTAAGCATAACTATTGAATTGTTTTCCTTTAGAAAAAATCTTGAATAAATGTAAGTTTATTGGAATCAAAACTGTAAAATCAAGTATCCAGTAAGTCTAAAACCGAAACCGCCTTCGATTTTTAGGTTCCACTTTTTGCCATCTTACTGTTTAATAACACACTCTACCCTACCCCAGACCGCTTCGCTAACGATCGCCTGGCCTCCACCTGTTTTCAATCTTTGATCTTGCAAACTACTTGCCCTCAGGCCACCCACTAAACTAAGTGAAAATCCCATCAATTTTTTAACGCCAAACTAATTTTTGTCAAAGATTCAAGAATCAGTAAAGTTAAGCTGAAAAAAGGCAACTTACATTATCAATAAGTATTTGGTGCACTCAGAAAAATGGAGGCTAACTCGACGACCTACATACGGCGTAATTGGCCTCGGGCAGGCGCGCGTTCGCCTGCATGTGGGCAAGTAAAACTGAGTTGACCTGTGGTCGGAGAAATTCTGAAATTAAGCCACCAGCAGGTGAAGTAGGGCATTGGGAGCTGTACGAGTTGACCTTAGATAGGCTTACGGACACCTCTGTAAGGTCAGAGTTAACCTGACAAAAAGTTGACCTGGACATTTTTCTGAGTGTGATTCGATCTCTATTTCTACCTGCTAAACGCGCATTTTTAAAATTCTTGACCCTATCGAGGCCAAAAAATGTAAAACTGGAAAATTCAGAAAAAACCATATAGTAGAGCGCTGACACACCCAAACTACGGCCAGATTCGGATTCAGCGACCACAAATTACCCAGAAAAGACTCTTATATCGTATGCACCACAGTAACCCCCGTCGCACACTTCAGCTAAGCGAGCTCAACTACGTGGAAAAATGCATATATTTACCGAAAATATCGCCGCGTAGCTTAGCTCAAGTGTGCAACGAGGTGAGCTAACCCAGCTAGGCTATGTAACTATAGCTAGCCTCGTTCACATAGCTTAGCTGAAGTGTGCGACGGGGGTAAGTGTCGACCTGTTTAATCAGTTTTGATCGACTAAAGATTTCCTTCTAAGTAATCGATCTAAAATAAGTTACATAAAGCCACCCTGGCACAAAAACAATAATAATTTATTATGTTTCAATATAAAGGGTGATAAATTTTCATACATATTTTAGCTTTATCTGCCTAATTCTATAAAAAATCATAACACTTGTGTCATTAATTTCTAAAATTAATACACCTTTTTAGATAAATATTTACGACAGATCTTTAAGTTTTCCATTATAATTTTCCTTAAAAAATTCCAGTATTATAATTTCAATTCTTTGCTACGAAATTCATTTTCTTTATGGTACGATATAATAAAGATTTTCGCTGGAAAACCCCCGTTTTTAATAAAGCGAAATCGGAATCGCCGATGCAAAAGAAAAAAAATCATCCCCAAAAATGTTCCAATACAATATTTATTACGTGCAAAAGGGAGAAGCAGAGAAAGAGGTGTCTCTGACGTTATCTAAAGGTTAAATAGGAAATCTCTACTTATCCTCTCAGGTATTTAAAATTCAAATCTCGTGAAAGAAATTATTTCTACTTTGACTTTGTTTAGCTTTTTCGCCTATATTCGACCCTACTTAGAAATGTTATCGCACTCGGTCACGAAGCTTTCTAAACAACTGTAAAATTGAAAACAACCGTCTGGAGCTGTAAGCAGGATCCATGTTGGAGCACATCATACAATCGGTCCAAAAAAAAACCCTTCACTCCTTTCCAATACCATTTCATTCTACATTTTTATGTGATTGTGCAAAATAACCAAACTTAGATATTTATGTGCGCCCTGAAATTATCCTTTTTTCGGTTTAATTCCATTTTATTTTAGCAATAGAGTAGAATTTTAGATAGAAAAATAGAATCAAAGAAATTCTAATTGAAAATGTGTGCCTAAAAAAACAATGAAATTTTGTGAAATTGTTTTTATTACGGATGAAAATTCCATAACTGTGACTGTTTGAAAGAGCAGTTAAACATGTTTCGGATAGGAAAAAAAAATTGAAAATTCTATAACATTAAAAGAGTGGCAAGAGGACACACACAAGTTATAGCGTAGCATTGAGATCTAGTTTAAATTGAAGGACACGAAATATTTTAATGCAAATGGCTCTAGATGATAAACTCAAATATTGAAGCCTCCGCAGGACTTGTTTGATATTCTTTTTATTTTCTCTCATTTTATATTTAACTTTTTCTTTTCACTTCAAAGATTGGTGTGGTATAAAATGAAAAACGTAAAACGAAGTGAAAAAGCAATTTCCGGACCTGTTAAGGGCAAAACTTAATAAGCATTTTCCATTACCTTCCAATAAGAGTTGAAAGTAACATTTTCTTTTTATGTGCCTTTAAGGGCTGAATTAGGCATGTTACGGTTGTACACGACCAGACATATATCTACATGTATAAATTTTTCTTTTGGTTTTATGGCGTTATAAACTTCTATATCGACATACTAAAAAAATGACAAAACTTTGTATTTTTTTCTCTCAACATAAATATAAATCTACTTTCGTTATCACTTTATTAACATTTCTTGGTAAAAAGATTTACCAATATAAAGGTGAGAATAAGTATGTCATCAAAACGATGTAACAATAAATAATCGTATTTACTGCAGCTTTATTTGACAAGTGATGTAAAATTTTACTCATCTTTTATAGTTGCCAAAAATTGTAATGAAATCATACAAAAAGTTCAGCATGTAATAATGTTTAAATCAAATACTTAGATTGGTTTTTCTAGCCACGAATATGATTCGGATGTGACAACACATGAATTTAACACATAGTAAATTAACCAATTTTAAACTCGTGGCACACCAAAAAAAAATAAGTTTTTTCCTTCAGTTTTGTACAATATCCAGAATATACCCAAACCAGGAGTGGTATTCCGTAACTTGTTTCAAGTGTTTGTTTCGAGTTAGAAGAAAAAGTAGTATTCGCGATCTCTGTTTCGTCCTGTCATTTATCTTGATCGGAACAAAGACAGCGAATATTACTTTTTCTTCTAACTCGAAACAAACGCTTGAAACAAGTTACGGAATACCACTCCAGGGCTTTCATTTAAAAATTAATTCCGGTCAATTTTTGCTCAGACTTTTTGAAAACAAGCCTTTTTAAAAAGCTTTTATTTAGTTTGCTTCGTATCGGACTGTCTGTTTGTCTTTTTGTCTGTCGGGGTCTCATCTTGCAATCTAATTTTGGCCCACTTCCACTCATCCGATTGACTTGAAATTTTGCACACATACGAAGGTCCGATGGCAATACAATATTTTTGCTACTTCGTCCTTGTAAGAACAAAGGAAGGTATTCTAAGGATAACTTGTTTATCCTTTTCCTCAAAGCCAGAAAAAAAATCTCATTTGAGGGTTTTTGGGGTCGCTGAATCTGATTTTGGCATTAAGATTCTGGCAGTAGGAAGAACGGAAGGTCCTGTAAGGATAACGTGATATCCTTTTCCTCAAATTTTCTGGAAAAAATGTCATCTTTAGGTTTTCAAGATCGCTGAATCCGATTCTGGCATTAACAAGTCTGCAAGGATAACGGAAGCTCCTGTAAGGATAACACGATTATACTTTTCCTCAAATTTTCCGAAGAAAATCTCATCTGGGGATTTTTGAGATCGGGATTTTTGGGATCGCTGAATTCGATTCCAGAGTCAAAAGGTCCATAAGAAAGACTCAAAAGCAAGGATACATATTCGAAGACTTTAAAGCAGGGGTCATCAAAGTAACTGTCGCTTCCTTTACAATCAAAATTTATAACCACTATAAATTAAAATACAATTCAATGAAACACAACCTTCCACGGCAATGGCTTGAAACGAACTGATTTAAAATGAAATGCGTCATGCTAAGAATGCCCCGATTCCAACTCAAAGCACGATTCGTTTTATTCCTGCGATCCGAAGCCGCAATACACAAGTATAACAGCACCCAATTATAGTGGCTACGCTGTTAAAACCAATCTGTGTGATGAGCCAACCGAGCCATTTGCTGATGATGCCTGCTTTAAAGTATAAACAATCGTGGCGAAAGGCAGACGTGATTTTGGATTTTTAGTAATACATTGAAACCTCGATACTGTATACCGATATCAAACCGGGGTAGTATACCGTATCGAGGGGTGCTATAAGAGAAGAAAATATTGTCATGGTTTTAATTATAAAAAACAGAGAATACATTTTTTAATGTTTTACTCGTTTATACATTTAATTTACAAAGTTATTTAGCACAGTAAGAAGTTATTGTTTGTTGCTTAAGAAGTTTCTGCTGTTTCGCCCCCACTGCCTTCTCCTGACACTTTCTCTTTGGGGTATACACTATTGAGGGGTATACAGTACTGAGGGTATACGGTATCGAGGTTTCAATGTACTAATCAAATACAAAATGACTAAAAATGATAAAATTTAAAAAAAAAATTAAAAGAAATTTAAAAATTTTTATTTAAAAAAAAGGTTTTTGCAACCCTTGCGCAATTACACGATCCCGAATTACGCAGATTTCGCGAAACCGATTCGGCGCGAAGATCTTTTTGTAAAAAAAATGGCATTAAGTAAAGTTTTTTGGGAATTTTCTAACGAAAAATGTTGATCTATTTTCGCCTTAAAGAATAATATTCAAATAATACTTCCAACAATCAAATTTTTAAATTTTTTGTTAAAGAATCGTTCTATTATTATTATTTTTTCTTCATATTTCTTGTTATCTCCAGTTTGATACAGTAAACCTCCAATCGACCTACAAGTTTATTCTATAGATTTTTGACGCCATAGTTGTCCGCCTCCACGGGCGCCTACGTCATACAAGTATATGCCTAACCAGGCCTAGATTTGTTTATAAAAACAAAACGCTAATTGAAAAGTTTTTTGTGTAATTGATTCTTACATGATTCCTACCTGTCAGTATATGATGCATTAGTATCGTTCCACACAGCTTACAAAATTTACTCGGAAAAAAGTTGTGACAGCATAAATTTTTTCAGAAAGTAACGGATACCATTACCTGCGTGCAACCTACTGAATAATCCCGGTGAAAAATACCATCAATCCTCCATCCATCACTACTGCTACACCACCATCATCTACACGGGTAGCAAAAGAAGTTAATCTGTAGACATTGGAAAAGAACAAAAAAAAACTGAAAGCGCACGACTGTTAAAGGCAACCTTTAGGATAAAAAAAAACTTTTAGCGTGGATGAAATACATGAATTACAAATATATGGGAAAAGTTTAAAGACAAGGGATAAGGTCAGAACCCTCATTCCACAGACATTTAACATCAATGTAAAATCTTCCCTGTTCCACAATCATGAACCTATCTAGATATGAGAATTTATACGTTTATATATAGAAATTTACCTTCTGACTGCAAGTAACAGAAAAACCTTAGTCAAGCTTAGTCGAAAAAGTAGTTCCTTTTTGCGTTTTTCTACCAATTTCTTGTTATATTTCTTATATTTTTTTATTATTTTGCTTTTTGTCATTTTATTACAACATTCCTCGTCATATCATAACAAAGAACAGCCAGTTGCAGAGGGAGCGTAAAAAAGAAAAAAATAATAATAAAAATGAAAAGTTTGTTCGCTCGTTCTCCACTTTTTCGACATTCTATTACTTTATTCTTTGTGTACTGTACCCACTTCTCCCGTTCCACTAAATTTGTTTTCCCATATTTTCCTTGGACCAAGTTCAATTTCACTTCGACTGATATCCTTCTCCTATTTCACGAAATAGGAGTACAATTTGTGTATATTGTATACCATGGTGTTGGACTGGTGGCAAGTTGAAAAGGTGGAGTGTGGATACGGTGACATACTGGATAGGTTATAGATAAATAAAAACTGTACACATCTGCTGATATTTTTGTATGCCAATGTATACAGACGATGTTGGATATAATTCTTAACAGGACAATATTCGAGTATCTCGAATCGATGTGACTGTATGCTAAAGAAAAACTTAGTCCATTAAAGAAAATATCCACTGAATTGACATCATTTTCCTTTCATATACAACACATATGAACCAGTATACTGCAATAAGAAAAACTCATCACAGCGCTTTTCCCTCCTTTATTCCATCTGAATTGAAAATAAAACAGTAATGCCAAACCAGTGTGTTTTTTCAGTGAATACGTACAGCCTTGAATATAATGAAATGCAAATAACAATAAAAATGTTGTTTTTTCTATGGAAAATTTATTATACCGCTATTAAACTTATACATCTATAAATTAAATATTGTTAAAATTTTAAAAATTATTAAGGAATGGATCCCCTCAATAGGCCTTCATTAGGTTTCATTCGACTTTTTTAGGACACAGAAAATTCAGATTCCTTTTTCAAAAAAAAACCATCGAGGCATAGCGAGGTATTGCACACCTCTGGTCTAGACAATTTTTCAAAGGTTTAGGTAGATGCCACATTGCCATCAGCTACTGCTAACGATACACACCCGATATCGCTGTCTTTTGAGACTTTATGGCGGATAACTAATTGTAGGTGACGCAATACTGATACGATGGCGATACAGAAGTTATTCTACTAGTAGAGATTGTATGATTGGAGCCGATGTACTCAGCCCATAAGCACTTAGACCATGAATTGGGTCCATTGTGCTTTATTGTAAAGGATTTGGCTACTACTAACTTATTCATACAAGAATCTTCTGGATCCACGAATGAAGCTGTAAATTCTATTCGGACGGATCTTACCAATTTCCAGTGGTTTTAAGAAACGACTGCCGAAGGTGTTTAGTCAGTATTCTACTGGTATATAACTGATAAAGTTGGCCTGGCAATCGCTTTCGAACTAGTTGATAATATTACCCTCATTGCACCAAAATAAAATTTGATTAATTATGATATTAGTTCTTAATTGTTTTAAATTTCAACTATACTTGTGACAGAAATAAAAATGTACTCATAATCATAGTCACAAAATTTATTCTTGAACGTTTGGCGTTTAAAAGTGTCTTGAAAATAGTTAATTCTGTACTCATTTTTGAATTTTCCGCCTATAATTGAAATGTTCAGGACTAACAACTAGCAATACAGTTACAACAAATATAAAACATTGCACCCTAACCAAAAGTTTTAATTCACCCGAACCTCCAATTTTAATATCGGCCATCTTCAAATTTATCACAGTAGGCACAGTCATGCAACAGCGAAATTGGAATCTAATCCCAATGAGGCTTCGAGCTTGAAATTTGTGGACTTGGAACCTGCTTATAGCCAAATTCGATAAATTCGAACCGATTTTTAACCGCATAAGACCGTTTTGATCATAACGAATGGTTAAGTAAGTCGTAGGAACCAACAGTAGGAACCAAAATCAATCGTAACTTAATTTATTTCAAAAATGGAATAGATTCGTTTTGAACCCAATAGACACATATGCAAGTGAACTTTCTTTACCGATGGATTTCAACTATGCGTCGTCATATTAGGGCCGAAATGCTGAATTTTCCAAAAGACCGCATGGAAAATTAAAATAGACAGTATTGCCTACAATTTGAACCCACCTTGACCACAATCAATCAGCATAATGTTTGAGTAGAGCAGGTGGCCGATTTGATGAACAGTTCCACAAATACACTATAAAAAAAGTGCAAGCGACAATTCTAAATCACCCTAAATGAGAACTACAAGTCGGATTTTGATGTAAACTTTTCCATTTGTGTGGGAGAGGGAGGACTGAGGAGGCCGAGAAACGTAGTTGTACATATCAAGTCCATCATCGGGGAGAAATCTTGAGCCCGTAATGCCTGGAGCCCAATGAACGCAACGCGAACGCAGAAACTGTCACTTACAAGTTTGTTCAATAGAAATCATTTGAAGTGAGCACAGTGAGCGCAGTGAACGCAACTACAACGCAAAAGATTGCAAACTTCTAACTTTGCCGCAGCAATTCTGCGTTGAAAGTTCATAAAGTGAGGTTGGGGAAATGTCGTTTGAGGAAAAATTGATAGCCTTAATGCCGTTTGCACCAACAAAACTTAGCAACTTATGTACAACTTAAAAAATTTAAGTCGAAGAATTTCTACGGTTTAAGTAGGCTAACCATCAGTGACGTTTCTTCTAAGGTGAGAGGGTGTTCACTGCACACCCTACTGAAATCCAATATGTATCGGAAATCTATTGTTAATTAATATCTTTTTTTTGTGCCAATTCTTTCGACAATTTACCAATGGCAATGGTTACCTAAAGCACCCGCACCCTACTTTACCAACCTGTTTCTTTATCTTTCGATCTTTCGACCAACCAAGTGTTCTCCACTTTACAGCGAACCAAAGTAAAAATTGCTTGTGGCCTTCTTTCCTACTCGCCCCTTAGCGAAACATACTCGAAACACAATACCGACTCTTTCGGTCGTTCGACCGACTCGAGTGTTCTCCAATTTACAGCGCACCAAAGCAAAGTAAAAACACATATGACTAAGTAAAAGTCTATAATAAAAAACGTTTCACCACACACAAAGTTCACAAGAAACAACCGCACACAACGATGAATTTGGGTGCTCCAGAAAAAGCCGCACGGCGAACCGATGCGATGTTGCTTGCTGCTGGCCGCGATGCTGCGAAACCCGACAATAGAAAACCGACCATCGTATGGCCGTTCGGCTGACGTGCTGATGCGTGTGGGTGTGTGTGCCAAGCAAAACAGCAATATTGCTTGCTCATCAGCTCAGTCGGTTTCTGATTTTACAGGTGTTCAGTTGGCTTTTGTGTATGAGAAATAATTAATTTAATATTATGGCTTGTGAATGCGGATGCGCAATCGAAAAATTGTTTGAGAAACCATTTTCTCAATTAAATATCGAGGAAAAATTGGATCTTCGTCTATCACGTCCCGGACGTGATCCTGGATAAAACTAAGAGTAGACGTCTACATCATTTAACAGAAACTTAATATTGAACACCCTACTGAAAGCAGCA
The DNA here is from genome assembly GCA_964034945.1 of Chrysopilus asiliformis. Classification (NCBI taxonomy): domain Eukaryota; kingdom Metazoa; phylum Arthropoda; class Insecta; order Diptera; family Rhagionidae; genus Chrysopilus; species Chrysopilus asiliformis. Next base: position 38,832,049 of record OZ035962.1, read on the forward strand.
CGCCACGTCACTGCTAACCATAACTTATTTTTTTAAGAATAATACGCGCAAACGGGCCTTAGTGCAATAACATACAAATAACAAAGATAAAGACCAACAAAGCAAATTATCGCTTCAAAATTATCCATTTTTGTAATTTTGCCAACTTTATACCACTTCAAATTATGTCACTTGTACTACTTCACGAGATGCCATTGGGCTTTGCCGCTGAAATGTTGCGCTGCGTGACAGTTTGTGCGTTTTAGTTGCGTTCGCGTTGCGTTCATTGGGCTCCAGAGGTAAGTGTCCGCTTGTGTGAATTTACTGTGCTCCTATAGGTTTAATTAGTCACCCCAAACATCATATCTACATTATCACCTCGAATTTAAGCTTCTAAAAATCAGAGATTGGACGCTTACGATGCCCACGCCTTAATTGTATATAAAAAAATCCTTCCTTTAGAATCACTCGAATAACGATACAATAACTCTGTGCTTTTATACAGTAACAGTCAAACTAATTTTAGTTTAGTGAGAGAAAAAAAATTTCGATATGGCAATACTGGCTGAAGTGTGACACTGTGCAATTTCAAGAATTTCGATTTAGAATTTCTTTGGCTCCGAAAGATTGTTATGGTGACGACATCCTTAGTACTATGGCCGCGGACTATGGATGGAAAACAGACGGAGGATGAGTTTTCTGATCCTGATAAACAAAACCGAGGCGACAGACTGAGATAGATGGAAACAAAGAAAAGAACACACAAGCATATTTTCCAGATGGAATGTGAACTGTAAGGGCCGTTCGTGTGTATATATATATATAATATTGTCTCACCTGTATCTAAATACCGATTCACATATAACAAATTTCATATACACAATCTTTCAATACAGAACTAACGGAAAAAATGTGAGTTGATAAAAACAAAACGGAATGAAAAAGAGCGCTTCTTGTGTATGAGATTTCGTCCTTTTTCCGTCTTGGATTTTATTCTTTTTTTTCTTCTCTCTTTCTCCTATATGGCTACAACATGTCTTATTCATCGTTTGCCACAGCTATCGTCGTCGATGTGTTTTTTTATTTATATAAATTGAAGCCATAAACAATGTAATCACAGAAGTTTTATTCTTGTTGATATCTCTTGACTTTTTATACGTGAATTTATTTTGACTTTTATGAAACCCTACAAGACTTCGATTTTACAGCCCTGAAAAGTCAATGGTTTGGGCTTTTAAGTGATAAGTTGAGTGATTGAGGTTTTAAGAAAAATATTTTTCCGACTTGCTGCAAGCGGTCTGCACTGGTAGATAACGACTTTTGACAGGCAAGTTGAAAGCAGATTTACACAGAAAGCATCACTATTGATGGATTTAGAAGAAAAAAACAATTTTGAAATTTCTCAATTAAAATATTTATGTTTTTTTTATAATAAAACCAATTTAATAAAATTTCACTCGAAAATCCAGAATACCGCTTTCTTTATATCCTACTTCTAATATTTACGGAGGATATAAAGACAGCCGAAGTGATTTTGATCCGGTTTCCAGGATTATAAAAGTCCCTGAAAAAAAATCTTACCTTACTAAATATACACCATCCTTTCCCTACACCACTCACAGGTAGAGTGAGTCCCTAACACGCGACTATAAAGTCTGTCAGTAGCACAGACTTCAAATGTCAAATTACTGACAACGCATTAAAATACATTTAGCGAACTGGCAGTCAGTGCATTTACACGAGACTGTGTCAGCTCTACAGACGCGTGTAAGGGCCGGGTAAGCCTCTCTCTCCCTCTCTTTCTTTCTCTCTCCCTCTCTTTCCTTCTTTATCTCTCTCTCGTCTCGCTCTATCCCTCTTTTTTTCCTCTTCCCGCTCTCTTCCCTCTCCATCCTCTCTATCCTCTTTTCTCTCTCCCATTCTCTTCTTACCCCCCCCCTCCCTCCATCCCTCTCTCTCTCTCTCTCTCTCTCTCTCTCTCTCTCTCTCTCTCTCTCTCTCTCTATCAATATTTTTATCTATATAAAAAACACGCGATCTCTAACCAAGTAAAATGACCGGCAGCCGAGTTAAGCCTAAACCCCAATTACGCGTTCGTGCGTGCGGCACCCACGCGGTGAAGGTAAAAACTACGCATTTATATGAGTAAATATATAATTGCGCGTTGCTCAGACGCGTTGCCGCGTCCGTGCCACGTAGAGTAGGCTCAGTTTCTACTTTTAGACGCGGTGACAACTACTAGATGCCAGAACAAAATCATGTCGCACGCACGAACGCGTAATTGGGGTTTAGGCTTTACCCTACTAGAATTTCTGGTATATGGCACGTATCTGCCACTAGATGTGCACCTAATTTAGTGATAGGTACGTACCCATACTTTAAAAATTATAGTAGGAGTTTAAAAAATCTTTCTGAATAACGAGAATATACCGCTTAGTTTATGATTCGGGACTCTCGACGCGATACTCTACTCTGCGTACGAATTTTCTTTGTGGTAGAAAATTTAAAACTAATTCAAATTCAATACAATTTAAATGATTTCTGACTTTCAAATAGGTGTATGGAAAACAATTTATAAACATTTGCTCAAATTCCTTTAATGTTCACCTATTTTGACCACTTTAATTGAAATTCAAATAAGGACCGTAGGTTTGTTGCTATTTACTTGGAAATCGCAACACTATAAATTTCCTACAAAAAAATAACAATCAAAGTTCCAATCGAAAGAACAAGTTCAATTAACCCCAAAAAGCCAAAGGTTAGCTACATATAACATATATGTATTTATAATATAGTTCCAAACTATGTTGAGCATGTTTAGAATCGAAAAATTTACACCTGCAAACGTATCCTTGGCACCACAAAAGCAAACCATGGTAGAACTTTAAAATTGATTCAAAGGTTTTGCTCAAGTCATGTCATTACAACTACCCTTTAACATCAGCCTGCAGAAGTTCAATACCTACTGTACGATGTGATTTCCGTTTCTTGTTCCTTCGGGACAGAAATATTTTCAATTACCAATTGAGAGTTAGTTGCCTGGCATTAAGAATAAAATGGGGGGATCCACAGCCATTTCAATAAAATTCATTGCATACCATTTCGATCGGAGTGTAGAATTGCGACAAAGAATTTAGCATGGAGTCAACAAATGGAAGTTGAAATGAACAATTTTGATTGGCAATTGACTGAATACTATCGCAAAATTCTATTGAAGTTAATCGACTTTAACTTCTATTGGAATTATGAAAGTACTTTTAACTATATTTTATGGTTTAGGTAAAATTTTTCATTGATTCGGAATATCGAATACAGGGCACTTAGTATTCGTACACTGATAAAAAAAAACATATTTTACACTAACTGCACTTTTGTTTGCAATCGGCTCCCCAATCATTCCTATAATTGCCCAAACATAGTACTCTTGGATTTTGTCAGTGATTTTGTTATACCGAAATCTATAGGTTACACGGTAAAAAATCCTGGAGTACTTTTCAATCCAAAAATTATATTGACCAAAATTTAATACAATTTTGGATTAGAATTTAACACATGCGAATTATTCATATTGAAAAATCCTGACGTCACTCTTTACAAAACGAATTTAACATTTCTAGCAATCATGTAAGTTTGTAAGTATCTTTCAAAGGTTTTATTTAGCTTTCTGTATGTTTGCCTGTCTGTCAGGGTTAAATCTTGGAATCTAATTTCTAACTCCAGAAATCTAACTCCAGACATATGTACGATTGACGGGAAATTTTGCCCACATTACATAACTCCGATGACGATACAATATTTTCACTACCTCGTCCTTGTAAGGATAACGAAAGGTCCTGTAAGGATAACGTGATTATCTTTTTCCACATAACTTTCAGAAAAAAAATCTCATCTGGTGGTTTTGGGGTCGCTGAATCCGATTCTGGTATTAAGAATTCTGTAAGGATAACAAAAGGTCCTGTACAGATAACGTGATTATCTTTTCCCTCAAATTTTCCGAAAAAATCTCGTCTTGGTGTTTTTGGGGTGGCGGAATCCGATTGTGAAAATACAGAATTTAAAAAAAAAATTTTACAATAATTTCAAAATGCTGCGCCAATTTATATTCAAAAGTAAGAAATTGTTCACATTTTTAAGGGGACAAACTTCCGATACATTTCAACACTACATAGGAATTATACAACCATTCTATTCCACACAAAACTTTTTACATTTGTAAATCTTTAATTGTCTTAGCAATTCGCGGAGAAACAATGTTCACTTAACGAATAATTTTTTCGATTTATGTATTTCAGGGAAAGTATCGATACTTTGGAAAAGTTTCGAAAATAATCTTTACTCAAACCACAGTTGCTAAAAGTATTCGTTCAATTGCATAAATCAAAACATAACTTCACTAAGCCCACCATCAACTTTAAATGGAAAATTATTAAATTTTCGTCTATCAACAACAATAATAATCTAAAACATGAAAAAAAAATTGAAAATAAAAATGAAAAAATAAAGTAACAAAGTAAGAAGCATTAATTTGCATTTACGTTTGAAAAATTATTCTCTACGCTCTATATAAAAGCGGGGAAAATTATTACGTGTCCTAAATTTCTGTTTCCCATGGGCCCAAAGTCTTAGCAAACTTTTTTGTAAGGCGGCTCTTACTTTTCAAGGAGAAAAAAAATGAAATATCAGAAAAATTTCGGCTTAACTGAAAAGAAAGTTCTTTACCATATTTTTTTTTTTTTTTTTTGCTTTTCTTTTGGTGAGAGTTGAGTTGTTATTCCTTGTTCGTTTCATGACCGCCTAGCCTCAGGATAAATTTTCAACAGCCTATATTTTGGGCGCTGAGTTGTAACAGAAAAGCAAAGATGAAAAAAGTTAAATACCTGCGCATTTTGATTTTATAGAATTTTTTTCTACATTTTTTTGTTCTATTTTTTTCGCTGTTCGTATTCTTTTTATTAAAATCGTTATAAGGTGTAAAATAAAGTACTTTTGGGGCATTAAATTTTGCTCTAAGGCAAAAGGAATTAAACAGAGAAAATTGCTCTGATTTCAAAAGAGTGGCGACTGTTTATGCCCTGAAAATCCAAGAATCTAACGAACAATTTCTTTTATATAAGTATATGGTAGGGAGAAAGTCCCTCAAAGGAATTTGATTTAATAACCTTGTTGCCCCGAAGACTTATTTGTACAATTTCAATTAAAATGCTGGAGTTCTAGATAACAGGTATAAAGATTCTTTCATTATCTCCTATATGTATGTACAAAAATTCTTTAGTAGCGGTTGATAAATAAATTACACTCCCAGTAAAAACAATTTAAGTAAAAGAGTCTCTATAGCTTCACTGGTCAATTGTTATTTGAGTAATTTCTTTATTATTGTTAAAATCTTTTTTAAAAAAGAAAATTTGTATCTGAATTACTAAAAATTGTCTCTATATAAATGATTCTGTTTGTATGAAGGACAAAGTAGAGCTGATTTTTCGCCATTGCAAAAACACTGGCCATATTTTTTTTCTTGTATACTTGGTAATGTGTTAAATATTGTGATCGAATTACTGTCTTCCGTATCTATTAGTTTTTCCGCGAAAAAGTGTCAAAAATATTACTCATTTCTCCCAAAGTATATACATAAGTCTTAATTCTAGGGCGCCAAAAGCACAGCGAAGTCAACAAAAATCCAACATTAATGATTTTAATCTACTATTAATTAAGCATTTCAAAATAATAAAGTCATAAAAAAGTTTCATTTTGAAATGCAAGTGATTAAAGTTTCATAGCAGCCCAATAGTTTTGTTTACATTTCGAAAAGTCCAAAGAAAATCTGTTAAGACGCACCTTCATTTCCCACAGAATTCGAAAGTTTTTACACTATTATCAGAACAAAGGTCTGGATATCATGTTATTTTTTTATAAAAACATATGAAAATTGATATGAAAATATTCTTTTGTAACACTAGCTGCGTTCCCGATCCATGAAAAACCCACTGTGAAGTACTGCGGAACGTTCTCATCTACACATCCTCTTAGTCCACAGTAAATTTTCTTGTGCAATTTTGACAAAAAATTCCGTCAGATGGCCGAACTTCCTAAGTTTTCCAATAGGTGAAAATCCGGGTTTTAAGGTTAGAACGAATTGTCACTTTTGTTTGTTTTCGTACATTAAAACACTTCCGCTATGAAAAATCAAGGAAAACATTTGATTTGAAGTATAAATTTTCTCCAGAATGAAATTAGATTGCAATTACTGTGTTGAAATAACCACCCGAATGTCTAATATCTCTAAATTGAAATATGTGTTGAAACGAAATAGTATTTTGTTTCAGATCTCGAAATTATGGCGATAACGCACAAAATATTGCCTTTCCCTTCATTGCAGGTTCATTTATTCTATTTAATTTCATTTTCTTCTCAGATATTTTGTATTGATAAATTATTCTCATATTTACAATTTTCAAATTGTGTGCTCTCTTTAATTGTAAGGTTATATTTTACTAGTAATCATCCAAAAGTGCGTTGCCGAGAAAAGTTGCTGGTCAGTACTGCGCAGTAGTTTTTACATGGGTCGGGAACGCAGCTACTGACAGGTAACTTTACTGGACTATTAGTGTGTACTTGACTCGAAATGGACTTTTAATCTGCCATCCAATTTACACCTTGCCACAATATTTTGTGAGTTTCTTCATCATCATCCTCGACGCTACAGCTCTCGAAGAGCCTGGGCCTCCTCAATTGAGGTTTCATAAAAAATTTCAGCCCTGCTTCGCACCTACAGTTTTACATGAATTGCGAACCGTGGATGAATTACAACATTTGTGAGGTTTTATTACGTTGCAACCCATAAACAGCAGAAGCCGTGACAGCAAACTAGACCGATGATGTCGATAGCATCAAGTGGCAACTATCACTACTCATTTCGTAAAGCAAGTTGAGTGGACTTGAGCGTGCCACAGTCGGGAATTGAACCACCGACCTCCGGTATTCGGACCAAGTACTTTACCACTTGGACTACGCTGCACCTTCCTTACTTTATGTTAAATCTACATTTAAAAAAAAATTTTTTTTTGACAAAAAGGAGGACAAACAAAATTGTTACACTTGGAACCTTTCGGGTGTATTTGACCCGACAAACGTGCATTGTATCTCGAGAACCACCCATACAATTCTGATGCCAATTTTTGCTAAATGTAGCAAATAACATAATATGAAGTCATTGAATACCAAAAACTCGATTGAAATCCCATCAACGGTTTCGGAGATATCAGGGAAGAAGTTCATTGATTAAAGAAAAAAATTTCCCGTACACTAAATTTAGGTGATTTTTTTTAGGCAAGACTTATAAAATACTGATGATACGGTGAATATCCCTTCAGTGGTTCCGGAGATAGCTAACTACTGTGTGCGAACTTTTGGCTTAATATTAGAGCTATCGCAAGGTTCTAGGTCGATCCACAGAGAGGACCTAATATACGAAACCTCTTGTTGGCACATAATGATCTAATATCCTCTAAAACAATAATTCACATAATAGGAGTCGGAACCGCACATTGTTTTAAGTTTTGTAGTCAACGTAAATAGAAAACGACTCCAAAAATCTACCAAAAGAACATCATATTATCAAAAATCACATTACTTTCATAAAAGATTTCATATGGAAAAGTGAAGAATTATCTAACACTCCACCGTGGAATCTCCTGGGAATCCACTATTATTACAGGTGGTGCGGTAACAAAGGAAGTTTGCACGGGATTTCGGCATTTACTTTATTGCTTTATCTCAAGGAACGTTATTCAAGTCCTAAATAAATATTAATTCATTTAGTGGTCCCCTTTAATCCGAAAGTCTCCACGTTGAAAACTATATTACGTTTCACCTCTACTCACTTTTTGCCTGTAAACTGTTATTTTCACGTTTTTCACTTTAGTCCTTTTACATTAGATTCAACGGGCATACCCAATTGTTGCAATCATCCCCATTTAAAATTCTAGCTCTTGTTTAGTTAAGTGGGTTTTTTTTCTGTTGCCTGACCAGTGGAGGATTTTTTTTTTACTTTTCACAATTTTACAAGGTATAAATACGAGTTTTAAAGCACTCATAGTCACGATTGGGTTTTAAGTTTTTTTTTTGTGATGCAGTTTTTTGGGATTTCATACTGAAATTACTGTAGTGTACATTAATCACTTCAAAAATTCATTAGATATAGAAAACTATTCTACACATAAAAAAAGTTCAATATTTAAAATGAAACTATTGCATTAAACGGTTTTCTCGTTTAGAGACATGGGCTTTTTGGGCTTTTTCTTGGAATTTTAAAATTTCTTATATGGTTAAAGAATGTTCAAAGCACTTCATAGATAATATTGCATGATTAAATCTTGGCAGTTGTAGCTTTTTATATATTTAGATAATTCTTTCCTATTAGACCTAACATCCTTCTGCCTTATATGCATTACAACTAAACTAGGCAAAAATTTGCCCCTTGATAAATCATAATCATTAATTTTAATTCCTTTTCTGGCTCACTCTTTGATGAGTTTGACCTTTATATTTCTTTACTTCAGATCTTGTTGCGTTCTTTCTTTTCACTTTTACATAAGATTGTCTGACACTCATCCATATTCACCCTACAAGCTACATGTTTCACGCCAGAAAATTGTATCCCTATATATATCAAAGGAAGGATCTTTAGTGCGAGCGAGTATCTATCTCTTATTGTATCTCACTCAGTATATTTTCATTGCTAAAGTGTATCATCATGGAAAACTTGTTTACGAGCACGTTCTTAATTTTTATAGGAATGAATAGATGGGTGGACATGTATGTAATACATCAAACTAAAATGAGGATATACTAACTTTATGGTTATTATATTCCCAAGGAAGAAAGTAATTTATATGGTAAAGTTCATATCATAAAATTGATATCTGGATGATAAAAATAGTTAATATATTTTTAATCATTTTGTGTAAAAACTCAAGCTTTTATTTTACTATTTATGTGTAAAAAAGGCACATTTCAATAATATAGTATGTTGTTTCACAAAATTTCTGATCTTGAATAAAAATATACCCCTTCAGTTCTAAAAATATTTTTAAAATATCTTATATGAACAGCACAGGACTTTCTTATACAAAATGTACGTACCTGGGCAATTGACACTATAGCCGGACGAATAAAATATAAATTAAGATTAAAGCATGAGCTTGGGAACCACCCACTCGAGGATATGCTGAGCTTCGTCAACAAGTCGGGCTGGTTCAAAACGGATCAGCTAGTTTGATGAACGGTCTTATGAATACCGAAGACATCACAATGGGCCTGTAGGCCTCCGAGTGTAGCGCTGTGCTCACGCCTGGGCGCCCGCGGTCTTCTTAACCTAACCTAACCTAACCTAAGATTAAAACATAACAAAACCTATAATCGCCAATCTGGCAATAATTAAAAACCCGTATGGTGATATTCGTATCAAAATTCGAACAGTTGTACCAAATTTCCACTTTGAAGTCAAACTTTCCAATCAGATTTTTTAAAATTTATTCCAATTGGATTTTGATGTATGGGAGTTTTATGTAGAATCATATCCTGAATAAATTTTGTTTTCTAAATTTTTTGATAAGATGCACCGTTTTTGAGATATTCGCAAAAATCGTTTTCGTTCGTATGGGGGGTACCCCCCTAATGGTTCATTTTTGCCCATTAACCGACTTTGCCTTACCTTTTACGAAAAACGAATATTCGTAAAATTTCAAGTTTCTAGCTCAATCCGTGCGCCCGCAATCCGCGCCACAGACAGACGGACGGACGGACGGACGGACGGACAGACGAACGGACAGACGGACGGACAGACGGACGGACAGACGGACAGACGGACGGACAGACGGACGGACGGATGGACGGACGGACGGACGGACATGTAAAATTCAATTTTTTTTATCATTCGAAACACACTGGTGTATTTCATTTTTGTGTGTGATGACGGGATCTTGGCGTTACAAACTTAATATATAAGGCAAATTTAATATACCCTTTGGTTTCACCATAGGGGTATAAACAGCAAAATCCGAAATATCTCGATAACGACAAAAGATATCGATCTTCGGTAAAAGGCAGAAATCTAGAGAATTCTTACTTCAACTATTCTTTCAAAAAAAAAACCATTAGTCTGTAAACGATTCGCAAAAATCTAATTTTTATCATTTCAATGATAATATCTCGATAACGGTAAAATATTACTGATAATGATGAAGAATAAAATTGTGAGGAACTCTGTTCCATTCAATTTAGCTCATACATTTAAAAAAACTACAAAAACACCGTCAGTCTTCGAGATAATCGAAAAAAAAACTAAATATAGCGAGGCTAAGTTATTGAACGGGCCAAATCAGACCATTCCTTTCCAAACGAAACAGTTTTCTCGAAAACGGTAAGTCGTGTTGAAAAATTTATAACGGTAGAATGTTTTTTGGATTGATTTTCCATAACTTATCTATACATCAAAATCCAGTTGGACCGCTCCGTCCCTCCCTCCACAAATTGAATACTTTTTTAATTTTCTCGAAAAGGGCACACAGTATCAAAAAATGTATTAAGACGAAATGTGTTTAGAATACGATTTTACATAACCGTTCCATACAACAAAATCCAATAGGACCACTTCTGTCCCTTTCCCCATACAAATGGAATTTTTTCATAAAAATTTTGTTTGCCCTTACATAGAGTATTTTACGATTGGTTCTGGCAATTGTAACTTTTCTTATGTTTTTAAATCGGTTCTATTTTTCTTTCATGGAGTTAAGAAAATTTCAAGAGAGTTTGTTTCAAAAACAACTTTGACCAATATGTATTTCTTATCCAATCTACAATTCCCTTATCGGAATTCCCTATCAATCTGGAGATATGTTCTGTTTCATAATTTAAAAAATATCATTTATGATCAACACAAAACTTTTCTACTTGGTTCCAGGAAAAAATATGTAAAGATACGTACAAACCATGAAAGGAAAAAATTCTTGAAATTTTATTTCGTTTGAATCTGGATACATGCATTTTTCCATAATAGCGCATTATTTTCGAAAAATTTGCAAAAACCCAAGAAATTTTCAAAAAACTTGATTTTTTTGAAATATGTTGAGAACCGTTAGAGATACGTATAAACCGTTAAAGCAAAAAATGTGGAAAACCCTACCTTTAGCCAAAAAATCACATTTAACGAATAAATATATTGAAAGACAGCACGTTTAGTTAACAGAAAAAAAACTCATCTATTTAAGTATAAGCGCATTGTACGAAAATTGAGCAGTGCCGGAAAAGCATTGAAAAGGAGATCAATTTTTTCACAAAATAAAAATTATATGAAACGTATAAAAAAGCGTCTTAGAATGAAAAATGGATTCACCATTTAAAAGTATCAGAACACGGGTACGGAACAATATCCCTCTATTATCTGCATTAAAATGGCACTGTAGGCAAAATATGTCTCTATAGGCATAATCCTTGTATTCTATGTCACATTATCCCTCGTCTTTATACTGCTCGCCTAAATGAAAAATTTAATTACGCTACTGATATCATAAAAGGCGAGCATACCTAGTAAGGAAAAAAAAATGCCTGTAAAGAAAAGAAGAAACGACTTCGAATAACGTGCTAATATCATCAATACGGGAACGGTAATAATGCTGGTGGGATAATCGGTGCACAACCTCATTGTGAGTTAATAATCCCCAATAGACATGGCATTATATTTACAGCCGAGTATTCATGCTGTGAAAAATGTATCTAAATGTGTTAAATTCACATGTAGATATAGTTATAATTATCTGATACGCTTATAAGAAATGCTGGCGCATTTAGCACAGATATAATAGATTTAGGCATACACACATATATAACATTTTCATGAGTGCTTTAGGAGTTATTTGAACGTACAATATGTTAGTGAGTATGTACTTAAAAAAGTCACACTTCAAATATTCAGATTGATATTGGAAAATATAGTAAACACGAACACTGTAAAAAAAATGTGTATCTTATTAAATCAGTTAGATTCTTCTTACCCATTGATGGGAATAATTACAAACTGTCATACGTGATAAGAATAGAATAGCGTATGAAAAGTCTTTCTGTCTCGCCGTTAATATGATCTTTCCGGAACAAATTGAGCTAATTTTGCACTGATTTTAAAATTTTGCACAGATGCGCTTCTCGTAAAAAATCGACGTATTGATGCGGCAAAACGATCAATTTAATCTCCGACTTATTTCGATTTTTTCCGATTTCTCAAAAATGGTGCACCGTGTTGAAAAAATGGCAAAAACAAAATTATTTAAGACTCGATTTAACGTAACTTCTCCTTATATAAAAATTCAATCGAACAACTCCCTCCACTTCCACCATAGATATTAAGGCGCTATCTATAAAATTTCAGCGTAGTCCAAGTGGTAAAGTTCAATTCCCAACTGGCGCTCGCTGTGATTCAAGTCCACTCAACTTGCTTTACGAAATGAGTAGTGATAGTTGCCGCTTGGTGTTAACGACATCAACCGTCTAAATTGCTATCACGACCTCTGCTGTTCATAGCTAGTAACGTAAAAAAACCTTACAAATGTTGTAATTCATCCATGGCTCGCAATTCATGTAAAACTGTAGGTGCGAAGCAGGGAAGAAATTGTTATGAAATCTCAAGGACCCCCAGGCTCTTCGAGAGCTGTAGCGCCGAGGATAATGATCTATAAAATACACCACACATTTTGAAGGGCGGGGAGAGATTTACAGTAATCTTGTTACGTTTGTACACTGTCGAAAAAACGAAGTCAATCACGCACTGAAACGGAGTTTGAGGGAGTCCATCACCTATCGGAGAAAATCGAACTCCGGGCTACGAAGTTCACAACAATTCCCTATTGGTGTTAATTTTTAACAATTTTTCGGTGTTAAACCAACTTATTAGATGGCCCAAAAAAAACCTCGCAAATTCTCTTTTTTTTGCAAGCATTTGAGATGTTTTGAGTTTTTTTTTCGTGTTTTCAAAGTTAATATTGACTGTTAACAACCTTTCTTGCATGTCTCTGCCAGGACTCGAACATGGGACCTCCGAATCGAAAACCATTTGCCTTCCCAATAGGCTATTGAAGCCAATTGGTAAGCCTCTTCTAAACGTGAACACCTTTTACAATGAAAACAACTCCCAAAAGTAGTTGGAGTGAATTTTTGACTCCTTTTCGGAGTTAATTCAAAATTGAAGTCAAAACGGTGTTAAAATGAATATTTAGCTCCGTAAAATAAAAATGTAAACATAACAAAAGCTATAATTGCCAATCTGGCAATTATTGAAAACCCGTATGGTGATTTAAGTGAACGGCGAACAGTTATATCAAAATTCCTCTTTGAAGTCAAATTTCCCAATAAGATTTTTGAAAATTGATTCCAATCGGATTTTGATGTATGGGAGTTTTATGTAGAATCATATACTAAATAACTTTTGTTCTTGCACTTTTTTGATAAGATACACCGTTTTTGAGATATTTGCAAAAATCGTTTTCGTTCGTATGGACCATTTTTGGCCATTAACGAACTTTGCCTCGCATTTTACGAAAAACGGATCTGCTCAAAATCTCAAGTCTCTAGCTCAATCTGGGCGCCCGCAATCCGCGCCACAGACGGACGGACAGACAGACAGACGGACGGACGGACATGCTAAATTTAACTTTTTTTATCATTCTAAACACACTGGCCTAATTCATTTTTTTGTGTGATGACGGATCTTGGCGTTACAAACGGTAAGGCAAATCTAATATACCCTTTGGTTTCACCATACGGGTATAAAAATAACTGCGCGCTACGGTGTTACATTTTTTCTGAATAACACTGCGAGGTGCTTACTTTTAGCTATGTTTTGAGGCGGAGTTAATTCGTCCCCGGATTTTTATATGAGGGTATGAGGGAGGAAAGAAGGAATGGTCCGATTTTGCCCATTCAAAAAGCTTTTTACGAGAAACTTATCTGTGTAAGTCTTTCACTTAATTTTTTGAGGAGTTATGGTGTTCACGCACGGACGGACAGACAGGTGGAAATAAAAATCTTTTGTCATACCAAACACCCTGAAGTAGTTCATTTTTTTGTACCACGATTGGTTCGATGCGTTACAAACGGTATACCAAATACGATATGCTCTTATATGATTCTCAAATAGGGTGCCAAAATCGTTGATTTAGGATATGCGATAGTGCAATGTTGTTCTGCCACCTATCCCGTATCCTCCCGCAAACCATCTCCTGCTATCTCCTGAACCTTTGAAGGATTTTTACCCCGGTTTCTATGATTGATCAGACCATCTCGCAAGGGCATTTTTTGTCAACTTGAGCGACACCCACCCCATCCCTTCAAACCGCACTACGGGGTCTTTGTTCCCGTTTTCTCGTTCTACAAGTAAAGAGACTCTAATCAGCCTATAGGTTTAAAAAAAAATTGAAATCACTCAAGAAATCATCATGACGAATGTAAAACGGCGGACCTAATTTTTCGAGTACTCAAATTAATTTAATTCTGATGTGCACTGTGCTTTAATATATTATAAAAACATGGCTCCACAATAATGTTGGATTATATCTAAAGAGATTTCTTAATATGATTTCACGATAAATACACAAAGAAAGTAATTGAGATAAAATTTAGAAAATCAAATAACAGAATATTCCTAAAATTAGGAAAAGCGTTTTAACCAGACCTAAATTTCATGCATTAAGATTTCTTTTATTTCCTAGCTAAGAACTAAATTCTCAATATGAAAAAAATAGTTCTCAATTCAAGAAATTTAGTCCTTGATATAAGAAAAAGCTGTTCTCAGGGTAATGTTAAAGAAAAATAATTGTTAGATGTGAAAGTCTTAAATATGTAAAATGTATATTTATATGCAACACAGAAACTTAATTTACATGTATGTAGTCAGACAGCAAATTGAAACGATTTTATTATTAGCGTGTGGTTTCTTTCAATATTATCTTCATTGTCCTATAAGATGTGTCCCACATTTCATATCTAGATATATCTGTATTTAATCTGCTTGATAAGAAAGAGAATCTTTGAGTTAAGATACTCTACATATAAATATGTATGTATTAAAATCGATCACAAAGCCGTAATAACTTTCTTAGGCTTAAGACTTGTGCTATTAGTCACTTCTGCATAAGCAAAGGAATTCCTTTCCTTTAGTACAACAATCCAAGCACTTGAATCGTTAGCAACTCTCAATGAACAAAATTCCAAATACATTTACATATAAATATATAATGTATTGGTATGAACATTTTCATTTCGGCTGTGAAAATGACTTTTGACGGAAATACCAATTA
Source organism: Chrysopilus asiliformis (assembly GCA_964034945.1). Taxonomy (NCBI): domain Eukaryota; kingdom Metazoa; phylum Arthropoda; class Insecta; order Diptera; family Rhagionidae; genus Chrysopilus; species Chrysopilus asiliformis. The sequence goes on from OZ035962.1 coordinate 38,847,369, forward strand.
AAATTTCATATATAAACCGAAAGGAAAATTCAAGATTTACTTCTATACCTGAAAAGAGATCTTTGAATCAAAACAAACTTTGTATTGACGTCGTCGTACCCGTGCATGGGACCAGGGAGGATATCAGTTTGAGGGCAACCATATTCGTTATCAGAGTAGGGATAGAATCTGACTTTTCTTTGGCTTGCTTTATTCAAACATCACTTCCAACCACTTCAATATTATAGTAGAGTTATTAACGATGGCAACGGAAAATCTAGAGGCTTCGAACTTCAGACCTGGTTCTCCGCAATCACCCCGAAACGAAGGTGGTTTTTGGTGAATATCAGAGCACTATATATACATATATGTGTACGAATAAAACAGAATTCCGTAGGAATTCATTTTCTTGTCATCACCAATACCATCAGCGTAAATCTCTGGAAGTGAAATGAAGCTTTTGTCAGGTACTTTGCCTTAAAGGAAATTGAACTTACCGTTAAAGCGATTAATTCGTCTAGCATTTGTATTATATGTTTTTTTTTCTTCTTTGGATACGTATTCAGTGCTTTTTCCGTAAATATATTTTATCCTTTTCCTTCAAGTATTATATTATCATTTCATTTTTATCATTTCGTATGTCTCCATATATATTATGTGAATCTCATCTACTGTTATTATCTGAACCGTTAGATTAGCTTTAAAATCAATCAGAACCCTTGCTTAAAAACCACACCCCTGCTGATTTTTGAACCATTGGAGCAATTGGGATGTGGTTTTCGTCGTTTGGCAGACCATATCTCAATCGAAATCGAAATTTATTTTTAAATTTAATTTTACGAACTAAACATTGAAAAAAAAATTTTTTGGGGATAAATTGATCATAGACAAGGTTCTCAGATATAAAATATCAGTTGTGGTCAACACAAAACTTTCTTCTACAAAATCTACGACCCTGCGCAATTTACGCTAGAGCCCTGTCGCGTTGTCAACCTAAGACGACCCCCCAATAAATTCTTGATTTATTCAAAAATATCAAAAACGTACAAAATTTGAGATAACTTGAGAACTGTAAAAGATATCAATTTACGGTAAATGGCAAAAATGTAGAAAATGTTAACATCTTTAATTATTCTTTTAACTGATTTGTCGAAAACCGTTAGTTTGCAAGTAATTTGCAAAAATATATTTTTTTATATTTTAATCTAAATATCTCAATAACGGTAAAAGATAACGGATAACGGTAAGAAACAAAATTGTGCAGAATGCCATTTTCATTAAACACACGCCGGGGCAGATAGAGCCTATGTTACACACGGCAACTTAAAACCGATACACGATACAAAAAGTTGCTCGTTTATGCTACACGCGGAGACAAGTTGCCGGAAACTTCTGTATATTACACAGTGAGTGTTTCATGTGTGTGTGTGAAGTTGGACGAACTGTCAAATCGCAAAAAACTTTCACGAACCCGTTCTTTGTGATTTTGTGCTTGTGTGCGTATTTTGTCGCCTTGTTTCTACTTTCGGAACTGGTGACATTAGCCACCGCTTCCCCCACTTCTCGCACCTTTATTTAAGAAAAGTCGCCGCTTAAAGTTGCCCCGTGTAACAGGGGCCTTACAAAAGATCTGCTAGGAATGTCGAACTGAACGACCACGGTAGAAGACCGGGTCGAATGGAAAACCTTGTTAGGCAGGCCGAGACCGAACTCTCGGTTGGTGCGCCGGTGATAATGATGGTGATGTTGATATTTATTTTTTTTTGATTTTACGCCAGGAGCTTAGACTAATTGCCTCTAATGCCGAGGCCTCTAATGCTCAAGACATTCATTCAGTCAACCATTCATACAATCCTTTCACACGCTGAATACTCCCCTCATCCCACTGCAACGAAGACTTGGCCGACAGCACATAGCCTTATTGACCATTGTGTCCAGTTACAGAGCTTGGAGGAATATTCAGGGGGCGGGAGGCAAAGACCAAACTGCTCCGTGTTTAGGTCCATGAGCAGAAAAGTTCTGAATTCGAATCGAATTATTTTACCCTGAATTATTTACAGTAAAATCCACTACCACCCCGTGTGTTAAAATATTTTCATTGGGATCCGTTCAATTTCTCTAATTTCCAGTGCATTGTATTTTATTTCAAACTGACGATGGGTATGCGTTGACGGGTTAAAATTTTTTTAACCCGTCAACGCATACCCAAAAACCCAGACATCACATCCTTGGAAAGTATCGAGAAAAAATTTGGAATTTCAAAGTTTTGACGTGATCAACGACCTCGAAAACTCCGACCTTCCGTTCCGAATCTTGAAATTGCTAGGTTAGGTTAGAATCCTATTGGAATTTCTCGGCTTATAAGGTCTGCAAAAACAACAAAATTATATTATTTTTGCGGATGTTTTCACATCCAAATTTCCCCCCAACAGGTCGGACATGTCTGCCCAATAGGATTCAATGCTAAAAGGTCGAGTATAAACCATGAATCAGAAATGGTTCAATGGTTAAACACTAAATAGGTTAGGTTAGGTTAAGAAGACCGTGCGCGCCCAGGCGTGAGCACAGCGCTACACTCGGAGGCCTACAGGCCCATTGTGATGTCTTCACTTGAAATTGCTAAATCAGATTAGTTTTCAGCGGCCTCGAAAACCCCCTTCCCCCATGCCAATTTTTCCGAAGATAAATGGGAAAAAGAATTTTTGCTTTATCCTTACAGAACCTTCCATTTCGAATTTTGAAACTCGAACACCAGACCCCGAAAACCTCCTGATGCCAGTTTCCCGAGGAAAAGTGAAAAAAATATATTTGCGTTATTCTTGCAAGACCTTCCGTTTTAAATTTTGAAAATCCAATACAGATTCTTGACACCGAAATCCCCCCAGTGGCAGTTCTTAGCCTCCTAATGCGGCAGTAACACGACGCTGTTTTGCCAGCGCTGCTAGATTTTGGGTTAGTAGCGCTGGCAAATAGCAACAGCAGGCAGCGTACTGAGAGGGTTCACACGATTTATAACGTAGCGCTGGCAAACAGCAAAACCGTCGTTTGACATTTGAATTTGGGCGATTTTTTAAATAATAAACGTAACACACAAATTTAAATGAATAAACGTAAAATAACAACTTAAAATAAACAAACTTTTCCACTTATCAGCCTTTTGACAGCTCAGTAACCATGCAACAGGGTCACGTGATCCCTAGTAGCGCTGGCAAAGTAGAACGGTCTCTACTTCAATAGCGCTGCTAAAATCATCGCGCTGCTGCTGTTAGTAGCAGCCAACTAGGGTTCACACGATGCTACTGAAACGGCTGCTAACAGCCAAACAGCTAGCAGCGCTGGCAAAACAGCGTCGTGTGACTGCAGCATAACGGGAGAGTTTCGTGACAAAAATCAATATTTTATAACATAAAAGGGGGTGATTTTTCATCTTTTTCCCCTTTTTGGCCATCTTTTATACCCACTTTTTTACCCCCTTTTTACCCTCTTTTTTATCCCCTTAAGGCTGTAATTTCGAAAATCCCCGTTTTAGTGAGTATCTGCATGATGGATGGAACATGCTGTGAAAATTTTAGAATTCTAGCTCGAGAGGCCCGGCTGGGCGTGATGGGCGTTGATCAATGTCTATCTATTTATACACAAAGAACGATGCACGATCAATGCCCCTTGACCAAAAAAAAAGCTTATGTCCATGAAACTAGAGCAAAATACCTTTCCAATGGAGGTACCACGAAAGTGAAACCCGAACTGGTTGAAAAGTTAGCCCGGGGGCATAAAAATCGTCGAATCCTGCATAATTAATAATAAAAATAATTAATAATAAAGACCGCACCCTTGAACCTCTCCCTCTGAGGGTAGTTACTCGGCCCTCGGCTTCGGGTTTGACTTTTCAAAGTGTGGAGTTTGTATTAGTGGGAAAAAAATTTTCCCGAGGGCTTGCCTGTCTCGTGGTGAAAACCGGATCCAAATTCGTTCAGAATTGTCGAATATAGCAGGTGAGGGGGTTTACAGAGACGGTAAATCCTATCCTTTATTCGGCATGTAAATCTACCTTGTGCAAAATCCAAATCGGTTGCGCCGTTTTCGGGTGATGCCGGAACAAACATTCAGACACACAGACAAACATAAATTTTAAAAATGTTATTTTCGTCATCAGTACGATCAAATACAGCGATATATATATCAAATTTTCTAAGAAAATACAAAATTTTAAAAAATACCGCGCTTACAGTTTTATTATATTTATAGATATACACTGTAGAAAATGAATTTGAATTTAAACCGAAAAATGTGGTAAAAATGGGGTAAATTTGCAAAAACGTCGTAAAATTTCGAAAAAAATCGGAATTTAGCTCGCACACCATTTAAGTTGTAAACTCACCCAAAAAACATTAATCTTACACTAGAAATAGGGCAATTTTAACCTTAACCTTATAATTCGCACAAGGTTTGTGGCATCGGAGTATAAATACTCGACTCGAGTTTTACTCCACCAAAATCCTGTAAGCCTGCGTGGAAGCTAGCAAAGCAGGCTCTGATGACGGTGAGTCAGCTTCCATACCAGAAACAGGCTCCTGATGGGTTTTCAGGGCAGACATGCCCGACCTGTTGGGGGGAAATTTAGATGTGAAAACATCCGCAAAAATAATATAATTATTATTTTTTGTTTTTGCAGACCGTATAAGCCGAGAAATTCTAATACCATTTTCGGTGTAATTTTAAACAAAAAATGTCGTAAAATTACACCTTTAAGACGCGGTTTTGCTACCAAATAGGAGGAAAATTACAACAAAAATGTGGTAATTTTAAACATCCATGTCGTAAAATTACACCCGTATTGTACTTTTACTTCTTATTTAGCTTAAAGTTCCCCCGTAAAAGAGGCTTTTGTACGCCACAAAATGAGTAAAAATGCATAGCTTTTAAGCCATTACAACTCGGTTTAATTTTACTCCTATTATCGTAGGAAAATGGTTTCCTACGATTATAGGGGTAAAATTACAATAAAATTTTCTAGAGTGTAGATAAGAAAAGACATAAAGATTTCTTATAAAATTCCCATTACTTAAATTTCCTTATCTATCCCAATAATATTGGTTTCAGATAATCCTCTTTTTGCCACCCCAACATATTTACAGTAGATATTGCCGGTCCTTTGATCCTAAGTGAAAAATGATGAAACACTTTTTTAAGCACTCATCATCTTTGTGTCTATAATTTGCTAATAAAACGGCTGGTTTGATAAATGTGTACTTCCTAAAAAAAATTAGTCTCAGTGTTTCTGATTTTTGATACTTTTTATTTGTAGTGAAAGATATTCGATTATATCAAAAATTAAAAAAAATATATATTTTGAAAATAACATATAATAATAAAAAATTGTTGAGTTAATTCTTATTTATATATTTCAATATAAAATAATATATATTTAACTTTTTTTTCAATTCGTATAAAATTTATAATTTGCTGTCAAACACGTATAATATATAAAAAGATCTTTGTTTTTTTATTTAATTTACTTTAATTCTTATTATAATCATTATTCATGTTTGTGGTTGTTGTTTGATTTAATTATTTTATGACTTTTATTTATTCCTCCATATTCTCTTAACAATGTCTATTGCAGACTTTACAATAAGCATGAGGTCGATGACGATGTGGTTTCGCCATCTTGCGACTTCCATGACTGTCTGAGTCAATTAAACCAACGCAAGCAGGGTATCTCCTCTTCCAAAATCATTTAAAAAAAAAATACATAAAATAGACAAAATAAACAAACAAAAAAGATACACTACAAAAAAAAAGAACCATAAATGAACAAGAATCTAAGACTATTACTAAATAAAAAGTAGAAATCAAAATATTAATAAATTTTGTCTACATTGTACAAATATTTTCAATTCAAGAAACTATAACAATTAAAAGAAAAAAAAACATCTTTAGTGAATGCAAATTATGAAATCAGCAGCAACTAAAGAGAATTATGCTTTGCCGAAACAGCAAAATATTTCAATCAACATAAGGTGAAAAGTTCATTTGGAATATCTAACAGAAATTCATTAAGATAAAGAAACGACCAGCACAAAACAAAAAACATTTAATGGAAAATATTGACAATATTTAAGGTCGATCAACTGAATACAACGTGTGAATCATATAAACATATATTAAATATTATATGATTTACAGATAGTGTGCCTGAAAGGAAGAAACGTAAAATTAGAATAATTGTGTATATAGAGAAAGATAAATTATGAAAATTTATTATAATGAAAGCACATTAACACATACAGACTAAGCATATATAAATCCGAACAAAAAATAAATAAAAATAAAAAAAAAAGTTATAAATTAGTCATATTGTATGTGTATGATTTAAAATATGTGCAAACAATTAAACTTCTGCATTAAGTTCCTTAAAATAAGAATTGAGATTATACCTGGCTCCGATTGAACCAGAATTGAACGAATTTATTTGCAAGACAAGAAATATAAATAAAAAGATTTTATAAGTATTCTTACCATATATAGGCATATTGAATAAATAATAATTATTGTTATATCGACAAAATTAAATACAGGAATGAACTTTTATTAAAAATACCTACATCTAAAAAAAAACGGGACACAAACGTTAAATACTATTCTACATGAATCATAAATTCTTGCACAGAGAGCGCGGTTACCAAAGTTTCTATAAGTAAGGGATGAACTTTAAAACAAAAATAAATTTTTAAAACCGCCAGAAAGCCTCGCTTAAATGTGATACGCTTGTAATGCGTACAATTATAAAAATTTATTTAGAAAAAAAACCAGTTAATATTTTGTGTATTATAAAATCTTAAAAACACTCAGAAATTTATCTTATACTCATTCGATTTCTGGATAAACTAACATAGTCAAATTATCATATTATCAAAACCAATTTGGCATCGAAATTGTTTCAGTTTATTTGGTACTTTTTTTGTTGTTTTAAAATTTAATTTTTGTCCGAAAATGATTAAATTTCTACAAACAAAACGTTTTGCAGTCGCACCTCGATAAGCCACACATCGAGAACTCGAACTATCTCGATTTTTTTCGACATTCTTGAACTACATTTTGACATATTTGAGTTAACTCTAAGAGCCTGAATATATCAAATTTATCGATAATTCGATTTCCAGTCTGTAACCTTCAGATTTGACTTATCGGAGTGCAACTGTACTTTATAACTTACTGTGCTCATCCATAATACTTTTTGTTACCCTTATCCAAAAAATATTGAGGGTATTCACAATCCTCTTTTAATTTTCGGTATTCGGTATTTTCGGTAATATTAAAAGACTGAAAATATTCTGCTGTGAACATCCCACAGCACAGATTTGAGAACAGCCCTTTTATTTGATACGTGACCAAATCATGAACTGCGAATTTGATTGTAAAATATGTCACATAGCTTTAAATCCATGTTTGATGTATTCTTTTGAATTTCTATTGTGGCAACGGCTATCAAAATTGAAAAAATTTGCATCAGTCCGATGAGATTAACAAAAAACCAGCGAAAAAATTTGACAACTAAAAACATTACTAGCGCCACCCGCGGTTGATTCTTGATACCGAATAACCGGGCCGGAAAACACGACTCAAGGCATGTCTACAATGACCGAATCCGGTAATTCATTTTTACATGAACCAAGTTACCGTCTGGGTAAAAATCTGTTAAATTTGACGGAATTACCGAGCGGTAAATTTACCCGCAATTTAAAAGACGACTGTGAATACCCTGAATGTTAAAACCAAGCTTATTATTAAATTTCCATTTGGTCTTTGTATATGAAAGGGCATAAAAACCAGTGGCGTTTTTTACGACACCGAAAATTTGAAGAACATATTTGAACGAACGATCTAAACCTCACATCAATACGAGGTTTTTAACCCCAATGTTAGCCACTATATTTAACATGCCTAACCTATCAATTGTTTTCATTTTTCGCCAACCGGTTACAATTCTTACCACAACTTTAAATGTTCATCAAAACTCATCAAATTAATAGTTTTTCCTTAATTGCAGTGCTAATATAGACTCTTCAATCATTTAACTGTAAAATGTTAATTGAACTTTCCCATTTTTTTCCACAAAACAGACAAAAAACCTTCACAGAAACGTAAAAGACCTCATTTTTCCCCGTTGGTAAGAATTCTAACCACAAATCCTTTTTCGCATTTTTGTTTATTTTATCGAGAAATAGACCGCGAAAATTTTTACCTTTTTCTCAAAAAATACCACATAAAGTATCGGCTATTCCACAACTTTCCGGAAATCTGTTAGTCGGAAAATTCTGAAACTTTTTGAAGGTCATATTCAACTCAAAAGTAGCTTCCACATAAATTTTGATGAAAAAATTTCAAAGTGTCTAGCAGCGGCGAAAAATGGGTTAAAATAATTTTTTTTCAAGAATATTCTCTATCAGTTCGCTTACCTTGACTTTAATTCTAAAACCCTGCATTCAATCATGACAGATAAAAATATGGCACTACCCTAACTATCACTTTAGCCAATTTCGATCAAAAAATTGCGTTAGTATTAAAAACCATAAATAAAACATGTAGAACAAAAAAAATGGGACGAACAGCTGTATCTAAGTTCGAGAGCTATCACTAAAACTTTTGCAAATTCTAGTTGTGATCATCGTTTGCAAATCTAGTTGCAGTGTATACTTGCTTTAGTTACACATAAAGAAATAAGTAAAAAAAATTGCAACCAGAAGCTCTCGTGTACAGGTACCCATTTTCATCTCATTTTTTTTTGTTCTGCATGAGTTATCTTAGATTTTAATCTATGGAAAAACAAAATTTATAAATAAAAATAAAAAAAATACCATCTTCTGTTTCAAATAAAAGTACAAAATGAGCACAGTATGATTATAAAACCCTTCAATATTTTTAAACTTGAAATATTAAAAAAAATTAGTTTATTATTTCTGAAAAGAATTAGATAATAATATTTTATATTTTCAATCATTTATTTTTATATTTTTTTCCTAAATCATTTACATCCAAACACTACATTCAGAAAACACATAACATGGAAATTACATTCAAAATTACTATAAAAATGGACGAGAAATCTCAAAAAGTCGTTTATCAAGCGGTATCACATTCAAAGTTATGGCATTTACTGTTGTCAACTACAGATGTCGTTCGTGATTTTAGGTTGTTGTCTGTGATTATGTAGTTAATTCTAATTGTAATTTAAAGCGAAAAAAATTGAAGTTATTATTCCTCAATTTGTTCAGTGAACTTTTTTTTTGTTACAATAATTTGTTTTATTCTCACAATGTTTGTTTTAGTTGTTTTTTTTCTAATTTTTAACAATTTGGAATAAAATTAATATTTTAAATAAAAATATAAAACTTTATTTTTCGAATTTCATGAACTTCATATAAACAGTTTTATTAAAGACAATTGGCTGTAAATACAAAATTTCCGAAATTTTAAAAAATGAAGCCATATTTAAATTTCCGTTACTTCAGTTTTTCTCATATCTCCATCGACATTTTTGCTATATTTGCAAAAAAAAACATAATATTTCTTTTGATATATTTATGCTAATCTTAGTGTTCTTTAATAATATACACCTGTTTACAAATATATATTTATATTTATATATTTAGATATACTTTAGGTGGCGTTTCTTGATATTGTTACTGTGATTTTTTTTATCGTGCTAGAAAAGTAGTTTTTTATATATTTTTTGATTTAAAATTACAGAAGGATTTAAAATTTAAAAAAAAAAATCAACAAAAAATTTAGTTTAGTTTCGAAATATTTGTAACAAAACACGCTGACACGAATTTTAGACAATTTTTGGTATTTTGTGTTTACATTTTTATAGTTTTGAAGGTTGGCGTTTTTTTTGCAATTTTCATTAGAGTTGTGACTACTAAATTGGGTAAGCTTCGGTTAAATTGTTTATCCAATTCAGTAACACTGCACAAAATTGAAAAAAACGTTTATCTGAAGTTGTTTTTGTGTTTTCGTTAATGTTTTTGTTTTCACAATTTTTGTGTTTTTTGTCAAAGCTGTTGTAACAATGTTTTCTTGTACGCACTGTCGTTAGGTGATAAACAGGTTGGTCTATAGCTTAGAAGCTTAGTTTTTGATTAAATTTTTATAAAACAACATTTTGAAAATTATTTTCAACGTGATAAATTCAAACAGGAAAATCGATTTGCAGAAAGACCAGTTAGCAGAAATAATTAAGAATGATTTTAATGAACAGTGAAAAATAATTCTATTGGTATTTCTCGGTTTACAGGTTATAAAAAATATAACAAAATGTTATATTATTTTTGTGAATGTTTTCAAATCCTAAAAGTTCCTCCTTGGAGAAATTCCAATAGAGCTCAATTCTAAAAAGGTCGAGCAGACGTGATTCAATGGTCAAACACAAACAGTGAAAAATAATTTTAAATTATAAAAATATCGCAATGGTAATTTGTTTCGGGTATCAGATCAGATAGTTTTTATAGAATTTTTCAGAATTTTTTTATTCATCATTCTAACATTTTCACTCTGTAAAAATTATACCACCAAGTCCTATCCGAATAGGATTGACTACTTTTTTTATTGGATATTGTCCAATCTTAAGGGGATAGACAAAAATTAAATTCGAGATATCAAACAGCTCGAGTAATAAAATGCTCTGTAATTTAAAAAAAACTTCCGACACAAGTGTTAAGGTGCCGGTCCACATGAGAGTAAATGCCGGCGAGAACCTCTCGATAGCAACTACTCGCAAATGGACACGTCTCTGAGAGTCGGTCGCAGAAACTCGCAAAAACTCGCGAGCTACTTTCTGCGAGCTGTCAAAAGTGATTCTACTCTCTAGTCGACACGTACCCACTGAACTCTCGGGGAGTTGCTCGCCAGATACGAACGGCGTTTGAATTTCGCTAGTAGCTCTCGAGAACTCGCCAAAGCAAGATGTCAATAAAGTCAACATTAAAAAGTTAATTGAACTGTATGAAGTGAACGAAATTCTGTGGAATGTTAAATTTGATGAATACCGTTCTCCCCTTTTTGTAGTTTTTTTTTTGACGACAACCGGTCCGACAATTTTAATTAAAAACTCTATTTCCGAACTTGTTAACCTACAAAAATTTCTAAATTGTTGCGCGTCTTCAATTTGCAATTCTCTTATTAGATTTTTCCCTGCACCCAAAAGATTTCTTCTTTGAATTATTAATTAGGATAATCACAACTGCTGCAACCTCCCCGTAGTGCGATGATATTTCGATTATTTTCCACTTTCAGTCGTGTATCACTCTCAAATGGACAGGATCTGGAGAGTTCTTGCGAAAGTGCTTTCCACTAGAAAATCGCCGAGAGCTTGCGATAGAAAAATCGCCGAAATTAACTCTCAAATGGACAACCTCCTGCGAGTAAATCTCGAGAGTTTTTGAGAGTTACTCGCGTATTTACTCTCATGTAGACCGACACCTTTAGAGTGTGGTAGTAGGCAGGTCCAAACTATATAAACTATCATTTCGCAAACCAAATTATAATCGTAGAAAAAAAATTTGCTTGAATTATCAGATTCGCTGAATCCTATTTGCATAGGAATGAGTCCGCCAACACTTGGGATTCGTTCCAATTTTGTTGTAGGACTGAATCCTACATAATATTGGAGTCACTTCTAAAAACAATGAGAACGATTACATGTCATAATATCAGTATAGGAATGTCTCCAATAAAAACTAAAAACGAGTGCTACTTTGGTTGAAATATGTTCATTCTTCTTTCAGTCCTATATACAATGTAATGATTCCACGAAAACTAAGACTAGTTTCAATATTTATGGAATCCTTTGCTACAAAATGGAGTAACGAGTCCTATAATCGTTTTCCCATATTTTATAGGAACGTTTCCTATTCGATTTTTTTTCCGTGTCGGTATACGAGGATGAGTCAAAATCTATTGCAACTAGTTCTATATCTAAAAAGCAAATTTCGTCCGTGTACACCTTCTTATCTCATATTATGCATCTGTATAGTAGCAAACGGATGGAACGCCTATTCAATTTCTCGCTTGCCGTTTTTTTATAGTTAACCGTCATTTTTCACCATGACAATGCTCACCATGAGCTATGCTGCTCGATCCACACTAAGCGAGTTTCAGTGGGAAACACTACCTCATCCAGCATACAGTCCAGACTTAGCTCCTTCAGACTTTTTTTCTCTTCCAAAAATCAAAAAAACCCTAAATTCACGCAGGAAAAGTCTTTTTGGAGAAAGTGAAAAATTTTGTTTTGACGTAGTGCAAATACCAGCAGCCAGAACTGTTCAGAGGACTGGGGAAGTGAAAACACCGCGTTCAAAAGTGTCTTGACATATATTGAAAGTATGTTGAAAATCGTTAAATATTTTTTGTTGTTTTTCCGCAATACTTTTTGTCTCACACTCGTATAAAAAAAAGATTTTCATACAACCTTAGTGTACTGTTATTTAGGCTTCTTGAATTCCAGTGAAGTAAAAGTATAAAAAAATTCCCACAGCTTTAAACGATTAGAAAAATCACTAAACCACTATTTAGTAAAGAATCTGTATTACTACAGAATCGGTGATTCAAAAACGAACCCAAAAAAATCCTAAATTCTTACACACTACTTCCAAAATGTTTTCAAGGACAAAAAATAGACTGTGCTTCGGGAAAAATTGTAAAGGACCTGTAAAAAAAACGCTTTTTTTATAAAGGTTGTGAATAGATAAATTTCCGAAATTTTCCTCGAATTTCCAAAAATCTGAAAAATATTTTAACTCGGCAGCGTCGGGCCCACTTTCTAAAAAGTAAAAATCGGCAAATAAAAGTATAAATCGCCAGCCCGGAGGTAAAACTTTATCCAGCTTTTACAAAATCGGGGTTTTTGCAGTTTCTTATACACATTTTTATGCTCTTTTCATAGGTAAATTACACTTTATCTTATCTCAAAAAATGAAGAAAATAAATGGGAATGAATCACCTTTAATCCATAAACAGGCAACCGGCTTCACCTGTGGCCACTTGAGCTTTTTCTGCTCATAACATCTATGATTCTTATAAAATTTGCTTGAAAATCCAAGGCATCTTAAATGAAGTATTTCTCAAGCGATTAGATTTTTAAATGTTAACATAGCATTTGTAAAGGGGCGCAAAGTTTTTCATTCCTATTCCAAGATTTACAGGTGTGACCACTTTTCTTTCTTCAAAATCTTTATTGAAATATCGCATGGGTGTATTACATCCGTGCCACTTTGGAAAGGTGAATGCATGAAGAATCGACGGGAAAAAACAAAACAGAAATTAAATTATTTGAGGGTGAATTTATTTACTTGAACTTTACTATTTGAGAGTGAATTTCTTGGCATGACGTTAGAATATTGTTGATAAAGGGAGACAGATTTACTGGAAATGAAGAAGAAGAAATTTGTCCGATTTGGATCAACTTAAATTTATTGCGTTAGTGTTGCCAGTTAAGTGGTTTTCAGCATTATATGCCAGAGAAGAACATTTTTGTCCAAAGAATGTCCTTTTCTTGCTTAAGCATTTTGTGGTTTTTTACTCAGATCTTTTACACATTTACCTTTCTGAAAATTTATAGATGCTTTATACTCGTGCGATATTTCAATAAAAAATTTAAAAAAGAAAAGTGGTCACAGGTGTGCGGAATAGGGATTTTTTTTTTGATTGCCGTCATTTTGTTTTTGATAATTTTTAATCATTTTTTTTTTATTGCCGACGATCAAACTGTATTCCTACACATTTTACTGCTTGTTGGTTAGTACAGTTTACCTCCAGTTACTAGAAATAACAAGTTTTTGATAACATTTATAGTGGAACCAATTAACGGACAAAAAAAACGTATTGCACTAATGTGTTTAGTATGATTAATAAATTTGATTTATAAGAGTACAAGTCCGTTTGTCTGCTTTTAGGCGCAATAACCGACAAAATCGGACCACTCCTTCCCTCCTCTTCCATACAAACGGAACCGTTTTTTGCGAGTTTCTCGAAAGGGGTACAGCATACGGTAGAGCAAAAGTGTGCAGAATGGAAATTTTGCAAAAATCAAAACTCAGTCTTACTGCTCTTTTTCACCTCCTCCATCCATTTAAATGAAAAAGATTTTTAGGATTTTCTCACATAATTTTACATAACTTTTCTCAACATATACTCAGAATAATGGAGGCTAACTCGACGACCTACATACGGCGTAATTGGCCTCGGGCAGGCGCGCGTTCGCCTGCATGTGGGCAAGTAAAACTGAGTTGACCTGTGGTCGGAGAAATTCTGAAATTAAGCCACCAGCAGGTGAAGTAGGGCATTGGGAGCTGCACGAGTTGACCTTAGATAGGTTAACTCTGACCGCTAGCTGGCTTACAGAGCTGGCGTAAGGTCAGAGTTAACCTAGCTTAGCTGGCGTAAGGTCAGAGTTAACCTGACAAAAAGTTGACCTGGACATTTTTCTGAGTGTACAGCAATCGGACACTTGAAAGTAGAATACAAGACTGAAATCACCATTATAAAATGTAAAATGAAAAATCGGGTGGCACATGTGTTCTTTTTTTTACGATCTACACTAAATTTAAATATGAACCGTTACCGATAACAGTAAAACTCATAAAATTAACTAAAACCAATAAATAACCGTGGCTTGAACTGAAAAAAAAATCCGCATTTAGAGATTTTGTTCTGAATAAACCGACCTAAAGATTTTATTATCTAAACACAGTAAGAAAGGACATACAATTCCTTCTTACGTTCTATTCAAAGAAAATAAATATCTGAAACGAATAGTTAAAGGTTTTCTCTGCGGTTAAAGTTCATTTGAAACTTTAGTAAAACTTTACTTGTCTAATAAGGGAAGGTCCCCGATCAAGCCGATTTTGATAGAACTTATTTATGTTAACACGTTGGCTACCAGCCAAAAAAACGCTTACTCCGCTAGTATACACTGGGAAAAAACGCAAAAATCATTTCTGTACTTTGTGAGTCACCAGTGAACACAAGATCAATACAGACAAAAACGAACTCCATGCTCCACAAAAAAAACCCCTTTGTACCGCACGAGCGACTGCACTCAACCATGGAACTTGAGAAACTGACGGTAATGACAATAGTGTGTGTACACCGGTGACTCACATGGTAGCCAACGTGTTAAGGTAGACCGAAAAATAAGCGACACGTATCTTATTTCTGCCCAGAAATGGTTTTTAGGGGGGATATTTCCCTCGAATATTGAAAAAAATCAATTTTTGGCGAATTCTCAGCAACAAGTCATCCGATTTAAATGAATCCAAACCCAAAAGTTTTCGTTTTAGGAGTAGAATTAAATAGCGGAAAAAAGCTATTAACTATGAAAAGGCCGAGGAATATAATACAGCCACGCTTTTTGGAGCCCGCTCTCTCCTATAATTGTCGCGCTTCAAAACTGATTGCATATTTATGAAAAGCCCATCAAAACTAAGGTAAACCTATTTTTACCGACGAAATTCAAATAATATGGTAAGCGTCAATTTTTCCATACCTTATCATATTGATTTTTTTTGCAAAAAATTGAGATAGAATCTTTTTTTTGCACAGAATTTTCTAATAATAATCTTCGGCGAAGGGAGAGAGCGCGATTAAAGACTAAAAATACCCATTTCGGATAAGGGACACTTCCCCCTTCCTCTTCCCCTCATATACATATCAAATATGTATCGTCATTAGGGCTAAAGTTGAACTTTAGCCTGACAACTCTATAGAATGGTATATGTATATACGGTTGATATGTTAAAGTTATCGTCACTTAAAACAGAAATTTCTATGCCAAAAAATAAGAATCTATCTCAAAAAGTCTTTCGTCGGTCAAATGTAAAAACAGGTTTTCTTTACTTTAATAGGCTTTTCAAAATATGCAATCAGCTTTTTTTTTCGAGGACGGGTATCCTCCCTTAAAACCGTTCTTGGGCAGATGCAAAACAATACGGGTCGCTTATTTTTTGGTCTCCTACAACATATATAAGTTTTATCAAAATCGGCGGATCGTGTTTTTGGACCTTCCCTTGTAAATTCCACCTTCGGAAATTTTTAAATCTCCCAAAAATTCTTTGATAACAGTAAGCTAAACCTATCTAGTCACCTACGTGTAGATATATTTATGCAAATGGTTGGACGTCCATTATTTTTTTATGTTGCTTATACATTTCGCACTATGATTACGGACACCTAAAGAATTTCACTTCTATGCCAACTACACAACTGGCTGTGGGCCCAGATATTTTTACAGCTTCTTCCTTTTAAGCGATAGCATCGCATCCCCTATCTATCTTCATATACTTCACTTTTATCACTCATAAATATTCTTAAAAGCCATGTATGGAAGGAAGCTAAAGCCTATATCTGGCAATGTATTGGTACTCTAGCCCATAAAAAGATCAGAAGGAGAAAAAATCTTCCGCCAAGGACAGCAAAAGCAAAAAAGCGACACTGAGAAGAAATATGCGGTATAAAAAAACGGTATTTTTTTCCTTATGGGTCGCACAGAAACTTTATTTAAAATTCACACCATGTAACGAGTTTCCACTCAAAGCCCACTTCTGCCCTTGCTTAATATCGCTCGCACAATGTCTGGATTTTCTGTGGATTTTTGAAATCAACGGCTTTTTACAAGCTTACGACGATATTTCGAGTGCACTAAGTATACAACACTCCAGTCATACTATATATAAAAAATCTTGTGGTATAGACAAGCACTCAATATTATCTCAATACTTAAAATACGGGAAAATAGACCGATTTCACCAAATCTTCTTTGTCAGTCACATGTGATGGAAACAAGGATTGTTTAATTTAGTCCGAATCCAAAAAAGAAAAGTTTTTTGCTTAAACTTTCAAACAGAAAGTTCGATAATTACGCATAAGACAAATCAAAAGACAATGAAAAAAGTTTGCTAAAAATAAATTCTAATTAAAATAATACGGCAATACAGTTATAATTGGTTAGGTTTGCTCCAAGAGGATTTTGACGTATGGACATTTTTTGCGAAATCATACATATATACTGGAAATAGTAGAACAAACCTTATAGTTTCACCATATCGGAAAAAATGCTCATATGTTCTTGCATTGTGCCTGGATATTTTGCAGATGTCTATTAGAAAGTCCTAATCAGGGTTTCAAAACGCGCCGGGTGTGAAAACCGAGTGAAACCGAAATTTGAAAAAATAAAATTAAAAACCAAAACCGGAACTAATTTTATTTGCGGAAAGGATTTGGTGGTAGAAATTTAGTTTTTTGAGTAATGAAAGAACAAAATATATGTGTTTTTTTTTCTTCAAAATTATCGTCCACCCGTCGCTCGTCAGAAATGACTCAAACATGGGAAACGTTATCGTAACGTATCGAAATAACGAAACCAAATAACGATTTTCCGTTATTCTCTTCGAAATGAACTCCGTTACAATAACGAAAAACGTGACGTAAACCGAAAAAAATGATTTCGTTTTTTCATCATTCATTTTTTTTTTTGCTTTATTTTATTTTTCATTATTTTTTTGTGAAAAGTTCATCAGTATAACTCCACAGACCTCCCACATGCATAAAATACAAGTAAAAATATTTTATATAGTATTTTTAATCATATCTTGATTCTAAATCGGGCTTTGTTTTGGCCAGATTCACTCTATTTCTGAAGATACGAAAAAGAAAATCTTTTAAACAAATTTTTTTGTATTTTCTTTTTAGTATCTTCAGAAGTAGAGTAAATCTGGTGAAAGCAAAGTCCGACTCACAATCAGCGAAGTCAAAATAGGCTAAAATTCAATATTTTTGATATTGACACAAAAAATTTAGTTTTTGTTGGGCGGTTTTTTTTAATAAACACAACTTTTATACGATTTTTTTATACCCGTATGATGATTTTTCTTTCAAGTTTTCACAATTTTTTTTCTTTCATTTTTTAATTTAAGAACCACTATTTTAATTTTAATTTTTATTTTCTTTTTTATTCATTTTTTTTTTGACTTGCTATCCCTGAATAAACTACATGCAGACCCGTAGTTGCCGGGTTAAAGTTTTTTGCATAAGTATTTTTGCAAAGAAAAGACTGGCTCAGAAATAGCTTTTGCTGTTGATAAAAACACGTGATCCTTTCAAGATTTTCCGTTTTGAAATTCCAACACCAGATTCGTGATCAGCAATCCCGAAAACTCCCGAATGACATTTCTCAGTCTCCTAACGGGCAACTTTCATAACAAAAATCAATGTTTTGATACACAAACCCCCTGCCCTCCCCCCGTTAACGCCTTAGAGACGGATTTTTGAAAAATCCCTCCTTAGTGAGCATCTACCTTATGGAACACACATATTGTGCTAATTTCAAAGTTCTAGCTCCAAAGGTTTGTGCTGGGCGTCCGTCCATTAAGCAGGGTTTAGACGAAGCGAGTAACTCGCTGCAAGTAGACGTAAATACACGCGATCTGAGCTAGTGTGCGACGCTCGCATATGTGTGAGAATACTCGCTGCTCTCTCAAAAATAATAGAAAGCCATTCTATTTTTCTAGCAAGTAAAAACCAATACAACAACATGGAACCGTGTAGACAAGAGGTGGTTTTATGTGTGTGTGTTTCGGTTCATTTTATATTTGCTGCTTTGCCAGAAAACGTCGTAACATTTTAAGGAAAAAACGACACGGATATAAAAAACTCGTCGGCAACAAACAGTTTCAGGTCGAAATTCGTAAATTTCTCCACAAAAAAGAGTCGTGATATTTTTTCTCAGAAAATTTTAGGTTATGTTTTCCTTCGGCTGTCATTCTACTTGCAACGATTTACTCGCATCGTGTAAACGAAGCAAACTACTTGCCTCTCTTTACTCGCAGCGAGTTACTCGGTGTGTATAAACCCTGCTTTAAGTCAGGATAAGCATTTATATGCAGAATTAGAGAGCCTATAATCTAGAGAGTATAAACTCGAATTTCATAAACTGTCCTGCTGACTACTGAGTAGGACGGTTTATTAACTCCAATTAGAACATTCTATTACGCCCGTTACAACAGTTTTTTTTTTGCCAGGTTAGAACAGTCAATAAACAATTTTTTTAATTTATTAGAACAACCAAGTACGACTTCCAACTTTTCTTATACCCAACACATTATTTTTTTTACTTATATTAGCTGCGTTCCCGACCCATGTAAAAACTACTGCGCAGTAATGACCAGCAACTTTTCTCGGGAACGCACTTTTGGATGATTACTAGTAAAATATAACCTCACAATTACAGAGCGCACACAATTTGAAAATTGTAAATATGAAAATAATTTCGCAATCAACAGAGATACAAAATATCTGAGAAGAAAATGAAATTAAATAGAATAAATGAACCTGCAATGAGGGAAAATGCCATATTTTATGCGTTATCGCCATAATTTCGAGATCCGAAACAAAATACTATTTCGTTTCAACACATATCTCAATTTAGAGATATTAGACATTCGGGTGGTTATTCCAACACAGTAATTGCAATCTAATTTCATTCTGGAGAACATTTGTACTTCAAATCAAATGTTTTCCTTGATTTTTCATAGCGGAAGTGTGTTAATGTACGAAAACAAACAAAAGTGATAATTCGTTCTAACCTTAAAACCCGGATTTTCACCTATTGGAAAACTTAGGAAGTTCGGACATCTGACGGATTTTTTTTGTCAAAATTGCACACGAAAATTTACTGCGGACTAAGAGGATGTGTAGATGCGAATGTTCCGCAGTACTTCGCAATAGGTTTTTCATGGACCAGGAACGCAGCTATTAATCGAATTCAGTTATTTTAGTGAATATTTGTAACAATGATAAAAATTTAAAGTTTTTCGCATTCGATTACACTCTAAATTATAGGCTCTCTAAGTAGTTAGCTCTCCAGATTTTCTACTTGTATTCGTTCATTGTGCTCGCGCCCGTTTATAAAATATGTGGCATTTTTTTTAAATGATTTGGCGTTTTTTGTCATTGGTAAAAATCCAGAAAATAGTGAATTCCAAAAATAACGTACAAAAATGAAAATCGTGTGTTTTTAGTGTTTTGCGCAGACCAAGTTTGATATATTGAATTTTCGATTAAAGAAAAAGTCATTAAAATCGGTCCGGCAGAACTCCATGATAAATCCTTTTTTTATTATATAGATAATTTTAGTAATTTCTATTTCAAGACTTATAATTGGTCCAATTTGTGTCAAATAACCATCATTATTAACATTTATGATTGAACAGATTATTTCAAAGAACTTTATGAAACATACAAAGTTTTTCAATCCATTATCTAAAAACTGTTCTAAAACTTAATTATATTTCCATACAACAATATAACTTTTGAAGCGTTTAAAATAATAAGACATCAATTTTACTGATTGATCGCAGATAATTTATGATAAAAATGTTTCCAACAAACACTAAAATTGAAAAGTTAAAGCAAATTATGAAAAACGTTCACATCTCTCCCCCTAGCACCAGTGATTTTTTAAATTTTATTTGACCGTTATTTAATAATTAATCAAGTGCAACTAACCACTTTTATCACAAGAAAACCTTTTCATTGCTGAAAAAAATAATTAGTTTTTAAAGCACGAAAACAATATAAATTTTGAGCATCGCTTTTATTTCAAGTCGTCCTTTTTTGTGGCACCTAAAACTTAATATATATTTTTAATGCCTAGTTTGTTGGTTGATTTAGGAGGGAGGCTTAACAAGAAATCTCACGTATACGTAGGCCCATTGTATACCTGCAATAACTCTCGATAGTTCAGATTAAGGTCATACCCGATTATTTAGCCATCCCGATAGTGCTATGTACTTTTGAATCGGCTGCCAGCCCTGAGTTCTTGCCTCATAGAGTTCCTCTAGAAAGCGATGGCCGAGGCATTTGACGCGAGTACGGTTTAAAGCTGGACAGTGACACAAGAAATGATCCACCGTTTCCTGCTCTTTCCAGCGACTCCTACATTGTGGATTATCCACCAGCCTCATCTTGTAGTCGTGATCTTTTAGGAGGGAGAGCCCAGTTAGAATCCAAGTCGTTAGACGAAGGGGATTCCGCTCCAGATTTAAGAAGCTGTTTGCACGGTTTGCACTTAAGCAATGCCATAATTCTTTTGTTGTTGTGCCTGGACCAAAGTTGTTGGTTCTCTTGATCCACCCACCTGCGTAAGCTGCAATTTGAAGGTTTGAATCGGAAACCCAACAGAATTGGGTTGACTGTCCATACATGTACCCTTACGAGCAAGTTCATCTGCCCTCTCATTTCCATGCATATTATTATGCTCAGGAACCTATACAATTCTAAAATGGTTGGTTTTGGAGAGGCTCTTTAGGCAAGCTTAAACTTGGCAGTGTGTGAGTAAATCGCTTTGATGACTGCTTCCCTGTCTGAACAGATGCAGATATCCTTTTCAGTTACTGCAAGGTCCAACAGAAGCAGACTCGCTTTTTTGATTGCTATTATTTTGGCTTGAAAAACTGTAGTGTGGTGGTTCAATTCGAACGATCGCTCCAGTCCGAGCTACTCGCAGAACAGTCCAGCGCCAGTCAGGTTATCCATCTTGGAACCGTCGGTATATACCGTTATGTCCACTTCCGGTGGTGTGACAGCTCCTGTCTCCTACTTCTCCTGGAGATCAATACTTTTGCAAATATTGGCTTCCAGGCAGGACTCCGGCTGCAAGTCGCTTTCTAAAGATAGAGCGAGTACTTTACACTTTACAAACTCGACAACGAACTCCTTGTCCCGCATATGTCCAAGTCCCGGTGAGGTGTAGCCTTTACATAGGGCGCAAACGATTTTAAATTAAAAATTCATTAAATTTTTTTATTCGCTTAACAATATCTAAAATCAAACTATAATGCATTTCCAAAACTGATAACTTAAAAGATTTCTAATATCCAACAGGCTTAATAAAACCACATGAAATTGAAATGATGTCTTGAAAGCTCAATGTGCGCATTCTATATAATAAAAGCATGGTAATATATATTATAATAAGGCAGACAACCGAAGCACAGACTGCCAGTACTGCACCTTTTAACTTAAAGATAGAAATTGAGCATAAAAGACATTAACCATATGACGTTAAATACCACTTAAGTTGTCTATACGAGCATAATAGCCCTTCCAGGCCCATAAAAGTTTCTCCATTCTAGTATACGACCATATAGATATGACAGTTGATTTTGTTTTTCCCTACATATATAAATATACACAAAAGTATACGCCCTAACGTGATTCAGTTGTATACCGGGGTTACTTCATATTAGATATCTGATGCCTTCTTCACTTTTCGTACATTTTAGTACAGGTATTAACATCATCCAAATATTCGAGATTAACACTATATGCGGATATGGCGTACATATCACTATCGGGCTATCAAAACTTCATACCAGACCCAAATCGCCTATAGGTCAATGAAACAAGCATGCCACAAAAGGAGTAATCCTACGTGAAAAAAAAAACAACAGCTTTTCCACAATATTCGAGAAACAGCCCGCAATGAAGTGAAATTACTTTCCCTTTTTATGAGGAAACGCCAAAATGTCCCACAAGAGATATTCGGTGTGTAATTCGTAAACGTTATCCTGCATAATTTTTTCAGTTTACTGGCAACGCCATTCACATACGAAGTAGGTACTTTCATGGGAAACCTAAAAGCAGGTATTGGTCTATTTTTCAACCCTCAAAAATGTTATTATCCCGATCGCAAAATTAGCCTATTTAGTTGCTATACCTTTAACGGTATAAGGTAAGTCCTTAGATTTTCGACGGAACCACTTTTGGCTTTTCTGGCTGCGTTTTCGCTATTCCTTCGAGAAGACATTAGCATCGACTATGATAATATCGTAAAATGAAAGAACCTTTAAAAGGTTAAGTTTTATTCTTCCACCATTTAACTTATTTTTTATTTTCCTTCATAGTATTTTGGTCGTTTGAAAAATATTACCATTTTCATAGTCTCGGCGTTAAATGTATGCTTTAAGTTAATGCCATCGCATAATACAAATGGATTTAATTGAAAGAGAATATGTTTATTTTCTTTCTAAATATTTTGCGTACGTTTCAAGATTTCCAAAGAACCTTTGTGATAGTAAAAGCACCATTATTAGCACTTCGCAAACATTCAATCCGATAATGTTTTTTCAACCAAGTTTAATGACTTGGAAAAAAACGGCTTCTCATAATAAGAGTATTTTCATCATAATATTTCTCTAAACCAGAGGTACCCAAAATAATGGTGTCTGATTTTATCACAATTTTTTTATCATAATAATAGTAAAAACTGTTTGAGCCTAAAAAAGAAATCCCTTCCATGATGAACGTATTGTTGATACACGAAACATTCAAATTCAGATTCTCATTTTTTCGCACCGGCGTATTTTATCTATTGAAGCTCAAAGTTATTTAGGATACGATTCTACATAAAACTCCCATACATCAAAATCCGATTGAAATAAATTTTTAAAAATCTTATTGGAAAGTTTCACTTCAAAGTGGAATTTCGGTACAACTGTTCGAATTTTGATACGAATATCACCATACGGGTTTTCAATAATTGCCAGAAGGGCAATCATTGCTTTTTTAATATGAAGCCGCGTGTACCACCGGTGGGTCAGATGCTTACTAGATTCTGTATTACCACATTTCAGCACATTTTGTGCACTGCTAGCAATCGCAATGAAACGGTATTTACAGTTAAGCACTTAAGCATTTTTTTGTTTTTATATGGTGGCAGCCATCGTGTTAAAAGTAGGAGATACTCTATTTCTGGGCAGGCCAACCATTACCGCCGTTGCACATTTCAGCTAAACGAGCTCAACTACGTGAACTAAGTTTCTCGCTGAAAGTAAAATCCTTAGCATTTGCATTGGTGACCGCACACTTCAGCGAAACTATGAAACTACATCGCGTAGTCATGGGCGACGCGGACTAAGCTCGCTTGGGTAGTTCAGACTTCAACTACGCGAACTACTTCGCTGGCATCGCTGACACTCACTTATACACACTTTCGGCGTTATACAGTGTAGAATCGGTGTTTGCGAAAGTGTAGTATTTTGTGGACATAAATGTGTAAGTGCCAATTGCATACAACTGGCATACATTTATTTAAATATCGCCGCGTAGTTTAGCTCAAGTGTGCAACGATGTGAGCTAACGCAGCTAAGCTATGTAACTATAGCTAGCCTCGCTCACATAGCTTAGCTCAAGTGTGCGACGGGGGTTATGGCCTTTTATTTGAGCTTTTATCATAGTTATTGATTCAGATGAGAAAAATTTCGCCTGTGGCGTAAATCCTTTTTGATCTCTTATAAATTTATTAGTGTGGTTTTCGAACATATTCTTAAAATTCTTAATAAGTATATTTTTGCGATACATTTCATGTTTTTTTTTCTAAATCACTTTTTCTTAAAATTAATTTTAAACAATTACCAGGGAGCAATTGTCAAATGCAGAATTTTATACTGAACTTTGATGGAAATTCAAATTTTGGATATGGAATATCAGTAGATTTTTTTGAGTTTCTCAAAAACAAACAAAGCTAGAGACTTGAAATTTCGCATAGATGATTTTCTTGTGAAAGATGAAGCTAAGTTCTTTAACCCTTTCGATGCTAAAGTTAAGGGGCAAAATCGGACCATTTCTTCTCCCCTCTCCCATACAAATGAAATAGTAGGATTATCTCGAAAACGGTGTGTCGGGACGAAAAATTTATTAAAACAAAATGTGTTTAGAGTATGTTTTTACATAACTATTTCATACATTAAAACCCAATCGGTCTATTTCTTTTCCCTCCCCATACTAATCAAAATTGGGTATGTCCTCATATAGAGTATTTGACGATTACCCGCTGATAATTGTTGTTTTTCTTAATTCTTTTATTTGCCTTCAACATTTCTGAAGTTTTTTTTTCTCTTCTCGCTCTCGTGTTGTTTTCACAAAAGTTGATAGAAAAGTGATTTCTAGATTTCTAAAATGTATACACAATAATTAAGCTTAAAAAATATGATAATTTCACACTATAAATATCTTAAATTTGAATACAAGTTCTAATTTATTTTTATGTTTATTCTGTTTTTCTTAGTTTAAAATTTTAAGTTGAAACATTTTGGGCTGGTAGCGCCTAAAATCAGCACCTAAGAGCCTAAAGCCGATGAAAAAAAAAATTGGCGTCAATGGGTTTTGAAAGTAACATCCATCAGCTGAAGGAACACTGAGTTAAAGATAATTAAATCTTAATTTTAATCGTTTCTGAATTTTAAGGGTGAATTTTTGATATACTAAAGCAAGAATTCACAAACACATAAAATATTCTACAACACATACATTAATCCACCATTAAAGATGTCTATTGTGCGTACCTCTGTCAATAAATGATCCGAATTGAAACACAATTTTAGAGAAATTTTCTTATTGTGCACTTTATTTCTTCAGTTTTTATTCATATATGAAAGTATTGTTTCCATTATATTTATTATGTAATATGAATGAGTGTTGGTGTGTTTTTCTGTATTTTAATATTGTGTGATTAAAGTTGTCCTCTTTGTGTGTTAGTTATAAACATTTTGAATATTTATATGTCATGTTTTATACATGTTTATGTTTATTGTTATGCGTATTCCAATAATATGTAAACAAAATCCACTCAAATACAAACTTAAAATTTTTTTTGTGTTTTGTTTTTTCGTTTCATTCCTATTTTCCATCATCAATCTGGAATATCCGGGGCTATTCATCACACATTCTTCCTATGGCAATATCACATATGACACTATAATAAATGTATATGAAAAACTACCAACTACTACCCCCAACAAAAATAAATTTATAGATCGAAAACTATTCGTTGGCATGCTTAGTAAGCAGCAAACGGAAGAGGATGTAAGACAATTGTTTACACCATTCGGAACAATTGAAGAGTGTACCATACTACGAGGACCAGACGGTGCCAGCAAGGGTAAGTAAACTACTTTTCTTAAGCCATATCAAATGTATACCTACGCAAAGTTTATACCGATTTTATTCTTTTTTTTTTCTTGTATACTTAGTTTCCTTTTCTCAATAACAACATTTTCTGAAATCGCAACACTTCGATAACTCGATGCTCAGATGTTCAAATAGGAATAAGCAATTCGTTTAAGTAGAAATTAAAAGAAATTGAATTTTTCTGTAAATTAGAATCAATTTTAAAAGAGTTTTTGTAAGAAAAATATCTGATGTGAACAGCACATGACTTTCTCATACAAAATCTACATCCCCACCCAATTTACATTGGAACCCGGCCGGCGTAAACATATTAGTCTACATTTTTTCACAAAATCTGAAATATCTTGATAACGGTAGAAGACATCGATTTACTGTAAATGGCAAAAATGTAGAGAACTCTAATATTATTAGTTCTTCCTGAAACTGTTTTTTTTAAATCGTTTGTTTGCAAGAAATTCGAAAAAAACTCTTAAGGAGACTTAAGTTTCTTGCCGTGTAGCTACTAATGAGAGAGTCTCTTTAATGCGTCTCCGGCAGGGTTCCCACCCCAAAAGTGATAAGCGGAGTGTTACTGATCGAAAAATAGTAGTGTCAGAGGGATTTCAGTAGTGTCAACTTTTTTAACAGTCATTTAGAGTTTTATTGAGACAACACATTTTGTGTGTTACCGTCTAATGTTTTATTGCATATCATATCAGTACATTTTTATACCCGTATGATCAAACCAAAGGGTATATTAGATTTGCCTCACCGTTTGTAACGCCTAGATCCCGTTATTACACACAAAAATGAATTACACCAGTGTGTTTAGAATGATAAAAAAAATTGAATTTTGCATGTCCGTCCGTCCGTACGTGCGGGCGCACGGATTGAGCTAGAGACTTGAAATTTTGCGCAGATTGGTTTTTCGTAAAATGCAAGGCTAAGTTCGTTAATGGTCAAAAATGGACCATTAGGGGGGGTACCCCCATAAAAAATAAAACGTTTTTTCCGAATAAATCAAAAACGGTGCATCTTATCAAAAAAGTGCAAGAACAAAAGTTATTTAGGATATGATTCTACATAAAACTCCCATACATCAAAATCCGATTGGAATAAATTTTAAAAAAATCTTATTGAAAAGTTTGCCTTCAAAGTGGAATTTTGATACAACTCTTCGTCGTCCACTTAAATCACCATACGGGTGTTCAATAATTGCCAGATTGACAATTATAGCTTTTGTTATGTTTATTAACTAAGTATTATATGAGGCGTTAAAAGCTAGAGTGGACCAACCCACATGTCGAAATCGTGATTTTTTTTGTGTTTGAATCACTATTGCGAGTGAGTTTCTAGATAAAAATTTTTGTATGCACAAAAGAACATTTCAACATTGAGTAATAAAGTCCACACAATTTTTTTTTCCAAAAATTTACAGTAAATAATAGTACAAAAGTGAAAAAGCTTCACAAACTCGATTATGTGGGTTGGTCCACTCTAGCTTTTAACGCCTCATATGTTCCTTTTGGTCAAGAATCGAGTGCGTTTAGTCAGTCACTTTTTCATAGGGAATACCTAAAGTACTTAAATATTTTAGATAGAGTCTGAATGATTACATATTATAGGGTAGGAGCGGGCCTGTTGAATTACTTTTTAGAATTTAGGTTGTAGCGCGCACATAAAGTCACATATCGCTCCAATGGTTAAGCCATTTGATAGAGTGATACCTTGACTACATTTCATAGAAGAACTTTTTTTTAAATGTTTTATTAACTGGCCTTCAGGTCAATTTAAAGGGTGATTCAACATGCCCGCCGATTTACAAGTGGTGCGGGTAAGATGAATAACTATAATTTTCCATACATTTTCCATACATTTTCCATACTTAAGAATGAAAAAATGTTGTTTTTAAGTATTTTATTAAGTAAAAAATTTAAATATACACTACATAATGTAAATCTGAAAAAAACAATGGAATTTACGATTTACTCAATCGCTTATTTCATTTTTTTTTGTTGTCCAATTTTTGGTTGTTTTCCTGCTGAGTTTTTATAAAAAATGTAACAAATCATCAAGAAACAAACAAAAATTGATAAAAGAACAAAGGAAATGTGAAACCAACGTCAAAAAACCAAAAAATACGTAAGAAAAAAATGATTCAACTTGCCCGCCAAGCCGTTATTCAACTTACCCGCAATCCACTTTTTTGATATTTTCTCTTAGAAAAATCACAAAAACAATAAATTTGAATGTCCCACGAGGTTTTTTTTATTCTAGAGGTGTTGCACAACACTTTTAATACAAAAAATTTCCAGATTAACAAAAATTTGTGTGAGAAATGGGTAAATCATTGTATAGTCTAATATTTACTTTTAGAGCCAAAAACACACATATTCCTGTCACTCACGATATAAATAAGGCATCGCTGTCAAAATTTTATGGCAAGTAGAGGACATCAGTATTAACAACATACTAAAATTTCAAAAGAATTGACTGAGTAGTATTTTTAAATTTGGCAATAAATCAACATGCCCGGTAATTCAACATGCCCGCTCCTACCCTACATATTTTTTAATTTTCCCCAGATAAATGAAATTTTCAAATCTAGAAATTAACTTTCTTTGTAGCACGTTTTTTATATGGCGAAAAAGGTAGTGTTTTGAGTTTTTCAATAGTGTAAGTAGTGTTAGGTCAAATTATGTCGAAATAGTAGTGTAAAACTACGATAGTAGTGTAAACGGGATCCCTGGTCTCCGGTCTTTAAAACGTTTTGATATCTATCTCTTGGTCTCCGGAGACGACTTTTGACATTTCAGGAAATTGTTTTGTGGGAACGAGAATTTGTTTCGTTGTTTTGAGATTAAAGGTCAGTTTTTATAAAGAAAAAAAGTGTTGTTACTTATTTTATATTTTAGATTAGTGATATTGTTGTTATGCTTGGTGTATGCACTCCAGAGACTTTGCTTTTAGAGACTTTTTAGTAAACGTCTCCGGAGATCTATTTTTTGATCTCCAGACTTAAATGTCTGTGATCGTGTATACACTTTGGAGATTTTTGGCTTTTGTACCCTGGAGACCAGAGACCAAAGTCTCTCGTCGTGTATTTTTACCTTTATGTTCCAGTTTTTAATGAAAATATCTCGATAACGGTAAAACATATAAGAAAACAAGTAAAGTTGAAATTCTGGGAATTGCATCTCATAAATTGAACCACCGAAAAACTGTTCGTTTTCGAGATAATCGCAAAAAGTGAATTTTGTAAAATAACGGCTTGAGATATCGAGTTACAGCGAAAGAGAAAAGTATCTTCAATCATAAGACTACTAAAAAACGGGTAATTTCGGAGTAAATTGCGAAAAACAAATTCAAATTTTTGAAAATCCGCCATTTCAGTAACTTCCTCCGGTTAACGGATTGGATCGTTCCATTTCATGGCAAAACATCTCTATAAGTTTTCGTGGCTTTAGCTTAAGTAATATAAAAAAAATGTGAACGTTAGTCTGGTTGACACACAGAGAAACATTTTTTTTTTTTTTTTTTTTTTTTTTTTTTTTATGTAAATCGACCGTATTCTTTTATTTATAGTATGTTCGACAGGCTAATCGGTCCAAAATTAGCTTCAATGGTGTTGATTGAAACGCATTAATTATTCCTTTTTTGTAGTTTTATTTTTTTATTATTATTTTATTTTAGCTGCTCAACGTTTCGGTCACGATGGTGACCATCTTCAGGAGCCTTATGTAAATTATTTATTGGAGGAATTGCATGTCGTGTTTATGTTAATGTCGGTGTAATAAGAAATTGAACACTTATGTTCATAATCAGCAAAAGAGTTAAATTAGCCATTTTGTGACGTCGTGTTTAATTTATTATATTTGTTTATTTATTTTCATTATTCTTGGATTTATTCTGTTTTTAAGAGAAACATGTTTGTAATATAGCTCTCCGTGGAAAAATCCGTGGACAAATTAACACCGCCATAACATAGTTGAAAGTAAGTACTTCGCAGTGTTGTTCGAAAAAATTTAACACCGTAGCGCGGAGTTATTTTGACATTTCTGTTTTAAGGAGCTAAATATTCATTTTAACGCCGTTTTAACCTGAATTTTGTATTAACTCCGAAAAGGAGTCAAAAATTCACTCGAACTACTTTCAGAATGGGTGTTTACGTTTAGAAAAGGTTTGTCAATTGGCTTCAATGCTTATTGGAAAGGCGAATGGTTCACAAACTTACAGGTCCCATGTTCTAGTCCGGGTAAAGACTTGCAATATTAACTTTGAAAACACGAGAAAAATCAAAACATCTTAAATGGTTGCAAAAAGATAGAATTTGTGAGGTTAAATTTATTTGTTTTCTCATTCTTCTAATAAAATGGTTCAACACCGAGAATTGCTGAAAATTAACATCCATAGGGAACTCTTGTGGACTCCCTAGCTAGAAGTTCCATTTTCTCCGAAAGGTCCCTCAAAACTCTGTCTCTGTGCGTGATCGACTCCTTTTTTTTCAACAGTGTAGATTAGACCCCCCGTTGTTGCGCAGTTGATAATGATGAACTAGTGTTGATGGTTGACGGTCAAAGTTATTTTTGTTGATCGTGTGGAGGTATTTGTTCATGATTTCTGCGGGTAATGGATTCGCCACTTTACAAATATTAGAGTTTGCTCTCGTGATCTATCTTTTTAGAGCCTATCCTCTAATAGCCGGAAGAAATGACATCAATATCTTATTGATTTATACAAAAACAACAAGGATTGAAAGAAATTTGCCAGAGAATAAAAAAAATTGCCTGTAATGTCACTAATACAATCTATGTATGAACATAATAGGTTTCCTAGAATCCCGAAGTTTCTCATATATTGTAGATAATAGCTTAAGGTTATCGCGGTGTGGTTGAATTTGTTATACTCTTCAGTTCCATGCACATGAAATGTTTTATAATATCATATATTTCTACTTTATTCGATATTTCCGCATTTTTTTCTATTTGATACATTTTTGCTCGAGCACAATGTCAAAAGCAAACATACCGGATGGCATTCGTGCAAAAACTGCAAACACAAATTGTTCAATTGTTAATACCAACACATCGATACAAATAAAGACGTCTACATGTAATTTCATCATGTGTAAGTTATACAGATTCAAAAAAAAAAAAAGAAGCAAATGTATGACGAATATGTATGCCCTGAGGGATCCTTTGCATTTGTTGACATTATCCACAGCCGAATTAAAATGTTCAGACTGATAGCCTGGGAAATCCTTTTTTTTATTATTATGTAATTAGTATTCAGGTAGCGAAAACTTCCTCTTCACATGGCTATATGAACACATATACGTATATCTGTTATGAAAGCGGACAGGACAAAACCTATATGAGAGTGTATGTGCCATGATATGTGCATTCCAATATCTCAATAAAAGCAATAATCATTATTATTGCCATTGAGTATTAAACTATAAGAAACGGAACGATAAGAACGGAAACGGAAAGAACCCATTGGAAAATGGGGTTGAAGTATGGTGGACGTTGAATGATTATATAAAATTCAATTGTTGGGGTGAGCCACGTTTCGAAACATTCTCATGGGTGGGAATCGTGCAAGAACGTAAATTTCTTTTGACAATCGCACAATTTAGAGCAACGAGTGTGCACATTTTCAAATCGATGGCGATATAATTCATATGTTGAATATGAGTTATTCATGCACGTGTTGAGCCAAAATCGTTCGAAATTGTTTCCATTGCTCCCTTTTAATGTTACTTCAATAGAATATTTAATACCAGACAAATATTAAAGAGAATATACTCGTACAACAAAAAATTTTCAGAATTTTTTATTTTTGTTCTTTAAGGTTTTTGCATCATATTTTTTTTAATTTTTATGGTCTCTCATTAAATACGGTATATATTTCAAATAATTTGTGCGTAGAATACGTCGACTAAAAACCGAAGTTACGAATGACAAAATTAAAATATTTTGTAGAAACTGTACCTTAAACAAAGGTGCAGCGACGATTTTTTCCAGGAGTGGGACGGCGAAAAAATGTTTAAATCCCAACATTAAAAGAAACTCAACAGTTTGATATTATGGAAAAATGGTCAATTTTATATATTTTTAGTTACTCATATTATAATAAAAAATGTTTTCTTTAAAAATACATGTAGAATTTGTTTAAACTTTACTGAATTCAAAACAAATTCGGCTGTGTTTTAAATTATTTTATCTTTAACTAGCTTGCATACCCGTAATTGCCGGGTTAAGTATTTTGTATAAGTTTTAGAATACGAAGAAAACCGGAAAGAGCTTAAAAACTTTTGAGAAAAATCTTATCCTTGCTCTCCGTTGCGAATTAGGAGGACTCTCCGTTGCGAATTAGTCTAACACCAGATTCGTGACCAGCGACCCCGAAAACCCCCTAATGCCATTTTTCTCCTGGATAAATAGGAAAAAGGATATTTGCGTTATCCTTACAGGACCTTCCGTTTCTAATTTCGAGAATATAACACCCGATTCGTGATCAGCGACCCCGAAAACCACCGAATGAAACTTTTCAGTCTCCTATTGAGCAGGATTCATGGTGAAAATCACGGTTTAAAAACACCCAAACCCTCTTTACCCCCCGTTTACCCCCTCAGGGGTAAAATTTCGGAGAACCCCGCCTTTGTGAGCGCCTACGCGATGGTTGTGAAAATTTCAAGTTTCTAGCTTCAGGGATTTGGGCTGGTCGTTGATGAATCAGTCTGTCAGTCAGTCAATCAGGTTAAACGATTTTATATATATAGATAAACAATTTTATTCACTTGCTTGTTTCACAATATTTGAGATAGTAAAAACTTATCTATGCTACTATTTGCCCGTCATACTACATAAATCATGTCCTTTAAAATAGAATTTTTAATATGATGTTTCTAAATTTGTTGGAATACGCAGAACGAACTCCGTGCTTTTTTATCCGCAACTTAAACAACAATTATTTGACAATGAAAAATACTGTTTTAACACATATTGGCATATTTTCAATAAAGTTTTTGTATATCTCAGAAAAATCAAAAAACTCCGCTTAACTGAGGAGTTTTTCCGATTGGACAATATTTACGGCGACAAATTACGGCGACAATGTCGCCCTCCATCTACAATTGCGCACACTTTGTTGCTCTAAAAGTCATTTGTTTATACCCGTATGGTGAAACCAAAGGGCATATTAACTTTGCCTTACCGTTTGTAACGCCAAGATCCCGTCATCACACACAGAAATGAATTACAAATGTGTTTAGAATGATAAAGAAAATTGATTTTTATTATTATTTATTTATTTAAAAGCTTTTATTTAGCTCACTATCTTGTTTGTCTGTTTGACTGTTTGTCTGTCTGTCGGGGTCAAATCTTGCAATCAAATTTTGACCCACTTCCACTCATCCGATTCACTTGAAATATTGTACGCAGACGTAAGTCCAATGACAATACAATATTTTCACTACTTCGTCCTTGTAAGGATAATGGAAGGTCCTGTAAGGATAACGTGATTATCCTTTTCCTCAAATTTTCTGGCAAGAATCTCATCTGGGGTTTTTTGGGATCGTTGAATCAGATTCTGGCATTAAGAAGTCTGTCAGGATAACGGAAGGTCCTCTAAGACAGAAAACTTAATTACAGTGTACGCTAATTAAATTTATTGCCCTACTTTAATTTCACAT
Organism: Chrysopilus asiliformis; assembly: GCA_964034945.1. Taxonomy (NCBI): domain Eukaryota; kingdom Metazoa; phylum Arthropoda; class Insecta; order Diptera; family Rhagionidae; genus Chrysopilus; species Chrysopilus asiliformis. Next base: position 38,881,045 of record OZ035962.1, read on the forward strand.
TTTTTTTTGCCTGTCCGTCCGTCTGTCTGTCTGTCCGTCCGTCCGTCTGTGGCGCGGATTGCGGGCGCACAGATTGAGCTAGAGACTTGAAATTTTGCGCAGATCCGTTTGTCGTAAAATGCGAGGCTAAGTTCGTTAATGGGTAAAAATGGACCATTAGGGGGGGTACCCTTCATACGAACGAAAACGTTTTTTTTTTTGAATATCTCAAAAACGGTGCATCTTATCAAAAAAGTCTAAGAACAAAAGTTATTTAGGATATGATTCTACATAAAACTCCCATACATCAAAATCCGATTGGAATAAATTTTAAAAAATCTTATTGGAAAGTTTGACTTCAAAGTGGAATTTTGATACAACTGTTCGCCATTCACTTAAATCACCATACGGGTTCTCAATAATTGCCAGATTGGCAATTATAGCTTTTGTTATGTTTTTCATTTTATTTTGACACTCGGACGGTGAGCCACATATAACATTTTTTGTTACCCATATAACATTTTTCGTTCATGCATAATAGGAATGTGAATGCAAGCAACACAGCATATGAACTATATTTCCTAATACTTTCTTTAATTGACGAAATTTAGATTTTATGAGTTCCGCATAAGATATCATTTTTAATGAACCATGAAATTTTGTCGGCGACCTGACCGACAGGTTATATTCGATTCAACTTTTTACGACGACAAAGTTGTTCGGATTGATTGTATACAGAAGCACAGAGTCCTAGGAGTTTAAAATCTGAATTGTCGCCGTAAATGTTGTGTGGGGCCAATTGTATTTCGGCCTTAATATGCAACAAGGGTCAAAATATCTTATGTGAACAGCTGAAGGCCTGCCTCTCCAATATTTAAATTTTCCGAAAAAATATCTAAAAATAATATTTTTTAAAAAGCTCAAGAACCATTAGAGATACGTAAAAACTGCAAAAAAGAAGTTCGCTTATATGCATTTTTGTTCAAGAGCGCATAATTTTTGAAAATTTAAAAAAAAACGGTATTTTGTAAAAAAAAAATGTATGGGAGGTTGTATAGGAGGTACGTTACTATTCCAAAAGTTGATAGAAAACTAAATACGATTTTGGCAAAATTTACACACAAAAAATATTTCAAGTCGCTATCTTAACCCGTTCTCGAACAATACTTTCCATTTCAACTACGTAAAAGAAAGTAAAAAAAAACAGTTCTAAATTTACTAATCTCTGGCATTAGGTCACAGTAAAAACTAAATGGACTTTCTACAATATAAAGTAGTTTTTCCTTTCTGACCGGAGTAGATAAAAATTCGCACATGTTTTAACGGAACCCAAAATATGAAAGCATATAATCTTTTAGTTTTCCTGTTGTCAACTTGTTTCTCATGTTCATCTAACTTTATTTTTGAATAATGGTCTCATAAATATAGTCAAACGTGCATAGATAGAATATATATGCTAGAATTTCAGTCAGTATCAAAAATGTATGTATATGTAATATGAGAGATAGTCGCAGTATGTGGAAAATTTATACTATCTGTCTCCATATTCCTTTAAAGATCAACAATGTATAAAGTTTCCTCATAGAATGTACTCGTATATATATATATATATACCCGGATACACATATAAAAATTGATGACAATCGTTTGTATACGAGCTGTTCTTGAGTCGATAGCCGGAAAAGGAAATTGGGGCCATCATACTTGAATCCATGTAGCCTCTAAACATCATATACATATATACATATTGGATAGTCGCTAACTGAAATATTTGAAGTGTATAGACTAACCATTGAATCCTTTTTCAGTATATTTTGATTTATATCCCTTGTAACTGGAGTACGCAAAAACACTTTGATAGACATTGTACCATATATTATATATGATAGATATCCTGACAAGAAGGAAATATACACACACATATATATATATATACATTTTTGCCCTATGTTCTGCTATGCATTTGGGAATCAAGCAGACAAACAAAATTGAAAGTTCGTATTATATGAATAAATATTTCTCCGGGCTTTCCCAAATTCAAGTATAAGACCGAAATTGATCTCAACTTTCTACAATATAATATTTCGATGGCAGATGTACGTATATTTGTGTGTTTTAGAAAACTTGATACTATCTGTTGACACTGACAAACAGAGAAAATATATAGCCAACATTCATGAAGCCGAAAAGTTTTCCACAATTTTTTTCTCGTTTTGTTTTTTGGGGTGATAATGAATCTTACGTGACAACTAAATAATTTAGGCGTAGATTGAATCCGTCCTTCCACAAGTCGAAAACAAAATTGATTTCCTTTTAAGGATGGAGTACATTAGAATGATGATAAAGCTGACTATATAGTGTAGGCCTTTCTCTCATTCGAATGAATAACTTCTTTTATTTGATTATTATGATTATTTCGATGTAGGGTTGACAACCCCTTAAGGTGTGGAATTAATTTAACAAAGAATATGCTTATGACAGCTTAGATTATACATAGAACAAATCCTATGGATGTCATTGGTTTTATCATTGTTCATTTCTGCCCATGTTAAATCGCATTACCGGGATTTTTTGGGGATTTTTTTTTAGCAAATCAAACAAAACAATTGACCTGAATAAAACCTGATGACATTGTCAATATATCTGTAAGAAAAACAAATTAAGTCGAAAAACAGATTGTTTGTAAATAGTTATTCCGGAAAGAATAATCAAAGTCGCTAGTTGAAAACCTGACCATGTAGTAGTGTAAATCTAACAAGCCCATTTTAATCTTAAGGAATTCGTAAATAACAAAAATTTTGGGATCTGGGACTTGGAGATATCCTATTGAAATTCGTGACAGTCAGGTGCAAAGTTACTGTTTGGTCCGGGTTTTGGTTCGGTGTGGTCATAGGAGGGCTGTGAATCGGAGTCGAAGCAAAGTTATTGCTTTAGGAGTCGGAGTCGGTAAATTCTTACAAGAGACTTTAAGATTGGGGGTCAAAGAAAATTGGTCGCCTCCAACTCCGAACCAGTTATTTTACTTCTATTGGCCACTGTCTAGTTTATTGCAGCTCTAGTTAAAGTCAAACACGAATGTATTGAACCAAAGCACAATGTTTTCTTTTGTGGTTTCAGGTGACTTAATGATTTTCTAGCCGAAGGAGTCCGAGTCGAAGTTACCTTCTAGACTTTCAGGAATCGGAGTCGAATATTCTAAAATTTCAGCTATCAAATGTAAAAATGGGCCGAGTGAATAAAACGTAGCAAATACTTTTACTAACATTTTAGCCAAATTTAAAAGAGAAATAAAAATCAATGATGTGGATAAAAAGATAGCTTTTGGTAACCCCGATGTAGACTGCATGCAGACTGCATTAGCTAAAAAAACGTCAGTTTTAGCAAAAGCTATTTTTTTATTCACATCACCCAATGTCTTCTTCTAGCATTTACTTAATTTTTGGCACATAAAGCCTATATAGCATTTACAACACGCTAATAACTATTTCCTTAAAACAAAGTTAAATATAATAAATTTTGTGTCCAAATACTATTTTTCACAAAAAACGGTTAGTTTACAAGCTTTTTAGTATCACGAAAAAAATTTTTTTTTAAATTTTGAATACGAACACCAAAAATAATTCTTGACTTATACTAATTTCAGACTAGCCGCTACCTAAAAGTAAAAACTAGCCTTTATGTACTCACAATTTAGCATTTAATTCGCAAGCAAATACTTCCAAGCATCGGAATTTTTTAACCAAATACTTTTAGATTTTTTTAAGCAAATACTTTTAGATTGAACTTTTGCTTCTAGTAAATGCTTTTACTATTGCTTAAAACTTAAAACATTGACTTGATGTTTATTTACTCGGCCCAGTGACATTACTGGCTGAGAAACTTGACAGAAAACTGGCAGAGAAACTTGACAGAAAACTGGCAGAGGCATTAAAGGGGTACCATTTTTAATTCGAGCAATAAATTACTTCATTAATTGCAATATGCCTAAATTGAGGGGCATGTCAAACGTGAAAGATTTAAAATCAAAAGCGCCTTACCAAAATCTTAATAATTAAAGTAACATTTTTAAAAGAATTTACTGCCGTACCACTACCCCTTTTATATTAATCTACCTGATAAAAATACGACCCAAAAGGCCTATTACTTATTTCAACAACATCTTTAAAATTTAGTGTAATGAAATGAGGATCCATTTAAGAGTTTCCTTCCCACAAGCAAATACACAACCAACCCTTCCAGAGTATTTTATAGTATATTCAACAATAGAAAGCAAACAGAGCAAAACCATCTACTTCCAAAGGTGAATAGCAAAAGGTGTAATCATCCTTCCTATATAGTACATTATAATGCCAACAAAAGTCTACCTTAAGAAGTGTTAAACTGTTTAACCGCGATTCCAGTGAGCGCTGAATTGCAGTAGAAACAAACTCAAGGCTCCATAGAAAATATGTATTATGCAGAACTCAAACAACATACACATTTACAGATTTGTTAGAGAATAAACAATATGCGAATATAGAATTTCATTTTTCCCACTTTAAGGAAAAATTAAGTCACTTTCAAAATAAAATCTCTGAAAGTGCCAACAATATTTAAACATTTCTCTCGCGCAAAAGCGCTTTTTCTGAATGGTGGCATAAGCGAGCAAAGCTCATGAAAGAATCATTCGGGAAAACAGATCTTTATGCTTAGATTCAGAACTGTTCCCAGCGGGACTCTACGTACGAAAACATATCCGTATATACAGATTTCACTGCGAAATAATTCTCTAGCGCCTATTTTAATCGGTGGCGTCGGTCGTTCTTTAGCATCAGAATGATATTTATACATACAATAAAATACAATTTAAAGTTCGCGGCTTTTTAAATAAGAGCATTAATTTTATCGAGCTTTTCTGGTATTTTGAGTTCCAAGTTCCTCTCCATTGTTCCATTTAGTATTTGCGCGCTTCCTCTGACCAAAAACAGGATATCCGTTTTCAAAAGTTTCACAGCGAGTACCGAATTTACTTCTTATTACAACATTCCGGGCACAAAAAGACAAAGGCGTTCTATACCGGAATGCCTACGATAGCGGAAATTATGTCTTTTGTTAAATGATATTGATGCAGGAAAACAATTTGTTTTTTGGCGCGGAAGGTGTTAATTACCCTTAAACGATTTTAAAACTTTAAGTGGATCGATTTAAAGTTTATATCGCAATGGACAGCCAATTCAATGGAATATTTTTGTGATTAAGAAAAATTAAAAACCAATCATTGACCAATTTAAGAATGTTTCCCAAAAAAGTATAGCTTTTTCTTTTCAATCCAATTGATATCTTTTTCATGGAAAAATGTAAAATCATATCGCCCATTTACGACGAAACTGTCATACTTGAAAAATCGTGATTTTTCTAAGGTTTTCAATTGCGTGAGTTTGTACTAAATTTTACAAATATGATAGAAATACTCTCTAATGGCGAATATTTCTTGTAGACTTAAGTTTTTTTTTATTCGATGAAAGAACAAATCAAAACGAGTTATTCTGCATCATTAACTCAAAACTGAGTCATGAAACTGTTTTTGTAACAACATTATATATGTTTCGAAAATTTTACTACGAATGGGTAACATTACAGGGTAAACTATACTCTGTATCCACTTTTCATCCGCCTTACGTCTACCCCGAATCACACGCACAATTTTCCAATATACTCATGTTAATCTCCGACGAACATCAACACCAAATTTCAGTTCAACTACCAATTTTCACACTCGGAAAACCTCGGGAAATCTCTCAAGAGACAATTCGGGAGGCCAGATTGGCAGCTGATTGTAGCACCAAAGAAGAAAACAAAGAGTCATATTTAAGCCGGACTCTGAATAAACCGGAAACCAACTCAAGTCGAACAATTTTCAAATTCCCGTGATTTTGTAGTTATAGTTGGGAACCCTCCTCCCCGCAGATACCGATACAAGTAAAGCGTCTTTCAACAAGGACATAACAATTTTGTATTTAAATAAAACACAGAATACTTGAGATATCGGGCTGAAATTTATTCCAGGTGTAGTGGACATGTTACATTTAAGTATGAAATTGGATGTGGTTCATATGGCCACCGCGAGCACGTTTGCACTGATTGATTCTTTGGAGCCAATTTTCCACCACCCTTCCACACATATCGGCCGGAACGTTGGCAATTTCGCGTTCGATATTGTTCCTCAGTGCCTCTAACGTTGTTGGCTTGTTGGCACAAACCAACGACTTAACATAACCCCATAAAAAGAAATCCAACGGCGTTAAATCGCATGAGCGAAGTGGCCATTCGACCGGACCATCATTTCATTCATCATTTCATTTCATCATTTTCATTATCATTTCATCGGACTCAGAATTTCGGTAGTAAGTATTAATAATTTCCAAACGTTGCTCGTTCGTGAACTTCATCATGATAAAAATGTCAACCTTGACTGACGTTTTAGCATTGCCATACCATAAAAAAAAGTTTCAGGGTGCGTTTTTATTAAAATACAAAATTGTTATGTCCTTGTTGAAAGACCCTTTATATAGTTTGCCGTCTATAAGTATGATATTTGGAAAACTTTTTATCACAATCATTTTTATTTGCAAAAAAGCGTCATATACCTTTTGATCCTGGCCTTCGAATGGAAAAAATCAGGATCAAAAGCTACTATGTACTTAGATATATTTTATTCCTGGAGCCCAATGAACGGAACGAGAACGCAGAAACTGTCACTTACAAGTTTGTTCCATAAAAATTATTTGAAGTGAGCAAGCACAGTAAACGCAGTGAACGCAACTACAACGCAAAAGATTGCAAACTTCTAACTTTGCCGCAGCAATTCTGCGTTGAAAGTTTATAAAGTGAGGTTGGGGAAATGTCGTTTGAGGAAAAATTGATAGCCTTAGTGCCGTTTGCACCAACAAAACTTAGCAACTTATGTACAACTTAAAAAATTTAAGTCGAAGAATTTCTACGGTTTAAGTAGGCTAACCATAACTTAATTTTTTAAGAATAATACGCGCAAACGGGCCTTAATGCAATAACATACAAATAACAAAGATAAAGACCAACAAAGCAAATTTTTGCTTCAAAATTATCCATTTTTGTAATTTTGTCAACTTTATACCACTTTATATTATGTCACTTGTACTACTTCACGAGTTGCCATTGGGCTCTGCCGCTGAAATGTTCCGCTGCGTGACAGGTCACAGCGTTGCAGTTGCGTTCGCGTTGCGTTCATTGGGCTCCAGAGGTTAAACATATTTTTCAGCGGCACAATGTCGCTTATTGGAAAACATCAAAAATTCAACATACTGGTAAGAATGGGGAAGAAAAGTGTTCCAATTGGATTTTTATGTACGGTACAAATGTGTAAAATCACATTCTGAAGTTGGGGTTCATAATCGTCATTGACAAATCGGTTGGGGGAGGTAAAAAACAATTTCTTAAAAAAAATATTATAGGTTGTCAAGTTTTGCAAAATATTTTTTCTTTAGCTTTTTGCTTAGCTTGGAAAATATTTATTTCGTTTGAAACATTTATTAAATTTAATGTTTCAATACGATACCCGCATTCAAATGCTTTTTAATATCACAATCATTTAAATTTGTTGATATTTAGGTAGTTCTCATAAAGGCATCATGACTTCAGCTTTTAATAGTTTTATATTTTCACATTTCTTCAGGTCCATTGACTTTTATAGCTAAATATTCTTAGCTTGCAATTACTTTTGAATTTAAAGGGCAGAAACGACATTCAAAGACGACCCAAAGGCATTTTTAGTATAATTCGTATTTCACAATTTAGCTTGGGTTTTGAGTACATATTCGAAATTTTCTTCCTCAATGCCACATATAAGCCTTGAGCTTGAGACACGCACGTATATTAATGTAAACCTAAGGGGAGAAACATATATTATATCGTATAAGCATAGCTATCGTATAAGCAGAGCTAAAGGAAACCTATCTAATGATATCCTTATAGTATCTGCCCGAACATTAAACAAGTACTTAATGGGAAAATATAAAATGTAAAATTATCCTTATTAGGGTTGATGTTGAATAAGTGAAGGAGAAACTTGAAGTCAGGATACAAAATCGTTCCCTCTTAAACAAAAGTCTATAGAATACATAAAATATTATGCTGTGTATTTTGTGTTAGCCCCGGAACAACGGATAAAATGAAAGAGTCAAATGTTGAGGAAAGGATGATGGAAAACAATAACAGGATAACAAGGATTCAATCCTTGATATTATTATATTTATTTGTCGTTCAAAAATATAGCATGAGATGAGTAGCTGCTGATCACAAAGGATTTCCGCTGTTCTAATTTCAAATTTTAATATTCTCAAAGTAAAATATTCCATTGCCCTTCTAGTAAAGACTTGTCCCAATGTTGTAATCAGTACGGATCAAAAAATTATTTTCCTGGATGTATCCAAATATGCAACTTTAAAATATCAGTTGTGGTCAACACAAAACTTTCTTCTACAAAATATACGACCCTGCGCAATTTACGCTAGAGCCCTGTCGCGTTGTCAACCTAAGACGACCTCCCAATAAATTCTTGGTTTATTCAAAAATATCAAAAACGTACAAAATTTGAGATAACTTGAGAACTGTAAAAGATATCAATTTACGGTAAATGGCAAAAATGTAGAAAATGTTAACATCTTTAATTATTCTTTTAACTGATTTGTCGAAAAACCGTTAGTTTGCAAATTATTCGCAAACATATGATTTTTTACATATTAATGAAAATATCTCAATAACGGTAAAAGATAACGGATAACGGTAAGAAACAAAATTGTGCAGAATGCCATTCTCATTAATTCACTTCATACATTCAGTCAGCAAAAACCCGTTAGTTTTCGAGATAATCGCAAAAAACTGTTTTTTTTGGAAATAACGGTTTATCTCGATAACAGGTGGAGATATCGAGTTATAGCTAAAGACAAAAGTGTGGGAAATTTTATTTTCTCCAAGTTTTGTCATACTTAAGGCCACTAAAAAACGCGTAGTTTGGGAGTAAATCGAGAAAAACGAAATTGCGATTTTTGAAAAACCGCCATTTTGGATACTTCCGGTTAACGGATTTCCACCAAAAGTTGATAGGATCGTCCCATTTCAGGACCCAACATGCCTATAAAATTTCATGGCGCTAGCTCTATTAGTTTTTGAGAAATCTTGTACACAGACTGACAGACTGACAGACAGACTGACAGACAGACTGACAGACAGAAAGACATTTTTTTAATATGACTCCAATCGACTCAGGAGTGATCGGGAAATGTTTTTTAGGCAAAATTAAGAGGTCGAAATTTTTCATGAATACAATACTTTATTATACTCCGTAGAAGAAAGTAAAAATGCAGTTTCTTTAATGCAAAATTTACATATTTTAATATAATAAATTTTCATGTTTTTTATACAATGTGAAAAAATTCTATTGCTGTTTTTTTTTCGTTATTAATATTAAACTGAACGCCCCACATTCTAGTAAAATAGAATACATTGAAACCTCGATACTGTAAACCCTCACTACTGTATACCCCGCGATAGTGTGTACCTCAAATTTTGTTTAACGGCAAACTTACGGAAATGTCACTCTCAGATTTTAATGAAACTTTGAACATTTGTAGAAATATGAAAAATATTCGACACGTATTTTTACTATCCGCTGCTATGAAGGGAAAGTATTGTATACTTTCTGATCCGTATTAAACCCATTTCAGGCCAAATTATGAGGATATATCTGCCTATCGGCCTGCCCATTTTATGCACTTTAAATAACTAGAGAACGCGTTGACCTAGCTAGCGACTTGAATTTTTTTGTAAATAAGTTTTACAAAAATTGTACTTTTCAATCAACTTTCGGAAAAGTGACGGTAGCTATAACGGATACCAAGACATTTTTTTTTTTTTTGAAAAAATACAGCTATAACCATTTAATTGACATTGTTAACCTAATTGTAAAGTTCATTAAAATCGGTTGAGTAATTTTTAAAAAATCCGGTTATATAAAAACCAATATTTATCTCGACGCCTCCGTGCAAGACTATCGTACCTTGACTTACGATATCTTCAGTGTTGAATTTTTTATTTTTTTGGGCAACTTTTTCGCGAAATTTTTGGTGGGAGGAGGAAGGGAAGAAAAGGGAAAATTCCTCTCTCTTCCTTTTGCTCAACTTTCTTTTCCACCACCTTCACACTTTTCCTCGTTCCGTACCGCCTTCCCTTCCCTCCACCACCCCTTTTACCTCCACCTTCCCTCACACCCTTCCCATTCGGACACTCCCTCCATCTTTCACACATCGCGTACCCTTTCCACCCTTCCTTTCGAATGGTTGCAGGGGTTAACAATATTTGTAATGTGTTCAGAACAATAGAAAATTATCAAATACTCGTGCTCATGAGCACTCATAGAATTTTCCAATGCTCATACTCATAAGTAAGAGCTTTTGATTAAACATTTGACTCACTGCTTACGAGGTGAATAAATTACTCATGAGCAGTACTCATAAGTGAAAATTTCCAAACTCTGCCTATAATTAAGCTCATCACAACACAAGGAAACGGGGTTTGAGAGAGTGGGTCAACAAGGGGGAATATATAAAAGAACTTTCCTAGTCTGAACACAACACAAAAAAGCAGGGGAGGGGGTTTGAGGAGATAGCACCACAGAGGGGAAATACATGAAATGTCCTTCCTGTTGTTGTACTGAACACAATACAAAAAATTGTATTTTTTATCTCAAGCAATGTAGAATCGAGTAGGGGAGGGGTTATGAAGGCACAGCGCCACTGGGGGGAAACTTACAGCGGCATCCAACCAGGAACTTCCGCTACAGCTTTCTCTTTAGAATGACCAAAATCTGTCAACCCAATAAAAAGAAAATCGTGTTCAAAATGATAAAAAAAATCTCAGAACTGTTCTAACTTTTTTGGGCCAACCTTCGTTTTCCTCATGTGTTATAGCTTGAAAACGAGTAGTTATTGTCGTCTCAATTGCATAAAAACTAAATAAATGTTACTGGCATAAAGCAAAATCAGTGTTGAACAAATGAATTGAATATCGAATACATATAAAATATCTCAAAAATGATAATAAAAATTCATTGACGTTAGACGAAGAATGTTTAGAAACCTGAATTCCATAAACCCCTATCATCGCAATAATCGTTCTAAATTATTGCGACTTATCTACTCATAATAACACTCACAGCCTTGATTCAAATTTCGTATTTCGATTGCAGGCAACATCAGGAGCAATTCTTTTGTCCACATTAAAACATAAATATTCTAGTATGTTGTATATGAACATAAGAATTCCAGTATGAATTCACCGCAACAGAATCCTTGGAGATTTTAAAATAAAATGTCGGTTAGGTCGACAGTGGAATGCACGAAGACATTCTATTCTGCAACCACAGGAGCGAAATTTCTCCATCTTTACGCCATTTTCTCGTAATAGCACAATTTGAGGTTTCCACACATTACCGAGAATGTCTTTTGATATGAATGTCTTTTATACGTTTTTGCATATACACACATATATGTATATACATACTGCTGGCGTATACCATATAACAATGATGTAGACTTGAGATAGGTAGATACTGCAAAAGTTTACTAAGGACGGTAAAGATTTCCATCGCGGACAAGCGTTCTTGCGAAAACGATGCTAGAAATGAAAAAAAAAATAATAATAATAAAAATAAACCGAAAAGCAAAAAGGACATAGAGGACTATATAATAGGTTTTGTGTAAATGTACGCTGATAAAAGTAGACGATTTCATCCGATTCCATTGAAAGAGCAACAAAATCTTTGGATGTCGGTTTCACTTAGTTGACGGTTCCCATCAAGGGCAAACCACGATCTCCTCCATACATTTAGCTACATGACGATATGATTCTCTTGTTACCTATCTGTCGCCCAACCCATTCCCTTTAATCCTTCAGTCATTTTCGTCCTTCAGCGAAACCTAAAAAAAAAACTAAACCAAACCAACGAGCAAAGGTAACTTGAATCAAAATCTTATTAACTTCACTGAAGTGAGTTCTTCTGTACTTCAAAGTAGAATTTAATTACATTTTCTGTGCTGAAATTATAGAAGTCGTATAGTAGTAGTTCTAGTTATACCATAATATATGTTCAGTAATATTCAAACAGAGCAGAACAGAATAGGATCTTGGTTAGACAACGATGATGACAACGACGGCAATGACGTTGATAGACTGAATAGACGATAGCTTGCGGATGTCGAATAATGAAATCCTTGCAAGATTCTTGTAACACGAGAGTTTGGCTTTATTACAACCATCCTGTCATCCGCATACATTAGGTTCGACTGTAGGGCTTCTGTGGTAAGGATTTTCATCCATATGGGTATACATGTTCGCTTTTCGAATATTTATACGAGAATAGAGACACAATTTCGTTGACAATTTTTTTTTTCGATACACTTTTATATACAAATATAGGTACTTACATACTCGTATGTATGTTTATCCGAACGGGTAGGTATATGTCTTTATGATAATATCAATATTGAACTACAAAAACTGCTATAAATATCTATATATCCCCTGACATGCTTAGCTGTTGGCAATGTAAGACGATATTTTGAACTTGTCTCCCAAATATCTTTCAATTATCTTCAGGATGTTTTTCTTTTCGTCAAGAATTCGATCTTAACAGACTGTATTATGAGTCGTTTATACATGTATGATTCTCCTTTGGCCGGTTTTCCTTTATAATTTTCGAGATTTTCTCCATCCTTGCTACGTATTATCTCTTTTATTTCTGTTGTTTTGCTTTTCCTTTTACGCACATAAAAACTTTTATCAGTTAGGCACAAAGGAAGAATTTGCAGCACAGCCCTTAAATAAAAAGCAACGGAAATTTGACACTAATTTTCTATAAAAAGCTTGAAAATGAATAATTTTTATTTCACTCGTTAGACATCGCATGTGTTGTTCTTGTTCTTGTTGTTGCTATTATTTTTCCGGCGCATGAAATTTTCCTCGACGGCACCTTATAATAAACTCGGCTACAGGATCTTTTCTTACTTGTGAGTATCAAGCCAAACTCATTTCCGGTGTATAATGACCAACTTAATTCTAACCCATGGCGGATTTATATACCAAACGAAAATTATATAAAATTACATGACCAAGAATACAATTCTATATAAGATGCTTTTACTGTACGAAAAATTTCCATTGTAGATATACGTAGTAAAACTGATTTTATGGAATATAGTCTGAAAATACTGTCATCAGCACACTTAACTTTTATAAAACGATAACAAAATCTCGTTAAGGTGTTAACAGATTTCGAGCTTTTTGTTTCTCATTAAATATTTTAACAAAAGCACCAGCATAAAATTAATTTACCTCGGTATTTTGTTACAATCTTCTTGGACAATAACGAGTGAAATAGAAACCATTTTCGTTGTCTTTGCTTTTCTTTTCCTTGCCTTTTCAGCGATGTCGTCGTAAAATTGAAGTTAATTCGGTTAATTTAAAAAAGTATAAACCAAGGACACTTCTCAGATTTTATAGAAGTCTGTTAAATCGCTCGGTGCTGTGTGTTTGTTAAAACTTCTTGAGCTAGATTATTGATTTTAGAAATGAAACAAGAAACCAAGCTTAAATAATTAAAACCTATTAAAATTCCGAAACAAGAGACAAATTGCTGCCCCTGTAAAGAGGAAAATTGTTTAAAAAAATCTATCAGTTGTGATTGACACAAAACTTTCCTCTTCAATATTTAGTTTCGGAAAAATATGTAAAATCTCGTGAACCGTTAATAATACGTAAAATTAAGGAAAAAATGCAGGAATTTTTTTTTTCTTTGAATTTGGTTTATCCATTTCTTCAGAAAAGTGCATTGTTTTCGATTTTTTTTTAAATTTTCTTTCAAATGTCTTGAGAGGCGTTAAAACCTTTCAAGGTAAAAATGTGAAAAATTTATGCTTTTTATATTTTGTTATAATCATTTTTTCCCAAAAGTGCATAGGTTTCGAGAAACTTTCGAACCACTGTTAAAAAAAACTGTATGTGAAGTACCTACCCGTTACAGCTACCGTTACTTTTCCAAATGATTTTCATAAAACTCATTTGCAAAATACTTTAAGGCGCTAGCGCAACGCGTTCTCGAGCTATTCAAGATACGTAAAACGGGCAAACAGATGCACGGACGTCCTCATAATTTTGCCTGAAATGGATTTCCTACGGATCAGAAAATTTCTCGGTTCTCGAGCCCCGGTTCTCGAATCGGTCTCCGTCATGAATACAATACTTTCCCTCTATTCCTAAAAAACTTGTCATCAGATCATCAATATGACCTATAGGCCGAAAGTTAAATTCCAATAAATATTCAGGACAAAAACATTTGATTTTAATGAAAAATTTCCGGTAGTCTATAAAGGTTAAGGAATCCAAATTTTCACCAAAAAAAACTTTAACGCTTTGCATATTATTAAGAATTTGTATTTTAACGCAGATTTTTCAAAATACCCAAAATATGAATTTTTTCTAAGAATTTTTTTTATTGCCTTCATGACGGTCAAAGTACAAATAATATACATTAAAACCTCGATATTGCATACCGTCGATAACAAACTTACGGAAGTGTCACTCTCCGATTTTAATCATACTTTGCACATTTGCAGAACTATGAAAAATATTCGACACGTATTTCTCTATTTGGCCAGTATTTCGGATTTAAGGCGTATCCAAGCAAGAAAAAGTTTTTTGGCAATTACTCAAAAGCTAACGGTTTGATTTGAGACGAAACATAAATGTATAAATGAATAAAATATTTAAAAAATTATTTTTTGTTATTTATAATTGAAATCATAACAATATTTTCGTTCCTACATAGCGTATACCTCCCTGGTTTGAAACCGATATACGGTATCGAGTTTTCAATGTATGTTAGATATTTTATATTATAGTTTAGCATAAAGACCGAAATACAATTGGCCCCACACAACATTTACGGCGGCATTTCAGATTTTAAACTCATAGTATCCTTTGCTTCTGTATACAATCAATCCGACCAACTTTGTCGTCGTAAAAAGTTGAATCGAATATAACCTGTCGGTCAGCTCGCCGACAAAATTTCATGGTTGATTCCTTGTAACCACGTTAGTAGCGATTTTTACTTAAGTATTTCTATTATTGTCCATATATTTGATTGAACTCAGTTGTTGAATTAAAGTTTTTATTTGAGATACTTACCTGAATTTTTAATATATATCAAATGTTCTTGAATTTTGTATAGACTGTATTTATTTTAAGTGAAATAATTAATAAGATAGTATTTAAAAAAATGAAATCTTATGGGAACGTCATAAAATCTAAATTTCGTCAATTAAAGAAAGTATTAGGAAATATAGTTCGTATGCTGTGTTGTTTACATTTATGTACATTCCTAATTTGTATGATAATTGGTAACAAAAAATGTTATATGGGGCTCACCGTCCGAGTGTCAAAATCAAATGAAAAAGAAATAATGTTTAGAACAACAAAGTATGCGCAATTGTATATGGAGAGCGACATTTCGCCGTAATCTGCCGCCGTAAATGTTCTGTCGGTCCAATTGTATTTGGCGCTTTACACAAAAGTAAGGTTGACCTCACCGTCTCTCCTCAAAAATTAGTTCGATGAATCATAATTAAAGAAAAACCAAAAATTTTATGAATGATTGTAAATGAAGAAATAACGAGAAAAAAGAGAAGGAGCCGTAAAATCCTACTCCACTAACATTTTTGGCACGTACCAAGTACTAAAAGTGTATCTAATATAATAACAGACATGTGCCAATACAATAAAAATGCTAGTAGAGTATAACTTCCGATGACAAAGCTACATGTTCGGAAAAACCACATCATAACGGCTCACTGGTTCTCAAGTCAAGCGCTCACTGGTTCTCAAGCCAACCTCACTGGTTCTCAAGCATACAGAAATTAAAATTTCTTCAATTCTAGCACTAATAAAAAATCTCATTTAAATTCTCACGAAGTAATCGTAACACATTCTCAGGCTATTATTGATTCACTTAATCTAAATAGGTCCAAAATGAAATGAAATCACTTGTGCCGTTTTTCATTAGGATTTTGGTTAAATTTAGGTAGGCCAATTGGTAACGTGTCCCAATAAATTTTTCTATGAAAATTTCGAAATAGATGCTATTGAAAATCGGTTTATCTTTTTTCTTATTCGAAATGTTTTACTGCCAATAAAACGAAACGTGCAAATATATCTAATGGCTATCCGTTTAACCCAAATATTTATGGGGATGAAACCAACAACGTGATAAACATTTCAGATGGGGATGAGTATTGAATTCCAGAAACATTGTTACCCTTCAACACCCCAAATGGTTCAACTCCAAGGCCAGTTGTAGGTTAGATCAATATGAGCAAGACTTTGCCTTCCTTCAGTCGTGATGGTAGTTTACATCATATAACATACAGAAAAACGTTAAACCTGTTAAGAATTTGTAATTAGTTTTTTGCTCCCTTCTTCAACAACATTGCCATATTCTTGTAAAATTGCTATCCTTCACACGAGCCACTGGTTTTTCAAAACTATAAAAATATCTATGTGTGGATGTGATTTAATCTTTTTTGTTTTAATAATTTTTTTCTGTGTCTTAATTAATTTTTTTTATAGGAAAATCTACAAATGTATAACCAGATTACTTTTACAGAGTTGCGGTTTATTGTATTCAGAGAAATATGCATGGAGAATTTTCATTTTCTCAGTGTGTCACACATACAGCTTAGACTCACTATATACGACGTTTGTAGCTAAATTTTCTGGTCTTTTCAGTCGTTTCTGGACAAAGTGATAGACATTTAATTTAAAAAACAATTTTCTATAGTTGCGGCAGTCAAAGAAACAACTAGAAAACACTACAAAAACGATATTTCTTGTTGCAGGGATGAATTGTGTATTATACAGTAAAACCTAACACAACCCTGAGTAAGCCGATAACCTCTTTAAACTGAACAAATTTTCTGGTCCCGTGCAGCTCCCACTTATACAGATTACATCAATAGTGGATTTCGCTAATTTTATTTAATAGACAACATTTAATTTACCGAATATACAGAAATCTGATTCTATCTAGATTCTATTATAAATAGATATAATCATTTGATTAAAGCTCAATACATGAGGAACCTTTAAACTCATAGTTAAATTCAAAGATCCAATTTTTTGCAAGTCATTTTATTACGGTAATGTGTAAAAAAATGTATAATACACTGTGCAAAAAAAGGAATTTTTTCCCGACCTACGACAATTGGAAGTTCCTTAAGAAAATGCTAATTTGATATATAAGAAAAAGTATTAAAAAAGGAATGAGTAGACGATGACGCATATTAATATGCATAATTTTCTGTCACGCAATGTCTGAGTTGGGAAAAAATAGGTTTGGTGCCACAATTCTTCATTTTACATGTATTTAATCGATGCACGATTACAAAATGCATTAGTGTCCCGCCGCCAAGTTACCATCGGTAATTAATTCTTCGTTAAAATAAATTACTTAAGTGGATTTTCATTATGAAATTAACTTTTGCTTTTTCATTTGACAATTTCTCGCTATTCATTAGTAAATGTCAGTAGAATTACAAATATGAGAAAGGGGTGCTATTCAATTTTTCTACAAATTCATTTGATATTTAATAAAAATGTTGTAAATAGTGAAAATAGCCTCCACAATCATTATCACGACTAACCTTTAGGTAATAAATATAAATTATTAATTAATTTATTAATTTATTTAGTAATTTTTCGTAATTTATTTATAATTTATTATTCTTGCACTTTTTATTATATTATCGAAGAGAGTTTTGCAATTCGCCCGAAAACAGTGAATTTTAAAACTTTGAATGAAATTTTCCAAGGTGAAATTTTTTTAAAATTATATCTTCTAAAGGTGCCGCTCCACATGAGAGTAAATACGCGAGTAACTCTCAAAAATTCTCGAGAGTTACTCGCAGGAGGTGGTCCATTTGAGAGTTAATTTCGGCGATTTTTCTCTTTTCAAGACCAATATCTTGATTTTTTTGACATCTTGCTTTGGCGAGTTCTCGAGAGCTACTAGCGAAATTCAAACGCCGTTCGTATCTGACAAGCAACTCCCCGAGAGTTCAGTGGGTGTGTGTCGACTAGAGGGTAGAATCACTTTTGACAGCTCGCAGAAACTAGCTAGCGAGTTTTTGTGAGTTTCTGCGAGCGACTCTCAGAGACGTGTCCAATTGCGAGTAGCTGCTATCGAGAGGTTCTCTCCGGCATTTACTCTCATGTGGAGCGACACCTTAAGACTTCGTTTGTAAAAATGTATTTTCCTTCTTCGTTGCCGCAACCGGTTTCCGGCCTTTACCTATAATGTCTCTATCCAAATGCCGATTTCTTTCAGTTTTGCTCCCCAATTCTTTGCGAGTGCTGATCCACGCCATCTTGCCATCTAAGGTTGGGCTTCCCTGGTCGCCTTGTTGTTCATAACTTATTATATTGTTAACTCCTTCAATCATTCAAAAGGAAGGATGAGAAGGATACGGGATGTGTGGAAAACGGAAGAGTGTGAGGTGAGGAAGGGGGATGTAAAAGGGGTAGCAAAAGAGTCGGAAGGGAGGGGGCGGTGCGGGACGAGGAAGTGTGTGAAGGTGGTGGAAAAGAAAGTTGAGGCAGAAGGTCGAGAGAGGAATTTTCCCTCCTCTTTCCTCCCTCCTCTTTCCTCCCTCCTCTTTCCTCCCTCCTCCCACCAAAAAATTTCCGAAAAAGTTGCCACAAAAAATTCGAAAAAAATCGCAGACAATTTCCCAACAACAAAATTCAAATATATAAATATTCACGAGTGAGCATCATATGTGAGTACTCATTAGTGATCAACAATTGGTTTACATGTTTCTTTACCAGATTGCCACTAAAAAGTAAGAAATATATTTTTTGTAAAATAGAATCGACTTAAAAGAAGAGTCTAACAAAGAGAGTTAAAAATAACTAAAGCGCTAATAAGTAAAAAATAATTTTTAAAATTTATAATTTGTTATATCAAGTACTGTCAAATTTGAGTACCAGCAAAATTTTAATTGTTATTAAAATCTAACGTAATGAGTATTCTTATATTTGTAAATATGAAGGCGAAGCGACATCCGCATAGTACATCTTAAACCAAAAAAGTCTCAAAATGACTTACTATCGTTTTCTTGCATAGAAACTGTTATTGCTCCGACTTTATATTTACAAATATAAGAATACCCATTGATATTACTTGATATACCAAATTATAAATTTTAAAAATTATTTTTCTAGGCGAGAGCTTTTTTTTAAAAAAAATTAAAACGAAAAGTCCTGTAAGAATGACGTGAATTTCCTTTTTTGTCTATGTCGGGAATTTAAAAACTATGGAAAAACTCTGTAAAGATAATGTGAATTTAGTTTTTCCCCAAAAATCAGCAAAAGTAGAATTTTGATGTCGCCGAGCATGGCGCGGTCTCCCTGGTACTTTTTTTTAAAGTCGGTTCTCTTCAAAAAGAAAATGTCTTTATAAATCCCAGTGTTAAATTGATCAAACAATTTCCATTACTTATACCCTATGTATTTCATATAACCACTAAAATATCTCAAAATATTACATATCTATACTTGTTCATGTATAAAACCGTATCAATTGATTTTTGCAACTTTGTATATTTGTCTCGTTTTTGAACTTTAATTTACCAAATTGTATTAATACAGTCGTGCCCTGATGAAAGTACACCATATTGTATACGAAATAGGATGCAATGCATTCGATTATACCACCCCATATTTCTGCTTATATGGGGATAAATTCAATTATTGTTTCAACTGAAACAAAATGTGGTCATGTCACAAACAGCTGTTAATGACGTCATTTCATTTTTACCGCTTTCATTCGCAAAAGCAGTTATTATATAAAATAGGGGGTCGTAAAAGCAAATATAGTATTATATGCCGCCGTGGGATATTCACTTTTTCGGTTGGGTAAAATAGTTTCATATGCAGTGGCTGTGGAGGAGGCGGAGTTGTGTCCAATGTTCCGATATAAATTCATCTCAACATAAAACAGATATGTATAAACGAAATGAAAAAAATAAAATAAAAATAATTACAGTAAAAGAGTGGATAAAAATCACAAAACTCATGGATATGAACAAAATATGGTGGACAATATTCCTCTCCTATGTTTGTTTTTATTTAATTGTTTTTCTCTCCTCCCTGTAACTTTTTACAATGAATATTTTTATTGGGGTCCAGTAAAAGCAAAAGGATTGTTTGAACTGTCACTAAAATATCCTGGTTTTTTTTCTCTCGGCAAAAATTTTAAGTCTCATTTCCCAGCAATATTTTTGTGTGTCGTAAAAGTCCTCAGGGAAGGAAATGCAAATTAAACTCTTGTTTATTTTGTTTTAAATATATTCTCTTATTTGATTTGATGTATACTGCTTGCGGAATTTATGTTTTTATACAAAAAAAAACTCTCTGTTAATATTTAATGAAAGTTTTGTTTAATTTTTCCCACAATTTTTTCCTCAAATTCTCCTGGAATGAAATGAATTTTCATTTGATTAAGTCATTGTTTATTTTAAGTTGTTTTACAATTTTAAAACACATACATCCAAATGATTGACAATAGTTACAATATTTTGACTAAAAGTAGTTTTGCAATCTACTTCTCAAGGTTAATATCTTAAGAAGTTATTATTTCAAATTCATCACAAAATGTTAATCGCTCTGGGTTTATAATTTTAAATACACAACCCACTTTCGTATTGAAAAACTGTGTTTTTTATATTTCGTATCTTCAATCAGCTGTTAAACTCTCTGTAAATTTGCGACGAATAAAATGAAGACCACCTAAATTAACCACTGCGGTTGAAAAACTGCACATAGTGTTTTACACAAATTTAGGGTGTGTTATTAGATATACGCTACGCATAGAACCGACTTTTAATTTACTGTCTTTATCGTTTAAATTTTAGAATAAAATATTAAATAAAGTAAAAAAGACATCATATTTTTTCCACCCAGTGTGGACGTTTGCTCTTTGACTAAATGAAGGACAAAAAAAAATGTACTCAAGGCTACCGCGGCAGAATGCCTTTTTCTATACATTTCTTAATATTTTCTTTTCAACAGTTCACTTGCGAATAGTGCCATTTTTTTTTGTTGGAAAAATTATCACCTGGGTGACACGCACGCATTCAAATCAGGTGCATAAATATTATTTTGAAGAACGGCGCAAGGAAACCAAGTGTACAACCGAGGGTATGGATTTACCCGATTAACACTGGGCAAAGAAGACAGATGTAAGGCATAACTCATAATAACGACTGCGGTTACAACTGCGATTACGATTACGATTACGATTACGATTACGATTGTGATTACGATTGCGATTACGATTACGACTACGATTGCAATTGCGATTGCGAATACGATTGCGATTACGATTACGATTACGATTACGATTACGATTACGAATACGATTACGATTACGATTGCGATTACGATTGCGATTACGATTGCGATTACGATTGCGATTGCGATTACAATTGCGATTACGATTGCGATTACGATTGATCTTCCTCCACCAGTGAGATAAGAGCTTTCATGTATCTATCGTTAAAAGCTTTGATCTCATTGGTTGAGAAGCTTCAATCGTAATCGTAATTGTAATCGCAATCGTTAGTCTGATTTGGGCTTAAGAGTGGTGAAAAGTATTCGCTTAGGCTGAATGTACTATAAGCAAAAATTTGCAACAATACAAGCCGTAATTGTCATTTTTCGAATTCTACCCACGACTGATTTATGATCCACACACATATAATATATTCGTTGTAAAGTATATAAGTACAGATATGGATTTTAACGCCTTAGTTCAGCGGAGTGGCCTTCTTTTACCCAAAAGATGACGCATTTTAGAAATCTTGTGTAATGTGGCACTATTAGTCTACCACTGGTCGATCAGCGTATTATCTAAAAAAATCACAACTCGGCCATGATCTGTATTACTTTCTTAAAAATTTAATGAATCTGAAATGTAAAATGAAGTAAATGAAATATAATATAAATGTGATATTTGAAATTTTTGTTCCATAGTATTATTGCCGTCTAAACAATGTGTTAGATAAGAGATGGATATTAAAAGTATGCCATCATAAACTATAAAAATTGGCAACGAATTATTCTGCGATGGTTTTTATTATCGCGACAAAGTGTCGTCGATGCTTTTGCAACTTAACACATGGATCAATAAGTCCCGAGACTAACCCAGAGATGACGCTCGTAGTAAACCAGTAACCACGTCTTTCTAGAGTACTAACCTTTGCTTGAAACGTGTCAAAATTTTAAGTCGATCGGACCAGAAACAGCTGAGTTATCGAGGTTGGAGTAAAGTCGTTTTGTAGTTTGTTTAAAAAATGGAAAAAACCGAGTTTCGTGTTCTGATAAAACATTGTTTTTTAATGGGTAAAAACACCGTGCAAGCGAAACAATGGATTGAAAAATGTTACCCGGACTCTTGTCCATCAAAAGCAACGATTTGTCGGTGGTTTGCCGAGTTTAAACGTGGTCGTACCGACACAAATGACGCGGAACGCTCGGGTAGACCTGTGGAAGCCGTTACACCGGAAAATGTGAGTGAAGTGACAAAAATTATAATGAAAGATCGTAAAGTGAAGCTCCGTGAGATTGCTGAGATAACACAGATATCATATGGAAGTGCATTTACTATCCTTCATGAAAAATTGAGCATGAAAAAGGTTTTTTCCAAGTGGGTGCCGCGATTGCTTTCGATGGAACAAAAACAGCAACGAGTCGATGATTCAGAAAGCTGTTTATCGCTATTTACTCGCAATAAAAAAGATTTCTTGCGTCGTTACGTGTCCATGGACGAAACATGGATACATCACTACACTCCAGAGTCGAAGCGGCAGTCATCTGAGTGGCGCACAGCTGGCGAAAGCCGTCCGAAGCGTCCGAAAACGCAGCAGTCAGCTGGCAAAGTCATGGCGTCAGTTTTTTGGGATACGCATGGCGTGATTTTCATTGACTACCTCGAAAAAGGTAAATCGATCAACAGTGATTATTATATTGACTTGCTGGTGCGTTTGAAGGAGGAAATCGCAAAAAAACGACCGCACATGCAGAGAAAAAAAATCCTTTTTCACCAAGACAATGCACCCTGCCACAAGTCGATGAAAACAATGGCAAAATTGAACGAATTGGGCTTTCATCTGCTTCCCCACCCCCCATACTCGCCAGATTTAGCCCCCAGTGACTACTGGCTCTTTGCTGATCTTAAAAAAATGCTCCAGGCAAAAAGATTTGGCTCAAATGAGGAGGTCATCGCTGAAACTGAAGCTTATTTTGAAGCGAAAGATAATTTTTTTTATAAACATGGTATTGAAAAATTGGAAAAGCGTTGGAACGATTGTATCACCCTAAAAGGTGATTATATTTATGAATAAAAAAAAAATTTGCAAAAAAAATGTTGTTTTCATTGTTAGTCTCGGGACTTATTGATCCATGTGTTATTAATGTAATCCATCAAATATTTTGTACGTTTCAGACAAATCTTCAGTTGTATGTGATCCTTTTATCTTACCGAATATTGCGTGGTCATAAAATGTCCAAAAATGTACACAAATCATTTATGTATTGAATATACATACATTCTATGTATTCTGATCAGCAGCTCATTGGATTCGGTGGGTGGTATATTCTTTTACGAACACTAAGCTATGATACTTTTTTGCTGCTTCAAGTTTTTTTTTTGTTACAGATCGTAAATGTATTTTTATTGGAAGCAAAAATTTTTATAGCTTGAACAGAAGGTTTCCGTTTTGTTATTGATTTATAATTTTATTATGACATCAACACCACTGAAATTCATGGTAGAACACATCTCCAGCCGATATGAATACCTTTATGGATTTTATACTTGTATTTCAAGCTGATATCGAAGAAAAATCTAATATTCCACCACACAATATCAACATAACATTTACGGTCTCCGATATGTAGAATTTTCGTATAGGTACATAACCAGATTAACATGAGTGCTAAAATCAACAACTCCCCAAGGCAAAAGCAATTCGGGTTTAATGGATGATTCCCGTATGACCTAAATAACATTGCTTTACTCCTTTAAAAGCCTCAGATCACTGGTAGGAAAATAGCGCTGAATCCAGGAAAACTTGCCCATAACAGAATATTTAGGGAGGGGCCAATCAAATCAAAAATCGTAAAATTTACAACATTAAAACTGTACTCACATTCAACAAGGGTTTTCATTGCCTTTTAGACATTCTGTATGCAAAAAAGCCTTTCGCTAGAAAAATACATGGCTTAAAGTGTGATCTTTCAAACAAGGCGAAATTTTTTATATAAATTCTTTACGTCGCGTCGTGTCGCTGTGGATTTAAATATGGACACACTAAAATTTCAAAAGTTTGAAATTACACAACATTTTAAAAAAAATAACCGAAAATATTGAGCAGCTGTCCATAAATTTAGTAGGAGGTGGCGGTGGGGGTCTGTGAAGACGTCATTAAATTTCATATGAAAAATCGCGAAAAACCGTGACGATGGGAGAAGAAAAGGCGAAAATTAGAGTGACATATTGACAGTCCCTGATTTAAAGAATCTTTTGTAGACATTAATATACGCGAAGCATGTATAATTGTGGTCGTTATAACAAATGATAAGTAATGTTCTTTGAAATTCCATTGAAACCTGAAAAAAGAAACATTTTAAGAAAAATTGGTCCATCTACGCTCAAAAACATGCCCGCAAATTTCTAAAAATATAGTCGTAGAGTTCAGGAATTAATAAACAAATATCTCAATATTGAACCTAATTTTGGTGTACTTTCACACATCTGATTGACTTGAAACTTGGCACCTTTATGTAAGTCCGATAATTTTGATTTCCGCATGTCCGTCGGTCTGCCTGTTTGCCCGTGAACCCCATAACTTTCTTTGAGCTAGAGACTTGAAATTTTGTATAGTTACGTCACTCGTACGCTAGGCTAAGTTCTTGAACGGCCAAAATTTCTCCTACTCCCCTCCCCCAAACACACAAACAGTTGTTTGCAATTTTCTCGAAAACGCTGAGGCGTATTAAAAAATGTTTAAAGGTAAAATCTGTTTAGAATATGATTTCACATAATCGTTAAAACCCAATCGGACTACTATTTTCTCCCTCTCCTATTCAAATGGATTTTTTTATACTCTATATGATATATGATCTAGAGCAGGGGTCGGCAATTAGTTTCCATGGAGGTTCGGATAATTTGAAAAAAAAATTTCAAAGTCCCTAAAAAACTCAAACATTAGTTAATAAATTTATTTATTTTTGTGTTAAAAACACAGTTTAAGCCGTTTAAGGTAAATTATTTAATAGAATATAATATAAATAATAAAGTTTCATAATAATAATAATAATAATACAATTTTATACTTGAATAGTTTAATGAGAGAAGTGACATTTCTTGTCCTGAGCCAGTTTCTGAACAACTTCGTAGCTACGTCAATCCATTATCCCGTTGGAGAAACTTCAAAAGGATTTTTTTTTTAATTGCGACAGTATTCCAATCTCTGCAAAGTCTTCGAATCTCTTACCAAATTCTTCACCAAGGCCTGACAAAAACTTAAAAACACACTGCAATATATGTTGAAATTCTTTTTATATTCAAGTATAGCATTAAAGAAAAATATTTTTGGCGGTCCATTTATTTTAGGTCGGCAATACCGCTGAACCAATCATCGGACAGAAAAATAAACTACTCCAGGATGTTAGGTATGACAAAAGATTTTGATTTTCGCATGTCCGTCTGTCTGCCTCTCCGTCCGCCCGTCCGTGTACACCATAACCGTGTACACCATAAGGGTTGAGTTAGAGACTTGAAATTTTGTATAATTACATTTCTCGTAAATGGCTAGGCTAAGTTCTTGAAGGGGCAAAATGAGACCGTTCCTTCCCCCCGCTTCTCCATACCAACGAAACAGTTTTGAACAATTTTCTGGAAAACGGTGAGTCATATTGAAAAAATTGTGAAGATAAAATGTATTTAGAATAGGATTTTACATAACTAACCAATAAATCAAAATCCAATCGGACCAGTACTTCTCCCATCTTCCATACAAATAATACTTTTTCCCGGTTTTCTCGAAAACTAGGCATCGTATCGAAAAATTTATGAAAACGTAATGTGTTGAGAATATGATTTCACATAATTTATCTGTACATATAAATCTGGTTGACCTCTCGTTCCCCCTCCCATATACAAATTAAATACTTTTTTTTCTGTTGTCGAAAATGGTGGGTCGTATTGAAAAATTTATGAAGGTAAAATATGTTTAGAATATGATTTTACATAACCGTTCCATACATCAAAATGTAATCTGATAACTCCTTCCCACCTCTTCTATATAAGTGGATTTTTTAAATAAACATTTTGTGTCATCATGTAGAGTATTTGACGATTGGCCCCTGGCAATTGTAGCTTTTCTTATGTTTTATAGACAAAACAAGTCTGTGCCAATAAAAAAAACAAATAAAACATAATGAAAACTACAATTGGTAGGCAATCGTACAATACCGTATATGGCGAGATTATAAACTTTCATATGGAATATTTTGAATTGGAAATTTTGAATTTGAATTGGATCAGATTTTTTTTAAACTGAACAGATTGAACTTTGATATATGAAATTGTTAGTACTTTTGCAGTATTTTTAGTACTTTTGCAGTATTTACGATTTATTAAATATTTAGTATTTTAAATACTTTTTCAATGTAAAAATGACGTTACAAATGGTAGAGTTCCTAGTTTTGGAGCTGTTATATTAGTTGCGTTTTTTTAATATTCTAGAACACAGAACATTAAAAAAACGATCCAGAGTAAGTGGGCAATTTCTTCGAATTCAATCGCAACTAACTTCACGTTGGTTACATTAGTAGGCCGTTACTGCTATATTTTCTTGATATAATCACGATTCGCTATCTCCCATGATTAAAACTATTTCGCTGTCGAACAGAACCAAAGAACCACCAACACAAAATCCTCAATTGAGAATAAAATGTCAGATTTATTATGTTGAAGTTAGCAGCATTTCATTACCGTACATTACCGTATAAAATTTCCCTTTGTTCCAAACGCTGTCCGAGATGAAAAGGTGGTGCAGGATTTTGTATGGAAAGCTTGTTCTGAACTGCTTCAGAACATTAAAAAACGCAACTAATGTTGTGGCTCGATTATAGTAACTGACTCGGTTATTGCAATAGGCTCTGGGTACTATAATTGCGATTCACACTGTATTTGCAATAGACTTATTTACTTTATTTAATAATTTTTGGCTACAAAATCTAAAAAAAATAAGCATAAATCAATCAATAATAATATCGAAGGATTAATCTATAATCGAATAATGGTAATGCTAAAATGGCCTAAACCCTAAGGAATTATGAGAGCTTTTCAAACCTCAAAACTGAAAACTTGATTAAGTTATTTTCTTTCGCAGAAATAGCATAAATTGTATTGTTCAAAACAGTGTTTCTCTGTAATACAATGTAGTCCCGTAACATATTTACCAACAATATTTTAAACAAAATTGTATTATATTTCATTTGGGGATTCAGAGAAACACGAAAATTTTGTGGGCCTATAAATTAAGTTCCTTTTCATATTATTACAGAACTATAGATAACTTAAAAAATATTTCATTTATATGCTACTCTAGTACACCTACTTTAGATATATATATACAATAACAGACACACTATTTATGCATATTTCCACGCACAGTGTCTTTATAACATTAAAATTTCTTCTATTAGTCGTAAGAGAAAAGTTTCTGGCGAACATCCCAACATAATTTTAATTGCAAATTTTCTCTCATTGTGTCGAAACTTTTTGATTTAATTTCCTGTAATTAAACTTAATGAAAGAGTTGAAATTTATTTTGCAAAATGACGTCCCAGCATACTTACACGCAAACTCATACCTATAGCCAAACAGAAATAACGAAACAATGACAATATGATGAACCTGAAAAAATAGAAATGGTATCATTAACAAATGCTGTACATCTTTTCTTACACTCGAAAAAAAACAACAACAAAAAAAAACAGAAAGCAACTCATATTTAGCGATAGGTGATAAAAAATGCTTTTTGTGTAATTTCACTTCAGGGAGTTTTTATCCTCTCGGCATAAGATGCAATTCTATGAAGACACTCAATCCTTCTCGTTTGCTTGAAAATTTGATTATTTTTTTATTACTCCGTTGACGATGGTCGTCGACTTGGCCAGATCGAGTTAACTACAAAGTGTGCCAGCTAAAGAAATCGAAATTAATTAAGACGATGATGTCCTTCTCAGGTGCGCAGATCTATTTTCATCCATCCTTCCGGGAGTCACTTGAAAACTTTGTCTTTTAAGACACTGTGGATCACGTACTTTTTCACTGATACTAATATAATCGGGGAATTAAAAGGGCTCAGCGAGTCAAACACCTGCAACACAGTACCTGATAGTCATGACCCGCAGAACCCACTCAAACGATGACGGCTTTAAGTAAAAGTCAAGTGCCCTAATGAAATGAGGTGAAACCATTGCCGAAGGTATTCACTCCATCTTTAATTCCAGCCAAAAATCCAAAACCCTGTCGTAAAAACTTTGCACTGATGTTAGTTGGCTACCCACCCGACTAGCCTGTCAGCCTATTTAACCCTTACCATCCTGTACTTCAGATGTCAATTAGGGTTGACGCTAAGCCAACGAACAAAAAGATACCAAATGTAGGTAGCGTTCGGATTATGCAAACGTTTGTGTGTTTCTTTGTACTACTTTTTTTTCGAATATCTTCAAAGGCGACATACATACAAAGATATATTAGAGCAAGTTTTGTTTGTTTGATTTTTTTTTTCTTTTGGTCTGGTTAAATTTCAGTGGATAGAAAATACCAACGGTATAAACGGTCCAAATAAGGTTTTTTTTTGTGTGTTGAAGAAGGGTTAAAAAAAGGCGAAATGAAACGCAAACAAGAAACAAGAAAATTCTTTGGGTACGCTGCTAAAGGAAAAGGAGTGGAAATTTGAAATGAAAAGTGAAAAGCCCGCAAGGTTGGATAATGAAGAGGAAATATAAAACATAAAAGGGGCGCTTTTTACTGAATTAAGTTTTGAGGCTAAAAGCTTTCAACTCTATTCCGTTAGTAGCAGCAGTATGTACTACGTTGACTTGCGCATGTTTGAGATGAAAATTTCTCATTTTCTGTTCGTTTACTGTACATACCTATATGGTTTCCGTTTATTATGCGTTTTCTGATAACAAACAC
This sequence comes from Chrysopilus asiliformis, assembly GCA_964034945.1. Classification (NCBI taxonomy): domain Eukaryota; kingdom Metazoa; phylum Arthropoda; class Insecta; order Diptera; family Rhagionidae; genus Chrysopilus; species Chrysopilus asiliformis. Next base: position 38,910,422 of record OZ035962.1, read on the forward strand.
CCGTTTCTCCCTTTCCCGCTACTTGCGCATATTTTTTAAATTACAACAACAAAAAATAGCACTGAACTATATGGATGAAAGAACAATAATAATAACAACACAAAATTTTATGAAACAAGAAGGGAGAAGTCTTCTTGCCAGTTGCACTTGTTGATGAAGTGGTTAACCCCGGTAAAGTACGAAAATATTTACCCATTATGAGAAATTGTTGCCCAAAGCATTCTACCGCATTTTATACAAGCACTAAAAACATATTCCGACAAACGTATTTATATTTTGTACTTTTTGAAATTCTGATTGCTAACTGCTTCATTCACTCACACGGACAAACTGATCCAACTGCTATAATATAATGTTTATCACATTTCAAAGAATCATGAAAGCCAAAATGTGTTTGATGTTGCTCCGGTTTTAGTGCTTCCAAACAAAATAAAAATAATTTCATATGTTTCTTTATTATAATTTCATTTAATTTGTTTACATGACAACTCATATTTTTGACAATAACTTAATTGTATATTCAAAAATAACCAATTTTTTTTTTATGTTTCAGGTATGTGAAAAGACAATTTAATTTTTTCTGATATTGCTCATTCGTAGTAAGTATAAAACTATTAGAATATATTCTAAAGCTATCACATGCCGGGAAAATTTTATTTTATCGGTGCGGTTCGCTAGGATCTTTATATTTTTTCCTAGCTTTATCGGGTCAGATGCTTTTAAAAACAAAAAAAAAGATAAGTCGCTCGGCCATAGGGGAAAGCGGAAGCCCTCGAAAATTGAAAAAATATTCACCCCTATTCCTGTAACCGGCGGGACGTGTATACGCCACGCAAGTTTTATCTCGATCGAATGAAATTTTCTTATTCTAGTAGACGTAGAAACGCAGTTTTATTCAGCCCCGCGCTGACTATTTTGACAGTTTTGCTGATTTGATACGCATGAAGTTTTATTTGTTCAATTAAATGATTGTACTGCGTTAACTTATATTTAGTTAAAATTCATTGAATGTATAAATAAAATTCACATTTTTATTCAAACTTTCTATTTAATTGATTGGTCCCGCAACGATTTACTCGCGGGAAATAAATGTATGGAAAAGTCAAAACATTCGCGGGTGCGTTTAGTGTAATACCGAAAGTAAAACGTTTTCAGCACCACGGCACACGCCGGGACAATTGCGTTTAGCAGAATGCAAATTTTCTGCGGGAAACGCCAAATCCCGCGGCGTACACGTCCCGCCGGTTACGGGAATAGGGCTGATTATGAATAAAAAATTTGTTTCAAGAGTAACATATATAAACCCTAAATATTGAGAAACTGGAACTGCAAGCATTGTCTATGTCATTTAACTCACTTATTATTTATAGGTGATTTGCAGGTAAAATATAACAAATTAAAAAAAACATAAAAAGGCATAAAAATGTGACAAGTTTTCGAAAAAATGACATTTAACGAAAAATAAAAATAAAAAATTCACTTTGGAGACGAATATCTTCGGACTGGCAACTCTAACATATGAGACCACAATGAACAAAATAAGGGTCATACAATTACCTTTCAAAAAAGTATAACTTGGAAAAAATCGGTTCATATATGTAAATGCATGTTTTGTTGGCACCCTTTTTCCTTCCGTTATCCTTGCAGATCTTTTAACCCCAAAAACCCCCACAATAGATTTTTTCCCGGAAAACTTGAAAAAAAAATAATCATGTTATCCTAACAGGACCTTCGGTTATCCTTACAGACTATTTAATGCCAGAATCGCATTCAGCGACCCCAAATATGGAACTTTTTCCCAGAAACTTTTTGAAAAATGATAACCATGTTATCCTTACAGGACATTCTATTATCCTTGCAGACTTCTGAATGTCATAATCGGGTTGAGCGACCCCAAAATCCCAATATGAGAATATTTCTCGGAAAATTTTAGGAAAATGATAATCCTATTTTCCTTGGTTTGGTTTGGTTCGGTTTGATAGGAGGGAGGCTCACAATGGAACCCCACGCACGTAGGCCTCAAGTTGGGCCCATTGTACACCTCCGATGTCCCTCGCCGAAGCAGATTGAGCTCAAGTACGGTTGTTTAGCCATCCCGCCAGTGCTATATATTTCCGAAGCGGCTCCCATCTCTGAGTTCCTGCCTCATGGAGTTCCTCTAGAAAAGGATGGCCGAAGCATTTGACGCGAGTACGCGTTAAGGCTGGACAGTGACACAAGAAATGCTCCACCGTTTCTTTCTCTTCTCCGCAGCCCCTGCATTGTGGATTATGCACCAGCCTCATCTTAAAGGCGTGATCCTTCAGGAGGGAGTGCCCAGTTAGAATCCAAGTCGTTAGACAAAGGGGATTCCGTTCCAGATTTAAGAGGCTCTTGGTAAGGTTTGCATTTATGCCACCCCATAATTCCTTTGTTGTAGTGCCGATCTGGCACATGGACCAAAGTTGTTGGTTCTCCTGATCCACCCACTGTTTAAGTTGCAGTTTGAGGGTTTGAATCGGAAACCCAACAGAAATGGGTTGACTGTCCATACATGTACCCATACGAGCAAGTTCATCTGCATTCTCATTTCCAGGAATATTACTCTGCCCAGGAACCCAAACCATTTTAAGGTGGTTGGTTTCGGAGAGTCTCTTTAGGTCTTCCTTACATGACTGCACAAGCTTAGATTTGGCAGTGTGTGAAGAAATCGCTTTGATGGCTGCTTGACTGTCTGAGCAGATGCAGATATCCTTTTCAGTCACTGCAAGGTCCAATAGAAGCAGACTCGCTTTTTTGATTGCCATTACTTCGGCTTGAAAGACCGTAGCATGGTTGTCTAATTTGAACGATCGCTCCACTCCGAGCTCCTCGCACAACAGTCCAGCGCCAGTCAGGTTATCCATCTTGGGACCGTCTGTATATACCGTTATGTCCGCTTCAGGTGGTGTGACAACTCCTGTCTCCCGGAGATCAATGCTCTTGCAAAAATTGGCCTCCAGGTAAGACTCCTGTTTTCCGTTATCCGTATAGATTTCTTAGTGCCCGAATCGGATTCATCGACCCGAAAAACTTCCAGATGAGATTTTTACTCTTAAAATTTGAGGACCTTCTCTTATCCTTACAAGAACAAAGGTTTTGTATTATCAGCGAACTTTACATATATATGCAAAATTTCAATTCAATCGGAAGTGAGTCAAAATGAAATGACTGGCAGACAGACAGACAGAGAAATACGAAGGCAAGTTAATTAAAAGCTTTTAAAAAATTTAACCCGCGACGACGTCCTTGACGACCAAACTCCCTAACCGACCAAACCACTTAACCGGTGTGAAGATTTGCGTAATAAATGAATCTCTAAACAAAAATTTCAAAAAAAATTGATGTGTCCGATGGAATGCAGGGATCTCAAAAATGCTTTGACTTTCCTGGGAGAAGCATAAAAACATTTTATCGCATATGTTTTGAGTATACCTTACGGATTTTATCAGTAACTCCGTGAAGATGTGGTAAGAAAACTCTTTTCTTTGTATCGGATGCAGTTCCATTTATTTTCATTTTCTTGCTGTCCGGTTGTAGTGGGATTCCAGTTTCGCATTTTTCGCTATCACCGTAATTTACCAACGCGCGATTCACATCCTTGTGCTCATCGTTCAGGTGTTCTAAGTATCAAATTCTGTGAGGAAAGATACCACCGATCTTAAGTTCACATGACAATGGGGAGAATTCGCATGCAAAGAACGGTCTGTATGTGTAGGTTTGTATATATCGTGTGTCTTAAACTGCCGTGACTGTGTCTTAAAATTTCCACATCCAGAAATGCTAAGATTTAATCCTTTTCCGCTTCCATTGTGAATTTTGCCTTTGTACGAATGGCGTTCAACAGGTCTGAAAACTCCTCAATGTGATACTGCTATACGAATATAATCAGAAAGCATCATCCACATACCGCAAGAATATTTTCCTTACACTTTCAATAGACCTTGCTGTTTAATCTAGCCCAGTGTTTACGACACAAATTTTGGACCTTCTCCGCACGAACATTTTCTGTGGACTCTGTGGACCCCTTGGAACAGAGTTTTTCGAAGCTTTTCAAATATACTTGAGAATGCGAAATTTTTCAGAAGAACCTTCACGAAAATCTTTCACAATTTTCAAAATCTTTCAAATCTTTGAAAATTTTTCAAAGTAATCAGTGTTGCAAAAATTGTGGTAAATCAAAACCTAAAATATACAGAAAGTCGATATAAAAAGAGAAAATTTTACGGTTACTAAGTGTCCATCAAACCCTTGTTGTCTTTCCAAGTTATTCTTCCAATAAATAAACTCCAGATAATACAAAATTAATGTTCACCCTATTACTTAACATTGCTGCATCACATTTTTAGATGAACGCAAAAGGGATGATGATCACCGGGTAACAAATACCATGCCCAGAAATTTAAAGATGCCAACAAGCCAGCCGGCTTGATTCAAACATATGAGTATTACATCCTGTAGAGGACCTGGCCAGTTATGGGCTGAATTGACGGGATCATAACATTACTGAGCAAATATCCTACTGGCATATAGTATAACAATATGTAGTCCTGTAAATATATTTTTCCTTCAATCTTTTTTTATTCTGTATTATGTATGCTTTATGCCCCCAACTTTTTACATGTTCTGTCTCATATTCATGTAATACGAAATCACTGAACTGAATTTTATTTGATACGACATAGAAGTTTTTGTTTTGCTTGCTTTTTATGCTGGATTTTCCTGTGCGTTCAAAATAAACACACTTTACCGCCAGCGGGTATTGCTTTGTAGGTTTACTCGTACAATATGCATAGGCCCATCATTTTAGATATGAAGAAAAACAAGAGGAAAATCTCGGAAAAATCCGCCTCACACCCATCTAACGCTATATAAGCATATGGAAAATGGGCTGAAGAATGTAGTAAGCGAAAAAGGATATTTAATGCTAGAGGTATAGGTTATATTATGAAGTGTAGCCTTTTTAGACAAAAGATTTTTTCTCGTCGTACCTTTTTTTATTTTTATTTTATTTTTTTTTACCGTTTTGAAAAAAAAATGAACAAAGTGTGCCAAACGCCAGATAGAGCTTTTCTCTGGTAAGCTCAAAATACATTTTGTAAATCAATTTTAGGGGATTTACTCGCAACCAACAAAAAGTGGAAGCAAAAATATATATGTATGAAGAAGGTTAACAGAAAAACGTTACAAGCTTTCTTCATAAATTTCGTATACACTTTAAGAGATACCGAAGTGGAAAAAATCATTCTGAGATTTAAGTTTACTTACCCCTCTGCTCGTATCCGATGCCTGTCGCTAAACGCGAATATTCCCTGTGTTACAAAAACTCTGAAACCATATTTTTCGTATATATATATATATATATATATATATATATATATATATTATCCAAACATTTCTTGAACGGTTTTTTTTTTTCTTTAACTTTTTTTTTATTTTTTGTTATTTCTGCTCTAAGGGGACCTGTCTTTACTATTTTATCTTTCTTTCTGCATTTTGGGTTTGCTTGCCTTTCGAGCAGTACGATATGAAAGAAGTGGATTCTCTTGGGAAAACTGGGATTTTAGATATTTCTGAAATTTATTTGATAAGACATTTTGTGTTTTCTCCCACTTTTTATACTAAACTCTACGTATAGAATAACTTATAGCCATATAACATGCATTGTATATCAAAATTCGTTACCATATTTAGGTACCTACGAATATAATTTTGTAACATACAAAACTATAGGAAAATAATAAAATATATTGCTGTCAGAAAAGTAAATACTTTGACTAGCTAAGGTGTACCAATCACTTAAATAACTTTTTTTCAAAACCTACACCAATTCATTTAGTTGTTATGTCCCCAAAGCAAATGGATTATGAAAGCCAAATCTGCTTCTAAATCGAAAGTTTAATTTGTTATTTTGAGAAATAGTCATATTACATGTTTCAAGCTCGCAATAAATAAGAGCAGTCATATAAATATTTTATACCCAAAGATTGTCGGGCAGGTAATTGTATTGAATATTCGATGGCAAAAATCTCTTAACTTTTGGCTTTATAATATTTCCAATACCATGCACGCTTTCGGGATAATCCCGAAAAATTGTTCAATTGAATGTGAGGGTGTAGAAGGAATAGTATCTTGAAACAAATGTATAGGCTACTAGCTTGCATACCCGTCGTTGCCGGGCTAAAGTTTTTTGAACCAAAAAATCCAGAAATAGCTTAAAAACTATTGGAAAAAATCGTTATGCCTTCAAGACCGCCCGTTCCGAATTTTAAAATTCTAACACCATATTCGTGATCAGGGGCTCCGAAATCCTCTTATTGCCAGTTTTTTCGAGGAAAAATGGTAAAAAGGATATTTGGGTTATCTCCTTACAGGAGTGATCAGCGACCCCGAAAACCCCCGAGTGAAACTTTTCAGCCTTCTATTGAGCAGGATCAATGGCGAAAATCACGGTTTAAAAACACCCAAACCCCTTTTACCCCCTTAGGGGTAAAATTACGGAAAACACCGACAAGTGAACGGCGAACAGTTGTATCAAAATTTCACTTTGAGTCAAACTTTCCAATAAGATTTTTTTAAATTTATTCCAATTGGTTTTGGATGTATGGGAGTTTTATGTAGAATCATATCCTAAATAAGTCTTGTTCTTGCACTTTTTTGATAAGACGCACCGTTATTGAGATATTCGCAAAACACGTTTTCGTTCGTATGAAGGGTCCATTTTTGCCCATGAACGAATTTAGCCTCGCATTTTACGAAAAACGGATCTGCGCAAAATTTCAAGTCTCTAGCTCAATCCGTGCGCCCGCAATCCGCGCCACAGACAGACGGACAGACGGACGGACATGCTAAATTCAATTTTTTTAATCATTCTAAACACACTGGTGTAATTCATTTTTGTGTGTGATAACGGGATCTTGGCGTTACAAACGGTAAAGCAAAGTTAATATACCCTTTGGTTTCACTATACGGATATAAATCTGTGGTCACAAGTAATAGGGGCTTAAGTCGAATTTCTTCATTTTTCAGGAGAAGCATTTTAATATTTATGAAATTTTAACTGTTGGTGGGAAAGGGGTATCAAACCGAATTCAAAAACCTATAACTACAAAACGTTATGAAAAATAAGCTTTTTACGATTGGTTTAATCTGGTTTATTCAAACTTAATATTTTCAGAGAAATTAAGGATTATTTTACTTTAGCCAGTCTTTCAAAACTTTTTTATGTCTTAGAAATGGCTACAATCAATGGCTAAAGTCAAGTTAAGCCCCTAAAAACCTACACCCCGATTTGAAAAAGAGGCTAAAACAGACTTTAGCCTGCTCGTTTCGGAAAAATTAAAACCGAAGAATCAACTAATTCGACTTAAGCCACTATTCCACGTGCAAAAACGATCAAATCAATGCAGCTTCGCGCCCATAAGAGTGGATTAAGTCAATACAAAAATATATGGGATTTGACTTTAGCCGTTCTTCCAAATGCAACTTGGAATTTTTTTGACTTTAGCCGTTTGGGGTAGTAGCCTATAACGGTCAAAAATGGTCGTAGAAACTAACGGGTTAGTGGAATTAAAAGCATTTTGGAAGGAGAACACGATTCTGTAAAAACATTGAAAACGGCTAAAGTCGAGTTAGGCCCTTACAACTTGTGACCACAGAAATATCTGATGTGAACAGAACATGACTTTCTTATACAAAATCTACATTTCTGCACAATTTACCTGACGAATAAAATATGAGTTTACATAAAAAGATGAATTTTTATTTTACGAAATCTGAAAAATCTCAATAACGGTGAAAAATATTGATTTACGGTAAAAGGCAAAAATATATAGAAAATTTCAATACCTTTAGTTCTTTCTATAACAATTTTATCAAAAAGCCGTTAATTTTCAAGCAATTCGCAAAAATCTTTTATTTTTTACCTTTTTACTTTCTTCTACGGAGTATAATAAAGTATTGTATTCATGAAAAATTTCGACCTCTTAATTTTGCCTAAAAAACATTTCCCGCTCACTCCTGAGTCGATTGGAGTCATATTTAAAAAATGTCTTCCTGTCTGTCAGTCTGTCAGTCTGTGTACAAGATTTCTCAAAAACTAATAGAGCTAGCGCCATGAAATTTTATAGGCATGTTGGGTCCTGAAATGGGACGATCCTATCAACTTTTGGTGGAAATCCGTTGACCGGAAGTATCCAAAATGGCGGTTTTTCGAAAATCGCAATTTCGTTTTTCTCGATTTACTCCCAAACTACGCGTTTTTTAGTGGCCTTAAGTATGACAAAACTTGGAGAAAATAAAATTTCCCACACTTTTGTCTTTAGCTATAACTCGATATCTCAACCTGTTATCGAGATAAACCGTTATTTCCAAAAAAAAACAGTTTTTTCCGATTATCTCGAAAACTAACGGGTTTTTGCTGACTGAATGTATGAAGTGAATTAATGAGAATGGCATTCTGCACAATTTTGTTTCTTACCGTTATCCGTTATCTTTTACCGTTATTGAGATATTTTCATTAATATGTAAAAAATCATATTTTTGCGAATAATTTGCAAACTAACGGTTTTTCGACAAATCAGTTCAAAGAATAATTAAAGATGTTAACATTTTCTACATTTTTGCCATTTACCGTAAATTGATATCTTTTACAGTTCTCAAGTTATCTCAAATTTTGTACGTTTTTGATATTTTTGAATAAACCAAGAATTTATTGGGAGGTCGTCTTAGGTTGACAACGCGACAGGGCTCTAGCGTAAATTGCGCAGGGTCGTAGATTTTGTAGAAGAAAGTTTTGTGTTGACCACAACTGATATTTTTAATGATATCTTAATAATGGTGCAAGATAGCGGATCAGAAAGTTCAGAGCTCAACCCTTTGAACTATCAATTGTAGAAAATTTTAGAAGAGCAATCCTGCTTAAATTCTATCGTAATATCGAATCGTTGAAAGATGATTTAGTGAAACAGCAGCTTTAATATCTCTAGCCACAACTAGGTATATGTACAAGAACTTAATACTTGTACTTAACAGATAAAATGGAGGAAAATTATTATACTCGTAAATATATAAAAAAAACATATACAAAAAATTAGTTATTAATTTTTGATAGGAAAATATCCGAAAAATTGGCAATTTGAGCCCTCGGCATTTTCCAGGCTGTTACGTTGTGCATTAATTGAAATAAAATTTATCGCAAGATGAGCGAATGAGGTGGCATATCAGAGTATTTAGCTGTCACCCATATTGGATATTTTCCATTTACCCTCAGCGACCAGTTTGTGTTTACATATATTATCATATCAACATATTATAGAATGTCTATACCATACTGGACACATCACTGAATTACATTAATTTGTGAAACACTAAATATACATACATAAATGCATACAAACACACATATTTCGATAGATAGACTGAAGCTCAAGCAGAAATTTAATTTCATGAAACAATCAGTTTAATGCGAGTTTTTACGTCACGTTTGTTTTTTGGTCACAAATTTGAGTTGATTTAATGTTTATTCATGCGGCCAATAGCTTTACAAAAAAAAGCATTTTCACGTAGAGTTTTTTTTTATATTTTTGTTTCCATTTTTTTTTTTTGCTCTTATTTTGTAATTTCCCGGCATCCGTCAACCATGCAAACCGCAAATTTTTTTATTACCATGAGATTAAAAAAAAAGCCGAGCAAAAAAAATTAAACCATCCCCGACACATAGTCTTATAACCACCAAAACTGAAAATAATTTTTCATTTTGCTCCGGCTAACCGAAATTACAAACTTTTTAAGCTTCAGCCATCGAACAACCACACCAATTTAAGAATATTCAGCGATTTTAAACGAAAAGCTGATGAAACGACAAATTGTTGATGTAGCATGAGAACCGGGAGCGTTATGAGGCAGACTTAGTCCTTTCGTTTACATATTTCTTGAAAAAAAATCTTTTTTTTTGCGTTATTCTCGATGGGCAAGAAAAGAAAATTACTCAACTCGAAACCCTCAGTCTCATCCATTCAATCTGGAAGCTTATTCGAAATTCCATGTGCTCGTAGTTTGTAAAACCACTCTCTTTGTCAATATAACTGATGCTTTGGAAATTTTCATATTATGATGAAAGTATTAAGGACTGAATCTCATCGCTCGTCTTTTCGAAATTCGAAACGTTATTGACTATAAAGTAATGTTGGCATAAATATCTATCCTTCTATACTAAATCCAATACAACAGGAACTGATTTAAGTAGCCGAAGAGTTCTGCATATACTTTTTGCCTTTTCAAATATTAAAGCAAAGCCAGATATAAAGATGAATGTAAATTTTTACTTTCCTCTTTTGTCTACGGCAAGGGATATGAAAAGCGGACATATTAAGCCGTCAGCAAGGAAACGACGACAACCTATAATAGATGGAAAGTTTTAAACGCCACGTTGAGCCTAATCAGATGCTGTTAATACAAATTTAATGGGTCTTGGTATTGTTAAAAATGACTTCTCATTAGCAAGAGTTAGGTTTAGAGACAATCGAAGCGATACAGAATACACCAGCATAGCGTCGGCTCAAATATTCTTTAAACTAAGCACGTTGTGCAGAAGGTAGAAGATGACTATTTCGCTTTTGAATTAATTTTAAGGATTATGTTATTAAGTGTACCCCAACAAACAAGTTTAACCTAAAGAAGGAAGGCCAAATTTCAACGTTATTTACATAAACCTGGATAAACAACGATTTCTAACGTTTTGGCGTATTCAAATGTTTCAATTAAAAATAAGACCAGGACTTAAGAATATAACGAAATCACATATCTTGTTTTTACACAATTTTAAATAACATGATTTTTGCGAAAACAAAATCTATCCACTTTTACACAATGTTTTTGTAACTCGGCAAAACTTATTTTTTCGGTTTTTTGCACATATAATATATAATGTTTGTCTTTATGGTAATTTTAAATATTTCGACGCCCCCAAAACGAAAACAAATCTGTGTACCAACCCCAAACCATCTCATCCTAATATCCTCAAACGAAAAGGTCTAAATGTTTTATATTAAATGAACTTCGCTCTCAATTAACATTACGGCTTCGTGAAATTACGAAATAGAGCAACCAATATCAAACAAACCAGCGTACAAAAATATTTTTTATCTGCCTATACCTCCTCTCATTGACGGTTGATGCTTGACTTGCACAACTCTCGAAGGCTTCGACGTCGCAATCTGCACAAACCCATGACTTCTTTCAAAAAATTTCGTACATACTTCAAGATTTCTTGTGGTTTAATTTCAGCCCATATGAGGCAATTTTGTTTGTTTAAGGCAGAGTTTTGCAATTTATATGTGTTGAATTACCACTACTCGGAATTTTTAGATATCTTATTCAGGGATGGGACTTGGAGATGAATTGACTCAAAAAGCTAGTACCCTAGAATGAGGGAGTCGATTTTTATACCCGTATGGTGAAACCAAAGGGTATATTAACTTTGCCTTACCGTTTGTAACGCCAAGATCCCGTCATTACACACAAAAATGAATTACACCAGTGTGTTTAGAATGATCAAAAAGTTGAATTTAGCATGTCCGTCCGTCCGTCCGTCTGTCCGTCCGTCCGTCCCTCCGTCTGTGGCGCGCATTGCGGGCGCACGGATTGAGCTAGACACTTGAAATTTTACTCAAATTCGTTTTTCGTAAAATGCAAGGCTAAGTTCGTTAATGAGCAAAAATGGACCATTAGAGGGGGGTACTCTCCATACGAACGAAAAGGTTTTCTGCGAATAGCTCAAAAACGGCGCATCTTATCAAAAAAGTGCAAGAACAAGAGTTATTTAGGATATGATTCTACATAAAACTCCCATACATCCAAATTCAAAATCTTATTGAAAAGTTTGACTTCAAAGTAGAATTTTGATACAAATGTTCGGCGTTCACTTAAACTTCGAACAATGCCATATCACACTTACGGGTTTTCAATAATTACTAGATTGGCAATTATAGCTTTTGTTATGTTTGTTCGGGTCTTTCAACAAGGACATAACAATTTTGTATTTGAATAAAACACAGAATAATTGAGATATCGGGCTGAAATTTATTCCAGGTGTAGTGGATATGTTACATTTAAGTATGAAATTCGATGTCGTTCATATGGCCACCGCGAGCACGTTTGCAGATTGATTCTTTGGAGCCAATTTTCCACCACTCTTCCACACATATCGGCCGGAACGTTGGCAATTTCGCATTCGATATTGTTCCTGAGCCCCTCTAACGTTGTTGGCTTGTTGGCATAAACCAACGACTTAACATAACCCCATAAAAAGAAATCCAACGGCGTTAAATCGCATGAACGAGGTGGCCATTCGACCGAACCATTTCTCGAGATTACACGATTACCGAACTTCTCCTTCAATAGATCAATTGTTTTATCAGCTGTGTGGCATGTAAACCTAAAAAAAACCTTAAAAATAAAAAATGTAAACCTTGACTGACGTTTTAGCATTGCCAGATCATAAAAAAAGTTTTAGGGTGCGTTTTTATTAAAATACAAAATTGTTATGTCCTTGTTGAAAGACCCTTTATAATGCAACGAAAATGCGTTTTTTTATACCTATTAGCGACTTGGAATACCGAATGCGGTGTTCCGCATCAACAAGTTATTTTTAGAGAATGAAATTCAAATTTAGACTTTTTTCTACAAAAGATTCTTAATTGCTTACGTACTTTTATTGTGCAAATATAACCTTTTGTTGAAAATTAGTTGCTGCTGCACAAAGCATTCGGTATGCCAACTCGGGAAAAACTTTTTTTTTCATTTTTTTTTTTCATTTTTTTTTCATTTTTTTTTTATTTTTTTAGGTATTTTTTTTTAGGTATTAAAAAGTAAAAAGGTATTCAATATTTGGGTTTTGTAGAACACGAATAGTTGAATGCCCTATCTCAAACCTCTCGCTCATCTTGTCTCGGATTAACACAAAATAAATATGGTCACCCTATGTATATTTTATACTGTCACCCAATGTATATTGGTTTCAAAAACGAAAAGAAATTAAAAGATCTTAAATCTTTAAACGAAATCATATTTAAAAAATTCAGTTATAATTCATACTTTTTATTTATAAATGCTTTAAATACTTTATCAATTATTAATTCTCTGCCAATTTTTGTATCAAATAAAACGGAACCATTTATTATAGAAATATAAATTTTATACCCTGATTTCACACCGTATAGTATTTACCCCGTAAAAAGAGAAATGATTTTATTTACAAAAATGTATGATTTCTATTATATGAAACATTGTAGACATTTTTGAAAAAAATCTCCTCCCAATATAAGTTTATTAAAAAGTAATATTTTTATTTAAAAAAATGTATTCCATTAATAATCGCCTACCGTGCACAATTTAAACATCAATCTACCAATGGCTGATATTGTGCAACCTGTCGGTGACACATGCTGCGTACACAACATCTTAATTTATACACTGCATTGATATTTACATCATAATTATACTTCATGAACATTAACACGTAAATTCTATTAAAAACTCATTATATTTGCATATCAAAACTCTGTAAGCTTTGCGCTCCTGAGGTGCCTATCAGCAGGTGTCAACCAAAATCAAACAATCCCATAGGTGCCAAAAGCCAAGCATAGCCATGCTACCACAAAATGTATGAGCATTTAAAAAGGGATGGAAATATTGCAGTGATTTTACCTACCTACATATGTATATACACATAAATATGACTTATTTCAAAGGTCTAAAAATCAAGCGGTGCGAAATGGCTTTTATAGAAAAATTGATTGATTTTGTCGTTGCTTTAAATTGCTGTTAAGTTTTTTTTTATGAATCGTTTACCGTGCCTTAACTTTTCCCTCTTTTCCAGCAAAATCAAAATCCATCAGAATAATTTTTTTGGGGGGAATGATCCGAACAGACCAAATTCCCTTACTTTCCCGTGGCTTTCACAAAAATGATTTCAACTCCTAGTTATTCACTGCGAACGCCACTAAATTACAAAATGACGAAGGCATGATGGAAAATCATGTAAATTTTAAATAAACTCATTAAAATTTCCTTTCATTTCACGCTCTTCGCGATTCGTAAATACAGTGGCATGGCAAGGTGATGCTTTATACTCTTCTATTGCTCTCCATTCGGCGAATTCTGTAATGTACCTACTAGGGGGTAGAAACAAAAAAAAAATCCAACGAAAAAAATAAATAAAATTCGCAGAGAAAGCGCCGAAAACAATTTTCAAAGCTTTGATGGTAATATTGGCACAGAGTAAGGGCGGTAAGGGTAAATGAATCCATCCTTTTTTGTAAGGCTTAAGCATTCATTCCCATAACGTAGCAATGTTTTTCAAGTCGAGGCGAAGGGATAAAGCTTCATGGCCAACAGCAACAGCCAACAAAAACTTTTCAATGGGAAAAGCCCTTCATTTTGGAGGACTGTCAGTCCCAATATACTACGAGTATATCTACAAAGAACTTTCACTTCACTATATATATTGTAGAAGTAAAGCGAAAAAAAAAATCGAGAAAAAAATAAATAAAACGGCCTCACTCACAACACACCACACCACATCGCCAAACGAAAAAAAACACTCCCAAAGAGCCTGGATAGAAGCTGAAGAGTGTTTTAAAATCCAATTAAAAAATCCCGAAGTGAACTGAACAGAAATCGAATCGTGTTAGGGTGGCGGCTGGCGGGCAAAAATCCAAAACTGTTCAAACAAATATGGTGTGAGGGAATTTTGAGGTTCTGCTTCTGTCGCCTTCTGAATAACCAAAACCATTACTACCACCATCAACATTGAACATCATTGCCGCCCTCAATTTTCATGGATGATATCCAAGAGCTGACAGCTAAGTGGAGTGGGTTTTATACAACATCAATATAGGATATAGATCGACATCAGTGGGGATAGGACTTTAGTAAGGATATATACAGATTTTTGGGGCATAGTGTTTAGTATTTGGCTAGCTACTAGTAGTAACAGAAAATAGTTGAGGATTTAGTAATTGGGTGTGGTACATAGTGTAATGTTGATGCCTTTCCATTCCATTCCATTCCATTTTATCAAAATGCCAGAAGAGAGTAAAAGCCTGGAGGGAAGGTTCGTGTCGTGTTTAGGTTTATGTATCTAAACTAAGTGTCTTTATGTCGGCTTCCATGAAATTTGTCAATGCGGCTCTGTGGGTTTCCTGCGAGATATAGGATTTTAGGACTACATATCAGGGCGATCAACGCAATTAAACAGATTCTATAGGAGGTTCTTTTAATTAAGAAAGTTTTCCATGGATTTATATTCAGTTCCTAACTATATTTTTAGCCTCAGCTAACGAAATGTTTTATATGATAAATGAATTTCCTACTGGAGCATTATTTCATTAATTTTTAGTTGTAACAGAGGCCGCGAATTCTCATGTACGCTTATGAGTATGGGACATATTAACGTAAATTTACATTTTGTTCACAATGTTTTTCACATCTTTAGATCAATACGTTTTACATAGGCTGGGAAAAACTTTCCTTCGGCCCTGTTTAAGCCAAAGTTTATCGGTGTGGACTGTGCTTGTCCCCCGTAGCAGTAAACTAAAAAATGGTTTGTGCTTCAGAAATAAACTTTTGACTCAAACAGATTAACTAGTATGGTCGTAGAACCGAAATCGCATATGCTGCAAGATGTTATAAAATATTTTATTCTAGCTAAGAAACCGATTGGCTGCCAATTTGGCATTAGTCAGCTTAGGGTGCGCGTTGAGCGGTTTTGGCGGCGCGTTTAGCGCAATGTATTGCTGCTGATTTCACGCGGCAGTTGATGCGTTTAGCGCAATGTATTGCTGCTGATTTCACGCGGCAGTTGATGCATTGAGCGCAGTTTTATGTACTCTTGGTGCGCTTTCTGGCGCGTTTAGCACTGTTTTAATGTCTTCAGCTATTCCAAAAGCAGGCTTGGTGACCAAAGATTTTGCGCCTCTTTTCGACACAGATCGCTTTTTGGCGGTGTGTCCCAGAGTTCTCGCACCAAATGTGTCAGCACCATCTGGATTAGACAGAGTCCAAGCAGCACCCGCCACAGGTTCCCCAGAAACACGTTCCGGAGCCGAATTTTCCGAGATTTTAAGAGATCCGGTTTCTTTAGAGTTGTATCCTTTTTAAAAGGGATTCTTCTCCATGGACCATATTCAAGAGGGGTCCTGCTCCGTGGAAGAGAGAACTTCAATTTTGGTCCTACAATTATAGGAGAAAATATGTCCACACTTGCAGAGCGTAAGGTTTCTAGAAATTCCGCATAGTATTAGTAGCCATGCATCGCTTGGCATATGCTGTTCGACCTTAGATTTGGGGTTTCTTGTCAAAGCTCTCTCCTTTAGCATCGTGTTTTGAAAAACCTCGTTACCAGTGATCGCTGTGATGAGGCAATGCGAAAACTTACGAATCGTAACCGGGTTGCCCTCTGCTGCAACGGGAAGAGTTGTGAATTCTGGTTCAGTTTACGGGGCTGATAATAACCTGTCACCCTAACGCGCCTTCCTTCGAACCATACCCCTGATTATCGGTCTCTGATTCTGCGGATGATAAGTAATGGCTTTATAGATAACCTTAATTTTATTTGGCACAAAAAACGGACTGCTGGGATGACCTGTCTGATAGTGAAAAAAGCTTTAAGATCCCACCAGAACTGTAACAGAGAGCGTAGATAGTTTGACCCAGGAGTGATGAATTCATTTTATAAAGTGAACAATTTCCCTGGAGGATGATCTACTACTTTACTTTTCAAAAATTAGTAAGTAAAGATATAGCTGTTGTCCCAAAGTTGTATGTCATGATTTCAGCTTCAGCTTAATAGATCTTCCATACTAACCCGAAATTTCGTAGCGCTCTAATGAGTCGGCCGCCATATGGTTGTGAGTTTGATTCCATAAATATGGTATAATAGGTTTATTCTACCATTTGTGACGCATAGAACTAATCGTCAGACAATAAAATTAATTTTCTAATGTCCGTCTGTGCGTCCTTGAATAACTTTCGAAGGGATTGAGCTAGAGACTTGAAATTTTGCACAGTTTTGCACAGGCTAACTTCCCCAAAACAAATTAATCAGTTTTTTTTTGCGATTTTCTCAAAAACGGTGTGTCGTGTCGAAAAATTTATGGAAGCAAAATGTGTTTAGAATATGATTTCACATAACTTGTCTATACATCAAAATCCTCACTTGAATTATGTTTTCAAATATTCATACTAAATTTATGACATTACAACGATTTGGGCTATTAAATGGTTTTTGTGGTAATTTACACTCTTTAATATTCAGCTTACATATTTGAACTTTTTTAAAATAAATACAAACATTAAATTGAAAACATAAGATATCGCTTTCGTGGTCCTGCCACTCTTTGCCCGTTCTCGTTATCATCGTTTCCCTAGAGCCTTGTAATTCAGATGCTTGTTCCCTTTTCGCATAAAAAGTGACCGCGACGGCCGTAAAAGTGATTTTTATGTTCATTTCATATGAGTTCTATGTTACATCTGAATAGACATATGCGTAGCAATATTTTTTATATATACGTAACTATACTTATATAAACCATCGTATTTGAGTCATAAGAATAGCCATGTCCTTTTTGTAACAATAGTAGTATAACTTACTTGCGAATTCTGGTGGGATAAATATTTTTAATGCCAAGTTCTTAATTTTATTGCTCGGCCATAACATGTATAAAATATTAGAAATGGTTTAGATAAATGGCGGGATGCAAGGCAATAATCGTATCATGTCCACTGTTGTGAGGACCCTCTTTCAAAATAATTGGTTGAGCTGCTTTCAGATCTGTAGTTTGCGATTTTAGGCGAAAATTCTTAAATCGAAACATTTTTGAAATTACTTAACCTAATTAGACCTAGTTTACGATGAACAAAAAACATGTTCATGAAAGTTGCAAAAAAATCGATAGGACAAAAGCATAGAAATGGTTCGTTTTTGTCCATTTATTCTGCCAGTCAGTTTTGGTTTCCAAAGAAATACTAATTCTTTAAAAACCTGACGCTATTCTACCTCATTAAAATTTCGAGTTCATTTATTTAGATGTATATAAGATAGACATTTATTTTATGAACACCTCGGTCTGCTAATAATTTGGTTTATGAACTTCTTTTAAGTCCACAAACTAAGAGTTCGGTTCTTTAACTGGCATATGACAATGAAATGAGAAACAAGGGTTTAATGGATATCGATCAAACTCAAAATAGATGAAGGGGAAAAGAAAAGACAAACCGGATTAGCCGGAACAATAGTAAATTTAAGTATTTTGTCCCAGTATCCTGGAAACTAAATTTTTGTCCCGGATTATTGGACTTAGTCTTGAGACCTAAACATTTTCACCTACAACGCAGTTGTTTAAAGAATTTCTGCCTCCAGCGTGCTTTTCTTTTAAAAAGGTGTCGCCTGCGGCGCATTTAATTATAAATTTTTGAAGTAAAAAATTTAACACAAAATTAATTTTTTTTGTTTTTTGGAAAATTGTGATGATTTTTCGCGAATAACGCTTGTTTCGTACACTACAAGTGCTTGCGAAACTCTATTAAGTGTTTCCAGTAATAATTAATTGCTTCTGTAAATTTTTTTTTGTAACAAACGAGACATAACTATTCGTTGGCAACAATTATTGTTTAATAATGTTTTTTTTTCCAAACATAAAAAACAATTTTTGTTCAGATTGAAAAATTCGGTGTTTGTCTTAAACACTTTTTGTCTATTGTGAGAAACACTTTTGATGAAGCCATTTAGAAATTTCAAAACATTTATCAGAAACACTATATTTTTGCTCGGAAATATTTATATTGTTTACAACAAAAACTTTAAATTTAAGTAGTTTGTGAAAAACACAAAAATATTTTTGTCAAGTATGATTATTAAAATGTTAAGGAGCTTCCACACGTTCAATGTTACTTGACAATTTTATTTGAATGACTCATGTTTCAAGTAACATTGATCGTTTGGATGCTCTTCAATGTTACGTGTGCGAGCAATTTCCATCAATGTTACTTGACAAAAATTTTTCATCAATAATACTTGTCAAGTAACATTGAACGTGTGGAGGCTCCTTTAGTGATAAATAGGGCTGCCAAAAATATGAATTTGCATATTTCTTCTCGTATGATTTCGGCTCCGGGAGTTTATTATTCATCCGAATCAATAAGTTTAGAAGCGAATGAAGGTCACTTGTTGTTGCATATTTCGCATATTTGACACGTTATTGCATATTTGCATATAAATGCATATTTAGTTGCATATTTTACAACTTTCATGAAAACCAAAATTTTTTGTGTACAATTCAAATTATAGTTCGACTGTTTCAGCTAGAATAAATATTAAAAATAAATAAATGTGTGTTTTTACTTTCTACGAAGTATATAAAAAAAAGTATTGTATTCATGAAAAATTTCAACCTCTTAATTTTGCCTAAAAAACATTTCCCGATCACTCTTTAGTCGATTGAAGTCATATTACAAAAATGTCTTTCTGTCTGTCAGTCTGTGTACAAGATTTCTCAAAAACTAATATAGCTAGAGCCATGAAATTTTTTAGGCATATTTCGTCCTGGAATGGGACGATCCTATTAACTTTTGGTGGAAATCCGTTAACAAAATTCGTTGCGCAGTACCCAGTTACTTATAAAAATCAATTTTCACGAAAATTTGAGTTCAATTAAAATCTAAAAAAGAAAATCTTTTTAACAAGTTCGCGATAAATTATTTTGGAGAGATTTCTAGATTTTATCCTCTTCGAATTTATCAAAAATTCATCCTAATAAACTAGAATACTTGTTAACAACTTCCTATCTTCTCCCGCAAAACATTTTCTTCATAATTCAAATTAAATCCATAATCCGCACCCAAATAGAATCAAAACCATAAATAAATCTACTCGATTAACATAAAAATCTGCACACCAAAGCAGAATTTAGTGTGAATATAACCACAAAAATACATTAGTCGTGCCTGGTAAATAGTCCTAAATTCAATTCTTGGAAATTCACACTTCTTTCTACTATCCCAAAACAACCTTAACAACAGCGGTTTCAAATCTGGAGTATATCCACTAATAATACATATGTATATATCCAACTATATATCTATATATAATGTGTGTATAGCTATTGATATTTTATGAAGGACACACGATGAGTATACGTAAAAGCGTTACAACAAAGGATACCCCAAAAACATATTCCCATAGATAAGCATCATTTGCGGGGCTGTCGAAATTTTTCTTTTTTTCCCCGGTTTTCTTTTACTGCTCTTTCTTGCTGTGTGTTAAAATTCTTCCCTTGAAACTTTTATAACTCAAAGTGTGTGAGTCGTCTATATGATCTGAGCATAGGGAATATATCCCACACTGGAAATCATCCTCATTACGACTTCATATAGTAAATTTGCCAATACGCAGGAAGTATCTTAATACTCGTATATATTCAACAGAAAGCATACATGACTATCTATCGACCCGATACAGAAAAAAAAATCATTCGACACTGGTTATATGTTACTCAGTGATATCAATAAACTATAAGAATATAGGTATCTACACTGAAACTACATATTGTGGCATATACATATTTATATAATATATAGGGTAGAGACCCGAAGGAGTTTTTAAGCTACCCATAATGTCTCCCCAATGTGAACACTCACTCCTGACACAACTAACTTTTACTTCTTCAATGTAGAGTAAGGCCCGTAAATGTATTTGTAGGATGTTTTAAGATATCAATAGGGGATGTTGTAAGATAAAGTTTAGTTTCTTATTTTTTCCATTCATTTTGTTTTTCTTAAAGGTTTGTTGCGCTTTCATTATGCGTATACGTTTGCGTTTACAACAAAATCACTTAGCCAATACTCATAAATAGAAAAGACAATCTTCTACAAAATATGTATTCTCAAAAAATCAGTAATTATGTATTCCCCTTATCAAAGTAACTCTAATGATATATCCAAGAACCACAAACACATATGGCAACCGAATTTAACACTTTCTCGATTTTCACTAGATAAAAGCCACAATGATGGAGGGATTCTAATCATTATAACGCCTGTACCATCATCATTTTCACACATACCACAGAACAAGACCGAATTTTTCTAATAAATGTTACAAATAGAGTGATAAAGAATCAAATTAAGCAAGATTGGGTGCTATCCGTTTTCAGCGATAAAATTCATATAGTTTAGGCATTTGAATTTAAATATTACTCATAAAAGTCCAGTTATGTATGGAAACAACGTCGATTCAGCTACCTATCTAGTACCTATCGAAAATCCTTTTACTTGTTAGGCCTTTTCAAGGGCATTTTTTTATTAAAAGTGATTTTTCTATTATTATAAAACCCTTGTATTTAAAAGCCTAATAGTATTTTTTGCCTGTCAATCCATATGTCCACATATATTAATTTCTAAGAATTCCAAAAAGGGTTCAATCTGATTTTTTTTGCTACATACGAAGAATCACACGAGCTATTTTTGGTTTTCGGTTTTCTGTTTGAATACGTCATACGTCAATGATATAAAAAAAATTATGATAATTTGAAAAACGTCTTTTAAAAAAAATGCACTAAAGGTGAAAAAATAATTTTTCAAGCTAATTTTTTAAGCAGAAATAAAACCGAGATAAATATTTATTTTATTTTATTTTTTATGCTTTTATCTCGCTTTTATTTCAGATACACAGCACCCAAAAAAATAGTTTTTCCTTTTTAATGCATTTTTTTTAAATAAAACCTTTTTAATATAATT
The DNA here is from genome assembly GCA_964034945.1 of Chrysopilus asiliformis. NCBI lineage: Eukaryota > Metazoa > Arthropoda > Insecta > Diptera > Rhagionidae > Chrysopilus > Chrysopilus asiliformis. Next base: position 38,932,235 of record OZ035962.1, read on the forward strand.
TTTTTATTATTATAATTTTTTTTTTGATTTGATCTTTTTAGTCATTTGGTATTTGATTAATATAACTTAAAATCCAGAACTTCACCTCAATCATACATAATTTTTAGTTTTCGAATATACATCCTTGGTTTTGAGATACAGAGACTTCCTAATGCCGGAATCGGATTCAGCAACCCCAAAAACTCCCAGACGAGATTTTTTTTCCGAAAAATTGGAGGAAAACGATAATCACGTTATCCTTGCAGAATCTTACGTTGTCCTTACAGACTTCTTAATATCAGATTCGAATTCAGCGATCCCAAAAACTCCCAGGTAAATTTTTTTCCGGAAAATTTGAGAAAAGTCACGTTATCTTTAAAGGACCTTCCGTTATCCTTACAGATTTCTTAATGACAGAATCGGATTCAGCGAACCCAAAACCCTCAGATAAGGATAATCACGTTATCTTTACAGGGCCTTCCGTTATCTTTACGAACTTTTAAATTCCAGAATCAAAGTCAACGATCCCAAAAACCCCCAGAATAGGTTTTTCCCCTGGAAATTTGGGGAAAACGATTATCACGTTATCCTTACAGATCCTCCTGTTATCCTTACAAGGACAAAGTAGTGAAAATATTGTATTGTGATCGGACTTGCGTATGTGTGCAAGTCAATCGGATGATTGGACGTGGGCACAGATATCGTACTATTAGACTAGATCAAGCCATTTGGTATCTCAAATGGGCCACTGAAACGTCAAAAAGCTATGACGAAAAAAAGGGACAAAGCTAGTAAATTCTGGGAAATTTAAATTCTGGAAAAAATGCTTATGCAGGTCCCCGACGGAATATTATTCAATCCCTATACCAATTATTCATATTAATATTCAGAGCTGCCACATACATTAATATGCAATTCCCTAAAAAATGTTTGCAACCTGTGTATGTCGTATGAGTTCGATGTAAAACATATAATTCAAGTGTTATTGAGTTTGTTAATTCGAACATCTGACATCACTAAAGTTCGAAGAATAAATCAGACAACCATAGTCACGCTGTCCCATATTTTTGCTATGAAATTGTTCGAGTGCCGCGATCTAGTAGTACGATATCTGTGGATGTGGGTCAAAATTGGAGTGCTAAATTTGAATCTGACAGCGAAACAGATATGAAGGCAAGCTAAATAAACTTTCATTAGATTATCTAGTTCCACGCAAAAACATCATCAAAAAACTAGGTACCAAACTAAACACGAGTGGTGCGGTTTTCCAACGGAATCCCGGTATCCCGTAAAAAGTAATAACGGGAAATATCTGGAATTTGTAAATTTCCCGTTAACAATTTTTATAATGACAACGTATTTTAATAATCTTCTAGTGACCAAAATTTCTGCGGTATGAATTGAATTATAACACGCCTTATCCTAGAATTGCAGGCAATTTTCGAAAAGCTTCTATCTTTAATAGCATTTAGTCTTATTGGGCTTATCTGAATTTACACAAAATTGGCCCAAGCTCGTTACTTCAGCGTAATGGTTTTATTCGTCATTCGCTGTAAAGCCAGCGTTTCTTCAGATCATTTTATATAAAAATTGTCCTTTCAGGGCAAAACGTGGCCAAAGGCCGAAAATCCCACGCCTTTTCGACCTGAGGGGAAGAGGTTGCAAAGCGGTTCGAGGCGTAGCCCCTAGTTTACCTACTCCTAGGGTTGGTAATTTTGGAAAAATTTATCAGTATTTTTTTTAAATCCATAGCATGGAAATTTCTTTACTAAAAACTGATTTTGCAGTTATGTCACCTTCGTAATACTAACAAATAATATAAAATAATGAGCAAATGCAAGAAATATAAAATCGGAATAACAGCCGATTTATTATTCCCGATGTTTTTCATGTTTTCCTACTTTATTTTAATGATATTTCTTAATTTACAATTCGTTGAATTTTAACTGCTGTCTAAGAAGAGTTTTCAATACTGGGAAAATGATAATTAAAAGTTTAATTTCAACTTAATGGCATATCGCGCTTGACTACAATTTTAGTACGTAATTGGGTTTAATTGGAGCGATAAGTACAAAACGTCTGCTGTACCTACAAGTAGTACGATACGATTCTATAACATTCCATTATATACCATACAAGCGACGATACCAAGAAGAACCAAATCCGGATTAAGTAGACAAAGATATGTATATTATATAGTGGTGGTATCTAAATGTATACCCACTCATCGGTCCCTTGCCTAAGATTGGCAACATGGTAATGAAAATTTGCCAAAATCCCTTATCAGCCTCTGCTCTTCTTTACTATTTAAATTATACACAATATTATTACGATATCAGGTTTGAGTAAAACAGGTGCCCAGAAAATCAGACTAATGAGTGGAACGCTTTGTTTGCAATTTTCAAACGTGTAAAGGAGGCTTAAACCGAATTTTCTCGCAAAATTGTTATGTTTTCGGGCTGGGTGATCTTCCTTAGGCTCATTAGACGATACAAACATGAAATTGTTAGAATTGTGATTGTAAGAAGCTTTAGGACCGAAATATATCCTTTCATTATAAACGTAAAAGTTTATATAAATTTTTTTCCATAATTTTTTTTTAACTGAAAAAGGCCCAAACTTTGAAGTTTGTCCTGGATACATTAATTAATCAAGTTGTTGGAGTATATGTAATTCACAAGTAATGTAATTTTTAATTAATTGATGTTATTTTATTAATACACCAAAATTAATTAATTAAATATAATTACTCTAAACAAATTTTATACTTTGACAAACAATAATGATTGGAATCTTTCCCTATTTTACGATATATTAATTACGCAAAGTGACAACGTCAAATAAATTTGTTCTTAAACTTTGTTTCTTATATTGAGAAAATTAATATTTTTTTACCGAAGAACGAAATAATAAGATCAAAAAATACCTGCAGATTTATGATTTTGATATAAACTTAGGTACCCTTTCACTTTTTACCTCGCTATTCACTTTTTAGAAATTTAAAATTACAAAACATGCATTAAAAAAATTATTTTTTGTGCGTTTTGTTTGAGAAAGAAAAGCAAGATAACTTTATTTAGTTTCACTTGTTTTTTTCTATGCTAGGGTCAAATCTTGTAATTTAATTTTGAACCATCCGATTTACTTGAAATTTTGTACACATACGTAACTCCGATGAGAATGCAATACGTGTGATGTGATGTAACAGAAAAAAATAGCGGCCGGCCGACGCCGTTTTGTCCAAATCGAACAACCGAAGTCTCCATCTTGCGGAATGAAAGACCTTCGGAAAATAATTATCAGCGTGTATTGGAAATTCCAGGAAAAATAAAATGGCGAACGATAGACGACATTTTGGCCAGATTAACCCTAATCCTCCTAGGTTGAGTCTTTGGGACTCATTTCAACTTTGCTTTGGATGCCACCAAATGGAAATCAAGTCCGTTTAGATCTGGACGAACGTGCTCACATAACATTATGTGAAAAAAAAATATTCTAATACTGTTAAATTTAGTGTTTTATATATAACTTTCATATGAGAGCGCGGGACTCATCCTAGGTGTTTTTGTTTGTAAATTAACCCCGGATGATTAGGGTTAAGCAAACAATGTATATATCATGGGAGATCTTAAATGAAAGGGCTTTGAAAAATAAATTAAGATATAGAAAATGTCCAGTAAAAAAAAAATAAAATAAAAAAATGAAAAATTTGAAAAAAAAAATTGAAAACAAGCTTTTAAATTGTACTGCAAATACAGTTTTACATACGTATTTGGCCTTAAAAATAAAAGCAGTATATAAGTTAATACGCAAAAACTCTCAACACTTTCATCTTGGTTTTATTTTTGAGGCCAAATCCATACGTAATTTTTTTTTTGTTATTTTCAGTATACACTTTAAAAACTTATACTTTTTAGTAATTTTATACTTTTGTTATTACAAATGTTACTAATCAATTACAAATTAGTAACAATAGAAATCAAAAATAACATCTGTCTTTTGCTACGCTTAATTTATTAAGACCCCACACGATCCGATTTCAACAAAATGGCGAAATACATTTTTTTCCGTATGTCGAAATACGACTTTGTGACAATTTTTCAATTAAGATCTCACGTGATGAGTTCAACAAAATGACACTTGAAAGCCGCAATTTTTACCCGACGGAAAAAAGGAGAATAATGTGTATTGGGTGTATGTATGTCGGAAACTTTATTACCCCTTGTAGCCTTAACCAGTGTTGTGCATGTACGCGTAAACAATAAATCTTTACATTTTCCCGTAAAAAATCAGTAAACAATAATTGTTTGCCTACATAGAATAGTAAAGAATGTAAACTATGGTAAATAAACAATTATTTTAACATCCTGCCTTCCTGTGCTTCAATAAGGGCGCTCGATTTTTTAATATAAATAAAACAATTTGTGTGTAAAATATCCACTCAATTTTTTTTGTTTGAAAGAATATGTTAAGGCATTGTTCCATTAATTTATCATACAAACAAGAAAAAATCGTCAAATATAAAAATAATAGACAAAATGTTTATTTAAAAAAATTTATTTGTATTGGAGAGAGGGAAAGGAGTGGTCCGATGACATTTCGATGTATGGAACGGTTATGTAAAATCATATTCTAAACAGATTTTACCTTAATAAGTTTTTCAATATGACTCACCGTTTTCGAGAAAATTGCACAAATATCTATTAGGTATGTGCGGATAACTAGCATTAAAGAAAAATATTTTTGGCGATACATTTATTTCCCCTCCGGGCCACCTATCGCCGACCCCTGCTCTAACTCAATCCTTTCGAAAGTTGTGGTGCTCACGAACGGACATGCGGAAGTCAAAATCTTTTGTCATTCCTGTGGAGTTCATTTTTGTGTCCGATGCTTGGCTCGATGCGTTACAAACGGTATACTAAATATAATATCCTACTATATTATGATATATCATATAAAGTATAAAAAAGGTTACCTGTAGGCAGGAGGTTATGTCAAGAGTAATTTCTGAGTTTTGTTATATAAATAGTGTTTAGTTTTAACTCAGTTCGATGAGTCCGCAACATGTTCGTATGTGTGTGTGTTCATGCGTATATTTTTATGTAACAAAATTTGTAAGATGGACTTTACCAGTAAACCTTAAGCAATTTTGACGCGGTTTTTTTCATTCGTAAGTCGTTATCGTCACATAGAACCCTGTCAAGTTTGGAAAGAACGAACCGTTTTCGAGTAAATCGCAATGGAAAAAAATCTTTTCCATTTGTTTGGGAAAGGGAAGAAGGGGTTGATTCAATTTTTCCCATTTTCGGAAGAAGTTTACCTTTTGATAAAACCCTATCCCATGTCAAAATTCAATTTACTACTCAAGTTTATTAGTTCTCCAGTTTTTCATTGTTTTTATAAACAAAATTAAACATTATACCCAATTATTTTCATCATACGAAGTTTGATTATATAAGAAAGGTGTCATCTAATACTAAGTTCACACCGACGCAAAATCACGTAATTTTGCGAAATGATTTAGATCTTAAACCAAAGTGTTCACACCGAGGTTAAGGTATTTTTGTTTGACATTTCAACTACGTTAGTTCAAAAATGGATCGAGGAAGTTCGTGTAGGATTACTATGAATTTTAGTAATATGATGAATAATACAATTCAAAACATCGGTCTGTTTGCACATAATTAGACACTTTAGACTAAAATGGAAATTATCTCTAATGAAAATAAACAATTGTTTTCCATTTCATATCTAATCGTATCAAAAACAGGTCCATTTTTTTTGCCCCGCGTAGGTTGTTTACTAATATATATTCTCTTCGCGTGCGGAACACGGCTTCTTTTTCTTGTATCTCCGTCTTTCCAATCCAGCACAAATGTCAAAACTGATGTACTCAAGAGAGCTGAATGAGTGATGCAGGGTTGTATTCATTCTTTTTGCTTGATTTCGTTCCTAATTTTGTGGAAATTGCATACTTTTAGTGATTTTGAAAACAGGTTAATGTACTGGAAATTTCGTGATTTCGAGGAAGATTTCGTTCAAAATTACGAAAATCTTCAAAATTACGTAATTTTGCGTCAGTGTGAACATAGTATAAGCTGCTTTTTTACATTTACGAATGGTTTTTACAAATTTTGCTGATTATAGAAACTTAAGGTTCCTTACAATTTCTTTTTTATTTTAGCACTATATCACAGAAAATACTTAACTTTTTTTATATTCTTGTTTTTAGGTTGCGCGTTCGTAAAATTTAGCTCACACCAGGAGGCTCAGACAGCCATAACTAATTTACACGGGAGTCAAACTATGCCGGTAAGTGTAATTTTAATCGATCAATATAATTAAAAATCTTAAATCTGTTTGAAAATGTATGCAGTTGACAAAACTGTTACAAAATAAACTTTCAATTAACATAAGAAAAATTCGCTAACGTGGATTCAAGGAACTTTTTATGGATATTGATTGATTATTTTATGAGTAAGCAAAATTTGTTTCAGTCTAAGAATTACAACGGTGCAATAGCATTAGTAGATGTAATCGTTTATTGTTTTTTAGTATAATATTATGTATAGATATACAGAAGATCTTTGAGCAATGTACAGTACAATCTTACAATGTAATTGCTCTGTGCTTTATTTTGGCGTTTTTCTTTCAGTTTGAAATACTTTTTCTTCATTTTGAAACTTTTTTTTCGCTTGATTCACAGACCAATTTCTTCAGTTAGCTGCTGCCCTAGTATCTAGATAACAAAGTCATAAAATTTTAGCAACATGACAACAATGATGCTATTTTTATGAGTCTTTCCTGACTAAGAAACACCGATGAAAAAAGTTTAAAAAGAAAATAATGCAAGGGGGAAGGAGGACAGAAAAGGACGGGAGGAATAACGTACATTTTTGCAATATTCTCATGCCAGTGAAACGATGAAATTTTCTTCAGTGAATTCTTAACATCTCTTTTCCACACACAATTTTCTGCCATTATTTTTCAAACTTAGTCGTGCGATACTGCAATGGACGCCAAAAGGGCAGAAAATGAGAAACTTTTTGTAAAAGTTCCCCAATAAAAATTTCCTCTTTTTGCCTCTGTTATCTACTATTATCCATTGTCCTTAAGTTTGATTGTGTCGCTCCTGAAAATCATTTTATACGAGAAAAAAAATACATTCAGATGCAATTCCTTGAGTCTCGATAACATTTTATTGAGCTCATCACTGTTACATGTTCTCTATATTTCCGAACCGACAAGCTTAAAGGAAATTAAACTTATCGCATAAATTATGAAAATAGCTTTAAGATACTGCAGCTATTCGTTGCACAAAAATATTTTTAAACGATAAATTTTTATTGCATTTTTTTTAATTCTTTAGGAGTTTTATTCGTTTTTTTTACTTGTTTTCAGTGCTTAACAAGTAAGTTTCCTAGTGGATTTTACAAAAAACAATCTTTTTTATTAAATTTTTAAATTCTGAGGGATATATTTCATTCAACTATGTATTAGTATTAAAATTACCCCCGTTGTGTCTACGGCATATTACCAATGATCAAAGAACTATAGATAAATCACGGTTGATAAAATTTCGAAACAAAGAAGAGTACCACCAGTGACATATAGGCCTGTCTCATTGCCTTCGTCGGTACACGAAATGTTTAGTGTATACAATGTGGGGGAGTTGCCACATCTCAATATTCAGAAGTTAAGCATTATTAAATTTCAATATAGTAGAGTACCTACATGATATGGTATTTCCCATCGCATTGCATAAATAATTTTGATTTTTCGACAATTTTAATTTTTATACAACTCACACAACATTATAAAAGACTATTAAACCACACAATATGCGTGATATTATTTAAAAACATGAAAAAAATTTAAAATAATTCAAATTTATTTTTAAAGAGTTGACGATTATAAAGTTTCTCTAGTTAAAATCAAAAAGAGGGTCAATCGCAGATGTGCTAGCAATTCTAAAAAAAATAAAAATGACAAAAAGTAAAGTTTGAAATATCGTGTTTTTTAATGCTACAAAATTTGATTCTCGAAGGAATTTTATGTGCTATGAAAAGTGTTTAGAGCAGTGCTATAAAAGTGTTTTTTGTAGTCCTGACATTCGTTTGAGGCGAGTATTTAAGAGGCAAAAACAAAATGCTACCTTTCCAACGACGATGGGAGCCTAAAAAATGTTCTTTCCGGGGTTTTAGTGAAATCTGTGGAACATTCCCTAACTAAACTTATCAAAAACTCGTTTCGGGGCATTTCAGTGCATTATATTATAATAAAAATAGCGTTAAAAAATCTCACAATGCAGCACCGTTCCAATGTTCTACGAAAATGTAAACATAACGCTGGCGTGATTTCATGGTATGTGTGTTATTTGACAGAATTCTTGTGCAGGGGTATCAATGGAATCTGCTGGGGGTTTTTGGTTTTTGGTATCAAGTGAAATTGATTTTGATCGACCCTGCACGAATCTTCGAAAACGACAGTTTTTTGTCTCATTCGTGAAATTCATTTAGATGTAAAGGAGTAAAAGGGATTACCATTTCGTCTGATTTCCGAAACTCTTCGTTTTCTATAGTGTTGCTCTTTTGCCTACCGCGAGTGCACGAGAAACTGGGTTCGAGATTTATCTATAGTTCTTTGATCATTGATATTACGATCAGTACACTTCTGTTGTTGACCTGACGACCAGACACAGACAGGACCAGACGGGAGAGATATTTTGGGTAAATAATGTTTTAGAAATTTTTGAATATTTCTTGAAACTATGCGCTTTTAACTCTTCTGAAAGAGTTATGAAAAAAATTCATATAGCCACATTTAAAGGAAATAAAATTTCCTACATTTTTTGCTTCATATTTTCACATATCTCGAAAAACCGTATTTTTTACATATTTTTCGACAAAAAAAATATTTTCCGAATTTTAAATATTGCAGAGGAAAGTTGTGTCCAATTGACTTAAATTTTTATTAATTTAATTGGATTAGATTACTGAATTTAGAATTTTTCACATGCAAAAACCGTATCAAAGTCGGTTGAGGCTTTCTTGTCATATATTGTGATATTTTATCAATGGAAAGAACATAAAATATGCTCGAATTTACAGAAAATATAAAACTGATATTTGTGTGTTCTTAAGCGGTGTGCTAAGAAAGGTATGATTTCACCGTTAGGTGGACCGATTTTTAATTAATTGATCAAGCGACAACAAGTAAATTAAAATTCACGATGTTTTTTTTTTGCAAATACAATTTTTTAAGCTAATTCCTCGGAATAAAAGGATCACCAAATTATATTTTGAGCTTTTTGTAAAGTTATTTTCTGCAGTGGTGAAATAAAAGACATCTGAATTTGTTGAATGCACTAACGAGAAGAAGTATTTATTTGACGTCTATCACAGAGACGAAAAACGGTGTTGCCAGATATAATAATTATATACCTAATAGTTGCGTTTCATTCCTCGATCACAACAGAGCTAAAATCAATTTTCATCCATCTTAAAAAATGTGTTTAAAAAACGTCATATAAATTTACTTGTTCCAACTTTTCAGTGTGTAGCTCGATGTCCAAAAGCGAAAACCACGATTCAGTATTCATGAGTCCTTCTGGAAGCATCTTCTAGAGATTTTGGTCTCGACCAATAGAAAGATGAGTACAGACTTTTAAATTCGAATTGAGAACACGATGTTACACTGATCATACAGACCTACAGACCGACAGACAGAGAGATGCTCGGACAACCTCACCATTTTATCTGAAATGGATTTCATGCTCACCTGAAAGTTTCATCCAAATCGGTTCAGTGGTTCTTGAGTTTTAAGCGAACAGACATACAGGCAGACCCACGAGCTTATTATATAATAGATTAATTCTCGCATGTATGGACAAAAAATATCGATCAAATATAAAAAAAATTCCACCGGCAATGAGAATTGGTTGATAATATTGGTGGTCGCTCATTTTTTGTCCATGAATTGGCTGAAAAGGCAGTCGCCCCGGCAAATATTCAATATGACTAATTGAAAACATTTTCAATATAACATTTTAGCATATTTAATTAAAGCTTTAATCAGATAACTAGAAAAACAGTTCGGCTACGAAATTTTTAAAGTACTAAAAAGCGGAAATTTCGCAAATTTAGCCAAAAATGACGCTTTGCTTAGAATTGTTTAATTTTATAAATTGGGGGGCATTTCTATCAAGATAATATAAATGCATACCTATATATTCGATATTTACCAATTTATTGATTTTCTCTATTAAATCCCCTTTGGTAAATGCATAATAATTCAAATCGGTCAGAAGATAGTGTTATTAGTTATTAACATTAATCCAATCACATGAATTATATGGTCTGTATCAGAATCTTCCTTTCATCATAAATCATATGACGATTCAAATGCCCACGTTTAACATGAATTTCTCTAAACTCAAATTCCAAAAGGGATTTAAACTAAATCTAACTTAGAAAAACTGAAATTTATTGTTGAACTCACAAACTACAATACTTTCTTTGTCATATGCAACTGCAGGTGAGAAAATACCCACAATATGAGACATTTAGATATTTCATTTGCAAAAAGCAAAAAAAAACCCTTTTTCTATTTGTTGCATCTTTATGAATCTTTCAAACTTTTAATGTGACAGAGTGCTCCACATCAATATAGATTTTTAGCTAATAGCCATTGCATCTTTCCCCATGCTGGAAGCTGTTAACCTTATAAATTATTTGTGTTTAAAAAAAAGTGTATTCTCTTCGTCTTTGGTGAACGAGTTATGTATACGAATGGTAGCAGCATATCCGATCCATTCCCATATAATTTATGATACTAGTTTCACCCGGATTTGATACTTATTTATACTTGGTAGACAAATCCAAGCGCCATAATAAATAAATAAATTTGGCGAAGTGTCGCATTTCAGTTGCACAGAATGAAATTTTCTCTAGCCATAAATCATATAATCTGCGCTAGCTCTAAACATACCCAATGGGGGTAGTAAATTCAGAGATGTTGGTGGCATCTACAGAGTTTTAGCATGGCACCACGGCTGGGAATGATATCGGTGAGCACTTACAGTAAACCTGACACCATTGCCAATTGGGACTAGTGTCGTTGCTGCTGCCACTACAGTCTAGTGATGGTGCGGTTTTAGAATTTATCCGCGAACAGACAGATTACCCCCAAAATGAAAATAACTTGTTGCTTTTTTGAGGGCTGCAACCCAATATTTAATCGTTGTCAGCTACCCTTAAACATTCAGTGAAATCACTCATTAAATGTGTGAAACAGAAATATTGTTAGGTCATGTCTAATAGAATATCTTGCGAGTACAGTAGAACCTCTGTGAGTACAGTAGAACCGTTGTAGAAATACCTTCTTCTTCATTTTCAATAAAAGTTTCGGAACAATTTTTTCTTTCATTTCATTGGTTCCAAAACTAGTTTTCGAATCAGGACTTAATCGAGTAAACGTTGCATTCGAATTACTTTTACTATCAAAAGAAGAACCTCGAAGGTGTTCCCAAGTAACGCAATTGGCAGCGACCTAAAAACCTCTAGATGAGATTTTTTTTTCGGAAAATTGGAGGAAAGGGATAATCACGTTATCCTTGCAGAATCTTCCGTTGTCCTTACAGACTCCTTAATATCAGAATCGGATTCAGCAACCCCAAAAACTCTCAGACGAGATTTTTTTCCGGAAAATTGGAGGAAAAAGATAGTCACGTTATCCTTGCAGAATCGTTCGTTGTCCTTACAAGGTCAAGTGGGGAAATATTGTATTGTCAGCGGAACTACGCAAAGTTTCATCTTCTTAGGTTGCATAATTTCGGAAATATAAGTTTCCAATGATTTAAAAATATAGATAGTCACAAGGCAACTTAATAGAAAGTGTATAAAGAGCGGATATTTCAAAATTTAAAAAAAACTACCCACATCTCCCCTGCCTCCCTCTCTTCACGATTTCATTATATGACTACATAAATATCGATAGATTAATGTTTACAAAATAATAAATACAAACTTTTATAAGAATCTTGAAGATTTGCGAAACGAAGACAGATCCGAACCCTTTAGTGTCACTGAATCCCCAAATGGGAAAACGGAAAAATAAATTCAAAAACGTGCTTCCTTCACTTCACTTTTACATATGCACTGAAATAAAAAAAAAAAAAATATTTCGAAGCTTTTTGTGCAAACTTTTCGTGATTGAAAACATATTTGCTTGTATGTATTACAAATTCATGATTGTATGATATATCCTCCGATGGAGTTTTTCTATGAATTTTAAAGTCAAATGCACCCAGCATCCAACATCAAGTAACCCGTCTTTGGTGAAAAGATATGTTGAAAAACTTTTGATATGACAGTTTAGCTGAAAGTATCATTTTACAGAACGAATTTCCATTCATGGGTTCTACTTTTCCATTTTCTCATTTTCATTCTGTTATTTAAAGGATATATTTTCCTAGGTTTTTGTTTGAACTCACCAAATTGGACTGTCGATGCAGGATAAATCCGGTTGGACGTCGATTGAATATCCTTTATGCATTGAACTGTAGAAAAATTGTTATAAGGTATTCAAATGTGGATAAGTTAAAAAGAAATAGAGAAAAAACCTTATTCTGGCGCTTTTTTTTATTTTTAAATATGTTTTGTAAAAAGGTTGTTTAATCTGTGAGTATATTAAAATGGATCCCTTTCTCAAACGTTGTTATAAAATGATTTTTCTAGAAATTGATTTCACAAGAAGTAAAAAACTTTTTAATTGGAAAGTCAAAAATTGCTTTTATGACATTTCTTCTGACATTTTCTGCTAAATGAAATATTTTTCATTGATCTAGTAAAAACGAAAGCAAACTTATTCAGGCAGATGTGAGCAAAGTTGCAACTATTGAAATTTCTTTCATAAAATTGGCAAATGATGAAGGGCTTTTTTACAACTTACCGGGACACAGATTTTAGCAGCAAAGCATAGAAAGACAATTTTCTAATAGCTATATGATTTTAAAAAAATATGAAGTAATGACCAAAATATTTTTTGCTTTGCTACGGGTATCTCAATTTTTTATTATATTTGACGTTACACTAGTGCGGTGATAAGTTTTTGGATGAAGTGCGTTACAAGACTCACGAGGAATACGACTGTAACATATAAAGAATGCGCTGGCAGTATTTGTAGAACGTCTTGGAACGACATAGCTTCCAATTTCGAAGTATTTATATACACGGAGAAAAAAGTTATGATTCCGCCAATCATAAAATGCAGCCAGCATAATTATGTTTGGGGGATTCTTATTACAATTATGGTTGGATGAAATTTCCCTTCGGGGATATTTTTGCCATTACAATTATGATTGCCAACATAGTGATTCCAACCATATTATGATCAAAGCAGACAGAAGAAATCTTGATATTTTGATTACATTATGTTTAGCTGTACCACAATATTTTTAAATTCACCAACCATATTATGTTTGGGGCAAGCAAAATCATAATATGGTTGGGGTGAAAATAATAGTTCTTATAATTATTATTATGATTATAATTATTATTATGATTAATCTAAACAAATATTGCTTATATTAAAAAAATATATAATTTGGTTAAATTTTTATATTGGGCTCTATTGTAGCGAATTTTTTTATCACTTTATGTTATTTTAAGTTTTAAAATAAACACATTTTCTAAAATCCTATTCTGGATGTGAAATTTTATGTTATGTTATGGCTTAAAACAGAAAATTTTTCCTGTTATGGGGTATAACATTAAAGAACCTCGGCAGATTATTTTTTAGCCACTTTAACATCTTTTATGAATGTAATTTAACATTTAATTTATGGAGTTCATGTACTAAAGAGTAGAAGGGTATAAAAATTATATAAAAAAAAGAAGGTATCTGTCTTGTAGAGACGGACAGAAGACGTGGATCCGCCTACAATGATCGCCAATAGATATTTAAGTAAGAAATTTTAGGGAAAAGGAAATTAAGAAAACAAATTTTTATTTAAGAATAATTTTATTTATAATTTGTTTATGATAAGAGAAGTATGAAATAAATATCATACATACAGTGTTCAAAACGCTCCCATTTCTAGTCTTTCGTTCTGCTCCCAAGGAGGAATTGAAATCAATGGAAAATAAAAATTGAGCATTTCAGCAAACCCTCTAAAGAACCAGAACGAAATTATTCTTAAGAAAATTCTTAAGATCTTTACATTTGCGTTTTGTTTTTACGTTTTTTGAGCCTGTTCACATTGGTTGAAATAGTACGCCTAATTATGACAAAAACTGTCAATATTAAGGCAAGGTGAGGAAATAGTACTGCTGATAGGTTGATATTTTTAAATAAAAATTTGTTTCCTTAATTTCTACTTCCTCGCCTTGCCTTAATGTTGCCAGTTTCTGTCATAATTAGGCGGACTATTTCAACCAATGTGAACAGGCTCTTTGAGAATAGAACTTTAATGCTGGGAGCGAAATATCGCTCTCTTACTAATGAAATGCATACATATATGTGTGTGTGTGTGCATGATACCCAACAGCCATCGCTCGAGGCTCACATCATGTTTATGCGAGATCCATAAACCGCTTCGAACAAGGAGCAAAAACTGAAATAGCAACAATTTCGTTCTTAACTCGGGGCGGAGAACGAAAAATGTGCATCGATCGCTCCGACTCCTACGAACAGTACCGCGGAGCTCAAAATTTCTCTCTTAAGAGAACGAAAGAGAAAACATAAAATAATACACACAAAGAAAGCATAAAAAGAGTATAAATGTGAAATCTGTACTAAAAGCAGCAAACACAGCAAAACAGCGGCAGTGAAAATTTAGATTTTGATTTTAAAAATAATTGAACATAGTTTAAGTTTAACATAACAAAATACCCTAAACAATGCTTTAACCCTTTGACGACCATACATTTTCGGCCGAAGGGATTTTGATTTTTTTTTTTCATTTTCATGATCTGTGACCTGATAATAGTTATGCTACAAAAAATGGTGGCCCTAGACCCCCTCCTTGCCCCTCATTTTTTTATCTCGAAAATTAAAATTGAAAGACAACATTCTTATATATAATTCATGTACGTATTTATTTTTGAATTTGAACAAACTGAATTTAATTAGTTGTGCATGTGCTGGACGTCGAAGCAATCGCAAATACAGATATCGTCGGCTAAGAGTGAAATCAAAATTTCTGTAAGAGTAATAAAAAATCTTGTTAAATCATTTTAATTTTCATTTAGGATCATAGGGGCACAGGGGAACCGGCATAGAATTTCCGCCACATAAATTTATATTGCCCCATCTATCCTCTACAAAAAAACCTTTTACTACCTTTGCTCTATCTCTTAACTGGACGATTTTAAGTACTGAAAGCTCTTGGGCAAGCATACTTGCCTGTGGTCGTCAAAGGGTTAATGTAGGCCGCATTTTATAACACAGTTTCTGTTCGGATGTCACTCCAAACTAGGGATGTCAAATTTTTGAAAAAACCGGTTTTCGGTTAAACCGGTTTTTAAGACTTCGGTTTAAACTGGGCCGGTTTAACCGGGTCCAAAAAACCGGTTATTAAAACACCGAAAAACAGTTTTGTTCAAATTGGGTAGGTTAGGTCTTAGACGCAAAAAATACACTATAATACAAACAAAAGACGTGAAGTGCCATATAATCCATTAAGAGGCCATAAATGGCACAATATAATATTGTATTTGGTTTAGAGTGCCTAAAAAGGATTGTTTCTAACAAATCAGTTACACGAAAATTAGTTTAAAATTATTTTTCCGTACAAAAAAAATTATCGGTTTTTTTGAACGGTTTTTGGCTTTAAAAAAAAAACACCGGGTATAACCGTGCAAAAAAACACCGAAAAAAACCGGTTAACCGAAGCAAAAACACCGGGTAACCGGTTTAACCGGTTCTTTTTTGACATCCCTACTCCAAACTATCGAGTATCATCGATTGCAAATTTGTTATTATGGCAGCAAGGCAGATTTTCTAATTTGTACCCCTATAACCAAAATCCAAGATGTATCCACGTCAAA
The DNA here is from genome assembly GCA_964034945.1 of Chrysopilus asiliformis. Taxonomy (NCBI): domain Eukaryota; kingdom Metazoa; phylum Arthropoda; class Insecta; order Diptera; family Rhagionidae; genus Chrysopilus; species Chrysopilus asiliformis. Next base: position 38,948,263 of record OZ035962.1, read on the forward strand.
AAAGTCGAACACCCTTGAGAATTATTACTTTATCCGAACTTGTGGGAATAATAATAATTCGTAAAATAATTTTATATTGCCATCACGCAACACGAATTTCAAAAAAATAGAAAAAAAAATTTATTTTCATAAAATAACATAAAATGTCATGTTTTGGTTCTTGTTCGGTTCGACCATCTTTTTTTTTTGGTTTGACTCAAGTCATGGTTTGGTTTTGGTTCACTGAAACTTTAATGACTAAGTGGCTTTGGTTCGGTTCAAAAAATCGGTTTGCATTTCAGTGCAGAAGTTATTTTTAAATGTCTTCATTTAATTTGCTTTTTTGTCTGTCTGTGGGTTGATTTTGACCCACTTCCACTTATCCGATTGACTTGAAATTTAGCATACATACATAAGTAACTGCAGTGGCAGTATAATGTTTTCACTACTTCGTCCTTGTAAGGATAATGGAAGGCCTAAGGATAACGTGTTTATCTTTTCCTTCAATTCTCCGAAAAAATCTCAGCTAAGGGGTTTTGGGATCACTGAATCTGATTATGATATTAATAACTCTGCAAAGACAGCAAAAGGTCCTGTAAGGATAACGTGATTATCATTTTGCTCACATTTTTTGCAAAACAAATAAAAACCTCATCTGGAAGTTTTTGCGGTCGCTGTATCCGATTCTTGAGTGAAAAACTCTGCTAGGATATCTCCAAGGCAAGAATGTATATTAAAACACTAAAAAATATAAAATATAAAATTAAAAATTAAAAATTTTAAATTCGGTTACACATTTACTACAGATTGTTGAACTTTTTTTTCTAAATTTTTAGAATTACGTTGATTTTTTGTATGTTTAGATTAAAATGACTAAATTTATCAAACGAGTACCTAATTGCAATTCCACAAGCATTTAGTATTTTAAGATTTCATGCTGAATTATATATATTAAAACTCCCGGAATAATAATCAATATTAAATGGCATCATTGAAAATAAATCCAATCGAATTTTATTTAACGTCAATTTATTCATTCAACTATCACGAATTTGCTGAACACAAATTATGCGCACCACCTTTTAAATTGGAACAGAAGACCTCAGCCATGGTATTTGATGTTTAAACGTAGTTCCTTGAAGTGTACACATTCAGTCATTTATCTAACATTCTGCAAGCTTTATTCGAAGTATTCAAAATACATTCAATACATATAATCCATATATAGACAAACTGGTACGATTTTCTATATTGTATAGTTATGATATCTAATAGGAGATAGCACCGTATCTGCCAGAAGCCATTGTTGATTTAGTAGATGAATACACAGAACGTGATGCATTCTGAATCTCCAATATTATCAAAAAGAGAGAAACATCATCAGGCTCCTTTGTATGCTTGAGGTCTCTTCGAAATACTGAAAGGGGTTATATTCGTATGCAAATGTATGCCAGACCTGCAATTTTCTACCTTATTTCAGTAGTACACTAACCATATTATAGTAGATTATATTCATATGTTGTGTACATACTATGCTAAGCTTGATTCGTAACCAAAGATGTTCTGCATAGTAAAATATTTTCAATGCTTACGTTTGGCTATGTCCAGCACGTTTAAACACATTCATAAAATGCATCATTGGAAGCTTTATTATAGGAACGATTTCTACTCGCTTGAAGAAAGTTCTGAAATTGGCTATCAGTTGATAATATACTTAGTTGAAAAAGAAACTTATTTGAAAAATAAATTGCAAGCAATATTGTTATTTCCCTCATCTTCATTTCCTTTTCCACTATTTTGGCAGAAAAAGTCCTTTCGTGAAATTATCTGAAGACAAAAATAAAGAATAAGAAAACCATTAAACTTAAAAAACAAGGAATGTAAAGAATTGTTTTTGTTATTTATTTTTTTTTTATTATTACAGTACACTCAATATTATCAACGAAAATTCAACCCAAGTTATCGTGAAATTAAATAGCAAACGACGAAAAATAATAACACAAGTCTTGGCTAAAAACATGAGAAAAATTTTCAGCAAGACGGGATGGAAAATCGCTGTCTTCAAATTGGCAGTATCTTTCCTTTTTCATCATCGTTTCTAGTAATTTTCCCTCGCATCAGAATTAATTAAGAACGGAATGATCTCAGCCCTCCAGAATATACATACATATAGATATGTATATATATCGAAACAAATCTACAGATATGTTAAAGATAGCTTCAAAGGGCCAAACTTAAGACCAGACCAAAAAAGATATCTCTCTTGCTGAATACATTTAGCTCTCTGGTCATGAACGTTGTTAGGTTTTCACCAACAAGCGCTATATACCAATTTATATACAGTTTTTTTGTTCGTTTTGATAACAGAGACATATATTACAAAACATACCATACTAACAGACATTGAATACACAAGGATACACAAATACTTCGACGTCGGAGTCAATATTTATATGACATACAGATAGATAGTTAATAAAATGCATAAATATAGATAAATAAATTGAAGTTTTTAGTCCTTTTCGTTTGATTGGAGATCGTTTCGAACGGAATTTGTTAATTAAAAAGAACTAAAACAAACACTTGGGTTAACACAAAAACTTTTATACCAGCAGTATACTGACAATGAGTTCAGGATCTGATGCTTTTACTTGAAAATTGTGCACATTTATCGAATATACCTATACACAATCTCAAATAGGTTTATAGATTTTAGGAAGACTAGACGATGAAAATGAACAATATTTCCTTTATGTGTTCTATACATTTTACAACATTTCTATTTGTTTGGAGGTACCAATTAAACCTAAAAACGTTGAATTTTTGAAAACTTTTCAGTCTAGCCAATATTTTTTTCTTTTTGCTCGTTTTTTTTCAGATTGATTTAAAAAAATTATAAATGATCGAAAAAATTGGTATTTATAAAATTTTTTATGATTGCGTATGAAATCGAAAATTTACGAGCAAAGGAATTGTATCCAATTTCGAAAAATCGTATTCAAATCCACGCACAGAAAGTGGGAATATCTGTTTTGTTGAATGTAAACTAAACTTGCAGTTTCCAAGCAAAGTTTTGTAGAATTAAAATGACTTTCTTTTTATTGAATTAAGTTCAGATTTCTTTCTTAAATAATCTGCGCATCATCAGCTCTTTTTACTTTCTTATATATACGCGGTTTTTTGCAAAATGATCTGCGTTGCCAGGAGCAGGTTTTTAGCTATGTTGGAATTTCAAAATTCGAAACGGAAGGTCCTGTAATGATAACAAAAATGTCCTTTTTCCAATTTTTCTCGAAAAAATTGGCAATATGAGTTTTTTAGGGTGTCTGATCACGAATCTGGTGTTGCAATTTCAAAATTCTAAACGTAAAGTCCTGTAAGGATAACGCAAATATCGGTTTTGTATTATGGGGTTTCTAGCGTCGCTGATCGCGAATGCGGTTATATTTTTAAAATTCGAAATAGAAAGTTTTGTAAGGATAACGCAAATATCCGTTTTCCCGTTTTTCGCGGGAAAAGTCGGTGTTAGATTTTTAAAATTCTAAACGGAAAGTCCTGTAAGGATAACGTTTTTTCCCAAAATTTTTAAGTTATTTATGGTTTTTTAACATTCTAAAATTTATTCAAAAAACTTTAAGCTGGCAACGTAGGGTCTGCTAGTATAGTATAAGATTGTATTCATGAATTCAGTCTGACTACAAGATTTCTCAAAAACTACAATATTTTATATATTTATGGTGTGTTCGACGGGCTAATCGGTCCAAATTTAGCTTTACAAGGTGTTAAATAAAAAGCATCAATTTTTTTTCTTTTGTTGTTTTTATTTCAACGCTGCTCAACGTTTCGGTCACGATGGTGACCATCTTTAGGAGCCTTATATCTAAATACAATAAAAAACATAACAAAAGCTATAATTGCCAATCTGGCAATCATTGGAGACCCGTATGGTGATATTCGTATCAAAATTCAAACAGTTGTACCAAAATTCCACTTTGAAGTCAAACTTTCCAATAAGATTTTTTAAAATTTATTCCAATCGGATTTTGATGTATGGGAGTTTTGTGTAGAATCATATCCTAAATAACTTTTGTTCTTGGACTTTTTTGATAAGATGCATCGTTTTTGAGATATTCACAAAAAACGTTTTCGTTCGTATGGGGGGTACCCCCCCTAATGCAAAAATTAATTATTTTTATCATTCTAAACACACTGGTGTAATTCATTTTTGTGTGTGATAATGGGATCTTGGCGTTACAAACGGTAAGGCAAAGTTAATATACCCTTTGGTTTCACCATACGGGTATAATCATCAAAATGTGAAAACTATAATGTCTGTTGTTACTTTGATCTAATAGTACTTACAAATTATTTATTGGAACAATTGCATGTCGTGTTTATGCTATTTTCAGTGTAAAAAGACTTGAACGCTTATGTTCGCAGGTCAGCAAAAATAAAAATAAAAACATTAAGCACGTTGTAAACTTAAAACAAAAATAAATCCAAGATAATGAAAATAAATAAACAATTGGTAAAGCAGGCTCTGATGACGGTGAGCCAGCTTCCATACCAGAAACAGACTCCTGATAGGTTTTCAGGGCAGACATGCCCGACCTGTTGGGGGGAAATTTTGGATGTGAAAACATCCGCAAAAATAATATAATTTTGTTGTATTATTTTGGTTTTTCTAATAGGATTCAATAACTATTTTATAATGGGGAATCAAAGATACGAAAAATAGTGAATTTCAATTACGAAATAGTTAATTTTAATTACAAAAATGCTCAATTTAACCACAAAATAGTAAATTTTACTATTTATTGCGAAAATAGTCGATTTTGACAATTATTTTAATTGAAATCGACTATTTTAGTTGTGTTCCCGATTCCCCATTATAAAATAGATTTACTATTTTTTTTCTGCGTATGGAGCTACGAAATTGAGCAGGTATATTTGGTCCTAGCACAATCCTATCATTTTTTATTAAAATTTCACCATATTTTTTTCATTTTTTGTATTTATACATTTTTTGCTCTTCGGAAATGTGTCTGTATTATTTTATGAAATATGATAGGGGTGGGGGTGTTGCAAAATCATATTTCTTACTGGAAGGTGTAGCAACATCAAGTTTGGAAACCACTAATCTAGATGCGATTTCATATTAAAGAGTTTAGTACCAAATCACACTATTTTAACGTTGCTAGAAAAATTTCCCCAAAACACTAAATATAATATGCTTAATATTAATTTCTGTCAATCAATTCACAACCATTTATGTGTTATGTAAGGCACCGTTTAGACCTGAAACCTTATTCCGCGAACTTTATTCTTCGACACTAAATTCATGTTGCACAACCGTTGACATTTTGACACAAAATTCAGAAATATGTTCCTGATATACACCCGAACTCGAATTTTTTTTATATAAAACCGTCCGAATAAATTCAAATTTTGACAACTTTTGCTAATTGATTTTATTCTGCGATAAAATTCGCGGAACAAATTCTGAATGAAAGTTGGGGCGGAATCCAAGATAAAATCGCAAGTATGCCCCGTTTATAAGCACCACCAAAAAAGATATCAAAACTTCAACCTTCAAGAAATTGAATTTCATCCAATACCTTTAAGTTATAGCCTCAACAACCTTAAAAGATTGTATCCAAACAAAAAATATAAAGGAAGAAATCCCGTAACAAGTATGTTAACTGTCAAGTTGATATCACATAATCTTTAAGAATTATTGTTAAAGACTCCTTTGCAAAACGAGAGGAAAAGTAAATAAAATAAAGTAAAAAACGGGGATCTGAAAACAATTTTATATCTATTTGTATGACAGCAATAAATATTAAAAGAGCTTAATCCGGCATTAAGAGTTTTTCAGCATACAATGAAAGACGTTTATAAAAGATTAACCTTAAAAGAGCAACAACACAGTCCAGAACATCACCAAAAACCCAAAAAAAAAATACAGAAAATGAACAATTTTAGTATAACGAAAAAAAAACCCAATAAAGGCAACATAAGATAAAGAAAAATAAACTTACGAAGAGAACAAAGATATTATACTAAGTACACTGAATTTTATATACCGGCTATTCGATGTTCAAAAAGGGACAATCCCCAAGGCCGATTAAATATGTAACATTTCGTGTTCTTCTTTGAATTTTTGTCTCAGTTTTATTTTCCTCCGTCTTCGTCCGTTTAGACTCCTTTTGTCCTCTTATATTATCCTTTATGTGGGTATTTTCCTTAAAGCGTTTCCTGGGAACAAACATTTAAAAAAACAATATTTTTTTAAAAATTAAATAACAGCAGATAAATATTAACCAATAAATTATTTAAATTTTTTCGCAAGATTCTTATAATTTTTTCATGTTTTACAAGTCGTTTAAATTACACACTAGGGATATTTCAACCATTTTTGATTGTTTTTAAAATAAGAATTTATCAAGGATAAAATTGTGAAATTAGTGAATATCTCGAAACTTAGGGTTTATTGGTCAATATTTTTAATATCTCGAAATTTAGGGTTTATTGGTCAATATAACTCGAATTGTCTACTGCCATCCAAATCGTTTCGACTAACAGACTAACAGACTAACAGACTAACAGACTAACAGACTAACAGACTAACAGACTAACAGACTAACAGACTAACAGACTAACAGACTAACAGACTAACAGACTAACAGACTAACAGACTAACAGACTAACAGACTAACAGACTAACAGATTAACAGACTAACAGACTAACAGACTAACAGACTAACAGACTAACAGACTAACAGACTAACAGACTAACAGACTAACAGACTAACAGACTAACAGACTAACAGACTAATAGACTAACAGACTAACAGACTAACAGACTAACAGACTAACAGACTAACAGACTAACAGACTAACAGACTAACAGACTAACAGACTAACAGACTAACAGACCAACCGACTAACAGACCAACAGTTGTGATATATCAGCTGTGACCAACACAAAACTTTCCTCTTCAATATTTAGTTTCCAAAAAAATATGTAAAAAATAATATTTTGTCAAATATCTCGAGAACCGTTAAAAATACGTAAAAGCTGTTATAGGAAAAACTGAGACAAATTCTATTTCCATTGAATTTTATTATACGCATTTTTTTTCAAAATAGCGCATATTTTTCAGGAAATTTTCAAAAAACCTAATTTAATTTTTTTGATATATGTTAAATATAGAAATTTGTATATCTTTTAAATTTTGTTATATTCGATTTTTTTTTTCAAAAGTGCAAAGGTTTCGAGAAATTTTCAAAAAACTATTTTAAAAAATTGTGTGGAAGGTGGAAGGTAACCGATTATTACGATTTTTGTGAAACCTTTTTACAAAAATTTCAAGTCGCTAGGTCAACACATTCTCGAGTTATTTAAGATACGTACAACCCCTAGTAGATTTTGCTCTTCAGTTCTCTACACTGTCAAAGGAAAAACGCACACAATAACATGGTAATTCAGTTGTGTTTAGCAAAAATAATTTGGTGTGGGTATATACAGAATTATTTGTTAAAAAAAACTTTAAAGTAAATGCTTTTAACCGTTTTTATTTTGACTTCCCTCATCGGCTCATATCATAAGCCTTCGATGAGTTGTCATGTAATATTAAATCTGGAACTGAAATGCTTGAAAACGATTATTTATTTTCATTCTCAGTTAAAGTGCAATTGAAGAAAGAAGGTTAAAATAATATGAGTTCATCAATTTTAGTATGCTTGAGTTCTTCAATTTTAGGTTTCAACTCTGATGAATTCATCAAAATAATCAATTCATCAAAACGTTTACTGATCAGGTAGCCAGTTCGACTCGCAATGAGTTTACCCATGAACATCATCAATACATCATCAATACGGCGCCATTATACTCATCGAGAGGCTCATGAAACGCTCATCGAAAGACTCATTGCTACAAATGAGTATATAAGTGAGCAGTAATAATGAGAATACTTCCCAGGCCTAGAACAAAACTCATCATGACTATCATCATTTCGCGATAATGAGTTCATCGATGAACTCATCATGAACGATCTACTAGGGACGGACAGGCCGACAGACCGACAAACAGATGCACGGACATCTTCATAATTTTGCCTGACACGGATTTCGTACTGATCAGAAATTTTCTATCTGCCACTGCTCCCGAATCGGTCTCCGTAATGAATACAATGTTTTCCCTCTATAGAAAAATTTGGAAACTGGAGTTTACACTTGTTTGCATTGTGTTTTATTTAAAAAAAATGGCATGTGGCGCATATTTTGTAATTGTTTTTGCTCGCATTTGATTTCATGAATTTCATCCAATTTATGTTTTGTTCTTTAGAAAACAATTTTTTAATATATCTGCGTTTTGTGTGGGCAGGGCACTGTTTCTCTCTCGTTTGGTCATACAAGTAAACTTTTTCAATAAAATAACTAATAATACCAAAGTGTTAACATGGAAATTTCAACTTTTTATTGGTTAAAGTTTGTTTTTCCCAGATTGACACAAAAAAAATATGGTCACCCTACATATAGCCTGGAACAATAAAATGGACTATAAAATGGAACAATGGAGCTCCCGAACTCTTCAAAATTTCAGTTTATAAATGTTTATAAATAAGTTTCTAATGGTTCTCAAAATCCAATAACATATTTTGATTAACGATAGTATCATTGCCAGAGACAATTATTTTCGAACTTATGGAAATTTTCCCTCTCATAAAACAATTATTCGACAAATTTTTGAATTTAAAAGGTTTAAACGCACCTTTTACAGCTCTAAGCGAGTTTAAAGCTCTCAAGATTAAATATATATTTACTTGTATATAAAAATGCTTTTAAATGATGTTCCCAAACCGAAGAAAGTTTTAATCCTCAGGATTAAAATATTTTATTTTACCATAGTTAAAACACCTGAATTTAATAGCTGAGCGTAAAGCAGTATTTCTAAAAATGCATATCAATTCACAGTAGGTACTGTATTACACACAGAAAAATTTGGCGGTGTAAACTCGATTTTATCCGGTTTTTTTTAAATTTTTTGGAGTTATTTTTACTTTTTTAATTCCGGAAAGCTGGATAAGAAAGCTGGTTTAGTTCAATGGTCTGATGAGTCCAATTCTAAAGTACCTGGGTTTGAATCTAGTCAGCGCACAGGAAAAGTTTCTCTTTTAAAATATATACAAATACAAATGCAAATTTATAAAAAAAATGAATAAAATATAAATTTTGTGTTAACCACTGAATCATTTCTGATTTAAATTAAATATAAATGTTGTAAACTATAAATAGGTAAAAAATAAATAAATAATTAAATAAAATAAGTTTAAAATGATAAAACGACAATGCAAACAAAAAGAAGAAAATGTTTTTTTTTTAATTGCCACCAATAACTTACAAATGTTGTAAAAAATATTTGTAAGGTTTTGGGTTACGTAATTTTAAACAAATGAATTTATTTTAAATTCCAAATGCATTTTTTACAAATTGCAAGTGTATAATTTTTAAAACAAAAACATAACAAAAGCTATAATTGCCAATCTGGCAATCATTGGAGACCCGTATGGTGATATTCGTATCAAAATTCGAACAGTTGTACCAAAATCCACTTTGAAGTCAAACTTTCCAATAAGATTTTTTAAAATTTATTCCAATCGGATTTTGATGTATGGGAGTTTTATGTAGAATCATATCCTAAATAACTTTTGTTCTTGGACTTTTTATACCCGTATGGTGAAACCAAAGGGTATATTAACTTTGCCTTACCGTTTGTAACGCCAAGATCTCGTCATCGCACAAAAAAATGAATTACACCAGTGTGTTTAGAATGATGAAAAAAGTTGAATTTAGCATGTCCGTCCGTCTGTCCGTCCGTCCGTCTGTCCGTCTGTCTGTCCGTCTGTCTGTCTGTCCGTCTGTGGCGCGGATTGCGGGCGCACGGATTGAGCTAGAGACTTGAAATTTTGCGCAGATTCGTTTTTCGTAAAATGCGAGGCTAAGTTCGTTAATGGGCAAAAATGGACCATTAGGGGGGGTACCTCCCATACGAACGAAAACGGTTTTTGTGAATATCTCAAAAACGGTGCATCTTATCAAAAAAGTTCAAGAACAAAAGTTATTTAGGATATGATTCTACATAAAACTCCCATACATCAAAATCTGATTGGAATAAATTTTAAAAAATCTTATTGGAAAGTTTGACTTCAAAGAGGAATTTTGATACAACTGTTCGAATTTTGATACGAATATCACCATACGGGTCTCCAATGATTGCCAGATTGGCAATTATAGCTTTTGTTATGTTTTGATAAGATGCACCGTTTTTGAGATATTCACAAAAACCGTTTTCGTTCGTCCATTTTTGCCCATTAACGAACTTAGCCTCGCATTTTACGAAAAACGGATCTGCGCAAAATTTCAAGTCTCTAGCTCAATCCGTGCGCCCGCAATCCGCGCCACAGACAGACAGACAGACGGACAGACAGACCGACAGACAGACGGACGGACATGCAGAAATTAATTATTTATATCATTCTAAACACACTGGTGTAATTCATTTTTGTGTGTGATGACGGGATCTTGGCGTTACAAACGGTAAGGCAAAGTTAATATACCCTTTGGTTTCACCATACGGGTATAAAAACTCCGAATTTAAACACCAAAGGCCTTTGTTACACACGGCAACTTTAAACCGATACACGATACAAAAAGTTGCTCGTTTGTGCTACACGCGGAGACAAGTTGCCGGAGACTTCTGTATATTACACAGTGAGTGTTTCATGTGTGTGTGAAGTTGTGTGAAGAACGAACCCGTTCTTCATGATTTTGTGCTTGTGTGCGTATTTTGTCGCCTTGTTTCTACTTTCGGAACTGGCGACATTAGCCACCGCTTCCCTCACTTCTCGCGCCTATACTTAAGAAAAGTCGCCGCTTAAAATTGCCGTGTGTAACATAGGCCAAAGGGGCATTGAAAAAAGTACCTAATGGTTTCATTTTTCTAACCTTTTGTATTTATCTAAAATTGATAAAAAATGGAGTTATCCAAAAGAATGGCCCCGATACTTTTGGAGTTAAATTCACATAAAAATTTTCTCTGTGTACTTACTGTATTCGAATCATGTTTCCGTATTTTAGTGATGTACAAGAAATTTAAAATTTTCACTATTAATATTCAGCCACCCGGGCGGCACTGAGACGGAGCTAATGACAGTATTTGAACTCCCTGAATGAAGTTCTTGTCGTTTTTCTGTTATATAAGTGATTATAGAGGAGAATTGCTTAGATTTTTTTTTTGAAACTCGTATCCGCCAGTCTCCTTCTATAAAAGGTTCCAAGAATGTCCGTACCCTTCATCACCGTCACAGTCCCGGTCTGATTTCGCCAAGTTCTGTTACAATTTTTTGCCTCGTCGCTTTTTCACTGCTATTAATGTTGTGCCATCTTATGTTGACGGCACATGTGAATCGTTTTATCTACAAATGCGCAGCCATAATATCCTTCATTTGCATTTAATTAAAATTTTTACCCCTCAAGAGCGTAGGTACTTGGAAAAATTACACGGCAGCCCTCAGATAATAATAATTTAATACCATTGCAAGCTTTCAGTGCTTGATACTTTTTGTGTTTTCCTTTATATTTTTGTTCGTGTTTTTTACGTTTTTGTTGCTAATATACACAAATGAGTAGGAAGGTGATGATGAAACAGTTTCACAGGCAAAATTCACGAAAAGTAGACGAATTGTTGCTTTATTTTCATGAAAATACTGAAAATGCTAATATTAAGAGTTTTCAAATAATATCCGCATGCATACATGTTATATATGATTAGGGTGACCATATTTTTTTTTGGGTCAATCCGGGACAAGATGGTAATAAATCTTTAAAATTTTATAGGTAATAAATCTTTGTTTGGACGCACACTAAGAAAAAATCATTAAGAAATGTGCACAGCACGCGAAAAATTTTACATAAAAAACTTTTTTTTGACGTAATTTCGCACTACACTGGGACGGCATTCCGCAAGTGTTCAATGCGAATGCAAACATAATCCCAATGTTAATTAAATAGGGATTTTCGATTGCATGTCGTTTGGAATGCCGCCCCTGGTCTGAAGCCAAAATTAATTTTATTTTTCGCGCTCTTTACATTCCATAAATAATGACGCCGCAGGCGAAATATTTTAGTTTGAGTATTTGACGTATACAGTTGAGATATTTGTATTTAAAGTTTGAATGTAATTTATGCTAAATCTGGCCTATAATTTTTTTTTTATTTTCTCGAAAACTAGTTTTGTTAATAGGCTTTTAGTAAGACAGAAATTTAGGACTCGGCCAAAAATTTTTTTTAAATTTTTTAAGTAAAGTGTCTGCTTTTGTCGGTTAAATATGAATGACAATCGAATTTTCATATTTTCGAAAAAAAATCTTACTTTTCTTGAACTTTATTTTCATATTAGATTCCTAATCAAGGAATGACATCTAACAAATCAACTTTCCAGATAAATATAAAAGTATAAATGAGACGGATAATTATACTATTAGAAAATTTTGTTACTTGCTCCCTTTCTAATAAAACACATTCTAAAAAGGTTACGTTAACTCTTATAAAAAGACCTAAAGTGTTTTAACTCTTATAAAAGTATCATAGAATGCTCATAGAATTCGTGAGTAATATCCTTTTAATCAATTCTCATAATCTATATATATAAAATCGTTTAACCTGATTGACTGACTGACTCATCAACGCCCAAGCCACTGAAGCTAGAAACTTGAAACTTTCACAGTATGTCCCAACCATTACGTAGGCGCTCACTAAGGCATGGTTTTCCGAAATTCTAACGCTAAGGGGTAAAGGGGGTTTGGGTGTTTTTAAACCGTGATTTTCGCCATGAATCTGCTCAATAGAAGGCTGAAGTTTCACTCGGGGGTTTTCGGGGTCGCTGATCACGAATCTGGTGTTAGACTAATTCGCAACGGGGAGTCCTGCAAGGATAAAAATATGACTATTTTTCTATAGGAATGACTCCCATATTTGGCATTATCCAGTTTTTTCCCAAAAATATGGGACTGGAGACTGAGATTTCGGGAGAATGGCTCCCATATGTTTTTTCCGTGCATACGGTAAGATAATTCTTACAAATTAATTTGAATTTTTCCCTGTTGAAATCCATTTTCCTATTAAGCATTTCAACCAGAACGGCTAAGTTTACTACACAGCTCCTACACTAACATATCAACACTACAATAACGTGCTATTACTTCCTAAGTAGAGCGGATTTAATCTTTACCTGGAGCAACAAAACAATTCCCTTGTCTGATTAAATAAAAATCTTTTTCATGTTTCCTGTCACGTCTAACAATATTTAATAACTAAAAGAACTTAAAAAAAAATTTACTCTCAGAAATAAAACTTTTAAATAAAGAGACGCCGATTAATTTAGAGTACTGTTCAAAAAACACGTTTTTGGTTCGGCTTTTCTTCTGTCCGTGTCTATTGAGCCATAACTTCTAAACAATTGAAGTTAAAATATGAAACAATGTGGGGAATGAAAATAACCTCCGAATCTTAATATATAAAATCGTTGGTGCGTATGTTCGTCTGATCATCACGGCTGAACCACTGAAGCTATCCACCTCATATTCACACCATATGTTCATGTGGTGCTCCGATCGGTTTTTGTTTGCAAAAGACCCCGGTAGGTGGCGCTGGGGTCGAGTTCGAATTTCGAAAATTCGTATTTATGGACCGATTTTGTGCAAATTCACAACATATAACACTTAAATAAAGATTAAAATGTTGATGAAATTTAAACCCGATAGGTGGCGCTGGGGTCGAGAAATTAACGAAAATGTACTCCAATCGGATTTTGATGTATGGGAGTTTTATGTAGAATCATATCTCAAATAACTTTTGTTCTTGAACTTTTTTGATAATGTGCACCGTTTTTGAGATATTCGCAAAAAATGTTTTCGTTTCGTTTTAGAGTTTATATTGTCAATGCGTTGTTTTTGTCGGTTACCATCAATATGTCATCCGACAGTCCAGTTTAGCACTTTTTAAAAGCTTCATTTCCTTCTGGGGTATCATCAAAAAAATTTTGATCTATTAATATCTAAGTATTGATAAAGATATTAGACGCGCGGCCGTAGGGCGCGTATTATCCGAGGCCGAAGGCCGAGTTATGGGGGGGGGAGGCCGAAGGCCGACGTGGACAGGGTGGCCGAAGGCCGACCTGTGGGTGGGGGATGAACCGCGAAGCGGTTCGGGGCGCAGCCCCTAGTTGGTATATAAATTTTCATGTGTTTCTTTACAAAGTTATGGCGAAATTAACATCTTCGCTCATCTAATTACTAGAGTTGTACAAAATTAAGTCAAGGACTGTTCGATCCATAAAACATGACAAGTTAATGTTTGTCTTTTCGAACCAACCTCCTTCCGTCGCGTCGTCACGTTTTCACACGCTCTTATATGGTTTTTACTACTGCCGCTTCACCTAACCGACCGCAGATCCCCTTCCACTCCCCAAACAATGTGACGATTTTTGAAACACAAGTTCCTTTTCAATTTTTTTTTTTGTATGAAAAATTGTTGGCATGAAAATATGGTAAACCTCAAAACATTAATTTTACAAGAGAGACAAAAAGTAGTGGTAAACAGTGGTGCAACTCACAGCGTTGGGTTTACAATTCTGCCCTCTAGCGGTATACGGGTGAACTACAACTACCTTAGTTTTAAATCTAATTGATGCGCGTTGGTTGAATGTAAGGAAAACAAAGCAAAACTCAATTTCAATCATTTTAAGGTTTACCCAACGAAATATATACCATGATAGTGTAATCCCCCATAATATGCTAAAGGTAATGGCCCAATAGAAGTTTTGCTTACTTCGCTTGCTTTACTTTACTGAAGCATTTGAGGCGATCAAAGCAAGCAAAGCATCTATAGACACAATGTACGCTTTGCTATGAGCTCTTTGATATCTGGCAATTCTATTGTATTTATATCATCTGAATGAAAAAAAAGTTTGTGCAAACATTTTAACAATAAAAATTTATTTATAAAGCAATTACAATGCATTTTGTATGCTTTTTGTGTTTTATTCCATCGATTAGGTGATGAATTGTCAGGACTGTCAAAGCGCATACAGCAAAGCGTCTAATTGAGAATTGTTCAAATCGAAGCTTTGTTTGCTTCGCTTTGCTTTAAGCGCTTTTGTATTGGGTCACCTCACATAAGGAAACACGGAGTTCAATTCAGCTGTCAAAGCGAGTAAAGCAAGCGAAGCAAGCAAAGCTTCTATTGGGCCATCACCTTAAGAAATAAAATAGCGCGAAACACAGCTAGATTCTCTTTCACACATTTTGACTCTCTCTTTCTAATGTGTGTTACCAACCATGTTTGAACAAATAGGGTTGACAACTAACCAAATCATCAGTTGATGTTTGAGGTTATGTCGAATGGTTCCTAAAATATTCCGCATTTAAAATGCAAATGGAGTTTAAAAAAACAAACGTTTGTGTATCAAATGACGTGTTTAATTGATTCTATTGAAATTGCACTTCAAAATTATTATTATACTTGCTTGTCACTTCGCGACACAATCAAATAAATTCGCGCTAAAATACTATCAGATGACATTTAAATAAAACACGAGTTGCCAACATTTCATTTCTCGTGTGATAAATATGGTGATCGGCAAATTAAAGAAAGATCAAGATATGTGTGTGGCTGCTGCAGCAGGGGCTCGCAACTTTAACTTTCAAATGTAAAAGTGCAACATTTGCGTTTGCACTGATTTTTTTAGAATTTTTCCAGAAGCAAATGTGCATACTAGATTTAGCAAGTAAAGACTAACTATCTGTGTAATTTTCTTTTGATGTGAACATGACTGCAAGTGAATTGACATGAAATTTGTATAACGCAAAATGTTTACGAGTACAATTAGGTTGGGGGCTACTGAATCTCCAAGTAAAACTGCGGCCGTGCTATTTTTTGGCTCGGATGCTCTGTCCAGTAGTATAGAAGTCTTTGGTTTTACCTTACTTTCATTCTCATGTCTACAACTAGAGGCTTTTCCTGTGATCGCTTTGGTGTACCTACTCAACAGTTCACCATTTCGCCCAGCTACCAAAAATATGTTCCTGAGACAGACTCTCTCTAATTGTTACTGAATTACAATCAGGAGTAAAAAGAAGGGAGAGGAAATAAAGGGTGTTTTGTAAGAACGTCGGAACATTTTGTGATGAAACAAATAAAAATAAAGTTGATGGCCATTTATTTGAGAGAACTTTTAAACCCAATTTCAATACCACTTCGGGCACAAATGCACTGCGCCTGCCTTCAAAGAAAGGCTTCCTAGAGTTCCAATTTTCGAACACTTTTTTTTCACATTCAGGCTAAATTTTTTTTTAAATGTTGTATTTTTTTATACGACTCCAAACCTTTGGTGCGCAATTTCAGGGAAATCTGAAACCCTTCGACTCACTTTTTCCAATAACAAAACCATGTGCGCACATTTTGACGGATTATATAAAACATCGACTTTTTAAGTTACACGTCTATTCACAAATATCATCAAAATTTTAAATTTTTTTCTTGTTTTTCCGCAATAAAATTTATGTACATTTTACGCGATGAATTCCATACAAATACGATTTATAGCCAAAGAATTGCATTGTACATTTTATTACGTTTTGTATTAGCAGAAACTATCAATTTGTCTGATGTCTTAAGTGTCAACAATTCCTTTCCTACGATACTATTAAAGGAACTATCCAGCTGCGTTTTATTGATCACTATCAATTGAGATAATATTAAACGGAAATGGTTTCATCTGGAGAAAAATGTTATTTTCCAAGAAAACCGCTATTGAGAAAATAAAAGGCGGAATCTTTAAGATAGACTCATAGATGTAATATATGTCGACTAGATCGCTCCATTTGCTGTCTCATATATCCCCATTAGAGCACAGTTCCCTGGATCAAAACAAGTTATATGCAAACGAGACAACAAGAAGCTAATAATATAACACTGATTGGGACACACGAATTTTGAACTCTGTCACCCTTGTTCAGTGGATAAGATGTGCATAAAAAATGTATTTGAGTACAATAAAGAAGGAACTACTTTTGTGGTAATTTCTGAGCAGAGCTTTCTATGGTGATAGTTCTTCACATTTCTGTGGGTAGAGCCTTTTCTCACAACGTTTTCCAGATATAAAGAATCTTTGGAAAAAATAATAATAACATGTGTTGTGTATGTTTGATCAAATCCGGTTGTTTCAGACTTTTATTTTTTCTTTTATTCTAAACCAATTTCTAACCGATTTCTAACCGATTTCTAACCGATTTCTAACCGATTTCTAACCGATTTCTTTACCAGCAAACTCAAAAACAATTAAACGAAATGTCATGTAATTATTCGCATGTACTTAAACACATATCGTTGAAAAAATCGCATTTCTCTGAATTTTATCGCAAATCACAGTATTTTTAAATAAACATTAGAAAACTGGCAAAAACCTCAAAAGGGTGTTTGAAGATGATGTTTCCTTAAACAATGAAAACCGTCTTCCTACGAATTCCATTTTTTTAAACTACAAAAGGCTGACATCAGTGTTTAACCTCATGACACTCCACAGCCACATTAAGAATTCCTTTTGCATTTTTACAAAAGAAAAATCCCCCATATTTATAAAAGTACCAGACTATGAAAAGACGAACAAAGTTCTATGTACACAAGCGCCTTTGGATATTTGAGACTAGATGTGATGGACTATCATCGCCTTGATGGAAATAAAAACATGCATTTGTATGCGCGATCCTAAAGAACAGAGTAAACGAAGTCATCCGACACGGTTCTCATATAAGAATATCCATATCTAGAGATATACGAAAAATTCAACGTAGAGAACTGGCAAGGATTAAACAGTAGAATTTTTCTATATCCGTAACCATTTTAATACTTGTCTGTCTAAAAGAATTGGCGAGCCCTAGGCGCACACATCGGATTATGATTAAGTGATTACAAATATTTGCTCAATTATTATTATACGGAAATTTAAGTATCTGCTCATGGCATTGTGTGTACCAGTGTGCCACTACAGCTCACATTGTTTATTTCTGCACGTTATTGGTGAACTGATGGTTGAAGAAGACAAGGAATAACGCGAGCAGTAGCTACGCCTGAGTATACATAAAATTCAAGGCTCAGTAGCACCCATCAGGACGAAACTGCCACTCTGACTGCCAAACCAATTTTCTAAACCCAACCCCTGTAAGTCCCCAGCACACCACCCCACACCACGCCATGCCAAGGCCAATATCGTAGTCTACATTGCTAGTTCAACTGGCTGGCGCTGTTTGTCATGTCTAATGTATCAATTAAAAATGATTAAGTGCTATATGTATACCTAAACACGTTCCCATCGGATTATGGGTATTAGACCCAGTCGAAGGAAATTGTTTTCGTAATTATTTTTCTTATATTTCCCCCCGAAATGTTCTCCGCCCATAGATTGTCCATTGAATACTCGGCCAGGTGGATCAATAATTTGGAGACGAATACTAAACTACCCTATTGAGGCTGGGTTACCCGGCCTGTGGGTGTCACATTTTTGTTGCCAACCAACGCCGACATAACTCCACCCAAAATTTCACCTAATTCCTCGGTTTCTTTGTTGAACTTTTATTAGAAAATATGATTTGTCGCTATGTTCGAAAATTTATGGTATTCTTATGTTGACCCAAGGTATCGAGTTCGATTGGGTAAATCTATAAATTCTATTTGATGGGAAATTAAGGGAGTAAAAACATGATTAGATTTAAATCCACAACAATTTATTTTAAAAACTTATAATCAAAAAATACATAAATTGGAGAAGTATTAATAGTATTAATTACTGGCAACGTGTGCCATAAACGACGCCAAACGTTCCTAAGATACATCAAAAAAACATTGCTTTCATCAAAACTAAATGTAAATATCCTTCCACCTCTATAAGTCCAACGTCGGTAACATAAACTTCTTGATAAATCGATCTATTCCATCAGTTCTCTTCAACTAAAACTTTCAATAAGGACGCCCGATTTTTAAATGTAAACCAAACAAGTTGTGTGTGAGATATCCACTCAATTTTTTTTTTTTGGTTTGAAAGAATATGTAATGCCATAAAGTATGGTATATAACTTCGTTCAAATGTCCGCCGCGGCTTTGTTTGATGGCACATAGTCGGGTGGTCCAATTTTCGATGACTTTGTCGCACAAATCTAGCTGAATTTGCTGGATGTCGTTCGTTATGTTGGCTTTGAGGGCATCAATTGTTTGCGGTTTCTTCTCATAGACCTGCTATTTAAGATACCCCCAAAGGAAGAAGTCTAAAGGCGTTAAATCGCACGATCTCGGTGGCCAGTTCACGTCGCCACAGCGCGAGATAAAATCACTCGTTCATGCGCTGTGTGGCATGTAGCGCCATCCTGTTGCAACCACATGTTGTCGGTATCCATATAATCCAGTTTAGGCCACAAGAAGTTACTTCTCATCGATCTGTAACGCTCGCCGTTGACGCTTAGGGCAATGCCAGTTTTGTTTTGGAAGAAGTACGGGCCGATGATTCCGCCGAACCAAAATCCGCGCGGGATGCATTTGGTGTTGGTGTATCTCGTGTGGATTGGTCGAAACTGACAATTTTGCTTGTTCACATATCCATTCACCCAAAAATGAGCCTCGTGGCTAAAAAGGTGATTTTTTTGGCGAAATTTATAAGCTAAGATTCAGTGAAAGTTCCCATAAACGTTCGCATCGGTTGCTCACGTTCTCAAGATTTTTGGTCCCGTTGTTTTTGGTTGCTCACGTTCTCAAGATTTTTGGTCCCGTTGTTTTTAGTTCAACTTTCCTGTGCAATTATTCCCATATATATAAAATCGTTTAACCTGACTGATTGACTGACTGACTAACAGACTGAATCATCAACGCTCAGCCCAAACCACCGAAGCTAGAAACTTGAAATTTTAACAGTATGTCCCATCCATCACATCACACAAATTTCCATCACACACATTTTACCGCTAAGGGGGTAAACGGGGGGTAAAGAGGGTTTGGGTGCCTTAAAACCTTGATTTTCGCCATGAATCATGCTCGTTAGGAGGCTCAAAAATGTCACTCGGAGGTTTTCGGGGTCGCTGATCACGAATTCGGTGTTAGAGCTTCAAAATTCAAAACGTAGGGTCTTGTAAGAATAACGCAAATATGCTTCTTCCCGTTTTCCTCGGGAAAATTGGCACTACGGGCTTTTCGGAGTCGCTGATCACGAATCTGGTGTTCATTGAGCACGTCAAGCTGTGGAAAGTTCATCGAGCACTTCGAGAGGATAATAAAAAGAAACGCCCTGCAAGGCGAATCCAAAATTTTTATCTGGAAAATGTTCAAGGAAACGATATCTCAGCGACGGGTATGCAAGCTAGTATTGGATTACATCACAATCTGCGAAACTTTTCATGGTTTCGTCAAGCAGTAAACGTTTATTAAAATTTTTTTGATGTGTTCTAACCTCTGCCTTTTCTTGAGTAAATTCATCTAATATTGTACATTTCAAACAGTTTTTTTTCTTTTCAAACGCAAACCACCTACCATTATTGAAGGGATAGATCCGATGTATTTGTAGAATTTCAGTGATAAAAAAGAATATTTAAAAAAAACTTACTTTGTAAGCTTGCTTTGTAATTAAGCAATACTTAAATGTAAGGATCTAATAAACCGCGTGAAAGTTTGTACAATGATGAATAACTCACCGTGCGTTTGAGAGTCCCGCAGGACTATTTTTATGCAACAACAGAATATACATAGAATATACGTATGTATAAAAAAATCATTTAAAATTCAGTTAAGCTCTCGGAGACCCAACGAATTCCCAATTTGCACATTAAAACAAAAGCTTACCAATGCCTGCCTGTCTGTTCAATGACGAACTACATATAAATAAATTTGTTGGACGAACAAAACGACAATTGCATTCGGGAATGGACTTTTGTGATTTAAAAATGAAAGACATCGAAAACAAGTTGAAAAACGAAAAATAAAGGGGAAAATGGATTTTTTATTTCGATTTGGGGTAATTGTGGATGCGAAGTAATCACTTCATTTTTCCCGTAATGAATATTGCATCAGTCGAATCTGATTTAATTTTAAGCTGATTTAAAGTATTTTCCCTATAGAATATTGAAATATTCGGATTTAAATGTGCTTCAATTGAATTATGCTAAAGCAAAGCGATTTTAGATAGAAAACTATTAAGAATTGGATGGCATCAAAATAACTTCAATACATTGATGTGTATTACGCAATACTTAGCATGCAGCTAGGCAATTGTTTCTCCACATTTTCAATTTCTTTCGGCAATTAAGTTTCCTTAACGCACTTACAACCAGCCCCAAGAGCATCTTCCGGCACTCTGACCCTACGACACATGCGCCTCCCCGTGTCAAACACACAAAATTTATCGATTGCAATGCACGGTAACCTAGATAACATCTGGGTTTCTCTGCATTGGAGAATTTACGAAGAAGTCGCGGTCGAAAATGGTCTAAATTGTTCACGCGCGAGCGAAGTTGTAGTACAAGAAAGTTCACATCAGTTATTTCTCACTTCGCGAATCCTCCGAATTGGAGAAATAGAAGTGGTAAAACTCATACCTATCTTAATTGTCATTTCTTAATAGCCCAATCTCTTAAAATTTTCAGAAAAAAAAATTAAATATAGCCAGGAATTTTTCATTATTGATAGAGCTTAAATGATGATTTCTCGAAATTCCTATTTCGTTTTGTTTTTCACATAATTTATAACACAAGAACTAATTCCAGCCACATAACAAACAAATTCTCCTCAGTCACCCAATCGCAGTGAAATGCTTTTAGTTCAACTTTCCTGTGCAATTATTCCCATTTAACACCCCGAACTTTCCAATTAAGAAATGTTTTGCCAGTCAGATGGGTTAAAGCCTTTCACACATTACACATTGCATTACCGCATTTATTTCTATCTACATATTATGTGTATACGTACATGCCCCACGGGTTACTTTTTAGTTACAGATATAATATAGCCTTGTTCATTGTTATATGAAGCAGTCGATACTATTGCAGGATGGAAGCCGTCTCTATTTCCCTATTTCCTCAACCCTATATGACGCCCAGCACTCAATACCCTTAAGTTTCCGTTCATCTACTTTCCGTATTGAGTAAACGTACCAACAACACATACAGAATATTGTACGGCTGAACTAACCTATACACGTCTATTAAGTGTTTATGTGTAACAGCAGTACAATATGGAGGGCCTAATCTTAACAATACTTTTAGCCATTTGTGCCACAAAATAATAACGTCAGCAGCAGAAACGAATAAAGGTTAAAATCAGACCAGAGAACCGGGACCAACACCAAGTTAAGATACGGCGATTCAGTGAGGAATCCTTGATAAAAAAAAATAACTTCTAGGAAAAGCGAAATACGAAACAGAAATGTGTACAATGTAACAATTGTTACGGAACGGCAAATAGGATGATTTCTTTTGGAGTTTATCTTTGCAAAGATAGTAGAGTAATGCTTGCTATCTTTCCACTGCCCTTGCACCCTCTTTTGTGTCCAAACAAGATACCACATATTGTATACTTCAATATCTATTCTCATGCGAAATGCGGGCTGAACTTGGCTATGGTAAAAGTTTCATTCAATGGATTTATCAGCTTTTTTTTTTTGATTCGTGAATATCTCCCGTACTTCTCTGCTTTTGGATCTTTAGCATGCATAGCTATATTCACATTCCCCATTATATCAGATTTTAACTCCCCTTCTAGACCTCCCTTTGACCTTACCACATCTTTTATGTGGCCTTTTTTTCATATCGGAGCCATGTTGTATAAACACATAGCCAAAGAAGACACAGGTGTATCTTATGGGATCTTTGATATCTAGCGTAGGCACTCAATTTACTTGCGTTTTTATATATTCGAAAAGTTTTTCTACAATTTTCATATATTTTTACCAATCTAATATAATTGTCAATCAAAATTTATTACTACGATTATGATATAAATACAAGAACAACAAAATACAATTTACCTGATTTCAGCATGGGATCGTGTCAGAAGATCATACCAAGGTAAAATTTTGAAAATATACAGATTATATATTATATGATAGGCTTATGTGTCTGTCTGTTCGTTTAAAACTCGAAAACCACTAAAGTTATTTGGGAGGCTCATTGGCATCAAGTAGCAGGTTTTCCACCATACGTTAATCCAATTCCTCACTTATTTCTTAGTGCTCTTCTTGCTTAAATTATCAGGGTATTCACAGTCCTCTTTTAAATTGCGGGTAAATTTACCGCTCGGTAATTCAGTCAAATTTAACAGATTTTTACCGAAACGGTAACTTGGTTCATATAAAAATGAATTACCGGATTCGGTAATTGTATACATGCCTTGAGTCGTGTTTTCCGGCCCGGTTATTCGGTATCAAGAATCAACCGCGAGTGGCGCTAATAATGTTTTAGTTGTTAAATTTTCTCGCTGGTTATTTCATCGGACTGCAATTTTTTTCAATTTTGATAGCCGTTGCCACAATAGAAATTCAAAAGAATACATCAAACATGGATTTAAAGGTATGTGACATATTTTACAATCAAATTCGCAGTTCATGATTTCGTCACGTATCAAATAAAAGCGCTGTTCTCAAATCTGTGCTGTGGGATGTTTAATATTACCGAAAATACCGAATACCGAAAATTAAAAGAGGATTGTGAATACCCTGTATATTTCTGTCTATTTTTATATCATGAGAACCACTGAACCGATTTGGATGAAACTTTTAAGGGACACTATTGTCATCAAGGAGCGAATTAACCAAAGATTTTTACCCATTTTCTATTCCCTCCTGACTCCTGTAGCATCAAATCATTAACTGCTGCTACCAAAATACATTGGATTTATCGAAGAAGCTTTCAGCGATTGTTTACATTCATACCAATAAAAAAATGGAGAATTTTTTTTAAAAGCTTTTTTTTTTAATGTATTATATAGGAAAAAACAATTTTTTGAGCACTGTGTATCAGAAATAAAAGCGAGATAAATATTTTTTTATAGTTTTATCTTGCTTTTATTTCTTTTTTTTCGAGATAGTGGAAAAAAATGATATTTTGTAAATAACGTAATATCTCGATAACGGCTTGAGATATGCAATACCCAGATGCTGTGGCAATAACTTTTAAAATCGCAAAACCCATGTCATTACCAGCTAGGATAGAATAGTTTCTTTTTCTCGCCGCTAGGTTTTTTTTCCGTTTTAGGATAATGACGCTAATGTCCATACACCTGTGAAATCAATGACACAATCTGAGACATGCACCGAGGGAAATTTTTTATTTCCCACTAACTCAAAAAGCAAATAAGATCATGATCCCGATAGGGTTACGAATTGGTATGAGAGTTAATCTGGATCTCTGATCGGATCATTAAAAAAATACATCTAAAGTTCCAATCGACTCAAGAGTGCTCGGCAAATGTTTTTTAGGCAAGATTAAGAAATAGAAATTTTTTGTGAATACAACACTTTGTTATACTACGTATAAGAAAGTAAAAATGCTGTGTATTACAACGAAAGGTAATCCTTTACGTTATGGTTTTTCCATTCTATATTCCTGAGTTCTTGTAATACAATGGAAATTTATCTGAATAAAATTAAAAAGAAATATATTTAGAAGATATGAAAACATTAATCTCTTGACTTCTTTCAAACTCTTTCATTGTTTTCCCTTGGAACAAGAAAGAATTACCAGAAAAGTTTTTCAGTAACAAGAGAATATAGAAATATAGAAATATTTTACACAACTTGTCACCGTTACAAGAAAATTTACATATTTTTCTTGACTTTTTTAAAGTTTCTAGTTTAAGAACGAGAAAATTGTTTTCGTCAATAGCCAACGTCCTTTTCCCAATTTGTGTATTTTCATAACACAGCACCATTTAAATAAATCCATGGCTTATGGTGTTGAAGTGAATAAATTTATTCAGTATAGGTAGAGGGAAATAAAGAGCATTTTATATGTATAAAAGTGCTGAATATGCAAGCCATCGATGTGTACTTTCTGCACTGATGGATATATGAAAAGTCAAAAAGAAAACTGTCTGCTTCTTCTAAACTTTGCTAATTTGCATTCCCAGTTAATGTACACAATGTGCACCCACCTAACAGTTTTGTTAAAGTCGAAAGGGATTGATTTGAGGTTGCATTATAGCATCAAATGGTTTTTTTTTATGTATGAAAAATGTTCATAGGGGTTGTCTATAAGAGTTCCATCGCAAAAACATTAGAACAACAACAGCGCGTAATCTACTGACAAGGTTAGTCGTGAGTTTTTTAGCCAGGGAATTTAGGCTGCATACATGCATCGATTTTTCGGCGTAGCTACCAACTTTAACAATAATTTCGAATTTTCCATCCGCATTTCACATAATTCTTTTAATCTTCAGTAATTGTGATGAATACTTAAATTTGTTCGTTTTTAAACCTAAATATTTTTCCCATATTTATACAAATATGAAAACTATATATAGAAAAAAACAATTCAAAAAACCAGTTTTTCTAATGTCAAAGTACTAAAAAGTACTAAAAGTATAATTGCATTTACACTTTGAACGCAGCACACCAACTTTGAATCACACAGCTACTGTAACAGCCATAAAGCAGTTTCACACACGGCAAAAAATCCTGGAGTACTTTTCAATCCAAAAATTGATGAAATCTTAATACAACTATATTGATGAAATCTTAATACAACTTTGGATTAGAAATTAATCCAAGATTTTTTACCCTGCAGTGTTCCAATGCCACACTAGATTTTTATCAAAATATACATTTTTAAATAACTTTTCTCGTGAAACTGAAACTTTTTATTGCATTTGAAAGTATGTAACTTTAGACATCTTTTTTTATTTTATACTGTTCAGCCTTCGAATATAAAATCCTTGCCTTTGAGATATCCTTGCAGACTTTTTGACTTCAGAAATGGATTCAGCGACCCCAAAAACGACCAGTTGAGATTTTTTCATGAAATATTGATTAATATTCTGACGGGGTGTCCCAAAATAACGTTGACAAAGATTTTCGTTTACAATTCTTTAATTTGTTGACAAAATCAAAACTTAAGACATTGAAAAGTTAGTATAGTTTGTATGATATAATAATGTCTAATTAGATTCGAAGTGGCCGCCCTTAGCGCTGATACAGAGCCTCAAACGTTTCGTGAAATTTTCGGCTACGCGCCGCAGCTCCTCCATTGATATTCGATCCCACTCCCGAAACAAAGATTGCTCCAGCGAGTCTAAACTTTTGTGAGGCTCAGCGCAGGCCCTTGCCTCCAAAATTGACCCTACACTGTAGTCAATTGGATTAAGATCCGGTGAACACGGCGGCCATTCTGAGGACGTTATGAAGTCCGGAAAATAGGTCTGAAACCACTCTTGTGTCTTTTTCGCTCTGTGGGCCGCCGCCGAGTCTTGTTGGAATGTCCAGTTCTGATTGGAAAAGTGTTGCCAGGCCCATGGAAGTACAACGGCTTGCAAAATGTTCCTTCGGTACACTTCCGTATTAATTTTAACCCCTTGATCCACGAAGATGAGGGGAGTTTTTCTACTAGCACAAATTCCGCCCCGTACCATGACAGGTATCGGATTTTGGAGGTGAACAATTACAGCTGACGGTCCGGTGGCTTTTTTTAACCAGCTCCTATCGTTTTGACGGTTGTGAGATTGCTCAAATGTGAACAGTTTCTCATCGATGAAGAGGATTTTCTCCCAGTTGCTACCGGCGGCGCGGTGTAGAAGCGGACGGCTTCGCTGTAAGATAACTGGCTAGGACAAAAAGATAACTGGCTAGGACGAAAACAAACTATAACCACTATAACAATTGAAAATGTTGTTCCGAACATAGTGAACTGAATATAATGAAGAACTGAATATATCGGGCTAGAGTAAAAAATATTTTGTCAACGTTATTTTGGGACACCCTGTACTTATTGCGAAGAACATGTATAAATTGTAATTTACGATTATTTTGTATGCATTATACGGGGAAGTACACGTGAGTCATTTCATGACCCCAAACATTCTATTTGTTTGTATTTTTTGAACATAATAGAAGAGTTAACATACATCCTGCCAGTTAAAAGGCTGAAAATGTCGCAACAAAGATTTCGGGATCCCTGATCACAAATCTGGTGTAAAGGGAGGTAAACGGTAAGAGTTCCAGAATTAGAAACATGAAGTCTTGTAGAAATAATGCAATTATCCTTTTTCCTAATTTTCTCGCTCATCTCAAATCTTATGTTGGAGTTTCAAAATTCGAAACGGAAAGTCTTGAAGGATACCTAACGGTTATCTCAAAAATTCTAATGTTATTCACGCAGAGAAAAAATAATAAATCTAATTATATTATAATGGGGAATTAGGACTTTAACTAAAATAGTTAATTTTAATTGCACATTATTTGAACTATAAAAACAGTCAATTTAACCACAAAATTGTACATTTTACTATTACACGGTAAAAACTGGAGTCTAATTTTAAGACTTTTTCCTTCTATTTTTTAAACTTTTGAAAGTTTAGTGGAATTTTAAACTATTTTCTCTATTTTTAAAACTTTTTGAAAGTTTAGAGTATATTTTAGTCGAAAAGTTTAATATTTAGTGAGTTTCGGTTTATTTTTAAGACTATAGTTTAAAAAGTAAACTTTTTCTTTCTTAAAAATTTGTTTTAAACCTCTCCGCCTTATTTCTAGACTTTTAATCGAAATATTAGACCTATAAGTTTGAGAACTAAACCTTGTAAGTTTTACTTCAATTCGGATAAAATTGAATTAAACTTTTTGTCTAATATTTAGTCTTTTCAGTTTATTTTTCTTTTTCAAATTCATCAGTCGGTCGGCATCAGAAGAAAAGTCGCGAGGCTCGAATTCGACTTTTCGGTCTAAAAACAAAACTTCAAAGTCTACAATTTATTCAGTTTTAGAAAATTGTGACTACTTTTTAATCGTTTCAGCCTATAATTAAAACTCATTATTCTAAAATTTAGAAAGTAAAGTCTGGAATTGGTTTATTTTAGAAGTCTGAGTATATTTTCTATACATATTAATCTAAAATTAAGAATTTAATTCGCGGGCGTGGATGGCTCAGTTAGCTAAGTGCTTGCCTTGTGATCCAAAGAGCAGTGGTTCAAATCCCACTCAGGGCAAAAATAATTCCGCTTGAATTTGAATTTGGAAGTTTTCTGCTCATGGACCTAAACACTTCGGCATTAGAGGCAATTTGCCTAAGCTCCTGGCATAAACATAAAAAAAAGGTTTGAAATTTAAACTTCGAAGTCTAAATTTGAGTCAGTTTTAGAAAATTGTAACTACTTTTTAGTAATTTCAGTTTGAAATTAAAACTTTTAAGTCTTAAATTTAGACCGGATAGTCTTATTTACCCGGATAATTCACGAATTTTAGAAGTTTATGACTATTTTTTAACCATTCCAGTCTAAATTTAAGACTCATGCATCTTAAACTTAAACCGTAAGGTTTTAATTTGAGAATTTTTAGAAATTTGGAACTAATTTTTAGATTTTTTAGACTAAAATTTAAATTTTAATACCTTAAATTTAGACCGGATAATACTATTTAAAAGGAAAATAATTTCAAACTTTTAAAGTTTGATTTTTAGGCTCAAAAAGGTGTTGACCTATATGTAGGAAAAAAAGTCTTAAAATTAGACTCCAGTTTTTACCGTGTAAGTAATGAAATTTGTTAAACGAATAGTCGATTTTGGCTATTTTTGTAATTGAAAGTAAATATTTTAGTTATATTCTCAATTCCCCTAAATAGTTGGATTTACTATTTTAAAATTTAGTAAAAAAAAATCCGACAGCAAGCTAGTAATATTATATATAATTTTTTTGAAAATTGTTCCTTAAGTTATAAAGAAATTCATTTTTTAATCGATTTTTTTATTTTCAGGTGAGTTTTACTAAGTTCTATATCAGTACGGTAAGCTAAAATTTTACAAAAATAATACCAAAACTATTACAGTAAATAATACCAAAACTATTACAGTAGCCTCGGTTTACAAATACTGTCAGTTTTCATCTATATGGTAAATGTTAATTTAGCGTAAATAGAACGGCTAAACTCATTTATCATTAGTTTTAAAGAAAAAGATATTTTAGTCTATGAACGTTATGTTTTATGAATAACTTTCAAGAATTCATTATATACAGTGAAATCTCGGTTAATTACGAAAAAAATACAAATACAGTGGAACCTCAGTTATAGCCATATCACACTAACGATTACTTTTGCGATTCAGGCTACGATTGGCCTTTTCGACCAATGAGAGCACAGCTGGCTACGATTGCCGCTACAATTGCCAGTTTAGACTTGAGTCTAATTGGTCGAAAAGGCCAATCGTAGCCTCAATCGCAAAAGTAATCGTTAATGTGATACGGCTATTAATCAGGTTCTGTTGTATTTGCGTAATTCCAACTGTTATTTATTTATCATACTAATATATAAAAATGAGTTGGTGTCTGTCTGTCTGTCTGTTCCTCTTTCACGCAAAACGGCTGAACCGATTGACTTGAAATTTGGCATGAGTGTCTGTGGTAGTTCTGGTTCCAACATAGGCATACGGAAAAGTAGCGCGAGGGGTGGGGGGAGTAAGGGGAGGGGGTAAAGTGATTCCGAAACTTAGTTTTTGCGCTATGTTACTCTTTCGCGGGGAAACTACTGAACCGATTGACCTGAAATTTGGCATAGATGTTCGTCGGGGGTCCAGCCCCAACATAGACCCATTAAAAAGTAGCCCGAGAGGTGGGGGAGTAAGGGGAGGGGTTAAAGTGATCTGGAAACTTAGCTCTTCCTCTATGTTACCCTTTCGCGGGGAAACTACTGAACCGATTGGCCTGAAATTCTGCATAGATCATTTAAAAGTGGACCGAGTGGTGGCGGGAGTAAGGGCAGTGAGTAAAGTGAATCCGAATTCTGAAATTTATTGTCTTTTTGTTAATTTTTGAAGACCATTTTCCGAAGAAAAAAAACTTTAAAGAAAACGGCGGTCCGTGCTATCTATTTTATAGCCAACTGAATTTTTTGTTCTACTCACGCTTTTAGCCGGGCGAAGCCGGGTCCAAATTCTAGTTTAAAATAATTGTCATTTTTCTACTAAATCAAAATTTACTAAGAACAGAATTTTACCGAATTTAAATTGGAAGTTCGCAATAATCACTGCTACAAAAATCTGATATATGACGATTTATGCTAAATTTTCCTAGTTTCACATTTTTATTTTACCAGCAATTTTTACTTTCATAAAACGTCATTAAAATTTTAATCATTTCTGCCTATGCAATTACACTAAACTAAGCTGTTGATAGTGAAGAAATCATTTTAACTTTTTTACCCCAAACGAATAATAAACTCCTAATATAAGCCAACCAGAATTCTAATTCACTTTCGCAACAAAAAGGTTTGATTCCGGAAGTGGAAAACACTATTATGAAATATACAGACTCCATTTAAACGTCATGAAATACCTATCGAAAAATAAATCAAAAGCCGCAGCTCTTCACCCAACATAAAATGCAATCGAAATGAAAATTAGTAAGAAACAAAATGTGTGCATTACGGCCGCAAATTATTTTTGTATTGCGGAAGTTCGCTTGTAAAAATATCATAAAATGGAACTCTAAACCCTTAACACAAGCATATTTCTAGTACCAATTCATTTTATGAATTATTAAAATGAAAGCATACTAAGGCAATCCTTTGACTTATATGCTGTGGTAAATCCATATTAATAAATAAAATTGCAATAAAAGCTGTAAATAAATAATCAAGAGCTGTCGAGACGAATCTCATTCCAATGCACTTAACACAATAACTACTACTCGACCATATATTTATTAGTTTATAGTTCTATAAAAGTACCACAGGATGCCTTGATGCATGTGCATTATAACTTTGAAATGCGTATATCGTAGATCAAGGCTCTATTTTAAACACTCTAGATGGCTCCTAGTCTTAAGTTCTACAATTACATCCATGTCTTTAATATTCATTTATTTTTAGTTTGCTGCATAACTAAAAATTTGTTCATTTTGTTTCGACCACAGAACATTTTTAGAGATTATTTTGATGGTCTGGAATATTTTTTTGTTTCTCCCGAAACCATTTTGGTACTCGAAGGATTGTTTATGACGAACAATTAAATCCAATGAAAATATTTTTAATTGAAACAGTGAGAAAATATTATATTTCAAGCCCGAGAATTCAATGGAGGATCTCATCAGACTAACACCATTGAATTTCTGTTAGTGACTTGATCGCAAAGGAGGCGAACTGGAAATTTTCAAATTTCTTTATATAAGTCAGTTACGAATTAACTTTTCTAATCGTGAATCATTCAGATAGAGTAAATGTCTTAATCGAAGTTTGGACTTATTGAGGACTAAACATTCTTAATATTGTTTTTCGAACGCTACTTTGAGCTCAAATAGAATATAAACAAACCAGCAGCCAACCAAGTGTGGTTATGGTAGACAGAAAATTCACCAAAATCTTTATCGCTACAAGAAAATTAATTTGTGACCAGAACCAAACTTTCAATACGCCGTGCAACCTTAGATTTAATCTAGTGTTCGTAACTAAATTCGAACTAAATGCGTTCTGGAGCTAAACTTATCTTTTCTTCCTTTAAAGACTGGTTGCAAAAAATCAACTACGCAAATCGCGTTTTCACGTAGAATTCAAGTAATCCTCTCGTTTTAGATTTAAAAAAACTACGCTCAGAGAAAAAAATAGTCAACTTGATTATTTACTAGCGGAGATCGGGAATACAATAAACATAGCTAATTTCAACCATGAAATAGTAAAAAAAATAGTCAATTTCAAAATTAACTATTTTTACAGTCAGTAGTCGTGAAATTGTCGAATATTTTAAATATTTTGTAGTTGAGATTAATTATTTTGATTAAATTCCCGACTTCCGCTAATAAATAATCAAATTGACCATTTTTCTTCCCTGAGGGTAGGTCATTCGTTCCTAACTGGCTCTCATTCCAACCATTTTCTGCCGCCCTAAGCTTTACTCGGGCGGCGACTTCGGATCTTACTTTTCCTGCATCCTTGCTCTAAAACTTATAAAAAACATCTTCAGATGTTTAGCGGGTAACAAGATAAGTGATTGCAGAGAAAGAATAGTTTTTAGTTGTTAAAAAAAATAAAAAAAAAATTTAAAAAAAAAGCTTTTATTAAAAAAGAATGCACTAAAAAGAAAAAAATAATTTTCTGGACGCTGTGTATCACAAATATAAAAGCTTTTTAAAAGCGAGATAAATTTTTATTTTATTGTTTTATGCTTTATCTCGCTTTTTAAAAGCTTTTATATTTGTGATACACAGCGTCCAGAAAATTATTTTTTTCTTTTTAGTGCATTCTTTTTTAATAAAAGCTTTTTTTTAAATTTTTTTTTTTTATTTTTTTTATTTTTTTTTATTTTGTTCTTTTTAGTCTTCGAATATATATCCTTACATTTGAGATGTCCTTACAGGCTTTTTAACTTGAGAATCGTATTCAGCGAACCCCAAAACCCGCAGAATATATTTTTTCCCGGAACAATTGAGAAAAAGGATAATCACGTTATCTTTACAGGACCTTCCGTTATCCATACAGACTTTTTAATGACAGATTCGGATTCAGCGACCCCAAAAACCCCCAGAATAGATTTTTTTCCGGAAAATTTGGAGAAAAGGATAATCACGTTATCCTTACAGGACCTTCCGTTATCCTTACAAGGACGAAGTAGTGAAAATATTGTATTGTCATCGGACTTATATAAGTGTGCAAAATTTCAAGTCAATCGGACAAGTGGAAATGGGTCAAAATTGGGTTGCAAAATTTGATCTGACAGACAAACAGACAGACAAACAGACAGACAAACAGACAGACAAACAGACAGACAAACAGACAGACAAACAGACAGACAAACAGACAGACAAACAGACAGACAAACAGACAGACAAACAGACAGACAAACAGACAGACAAACAGACAGACAAACAGACAGACAAACAGACAGACAAACAGACAGACACGAAGGCAAGCTAAATAAAAGCTTTTAAAAACCAAAGGCTTTCATCGGTTCAAATGATATCCGATGAGGGGGTTAGAAGGAAAAGAGATTTTGATAATCAATGTTTTAACTAAAAAATAAAGATAAAAAATTTTAAGCTTCTTCGATCTACAGAACAATTTTATATTCCTAAAAATATCAATAATCTTTATAAAAACTCGAATAAATGTTAAGGGGAAAAAATAAGTTGAACTTCCTGACACCCAGAAAGGCAAACGACTTTGACTTGAAGGCCATAGTTGATGCCTTACCTCGAATGCGTGCTACAAATCTCTCAGAAGACTAAATAAAAAATAAAGTACTCAGTTTGAAATCTCCACATTCAGCTATATATAAACATGTGTGCATCACATCCTAGCCAAGCAGCCATTTCCCTCAGTGGCTTTTTAGTCCTTTTTCATTGACTGTGCACGAATACGCACAAAATGGAAACAAGCGATACAGATCATGCCATGCCAACTTCTCATACTTGTGCGACTTTATCAATGGTTCTCTAAAGATGCTCGACGATGTGTGTAACTTTTATCATCCATCCGTCCGTGGATATGTGCGTGGTTTGAATCGAACAACAACCATCAAGGGGTTAAATGCCCGTACGTGCCAATGGCTGCGTGACACTTTTGCCAACAAAATTTTTAGCATTTTGTGATGTTTGCAAATGGTTTCTAAAGCGTTTCGCTTAAAAAGTCAAACCACTTTGCATAAACGTCGCAATAATTGATGATACAGCCCACAAGGCAAATTATGCAAAATATAAAAGAAAATCTTTCTACCACCTAATCGTGTGTACACTATTAGAAGTGTACACGTATGAATATAAGATCTCGATCTTAAAAGAATTTAAACCAATTTATTACTGCTCATCCAACAAAACTTAAATCTCATTTGTATCAGATCTCCCCAAATAACCAATGTCGCATTAACTGTCGACTCCTTTTACTTTCTTATACGTAGTCGCAATTTCGGCTTTTGTAATTTACTCCGAAACTACACATTTTATATATGACAAAAGTTGAAGAAAATAAAATTACGTGCATTTTTGTCCTTCATTAAAACTGTATATCTCAAGCCGTTATCGAGATATGCCGTTATCGATATATCCCGTTATTTACAAAATATCATTTTTTTGCCATTATCACGAAAAATAACGAGGTTTTGGCAGTTCAATATATGAAATTGAAAATCCGTGAACTTTTACCGTTATTGAAGTATTTTCATTAAAAGTTTCAAAAATAGATTTTTGCAAATTGCTTACAAACTAACGGTTTTTCAAAAAAAAAACAGTTAAGGGGAGAAATAAAGATATTAAAATTCTTTACATTTTTGCCTTTTACCGTAATTCAATATCTTTTGCTGAGATATTTTAAATTTTGTAAAAAAAATCACTTTTTTTATATAAACTAAAATTTTATTCGTAAATTGCGCAAGGACGTAGATTTCGTATAAGAAAGTCATGCGTTGTTCCCATCAGATCAGATATTTAAGAATATTTAAGAACTAGGCTATATGCTCAGATATTTAAGAACTAGGCTATATGCTTTTCAATATGTTTATTCGAGCAAATCAATAATTGCCCAGCGTAAGAAACGTTTCGTATGCCATTTTACAATATTGCAAAAACTATAAAATTTTGAGAAATAGCAAGGCAATGGACTTTTTTCATCAAAATTCACTATTTTTGATTAACACGCAAGCAGCATGGCAAAAATTAGCATACTTATGAAATAAACGTCGAAAATAGACTGGCATTAGGGGGTTTTGGGGATACTGATTGCGAATCTGGGCCCTTATTCGGGAACTCGTACCGAGTAAAATATTTGCCGACTGCGACAAAAACGAATTCTTGAACTCGGAAACGAGCGATTTCTTGCGAGTAAATACTCGGTGACGTTTAGCCTGCCGAGTGAACTTTTGAATATTTGAAACTATCTTTTGACAAACGAAATAGCTTTATGAATCAATTATTTATACAATAAATTTCACATTTCAAATATCTGCCACAAAACTTACAATGCATTTGGCAATGATATTGGATTTTATTTGTCTCTAATTTCTTTGTAACGAGCACGCATATTTTCTTCATTACTATCACTATCGTCAGACAAAAAAGCTGCTATACTTTCCATCGTAAAAAAATCGTATTCAAAAATTTGCCCTGCTTCACAAAATCAAACTTCTATCAATATTCTTCCTCTAATATTTCAGAAATTCATGACCATATTCTCCATACATCGGAATTTCTTCCTTATGTAAAACAAGTAAGGGATGTTTTCACTTTCCACGAAATTAGGTTAGAACATCAATTCGCTAAGTCATAAAGGCTAAGTGCCAAAGAAGAATTTTATTTCCGTCGTATAGTCTCTCTATTGTGACTATAGAATAACAATAATAATAATAATAATTTTATTAGTAATAATTTTACTTCAATCATGATTTTTCTGTTATAATTTCAATTCTTTTTCAACAACAACAACAATTTGCTAAGTGAAGTTGGCCACATTTCAACAATTTCATATAAAATTTCATTTTTGTGGTGGCAACACATTTGGTCGTACTCGGACCGAGTTCAAGAATCCCATTTTCAATTTTATCCGAGTAGCACATACGAGTCGAGTTTATTTGCGACTCGAGTTCCTGAATACGCGCCCTGGTGTTAGAATTTCAAAATTCCAAACCAAAGATTCTGTAAGAATAACGCAATTATCTTTCTTCCCATTTTTTCCTCGAAAAACTAGCTTTAGGATACCGAAAACATCATTTTCCCCATTTTTCCCCAGAATGGAAGTCCGGGAGGGAAGTTTTTAAAACTTATTCTCGACTAGACATAAATGGGAATTTTTTTCATGGCCTGCCATGAAAATGACAATCGTAGACATATTTTTCCCAAATTATTTGGCCCAAGATATAAAAAAGCAAGGTGTCTGTCTCGTAGAGACGGCCAGAAGACGTGGATCCGCCTACAACGATCGCCAATAGATATTTAAGTAAGAAATTTTAGTGAAAAGGAAACTAAAGAAACAATTTGATTGACCGTAATGTTTAGACCTGCCTTACACGTTCAATATTTTTGCTTCAATATATTGAAGGGTATTCAAAATCGCTTCAATATAGTCCTTACACGTTCAATATATTGAACACAACCAAAATATTGTTCAATCTATTGAATGTATAAGGTGCCCATTACGGGATTTGCCTTTCCGTTTGGTGAATTTCGGCATCTTGTACCTAAAAATCAAATTTCACTTACAACACGACGAACGAATGTTTAATTCTAAAATGTTATAGGGCATTTTCATAAATATACTCGGAAGTTGAGCAAATTGCACAAAACATTTTCTTCCATCTCCCCGTAATACTTAGTTGTTCAGTAACTTGCGAAAGTAAACTAACTAAACGAATAACATATAACTGGGTTTATTATTATCAAAATCTTTAGTGTTATTTGCATTCATGAAAACGCCCATAGATGAAAAACAAATAAAAATCAAAATAAAATAAAATTACACGATAAAAACAACAAAGCAATGTCAATTTACAGCAACTAAAATCTTAAACACAATTAGGGATGCAACATCGTTCATAAAACCTCGATATATCGAAAATCGATGTTTTTTTAAGGCGACATCGATGTCAAAAAACATCGTCCTGAAAACATCGTTTTTCCGATGTTTCGAAAAAATTAAATTTTATAAATAATTTAGCCACCTGGCGGATGCTCTGCTGTGGGTGAAGTGCACCCAGGTAGAATTGACATGGTTTTAATTCTTCTTATACGTTGAACCACCAAAAACCCGTTAGTTTTCGAGATATTCGCAAAAAACTATTTTTTTTTAAATACCGGCATATTTTCATAACGGCTTGAGATACGGAGTTCTAGTAAAAGACATAAATGTAGCAAATTTTATTGTCTCCAAGTTTTGTAATACAGAAGACTATTGGAAAATGGTTAGTTTCGGAATAAATCGCAAAAAACCGCATAGTTTTTAAAAAGCCGCATAGTTTTTAAAAAGCCGCCGTTTTGGCTACTTCCGGTTAACGGATTTCCACATCAGGACCAAACTTCTCTGTAAAATTTCATGGCTAGCTCTGGTATTTTTTGCGAAATCTTGTAGAAAGATGAAACCGAAAATTGATACCAAAGAAAATTTAAACAAATCTTTAAGTAGAGTGGCTATATTAAATATATCTAAAAACTAGTCCCACTAGTCCTAAAATTAGTTTCTCTACTAATTTTATGAAGAGTAATGTTGTAACATCGTGGATAACAACATCGATACCTCGATATATCGGCCTGTTCAACATCGAGGTTAAAACTCAATATTTTTCAACGATACCTCGATGTTTTGCAAAAATCGAGGTAT
Source organism: Chrysopilus asiliformis (assembly GCA_964034945.1). Taxonomy (NCBI): domain Eukaryota; kingdom Metazoa; phylum Arthropoda; class Insecta; order Diptera; family Rhagionidae; genus Chrysopilus; species Chrysopilus asiliformis. The sequence goes on from OZ035962.1 coordinate 38,985,824, forward strand.
CGTTGGCATCCCTAAACACAATCCGCCTGCTCATACAACTCGTATACAGAAAATAAAGGAAACACTGGGCAATCAAGAGAAACAATCAAGAGAAACAATCAAGTAAAATTAATTTCCAGAACCAGAACAACGCATATAGAGAAGAGAAACAATCAAGAGTAAAAGCTTTCACTCAACCCCACATACTTCGTAGTGTTCTCTTTCCTGTGCCTCTTCCAAATATTCAACACCACAAAGAAAACATAAAAAGAGTATAAATGTGAAACCTGTACTACAAGCAGCAAACACAGCATAACAGCGGCAGTGAAAATTTAGATTTTGATTCTTAAAAAGATAATTGAACATAGTTTAACATAACAAAATACCCTAAACAATGCTTTAATGTAGTCCGGATCTTATAACACAGTTTCTGTTCGGATGTCACCACAAGCTATCGAGTATCATCGATTGCAAATTTGTTATCATGGCAGCAAGGCAGATTTTGTAATTTGTACCCCCATAACCAATATCCAAGACGTATCCACGTCAAAAATCTAAAAAATGCTGTCTCCTCGGGACATTTCAATGACAAGCCATGAAAAAAGTTTCAATTTATATCTAATCGAGACGAGAATTGAGGCGTTAAAAGCTAGAGTGGACCAACCCACATGTCGAAATCGTGAATTTTTTTGTGTTTGAATCACTATTGCGAGTGAGTTTTTAGATAAAAATGTTTTGATGCACAAAAGAACATTTCAACATTGAGTAATAAAGAAACTTTTTTTTTCAAAAATTTACAGTCAATAATAGTACAAAAGTGGAAAAGCTTCAAAAACTCGATTATGTGGCTTGGTCCACTCTAGCTTTTAACGCCTCAATTAACGTATTAAAGTTAATACTTGTTTTTTTTTTTTTTTTTTGAGTAAGAAACTTATACAAAAAACTTTGACGCGTTCAACGACGGAGATGCAAGCTAGTTTTCTATATTGAATCGAAAACAATAATTGTGGGGTGTGAAATTCGAGTTACAAAGCAGTTCGATAGAATATTCAAATAGTTAAAGTGCCAGTATTGGTTTATCAATTTTACCATCCCCTTCATTCCACTCTTTCGATCACTTTTCTCCTTTTCGAAAAACCAAAAATTAAATCCTGAAAAATTTAAAATTCATTAATGATCAAATTGAGTAAAGTTATGAACTAAACTAATTTATATCGAAATACATGGAATATCCATTGTTTGTAAAAAGTTTTACTCAACAAAAATCTAACGGGTATTTCATAATAGTGAATATTAAATTTTATGATAATTAAGTTAATTGAAATAGCAGCCAACCAAGTACCTACCATAAATTCTTCTTGTCTGTGGTAAAATAAAAGAACTAGGAATTTTGCCTGCACCGTAGAAAGCTACCCCGTTATAATCTAACATCATTGATATAGATATATATCACAAGTTTAAAAATTCATATTTTATTTAAAAACATGTATGCACATCCAAAACCCTCATTAGATACATATTTCGAGTTTAGAAAATTGAAAAGATTAATTCATGTAATAAAGTTATAACTAATTATGTGCTTTTAAGTAATGCTCTAAATTCTATAAATTTCAGTTTTCCATTTAATAACCCTTCATAAGTCGCGTGGTTTTTGGTGATTTAAGTGGACGTGTGGGTTACAATTGTCGAGGGTTAATAGGAGTATAAAAACAGTGATAAAAAATTCATAATAAACGCTTGTAAGTCCATTAAAGCATATCAGTTAAATATGCTATTTTTTAAGTTAAATTTTTTCTCGTAGCAATGATACCATGATTTAATTTTGATTTGCAATACCTGTGACTTAAGAGTTATCTTAAAAGATTTTTACCAATCGGTCGGCGAATACCAGAAATTCTCGGTGCCAAAATTGCACGCGTGACGCAACGTTTTGAACATGCGTTCCGATGGATGTAGCCTAGATTATATAGAGTTGAAACAAACATCATATTTTATGATTGACAAAAAAAACCAGATTTACATTTTTTTTAAAATGCCAGTTTTATTAATTATAATTTCTATTTTCCTGGCTAAAAATTAAATTATCAAAATTTGGTGCATGCTATACCACCCATCTTTTCAAATAAAATAAAATAAAATAAAATCAAATATCAAAAATACTTTTAATACGTATTCATATTTATATGTTATTCTCAATTAAATATAGGAAATTATTAATTATTTCTGGTTCATGCATCAGATTGGTTACGTGTGGTGATTGATATTTGTTTAGCAATGGGAACCAACACATTAAGCGACAGACACGTACCCACACTTTATAGCCACCCTTAATCGTACAGGCTTTATTGAGAACTGTAGTACACTGGATATGACACAGGAAAATATTATGAAAGGATTGTATGATGCAGAAAATAATTTCAGATTTTGGTTTATATCAATATTTTGTGGGTTTTATTTTCATACAACTGTGTGTTTAAAAGACATATGAAAATAATTATTACTATATATATTTCAATATAGCAATTTATTTAAACGCAAACTATATTTAATCTCTCGACAATATATTCCACAGCCACGATTTAATATTTGACGAAATATCATTGGCCACGAATTAATTTTACGGCTCATGATAAATTATTAAATTTAATGATGGAACAAAGTATTTATCTTCTCGAAGCATTACATATCATATATATATACATATATTATAATATACAAAAAACTTTGCTTGATTTCCTATTTAATCATCCTATTTGACGCTTCATTGAAAATTTTATATCATCAAAAAGTGTAAAAAATATGTTTTTATAATATTTATTTTTCACTATACACTTGTATTTTAAAATTTATTTTAACTAAAAGTAGTTAAAAGATTGAACTCAGGGAAAAAATTACAATAACTTAAAGTACTTAATTAAATTTATATAATCGATGTTTGCTGGAAGTGCACTTTTTCTACTTTAAACTGTAAAATCGTATTCTTAACACAGTTTTCTGATCTGGCACACCGTCTTATAAAAACTAACGGTTGTTTTTGAGTTAGAGAGTCATTTGAAAGTGAGTTTCTGTGAAATTTTTTGAACGTTGTGATATGACCCTACTTTGCAAAACGTAACAGTTTTTCAAAATCTACCTAAAATCGAAATCAAAACGCGGCGTCACGCGTGCACGGAACATAAAAGCAATTATCCTTCCATAAAACCTTGGGAAAACCAATATTAAATTCACTAAAACATAAATCCTGTTAACTGTTTTGAAAGGTTGGCGATTTACAATTACAAATTGATCAGTTTTTTCCAAAACCTATAAACAATAATTAGAGTTCTTGAAATCAACATCTTATCCTACTTACAAAAGTGACAGAATTTTGACAGTTCGAGGGAAATAGCATAGTCTGACAGCTCGAAAAGAGTAGGGAAAAATAGTGGTTTTATTTTTCTCATTTTAGAAGAAATTTCACTTTTGATAAGACACGAAAAATTTCAAGTATTCACGTCAGTTAGTTTTTGCGTCCCACCAACAACGATTAATTCACAAGACCTAATATTTTTATTTCCTTTATCCGAAAAATTTATCTTAATAGGCTCACGCATGTCTGCTCTGTATAGCCAAAAAGGGACTTTTTTTTAAATCCAACGACCTTCAAATGCAGTGTAGCCGGCTTTTGTATTGCGTTACAGGATATTATAGCCCTGTCACACCTAAGTTCAACTGTCCTTAAAATAGTATAAATGTGAGAAATATATAGGTTCATCTTTGGAAAAGAGATAGTACTATTGACATGAAATATGCTCGAAAATTTGGGCAAAGAAAAGTGTGGTTATTGTATTTCCATCATGGATGAGAAACATTATAGTAAGGCACTTGGCACACCGAATGCGAATTCGCACCGCATTGCGAAAAAGTTCAAGTTTACCACGCGATCTTATATCGTATGTCATTTACATGAGCTCTAATTTTGCAGATACCGCAATTTTGCGGAGACCGCATTGTTACGAAATACAAAATTAGAGCCAATGTAGATGACATATGATATAAGATCGCGTGGTAAACTTGAACTTCTTCGCAATGCGGTGCGAATTCGCAGTCGGTGTGCCAAGTACCTAACTTTACGAACAAACGAAATGACAGAATGGTTTTTCGGGTTATTCTTCAAAATTACGTTACAACGTTCTAGAAATTTAATTCCGTTACAATAACGAAAAACGTAATGAAACCCGAAAAACATTATATCGTTTTTTCGTTATTTATTTAGTTTTGCATTTTTTTTTTTTTGTTTTTGGTCTTTACTTGTAAAATCTTCTAGAAAAGTTCATCAAGTTAAACCCCACAGAGTTGCCACCTGTATAAAATATCATTAACCTTTAAACCAGGCAAGGGCATAAGCGAATTAAAAAGTGCGCAACTGATACATTTATAACTTATAGAGGGCGATAACCTAGTAAACTAAAATATTCATTTTTTATACAAAATAAGTTCTTCTAAGCGTTTCGTTCGAAACTGAATTTAGAAAATGATCATAAACGTTTCACCCGCAAGACCAAAGTGTCGCTCTTTTCTAAATCAGTACCAGGAAAACCGAGCCATGCTCGGCCAACTCAAAGTCGTCCTTTTGCTGAAATTTTGGAGAGGTGAGACCTATCGATCTAGAGAAAAACACCCAACATAATCCACCTAACGGTGAGACGATACCTTTTTTACATAATTAAACTTCATATGATGAATATAATTGGGTATAATGTTGATTTTTATATATATAAAAACATCAGGTTTGTAGTGGAAAAATTGAAAGCCCTTAGCCCCCTTCGTAATATTGTAAAGTTTCATTAAGATCGGACCACTCAATTCGAAGATACCAGGCGAAGGGTATCAAGGGGAATTTCCTCAGAGGTGAGACCTATCTAGATTGATTTCTTCTCCCCGAAAATCGCTAAACACCAAGTTTCGTAAAAATCGTTAGGCGGGTTTTCGAGATCGTTTGTGCAGACAGACAGACAGACAGACAGACATTCCTATAGGATTATTAACCTTTAATTGATGAGGTGGGTCCAGTGGACCCACATTGACTTTTCTCTCTTTACTATTTCTCATGTTTTCAGCACAGTGACTCTGAAATCTTCAGTACCTTCATACAGTATGGTGTTGTATGCCGAGTTAAAAGCGCGGATTTGGTATGTGATTAGAACAAGTACATTGGAAACCACCTCATCATTTACGCATATGATTTTCACCTCATAAATTAAGGGTTAAGATTCATTTTTGCGTTGACCAAATGCTCCAAAATATTCTGAAATTTACTTAGGTGTGATACTGCCCTCATGGATAATGGATTTGTACTTCTATTAAAAATCTTAATGCTATTTTTTTTCTTATATGTAGATTCTTTTGAAAATAATATTTTTTAATCAAAATTGTAAGAAAGGAAAATTAAAAAAATATAGTACATACATATATAATTACATAATACACAATTTCATAAATGTCCAAAACCTCTCGAAGATTATTCTATTTTGGTTCGTGAACTTATTTCTTCTTCTCTCACACGCGAAACGAACACTTCTTTTCGATTTAAATTGAGCAAAGATCAAGGATAAAAAAAACCTCCCTTATCGTCACTACCACTATTTTCGTGATTGGCGCATCATTTGGCAATGTCGATATAAAAATTGGCAAAGGAAAACGCAAAAGGAAATAAAATTGAAAAGGCAAACGTAGATAAAAGGATATTCGTTATTGAACTGGGTGACAACGCGAACCGCAAACATTTTAAAGTCTATATCTATTAAATAATATTCTATATCTAGATTTTTTTTTCATGTACATATATACTCATATACATTTATACATAAAGACATAGAGTGTAGTCTCGCCGATGGCGTTGAACAGCAACCTACGAAAATGGGGGAAAAGGATTGACGGTAGATAGCAATAACAAAATTGAATTTGCCGCTTTTAAAAAACACCTGGAGCATTCACACAATTTTAACATCTTCTCGACATATTGAGAGGTAAGCCTTTGAGAGAGGGAAGACGCACCAATAGCACCTTACACTAAACTTCAGTAAGAGTATCTTACGAGTATATCTAGATAAGATAGACTATTGTTATTACTGTTTTCTCCTCTTATCTTAAGATACCAACTTTAACGTTCTTTGCTGTGCCTTTTTTATAGATTTCCATGGCATGACGGCGGTCGGGAGTGCACACGTATGGAATGTGTCTTTATCTACAGATTGGTAGCTCTAGCGTACCAATAGTTACGCCTATGTGTTAAGATGAACACGTATATAATATAGATATGCTAAGAAATGGAATATTGTTACACCTGACATAAGTTCAATACTCGATCCAATTTAGTACATCGCTACTCGTAAGAAAGAACTTTGTAACATACCGTGTTTATCCATCGACATTTTTTACTTATAGGTACCTATATGAAGGGTGTGTGAAAAAAAATCTATAGAGAGCAGACATCCTTTCAATTCGTATTGTATATGTGTACAAGTTAAAGAAAATGTTTTGTATAAATAGTCACATATAGAAGCCGTTTGATAAAATGAAATTCCATATCCTTTTGGTTCATATTAACACTCAGACAAGCGTGAATCGATAAAAAGAAGTTCTAGAATTATAAACACATATTATAGATGACGAGCCCAAGGAGTATTCACCCACACTCCTTGTATTTGTTTATTTCTTCAAATGATTTCTTTTTGTTTTACATTTTTGCTTCTTTCCCTTTTCCTTTTGGCCTTTTTATCTGGAATTCCTTTGTCCTTTCACTTATTGAGCTCTATTGAGAGTGAATCCTTATATGGCGTACTCTTTTGACCAGCAAGTATTCATGGTTTCATGCTCTAAGAACGTATATAAGAACGGGTTTACTATATATATATATATATTCCAGTCAACATTTCATAACATCCAACCAAATACAATCACTAACGCATACAGTCCAAAGCCGTATGTGATGGAAAAAAAACACAAACATTCAGAAAATTAAAATAAAAACAAAAGAAACGCTGTTAGGTGTGGATTTTTCGAAGGACGAGGGATTTGCCACTAAGTTCAGTAAAAGCTAAAAGAGGATTATATCACAGTTAAGCAGATTTCCGAAAGTCACCATTCATATTTTTCCACATATAGTGCCATTCATGTAGGACAAAAGCCTAGCTTAATTCGCGTTTTCATTGAGAGTGAATTTCATATTTTCATATCGTAATTTCAGTTGTTTGAATAGAACCTCCTGATATATGCCAAAAAGCCCAAACGAAATAACATTTCACAGTTCTGACACTGACGAATTCACATTGTTTAAATGTTTTAGAGCCTCCGAAAACCAAGCCAATTTTATTGTTTAGAAGACATTTTCTGTGTTGGCATGCAGACCAATAAATTCTATTTAAAACCAAAAGATTTAGAAGTGTTTCAATAAACTGTAAATTCTTGATATACTGAAAGATTTATTGGGCAAATATGAATTCAACAAAATATCAAAACAGTGGATAAAAAATAAAAGAGGAATTTTTATACGAAATGAAATTGAAATTCTGCGAAAAAAAAACTAGGCAAATGACAAAAATCTTTCACAGAAATAATCTCTATTGATAATAGCAACCAATATCTGTCATATTCGTGCCTTTCTTAAACTTTTGGATTATATTTTTAAAAAAAATAGGGAAGGTGGCAAAAAAGTCAGAATGTGCCACCCTCCATTCTAAAAAAAATTTAAACATAACAAAAGCTATAATTGCCAATCTGGCAATTATTGTGAACATCGAACAGTTGTTTGATACAACTTTTCAATAAGATTTTTTAAAATTTATTCCAATCGGATTTTGATGTGTGAGAGTTTTATGTAGAATCATATCCTAAATAACTTTTGTTCTTGAACTTTTTTGATAAGATGCACCGTTTTTGAGGTATTCGCAAAAAACATTTTCGTTCGTATGGGGGGTACCCCCCCCCCCCCTAATGGTCCGTTTTTGCCCATTCAAGAACTTAGCCTTGCAGTTTACGAAAAATGAATCTGCGTACAATTTTAAGTCTCTATCTCAATCCGTGCGCCCGCAATCCGCGCCACAGACGGACGGACGGACGGACATGCTAAATTCAACTTTTTTTATCATTCTAAACACACTGGTGTAATTCATTTTTGTGTGTGATAAGGGGATCTTGGCGTTACAAACGGTAAGGCAAATCTAATATACCCTTTGGTTTCACCATGCGGGTATAAAAAGGGTGTTTACTTTTGCCCCAAGTTGTTCACATTAACCCCATTATAGTGTTTACATTTGGACATGAGGTTAAAAATTAGGGGGTAAATGTAAACAGACAATAACTTTTTACAGTTTGTTTATAGACAAAAATTAACATATATAACCGATCTCAAACAACTATAATGTTCGTATATAAAGTAAAACATACATACTTTCTTTTAAAAATCACTTCAAAAACTAATTCTTTTCACTCTTAGAAAAACTGAAATCACACTAAAAAGAAGCACTTTTTTTGACAGCTCATACACATACGAACCCTCTCTTAGATCTATTGTGCCACGTGTCCGCAGTGAGACAAAAGATCAATTTCCAATATATTGTCTAGACAAGCTAAGAAGGAATAGCAGTTTGGGGACAACCAATAGTGTTTACAATTACCCCTGTTTACATTTACCCACTTTGACCCTACTTATTTATATTTTTAAAAAATGTTCCCAATCGAAATCTTTACAATGTAATGAGCCTCAGTCAAAACTATTTTAGAATTTAAAAAACATGGCGTTGCTGGCGAAAATCTTTGGGTGTCAATGATCTTAAAGTTAAAGCATTATAGCTACAAGAAAAGCGCAATTCAATGTTTTGCCTTTTTAGAAGTCTGTTGCTACAATTTGGGCGTCATTTTACGGCTGCTTCCGCTTCCGTCTCGTCTTCCCTCGCGTCACATATCTGGGGAACATATCAGGCATTGACTTAAAGATCCCCCTCACTCTATTTTTTTTTAACGTAAAAATTCCTTACGGCGTATTGGACTGGCAGATTCAGATCAAGCTCTGTCGAAGAGTAGAGCCAGGTATTTTATTAAAGACCTCGAGCACCTTTATTTGGGAGGAGGATTTCCCAAAGAACAAGAAGAAGCATAAAACAAATTAACAGCCCTATTCTGGCATTATGACTGGTCACAAGTCACAACTCGTTAGAGACGATCGGCTTGTTACTTTCTTTGTGACTGACCGAGTATTCCATATTCTTGGCGTTGGGTCACAAGAAACGTAACAAATAATTCATCTCAGTATAATTCCAGAATGGTGAATAAATTTGACAGCCGCTTTGTGATTATTTAGTTTAGTTCAGTTTTTGGTTTTGTTAGTTTTTAAAGTAATTTTAATATTTGTAAATCTGTGAAAATGGTGGAGAAAGTGCGTGTGTGCCGTGCGTGTTCAATTATAAAAAAAAGGTGGGATGTTATTGGAAACCTGAACATTTTCAATAAAAATTTTCTTATTTCGCAAAAAAGTCTTCTTTGTTTGTCAATTGACCAGAAATCGTCTCCGTTGTACTCTGGAAATATCACATTCAATTAAATAGTGCAGGAAATAGTTTCTTTTTGTCTTGTTTTTATCTTGTTACCTGCTTGTGAGTCGGTCACAGTTTTGACAGTAGCTGAGATCAGTCGAAATTGTGACTGAACGCTGAGAATACCAAAAAGTCACAACTTGTGATTCACCTCGCTCTTGTGATCGAGTTGTGACTAGTGACCTTTGCCAGAATAAGGCTGTTAATCTCGTTAAAAGCTTTTTACATTTACCATGTATAATACAATTTTTTGGTTGATTCATGTATTTTACAAAAAATAGTAGCAGATTTAATTTAGTGCGTAGTGAATTTTCCAGGACCAAAATAGTAGTAGATTCTACTACAATTGTAGTAGGGTGACATCTATGATTACAAATAGCTCGAGCGTTATTTTTTCCCCTATTTCTTTTTGGGAAAATTGGCACTAGAGATTTTTGGCGTCATTGAACACGAATCTGATGAAGTTTCCAAATTCGAAACGGAAGGTCCTGAAAGGATAACTCCAAAATCCTTTTCTCCATTTTTCCTCGTTAAAATTGGCATTTTCTTAGTTTCACAAAAAGTTATGTCTAGGTTTTTCTGGATTTCTAAAAATTTACAGTATGCAAGCTACTTGAGAATACAATACTCTTGATGCATATGTAACACAATTTATTTTCTTCTTTTTAATTTATGAAAAATACCAATCTGTAGAACTCCCTATTACTTTGGTGAAACCCGCCGCTGCGCCCCTTGTTGGACGATTCCTGAAGCCTAGGGTCAGATCCACTTCCGTTTGTGAGCAATGTCACACACTTACTGACGCTTCAGCTACCTCTCAACCACAGCGACGGGCTACCATAACCTCACAACCTCTAGTGTTGTCAGGGTGGCACTTTTTCAATTCAGTCGGGGATTTGCAAGTACTAAAATCCAGTTCATCGCTTCACTATCCAACCCTTTCATGTGAGACGGTCTTGGTCGGCTTTTCCGTCTCCGTCGACGTTGGATTCGAATCCTACTCGATCTGCGGCTCCGTTATAAATATGACAAGGGAAATTCTCCGACCCGAACACAAAAAAACTGAAATCGAGCAACAAGGGTGCGAACGGTTTACAGGTACTAAGAGGAGCTAAATTTGAGAAAGCCAGAATTTCTCGTTAAACATAGCAAATGTTATTGTAAAAACCGTAAAAATATTGCGTCAAAGGTTTTGCAAATGCAGTAAACTTTTCTCTAGGCGTCGTAAATTTTATTTAAAAAACGCATTAAAACCACTTTTTAGGTTAGTTTATTACGTATAACTAAAAATTTCGCTCTGATCATTGGTTCACAAGTTATAAGCAAGCAAACAGGAAGACACTCAACACACTTTGGTATGTCTCGACTGCTTTTTTGCACATTTCTCGAAGATATTACATTGGAATGTCTCGAACGTTAAATTAAAATCACATTACCATGTAAAACAAAGACTTGCATAATCTAGTAACTAAGATTACAAATATTTAATACTATTGGTTAATCTTTAAGCTTGTAAAAACAAACCTTTCATTAAAATTGAAATCAATAAGATAGCAATATTCCCTATTAGGATAATAAATCAATAAAAAATTATATGGAGATAATTGCTACAAAAAAAATTTATTTACCTCCTAATGATGGGCTCTAGATTATTTAAAACAAATCCAATCCTCCCCCTAGCAGTCTGCAGCTCGAATTGTGAAGGTGGAACATAGAAATCATAAGGTGGATTCGCAAAGTAACAAGGCAATTTTCTATATTATACTTGGGAATATTTTATCTCTTCAATTTTCAAAAGATGTGAAAGTTTCCCTTCAGGGCATTACACAATCATAATCGTCAATAGTATATAACGGTTTTGAATTTAAGCCCGACGGTAAACGATTCGTTTTTAGCAGATATAACCCACTTCAAATTTCTGTACACGATATCCACATAGCCAGCAAATACTTTCCACTATGGCGTTTAAATTTAAATATTTTAGTGAACCGGAAGAAGATGGGAAAAATTTATATTCTGGAATCAAATCCGATGAATTGCCTTTCCCATTTTACTTTTCATCTTCATTTTCCTTTTGTTTTTCTTTACATATCCCCTATATATTCACTCCCAACTGCGTCCACCCCTCTGGAGATTTCGTTCACTCTTGATCCCCATCATTCCCGAATTCTCACACTCAATCTCTTTCCCGCTTTAACACTCGAAGAGTAAACTCATCCATATTATAAGCATATACCCAAATCATCTTACCATCACTGGTAAAGCTCAAACCTTCGATAGAAGAACGCCCCTAGTGAATATTTAAGTGGCACATTATTGAAATGCCAAAATCTTATAATCTTCAAAATGAAATATTTGTAATTTTCTTGCAGCTTCTTACAGATGAAAAAAAAAACGGAGACGTCGAAAAAACAGAAAATGTTTTTTTTTTTCAAATATCGAAAGTCAAAAGAAGGGTCGGAAAGGAAAATTTGCTGAACGAAAGAATTTTAATATCGATACGATACATCACTGAATAGAATTGAATATACCACTGGAAATAGTGAAGTGTGGAAAGGAAAAGTCATAGATATTGTTACATATTTATTTATATTAAACAATGAATCTTTGGTTCTACATTACTATAAATATATTCGATTGATGCCTATTATTGCTATAACCAAGACAGGATATAAATTAGATAAGAAACAGGAGAGAATGGTGTGTATTAGTTTTCATTCGGAGAATTCCTGAGAACCAAGATTTTCATTATCAAAAGTAAAATATTATGAGGGAATACAAATGCGCAATATTAAAGGGAATTTTGATACTTTAAACATTAGGAAAACTTTAGAAGTGTTTTAATAACAAATCATATGTTCCAAAAAATAGCGTGTATTGTATATCCTACAATGACGTAAATCGAAATTTTGAACAGAATTGTACCAAAAAACCGCGCCGATCGGAATTTGGTAGTAAAAACCTAATTGCGACGCTACGACCAGTATCAGAAATCGCTCATCCGGGACACCATCCTATCGCAAACTCGAGTAAAAAGGTCTACTGTATTGTGTTTTATTATTATAATTATTCAATTTTCCTCTCAAAAACTTCGTACAAACTGATTAAAAGAACGAGTTTAGCAATATTTTTAAAATTTAGCCCACATTCTGTCTAGGGGAGGGAGTACATTGTCTATCCGTATGTCTATCTGACTGTGTATTCAGAAAAATTATTATACTCGAAGAAAAGCCTTTCTTGATAAGCCGGCTTGAAACCCTCCATGATGGAATGAATTGCGATCAAAAAGAGAATCCACAACTCACACGGAAATTGCTATCCTTGTCTCTTCTCACAAATCTAGAAACTCATACCAACCTAATCTCTTGGGCCAATAGATATTAATAAAACTAATGGCGTTTTCGACTGGCAGATTCAGAGCAGGCTTTACCACAGTTTAGAGCAAGGTATTTTCGAGCAGATCTCGAGCACCTCTACTTGCGAGTCGAGCATTTCTCAAAGAACAAGAAGAAGCATAAAACAAAATAAAATTAATTTTGGGATTTTCCCCTTATCTGGGCACTGTCCCAATATATTTGTGACCAACTGAAATTCTTCTTCACTAGATGAAGAAGAATCCAAGAAATCAAAATCATAAATATCTTCCATTTACGATTCCACACGATTTTGTTAGCCTTAACCTCAAAAGAGCAACTCAAATCTGACTACATTAGGCAGATCACAAAATTGCTCGAAAAATGCTCTTTTAGTGCTCGCATACGGAGTACTTTCGTCACTCGAATACGTAACTCTTTTTTTGAGCGATCAAAAAATCTCAGTCGAACACAAGTTCTCAGAGTGAGCAACTTTAGAGCAACTTCAGAACAAAAAGAGCATGCCAGTCGAAAACGCCATAAGTTACAGATTTAAAATTTGGAACAAATGCTTTTTACGCAATAGTGAAGTATAGAAACAAAATGATACTATATTTTTTTCCTTCCCCAGACAACCGGAACCGGGTTTTTGCTAATAATTAGGGCGGCAAACATTCAAAATCACATTCATTTTTAAACATTCAAAATCCGATATATAGTATATTTCACCCAAAATAGTGAACGGAACTTGTTACAATGTGGTTAATTCGACTTTTGTGGAAAATTAAAAAAATTGAAAATACCATTGAATATTAGAAAAATTGAAAAAATAATAGTCTGTAAAAAAGATTGACATTTTGACTGACAAAAAAAAATTTGACCGGAAAACTTGTTTCTAAATTCCAACTTTTAAATTTTAAGATATTTTGGAAAAATGTTCAATACTTCATATTGTCAATGGTATAATCGTGGTTAAAACTTGTAGAAAAATATCAGCTTTGATCAACACAAAACTTTCTTCTGCAATATTTAGTTTCGGATAAAATATGTAAAAAATAATATTTTTTTCAAATATCTCGAGAATTATTCAATATACGTAAGAACTTTTAAAGGAAAAAATGCAGGAAATTTTATTTTCTTTGAATCTGGTAAAATGCATTTTTTTTTCTCAAAAGCTTCCGAGAAATTTTTAAAAAACTTAATTTTTTCGAAAAACTATTAGAGAATGTAGAAAATGTTATTTCCTTTAAATTTTGTCACTTTCCAAATTCTTCAATCTTTCAAGTTTTTTTTCTTGTTTTTATTTCTGATACACAATGCCCAAAAATTTATTTTTGCCTTTCTAATAATTTTTTTAAAAAAAGCTCTTTTTAAACCAAACTATTTTTTTCCCGAAATTTGAAAAACGAATTTATGATTATTTTCCCGAGCCCTTTGACAACCGCCTAGCCACGGCCATTTTGTTTCTTGAGCTATGTGTATATATATACATTTTGTATTGTCACCGGAGTTATGTAGGTGTTCCAAATTCCAAGTCAGTGGGATATGTGAAAGTGTTTCAAAATTCGGTTACAATCTTTGACCCTGACAAACAAACCGACAAAAAAGAAAGCTTAAGCGCAAAACGCAAATGGCCCGACTCAACTTTTACGGCAACATTTCAAACTTTAAGCTCATAGATACATAGTATGCATACAATCAATCCGACCAACTTTGTCGTCATAAAAAGTTGAACCGAATTTAACTTTTTCCGGTCAGCTCGCCGACAAAATTTCGTGGTTGATTCAAAATGAAATCTCATGGGAACTTCATAAAATCTAAATTTCGTCAATTAAAGAAGTTGTAGGAAATATAGTTCGCATGCTGTGTTGCTTACATTCACATTCCTATTATGTATGATAATGGGTAACGGTGAGCCACATTAAAGATTTTTTTAATGTTATATGTAGCTCACCATCCGACTGTCAAAATCCAATGAAAAGCAAATGACGTTTAAGACAACCAACTGTGCGGAATTGTATTTATAGGACAACTTTGTCGCCGTAATCTACCGGCCAATTGTATTCCGGCCTTAAATAAAAACATTAAAAAACCTTACTTTTTCACATTGCAGTTAAAGTAAAGTAAAATACATGTTTAAATTCTGTATCTAAATTCAAATTGTAGATGAATACCACTGAGTTTTTTGCTAATCATTAATATCTGGCTTCAAGTGGTTTTCATTTAATTAGCATTCGTTGTAAAAAGTGCTAATTCATTTCAATACTCTTGTTTTATTAATAACCCTTCGGTTTCAATTCTAGTTAATAAATTCAATATAGTGTAATAATATTACGCATAAAATTGACGAAATCAATTTGACAGAAGCACATCTCATTATGTTATCTCCATGTCAGCAGCTAATTGCACACAACGTACAATTAAACCCATTTTATTGGTATTAAAAATGCAGATTTCCAAATAAACCCAGCAGACCAAATGAAGAATACCTTATTGGCATGAGGTGTCCCTCATTTGGCAATTAAAAACTAAATAATTAATATGATCTTTTTACCTTTTCTGGTTTCCATAAAACAAAATTGTTATGTATATTTACTTATGCCCTAAACACATGTGCAGATTTTCTGCATGCAGAGCTGCATGCATATCTGCAGCTAAGACACATGAGCAGATTTTTTTGACATTTTATCGCATCGGCTGCTGTCAACAATGGAAGAAGAATTGGTCAATTTTTATATTGGAAATAGATGGATCACCTTTGAAAATGGATGGATCACCTCATGTTCCTGAAAGACATAGATAACGTCAACACAAAGTATTGAATATTTTCTACTGGACTTTCCTTTTCTTTTTCTTTCCTTTTCCACTGTGTACGAATTTAGTCCATAGTCTCTTTGTCAACAGTCGATTTTGCCAAACACCAAAAAAGAATCCTCGGTTGGCATCACTAATTCTGCGCAGAGAAAGTTGAATTTGAGATACCATGCAGCTCTGCGCTGCATGCAGAATTTACATGTGTTCCACTTCATATAAAGGAGGCCCTCCATTACCATGACTTCGGCAACTGCAAAAAAATAGAGACACATTTATGTGAAGATACGTTGACGAGAAAGGGAGATAAGAATCAACTGCAAAAATTTGTCGGCAACTGCAAGAATAATTTCCCCTGTTTTTTATGGCGATTTTATGGCGATTTCTACTACAATCACACATTGTCCCTGTAAGTGAATAGTAAGCACGGACACATTCAAACTGTTATTATAGCGTGATGTCATTTTTCTCCTTCGCATGCATAGTCAAAAGCTTTGTTACCATGCCAATTTGAACATTATATTCATAGCATAAGGTTTGATATGATTGCTATAAAATTGTAAAACTGGAAGGGATAGCGTTTAACTTGTATTCTACGTGATAATTTTATTTATTTAGTTCTTAAGGTGGGTTTAGAAACACGAGCATTTTCATTTTTACTGGCAAAGTGAGCGAGATAGCGAAATTCAAATTTACGTGCGCAAAAAGTCGATCACATCAGTGTCTCACACGTACTTTCCCTTCCACTTTATGGCGAACTGTCACTGCACATCACCTTCTCGCAGCAATACGTTTGTTAGCACTTCAATTTCACCTAACAAAATCATTTTGTGTGATGTTATAATTAGTAACATAATTATTATCACCTCCCGTTTCCATTTAAAATGCGTAGCTTTCAAATAAACATCGAACTTAACCTTACTTTTGCTGGCTGCCATAATTCCCATAATTCAGGGGTAACATTTTGCTGGCAGGGCGGGGAAGTCCAATGTGTTTGTTGTTGTTTACTGCCATAACTTTCCTATCGTCGACGAAAATTATGGATAGTAAAACCACTACATGCAAGCAAAATTTCCAGTAAAATTTTTACTGGGTGGCTTGCCGTCCCCTTCCCACTTGATGAAAAAGTCATAAGAAATCTGGCATTTCACTCACTTTGCCAGTAAAAATGAAAATGCTCGTGTTTCTAAACCCACCTTTAATCGTCAAATGACTACAGCCAACTGCAAAAAAACATTTGACTTTCTCTGCTTCGATTACTTGCATCTCCTTCATATACTTCTTATTGGCTCACTTTTGATAAACATTCCTCTTCAACTCACTGTTCCTCCACCGCAGTAAAGAAATATTCTTTGCCGTCTCATCTAGGCATTTAGATTAGATTTAGTATACCGTTTGTAACGCCGGACACAAAAATTAACTACACCAGGGTGCTTGGGATGACAAAAGATTTTTGATTTCTGTATGTTCTTTCGTCTATCTGTCTGTCTGTCCGTGAAAACCATCACTTTCGAAAGGATTGTGCTAAAGATTTTAAAATTCTTACAGTTGCGTTTCTCGTACATAATTAGACTAAGTTCTGGAACTGGAAAATTAGCTTTCCTTATGTTTCTTTCTACTCACACAATGTTCACTTGCAATGACTTCAGGTGAATATTCACTTGCTGGTCTGCAGGGAAATTTTATTCACAGAGACCCACTGCAAAAATAAACGTTGATTTAGAAATTTAAATATTTTTCCGTATTCATACACTCATGTAGTTAAAATAGCTTTCATTATATCTTCTTTGTTGGTACTACATTAACGCATAAAGTTTTTTTATGTTCCAAAATATAGACATGTCTATAAATATAATTAAAAGTACTCATATATATATATATACATGCCCCATAGGTAAATTAATTGAGTATTTTAACCAAATAATTTAAGTATTAAAAATTGTTAAATTAAGTTCTGGAGTGATGGAGACAATCATTATATAAAATTGAATTTTTCAACCGGATCATTCATAATACTATAGTTATATAATAAAAGCGTATCCATTGCAAATCACTGGTATACACAACAAAATATGCATATTTGTATTAAAGAGTAGATTCTCTTTATTAATCATCCGGTTACCAACTCCATTTTTTTAATATATGTACAGTCTGTATTCGATGAGTTGCGAATATGCAAATTGCAAATTAATTGAATTTTATTTGAATTTAAATCAAGAGGAAAATAAAATTACAAATCTGGTTGGCAGTATGTAGGTAGTAAGAGTATGTAGGTAATAGGAGTAAAATAATTTCCAAATTGTTGTAGTTTTTTATATGCTACACGAAAAAGTTGAACTTTAGATTAATATTTACATCAAGTTAACATGATATAAAATATGCGTTTAATTTCGCTACAATGAATTTTTAGTTATTTTTTGAAAAGTTAAATGTCATTATGCCTGCATTGTTTCTTGTGATTCACGATCAGAAAAAGAAAATGAACGGCAATTTGTTTCTTGTACGCAAGTACGTATTAAGCCGGCCATACATTATGAGGCATGTTGTACAACTTCGTTCGGTTGTAGGCAATATTGGATCGTGTATGGGACGGTTGTAGTACCTACCAAATTTTAGGTTCAACAAAAATCAAAACCCTGTTGATTTTGCCTCCACAACAAGTTGTACAACATGGTTTTAGAACAAGTCTCATAATGTATGGCCGGCTTTACGCACGTGTTGTTATTTTTGATGGTCTAGGCAGAACTTAGGAAAAGGCCCTTTAATACCGAAGCACTGTTGCCCATCGGCGTCGCTGGATTGAACAATTTTGTATCCCCGTCCGCAATTAAAACTCTAAGAAGCACAAAGAATGTCTTTCTACTCCAGTTACAAGTTTCCGATCACAGAGATATTCAAAGATTATTAGAGATCGAGATTGAGATCGAGATGGGATCAAAATTTTGCAGTGTTCAAACCCGCTTCGTTCAGTCGTCCCTCGTGACTGCCCTTCTTCTTCTTCTTTTTTCCTCACGCTTCTTCTTAGGCATCGAGGTGAGTATTTAAGTGGTGAAGCGCGCATATTTGAATTCTCGACACAATTACAAAATTCAACAAATTAAACGAATTACAAATGACATAATGATATTTAAAAAAAGGCTCATCAGCCAACAGCACAGTTCAGAACATTCGAAAAAACATGTTGTTCGCGGAATTAAGAAATTTCTAAACTTTATTACACGGCCAAGGGGTCGATCGGGAAAAATGTCCTATTCGCGTACAACTTCACGAGAGAACTTATATAGGGAAACACTATTTATGCGAAAAATATCTGATGTATCTGAGTTTTTTATACAAAATCTATGTTCCTTCGCAATTACACTATAACCCGCAAAAAAAATATTAGCTCATACAAAAATATGAATTTTTTTACGAAATCTTAAATATCTCGATAATAGCAAAGGACATCGAGTCACTGTAAACGGGAAGTTTACAGAGCATTTTAATATCTTTAATTCTTCCTTTAACTTTTTTTTTTGAGGAACCGTTGAATAGTTTGCAAGCAATACGCAAAAATATATTTTTTTTGATGAAAATTTAACATCCTTGTGTTCTAGCTCTATAATAACGGTAAAAGATAGCAGAAAACGGTAAGAGAGAAAATTGTGGGAATCTCCATTAACTTTAATCTGCCTCATGAACTACCGAAAAATCGTGAGTTTTCCAGATTGTCGCGAAAAACGGATTTTTTTGAAGATTTCGATACCGGTTTGAGATATCGAGTTCTTCCAAAATACAAAAAATGTAAGAAATGTTATTGTCTTCAACTTTTTTATACACAAGACTACTGAAAAACGCAACGTTTTGGAGGAAATTGCGAAAAACGAAATTGGAATTTTTAAAACACCGTCATTTTTCTAACTTCTGGTTAACGAATCTCCACCAAAAGTTGATGGAACCGACCCACTCCAGGACCAAACATCCTTGTGAAATTTGATGGCTCTAGCTCTAGTAGTTTTGAGAAATCTTGTACACAGACTAACCAACTAACAGACTAAGAAACAGAAAGACATTTTTGTAATAATGCTCAAATCGCCTCAGGAGTGCTCGGGAAATGTTTTTTCGAAATTTTTCATGATACAATACTTTATTATACAGGGTGGGCCAGAATAGATGCAGGGGTTTGAAGTCTTTATAACTTTTTTTTTATTTTTATTTTTTTAATTTTGTTTCAGCATTTTGTTAAGAAGACTTGGGCAATTTAAAATGGACCTGTACACAATAGAACTACGAACCGGTGGGCGGTGGGCTCAATGGCTCTTTTACGGGACATGTTTGGCGGACGCATTATTTCGAAAAGTTGCGATTTCAATTGGCCTCCGCGTTCACCTGATCTAACGACTCCAGATTGTTTCCTTTGGGGATATTTGAAAGAAAAGGTGTAGGTAAAACACATCATACTAAATGTAACCTTTTCAGACCCCATCCCTCCCCCCGCCGCTTCCTCAATCTTTTTCACGATTTTTTTTTATTTTGTTGTCACACAGATACGGAACCCGTCGTCCGCTAAATTTGTGGCGAATTATATGGATTTTCATGTTTTGAATGTTATTTTCTTCCTCGCTATCGTAAAAAGCCCTTTAAACAAAAATAACTACAAATGCAAAAATCAAAAATAACCACATATAAAAATAAATCTAAGAAATATATGTTTTTGTTGAAGGTTTAAATATGCCTAACCGAAAAAAAAACTCACAGCTCGTTGCCACACTATCCGCAAAGATTTTCTCCAAGAAATCATTTTTGAAAGCAGTTTATGGGAATATTATTGTTATACCAGTTGCTCTCTAAGTCTGGCCATTACGGGAAACCAAAATTCTTTTCCTTCAGACTTTTTTTCATAATTCAACATTTAAACGCAATGCATAACATATAGCAAACCATCTACATAACAATGTGCAAAGTGCACAACATTCTAGTTTATTATTTCGAGTGTTGGTCCAACCATTGCCAAACCAAACCGTATGTGAGCAAGGCAAAACATTCCACGTTCCTCGAAATTGTATAGTCCTTTTGAAACTTTGCCAAACCTCCTACCGTTTCCTGAAAGATATTTATGTACAATGTCTGACTTCTTTGCCTGTTGAATTTTTCATGAAACAATGGCAAGAATTCGACTCCGGTCTCCAAGTATCCAAAGCACGTTTACTTTTAGTGCCTCTTTGATTCGGCACTTTAACTAATGTACTGATTCACTTTTCAAATATATTTATCAACACATTATATCCGTTTTATATTTTATTTATTTGATAAGTATAATAATTGCTGTATATCACTGTATGTTTCTCTTAGGAGTATTTCTTATAGCCGGGAAATTCATTTTTGAAACTCTTGACTGTATTGGGCAAAATATCGAAAATATTTGAACTAAATTTGCTCTAGAAGAGAAAAAAAAACCTCCTTCGTCGTAAATTTAAAATGATTACCGTGCAATTTTTAAGCTTCATCCTCCCAACAAATATTTTTTTGGATTTTATTTGACAAAATGCAATTAATTTAACGACAAAATTCATTGAGGTTCAAAAGTGGCAATAAAAATTTTACAATCACCATTTGAATTGAATTGGATTTTTTTTTTTTTTTTGGAGAAAATTTCAAAACATGAAATTATTATGTTTATTCGAATAGCAAGCTTAAACGTTTATACAAAAAAAAATACATAAAATGTTCCAACGTTAAATGAATATGGCGTTAAAAATATCAGATCATAAATTGTTAAGGAAAAATAAATAACTGGCTAGGAGGCCATAAGGTCATAAAAGTCACTTAGAAGGATGCTGTTTTAACAAGAAATTGGTTTAATGTTGAAGCTCTGGGCCTTTTATAATTAAACCAAATAGGGTGTCCTGCTATAAACTTTATAAGTCTTTAAATGCAGGACAGTTAAATTTAAGTAACATAATAACAAATAAAATATTAAACTGCTGATTTTTCCGTCGAGAGCGATTTTTTTTCTAAGTTTCATCAAGGAATAAAAAAATTATACGATTGGGTTTTATAAAAAAATTTCGAGGAACTAACTCGAGCTACATCCTTATTATCAACAAAAAAGATAACCTTTTGAATTTCTAGACCAACAAAGTTCAAAGTAAATTCCTAGACCACCAATATTTTTATGCAATCAACTTATACGTTCCCATTTATTTTTAATCGATTCCTCGTAAATTGGCTAGTTGATTTGCGTGTCTCGAAAATTATATTTGGAGAAAAAGAATTTTCGAATAGTTATATGCTCCATTAATAGTTGCGTTTTTTTAATGTTAATAAAAAACGATCCAGAGTAAATGGGAAATTTCATCGAATTCAATCGCAACTAACTTCACGTTGGTTACATTAGTAGGCCGTTACTGCTATATTTTCTTGATATAATCACGATTCACTATCTCCCATGATTAAAACTATTTCACTGTCGAACAGAATCAACAAACCACCAACACAAAATCCTCAATTGAGAATAAAATGTCAGAATTATTACCTTGAAGTTAGCAGCATTTCATTACCGTACATTACCGTATAAAGTTTCCCTTTGTTCCAAACGCTGTCCGAGATGAAAAGGTGGTGCAGAATTTTGTATGGACAGCTTGTTCTGAACTGCTTCAGAACATTAAAAAAACGCAACTAATATTTCATAGTAGACATTTTTCAGCTCCAAAATTTGACGAGAAATTGTCTCCAATATTTTTTTGGTAGCTTTAACAGCGATGGAATGACACATGTTTTAATTGTTGGTCGGATTTTTTTTCTGTTTTATCAATTAAATACTTAACTGACTCTTTAGATAATCGAAATAAACTCAAAAATCTGAAAATATTTACAAGATGTTTATTTCTGAAATATGCAAGAACTATAACACATTCTACTGGTAATTTCAGTGGATTATCTATTATGCTCTTTTTCATAATTTTCATGTTTTGAATGTTATTTTCTTCCTCGCTATCGTAAAATAACCACCGAACTCCACATTATTAGAAATAAAACCCACTTTTAGTAAAAATCTAACGCATTCAATTCGAATTTCAACCGCATCAAAATTGGTTAAGGTTTAAGTTGGACCTCCATTACCATGACTTTTCCCAACTGCAAAAAAATAGAGACACATTTATGTGAAGATACCTTGGCGAGAAAGGGAGATAAGAATCAACTGCAAAAATTTGTCGGCAACTGCAAAAATAATTTCCCCGCTTTTTTTATGGCGATTTTATGGTTGCAGTTGACGGACTTGAACTTTTTTATAGCGATTTCTAATACAATCACATATTGTCCCTGTAAGTGAATAGTGAGCACAGACACATACAAAGTGCTATTATAGCGTAGCCAAGACCCTCTACATACAAAGCCATGCACTAAGAGAGTTACTACCACATATACATGGCCAAGTAGGGTCGCTGATGAATTGTCTAACATGGTGCCGGCATGAAGTTTCCGAATTTTCTTGCGGTTCTTTATCAATTAGGTTCCTAAATTATCGTTTAAATAAATTTGGAGGGAATGAAAATGAAAACAAAAAGCATTTTCGTTATTTTATGATTTTTATTTGAAATCAAAACAAATTTACATATAATGGAAAAAAAAATTGAGTACCTATGGAATTCAAAAATATATCGTCAGCTTAAACCGAAATTATGCTTGAGCAAAAAAAAACCTTGTTAAATCATTTTAATTCTCATTTAAGGAAAACCGAGTTTTTTTTAAATTAGGCTCAGTTTTCTTTAAATGAAACTCAGTTATCTTGAAATGGAAATTACAATGATTTAACAAGATTTTTCTGCTCTTCTGTAAAATTTGATATTTTGGACTTAGCACAATTTCACTTTAAGCTGATATTTAAAACAATCACTTTTTTATTGTAATAATGAATGACAATAACGGACAAAGTGGATTTGTATTTCGAATTACAGCACGGCACGTATTAAACGAACGAATCACAAAATTTACTACACCTCTATTAAATTAGTTCATGTCTTTTTTTAAATGCTTTCTGGAACCATTTTCAACGAAAAAAGTCATGGTTATTGATTTACTGTTGTTCACTTCCTGGCCCACAAAGGTTAAATTGAATATTACAAAAATCGAAATACCCTTGGCAGAAAAGTGCAGTAAATAAGTCTCAGGAGTCTCCTAGCCCATGTTGCTTCCCCTGTCACAGCCCTTGCTCCTAGTCTTGTAGTGGATTCTTCGATCAGCCAATCAATCCTAAAATTAAACGCAAAATACCTGCCTTTTTTAAATAAATTTATACTTATCTGTGCAATACAATCTGTTGGTAATAAGCAGCCTTTTCCAATCCGTTTCCCGCAGCCCAATCCAATGGCGTTTATTTTAGCTTGTTGAGTTGTTTTTGTTGCTGAAGTTGCACTGAAAATCTTAAATAACCTCTTTTAGGTTAGGAAAGATTTCGGCAGTATTTCTTTTTATATTCACAATTATCAAACAAAACACAAACGATTGTTAGTACTCCACACATTTAATTTATATATTTCCACCGATTAAACTCTGAAAACTTGATAAAATTATTTATAACAAAGAAAACAAATCGAACTTTACGTGCGGTTTCCCATGTGATTCTGAAAACTTTTGCATGGCTTTATATGTAGAGGGTCTTGGCGTAGCTGTCATTTTTCATGGAGTTCAAACACACACATGCAGCTGTATAGCTTTATTTCTATGCTAATTTGAACCTTATATTCATAGCATAAGGTTTGATATGATTCCTATAAAGTTGTTAAACTGGAAGGGAAAGCGTTTATACTTGTATTCAGTCATTCCTATTTAGATCTATATAAGTCCATCTTGCTCTAGTTTTCTGCATTTTTTTGCAGTTACAGAAGTCATGGCAATGGAGAGCCTCCTTTATTAAGAAAAGTTAATCTTACAAATTTCGTTACATTCGAACGAACACAAGTTAATGGCTATATGTCCCGGGAACGTGATTGGGTCCGTCATGATTTGTTAAAAAAGCAGAGAACAAATAATCTAGAGAATAAACTCTTAGAACAAATTTTTAGAGAAAATTTTTCCACTGTGAGATGAAGCAAGAGGATCCGATGTAACAGGGAAAAAATTATCCATTCGATTCCTCCATCTCATTGAATAGATACGACGAGAAATGTTCTCTCTGCTTCGTGCTCCCTAGTCTAAAACTAATTAACTTGTAGGCCGTAGCTAGTGAATGATAGGGACATTTCCCCCCCCCCCCCCTTCGAAGGGGAAATTTGTCAAAAATTTGTTCTAAGAGTTTATTCTCTAGATTATTTGTTCTCTGAAAAAAGTATCATCTGACTACAATTTCTGGTAGTATTTATTGTCTGTCCTATTACCTAAATAATTTTACTCATAGGATCAGATCTGATTTACTGAACAGCAATTGTTACTTCGTGAGTGATAGCAAGATGCTGCTTTGTCTGTTGAGTTGCTGCTCACTCCAATAGAGCACGAATTATCTTCACTGCACCTGCCGGAAGCGGATTTCCTTGTGTGCTGATATTTCGTTTTGCCAAATAATTTTGTTTGAAGTCAAGTTACTTGGATTGCTTATACTTTGCTCACGAATTATAGGCGAGCCTAAAAAAATTAAGTCTGTGCAAGCCTCTAATATACAAAAATTCATAGGACTCTTCTATTAAAAAATATCCATTCCTCATAACGGAAATAAATGAAATGCTATATATTTAACCATCAAAAACTGTAGTAGTTTCGGTGTCCAACAATGTTTAAATCATTTTATTATTAGACTAGTCAATTTAAAAATGAATTTCCCCAATAGTGTCTAATAAAATTAGTCAAGAAAAAATATAGCTTAAAAATCTACTAGCGGCAGAACTTCATTGGTGACAGTATTTTTTCATCGATTAAAGATGTATTTTCTAACTTCAAGAGTGCTACATTGATTTAACTACATTAAAGACATTTGTTACTCGTTTTGTACGGGCATACATAAATTCACCACAATCTTTGCAAAATCGTGTAAAGTATAGCTAGGACTATACAACTGGTGGCGAAAGAAGATTCTCCCATTTGCTTGAATAGACATCAGCAACTTGTGCCTGTTGCATTTCTGGAACGAGTCCAGAGGGATTTTCCGCAACAGTTCCTTGAACAGTATCATCAAATAATAGTCCTTACTGCTCTTATCCTGCAATAAGTCTATCTATATATTCGAATTTGAGCTCGTGCCTGTGCCTTTGCCTTTGCCTTTGCCGTTGCCATTTCCTTTCACTTAGCCTATGCCTATGCATTCAACAATTTGTATGCACTCTATATATCGGTATGTATTTTGATCTGCACAAAATAAGGACATAAGGAACCGTTTAGTTAGATCAACGACAAAGGCAGTGCCTATAGTACCATTAGTAAGTATAAGTCCCATAAGTACGCCAAATCTGCTCCTATCGAAAATTTGTATACATGTGCATCGTATAGTCACATTCCAAGGATATCATGAATTCGCTTACGACTATACCGAACACGAAAAGAAAACGAAAAAAAACTATTGAGAGCTTGGAAAAGTCTTCCTTCTTCTTGTACCTCGTAAGATTTTTTATTCGTCGTTTTCCCCGAATGAATAAAATATTCTTCTGTGCGAGAAATTCATTCCGAAAGGCATACGGAAAAGAATCGAAAACGATGTTACATCACGAAAGGGTTTCTAGGACTTCTATTTGAGAAAAAAACATGTTGAAAAAGAAGGCATTCCACAGATGCAGCGGTTTACGTATAAATATAATACAAGCCGGAACTTTTTTAAGCAGGATCTTGGGTAATGTTTTTCTATAGAACTGACTCTCAATATAAATGTAGGAAAAAATACAGACAAGCATGCAATCGTGGGTTTTACGGCAACAAAAACCTGAGGTAGACAGGATAGGTCTTTTCGGAACTTTTGAATCAATTCCATTTAATTCAATTACATTTAGGACTTCGCTTAAAATTTATTATTCGTTGTAGAAATCGTTTAACTTGTTTAAACTTTTATACAATTAAAAATGTTCATAGCACTTTATTAAAAGTTTAAATTTAATTGATCGCGATGCATTACGACATAATTACATTCTTAAAGCTTTCAATTTTTTAAAAAATTGTTTTACAAGAATTGCTTTTCTCATATTTAGTAAATAATCAAACTTTTGATTCAATTAAAAAGCCATTGTTAAAGGTTTGCTTAATCGGAGGATATTTTCTTCTTCAGTACTAGAAGATGGAATAGAAAAACCACATTTTTCGCGCAAGACCGGGTCGTCAAAAAATTCTTGCCCTGATTCTTGAGACTTTTTATTTATAATAAAAAGAATAAACTAAACTATTTCCTAGACTAATCTAATCTTTTTATAAATTAAAAAATAATAAAAATATAATAAAAATAAAATAAGAAAAAAAACCTATTTTAATAACTGTAAAAATTCTAATCTAATAAAACCAGTTATGTGCACATATTCAACTTTCTTTTAGTTGTGTTGGTGGATACAGCACACTAATGCAGGTTTGACTTCCAATGCGATTTCCTTCCTCGGGTAACACTAATGGTTTGACGTCTGGAAATCTATTCCACATTTCCAACGTTTTTATCGACATTTCCGATGGATATCACTTGCTTTATGAGGTAGTGAAAACAGTGCGTTTGCGTATAAGTTTAGCGCACACAAAACACGAAGAGCAGGCGATATTAAAGTTCGATTGGGCCCCACTTCAGTCATGTGCGGAGTCAACTTTTCAATTATTTCCACTGCCACTGCCTATGGAAGCCTATATATTTCTATAAACCTACATAAATTACGCTTTTTTACCTTTCTTCGGGTATCGGAAAAGGATCTGATGCGTCCCGTAGATTTCGTCTCATTATTCGCATTTGATTCCTCCTAAAGTAATAATAAACGGGTACTGCGGAATTCATTGTCTTTGGTAAATTATTACAAACACTATCTAAAGTTTTTCGCGGTACATTTGCGGCTGTCAAATCGAGATTTTTTTGGTTTCTTATTACACTTGCAACTTATAAAATTCACATCGGGTAGGTAAAAAATTCTTCATCGCTGCGGATCTTCAAGAAAATTTCCTAACTTTAAAAAAAAATCCCTCTTTTCGATATTCCACTGGCGATAAGTTTCGATTATGCTCAGAATCGGTGTGCTGGTTGGTAGTTTTTACCACAGACGAGACGGAATGCTGGCAACCAAGTTGTCAAGATCATTTTTAACAAGATCCCGTCGACTTTAGGTGATTTCTCTAATTTTTTTATTGTTTATAGTTTACTATATGGTTATAGGACAACTATAGGGTATATTTTGAGTAGTGAAAAATGAGTAAGGATTTGTTATTGGGATTGGTTTTAAACGAGTTGTGCGAAGATGAACAACTCAATGCGACTGAGATTGGCAACCAGATTGTAAACTTGCCTACAGACACCCCAACATGAACGCCAACATTCTAAGTTTTCAAAATTTTTTGATTTTACACCAACCTCGTCGACAACATGAAAAACCAACCGCCAACTTGGCCACAGACGTACAACATCGACTCCAACATTGCATGTTGGCGACCAGGTTGGCAACAAAGTTGGCCGTCTATGGGCCCTTTAATGCTGCGTAAGAACGTGAATGTCAGTCAAGGTCTGATGAATAGTATGGGTATCGTGAGTGGCTTTGAATGGGAAGGTTTGAGAAGAGAGCAATTAGAGGCTGCCCAAAATAATGTTTATAGAATTCGACGATAATACGATTGGACAAAGTTACAAAGATAGTAAAGGATGCGTGGGCATACGATCAATGAGTGTGACATATCAAGGAAACAAAGGTTTCGGGAACATAGAGCGGATCATGATTCCTGTAATATTGAGTTGGGCAGTGACTGTACACAAACTGCAAGGAACGACTGTAAATAAAGCAGTTATTTATTTAGAGAAAAAAATGTTCGCGAAAGGTCAGGCGTATGTCGCTCTTAGTCGGGTGAAATCTTTAGATGGAATAGTACTCTGCGATTTGGATCAACGAAAATTATTTAACCAATAGCACTGGAAGAACTTAAAAGACTAAAGCAAAGCACAAAGTAGTATGAACTATATATAACGCCTAACCTTTCGCGAACATTGGGGATAAAAGCAATTTTAACCGAAATCGGTTTAAGGGATCAAAAGACAAAGAAGAGAGAGGAATTAACGTTAGGGTGAGGGCGAACTCTTACACACTAAAATATTCCTTTCATTATTTACAACCGAATGGCGGAAGCGGGATCGAAATCGGTCCAGAGGATCACAAGATACAAGGAGAGGGGGTGTAAATTGAGAGGGAGGAGGAACTTTTGTATACTAAAATATTCCTTTCATTATTTACAACCGAATGGCGAAAGCGGGATCGAAATCGGTTCAGTGGATCAGAACATACAAGGAGAGGGGGTGTAAATTGTCGGGGGAGGGGAAACTCTTGTACACCAAAATATTCCTTTCAATATTTACAACCGAATGCCGAAAGCGGGATCGAAATCGGTTCAGTGGATTCGGAGATACAAGGATAAGGGGTTTAAATTGAGGGGGGAAGGGGGAATTTTTAAACGCAAGAACTTTGCGGCACCCATATCCAGCTAAATGCCAAAAACGGGACCGAAATCGGTTGAGTGGTTCAAAAGTTATGAGGGAAGTACACACAAACTCAATGCGCACAACCTTTCAGCCAAACGCATATACCATCTCCGTTCTGTCGGGGGTAAAAAGAATTTACAATTACATTTTAGTAAATGTCGGTTTCTATTTATATATAGAGCAAATGAACTCTCTACCTAGACTGTCCGCTCCTATCATCAGGACAACAACAGAAGTGTAGCAGTTGTTCTGAGGAGGCCAATTACACTTCGAGCCGAAACTTGACTGACACTTCCTTAACAATTTTTCCTCTCTTTGTTTCAATTCCAAAGTATTCTATCGTTCGCCAGGAGAAATCCGGTACAAATGTATAGGAAATTTATTTTGAGAGCAGCAAATCTTATTCAAAAATATTGTCTAATAAACCCTAAGTTTCGAGATATTCAAATATCACCCTAATTATACCCTAATTATATAATTATACCACAATGATTTAAACTAGTTGCTAGTGATCTTAACGTAACAGTTTTTATTGGGAAAATTATATTATTGTAATCTATAAATACTAAATAAGAAAGAAAGCAATTACCATAAAAAAAAACCTCAATATTACATATATTGTATCATTAAATACACATAGCTTGCCTTCCTGTATTTTAATTCAACGGGAAATCGTTGCCAAAATCATAGTAACCTCGACCACAGAAGTGATTTCCTGTTATATTCACTTTTTGAACTAAAAATAAATGTAGTAATTGCAACAAGTTTTTCCATCCCCTTCCTCTGTCCATGACAAATCGCATTCGTGGTACAAAATATTACCCTTTAACCTATAATAAAACGCTGCTGCACAATTAATTTCAATTTCAAACGGTACCCAAAACGTACATATCGAATTACATATTAAACTATACATATCAATAATTAGGGGCAAAAAAAGTTTGGTTGTAGAGTTGGCTGGAATCAGTTCCTCCTTGTGCCAAGTTTAGTTTCCTTTTTCCGATTGAAGCCCCAAATGAAAACTCCATTAGCGGAGAATTCGAACCAAAACGAACAATTTTGTCTCTTGCTATTCGTACTACTCATCTTGACACGATAAATATGCATCACACGAACATACTGCCACAGTATATAGAACGGCGCAAAATACATGAAAGGTATGACTTCGCAATATAAATAAAAATATGTCTACATTTTGTAGGCGCAACAGTTTAGCATGATCGCAGAGTGGAAGCCTTCAGCACAACCCTCCCTGATTTACTCGGATTTCACATCTACCAACATACATATTCGTATAAACACATAAAGCAAACATGAATGCTGGAGGATATCTTCATATATCTAATATAGCCTAGTAAAATATATAAATATATATATAATACTCTCAGTGTTACCGGACCACATTCTCATCTTATGGAAGTAGTGTACGTAGAGAGTTGATTTTTGGTTTGGGGCTTGTATTCGTTCATGTTGACTACTATGGATGAAGTTGCGAAAGTCAACAGGTTAGGTTTTTTTGAAGTTGTGCTTTAATATGGGAGCACTTTTTACAACCCTCACTCACATACGGCAATGTCAGAATGGGTACTCGTATGTGGTACCTCATAACAAATTGGTATGTTAAATATATGATAAAATGCTTTAACGCACGAACTGCTTTAATATGGTGCGGTTTGACTTGTGGTTTCTTTTACAAGTTACTTCACCATGCTCGTATAGCTTCGATTCCGAATAGCATTTTGCTTTCTCGGTACGAAAATCGGAACAGTATTTCTATCGCGTGACAAAGCACTTATTTCCATATAAAAAACATTTTTATTAACAAGTGTCAAATTAATTTTATAAGCTTTCAGCTTACAGTAAAATATTACATGATTAAATCATACTCCAGGTTACTAGTGACAGACGTATGTTTCTCTTAATTAAATTACCACTATAAAGAATCAAAAGTATGTTTTATCATTGCACTTAAATAATTTCTTATTATAGCAGCACACATGCATGTTGGATATTTTTGCAGCTTGCAGAACCTATAATTATCTCAATACCATACCTGCGTGATGATAATGTCCAGTTTTATTGGATCTATCTAATTGTAAATCTAAATCCAACACTATTTAACTTTTTATAGGGGTTTTTTTACCGTTCTGAAAAGAAATTAAATGGTCTGTTCCATGGTTTAGCAGTTTATATCAATTACAAAATGAAGAAAATTTAAGCCAAGAAAGGCACTTACTCTGTGAGTGTCCACCCCTACAAAACACGCCGATATGGCAAGATTGGGCTAGATTTTATAACAGCTTAACGGAACTACGCCACCAATCCACTTGAGGATATGCTGAGTTTCACCAACGGATTGGGCGGTTTGAAATATTAATAGCGAGCTAGTGATAGGTCTTTTGATTACTGAAGATGATTACTGAAGTGTAGAAGCACGCGCAGTCTTCGCACCCTAACCTAACCTCAGTCAAGAAGGATATCAGACAAATTTTTATTAAAAAAATTGGAAAAGTACTTGTAGCTATATAAAGGGTCTTTCAACAAGGACATAACAATTTTGTATTTTAATAAAAACGCACCCTAAAACTTTTTTTATGATCTGGCAATGCTAAAACGTCAGTCACGGTTTACAGTTTTATCATGGTGACGTTCACGAACGAGCAACGTAGCTAGAAAAACTTGGAATTTTCACAGCATGTCCCATCCATCACGTGGGCGGTCACTAAGGCGGGGTTTTTCGAAATTTTACCGCTAAGGGGGTAAAGACCAAACCCTCTTTAAACCTTAATTTTCCCCATGAATCCTTCTCATTGGGAGGCTTAGGGCCCAGTTATAGCGATCCGTAAGAATGATCAGTAAAATTTTTTAATTCAGATTTATTTACTTCTTCTACACCCAATTCCTATTTTTTTTTTGATTCAAAACGTGTTTATT
The DNA here is from genome assembly GCA_964034945.1 of Chrysopilus asiliformis. Classification (NCBI taxonomy): domain Eukaryota; kingdom Metazoa; phylum Arthropoda; class Insecta; order Diptera; family Rhagionidae; genus Chrysopilus; species Chrysopilus asiliformis. Next base: position 39,018,079 of record OZ035962.1, read on the forward strand.
TACTTCTAATTACCATTTCCATTAAATGAAATTGTTATTACATGAGTAATTTTTCCGAAAAACACGATTTAATTTTTTTTACGTACGAAAAATTTTTTCGTATACGTAAAAAAAATTAAAAAAATTAAATCGTGTTTTTTGGAAAAATTACTCATGTAATAACAATTTCATTTAATGGAAATGGTAATTAAACGTGTACAAACATGTTTTGAACTAAAAAAATATAAGAATTGGGTGTATTAGTAAAGAAATCGGAATTTAAAAAATTCACTGACAGAAGTTTACTGATCGCTATAACTGGGCCCTTAAAATGTTACTCGGGAGTTTTCGGGGTCGCTGATCACGAATCCGGTGTAAGAATTTTGAAAATCCCAACGAAAGGTCCTGTAAGGAAAACGCAAATATTCTTTCCCCCGTTTTCCCGCGAAAAATTGGCATTATGAGGTTGCCAATTCTGATGACGAATGACGAATCTGGTGTTATACTAATTCGAAACGATAAGTCCTGTAAGGATAAGATTTTTCTGAAAAATTTTTAACTTCTTTCCAGATTTTTTGGTCTCTAAAACTTATAGAAAAAACTTTAACCCGGCAACGACAGGTATGCAAGATAGTACTATATATGAAAACTTGTGACCGAAATTTGATAAAAAAGGGTTTGGTTTTTTTCAAGCATAGATTTTTACATAAATTCTGGCCGCATACTAGGAAACCATATAAACAGAAAACTTGATTAAAAAATGCGACACGGGAAGTGTAACATGGTATAGTGCAAGACCAACAAGATAGTCTTAGGATTTTAAAGTCTGGTAAGATCGGCCGCCTATGAGCGTAAAAAAAATTACCAAACGAAGGATTTGTAATTAAGAAAACTTTGGCTCTTCATCTGTTTTATTTTAATTCCTTCTAATTAGAAACCAATTGCAATGCTTTTATTATAAATGGTTTTTACTAAAAGAAAGTTTAATGTTTAAGGCTGTTTTTCTCTAACCAAATATAGATGCATGTGAAAAACGTTCAATTTCAGCTCAAAGTTTGCTGCAAGTCCTTCACAAAAGTTTCTTTGTTTATGTTCGTTGTGGTTGCACCTTATTTTCATTTATATTACAAAAGAGAACAAATATTGTACTAAGTTCAGATCTAACTAACTTTTTGCTGTTTAGCAACTATAATAACAAAATGATTAGAAAAGGGTGTGCAGACAAAGAATGTAGTATAAAAAAGTAGCAGACTATTACATCCAAGCAAGCATTGGGAAATGAAAAACAAAAAATTATAGTGAGAGAATTGGTGAACTTAAGTACATATAAACAGATTGTTACGGTTTGAGTTATGTCGAATTACAACAACAACAACAATAACGGTATTTAATTTTCTGCATTGTCATTCGCAAGCTATAAATTTTCAACTCGAAAGACGTCTCATTAATCATTTTCCTTAAATAACTAAGATAATAACATAAAACTGGGTGGCTATGGAAAATTAAGAGCGTTTCAAACAGCCAAAATATCTAGTAAAAGCATCATATAATCTTGTTCTAAACTCCAAAGAAACCATGTTACTTATAACATTGTATTATTCTATCTGGCTTGCTGGTAAGAAAATCCCACTGGAATGAACAAAGGAAGGTGTCTTGTTTTAACATCCGATATGCCTACTAGCAACATCATGTTAAATTTTGTATTTTCTTCAAACACAGAAAAAAAAAATCCGTACATCACAAACTCACACAAACATACTATAAATATGAAGATCATCAATTTGATTAATATCCTTTAAGGTTTTTGTAATATAACGATGTGTTTTGTAAACAAGCAAATCCAGACAGCATATGTCTTGTCGAAAATGTTGTCTCATCATTGAGGAAAATTATAGTTGAGATGTGACATAATTCTTAAAAATGACACCCCAATTAGGTAGATGAACTATTTTCAAGTTCACATAATGATGAATGGATATAATATACTCAGCATAAAATAATCGCTGCATTTTAAAACCTTTAATTTGGATTTAATTTTTTTTTTTTGGAAAGCTTCATCTGACGGAGGCCGCCAACTTTCAAAATAGAAAAAGACTAAAATATTGCTAATCGTCTTTTCTGTCCACATTTTCTATGATATATATAGACATCATCGTTGATAATAATAGACTTTCGCCTATTCGAATTGCATACTAGTATCAGCCCACCGGATTCTGTTGAGTCTTATACACCCAACTCTTTTTTTACACGGTAGATACGTTCCAACGAAAATCGTGTAAAAAAAACCGTGTAAAAAAAGATATGCAGCACATATTAAAATTGAGGATTTGTTCCACAGCTTTAAAAAACCGTGTAAGATGAAAAAAAGCTATATGTTGTCCTAAAAATCGTGCAAAAAAAAATATGATAAATTATAAAGAAAAACAAAATATAACTAATATTAATTTTTATTGAAAAATTATAAAATAAGTAACAAAAACAAAATATAATTCATATAATTTTTATTATTAAAAAAATATCATTAAGAAAGAGAATCATTAGTCCATAATTGAGGCGTTAAAAGCTAGAGTGGACCAACCCACATGTCGAAATCGTGAATTTTTTTGTGTTTGAATCACTATTGCGAGTGAGTTTTTAGATAAAAATGTTTGGTTGCACAAAAGAACATTTCAACATTGAGTAATGTTGAAGTCCACACAAATTTTGTTTTCCAAAAATTTACAGTTAATAATAGTACAAAAGTGGAAAAGCTTTAAAAACTCGATTATGTGGCTTGGTCCACTCTAGCTTTTAACGCCTCAATTATAAAAAAACCAAATTAGAATAGAAATAAAAATATTATTTAGATTATTCATCGCTACTTGATATTAAGCGTGAACGTTTATTACTGACTTGACAAAAATCGCTTCCATTACTAGAGATGTCTAACACATCTGACGAGTTTGAATCCAATGAAGAGTATGGTTCATTATTAACGTTCACTGAATGCGCCCAATAACTCAATAATGTGCTTAATGCAATTTTAAATAGACAAATATAAAATCGACTATAAAAATTTCCCCAATTATATTTTATTTTTGTAACTACATGCAAAAAAAATTTTCTTTAGACTTCGTGTTAGAACAAAAAATTCGTGGAAAAAAATTTTTTTTTTTCTTTTTGTGGACCGTGTTATTTCAAAATCGTATAAAAAAAGACCGTGTAAAAAAAGAGTTGGGTGTATTTGGTGCATTAAGAATGATTCAGATTGAGTTTGGATATTGTGGAACTTTTGGCAAACACTAGTAGTTTGTAACATTAATTTGAAACATAACAAAAGCTATAATTACCAATCTGGCAATTATTGAAAACCCGTATGGTGATTTAAGTGAACAGCGAACAGTTGTATCAAAATTCCACTTTGAAGTCAGACTTTCCAATAAGATTTTTTAAAATTTATTCCAATCGGATTTTGATGTATGGGACTTTTATGTAGAATCATATCCTAAATAACTTTTGTTCTTGGACTTTTTTGATAAAATTCACCGGTTTTGAGATATTCAGAAAAAAAAGTTTTCGTTCGTATGGGGGGTACCCCCCCTAATAGTCCATTTTTGCCCATTAACGAACTTAGCCTCGCATTTTACGAAAAACGAATCTGCGCAAAATTTCAAGTCTCTAGCTCAATCCGTGCGCCCGCAATCCGCGCCACAGACAGACAGACAGACAGACAGACAGACGGACAGACGGACAGACGGACAGACAGACGGACGGACATGCAAAATTCAACTTTTTTTATCATTCTAAACACACTGGTGTAATTCATTTTTGTGTGTGATGACGGGATCTTGGCGTTACAAACGGTAATGCAAAGTTAATATACCCTTTGGTTTCACCATACGGGTATAAAAATGCTAGTAGGTTTTTAGTATTTGTTACCTATCTCCCACTAAATGAGATACACTTTTAGTGGCAGATACTCGCCACACACCAAAAAAACTGATTTACTTGTTCACTCGATTCCAATTTGATAAACATCTAAAACTAAATCAGGGGGCAATCGTCAAATACACTCTACATAAGAACAAGGCCGTGCCGTGGAGGAGGGGGGGGGGGACATTAAATGTAAATTTTAGTCGAAACCTGATGTATAAAGAATTGGTCTAACTAAATATTGAATTATATAAAAATCTATTGTACCATTTAACCGTATTGCAACTATTGAATATTTAGCACCATTGTATTGTTTAGAGTCAGTCTTGGTCTGAAGTTGAAATAAAGTAGACGTAGACGAAATCTACCAAGTGTTTTATTAAACAAAACCTGTAACTTAAGAATATGATAGGTACTAAAGACTAAAACTACTGCAAATAAAAGTCTGAAGTTTTGCAAATTTAAAGGTAAAGATACACGACGAGAGACTTTGGCTCTCTAGGGTACGAAAGGCAAAAATCTCCCAAGTGTATACACGATCACAGACATTTAAGTCTGGAGATCAAAAAATAGATCTCCGACGACGTTTACTAAAAAGTCTCTAAAAGCAAAGTCTCTGTAGTGCATACACGACGCAGGTATCTCGTCTCCAAGCTTAACATTGGGAGATCTTTTTGACATTTGGTAGTTTTTGATTGGTGTTGTGTTGTGAAATTTTTCGAGTTGTGAATATTTTTATTAAAATGAACGGGGGAAATGAAAAAATTACAGCAGTACTCATAATTTTGCGTAGGAGGCAAAAGAGGCAACGTAAAATATTGAAAAATTTGATAAGAAAGCGACAATCGACCAGCATAACACAAACATTGTTGCACGAAAAACACTTTTTTTCTATATAAAAATTTACTTTTAAACTCAAAACAACGAAACAAATTCTCGTACCCACAAAACAATTCCCTGAAATGTCAAAATTCGTCTCCGGAGACCAAGAGATAGATATCAAAACGTTTTGAAGACCGGAGACGCATTAAAGAGACTCTCTCATTAGTAGCTACACGGCAAGAAACTTAAGTCTCCCAAGAGACCCTAGAGACTTGATACTTGGAGACAAATCTCCGGTCTCCGAAGTGTATACACAGGTCTCTTTGTATGCAGAGGCGAAATTTTTGGTCTAAGAGACCAAAGTCTCTCGTCGTGTATCTCTACCTTTAGAAGCTTGAAAGATATGTTAAGTGAGGCAAATTTGAAAGAAATCCGAGAAAAAAGTTTTTTTTTACTCGTTCACCCGTCAATCCCGAAGAACTATGGTATTCTTTTTATCTAGACAATCGCAATCAAAAACATTATTGTCTCTGATCAGTCTTTCAAAATTTTCAAACACTGATTTTTCAATGATGATTTTAAAATAATGATTTTTCCATGGCGTCTAAGAAGGCAGCTGACAATCCACCTGCAATTTCCCGCCAAAAAAGAGCTTCTGTCCTAGAGCAAATTACCTTTCCAACGCAGGAACAACCTTCATCACTTTAAAAAAAATATCAAAACCAATAACTAGATCAAATAATCACAAAGCGACTGTCAAACTTATTCACCACTTTGAAATTACAATGAGGTGATTTTTTTTTTACCTTTTTTGTGACTTAACGTAAAGAATACCAAATGACTGCTCAGTCACAAAAAATTCACAAGACAAACGTCACAATCGACTTGTGTCCAGTCATAATGCCAGAATAAAAGCATTAATTTTAAAAAAAAATTGATTAAATACATTCAATATTTTCCCAAAAAAAAATCTTTGTTCAACCTACTATAATTTATATTTTTGTCAAAAAATATTGAACCTGTTGACCATACGTAAATATATGGTTTTATTACATGGGTACATACCTCATCTTATTGGTATGCTGCCTTTTTGTCGACAAAGATATAACAATATTTTTCGGATGATTTACCGTCCCTGATTCCGAAACTGGAATAGAAATAGAAAATTAATTTTAAATTTTTTTCTTGCCCCTCCCCTTCCGCCCGTTATAAAAAGTTTACCAATACCAACGTCTGGTAAAAAGTTTAGATCAATCTGTCCCATTAGGATACGGCCATATAAAGGCCGTAACCGAAAAAAATGATATTTTTATTAGAAAATTCGCTGTCTAAAATGCCAACGGGCATTAGATTTACTAATAAAAAAAATGCTGGACTAAGAATGGAAAGAAATTTCGAAGACATAATAACATTTTTAAATATAATTCCTATAAATAATGTTATTAAATAGATATAACTTTATTTTGGGAAATGTTCCAAAGCCGCTTTTTTGTTCAAAGGGATTTTCTTAGGCCAAATCTATATAATTTTTACGAGAAGTACTTAAAGTTTTACTCAATCAAAATGAATTTGATCTAACGGTGGAAAATCTTTTCATCCTATAAATATAATTTATATTTTTTACGTTTTTTTTCTACATTCATCAGTCGTATCCAGAAGGATATAAAATTAGGTAACGACGGTAAAAAGGAAGACATCAAGAAGTCATTTCTCTGCTAAACTTCTTGATACTGTTAGAGAGTATTATAACAGCCATCCATCCATCCAGGCAGTCAACCATCCATCTATGTATCTAACCATTCGACAAGGCAGCCATCTAACCGCCTAGCCCAACCCACCCATTTACCTACCTACTTTTGTTATAAGGTATCAACATATCACAAAGAGAGTACCGCTAGGACTTTTAAGACTCTTAGCATCAGAAACGGTGATTGTGTTGAGTAAATTTTATCAACTTTTTGTTTCCCTTTTTGGTATCTTTATGGATTTTTAGCCTCTAGCTAGGGAAAAGAGGCACTTTTGTATCATAAATTGAATAAAATCAAAGTGTATGACTTTTTTTTTCTTATTTCTTAGAATTTATAATTTTTTTCTCTTTTATATTCTTTTATATATATATATATTATATATATATATATATATATATATATATATATATATATATATATATATATATATATATATATATATATATATATATATATATATATATATATATATATATATATATATATATATATATATATATATATATATATATATATATATATATATATATATATATATATATATATATATATATATATATATATATATATATATATATATATATATATATATATATATATATATATATATATAAGTTATGGATTTTCCTCCGCGTTAGCTCAAAAAAAACTAACTTGTTTTTATAAAAAAGCTCTTTATTTAGATCTGAATGCTTTAAGATACAATTGGCAAATGACAAACTTAATTTACCTTAACTAAGTCTTTTATAACCTAATTTAGCTTATTCTGCAAAACGTGCACACGTGTAACGTTACAAGCGTTACCTGTGCATTCGAAATTCTTAGACGAAATATGATTCTATACTCGTTGCAACATGTTTGATTCCGCGAAGACCATCTTGGGCGAAGCGTGGGAATGAGAACGATTTTGGGTGGAAATATGGAATTATGCTGTATGATGGAGATAATGGGGATCGGTAGGGGTGTGGTAATGATTTGATATATGACAGAATGTGTTAACTCCTCCCTCCTTAAAAAATATGTGTCCCACATATTGCAATTTTAACTAATGTTCGGGAAGGATAATATTACAGGATCTGGATAAGTATATGGAGTAGTGGTTTGCAATTTTGTGGTCAGCAATTTTGACCGAAGAAGGTAAAAAATGAGAGCTAAGGATAATATTAGGATAATTATTATTGCGTCGGATGCAATAGATGTAATGTTATTTGTAGAAAAGTAATCAAGCTTTTTAACGTTATCCAGGTGAAGCCTATGTAGGTATTCCAAGTCGAGTTTTATATCCTTTTCAGTGAGGTTGCCTAGGAGGCCTGTGGGTAATGGATGAAATGTTTGAATTTCCGTGCTGGTGTACTCGACGTTGTTAATTCGTATTGTGTCATTTTGGAAATTGACTACAAATGTTCCGTTAAGGTTTTGTGTTTTGTTTTGATGATGAAGTTTCCCATTAAAGTTCGTAAGAAATACCGTATTTTCGTTGATGACTTCGATTATTGGTTTGCTATGGTACTGATAAGTACAGGATGCGTTGATTCCGTCGAGGATTTGTGATACACAATCGTCAGGGGCTAGTTTTGTTAGCTGATTCCTGTTGCAGATTGTTATATTTTGCATCGTTGTGCAGCTGCCTTGCACGCCATACCGTGTTTGCTGCGTTACCAGTAGGCTGGAATAATTTAGAAGGATCATTTTGCTTTCAGTGATCGTTGAGCGAATTAGAATGTGGTTAAAGTTCGTGGCTTCCGTTTTAGGTAAACATACAACGTACAGGAGTAACGAGTCCTTCATTAGCATCATAGGTTGTGCATATTCGATGGCTTGAATTTCATTGTCGTAAGGCAGTGTTTCGATTTGGGATAGAATTTCGGATATCTCCGTGTGGTCCAGAAGATTTGAATTGACTACGCCGCTTTTAGCTAGTTGGCTGGCCAATACTATTTCGTGGATTTCTTCCTCAAGGATTCCTAGCTTGTTGAAAATCATTTGTTCGTATTTACCATTGTCGTACTCGCTGATGTCTGAGACGATTCGATTATAGTTGTCTATAATTTCAGTTGATATTTTGGTAAAATATTCATTGATCTTGTACTGTTTGTTGTTGTTGCTAATTATTTCGTTTTGACTTTTAAGGATATTGTTCCAATCGGTTGCGTCGGGGTTTCCCGCAATCCACTTCCAAGCTGAGCCTATCCAGTTTATGGCACGCTTTGGCCTAGTTGTTTGGAGCTGTCTGAGTAATCCTTCTATTTTTGAAACTCGATGATGGAGTTGTGGTACTAAGATGCTGGATCTGTTAAGCTTGTGTTTTATTGTTTGATCAATATTCTTTAGTATCGCCTCGTAGTTTGCTAGGTTTATGGTGTGAATTAGTTTGAAATCTCCACTCATGATTTTCCCAAATCCTAATCGCATTGTCATAAGCGGTTTGTTGTATTTGTAGATGTTAAGAGATGCGTCTACGGTCCATAATGTTATTCTAGAATAGATGGAACGTTTTTTAAGTGGGATTTGTGAATTCTTTTCCCCGTAGCTGTGGTAATGGTGACGCGATTGTTTTGAGCTACTGTTTCCTTTACGAATAGTGGTTTTTCTTTAGTTTTAATTTGTTTATTTTTTTTAAACACAGTGTCGCCTGGTTGATATTGTTTTGGTTTCTTTCGTTTCGCGTTGTGCCTGTCGATTTGATTCCTCTGTTTCCGTCTAATCTCGCATTGTAGATTTTCATGTAACTTTTCTTGGAAGTTCGTCAAATTTTGATAGTTAATTCTCTGAGATCTTCCGTAGAATATGTCGGATGGTTTAGTTTTGGTGACGGAGTGAAATGAGTTGTTGTATCTGTCGACAGAAATGTTGACAATTTCTTTTAGGGACCGGTTTGTATTTTCCTTTTGAAGGCATCTTATAATTTCCAGAACCGTAGAGTGAACGCGTTCGATAGCACCGTTAACTTCGCTTTTTTGTGGCGGAGCCAAATAGACGGTTATGCCTAACGATTCGACATAGTTCAGAACCGTGGGACTAATGAAGCTGCCTTCATTGTCCGAAACTATCATTCTTGGGACCGTGAAATAATGGATCAAATTAGCTATCTTTTTCCGTAAGTAAGGAGCAGATTTGTTTTTGATGTGGAAATACTTGGCAAATTTACTGAATTTGTCAACGCAAGTTAAAAATTTTTCGCCTTTTAGCGTCATTATGTCTATATGTAGTATTTCCGTCGGAAACTGTGGAATCGGTGTCTCCTGTAATTCCGGTTTGTGCGGGTGGCGATCGTATTTGCAACTGTTGCAAGTATCGCAATTTACCGTAGATTTTTTTATTGATTTACTCATCGCAGGAAAATAGTATTTTTCTAAGATTTGTTCCTTATTCTCCCTGGCATTTCTATGGGCTCTTTTATGCTCATCCTGTATAATTTTGATTTTATTATCTTCATTGGAGATATCTTGAACTACTCGTTGTGTGATTCGTATCTTGAATTTTGAAAAGTGTTCCCTATAGATTTCTTGTAGTAGCTGAATGTAGTTTTCCGGAATTTTGATACCGTTGACCACATTTGGGTTTAGGTATTCCTTTAGTATTTTTATTAAATTTTGTCTATTGATTTGATGTAGTCGAATGTAATGTCTAAAGTATCCTGGGTGAGGTTCTTCGTGGCCATATATCTCTTTACCTTCGGAGATTAAGATTTGTTTTTTGAAGACGTTTATTGGTGCCTCGCAACTTGGTATGAGGTCGCTGTTGTCTTCATTTGCACTGTGAGCCGTTCCAGAGCTGTTTGTTAGTACGTTTGTCTCGGTTGGTAGCCTAGAAAGGGCGTCTGCAACGACATTAGTTTTCCCTGGTTTGTAGATGAGCTCGTAATTGTATTCTTCTATACGAGACTTCCATCTTTTTAGCTTCGCATTGTGATTCCGGTTACTAAGGGCGAATGTTAGTGGCTGGTGGTCAGTGAGAATTTTAATTTTTTTTGCTCCGTAGAGGTATGTTCGAAGTTTATCTAAGGACCACACTATGGCTAACATTTCCTTTTCTCCCGTGGAATAATTTTCCTCGGTCTTGTTTAGAGATCTTGATATGTAAACTACCGGTCTATCTTTGCCGATTTCGCCTTGCGAAAGAACTGCTCCGACTGCGTAGTTTGACGCGTCTGTTGTCAGGATGAAAGGTTTTTCGAAGTCCGGGAATGCTAGGACTTCTGAGGAAGTGAGAAGTTCTTTTAAACAGTTGAAAGCTTCGATCTCTGCGATTCCCAATTGAATATCTTTCTTCTTAGACTGATTGGCCTTGACTTGGGCATTTTCACCTCTCGTTAGCTGCGTCAATGGCTTTGCGACTTTTGCAAAATCCCTGACAAACTTTCGGTAATACGAGGCCAAACCGAGAAAGGCTTTTAGGTCTTTCAGGTTCTGAGGGGGCTTGATATTTCTAATGGCAGCAATTTTCTTGGGGTCTGGTAGAATTCCTTCTTCCGAAACAACATATCCCAAAAATTCGACTTGCTTTTTCAGAAATTTTGATTTTTCCAAGTTTACTTTTAAGTTGGCTTTTTCCAGATGAGTTAGAACAGTCTCCAGATTGAGTAAATGTTCCTCTTCTGTCTTGCCAAGGATAATTACGTCGTCGATATAGACGTAACATATTTTACCGATGAGTGGTTTAAGTACGTCATCGATCATTCTTTGGAAGATCGCCGGTGCGTTCTTCAAACCGAAAGGAAGTCTGGTAAACTCGTATTTGCCATTTGCTGTGGAAAAAGCGGTTTTGGCGATATCATTCTCTTTCATGCGTATTTGGTGAAACCCTGAAGTGAGATCGATGGTTGTAAAGTATTTGCTTTGGTTAAAGCTTGCAAGGGTGTTGGTGATTTCCGGGATTGGATAGGTGTCGGGTATTGTTATGGCGTTTAGCCTTTTGAAGTCAATAACGAGTCTATATTGCTGCTCTCCGGCTGAATTCGGTTTTTTGGGCACTATCCAAAGGGGTGAATTGTATGGACTTTTTGATGGACGTATAATTCCATCTTTAAGCATTTTTGATATTTGTGATTCCACTTCTTGTCTCAAGTTGACAGGATAGGAATACGACTTCGTATATATTGGTTCGAACGTTGAAGTTCTTATCTCGGCTCTGACATTAGTTTCAACTACGTCTTCGTCGTTTACGGGGCCGAAAATCAGTGGGTGGTTGTTTAGAATAGTGTGCAGCTTTTTTTGGAGTTTTTGGTCCAGCTCATCGCACTTGACTTCGATATTGTTGACTTGTCTAGATACTCTAGATTTTAAGGGAATTTTAATATTGGGTTTTATTTTGAGGACATGGTTTCCTCGATCTATTACAGCCTCTAGTTCTTTTAGAGTGTCGTCTCCGATGATACCATCGAACGACTTAAGTCCAGGTAGGACGAAAAATTCTAGTGTGGAGTTATTCCCAATGCTTTGAAAAAAACGACCCGTAACCTTATGGGTTATAGGTATGTTGCCTGCGGCTGAATGAATGTTGAATGGTTTTTGAACTGGTTGGGCGTTTTGTGATAATTGAACTGAAACGAAATTTTTATTGGCTCCGGTGTCGATCAGGAATTTCAGCACCTGGCCGTCTTTTTTCTTATATTCTATGTATGGAATGCTAGAGAGGCGTCTATCATAAAATTTAGATCGCATTCGTTTAGCTCATCTTCTGATTGATCTGGTTCAGCGAAAGCATCTTCTTCCTGCTGATTATAAAATTCGAGATTTTCTTCTTGGGTTTGAAGATTATTTATTCTCTGTGTTTTCCTAGCGAATTGATTGGAATCATTCGATCGTTTGTTATGGTGAAAGGACGATGGCTTATTCATATAGTCTACTTGACGAGTTTGTACAGACCTATCGACATCCATTGGAACTGGTGGCTTAGGGTAGTTGGGTCTGGGTGGTGGATTGTTTCTGTAAAGTTGGTTATGTGCATCGTGTTGTGCGTTGTAGGCTTTAATTTGATTAGATAAACTTGATATTGGAATTCGCTTATTACCGTGGTTAAACCGTGGAGTGAATATTTGGTTCACTGGGGCAGATATGGAATTGCTAAAATTCCTATTGTGTATTGGGATGTTCCTAAAGTTTAGGTTTTGAAACTCTAAACAGGATGCGTAAGCTTCTGGGAGTGTTTGTGGTTTCTGAATTATAAGCATTCTGGAGAGATCTCCATTTAGTCCCCGAACGAACACATCTAGTGCCCTGTTTCGATAGTTTTCGGTCAGCGCAACTACCGTTTCTTTAGAATAGTCCTCTGTTTTTATCTTGTTGATTAGAAGTGATAGCTGATGATTAACGGCTGCGTAAAACTCATCAACGCTTTTATCTTTCTGAGTCATCGCGTGTAGCTGATGCTCTAAGGTTCTTACATCCCTCTTGTCCGCGTAATGAAGGGACAAGCATTTCTTAATGCTGGGCCAATCATCGAAAATATTGTAAGAAATTAGGGCGGCGTCAGCCGGGCCTCTTATTTTTTGTCTGATGTGTCTTAAAATTGCCCTGAATATGGGTTTGTCTTTAACTATTTTGTAATCGTCCAATATTGTTTCGACGTTGTGAATCCATGACACATACTGCACCGGATTACCGTCAAAAGCTTGAAGATCCCTTACAGAGTCGGGAAGCTTTTTTATTGCTTCGAGATCTTCTGGGGTTTTAGGACCCGAAATTGTTTGTTCTGTGTGTGTATCAATTTGTTCCCGTTTATTTTCGAGTTGTATTAATCGATTTTCTATTACTCTAATCTGCTCGATCTGAGCATTAACTGCTCCGGTCAATTGCACAATTGTTTGTTGGAGAGTATCCATTTTTTATAGGTTTAAGGAGTAGGATGTTCACGAATCAGAGCAAGATGATATTATAATCAGAATAATCTAAGGCACAATTCGATTATGGTATTTAGTTAACGATCGCGTAGCAACGAAAATAGCTCACAACAATCTTAACAATAAACTTTTTACTTTAATTGGATATGATAACACGATCTTAATTTCTAAAAAATATGTTTGTTTAACAATATGTTTTATTTCTTATTTTTTCTCGAATATAACTTTTTACGATTTCTTATTTCTTGTTATTTCATATATATTTAATATTTTTTATTCGTACAATAATATGCAAATCTTGTGTTTCACTATTTATGACTTTACGTTACACGTTTCTTTATTTTCTTTTATTTAATTAATATTTACGTTTTCTTTTTCGTTTCTTAACTTATAAAAATGGAAAATTACTGAGAGAACTTACATTAAATATAGAATTTTCGCTGTTTGCATGATGAATCGTCCGTAGAATCCTTTTTGGCTCTAACCGTTGATTTGTTAAAGTTGTGCGTTGGATGGGGCCTACTGCGGTACGGGTTGGATCACTATCTGCTTTTGCCTCGAATTCTTTCACGAAGTTCCTCTTTGATAACTTTTCCTGGTCCGGTTGTCCTGCTTGGCGATCGCTGAGTTGCTCGTTCCTTTTCGGCAATTTCTGTCGTCAGGTTTTTGTTTTCTCACTTGATCGCACTTATTTTTTAGGATCAGATTTCTCTCCAGCCTCTGAGAGTGTTTTAAGGTAGTTTTTGGCTTGACAATACTGCCTCTGATCACAAATGTTCACAATATTATTATTATTTTTGAACTAGTTACAAATGATTTTAAACTGCGATTTTTACTTTATTGTAAAAATTTTTTCACTTTAGTAAGTTTTTTCACTTTAGTAAATTTTTTAACTTTAGTAAATTTTTTAACTTTAGTAAATTTTTTAACTTAAGTAAATTTTTTTCGCGTTTTCTTTGCACGGATGTTCGGACTTTTTTACTGCTCGGGCGCCAGTTATGGATTTTCCTCCGCGTTAGCTCAAAAAAAACTAACTTGTTTTTATAAAAAAGCTCTTTATTTAGATCTGAATGCTTTAAGATACAATTGGCAAATGACAAACTTAATTTACCTTAACTAAGTCTTTTATAACCTAATTTAGCTTATTCTGCAAAACGTGCACACGTGTAACGTTACAAGCGTTACCTGTGCATTCGAAATTCTTAGACGAAATATGATTCTATACTCGTTGCAACATGTTTGATTCCGCGAAGACCATCTTGGGCGAAGCGTGGGAATGAGAACGATTTTGGGTGGAAATATGGAATTATGCTGTATGATGGAGATAATGGGGATCGGTAGGGGTGTGGTAATGATTTGATATATGACAGAATGTGTTAACTTATATATATATATATATATATATATATATATATATATATATATATATATATAGAGCTTTCCTTTAAACTTTATGATCATGCCTTTATCTTTTATATCGCAGTTATTTCGAATTGTGACCTAGACGAAGTCTCCTCATGGTAGGAAAATTTTAAATAACTCGTCTGACAAAGTTAAAAGGAATATATACTGAGAAAGAAAAAAATATTTAGTATTATAACGACAAAAAAAACATTTCAAATTTATAAAAGGTTTTGAAAATCGAATTCATTGCAGCGTAACTTTTCGAAGAAAAGCATTTTTTTTCCTAAAATTAAATACAAGTTTATTATATTTTATGTTGTTTTATTGCCTTTACAGGGTGCTTCCTCAAGCTTAGTCGTTAAATTCGCCGACACGGAAAAAGAAAGACAGCTAAGACGTATGCAACAGATGGCAGGACATATGAATTTACTTAATCCTTTTGTATTTAATCAATTCGGGGCGTACGGAGCTTATGCGCAGGTAGGTTTAATCATTAAATAAACTCCTTCATCTGTTATTTACATAGATATATAAAACACACACACGGAGTACGAAAACACCAATTTTTCAGAGTATGGGACCTAACACAAAAAACACATCTTTCTGATGAAAATCAGCAATATGTTCTACTCAGGGTTGGGACTTTAGTCCCTATGTACTAGATCTAGTACCTTTTTGACTCATTTAGTACCCTAGTACCACAGTCCATGAATCTGGTACCTTTTCATGGTTTATATAAAATATGATTTTATCTGAAGACATCACTTTTCTATGTATTAGAAAAAAAAGTACTTTTTTAAATGATCCCGTCACAACTCTTTAATTAAAGACTACTGAATTCGTCTTATTAAGGGAGATATGAAAATCAATCGTAGGCCATGGAAATATGATTTATATTAGCAATAGCTCAAAATACTTCTCGAAATTTAAGTTTTTAGATGAAGTTTATACAAAAATTTAAAGTTGAAATAAAGGCGAAAATTTAAAATAATACATCTAGACAATTTTTATTGGTTTTTAGGAGTTTTTCTAGAGTATTTTTTGACCGAGAACGGTTATATTTACAGCGCAAAAGTCAATGCATATGGGTTAAAGACTTTTTTTCTCCAATTACGAGATTCAGATTTTTCTTGACTCCTATGTAATAAGCATGAAAAACGATTTTGGTTGCACGATAGTTAAAAAATAATCTAGTACCACATTATCTCAATCTAGTAGGGGAGACTGGGGTGTTCTGGACCGCATTTTCATTTTGACTAAAAACTCGCAAAAAAAATAACTTTTTCTGAAAATTTCAAAGCTTGAATTTGTAGTACGATAAATAACCTTTCTTTGGGTCACAGCAGTTCGGTCAAATTGTATTAAATTATACAAGTTTTATCAGTTGGCGCAAAAATGGCGTTTTTGCGATTTTGAAAAATCTCGGGGTATTGTGGCAATGAAAATCAGTCCGAAACGCAATGTTCGCAAGTCCAGTAACTTGCAGTCATTCCGGAGCATCCCAAGTGAACAGCTCGATCGCACACGTTGCAATGGATGGTATTTCGACGGTTCATTTTTTTGGCATATTTTTCTTACAAATTATGCAGAAATCGATGTATTCTTCCACCTCACAATAGGTTGAAGATGGTTGTTTCTTCTGTGATGTCTTCGATTTGACACGATCTTTTTGCTTTTTCGATTATGGTTTATCACCTTTTCTCTCCAATCTCTTTCGCTTCATATCAGCCTTCTCACGAAGGTCATTTACATCCTCTGGCGATGTCAAAACGGCCGATTTAGAAACTAGCTTGTATACCCGTCGTTGCCGGGTTAAGCTTTTTGTCTAAATTTTAGAATACGAAGAAAACCGGAAAGAACTTAAAAACTTTTTAATGGGTCTATGTTGGGGCTGGACCCACGACGAACATCTATGCCAAATTTCAGGCCAATCGGTTCAGTAGTTTCCCCGCGAAAGAGTAACATAGAGGGAAAACTAATTTTCGAGATGACTTTACCCCTTCCCCTTACTCCTCCCACCCCTCGCGCTACTTTTCCGTATGCCTATGTTGGAACCAGAACTACCACAGACACTCATGCCAAATTTCAAGTCAATCGGTTCAGCCGTTTTCCCGTGAAAGAGGAACAGACAGACAAACAGACAGGCAGACATACACCAACTCATTTTTATATATTAGTATGATTGCCGAAAATCTAATGCTGTGTTTTTGCATGAAAAAACACTTATATGCATCAAATACACGAAGTTTGCTTGTCAAATGTCAAGAATTGAGTGGTCCATAATTCCCCGACAAAAGTGGTCCACAATTCCCCGAATGCTCTTTTTTACAATATGGCAGCTATTAGTAACACAATGCAAACTTCATGCAAAATTTCTTGTCAATGTCGAATGCTTAAGGCTCCGGGAATATTATCAATATATTTACTTGAGTTGATTCTCGAAAAATGTGGTTAAATTTAAGCGAAACACAAAGTGGAAAAAAAAATTTCGAAGTATCACTTTTCTATTTGCTATCGAAGCGAGGTGATAGTGCGTATACACAAGTCGAGTACTGTTAGGAAAATTAGCTTAACATGAGGCAAACTGATTACAGTTATTTGCAGCTACCAACCACTACTAGGGGGAAAAAAATGACGCTGGTCCGCAATTCCCCGTGGTCCAGAATACCCCAGTCTCCCCTACCCTTTTTGGGCAAAAATAGTACTTTTTACACATCCTTAAGTCCCAACCCTGGTTCTACTACTTAATTCAGCGGTTACATCGCACGCGTGTATAATTGTTGTAATCAAACACACGAAGCAACGTCACTTCTAAGCACGCACACTAAGAAATACGTACAAAATATTGGACTAACTTTTACTCCCATTTGTAATATCCCATTCTAATTTCTAATATTCGATATTTTTTAATAAAATTTGTATTACTTTTCAATATTTTTTTAATTTTTCCTTCCGTTATAATTTGAGTACGGTCTGCAACATCCGAGTACATAAGGCAAAAGGGCAGTGGTAAAAAACGAATGAGGAGACAGTCCAAATCAATAGAGACATTACCCTTGGAGCACAATGAATGGAACCAAGCCGCAACTAAGGACACTTCGAACTGTCACGCAACGCAGTTCAGGAGCGGTTGAGCACAATAAAAGCGTCGTCTGTTGCGTTGTGAGACAAACACAGAAAAATTAAAAGTGAACTAAAGTAGAAAAATATATAAAAAATGGATAATTTTGAAGCGATAATTTGCTTTGTTGGTCTTTATCTTTGTTATTTGTATGTTATTGCTATCAATTTTTCCTCGAACAGACTTGTTGCGTTAAAGTTGAAGGTTTGGAAACTTTTGCAACGATGGTTGCGTTCAATGCGTTCACTGTGCTCACTCAAAAGCATTTCTGTGAAATAAACTCGTAAGTGACATTGGGATGCGTGATGGTTGCGGCTTGGTTGCGTTCATTGTGCTCCAAGTATTACGACGTTTTATACGATTCATTCCTTTTATTTTAGGATTCAGTCCCTTACAAAAGGGATTATTCCCCAATTTTTTATTGTAACATGTCTAAAATATACAGTAATCCGTCCTATAATTTTGGCAATGATTACCAAAAAAAATAATACGGCAATTTTTTTGTTGGAATGTGTTCTAACCTGTTGCAGGTTAACAAAAAAAAACTTCACGACTGATAAGGGCAAAGCAAAAGAAAAAAAATGTTCATATAGTCTTTTTTTCTAAATCATAATGAGCTAAAAGTCCGATAAAAATGTGGAAACAGTTTGAAAATAATTAAGACAAATCAAGCGTAATATAAAAATGGTGGAAAAATTCTTTTTTCTGAACCGAAAAATAGAACCTCTACATAAAGTGCATAGAAACACAATAACAATGCAAAAACAAATCACCAACAACAAAACGGCTCGCTTCATTCATTTCGCTTTGGGCTGATTTCATTTATCCCACCCCAGAGATTATTTTTTAGTACAAAAGAGCCAAAAAAGCGCACAATATGTAAACATATGGAAGCTTTGTCAATTTTTGGGCTAATTCACGTTAATAATAAAAATCTAGTACCCTTTTTGGGCAAAAATAGTACTTACCATTTACACATCCTCAAGTCCTAACCCTGGACTCTAGTTACAAGTTTTACAAGCATATACCGTTGAAAACAACAACAATTGCCCGACGTTTTGGTTTACACTCGTACACACTCGAACTATCATGAAAGCGTACTAGCGTGAGACATAACCGTCGCCTTAGTCTAGCATTACTGTTCTATAAGACTTTTCTACTACAACATTTTTGTGGCGTTTGCAAAACCACAGAAAATTTGATTTTTACCTAAAGATTTTTTTCCTAAATAATTTTATAGCTCTTTCACTTTTCAGACCAAATTAATTTTAAAATTTTTATTGAGCATCCTTATTATTCAAATTTATTTTCAGCAACAACAAGCTGCACTAATGGCAGCGGCAACGGCTCAAGGGACATATATAAATCCGATGGCGGCACTAGCGACGCAAATACCTCACGCCTTAAATGGTTCCGCTCAACCTGTTAATGGGGCTATTCCGTCGCTACCGTCACCAACAATGCCAACATTTAATATGGCAGCTCAAACGCCCAACGGTCAACCAGGTGGAACCGATGGAGTTTATACGAATGGAATACCTCAGACTTATCCAGGACGTAAGTATCATCTATAAACAACATCATGATCCGATAATAATTTACAATACATTTTTTTAACATTTATTTAATAAAACCTGTTTAGATGCCCTTCACTTGTCAATTCCTGCGCAAGGACTTCCAAATGGTGACGCTGCCCTTCAACATGCTGCATATCCAGGCATGCAGCCATATCCAGGAGTTGGTAAGTCCTTAATTCTGCAATAAAACAAATATATTGAAACGAGAACATACCCTGAAAAACAATAAAATATTTAATTAATAAAATCAATTAAATATAGATATAAGAAACAATATTAAAAATTTAAAATCACAAATCACGAAAAATTCTACCGAATTTAATCGCTTACACCTATATCCTTCTCTTACTTAAATTTTCTTATGCAAAATCGAAATTTTGATTATTAAAGGACAAATTTAAATTGTAGTTTTTAGCCGAAACTATAAATTCCATTTTTACCCCATAATTCCAACTAATTTATTAAATATCATAATTACAAAATGTTGTTTTCGGTATGCGTTTAGTAAAAATAAATGAAAAGTCAAGAAAAAGAATTTCTATCGTAGTTGTATAAAATATAGCTCATATAATTGCACTGAATTGCTATAAAACGTTTTATAGTGAGTTTTTTTTTGTGTAGAAAACAAGCCAACTAAAACCATACAATTCAAGAGCAACAGTTTATCATATGTCTTACACTATTATTATTTGTTGAAAGGCAAAGAAAATATTTTAATACATGATAAACTGTATCTACGTATATCATTATGTGCCTTTACATATAATATGTATACATGACTATATTATATGATTTAAATGCAAGCTTTTCAAAAAATTATTACGAATCATTTTTATTTTTAATTCTATTACTTTTTGTGCGTACATAATACTATATATATAAACGTTTAATATTATATATTTAATGTATTTCACACATATATATTTTTTATATATAAAGAAAAAGCTGTTTTCAAACAATTGTTGTGTTATTATCCAGTTATTTTATTTTATATATATATATGTTTATGTGTGCGTGTGTTTATATGTATATTTTATAATCATAAAATTCTAAAATATTAAAATATTCAACGTAGTTACTCTGAAGAAACATTCACAACTGATGCTATTGAATCTGATGGATTTTTAAATAGAAAATAAATTTACAATTTTCATATATGGACATCCCATAATATTAATTATATTACGACGCTTAATTTAAAAAAAAAGACATTTTCAAATCTTTGGCTTTTTAATCAAATTAAAATTTTGCGATTAAACCGAAATCTTAACCAATATTGGCAAAAAAAAAAAGATCGACATCTTGATATAGCAGCTTTCTATATATACCAGCAAAACAACGCAATTTTACCAAAAGCATTATAAATCAAGGGATACTATTACAAAGATTGCTGCACTTATGAAAACTATCATGAACCAGCCTATAAGGTCTCGTTTTATTCCACCTTCGACGTTGCTCTAAAATGACCCATTTAAACGTCAAAAGGTAGCAGTAGAATACTTGCAAGAAAGAATACCAATATTTCTTTATTTCGAGTATGCAATCCTTTTTATATATGGCTCACTATTTTTCAAGAAAATCGCAAAAACTATTTTGTTTGTCTTGAGGAAGGGAAAAGGAGTATTCCGATTTTCTACATTCAAAAACATAGCCTCACTTTTAACGAAATCTCATGAATTGTGGAAAATTTCAAGTCTCTAGCACAATTCGTTCGATATTCATTGTGTTCAGACGGACGGACAGATACACGGACGGAGTTCAGTCTAAGGTCCGACGATGGTTTCGATGAGTTGCAAACGGTATACTAAAATATACTCCTAAATGATTCACATATAGAGTACTAGGTTGCATAAAACTTTTGAGAAAAATCTTATCCTTGCAGGACTTTCCATTTCGAATTAGTCTAGCACCAGATTCATGATAAGCGACCCCGAAAACCCGTAGTGCAATTTTTCCCGGGAAAAACGGAAAAGGATATTTAGGTTATCCTTGCAGGACCTTCTAATTCAGGTTTTGAATTTCTAATCTCAGATTCGTGAGCAGCGACCCCGAAAACCCCCTAAAGCCGATTTTTCGCGGGGAAAACGGGGGAAAGAATATTTGCGTTTTCCTTACAGGACCTTTCGTTGGGATTTTCAAAATTCTAACACCGGATTCGTGATCAGCGACCCCGAAAACTCCTGAGTGACACTTTTCAGCTTACTAATGAGCAGGATTCATGGCGAAAATCAAGGTTTAAAGAGGGTTTGGTTTTTACCCCCCGTTTACCCCCTTAGCGGTAAAATTTCGTAAACCCCGCCTTAGTGACCGCCCACGTGATGGTTGGAACATACTGTGAAAGTTTCAAGTTTCTAGCTTCAAGGGTTTGAGCTGGGCGTTGATGAATCAGTCAGTCAATCAGGTCAAACGATTTTATATATATAGATAAATATTCACGTTACTGTTTTATGAGACTTTTGATAACCAAGATTGATAAAAAAAAATCAGATTGTCTAAAGCAGGCCTGTCCAACCCGCGAACCCCGGGCCGCATGCGGACCCCGTATTTAATTCTGCGGTTCACGAGATTCATCACGATTTTACAAAATATGTTTATTTTGTGCATTATTTTTGCTTTTAGTGTAATGTTTATAGTAAAAAAATACTTTTTTTAATACAGACTTCTAGTTCTGGTACAGCCTGTTATGTATATATTATATGTATGCGGCCCGCGTTATTATAATGCGTTTCGAAAGTTACTCACAAGTTTATTTGAGTTGGTCAGGCCTGATCTAAAATCGTAATGGAAATATTGATATTTTCTGTTCTAAAAAAAATAATACTTGAAAAAACACAATAAATTGTTAGTTATGCTATAACGAGAACATTCGAACCAGTTTTATACCTATTTTCAAGAAAACATTTCTCTTTTCACAGCATTTTAAAATTAAACTAGCAAATATTTATAGCGAAATCCATTGCAAATATCAACAACCCTCTTTGGTTAGTAATTCACAAATAGAATTTATATTTATGTCTGCTAACCTACACTATAGATATAGAAGAGAATATAGATATAAATATGTCTACAAGGACAAAATGAGATTCCTTGACGCGATATTGCAATTTCCTTATTCAATATACATACAACATACACCTACGCCATGACTAGTAAAAATGATTGAGAGGGAAACGTTACTTGAGGTGAGGGTATTTACGTAACACCCTGTAAATTTAATTTCGTTGGCAAGGTCTCTGTGTACTTTGAGTAAATATTGAAATTGGCAGAAAATTCCAAGGCTTTAGATGTCAACAACATGTACTGAAATATGTGGTATGTTTCTATCATGATGAGCAATATTCCCCACGAGAATTCGTTGTGTAATTAAATACAAGTACATTTGTATAAATTGATAGAAAAAGGAATTTTTCTCTGGTTGTTTTTCATTTCCTTAATTAACAATTAAAATCAGTAATAAAAATTATTAAAAAAAAATTCCTCTCTTTTATTGAGTCACCGTAGACATTTAAAACTGCAGTAAAATATACAAATGTTATAAACCTTGTCATATGTTTTCTTTGGATTTTAGAAAGAATATATTATGTGTCAAAGATGCTTTCGGACCGTTTCAGTGAGTAATTCTTCCAATTATAAATCTTCGAATTTTTTTAGTGCACCTTCGCGTTCTTTGTTACTCACTTCGATCGTCTTATATTATCGCCTTATGTGAAGCGATCAACTTAAAAAGTCGTCGAAACGACAGTCGCCTGTAACCTTAGGGAATTCCTACCAACATTGCGGTTACTCGCCGTATGACGGGCTTTAATTCTAGTTTTCATTTGATAGTGGCGTGCAGCTTTACGAGAGGGTCTTATTCTTCCCCGATATATACCGGGGAAGAATAAGTTGGGAACATTTCTCATAGAAATATCTATAGAATATAAATAATAAATATCCTTAGAATGAGACATACCCAATAACGAAAACCGCGTAAAAATTGCTCCAACCTTTCAGGAACTAACAATGGCGCAAACCTCGACAAAATCGGTTCGTTTAAAAAAAAAAGCCAGTCGAAAATAGAGTGTCGAAAATAGAGCATCGAACATAGAGCGTATGCATATAATAAATATATCGATCAATACCAGTATATAAATTAATACTTTAAAATGAATGTTTCTTTTAAAATAACACAAAAATAATTTTAAAAAATATGAAAAGTTGAAATAAAAAGCGAATCTAGTATTAAACACACTCGCATTACGTATAGACACATATCACACCTAAATGTTTATTATTGTTGTGACGTTACTTATATGTTTTGACTATGTGAAATTATTTATGCAGCATATCCAGCCGTTTATGGACAGTTTCCACAGGCAATACCTCCACCGATGGCTGCTGTAGCACCAGCCCAAAGAGAAGGTAAGAAAATATGTTGTCTATAATAAAACTTAATATCAAAAAAAAAATCTTTTAAATACAAAAAGTATATATTCATCGATATTTACTTAAGCTCTACCGATCAAGTTTAACGTACAGTATATGACATAATTTCGGTTTACTCTGAATTTGTTGTTTTGTGAGAAAATAACTTTATCTTTAAAATCTTCAAATACCAATAATAACAATTATAATTTTAGTAATAATAATAAGAACTTTTGAAAATGTATTCAAATAGTTTTATCCGATGAAAATTTGTTCACTATTCGTCATCAGAACAAGGAAACTTATCGATTAGTATAAAAATTTATTTGTTAGCATAACTTATATTATTTTTGACATTGCCATAATAATATACTGGTATATAAGACCAATTCCAATAAAGAATACTAGCCGAAAAGAACTAAAAACTCAGAAAATAAAAATATATTCACAAAACCAGATCACAATAACGGTTACAAGAATATGAAAAAAAAAATTTATTATGGTAATAAAAATTTTTAGAGTTGCCATAAAATGTTATTGTTTTTGGATTTATGTTAAATGTTTATACCCTAATGCTTGAGCATGTGTTTTTTTCGATTTGCATTACACTTGGATTTTCTGCCTTTCTTTCTCTTGCATATAAATTTTATAATTATTAGTTGTCACTGTTTTTTTATTAGAAAATTAAATATTATGTTTATATAGTTTAAAAAGTCAAAACTGTCTTTCGCATGTTGAAAACCTTCTTTAATGAATTTGCATATTCATTCCTGTATTTCATAATACAATATATCCTCATTATTTTATTAGACATTATGTTATTTCCAATGTTTACTAATGTATGTGTAATTTTTCTAAAAAAAAATCCTATTTTTTTATATAGTCTTGCTTTGTTTAAAATGGATTAATGTTCTGTTTTGTGTGATAGACACTTCTTTGTCTAAACAACAACCAAAAAGACCAACTATTGTGATTAATTTTCCGATCAGTAGTCATAATAAGGATATTCTCAAATCCATTCAGATTGACAAATCTTGATATTTCCCTCGGTCTCCATAAACTCGTTCTGCGCCAATGGAATGACTAGAACTTCTTAAATACCCCAAAATATTTATTTTTTTGTATACACGGAGAGAAATCCAAATAGGAATATACGAAACAGTAGACTCTTCTGCAATGATTCCCTAAAAATAGAGAATTATTCCTATAATTTTGGGAAAATTTCCTATTTTTTGGCATGGATTCCCTTTTGTTTGGGAATCATTACCAAAAAATTTCACTGTCTCGTATATTCCTATTTTTTGTAGGAAACTATCCTATTATTTCTCTCCGTATAAATGTTTCAATTTTACGCATTGTTTTCACGGCGAAGAGGAACAAATAGTCCAATTATGCCCAATAGCATACCCTGTGTCTTATTTTATGATACATAACAGTGTCAAATTTGAGGTCTCTAAAATCAATTTTCTCGTGAATTATTTTGGCTACATAGTGACAGATCAACTTAAGTTGTTCATCAATCTAAATACGCCGCTGTATTTTCTTAGAGGAAGTATAATATAGTATTGTGTTCATGAAAAATTGGGACTTCTTAATTTACGTCTATTTGATACGCATAAAAAGTTTTGCCAGAATAGTGGATTTTGATGAAGAAATAAGAAACTCGATTCCCTGCTATTTTTAAAATTAATAGGTTAAGAGATATCGTAAAACAGCATTAATGTATTTGCCCTGCATTTCTCTTACGCAGCTAGCTATTTTCCAAATGAGATTTTCCTTTTAAAAATTGAGGCTAGTCATAGTAAGTCCGCTTTAAGCCCACTTCAGACTAACGATTGCGATTACGATTACGATTACGATTACGATTACGATTACGATTGTGATTGCAATTACGATTGCAATTACGATTTCGATTGCTATTGCGATTGCTATTGCGATTGCTATTGCGATTGCTATTGCGATTGCTATTGCGATTGCTATTGCGATTGCTATTGCGATTGCGATTATGATTACGATTCCGATTACGGCTGAAGCTTCTCGACCAATGAGATCTAAGCTTTCAACGACAGAAAAATGAAAGCTTTGATCTCATTGGTCGAGGAAGCTGAATCGTAATCCACATTTTTGCCTTTTACCGTAAATTGATATATTTTACCGTTATCGAGATATTTCAGATTTTGTAAAAAAAATCATTTTTATATAAGCTCATATTTCACGTGTCGAGTTATAGTGTAAATTACGCAATAACGTCGATTTTGTATAGGAAAGTCATGTGCTGTTCACGTCAGATATTTTTTATTTATGGAACAAAATTCCATGAAATTGCTTTTATTTTGCAAAAATTCTATGGAAGTTATTTTTTTATAAGTACCCACAAAGATAGCACATTGCGAGAGGAAGGAATTTGAGCGAACAAAAATTTTTTCTGGCGAACGACTTTTTCAATGCCTAGGATAAAGTATCCAGATCTAAGCCCCGGCACCAGTTCTGAGCATCCCTGTTAATTTTCCGGCTAAAACAAGAATTGTGCGCGATTAATGCCCGGTTTTTCAGTGAAAGTTTAAACTCCGTTTAACCGGCGATAAAGTTTAAACTACCGTTTAACACAAAATGGTGTTTTTCAGTGACAGTTTATCTCTAACCAAAAGTTTAAACGGAGTTTAACTTAAACGGCCATGGATGAGGGTTTAAACTGACGTTTTTTCAAAACTTATTTGTCTTTTGTAGATCCGCGAAGAATAAAACTGTAATAAAAATGGACTGCATCACTTTTTTTTGCTCTCCACAATTTCACTATATTTTTTACAAGTTCTAACAATTTTAGAACTTCTTTTGAAGTAAAATTGAAGGAACGTTTGGAACCACAATAACACAATAACACCACACTAATACAATAGAACCACAATAACACAATTGAAACACAATAACAACCGAAATCAGAACCGCTTTTATTTTTTATAGAATTGTATAACTAATGCGTAATCAAATATTACGAAAATGATCATAACTAGACAAATACATCAATGATTTTATGACAGGAGAATTTGTCATTTCAATATATTTTACAAAAAAGTTTAAACTTAAAAAACGTTCAATTCCGTTTGTCTGAAAAACACCAGAAGTTTAAACTTTCACTGAAAAACCGGGCATAAGCCGATTAAACCAATTTTCACAACGTGATGAAACCAATTATTCTTCGAATTCAATTCTTATTTCTATAAGTTACTAGGCGTACTTAATTTAATACAGGGGGCTCAGAACTAGATTTTGGGACAATTTCCACATTTACACATACTTCTTTTTTTTATCCAAATTTTTGAGGAACATGTATATGTTAATTTAATTTAAACATTCCATACTTTCGACCAGTAAGTATAAGTTTCTCAGAAAGTATACGGAAGACAAAGAAAATATAGTATGAAGTGAAAAAAGGCTTAAGGGGGCTCAATTCTGGGTATTTTACCCTACACTGTAGAAAATGGATTTGTATTTAAACCGAAAAATGGGGTAAAAAGGGGGTAAATTTGCAAAAAAGTCGTAAAATTTCGAAAAAAAATCAGAATTTAGCTCGCACACCATTTAAGTTGTAAACTCACCCAAAAAAACATTAATCTTACACTAGAAATAGGGTAATTTTAAACCTTGCGTAAAATTTCGACCAATATTCATATTTTTACTCTCATTTTGGTGTAAAAACACGCTCACAGGGTATTTTTGCATTATTGAACGGACAATTATATTATTTCACAATGCAGTTGACGGCATTAACGTGTTTGATGAGTCATTTGATCGCCATTCCAGAAATGTTTCAATGGTTAAACACTAAATAGTTTATTCGCTCTGGCTTGATGGAGCTATGTTGCCTTAACCTTATAATTCGCGCAAGGTTTGTGGCATTGGAGTATAAATACTCGAATCGAGTTCCTGTAAGCCTGCGTGGAAGCTGGTAAAGCAGGCTCTGATGCCGGTGAGCCAGCTTCCATACAACAGGCTAATGATAGGTTTTCTGGGCAGACATGCCCGACCTGTTGGGGGGAAATTTTGATGTGAAAACATCCGCAAAAATAATATAATAATTTTGTTGTATTATTTTCGTTTTGCAGACCGGAAAAGCCGAGAAATTCTAATACCATTTTCGGTGTAATTTTAAACAAAAAATATCGTAAAATTACACCTTAAGACGCGGTTTTGCTACCAAATAGGAGGAAAATTACAACAAAAATGTGGTAATTTTAAACATCCATGGTAGTTATTACACTATTTTTGGTTTAATTTCAATCAAAAAATGTCGTAAAATCACACCAGTATTGTACTTTTACTTCTTATTTAGTTTAAAGTTCCCCCGTAAAAGTGGCTTTTGTACGCCACAAAATGTGTATAAATACAAAGCTTTTAAGCCATTACGACTCGGTTTAATTTTACTACTATTATAGTAGGAAAATGGTTTCCTACTATTTTAGTGGTAAAATTACAATAAAATTTTCTAGAGTGTATAACTGTATCAAAATCTGTTTAGTTAGGTATTTAGAAGATAACATTAGAAGGGTTCGCATAATGTGAAAGTCATGGTTTTAGTGAGCACAAGTTCTCGTTCGCGGACGACCTGTCCAAGACCCCATAAAAAACCCCATAAAAATTTATTTTCCAGGAAATACCTGCAGAGCGAGTCAAAAGGAAACAGATTTTTTGAAATAGAGATAGTTTATATTATGGCTATTGATAAGAACCGGTTATCCGCTTCCGAAAATTTTCATAAAACGGTTCTGCAAAAAGCTTGTGCCTGATTCCTGTTCTAAGACCCGAGAAGTGTTACGGGGATGTATATATAGGTTCATACTAAAAGTGATTGCAAAAAAATCAAGGTATTAAGAGTTCTCTTTTTTGGATTTTTTTTCGAAACCCATTATTCGATTCTCAGTTTCTGGACTCTGAACCGAATAATTCCATTCAAAATCGGTTGAATGGTGTTCGAGCCCAGTCCAGGCATACGAATAAGTAGAAGATATAGATTTTATCATAAGAAATATTGAAATATCAAACATACATTTATAAAATATCCTTATTGTGATAATTATTTGAATAAAAAAAACTATAAAGAATTAAGTCTTGTGTATAGGTGCAATGGAGAGCTAAAATACTCGTACATGTAAAACCTAAAAACCCATCACCTTAGTGAATCTAGCTTATAAAACCCAATTAATATTTATTTTATTGTTTTCATAATTTTTATATATCCCATTATAATGAATTAGAAATTTACGCACAACAAAACCATTTTATCAAAAAGCACCGATTACTGTCTCTTTAAAAAAATATATATTTATAGTATACCCCGCATTTTTTTACACAACCAGGCTATTTTTCATATTTCAATAATATGATTTAACTGTTTTAAAAATGAACAAAGAGCAGAAAAATATGCTTGTACATTTAAAATAAAATATTTAGATAGTATAATCAAGAAATTTTCTTTACTTAAGAATTTAGGTTTAAAAATATTATATTACATAATTACGCTTAACATAATTTCTTGCTACTCTAAGTGAAACACTAGAATGTAATACTTTAACCAGTACGCAAAAATGTGAAAATGATTAAAGACGAATAACACAGGTTATAACCATACTATCGAGTTTCACATTATGTAGAAATGAAAAACGAGTATAATTTATTGGACCCCATCCCCAAATACATTTATATACCAAAAAACACAATGCTTCTTCTATTGACGGAATCCTTTAATGTTCTTTAAAGATTTTCTGATGTTCCCAGGATGTTCTATCTCGGGCCCAGAGGGTTGTAATTTGTTTATCTATCATCTACCACAAGAGTTTGGTGATGCCGAACTAATGCAGATGTTCCTACCATTTGGTAATGTAATCAGTTCTAAAGTCTTCATCGATCGAGCAACAAATCAGAGCAAATGTTTTGGTGAGTATCATATATAAATCTTTATATCGAATATATATTTCTTAAACTGTTATATATACGATAGTATTTCTACATTTAACGAAATCACGTTAATTTTAAATACATATATAAATAATACATCAGAATTTTATATATATTTATATATAATAAATATGTATTTACTAATAGGTATCATTATTATTCAATATAATATAAGTACCTATATATACATATTGACAAATGTATGATTTGTAAATACCAAAGTATATATACTTTAATGTAGTTTTAGGAAACTTAAGAAAATTTAATTATCCTTGAATCAGATTTAAGATTGAGTTGGGTTGACTCAAATTATATTAAAATTATTTTATTTTCGACGGTTAACCGCCTACGTTTCAACCTTTTCCCCTACATTTAATTCTTGTAAATATAATTCAACATTTCTCAACACACATCCTATACATTTTATTTTAGGTTTTGTATCATTTGATAACCCAGCCAGTGCCCAGGCAGCTATTCAAGCAATGAATGGATTCCAAATTGGCATGAAAAGACTGAAAGTTCAGCTAAAACGACCAAAAGATGCTAGCCGACCCTATTAACAACAGGAGTCACTTAGATTAAATAATAACAATAATACCAGCAACTGTAGCAACATTAAAAACAATAATATGAATAGCAGTCACTGCATCAGCATAACTAGTCATACCTATAAAAATAGCAGTACCATCAACAGTAAAATCAACAGCAGCAGTAATAACAACAACAACAACAGCAACATAATCAACAACAACACTAATGACAACGTCAACTCATCAGGTAACTTATTATCCAAAAGTGTTCTGAAAATTTTCGAAACCAAGAAAAAAGTTAGGTCCAGCGTAGTCCAAGTGGTAAAGTACTTGGCCTGTATTCCGGAGGTCGGTGGTTCAATTCCCGACCGTCGCACGCTGTGATTCAAGTCCACTCAACTTGCTTTACGAAATGAGTAGTGATAATTACCGCTTGGTGCTAACATCAACCGTCTAGGTTGCTATCACGGCCTATGCTGTTGATGAGTTGCAACCTAAAAAAACCTTACAAATGTTGTTATTTATCCATGGTTCGCAATCCATGTAAAGCTGTAGCTGGGAAGCAGGAAAGAAATTGTTTTGAAACCTCAATTGAGGAGGCCCAGGCTCTTCGAGAGCTGTAGCGCCGAGGATGATGGATCAAGAAAAAAATTGTGGTTTTTTCTGTATTATAACCCAAAAAATCCGAGAAACTCGTTTAGCACTTTTTCACGTCAATCTAGTAGTACCCAGTAGAAAGAACTACAGCATGTCAAAAAAAGCGCGAAAGTTAGCCATGTGTAAAAACCACCAATCATGAAACCATTGAAAGTTTAGTGAACCTAAAATATAACTCGAAATTTCAACTTGTATCAAAACCAAAGACCACAAATCTAATTCACACTTGAATCAAATTCAAATCGGAAAAGGTTTTGATTTGCATATCTGGCAAAAAAATTCCAATTTTAACCGATTTTCTCTCAGTCGAATATGAAGTAAAAACTGTGGAAATTGAGTTTAGCACTTAATATGTTTGTACAGTCAAATCTGTTGAAGCTGAACCTAAGCCGCAAACTTACCCAAAACCGAGCAGTTTTCACAGTTTCATGTTTTTTTTTATAGGAAAAGAAAAACGGCATAAGGAGGAGAATTGCTCGGGACCAAAAAATTTGTTCAATTTATTGAAATTTCTCAGCCTCTAGGATTTTAGTATTTTTCTTTTGAATAATGGTGGACTACAGGTCACATTGTATTATTTATTTTATTTTGCTTCTCCCGAAACAACAAAATACGTCACGCTAGTTTTTTAGCCTTTCGAGCCCCTTCCCCCCGTCTTCAGGAGACAAATGGTAAAAATTTTGCATCAACTTGATTAAACCCACAGAACCGAATGGACTCGCACCCACCCCCATTGTTTTGAATTAAACATACACGCCGTCACCAGAGCCGGACGTCTCCGTTTCCTTTTTAATATCAGGTTCTCTAAAGGAATTTATCCCTCTTCCTGAAAAGTCCCAACAAGGAGACGCACACATCGTTATGCCTCAGTTTTGAAAACCTTAATTAACACAAAAATTACAAATTTTTTAGTACGCCACAACACCATCAAGGATCGTCAAAATGGCTTCCGTACGCGCCGCCTCGTAGGCGATCTTTTGGTCTGTATGACCGAGCGTTGGAGTAAAATCATTCATAACTTCAACCACAAACTAATCATAAGCAGACTAACATTTTCATTCAATCCATTCTAGTACAAAATTGAATTTCAACTTCCAAAAAATAAATACCCATAGCAGCCACTCCAGCCGTAGCAGCCATGAGCTTTTCTGCCAGCAGCACAATTAAGTGAAAATAGCAAAAGAAAGACAAAATGCGATCAACAAAACGAACAGATTTATCGTACTTTTACTGCTGGAAAGCTTGCATCACGAAGTCTTGTGCTGCTGGCGGAAAAGCTCATGGCTGCTACGGCTGGAGTGGCTGCTATGGGTATTTATTTTTTGGAAGTTGAAATTCAATTTTGTTCTAGAATGGATTGAATGAAAATGTTAGTCTGCTTATGATTAGTTTGTGGTTGAAGTTATGAATGATTTTACTCCAACGCTCGGTCATACAGACTTTCGACCCTGTTCGGTGTAAAGCTTTTGAAACAAGATACGAGCTATTGGTCTGAATCCCGCTATTTCTAAATGGAAAGATAACTTCCTTTGTGATAGTTCAATACGGGTTTTGTTAGATAGATTCAAAACTAGCTTTTTAAAATTAACTCTGGTGTTTCTCAAGGCTCAATTTAGCACCCATATTCTCATATTTATCAATGATTAACAGCGTGTTTGATAAAAGTGTGTTACCTATAACTTCCAACATAAGCAAAACTCATATCGCCTTTTTGCAAGTCGTTATCTTCTATTCTTTCCTATGTGTGCAAAATGTGTTTTTCAGATCAATTTTACTTTTTAAAGTCAAATGAGTTTTTTAATGGCAATTGAAATGAAAGGATTAACGAGAGTACATTCATCATGAATGCTTGCAAATTGATAGAGCTGAGCGAATTTTCAGTGTTTCATAACTCCTAACAGGCTACGCACAAATATTTACTGAAACCCTAAAATCGGCTTCCGTTAAAGTAAAGTCTTGCCTTCTTTTTCTTCCCTGAAGTATTAAAAGATGAAGATCCTTTTTTGATTTACAAGTGAATTTTTAAAAGAAATAAAACAACTATATTCCATAAATTTGTTTTATTACTAAGAAATGTTGGTCAAAACAGATTTTAATTTTTAAATTTCTTTCCTTTGAAATAAAAAATCAACATAACAAAAAATGGAAATCGGTAATGCTCAACTAAATCACACGCAAAATACAATGTGAAATGCAAAAGTGCTGATCAGCTGTTTCAGTTTTTCTCCCCACTGAAATGAAAAATCAACATAACAAAAAATGGAAATCGACAATGCGGAACTATTGTAAATCACACTGCGCTCGTATAGCTAACTTCACTCGTTCAGTTTCATTCATAAACGTCGCGAAAACACAGTTTCGGCCTGCTAATCGCACTTTCGCCCCTAGGGCCGAAAACGCAACTTTCGACCCGCTACGGAGGCATCGAAAGGCATATTTTCGATGCATGTGTTATGAAAAAAAACTTTTGATTTGTACGGGGTAGTGGGCAAGGGGCACTTTAACAAAAACGAGTTTTACTTTTTTTTGTTTAAAGTTAATTTGATGAAATACTTATTAAAAAAAATTTATATTTCAGGCAAATCTCCAGAGCCAAAAA
Source organism: Chrysopilus asiliformis (assembly GCA_964034945.1). NCBI lineage: Eukaryota > Metazoa > Arthropoda > Insecta > Diptera > Rhagionidae > Chrysopilus > Chrysopilus asiliformis. The sequence goes on from OZ035962.1 coordinate 39,051,625, forward strand.
CGACTTAATTAAAATTGATCTTCAAAAAACTCAGTTGCCAAATACGACATAATTGAAATCTGTTCACGCCTGGAGACTTAGCTAAATGTTTGAATTTATCAGATTGTAAAATAATGAACTCAAAAATAAAACTGATTACAAAATAAGACTATTTATCTTAACGTAATTTGATGAAAAATCATGATATAAAAGTTTATTCAAAGTAAAAAGAAAATTTATAACCGAATTTAACTATTAAAGAAATACAAATTGATTTTTGTTTATTTGCTGAAATATGTTAAAAACATATTGAAAATTTTCCAATAATTCCATCAAAAGGGCATTAAAATTGAATTACAGTTTTTTAAAAAAAAAGGTTATTATGGTTAAAGATTCATTTTAACTTTTTCATATACATATTATATTTTCTGTCGGCACATAAATCAGAAATTATAATTTAAACCAAGAAACACAATTCAATTTTGAAAAAGAGGAAATATATAAAAGAAAAGAAAATTTCATACGCCCTGTTTTCATTAGTATTCTAAGTAGATCTAATTTAAATCGAGAATTCGAAAAAAAAAGAAAACATTACAACAAGATATGCTTTAGTACTACATATGTATAAGAAAATAATCTCATACATTTGAATTGAAAAAAGTATGATTAGAACACATATTATTCCTTAAAAAAAATTAAAATAATATTAAAGCACATAAAATCATAAATATGTTTCATAAGTAAATGTGTTTCTTGGCAATGTAGTAACACATTTTACATATTAACAAATTTATTATTAAAACAAAATTTCTATTGATTATTTAAATACGAGTATTATTTACATTTTAAAACCAACATATTTTTAAACATATATAAAATTAGATAATTTTGAAATGAAATGATGTTGATTCTACAGCTAAGATGAGCCAAAAATAATTAATAATTATCAGATATAACATGAGAAAATTGAAAATAATAATCATAAAGAAAGAAAAAAAAAACTTTAGTTTATAGATAAAAAGGTAGTCATTACATTTTGTAAACTATAGTGAAAAAATATAAAATGATAATAAATTTAAATAAATTAATTACTTAACTTAAATTTCAAAATTGTAATAATAAATAGAATCGAGCATAAAAAAAAATTGAAAAGATTTTAAATAATATTACAGACACGTAAGTCAGCATATTAAAAAAAATATTTTGTTAATTATATATAAATATATATATACAATATATATACGGAATTCACTTCTTCAAGATTCGCCGAAAAAATTTAACTGGAAAAATTGATCCATAAATTGGCAACATATTTTATAAATACAGTATTAATATAATTTTTTTTTTCAATATTTAAAGGTGATTTTTTGAAATTATAATGATTTGAAAAGATATAAATATAATAACAACATGATTAACATTTTGACACATTAATAAATTGTAAGAAATCTTATCAGTTGATGAATTTCTATCATTCATTTTGCGAATGTAATTTTTAGGATAATTGAATTTAGTATCATCCCCCTTGCCTGGCTTTATGTTTTTTTTAAGCACTTTTATCCGTCCTTAAATCAATTGGTTTTTCACTTTGATTGGCATCCGACTGATAAAATTTCTTATTTTATGGTAAAAAGCCATTTACCACGTTCAAGAAATCAAATCAAAATAAGAAATGAAGAAAAATTAATGCGATATGAAAAATAAGTCTATTCCAAGTCAGTTCTCACTCAGTGCACTTCCTCTGTGTAAAAGAAAATAAAAATATATTAAATTAAAGAAAATTAACCCAAAAAAAACTAATAATTAACATACCCAAAAAAAAATGATATTGAGATCGTTAGTATATTCCACAAATGGGCTGTGATTTGATTGTAAAAAAAAAAATAATTAAATAAAAACCAACAAAATAACATACAAATTTGTGTCCTGTACAGTTCGTTTGTTTTAATGTGACTTGTGTCAAAGTTCGATGTTGTGAAATTGATACATAAAAAAATTATTATAAATTATATTTTAGCAAAAAAAAAAATTTAAAAATCGAAAATATGAACATAAAATAACGAAAATTAAATTAAAGCTGATGATGAGAAGTACCTAGAAGCATAATTATATAATATGAAAATTCATGGGTCATTTTACTTTTACACTCTTTCATTTTCCCTTATGAATAAATAGTACATTAATCCATAATTGGCCATTTTCAACTTTTTTATAATTTACATATTGATTACATAGAACAGGAAATTCTTCAGCAAATCCTAAATTCATAAATCATTTATATAGTAAACTATTTGAATAATAAAAATGTTGCCAATTTAGGTTCAAACGCCGCGAAAAAACATTTAAAATCCAATATTTAATATGATTCCTAATATAAAAAAAAGAAACAATAAAAAATCCTTTTACTTTGTAAAAAAAAAATACTTAGTATAAATTTAATAACATAGTAAGGAATTTATTTAAAAAAAAGGATAAATTAGAATGAGTCCGTATATGAAGGTAATCCGAAATAATATTTAAATTCAATTTTTAGTTAAAAGAATAATTAAAAATATACAAGAAATTTTACATAAATTATACATGCATATTTAACATTTCAAAATAAAAGATTTGTAAATTATAAACAAAGGATAAAAAATAATAATAATGTTAGATAACTGAAACAAAGTACCAATAAACTTATGTAAAAAATATTAACGAGCATATATTTATTAAGTTATTAGTAAATTTAAAGAAAAAAAAACTAGGTAAGATAATAATAATTATAGCATAAAAAATTGATTTCAAGTTACATTGATTTTTATTTGAATCGGAAATTGTTGCATTTTGTATTTTAAAATGAATACACAAAAATTAAAATTCTTTCATATCAATATATATTCATTGACATTTCAAAGAAAAGAGCTAACCATGAAAAAACACGAATAAAATGCGTACCTTAATTTTAAACAATAAGCTATGAAGCTTTTTGAAAAATGAAAAGATTAAATATTTCTTAACCGAGTAGCTACTAGCGGGCACCACTTCTGTAACATGTAGCGCGTGGCTTCAGGAAAACTACTACAGTACATCTCAGTTGCAGATCCTACAGCTTACAGAGAAAAAGTAAATTCAGTTTTGAAATCAGCATACTCGAATTTGATATAATTGCAACCAAAATATTGTTCCCCAGAGTTAGGCACTTGGCACACCGAATGCGAATTCGCACCGCATTGCGAAAAAGTTCAAGTTTACCACGCGATCTTATATGATATGTCATCTACATGAGCTCTAATTTTGTATTACGTAACAATGCGGTCTCCGCGAAATTGCGGTATCTGCAAAATTAGAGCTCATGTAGATGACATATGATATAAGATCGCGTGGTAAACTTGAACTTTTTCGCAATGCGGTGCGAATTCGCATTCGGTGTGCCAAGTGCCTTTTTCATGGGATTCTAGCCCAATTAACCTCAAATATTTGGGAGTTTCTTGTGCAATGTAATACAATTACAATTACATAAAAATAATGCGACTACAGACTTTTTTTTTTGAATAAAACAAATACATTTTTAACGCTTTACACACTTTGTTTATAACATTTACCATGTTTTTTAAAAGCTTTTATTAATGTTCTAGATAGGTCTGCATAGCTTTAGAACATTAAAAAACAGACGCTTATTTTATATAACTACACATTGGCTATAAGTACCACATTTTTAGGTTCCACCTGGAACATATAAGGTGTTTAAAGGGGTTTTTTCAATATCCTAACAACCGGTTTCCCCTGCATAACCATAAGTAACTTGCAAAATTCTAGATTGTTTGGAAAATAATCCGATTTATATTGGAATTTAAAGTTCCAACATTCCACGAAATTTTTAGCGCCCGTTAAATCAAGTTAGTTGGCTAATGTCAAACAAAAAGACCTGTTAACTCGATTTAGTGGCCGATAAAAGTATCGTGAAACCCGCAATCAGATATTTAAGTCTGAGTCACAATGACTCAATACCGGCAGCGACATTAACAGCAAGATTTCTCATTAACTGAAAGCTAGTGATGTTTTTGGCTCAAGAAACATTTTTGCTGTTAGTTAATTTGTAATCCTAATTTTACCGCCGCAGCATCGCAGTGTTTCACAGAAAAAATATCGCTATTTCGAATTTGACTTACCATTATTAATAACAGCACTAAACATTCAACCAAAATAAAATTTCAATAAGAAGACAAAGCCTCTACCTTCGACCCCAACTCATCCATACATTTTCTAGGTCAAATAAAACTCTAAAGGCTCAACTATGATAGACATAAGAACGCATATGTAGCTGCATATGTCATTTCCAGAATAAGAAAGTCAGTGTTAATACCCATAATAGACATGTGTCAAGAGTGTTGCCACTTTCAAACCTTCGTTAAACATTCGTTAAGCATGAATAATTCGATACAAATGGAACTGGCATATGTAAATAGTGAACATAACCTAATTTTTTTCCAAAAAGGGACTCAAGCAGGACAACAGATAGTCAAAGACATTTGTGGTCATTCTCGTATGAATAAAAAATTGATCCGGATCAAGCCTTTTTATTTTTAAGAAGGTGACTACGTAGTATCCGTGCGTTTTCCTGTCGCGATTGATTTCTCGTACATCACATGAACGCTTCTTTCTGCCGTATCCATCCAGTTCATCTTTCAGGTCGCTTAATTCTTTTAAGCACTTCACAATTTCAAATATTTCTTTAATTTTTTTCAATTCACTCGTTTTTTCCTTCAACTTTGTCAATTACTATCGGGAAGAATTTGACTTTACTTATGTCAGTCTATGCCTATTATGGTTAGCTTTTATGTTGACAGCTATGTATGTCAACATTCGTTGGGAATTTGACATTTACATATGCGTTCTTATGTCTATCATAGTTGAGCCTTAAGTTTACTGGTGATACTCTAAGTTTACTGGTGGATAAATTTGATGTGCTCGACACTAGAGGGGCAAAATTGAGAGAGTAATTCGTTTTCTCGCCAAAATTAATATCTTGTAATACTGAAATGTTATCTGAACTGATTTTATTTCACTACAGAAACTTGAAATTGCATAAAGCTAAGAAAAATTTAATTTCTCATCTTTTATTCTCAAATGTCAAAATGCAAGTGTTGTTAGATTAATATGAACTAACCTTAAAGGCAGAATCTGAATCGTACGTCGATGCGTCCGTCATGCGTGCGTCCGGTTGACAATTCGATGCGGTGACAGTTGGGTACGGCAACGAATCTGGAGTTAATTCATTGTTTCGTACTTCTTCTATTAGTTTATCGTCGAAACAATTACTTTCAATTTGGTCCATACTTAAATTGCTTAAATCGTAAACAAACTTTTTTGCGAAATGACATTTCCGTGCGTTGCCGCATGTAAAAGTAGAAATTCGACCTACTCTATGCGGTTGCCGCATCGGAAAACGTATTATTAGGGGAGTACTCATACAGCCCGTTGATTCTACTCGAACTGTCAACGTGACGGACGCATGACGGACGATTCAGGTTCTAGCTTAATTCTGCATCGTTCTTAACTTTGTAATAATCGCCTGAAAACCCTCTGGAAAGGTCGAAAACACAGCTAAAATATAAAATGTCCGCTGCCGTCGATTTAACATCGGAACTGGTTGCATTCTTGTTTTCGCCGTTGATGCTGGCATGTATATTAATTTTAGCTTTACTTTAGATATCTTGAAAATGTCTTAAAAAACACGAGTGATTTCAACTGCTATTTGAACTAGAATCAGACTAGTTTAGAATCTTTTCTACTGTTGTGGAAGTGTTTCGGGCTAGTAATTTCATTGATTTTCAAAAAAAAACCGCCGCCGGTGTTCTAGTTGCTAGTTAATCAGTAGCTGGCAATTCGTCTAATGTAATCTCGACAAAAAAAACCGTTTCTTGATCATGTTCAAATGAAATAAAAATATATATCGACTTCTAATTGAAATCCTGGATATGTAAAAAATTGCTTTAACAAAATTAATCTAGTCAGATAAAGTTGATATTATTATGTGCAAAAGTCGTTTTCAACAAGTTTTATTTGTGCGCAAATAATATTTACATTTTTTCAAGCTGTTTTATTATGATTTTACTTTTTTTAATCCGTCAACCAAAATCTAGAGAATGGTTTGAAACTATTGTACTTAACCAGCAAAATCACAAAATCTTTTTAAAAATGCGTATTTTATAACTGTTTAATTAATTAAAATTTAACATAGTGTTTAAAACATTAACTTAAAATCAGCACCGTTTTTGGCAAAATCATTCCAAATTTAAAAAACAAAGCCATTATTTTAAAAACGATTGTCTGTAATAAAAAAAAAGTATTATAACAAATTCTGATTCAGAAATAGTTTAAAAACATTTTTATTCTTTGTACTGTATTATTTTTCGTAAGAAGAAAACAATCTGAAAGATTTTATTTTGTTAAATTAGCTTAAGTATTTACTTATTTTGTTAAAAATTTCGTACAAAACTGAAAACTATGTGCAATACATATATAAGTCATTTTTTAAAAAAAAAACAATCAGTACTTTATTTAAATTTTATTTATCTTATTTGATTAAAAGCAAACGTATTTTTGACGATACGTGATAAAATATATTGTATTTAAAATATAAATTACTTACAAAAGAACGCGCTTGCATTTATCTCGTTATATTTGAAAAAAAAATACATAAGAATAATAAAAATAACAAATTGTACATTATAAAATAATTCATACTATTATTGCAATTTATCCTAAGCTGCTTCGAATTATTTAACAAGCTAAACTATTTATTATTAGTATTGATAAAAAAGCAGAAACAAAACCACATTGGGAATTGAGTTCTTCTGCTTCTTTTTTATATTAAAAGAAATGAATATAAAAAAAATTTTTGGAAGAATAAAAAACACAAATACCGGCATATGTACTTCCTAAATTGTTTCTCAAGTTACCATATAATGAAATTGATTTTATATAATCATTTTCATCTGTTATCAATTAAAATTATTAAATGAAAATTAAAAATATTATTACATTATTATTATATTATCAATTATTATTATAACTTTTGAGAAATATCATTAAAATTAAAAATTAAAATCAAAAATATTAACCATAAACACAAAGAATAATAATATTTAAAAAAAAGCGATTTTTTAAAAGAAAAAGGATAATGATTTATAATCTTAGATTTGTCCTATATATAATTCATTGAAATAAATGAACCATTATTAATAAAAGAAAGTGTATTACACGCACATAAATTTTATTTGTTTTATTTTAAACGTTTCGTTATTAACATCTCATCACCACAAATCTGTTCATTATTATTTATAGTTGATTGATTTCAGATAGGTCATCATTTTGTTAAAATTTCAAATATTACGGCATGCATCATCATCACATATTCATTTTTTTTATGGTAAGATATTTTTTATTGCATTTTCGTTTAAAAAATTCTATAATTTTTAGTATATTTACTATGTAGATGAGTTGATTAATTTAATTAAAGAATATATATATATCTATATATAAATTAAAACTAAATTTACAAAATTATTGAATAAAACTTTAATCATATATGCCTGATAGTAGGCATTATTATTAAAATGCTTACGAATTTGAAATCCAAAAAAGAAAAAAAAATCAAGTTTTATATAATATTATACATGCTTTTTATACATAATTACTAGAACAGTAAGATTAAAAATATATTTATTACAAAGAAATATATATTAAGGGATAAAAAAAAATATAAAAAAAACATTTATAATCGCCTTTCCATGCATACAAAATCGAAATTTACCATTTGTTTCTAATCATGCACTGTTTTTGGAAATTTCAGAACTTGAAAAACACACATGAAACTATATTTAATTTTAATTAGAAACCAATCGTTTTGCTTCACAACTTCTTAACCGATGTAGTAATTTCTATTAATTTGCTGGATTTTAGAATTTATAAGTAATTTTTCCAAAAACAGATATATACATATACAAAATGTATGTTTCCTGTACAAATATGCTCATTCATATTGAAAAGTACGTACTTATAGAATGTATATGTATATAAAAAAGTATTTTCTTTTAAATTTATATTAGTATATTCATTGTTTGGAATTTAAAACATAATATTATATATAATTATATAGGATACAGGGTATTTCATGCAATTATTCAATAACTTTGATAATGTCTAACACATTTTTCATAGCGATTTATTTTGAATCAGGTATTTAGAATGTTACATGTCAGCAGCAGTTAAACATTCAATGTCCAAAAAAATTATAAAAATTAATGGGAGTTTTCATCTGAAAATACGAATTAGAAGAAGTTTTGTCCACCTAGAAGCCAAAAATAAAGACGAATTATAGAATGGATTTGTAAGTTCGGTTCGATTTACATTGGTCTACAAGGTTAAAGTTCAGACGTCGGCACATCACCATCATCATCATTAGCGCAACAACCGTGGGTCCGGTCTAAACCTGCCTAACAGTTCAATATCCCTGGCAAATTTTTTGCATCCTGGTTTAGTTCGTCGCTCCACCTGGAACAGGGCCCACCCCGGCGTCTGTTTCCAATAATTCATTCAGCTAAGTGCCCTGCCCAGGCCCACCCCATCCAATCACGATATCACTCACGAATTTCTTCATTATAAAGACAACGAAATCGTCCATTCTCATATCCTTCAGAGGATCCTCCTCTGGGATGCTGCTAAGGAGTCACAACTGCGTCGACACAAGTATAACTAAAGGGTAGAACTACTTATTTACTACTTGGACGAAGTTGGTATATTATGGCAAGAAATCCCTGCAGCACTGTCACTAGACTCTCTATGATAAATTGGTGATCATGATGACCAAGCACACATTTTTCAATCAAAAAAATTCGGACAACAAACAATGTCTGTAGGAGTCGCCGATGTAATTTTTCATTGTTTCGTGAGGGCTCTGGTAGCAGGTATAGTACAATCCACTTATCATTTGCGACAATATCACTCTAAACCAGATTTTACTGGGATCCCAGTAAAAAGGCAACCACGATTAAATACAGTAAATTTTACTGTTCTCTCCCAGTAAATAAAATTTACTGTTCCTCCCAGTAAATATTGGATTGTATTAAGTGCTTGGATGTATTCTGATCATTTTTGCACTTTAAAAAGGCATTTATTGAGAAAAATTGGTACAATATATATTAATCAAAATATTTCCCATCATTTTCTACAACTTTTTCCCATCTTTCTGGCAACATGGCGATACCGTGTCGAAAGAACGATGTTGGTTTGGCAGCGATCCAAATATCGATCCATTTTCGCACTTCTTCTGTATTTCGAAACCGTGTGCCAGCCAAGCCATGCTGCATCGATCTGAACAAGTGGTAATCAGAAGGCGCTATGTCTGGTGAGTACGCTGGGTGCGGCAGAACTTCCAATTCGACCTGCAACAGTGCATCCTTCACAACTCTTGCAATGTGTGGCCGAGCCACAAAATCGAAATACCATTTTTAAATCGTTGAAACGAAAACCGACAATTGGGATATGACGGAGCAGCATCACCATAAGTTTCTGAAAGTGTTTGATGGGCTTCGGCAGCAAATTTCTTCAAATCAAACAACAAAAGTAATGAATGTGGAAAATGGAATTTTGAGCGTTCCATGATTAGCGTCTGTATACATTGAATAACTCAATAATACTAAATGGAAAACTGTTTTTTTCTTTAAAACCATCGATTTTAACAGTTAGGTTAGGTTGTTTAACATTGATACTTCACATTTTCACCAATAGATATCGCTGATCAAAATACATGCAAGCACCTAATATATCCAGTAAAATTCTCATGCTGGAAAACTGGAATAACATTAATTTCTACTGGGAATCGTAGTAAAATTTACTGGGATAACAGTAAAATCTTAAAAACCTCTCAGAGATGCTTTTTGAAATTTCTAAAGCATTTGAATGGTGCTTTGGCAACTTTTCTTTTTTTTTGTTTTTTAAAAAATAATTTTTAATTTTCATCAAATATTTTTTTTTTGCTCGTCGTCGTCGACCATCGTCGAGGCTCGAACCCGAGACCTCTGCGTTTGTCGGCTACTTCACTTACCGCTAGACTATGAATGCCAATTGAGAGATTGATTTTAAATGTGAGTGACCTTTATTGGGATGAAACGATGACAAATTTACGGGGATGAAACAGTAAAGTGTCAGAATTATTTGGAAAATGGGAAAAATATAAAATACTGGGACAAAATCAGTGATTGCTTAGTAAAAGTTTACTGTATTATCCGTAAAATTTCCTGTGTTTCAGTAAATTTTACTGTCGTTCAGTAAATGTTACTGGGAAAACAGTAAAAAGAGAATATTTACTGTTTTTTCGCTTAGAAATTTACTGGGAAAAAAGCGTATGGTTTAAAGTGTAGTGTAATAGCTCCAAAATGAACAGTTTTAAGGTAATGACGCAGAATGGTTCGTTTAGACTTGTACTTTGATCTGAAAAGAAATACTGGCCATGGGAGAGCATTTGTAACATGTCTGCACTCACAGAATTTAGTACAAAATTACGCAATCCAAAACCTTAAAAAGTGTCTCTTGGAAAAAAACGTTTTTTTTTAATTATGAAACTATTGTCGTAAATGATATATGTGTGGGTGTGGACTCTATGGGACTTCAATAAAATTGGTTCGGTTCCAATATCGGCCAAATATCTTTAGTGAATTCATCATGTTCTTACCCTCAGTGGCACAATGAAAGTGAAAAATATAGAACATTTAAATTCTAATTCCTTTACCTACTCCATAAGAATTAAGTTGAGCTCTCCAGTATTCGTAAAAGTGCGAATACGAGTAGGTTGCAGGGAAGCTAGTCAGATTAGGTTTTCGGACAGCACATTTACATAGCCGTAAAGCACTTAGATATGTGAAATTAGCCGGGTTATAGGGAAAAAGGAAGATCATTTCAGTAGACTGAGAATGTCAAGACAGGTTTACAGGTAAGCGGTAGTGGACATTTTTCAATATGATTTCAGGGAGAAATCAAGCCTCCTTTAAGTAAGTTTTTTCCTTGTAAATTACATTTTAGTTCCAGCACCCACATTTCACAAGGAATTCACACTACTACTCATGCGATTAACGTATTTGCAAATGTTGCTTAACAGCGAAGTGTAAATATTTAATTCAGTTGAACCTCACGCACTTCTGGAATTTTATCTACTGTAATTTGAATGAAGTTTTACTATATTACCAGCTCAATATTTAAATCTGTAAAAGAGACGCTAAAATTGAATATGTCAAGAAAGGGTTTGTTTGATCTTCTTTCCAAATACGAATCAGCTCTACTAAGATTTTGTCCTGTTTGTACCGAATGCTAAAACTTACACTAAATGCTGTGGAATAGATTAAACTTGTCGCACATTAAATGGCATTTGAAAACATTGCTTATAGCTTTCTTATAAGAAAGTCACAAACCCTCATGAAAACTCTCATATTCACTGCATTTAACAAAGTATATTCTGATCAACTACACTATATAGTGTCAAGTTAGAATTGCTGCTGGCAACAAATTTCGTTCGATTTTGACTGTAACCACCATTCTATTAATTTTGATCATATAATTTTTGAGTATAATGATAAAAAAAAATGTATTTTCAAATATTGATAAAAAGACACATAAATTATATTTTTTAGAATTAAAAAAATTTTAAAACGCGAAACAATATAATTAGCGCAGGTAGGATTCTAGATTTTTAGCATTATCTAAAAGGAAAAGTTATGTAATAAAGATATTATATATATATATACATTTGAAAATATACATCGTAACAGAAAGTGGAATTAAAAAATGAAATTGAATGAAGATAGATTTACATAACGATTTTGGAATCGTATTTTTGGTCTTAGACACTAAAAGCGTTTTGTTTTCAAAAAATTATTCGTTTTCAAAAAATAAATCTTAACAATTTTGAAAACAGAAAAAAGAAATTTAGACGCTCGAACTGAATTATTTAAAAGTTTAAAATGAAATACTAAATAAAAAATAATAAAAAAAAATAATATAATTGATGATTAAACATTAATAAAAATAACATTTCTTACAAAAAATGTTTTAAACAAATATTATTATGTTCTATCAGACAAGTTTATGAAAACATTGATGAAAATTTAACAATTAAATCATTTCAAATGCTGTGACCCTATTAAAATATGTTGGGCCAAGTGCATATTATATATATATATATATATATATATATATATTATATATTTATAAATAAAATATACAACAAAAAACAACACACACATATGATCTTATATTTATTAAAGAGAAGAAAATTACAAAACTAGATAAAAAGAGAGAGAAAAAGTCAAACATGTATATATACGCATCTAAAAAAAATAAAAATAATCATTCGATACTTGCATTAAAATAGATTCCAGAAAAGATTTTTTTTTACATCCAAAATCCATAAACAATTTCAAATGATATCATTTAAAACATGACTTCTTCTTTGGTTCTTCGTCAACTACACGTCTTTTTACTATTTGAGTTTTAAAATTGATGCCAAGTTACGGTGAATTTTCCAATAATATTTTTTGTTACGTTTATTATTGATTTTTGCTATTATACATGATGAAAAAAAAAATTTGTAAATCATAGTCTTTACACTGAATTAAAAGAAAGTTATCTGCTTCGAAGCAAACCAACTAGGGAATATATAATTAGAGTCAACTTTATTATTAATATAATCTAAATATTAAGAAAATTTAAAAAAGAAATTACTTAAATAAATAAAATACAAGAAAACCCAAAAAATCAAAATAACAATTTAGAAAAAAAACGCTCATTTTAATTTCTGAAAAAAAATTTTCATATAATTTAGTAAAGTTTTTGGTAATTTATCATCTTCACTTTGATTTCAAATTTAAAGGGGAGCCTATTTGTACTGATTTTGGTTTATTAAATTTTAAAAAATACTAAAAATTGAAAGTTACCAGTAAAAAAGCAGAGCGCCCTACCTCCTATCTTTAACTATTGTCATAAGAACTAGAAAAATGGCACTGTTAACTGTAAAAATAATAGACAGAAAATAATTTTTCGGATTCATATACTTCTATCGCTTCCGAATCGATTGCATAGAATTGTTAACTAGTCTAATACCAATTTTATAACACAATTTTTTTTAATTAACAAAACATTATTTTTTATACCATTTGGTGAGTTTTAGGGAAAATGATTATTCAAATAGACGTTAAGAAAATCGACGGACTGGCTAAATTAAGAATCAAAATCTTTATGAAAAGCGCGGACCGGTCGTTATTAAAGCCCATCGAATCCGCAAAAAGTATCATACATAGGAATGTAGTGAACTGCATTAACTGGCAATCAAGGAGCGATTGTGCAATTACCATGTCATTTTGGCTGAAATTCAATAAACGTAGAAACGTTGTTCTTCTTAGACTAATTAAAGATACTCATGGATACTTACTGTGGAACTATAAATTTTAGTGTTAACAATTTTGTATGGCTAGTTAAATGTGTCAATTACAGGAATTCTTACCCAATGGTTAATTTCCAAAAGTAACAAAACATACTTTTTGTGAATGTAACTTGTAGCCCAAAGACAAAATCAAACTTCATAATATTTGTCCTGCGGCGCAATTAAATTATAAATACAGGAGGACTGCTTACAACACGATAGTTTTTTTCATTGAAAATGCAGCTGTGGCAAAAATTTCTAGAGTCCGACCGATTAATCGGCCTCGGGTTCGGCCACCTTCAAAAACACATATTTGGCCATACTTCGGCTTCGACCAAAATTAAACCGAAGATTTTGCCAAAGGCGATGGTGAAAGCAGAGAACAAATAATCTAGAGAATAAACTCTTAGAACAAATTTTTGACAAATTTCCCCTTCGAAGGGCGGAAAAATGTCCCTATCATTCACTAGCTACGGCCTACAAGCATAGAAAAATATACTTAAATAGAACTGTCGCTTCAGGGGTTTTCCATATACCAGTGTAAGAGGAAGCGGGATGAACTTAGGACTTCAAAAAAATACTTCGGCCAAAAACTGACGTCCGGTCGGATTTTTCTTATTTCAAAGGATAATGGGGGTTTGATTCTTAATCAAATTGATTTTTTCCTCTATTTAAATTTTAAAAATCAATATGAAAAAAATGTTGCCGACAATAAGGAAACAAAAAGGGAGTTTGAACCGAAAAATTGTGCATAATTTTATATACAAATTTAACTTATTAGTTTAACTTACATGCATATGTAAGATGTATACACCCCGATTCTGATAGTCGTTTTCGACAAGAGTTGTTTCACGTGTTGTTGTGTGTAGAAAGCACTAACAACAACACGTAAAACGACTCTTGTCGAAAATAACACGACTATCAGAATCGCAGTGACAATGTATTTTTGATACTTTTAGGTCGTTTTAATCGTTATAAAATAACAAAATGTGAAAATTCCGACAATTTCATGTTGTAAGAAGTCTGCCTTATCATGAAAAATTAATATGGTAAGGTACGGATAGACGCCTCACCTTTCGGAAAAACGCAGTGAAATTCTCATTTTTCAAAATAGCCATATAATTTTGAAGTAGTAGGGCAGTTTCATCATTTAGCTGTATCCCTGGAAAATTTTAGTACCCTCGAGCGAATAGGAAAAGAACAAGGGGAAAATAAAAAGGATCGAATTTTAGTACGAATAGATGCCCCGCCAGGATAGATGCACAAGTAGATACGGAAAGAAGCGCTTGGGCACAACGAATAAAAATAAGCACGATTTATTGAAAAAACAAATCTCTGATCACAATTCAAGAATATTGTAATGAACACAACACAACATATTGAAAGATGTGGAAAATAGGCGACCGATTACTTAAGCTACTTCTTGACTCCATTATCGTAGACTTTACTTCGTTCACAACGCCAAACTGCGAATGGCGGTCAGTAAAATGGCATCCATCCGTATTAAAATTAAGACCAAGTGGAGCATCTATCCGGCATGAGCATCTATCAGTACCCAAAACTGGGGCAACTATCCTTCGTGGCACGGATAGATGCCTTTTCGATTTTTTATTGAAACAAACTATTAAAATAACATACATATTTACTATTTATTTAACGTAAACAAACAAAAAAATCTGGAATTACTCGTAAAATTAGTTGCCACGTAAAAATTTTCTGACAGCGCAAAGCATATTCAGCCATTTGTTGCTACAATTTAAGCTTGTCCCACAACTGGCGCGGTGCGGCAGCGGCGCGACGCGGTTAGCTCAGAGCGGCAGGGCGACAGCCGCAGTTATTTTTAAACCGAAATTACGCGGCGCGGTTGCAGCTCTATTTGTGTTCTCATAACCTAAAAATCGCAGAAAATTTGAAGATTATTAATTTTTCCGTTTCGAATGCGTTTTCAAAGTTCTTTTCCATCTTTTTACTTGATAAAAATATTTGCAACAACACTCAGAAAACATAAACAACTGTCACCGCTTCCAACCGCGTCTGAAAGTAGAAACTAGACCTACTCTTCGCGGTGCGTTTGGCGTTTGGTCACCGCGCAATTATAAACCAACTCATATAAACCTATAGTTTCTACTACCATCTGTCACCGCGCCGCGCCGCTTTGCGCGTAATTGTGGGACAAGCTTTAATTTTTAAAAAGCTATGGTAAAGTCCATGGGCATTGTTCTTGTTTGTAATTTTGTCAACATGCTAGGGACGGTGTGGGTTTTCTGTTTAGCCATATGAATCCGCTCTAGACATTTTAGTTTAGCAGATTCACGTTTCGGGGCATCTATCCCACCGGAGCATCTTTCCGTACCTTACCCTATAGTATTTTAATCGCGTAGTGGGAAAATGTTTACAATTCTTGAATTGCATTTTAGGCGGGCCGGGTTGTGGAAGGCCTAGGAAACATTGTTCGTAAAAAAGAATACAAAAAAAAAGAGTTACGCCACCGTTCCTATTTAAGATTCTGTCAAGTTAAGTGGTGTAAAAATGATGTTTAGTTGCAGAAAATTATTCTTAACTAGTATTTTCAATCCAGATTGATTATAACACATAGAACACAATCCAAAAAAAAAACACAAATATCGCATGAGAAATAAACACAAATTTTATATAAAAAAAACACACAATAAACATGTAATTCTAAATAACATTTAGTAAAGGTTTCAATAAAAGGGGAATATTAAATAACAAATAAAAAATTAACACAAATAATAATAATAATATTAATAATACAAAAAAATCTCACATGGGCAGGGATATAAATTAATATAAAAAACACTCAAAATCCATGTTAATATGTAAAAAAACAAACTTGTACGCTGAAAAGCAAAAATCTTCTAGAAATCTTATATAAAATATGCAGCACACATTACCGATCCGCAGAAATATATTTGGGATGTTAGCGAAATTCAGTTAACAATTTTATGCAATCTGCTTTTTGATTAAAAGTTTTAATTCTTTATACTTAGAAAAACACTGCAGAAATCATAAATACAACGTGAATTGATTCTTAAGTAATTACCGGAAAAAAATACATTAAAAAAATAATTAAAATAATGCAACCAATATGAATTTATGTAGATTATAACAATATATTTACACTATTTATAAATTACTCATAAAATGCATTGAAGAACACTAAAATGAACAAAAAACTAAATCTAAATTTAAGTACAACAGTATTAATTTAAAAAAAATTGTACATTTAAACAAGAGAAATAAAAATAAAGTAAAGAATTTGAAGAAATTTATTTAGAAATAGACATCAACATTTAAAAAAAATGATATGATACTGGAATAGAGAAAGGATTAAATAAGCTAAAGAAAAACATACAAAAAAATATTCATTAAAATCCACTTAAAAGTTTATAGGTTATTTCAATGAAATATAAGAACATAAATGAAAGTAATAATATTCGATTGAAATTAACGGCTACTATTAAAATTACCATATCAGGCAAAAATATGAATTAAAGGAAATTAGAAAATGAGAAAAAAAATTATATTAACAAAAATCCTATAATATAAAAAAAAGTACTTTAAAATTTTAACTCTGTTTAAATAATTTTTTTAGATGCTTTCTGATAATAAAAATTTAAACTACAAATAGAAAAAAAATATGAATATAACCATAGTTGCAAAAAAAAGAAGAAAAAACAAATAACCATAGTGATTTATCTAAAATCTCGTTTTTTATGAAATAAGTGATTTATATTTATTTATATTATAATAAACTATTATTAAAAGTAAATATTCAGTGTTATCTTTCAAAGGTACTTTTGAATTGTTGAAATTATCCCTAAAATTATTCAATTTTCCGTTTAAATCGATTTTATCGTAAAACCCACACAAGTCAAAAGGATTTTAATTATTATAAATAGAAAAAAAACCGATAAAAATGGAAATTCAAACGAAATAGAAACAACTATAAACAAAGAAAGAAATAATTATATTATTGAAAAAAGGAACATATGTATATGCTGACAAAACTAAATGAGTATGAATTTGTTTATATAAGACAAGAAAGGAAAAAAAAAACAAATGATGATGAAGATAATATAAACAAGAAATAATATACTAACAATAAACCGTGTCAAACATTTACTTAGTTTTTAAGTAAAACTTGCCATTTTATTATTTATTGTAAATTAGGGCCGTTATTTGAACGGGGAACAACAACAATAAAAACTTATATATATATATATATAGATATATATATATATTTATATATATATACAAATACATTACTATAAATAACAAAATAAATGAAATTGAATGATAAAACAAGAAAAAACATTTAAAAAAAATTAAAAAAAAAAACAAATATATTTAAATATAGTGATAGAAGTTAAGAAATATTTAGAAAAAGACGAGATTAATAAATTAAACCATTATACCAAAAATAAAAATGAGATGAAACAACAAATATCTTTTTATTTTTAATATACGAGTATATATATACATAAAATAAAATATATAGGATAAGTAAAAGAAAATATATATAAAAATTATGATTATAAAATAATAATATGACATATTGATTGATACCTAAATGAATTTATGATTGTTGTTTTTCTGTTGAAAAAACACCCCTAATTTACACACTTCAAATTATATTATATATACATGATATAATGATATATATATTAACTTTATAACAGAAAAATTAACAAAAAGGAAAAATAAAGTTACAAGTACACTTTTAAAAAAATAAACTGAGGCTTTTTTATTAATTATTACACCTCTAATATTCCTTATCTTCAAAAATTGATTAGAAAATCAAAAATTAATTAGACTTGGATTTAATATATCGGTATCTGTTGATTTCAAAAACTATCTAGTCCAAATCGTGAACATTATCGTTTGGAAACAGTTACGTTTATGTATGGGTTCAAACTTTGAAATTTTACAACCCCATTTTTTTGTAAAAATCTAGATTTCGCAAAACCTAGATTTTGTCCATGAATCAAGAAACGTAAAACGACCAAAAGTGTTTATAATACGATTTAAAATACGAACTAGAATGTGGTGGATTTCTGAGTCAAAGTATTTTGAAAAAAAAACATCCAAAAATTAATTTTTTGATAGTTTTTTTAGAAAATTATCCCTACTTTTCGGGTACGTATCTTAAAATTGTGACATTATATTCGTGTCACCATTGGGCGTTTTCGTTTTTGGCACCGGAGTCATGGCACCGAAGCAATTGCTACCTGTAAAAAATTAAGTCTGCTACCAAGAGTGCTGTCCCCGTGTTCGAGTATGCCGGAGTGAAGAACTGTCAAAACCTAAACTATAGCAGATCGGCGGTCAATTCTCCGATTGAGTTTTTCCATTATTAATCATTTATTGGAAGATATTAATGAATATGATGCTGCGCAATTGGAAAGTGAGGAATTGAAGAATTTATTAGTGATGAGATTTATAGCTTCCGAAGAATCACTCCCGTACCCGTACCAAGGCTGGTGTCAGCGGTGCTAGCACTTAGAGTTAAAAGAGCTAAACTCGAACAGCCGGTGTCAGAGACATCTGACGCCAAAGTGGCAAATTCGAACAGTTTTTCTTGGCACCAGGCGCTAGCACCGTGTCAAAAACGAAAACGCACATTAGAAGATCGTCCCCCCAAGCTAAGTTTTTACCCACTAATACCGACCCCCCCACCCCCCTCCTCTGCTGTGAGCCCTTCTCGCGGAAAGGCAATCCTAATTTAACCGTACATTTGACCTTGGAATTTAAAATTTTTCCCACTGTAAGGATTTTTTTAAATAAAAACTTTGACTGCGTCGCAATTTTTGTTGCACACCGAAAAACTCAGATAACGTTTTTAACTAGATAATTACAAACAAAAATTTCAAAAAATGTAGACAAAAATTCGTTTTATCATTTTCTTAGAAAGACAAGGGGGCGTCAAAAACATGCATTAGTGCTATCCTGAAATATGCTTATGTTGTTTGATCTCCTTCATGTTTTACCAATTATTTTAAACTTAAGTCTGTCCAAAGACGAATTTTAAAATTTGCTTTGCGTAAATTCGCAACTAGCAATTTTAGTAGCAGATCCTGGTATCAAGACGGCTTTTGCGCGGATAAATCTACTGAGATAAAAATACACTAATGATCAAAAACAAGTCGTTTATTTCTCTAATTAAAATATAATGTTCGTTACAGAGGACAATGCGTTGATGTCTTCGCAATCACCCCTTTCTCGTCGCCGGTCGAAGTATTACTCTTCTTCTTCTCTTGGGGTTGCCAACATTACAGCTCGGCCGTTCCTGGCGTGGAATCGCCCTCGATTTCATCTTCTTCTTCCCCATCGCTCGTATCCAATTCGGGTGGTGCTCGGCACCAAGGTTTCATTTTTTCAGACGAATAAATTAACCTAAATTTTCGTGTTGTTAAATTTACTCCGGGTACATCTTCAAGCAAATATCTATCTCGTTCCAACACCTTGACGACCATAATATACGGTCCTTTATACCTTGGTTCAAGCTTCCTCGATTCTCCCGTAGCTGGAGCCTCGTTTTCGATTACAACCAAATCATGTTCGGCATATTTCGTTGGGTCAGCATGTTTCTGGTCGAATCTTTCCTTCCATTTCAATTGTTCTTTCGCAATATTTTCCGTCGCTAGTTGTCTCTTTTCGTCAATAGACAAGCTAGTAGCTGATTCTCCCACGTCATCATGCACAGCTTCAATCAGTTTGTTTTGCACCTCCTCGATTAATTTGAAATTAAATACCAATTCATTCGGACTGAACCACGAAGTTGAATTTTGTTGGGAATTCACAGTCCATTGGAGGTCTCGTATAAGTAGATCCCAATCCTTAGGATCTCTGGTTGAGGTTCGCAAAAATGACGAAATCGTGCGATTGGCTCTTTCTACCTGTCCATTTCCCTCGGGGTTCGGACAGCTGTCTTTATATGCTGAATGTTGTTGTCCCTCTGTCCGTCACAATTCGTTTCGGTAGGACAAAATATCCTGTGATCTCATTTAAAACACTAATAACAGGTGCGGTTTTAGTGTTATCTGCTGAAAGCATCAGACATGGCTAAAATGTAGAAATCACCTCTCTTGCTTCGAACAAACGGCCCGAGGTGGTCAATGTGTACTAAGCGAAACGGAATAGGATCCACCTCGTCATAGTGTAAACGTCCCTCTGGTTTTCCTCCCCGAGTTTTGTAATAACAGCATTCCACACAAGACGCTATATACTCCTTTACATACTTGCGTATTTTCGGAAACCAGAACTTTTCTTGGATTCTATTCATCGTTTTCTCCAGACTAAAATGTCCCATGTCGTTGTGAAACGTTTTCACCACTCTCCACCTAACCGCTTTCGGCACAACAAACCTTAAACCAGCAATTTCACTTCGGTACAGGCGATTGTTGTTAAGTCGGTATTCCTTTTTTAACTGTTTTTCTTGATCCGATCTTTTCTCTCCTTTTAAATAAGTTTTCATCTTGAAGCTGCATGGCTAGCAACCAATCATCCGTACTCGCTGTTACCTTCAGCACAAATCCTGCAGCTTCTACTCCCTCAGAGGTTGATCGGGGGATCGGCTTAGGGCATCCACGTATGCCATTCGACTTCCCTCGCGATGAAACCTCTCGCAATCGTACTCGAGGATCTTCATCCACCAGCGCGCGATCTTTGGTATCAAGTTTTTCGTCTCGTTTGCCTTGGCCACCGCTGAGAAATCGGTAACCACTCGAAAAGATTTTCCCAACAAATAAACGCGGAAACGGTCTAGTGCCTCCACAACAGCCAAAATCTCCAGCTCATAGCTGTGGTATCGGGCCTCAGTATCGGTGCAATGGCGGCTGTAATAAAATACCGGTATCCAATTTTTGCGGTCAGTCGACTGAAGCAAGACACCCGCGAGTCCCACACTGCTAGTGTCCGTGTGCACCTCGTGTTGTGGTACAGTCGGGTACAGTCGTAAAACGTCAAAACAGGATCGCTGCAGAGAATCTCCGTGAGCCCTTCGAACGCTCTCTGTTGCAATTCGCCCCAAACAAAGTTATTTTCTTCTGTCTTGCGTAGCAATCGCGTTAGTGGCTTAGTTATTAGCGCTCTCTAAGCGTATGGAGACTCTGATGGTCGTATAATTTCATTTCTGAGCAACTCGGATACAATGCCTTCCACTATCGGTCGTTTACCAAATGGAAGTCGATACGGTTTCACAGCGATTGGGACGTCGGTTGTGTCACGAATCTCCATCTTCACTAGGTTGCACCTCCCCAATTCAGAAACTTCTTCGGAGAAACTTTTGCGTTGTTTCATAAGTATTGATTTGAGTCGGTTCACGTGTTCTGTTGAAAGATCCTCCCCCACATGTGCCTTTTTGTCTTTTTCGAGCCAGCATTCATCACTCGTGATGATTAACCGATTTCCGGTTCGGCATAAAATATCTCGTCCCAGCAAAATATTCTCGGAAATATGTTCATCCACAACCACAAGCAAATCCAAAACGTTAACATTCTCGTCTATTGTTGACGTCTCAACATACTAACACTACAACATGATGACACTGCAACATACGAATCACCCAAAAGACCGGTCCCCCACTATACACCTATAAAAAGGGAAAACAAACATTAGATTTTAAGCAGTTATTGGGCAGCCGCCCAAGAGGGAACGAGCTGCCAAACCAAAAGGACTTACCCCGTCCTCCCCGTGGCTCATTCCTTCAACCTCAAACGTTTGACGTCCTTGGCTTCTCATAAGCCCAACTACAGTTAAAAACTAAAATTAAATTAGAAATAAAAATAAACAAATCATTACTACTGTCACTGACGTTTCCAGCAGGTTTTCACTATACCTCCAATACACTTGTCGTGGCGATCACTACACTTCCACTACGTCACCAATGTAGTTCGACCACAAGGCTATATTTAGATCGTTCGCTTTTACAGAGTGTTTATTTACACCATCCTTTTCCATCAATACTTTTAAAGTATGGTTAATAAACACGAACAAAATACATTACTACACAAATTAATGTAAATTGGAGGGAGTATTACCGCTATTTCAGCCCATGTAAATAGTCCTGCTGTACCACGCAGAAATCACTTCGGTTTCATCTCTCGATCCAACCACATCATTTAATAAACTAAGAAATCCTAATTGCTATCCCATTTAGGAAGAAACTCAGAAGTCAATCGGCAGAAGATACGCTGCAATCGGCAACTGATACGTTGCAATCGGCAGAAGCTACGCTGCAATCGGCAGAAGATACTCTGCATTAGGCAACAGATACGTTGCAATCGGCAACAGATACGTTGCAATCGGCAGAAGATACTCTGCAATCGGCAGAAGATACGTTGCAATAGGCAGAAGCTACGCTGCAACCGGTAGAAGATACTCTGCAAACGGCTACCGACGGATTACCGAAACCAGGAGGAACGACACCGATCAGAAGAGATTTCAACTCTTGTGCGACCGACAACGGAACGGAGCGGTTCCAGTACCACGTCAGAACATCAAGAGCCATAAGAGAATAAGAATATAATTTGAATTAAAAATAGAATTAGAATTATACTGAATTGTTTTAGTAAAAATAAAATTAGTTAAAATTGATTAATTGGTTATTGTTTGATTCGGCACCTCTTTTTTATGCTCGAGCTCTGGTCCGAACATCTATTTTCATAGTCACTGTCAATTTTCCCCTAGAAACATACTGGCTCCCGCACATCCCTTCAAAACCATAGTACAGGCCTCCTGTTGTCCCATTTGCAACGCGAATGATTTTCGAATCAAAGAACGATCGCTTCCAGAATCCACAAATGCCACGGTTCGCTTCCCGTTCACATGTATTTCCTTTACTAGATCGGTAACGTTCGCCGTTAATCAAGTACGGGGTCTTGATTAATTCTGTTGCCATGTGAAAAAAAACCTCTTACAGTGAATCAACCCAGTACTTAGCCGAACCCTGCATTTTCTTTTGCACAGAAAAAAGTAACGACTGCTCATCCCATTTATATGCATTTTTTAACATCTCCACTCGCTTGATGAACTGCATTGCATTCAAAGACCTCTCCGTAGACGGGTTAAACACAATTCGCCCATTTCACAATTCACCTCCCTCTGACGTAATTTCAGATCACTTATCGTTTTCTCAAGATCCTTGATTCGTTCCATCAAATCTGACTCGTTGTCACTCGAAACATTCGCACTCGTGTTGTAATAATCTTCGATCCGCTTTACCAGCATCGGCTTGCTACCCGAAGTTGGTAGACCCAGTTCTTTGCACTTTTTTCTTAATGCTTCTAACTTCCACCGACTAATACCCGACATGTTTTTTCCGTATGCATTTTCGTACAACGTTTTTCACTTCTGATTTGTCAATACAGCTTTTGCGCGGATCAATCTACTGAGATAAAAATACACTAATGATCAAAAACAAGTCGTTTATTTCTCTAATTAAAATATAATGTTTGTTACAGAGGACAATGCGTTGATGTCTTCGCAATCACCACTTTCTCGTCGCCGGTCGAAGTATTACTCTTCTTCTTCTTCTTCTTTTTCTTCTTCTCTTGGGGTTGCCAACATTACACTGGTCCATTGAAATTGTCAACAAAATGTGGGTGAAGTGACATTTAAGTTACTCCAATTGTGACTATAATCTATAATGCTACACTCAGAGGAATTTGTGCATAAATTTTACTAAATGTACGTTAATTTTATGATTTTTGTGCATCAAAAATCAACCGATGCCATAAGTTCATTTATTTGATTACAAAATGTAATTAAGCAGTTTTTATAATTTTGCATAGAATCAACAATCAATGTCATAGCATGTATCCACATATCTGGATTTTATGCAAAAACAAATCTCTCTTGTTGATATGGAATCTCTTTCTGTTTCTTGCTTAGTGTGTGTTCATAGAATTTAATATATGCAACTAATGAGCGGAAATTGTTTTAGTGTGTTTGTTGTGATTTGTTGAATGGGCGTATCGGGGATATAAATAATACACAGATCACTACTATAATTAATATTTAATGCGGAGCGATATGTACAGAGTTTGACTCCCAGTCTTGAACTGCCGATAGACGGCGCTAGGGGTTTGACATTTACAGCCGTCTCTACCCTCCACCAGGCGGTGCTGGCTACACAACATCTCTCCCCATTTAAGATGAAAACATTGCAAACAAAATAATAAAAAAAATACAAATTTTGACAATAAATAAATAAAAAAAATTTCAACTCTCCGATGTCCTCACAGCTCGCACGTAGTCTCGAAAATGCGGTGGGGGAACTCCAGCTGTTGCTCGCTGCGATCGTCGCAATGGTGCTGCCTCTGGAACCTGCTCCGCTGTTGGAACATCAACTTCTTGCTCGGGCACAATCTCCGGCTCAATAGCTACATGGGGCAGTGGATCCATGTCGAATGTGTCCAAAAGCGGGTTGCTTTCCGCAAGGAAGGTAAAACGTCTCTTAAGCTGATTTGCGTGTGCCTGAATTTTTCGTTCGCTCGTTTTGATTTCGTAGTTGACATTGCCGACCTTTCGCAAAACTTCTCCTGCCACCCATCTCCATTTCGTGTTGCTTGAATAAAGCTTGACGAAAACCTTGTCGCCGATCTCAAAATCCCGCTGTCTAGCTCCGTGGTGCGAGTTGAACTGCTGTTCCATGCTTGCGTTTCGATTCGTCGGTAATCTTGTCGGTGGCTTGGACAGGTCGAGAACCGTCTTCATTCTATGACCAGCCATCAGCTCGTGCGGGGATTTCATGCCGAGGTTGTGTGATGGTGTAGAACGATAGCTTGATAGGAACTTGCGCAAAATGTCATTTGCATTTCCCTCGCCTGCCATCTTTTTCATTGCCTATTTGAGCGTTTGCACGAAGCGTTCCGCTTGGCCGTTCGATTGCGGGTGATAAGGTGACGATGTGATGTGCTCGATGCCATTGCTGCTGCAGAACTTCTGGAAGAGCTCGGACGTGAACTGCGGTCCGTTGTCTGAAACAATCGTGTCGCACAAGCCGTGACGTGCAAATGTTTCTTCTAGGCGCTCGATTGTCTGTTGGGTCGTCGTTGAAGCCATCTTGAAAACCTCTGGCCATTTTGAGAATGCGTCAATGATCACGAGATACCAGAACCCGTCGACCGGGCCCGCAAAGTCAATGTGCAGGCGTGACCATGGAGCCGTTGGGACGGGCCATGACTGAAGCGGCGCTTTGATGGGCGAAAAACTGTTTGTTGCGCAAGCGTTGCAACAGCGAACGTAGTTTTCGATATCGCCGTCGATGGATGGCCAGAATACTGTTTGTCGCGCCAAGAGTTTCATCCTCTCCATACCCGGATGACCTTTGTGCAGTTCCTTGAGAACATCAGTCCGATAACGCTTGGGGATGATGATTCGGTCGCCAAAGAAAATGCAGCCCTCGATGACTATAAGCGACGCCCGTCGCTGGAACAACTCTGACACTTCTTGACTGGTGATTCGGTCCTTTTCCTCAGGCCAGCCGTTCTCGATGTTCGCCACTGCTTGTTTGAGTGCTTCGTTTCGGTTCGTTTCATCCTGAATCGCCTCGAATGTGACTGGCAGCATCTTCGCGGTGTCGACAGCAAAACATGTATCGGGTGTCTCAGCAATGACTTTCGCGATGAAACCCTCCCTTACGGTTTTCATTTCAGGGAAAGACGATGGAGTGCCATGATGATTTTTTCTTCTTTCCATGCTTCCAATAACGACGTCCTCGTCAGGTCGCTCATGTGTGCTGATAAGTCGAGAGATGAAGTCGGCATAAGCGAAACTGTTCGTGTCGATGTAGCGGATGTCGAAATCGTATGCCAACAAAATCAAGGCATAGCGTTGAAGCCGGCTTGCTGTATGAACCGGAATGCCCTTTTTGCTTCCGAAAATTGCGAGGAGCGGTTGATGATCAGTCTGAAGTTCGAAATGTCGGCCATACACATAGCGATGGAACTTCTTGAGCGCAAAGATAAGTGCGAGGGCCTCTCGCTGAATCTGCGGGTAATTTTTCTCCGTGGCTGAAAACGCACGGGCTGCGTGCATCACAGGTCGTTTCGATCCATCGTTCAACTCGTGAAGAAGCACAGCCCCCATGCCATAGCTCGAGGCATCAGCTGCAACGATCAGCCTCTTCTTTGGGTCGTAATGCACAAGCGCCAAGTCCGAAGCCAAAACCTTCTTGAGCCGCTCGAAAGCTTCTTGGTGCCTCTGCTGCCACACGAATTCGACATCTTTACCAAGCAGTTCATCCAGGGGACCCCGAAATTCTTTAATGTTCGGAATAAACTTCGAGTACCAAGTAACGGCACCGAGAAATGCTTGAAGTTGCGGAACATCCACTGGTGCTGGAATGCCTTGGAGAGTGGCAAGCTTCTCGGGACTTGGTTTGATGCCGTTGGCGTTGATGATATGGCCCAGGAACTCGATCTGTTTCTGTGCGAATGAGCATTTCTCGAGCTTGAGATGGAAACCAAAGTCCCGAATGCGCGACAATGCTTCCAACAGGTTCTTGCGATGATCCTGTTCGTCAGTGCCGCCCACGATGAAGTCGTCGATGAAGGGAAAAACGCCTTTTGCACCCGACATCATTTCGCAGACCAACTTCTGAAAGATTCCCGGTGCAGGCTTGACACCAGGTTGCAGACGATTCACCCGGAAAAGACCACAGTGGGTATTTATTGTCATCAGATCTTTTGAACTCTCGTCGAGCTCAATTTGCAGGAAGGCATCTGACAGGTCGATTCTGCTGAATATCTTGAACGATGAGATTTGTGCGAAGATTTCATCCGGCGTTGGCAACGGAAAACCCTCTGGTTGTAGTGAATTATTCAGGCCGGTGGAATAATCTGCACAGACACGAACACGTCCATCCTTTTTCTTCACGGCCACTATTGGAGCTGCGTACATTGCATGTCTGACTGGCGAAATGACGCCAAGAAGTTGAAGACGCTTAAGCTCGTCTTCAATTTTCTTTGCTGCGGCGAATGGGACGGGTCGGCTCTTTCGGAAAATCGGCTTTGCGTCGGGCACAAGCGAAAGAGACGCCTTCCTTACACAGAGACCCAGCGAGTCTGAAAAAAGACTTGGAAAGGTTTGTTTCAACTCACCTTCCAACTGCGATGCTGCTGCTGCAATGTTGTTGCAAATTCCGGTGATGGGAACGCTCCAAAGGTTAAGAGCTTCCATCCAGTCATTCCCGAGGACATTTAGGTGATTTGACTTGGCAACGTAGCACGGGCCAACATCTTCTCGTCCGTGAAGCTTCAATCGGGCATTGAATTTTCCGAGCATGGAAACCTGATCACCTGATGCGCTGATAGCTTGTTCTTCGCATGCTGTGAGTTTTGGTGAGCCCAACTTCCTCCAGTTCTTCTCGCCGATGATCGTCCAGTCGGAACCGGAATCCAGCTGAAGGCGAAACTTCGTATTGTCAATTGCTGGCTCGACAAATTTGCGCGTCGAGATCGATGATGCGTGAACGGCGTTGCTGCGACGACGCCCCGAATTCCGGTTGGATCGGTTTCTCTCTCTGCGTGCCTTTTCCCATGCCAGGTACTTTGCCGCTGCCTCGCAGTGAGTGGCTTTGTGACCCTTCTGTTGGCAGTTGAAGCATTGCTTCTCTAAAAAGGGGCAGTCACTATGCCAGTGAAGCTCACCACAGAAATGGCAATTGTTAATGGGGACCGCCAAGGGATCATCCTGTCTGGGCTGCTGACCTCTTAATGTCCGCTGATTTCTTCTTTGCCCGCCCTTGAGGTTGTTACTTTGCTGCTGTGCAACAAGAGTATCGCTGCTGGACGCAGCTGGTTTGACCTTTAAGCATTGCTGATCAGTCAAAGCTGAGTCGGTTCTCAGCTTCTCTAACGCGACTGCCATCTCGCAGATTTCATCAAGCGTGAGCTTGGGAATGGCGCTGCCTGGAGCTGCTGCGGCTGCTCGTACCTTCTCGTTCTCCTCGATCCTGATCTTCAGCTTCTGTTGAATGTGATGGTCGTTCAGGCCTTTGACGAAAATGAGCACCTTTAGATCGCTGACCTCACACATTGCTAAATTGAATTTTTCACAGCGCATGTTGACTCTGCTCGCAAACTCTTTCATCTTCTGACCTGATTCACGCTCGACTTCGAAAACCCTCAAACGCCGCACGAAAATTGACTCTGTGCGCGCAAACAACGATTTTAATTTTTCCACTGCGACGTTAAACGCTACGTCGGCTTTCGATGCTGGCAAAATTGCGTCGGCGAACTTCTGGTAGTCGATGTCACTAAGCTTTTCAGTCAGCAGGCTGACTTTCTGCGCGTTGGTGAGAGCTGCGGCGTCCTCATCGAAAATTGTCTGATAACGATCGTACCAGCGGTCGAAGGTCAGGTTCTCCTCCGGACAGAACGTGAATTGATTCATGCGCAACGACAGGTCCTTAAAAATTGTTGACGTTGGAATTGCAGCCGGCAGAGAATTTCCAGAATTTGCTCTTCCCACAAGATGTGCCATCAGAGCTTGGTTTTCCGCCAACATTGCTGCAATGCGTTCGTCCGTTTGCCGTTGGCTTTCCGCCGCTCGCTGTTGGTTTTCCGCCGCTCGCTGTTGGTTTTCCGCCAACATTTTGAGAACATCTGCTAAATCCGCCATTTTATATAAATTTCCACTCGCGAAGGAAAAAAAAAGGGAATAAACGAAATGAACTTTAATTGTCTTAAAACACTTTAATTGCGCGAACTCGAATCAGTCCTCGTCGCCACTGTTGTGATCTGTTGAATGGGCGTATCGGGGATATAAATAATACACAGATCACTACTATAATTAATATTTAATGCGGAGCGATATGTACAGAGTTTGACTCCCAGTCTTGAACTGCCGATAGACGGCGCTAGGGGTTTGACATTTACAGCCGTCTCTACCCTCCACCAGGCGGTGCTAGCTACACAACAGTGTTGACTTTAAAAATAAAGAGATGCGTGTTTGTTTCTGATAGTTTCTATATTGAATATTCGTATATGGAGGAAATGTTTTATGACGGCCAATATGATGCGAAATGAAAATAATTTATTTTGAATGATTTTTCTTACAAAAACTTCGAACGAATGAATTCTCTCGGCGAATGTTGTTGTGTTACCTCGAAAAAATACTATTCCCGTTTAGTATTTTTCGAAAATGGGAAAAAATTATCGAAATCTGAAAAAAATGGGCATAAAAAATATTTCAAAAAAGCATTTCAACTAATGTCTAAACTAAGAAATGCTTTCCAAAAACTGATTTTTTGCATCAGTTTTATGAAAAATTACACTGGTCAACACGACTTTTTGCCGTTAAACAAATTATACATTTTCGGTATCTGACAAGCATAAGTATTAACAGAAAAATGTTAAAAATATTTCATTACATCGAATTATCTAAATAAACGACAAAGTATAATTTTTGGCATTAGTATTGGCGGTTTATCCCGTAAAAACTATTCGGTCCCGCTCCGAGCAGCACCGAGCGAATAAAAGAAAAGGACATACATTTCCCACAATATTGACAGCATATTGACGCACTACAGTTAACGGCGTGTGAATTTCTTGTATTTTTTCAGCTCACTATTGCTTATTTTGTAGTTTTTTGTTTGTTAATTTTCATACGTTCTGGTTGGGGTCGCATACTAAATACTTATACCTAGTTTTCATTATGCATCGAAAGTGCTTAAATTCTCTGGACCTCTTTTGTTTTATTTGTCGGGAGTTTACTTCCAATTCCAATCGAGAACGGCCTACGCCGCTAGTAAATACCGCATACAATTTGTACTTTGGTTTCAGTAGTAGTCAGAGTATTAATAAACCTTGGACGCCAAGTTTTTTTTGTTTAAGATGTGTCCTCCAGTACTATAAAGACTTGGGATGCAATATGTCTCTGAAAATTCATTTTCTTGATTCCAATTTAGAGTTTTTCCCTAAAAACTAAGGTGCTGTAAGCGACGAGCACGGGGAGAGATTTCATCAAGACATTATGACAATGGAAAAGAGATATCAAGGAAAATGGTCAACAAGATTGCTGGCAGATTTTTTTGGACATTAAAACGAGATCATCCATCATATTCATATAAAAGAGAAGCAAAACTTTTCAAAAAATCATACGAATAAATTTATTAAAATTAAATATTTAAAAAATTCCTGTTTTTTTTATTTTTTTTTTAAATAAACAGAATTTTCTAAGAAAATGGGTGTTTCTGCTATTTTTTACAGACATATTATAAATAATCTAATACCAGGGTATGAAAAAAAAACATTTGCAAAGAACGGCAAAAATTTTTTTTTTCTTTTTGTTGATCAGTGTTATTGGAATCGCTTTAAAATCGAGTTTTTAGAACTGGCGAATCGACTAACAAAATCGTCGCCATTTTTTCGTCATACACAAGTGTGGCGCAGTTCTACTAGTAGTCTAATTACCTGCTGCAGGCATCCAAACATTAACAGCAGGGAATTGGATGCACAACGGTGATTGATTTTAATATCATGTGTTCATACATTTTCGATTTTGGCTTTGACTGTTAAATTGATGTCATTGATCATTAATTCGATGTACAAATTTTTACCCCATTTGGTATCTGCATTTAATACCCAAAAAAATAATCAAGGTACTGATTTCTATACACAATGTCACAAAATTTCATAACAAGTGCGTACATTTTATGCAATTTTGCTGTATGACATTTTGTATCTAAAAATACTGAACATCTTTTTCTCTGTGTACTAAACGGTAATATTTTCACTTGTTTGAAAAGTAGATATGACCACTCCATGAGTCCCGGCAGTGGCTCCAAAGTAGAAACATCATCATAATCCTCAACGCTACAGCTCTCGAAGAGCCTGGGCCTCCTCAATAGAGGTTTCATAACAATTTCGTCCCTGCTTCGCACATACAGTTTTACATGAATTGGGAACCGCGGATGAGTTAAAACATTTGTAAGGTCTTTACGTTGCAACCCACCAACAGCAGAGGCCGTGATAGCAATCTAGACCGATAATGTCGTTAGCATTCATTTCGTAAAGCAAGTTGAGTGTACTTGAATCACAGCGTGCGACAGTCTGAAATTGAACCACCGACCTCCGGAATACGGGCCAAGTACTTTACCACTTGGACTACGCTGAACCTTAAAGTAGAAACAGATTCCCATTAAAAACCCCCTTTACAGTCCTTAATACAAGGATTCTTTACAGTCCTATTAAGTGACTTTACATACAAGGTTTCGCAACGCTCAAACCACTTCATTTGGATACTACAATGTAACTAAACTGACGTTTTTACTTTCTTCTACGGAGTATAATAAAGTATTGTATTCATGAAAAATTTCGACCTCTTAATTTTGCTTAAAAAGCATTTCCCGATCACTCCTGAGTCGATTGGAGTCATATTTAAAAAATGTCTTTCTGTCTGTCAGTCTGTCAGTCTGTCAGTCTGTCAGTCTGTCAGTCTGTCAGTCTGTCAGTCTGTCAGTCTGTCAGTCTGTCAGTCTGTCAGTCTGTCAGTCTGTCAGTCTGTCAGTCTGTCAGTCTGTCAGTCTGTCAGTCTGTCAGTCTGTCAGTCTGTCAGTCTGTCAGTCTGTCAGTCTGTCAGTCTG
The DNA here is from genome assembly GCA_964034945.1 of Chrysopilus asiliformis. Classification (NCBI taxonomy): domain Eukaryota; kingdom Metazoa; phylum Arthropoda; class Insecta; order Diptera; family Rhagionidae; genus Chrysopilus; species Chrysopilus asiliformis. The sequence goes on from OZ035962.1 coordinate 39,083,673, forward strand.
TCAGTCTGTCAGTCTGTCAGTCTGTCAGTCTGTCAGTCTGTCAGTCTGTCAGTCTGTCAGTCTGTCAGTCTGTCAGTCTGTCAGTCTGTCAGTCTGTCAGTCTGTCAGTCTGTCAGTCTGTCAGTCTGTCAGTCTGTCAGTCTGTCAGTCTGTCAGTCTGTCAGTCTGTCAGTCTGTCAGTCTGTCAGTCTGTCAGTCTGTCAGTCTGTCAGTCTGTCAGTCTGTCAGTCTGTCAGTCTGTCAGTCTGTGTACAAGATTTCTCAAAAACTAATAAAGCTAGCGCCATGAAATTTTATAGGCATGTTGGGTCCTGAAATGGGACGATCCTATCAACTTTTGGTGGAAATCCGTTAACCGGAAGTATCCAAAATGGCGGTTTTTCAAAAATCGCAATTTCGTTTTTCTCGATTTACTCCCAAACTACGCGTTTTTTAGTGGCCTTAAGTATGACAAAACTTGGAGAAAATAAAATTTCCCACACTTTTGTCTTTAGCTACAACTCGATATCTCAACCTGTTATCGAGATAAACCCGTCTTTCCAAAAAAACAGTTTTTTGCGATTATCTCGAAAACTAACGGGTTTTTGCTGACTGAATGTATGAAGTGAATTAATGAGAATGGCATTCTGCACAATTTTGTCTTTTACCGTTATCCGTTATCTTTTACCGTTATTGAGATATTTTCATTAATATGTAAAAAATCATATTTTTGCGAATAATTTGCAAACTAACGGTTTTTCGACAAATCTGTTAAAAGAAAAATTAAAGATGTTAACATTTTCTACATTTTTGCTATTTACCGTAAATTGATATCTTTTACGGTTCTCAAGTTATCTCAAATTTTGTACATTTTTGATATTTTTGAATACACCAAGAATTTATTGGGAGGTCGTCTTAGGTTGACAACGCGACAGGGCTCTAGCGTAAATTGCGCAGGGTCGTAGATTTTGTAGAAGAAAGTTTTGTGTTGACCACAACTGATATTTTAAAGTGGCAAAGGTGTTACGAAAAGCATGTTTTGGGCACCGTATAGCAATAAAATCTAACCTTTAATTTAGCTACTCGGCAAACACCTCCTAGTAGAACTAGAATTTTTTTTCGCTACATGAACATGTTCCTGTCTCGCAAAGGAATCATTTTTTCTCGCTTATCCTATTGACAGCAGTTTTCATGCCTTCCATTGTTTAAAAACATATAACATTGTTTTAATTAATTCTATGTACAGAAGAGTATACAGAAGAGTATAAATCGACGAAGCATAAATTGTCCGAGACGGGGAATTGGCACAAACCTAAACATTTCTAGGAAAAAGCACAAAACTGTTGGTCGAAGAGGAAATGTCATTTCAATTTTATGAAGTCATTAAGTTCTACATCCTTCCTCATATAGGTAAATAGGTATTTTTTCAGGCAATATTTTTTTCTAATATTTGCGCTGTTCAAATGGAAAATCGAAACATAACTCGAAAAATTGTAAATTTTAAATTCTGATTTAAACACAATTCTGGCTTGGGGCAGAATCAAATGTTTGGAATGGAATGGCAAATAACACAGCGTTGTCGGAGAATTGCATTAATTTCTGTGGTCACAAGGAAAAACTGATTAAGTCGAAAAAGCGTGTTTTGAGTAATTTGGGTTTAAAGTTTTGATTACTTTCTGGAAAAAATTGGTTATTCTTTTAAACGAAAAATGTTTTCTAGTTTGAAGTAAACACATTAAAGACTACTTTAAACTCAATCTTAAAATCCAATTTGATTAAAGTGTTATCATAAAAAAGGCGTTTCTTCCATATTATGAATAAGTTTTTCCAAAACCATAGTAAAGCAAAACTGACTTAGGTTATATGGTTTGTGCTCCTCAGAGGGGTACATCATGAAAACCAAACTTTGACAGCATATAGAACTGGATATGGAGAATTCAAATATTCACCAACCTTTAAAGGTACATAACTCGACTTAAGCAGTTTTTCCTTGTGACCACAGATTTTAATCATGCTCCTAATTTTGACAAAACAAAAATTCTTTGTAAGGAAAAAAAAATCAATAAGAGAATGTCGCTAGAAGCATTGCACATATACACCAGTAAAAACTCAATAAATAAGAGAACAGACACAGAGAATATAAACGAAACATATTGCGCTCTTTTAGAACGGAAAAAAACGGTTTGAATTGACAATAATATAAAATAAATTTTCAAATTTTGATAAGGACAGATGTTTCCGATGTTTATTTTAATCTTTTTTATGTATTTTTGTATTAATTTATTTTTATGTACGTTTGTAAAAGTTTTTTATTGTTTAAATTTCAACAACAAATATTGTGAGTACAAAAAAGTTGTTAATTAGAGTTCATTATTATAAAGGTGTATCATAGATCCAAGCACTCCTGAAGAAGCCTAGCGCCACCAGGCGAAACGTCGGGGCATTAAATATAATAATGTTCAACATATAATTGGAGTTTTAATCCAGACCGTATAACCCGAGAAGACTTAACGTATTAGAATTAAAAACGGTCGAGAATATAAGATAATCATGTTTAAGAGATCTTTCATTCCGCGAACAACAAGACTTTGGACCATCCGATGTGATCCCCCCGGACTATGACCTGCAGAAGTTCAAGGAAAACATAAACCGTCGCGTCGTCTCCTTTCGTTCTTCCGACCATCCTGAACTGTGCTTCGACATTAAAGATTCTGTCCCTAAACTCTGGCTGAAACTATAAAAAAACTAAGTGTTGAGAATTTAAACTGCATAAATAGTTTCTTTAAAAGCATAAATAGTTTCTTTCTTTAAATGATTAATATTATCGAAAGCTTTTCTAAAGTTCACCAGCGTCAATATACTGAAAAGACCTTGATCTAAATCCTGCCTAATATTCTCAGTAACATCTAGAATTGTGCCTGTGATATTATTCTGCTTCTTGAAACCAGACTGACATTTGTACACGATCGTGACATCTTTTAATATTTCATCTTTAATAATTATTTCTAATATCTTCGTTAAACACGATAAAACACTGATAGGTCTGTAGTCATTTGCATCCACTGGACAATTCTTTTTAGGAATTGGAATAATTTTAGCAGTTTTCCATGGGGTCGGAAACTCAGATTGCACAATCGTTCTATTTATTATAAATACACTGATATCACCAATAACTGGAAATAAAAGTCTTACAAATCTGAGAGATATTAAATCAATACCCACTGCACTTGATTTAATATTATAGAGCGCAGATAAATCAGAGACAGACAACTATCTAATTTCTCCTCATAGTCAAAATTAATTTAAATTTAATAGATATTTTGGCAATCAAGTTAACTTATTTAGAAAAATTTGAAATTGCTTGTCATTTTTCTATTCAAAAAATGAAAACTGGTTAAATATTTCGTACTTTAAACAATATTGTGCTTGGTTTCAGTCAACAATCATACAGGTAAAAAATTTCGCATTTGAGTTCGTTAATATTAAAACTTATCAACGAGTACTACTTTGGGTAAGAACTTTTTTGAACATTTTTTCACTTAATTTTTAAATATTAAAAATATACTCATTTAGATTCAACTGGAAACACAATCAATTTATTAGCAATGGTCTTTTTTGGTATATTCCTTTTTGTGGTTATAGCAACTATAATATACGCAATGTGGGTTCTCTAGATACAAAATAAAACCAGTTTTAAAATGTTTACGAATTTCTAGTAAACGAAGCTCTAAATTGCCCAATGATTTAAAATTTTTATTTTCGCGAGAAGAATTAAAAACCGTGAAGCATGAACACTCAAGCCTTGTACAAACCAATGGTATTCTTGCCACCAAGATTAAAAAACTGAAACTACAAAGAAAATGGTTAATTCGACAACTTAAAGAAATTTATTACAACGCATTAACAACAAATCAGTTTAAATTAGAAAACATAGATCTAAACGCTTATTGCAATGAATGTGAACAGAAATTGGGAATTACTTTAAATCAAAAACCAATTAGCAAAGATGTAACTCATAGCGAAAGTGAATGGAACAACTTTGTATATAAATCAAAAGACATTGTTCCGGAAATCAGTCAAACGTCATCAAGTTATATTATAAACCGTTATTTCAATCGTGTAAAAGTTATTGATGGTATAAAACGTCGATTAAAATTTGACGAATTTGAAAATGAAGATAGCCCCGATTTTAAATATAACTTATGCTACAATGACATTAGTTCTAAACTTGACGACATTAAGGAATTAGATAATCGTAAAAGGAATTTTTTTACGGAAAGCTATAATGACCTAACAACAAAAATGGTTAACCAAATAAAAATCGTCACCACGCATCAATTAATAAAAGCCAAGGGACTTTGTTCACCCGCTGTAAGCTACTAATTATGTAGATATGTAACAACTATATATGTAAAAACTATATAATATTTGAAAATAAAATCAGTTTTATTCTCAAAACATTATAGTTTTGTTTTTTAGGAAAATATATTCAACTTTAATTTAAAAGATCCCCCCAGTTTTTTATATTGAGTTGATTATTTTTATGTTATGTTCAACTTAACTACAGGCAGAGTTTGAAAATGCACACTCATGAGTACTGCTAATTTAGAAATGCTCACTCATGAGGCAAATGACTAGTCAAAAATTCTTACTCATCAATGAGCATTGGAAAATTCTATGGGTAGAGTAGGAGCGGGCATGTTGAATTACCGGGCATGTTGAATTATTGCCAGATTTAAAAAACCTACTCAGTCAATTTTTTTGAAATTTTAGTATGTTGTTAGTACTGATGTCCTCTACTTGCCATAAAATTTTCATAGCGATATCTTATTTATATCGTAAGTGAGAGGAATATGTGTCTTTTTGGCTCTAAAAGTAAATTTTATACTATACAGTTATTTACCCATTTCTCATATAAATTTTTCTCAATCTTCAAATTTTTGTATTAAAAGTGTTGTGCAACACCTTTTAAATAAAAAAAACCTTGTGGAACATTTAAATTTATTGTTTTTGTGATTTTTCTAAGAGAAAATATCAAAAAAGTGGATTGCGGGTAAGTTGAATAACGGCTTGGCGGGCAAGTTGAATCATTTTTTTCTTACGTATTTTTTTGTTTTTTTGACGTTTGTTTCACATTTCCTTTGTTCTTTTATCAATTTTTGTTTGTTTCTTGATGATTTTTTACATTTCTTATAAAAACGCAGCAGGAAAACAATCAAAAATTGGTCCACTAAAAAAACCAAATAAGCGATTAACTAAATTGTAAATTTCATTTTTTTTCTCATATTTACATTATATAATGTATATTAAAATTAAAATACTTTATTTCATTCTTTTTTTTCTTAAGAAATAACGTTTTTTTCATTCTTAACCCTTTCAGACCCACTGTATACGAATGTGTTAGGTGACGTAATAAATACGTTTATATTTCGGCTCAGACTCAAAATTTCGCTCAAAATCCCAAAAGCAGTGATCGTGTTACCTTTTGTCGAGAGCTTCTATCCCTTTCAGACCCAAAAATTTTTTTTTAAATTTTTTTTGTTATTCTGGTATTGAATTATAATAGTATAGCAATTTTTGTAGCAATCGGAAGAAAAAAATTTTTGGGTCTGAAAGGGTTAAGTATGAAAACTTACAATTATTCAACTTACCCGCACCACTTGCAAATCGGCGGGCATGTTGAATCAAACATTTAAAAAAATTTCTTCTATTAAATGTAGTCAAGGAATCCCTCTATCGAATGGCTTAACCATTGGAGCGATATGTGTAAGTGAGAGGTGTGCGCTACAACCTAAATTCTAAAAAGTAATTCAACATGTCCGGTCCTACTCTACTCATAAGCATGAGTATTTGAAAATTTTCTATTGTTCTGAACACATCAGGAATATTGTTAACTCCTTCAACCAAGCAAAAGGAAGGGTGGAAAGAGTACGGGTTGTGTAAAAGTTGGTTGGAGGAAAAAATTCAAAAAAAAAAATCGCAGAAAATTTCCCAGCAAAACACCGTTGTTTTAAAATCAGCAAAACACCGTTGTTTTTCCAGATAACCGCAAAAAAACTGATTTTGTTGAAATTACGGTAGGGGAAACTGGGGCACATTCGGCAAAGGGGCACGTTCGGCATTGCCATTTTCAGTATCAAGAATGCTTCAGAAAGGAGCGATCAAATACGTAAATGCACAATAATGCAATAACTTGAATTTAAATAAAGTCTGAGAGTTCTATTTCGGCGCTCAGAAGAGCAAGAGGTATTTTTGTGTTTTTCGGAAGTTTGATGTAATTTTCCCAAGCAGGTACGTAAGGAATTTTTGAAGTCAATTTCGTCCGACGCTTAAAAAATTTCGCGCAAATAGCATTTAAAAACATTAAGTTTCAATCCCGAAAGTAGAATGCCCTTTAATTTACAGTATTTTAGATAAAAAATCTGAAAACATTTAGCTGACACTTTTGGGGCACATTCGGCTTTCGTGATTTTAAGAAGTGAGATTGAATACATCCGTGATTTTAAGAAGAGAGATTGAATTTAAATTACTAAATTTAAATTATAGATTGAATTTAAATGAATCCTGTCGGCACATTTCGATATTCCACATAATATATTTTTAATATAAATTTCGATAACTATTTCGTGAAATAGGATTTTTCAATCATTCTTGTATGTGATATGTAATGAATTTTTATTTTTTATTTTATTTTAAAGAATTAATAAAATGAATTCAAATCTAATAGTCTTTCAATTAGTAAAATCAAACAAATAACGTATATTCGCCGAATGTGCCCCTTCAAAAGCCGAATGTGTGCCGGGTACATTCAGAAAAATGGCCTCCTTTTTAAAATTAGTAAAAATCGTATATTTCTTTAGAGCCACAAAAAAAATCTATTTCCTATTTAATAGTAAAATAATGAAAGTTTTTACAAATTTTCAAGATTTTCAAATTCATCAAACGAATTTGGCAGGAAATGACTTTGAAAAAAACCTGCCGAATGTGCCCCAGCTTCCCCTATATCTCGATAACGGCCTGAGATAAACAGTTCTAGTAACAGACAAGAGTATTAAGAAACTTTACTGTCTCCAAATTTTGTCAGATATTAGACTGCTGAAAAATGCGTAGTATTGGTGAAAATCCGTTACTTTAGTTATTTACGGCGGACGGATTTGATAGAATCGTGCCCCTCCAAGACCATCCAAGACCAAACATCCCTGTAAAAATTTCATAGCTCTAGCTCTATTAGACTGACTGACTGTCAGTTTCACACGGGCAATTAAACAAACCATTTCATATTGGATACATTTTTTAAAATCAAATTCCACTATTAATTGCACATATCGGTCTTAAAACCACATTTGCAGAAAGCGGAACATCAAAAGCATCACAAAACAAGATCGCATCGATTTGACAGCTACATGTCTCGTTCAGTCTGCCCTCCTTGTTTCGTTAATTCTTCGTCAACCGATTAGAGCGAAACATACCAATATTAAAAAACGGTCTATTTGACAAACAGATGTTAAGGCCCAACCAAAGTCCTTCCGATCCGTTCCGTTTCGTTTCCGTAAAAATGTATCGAACGGAGACCTGCCTATAGTACGACCGCTCCGTTTCGGAATCTGACACTTCGACCACTGTTTTGATTGTGTCTTTTGATGGAAGTTGAAAATTGTTAAATAAGCAATATTGAAGTAAAAAGTCAGTTCTGGTTTATTTTGTAATTTAAAATATAATAATTCAAATATATGAATATATTAGGTTAGGTGCGCGTGTCAAGTTTAGGGTTTGAGGTTATGCAATCCGTTTGAGATGGATTTTTGCGAACTCTTCCGTTACGTTCCGCTCCGTTTCGCAGACTATGCGTAGCAACGTTGTTGGTCGTATGTTCAACTTTGAAACGGAACGAATCGGAAGGACTTTGGTTGGACCTTAAGGGTCACATCTATAAGTTTTCCATCAGACGAAACTGTTACGGTACTCGTCAGTTTTCCATCAGTTTTTTACATCTAGTTAAGCGTTCAGATCTATCAGTTGTGGCTGACAGTTTTTTGTGAAAAGTTTCTATTCATTTTGATTGCAGATTTTAAAAAATGCGGGTGGATAATCGAGACAGAGCGTGTTTATGCATTATTATTGCATTAAGTTTAAAAAATAAAATTTGATTCTGTTCTTATGCGATACGACTGACGCGAACGTGCACACCAATCAGTTGGGTGTCAGTTTGTTAGAAAAACTGATCTGCCCAAGAATTTTTTCGTGGTTGCCCATCAGTCGTCTAATTTTACGTTCACACCAATCAGTTTCCCAAAAACTGAGGGAAAACTGACAGATGTGGTCCTTACTTAAGTTATTCGAAGCGAACTCATGATTGTATCATCGTCAAAGTCGTCGTTTTAGCCAAAATCGTGAATTTTGCCTCGCGCCGTAGTGCCAGAGCGCGAAACATTCAAATGAAAAAAGGTAAAAGTGAAATTTAGCAATAACAAGCATGGTGGTGGTAAAAAAAAGATAATTTGATTAACATGAGTTGTTGAAAATAAATGTATTCTATTAGCGTTTTGTAATTCAATGATTCCCAAATTGAAACTTGTTGTGGTTCAAAAGACGTCCACTGTGACGCTTAATACTTGCCACGTTTTCCACTTAGCGATGGGCGACGATGACGGTAACGCTGTCATGTATTTGGGGTAAAAAAATTTCTGCTGCTGTATGTGAAATTCTTTTGTGTTTTATCTAGAGAAACTTTAATCTAGAGAGTGGACATTAGCACTTAATCCAATTAGAAAAGTCTATTAGGCCAGTTAGAACAGAATGTTCTCCAGATTAGAACAGTCTGTAAACATTTTTTCAATTTATTAAAACTACGAAATTCCAAATTTTTTTGACACCTTAGACATGAGTTTTTTACTTATATTAACCGATTCCAGTTATTTTGGCCATTATTTATAATGAATCAAAATTTCTAACGTTTTTCACAATTGTTTTTCAGCTTGGCGACCAGTTTCCGATGTCGCATTGTCCAATCTCTAAATTATAGGCTCTCTAGTTTTACCAAGCAGCATTTTTCATTTCACTACTACTGCCGCTTGTTCTGTTACGACTTAATTCGGCCTTGATCTGTTTCGGGTTTACAGAGAATTTTGCCAACTCGAGTAAAGTGAATTTCTGATGCAATACTTTGAATTCGATTTTTATGTAAAAATCTCTGTATTGCCGTGTAATTAATTAGCTAAATTATAGAAAAACAACAAGGAAAATGTCTGAGGACGACGCAGTAAGTACAAATTCACTTAAAATCTAAGAATTCCAAAAGGTTTTCCCGTGCATGCTTTATTGGTAATTGGTTGAGGTTATGTACCCCAGTTCTCAAATGACGAATTTATTTCAATTTCTAGAATTTCGATCCGACTTTGATGAAAAAGAAGAAAAAAAAGAAGCCGGCTTTCGATTTGGACGCCACACTAGACCCGGATGACCCGATTTCGGGCAATGGAACAAATTCAATCGGAGATGCTGATGGCGGAGGCGCAGATCTTGGTATGAATGACTTTGATGATACACTGGACTTAGAGAATTTTGGCAAAAAGAAGAAGAAAAAGAAGAAACCGTTTAATTTGGAGGAGCTGGACAATGCTTTGCCAACCGATGATCAAAAAGCAGATGACGCAGTCCCAATTGATGGTACTGGCGAGGATGGAAACGTGGAAGAGGACTTCGATTTAGATATGGATTTCTCGAAAACGAAAAAAAAGAAAAAGAAGAAGAAGGATCTGGATGAACTCGTAGCAGAAAATATTGACGATGAGAAATCGGAGGACAAGGAGAATGGTAGGCCACAAATGTTTTAAATATTATTTACAATTTTGGTTGTTTCACAATACATATTCGTAAGTGGCCAAAAAAAAAGCGTATAAACGACTACTCGTAATTTTCACACTTAAGAATCTTTTAAATTTACCCAAAAAGTAATTATTCTACACAAATACTGATTCCCCACTTGAAAACAAAATATTTTCAAAGAAATATTTCATTTACATGCCTTACCGATACGGATTTGAGTATTTGTGACTTCGGTAATATAATATTTTTCCCAATATAATTAGGATACGAACGTATTTTATCAAAATGTATTAATTGAAAAAATTTTCTTTTTAGTCGACGAGAATAGTTCAACATGGGCTGGTTCCGATCGAGACTACACATATGATGAGCTCTTGAAGCGAGTCTTTGAGATCATTTTAGACAAAAATCCCGATATGGCTGGTGGCCGAAAACCCAAATTCGTGATGCGACCGCCACAGGTGTTGCGTGTCGGCACGAAAAAGACATCATTTGCAAATTTTACCGACATTTGTAAAACATTGCACAGACAACCGAAACATTTATTGGACTTTCTGTTAGCTGAGTTGGGTACTAGTGGCTCGATGGATGGCAATCAGCAGTTGATAATTAAGGGAAGATTTCAGCCGAAACAAATTGAAAATGTCCTTAGACGATATATCAAAGAGTATGTAACATGCCATACATGTCGATCACCAGAAACAATTCTGCAAAAGGATACCCGTATATTCTTCCTTCAATGTGAATCGTGCGGTTCAAGGTGTTCGGTGGCGAGCATCAAGTCCGGTTTCCAGGCTGTTACTAGCAAACGTGCTGCTATTCGTGCTAAGACCGCCTAAACAATTCATACAACAACAAAAATCCCAAAATTCATACATATAAAAAAAATCTCTCACGAGTACACCCACAACATCTGTATATGCAACCAACAAGTACCGAATTCAGTCGATTGTATTTAAAGAAATTTTCAACTTAGTTTTACACACATTGAAAACAAAGTTAAGATCAATCTTCGTTTGTTTTTCTGTATTGTTTGCATAAGACTTTCTTCTAATCTTATACATGATCAATTTAAATAATTATACTTTTTATTTTATTTACGTGAGTTTATTCAATCATATTTAATGTATTTTTTTCTATGATCCGATGTGAAGTGAATGATGATCATTTGGCTTCTTATCAAAGTTTTTTTTACCATGAACTGTTAACTTTGTATAAAATAATAAATTGAAGGGAAATTTAGATGGAATTATTCAAACTTAACAAGTTATACAATGAGTTTTAGAATATTATTACAAAAACAAAGCTGACTTCATGTAACTTATATTTGACCGACTAACAAGTTGAAGAAAATCCCTATTCGACCAAAACTGATTAAACAGACCCACTCTTGTGCATACGATATAAGAGTCTTTTCTTGGTAATTTGGGTTCGCTAAATCCGAATCTGGCAGTAGTTTGGTATCAGATCTATTTTTTCAGATATGAAGGATTGTTGATTTCCAAATTATAAATACTTAAATCTATAAATTGATTTAAATATTTTTCATATCGGAAAAAAGTAGAGCTGGTACTACTACCAAATTCGGATTTAGCGACCCCAAATTACCCAGAAAAGACTGAATGAATGTCGGCAAGTTGGATCAGTTTTAGTCGCAAAACTGATTAATGTTCCACTGAAATTTCCCAACTTATTCCTCCACGGTATATTTTCCCTATACCATCTCGTGCAGCTGCACGCGTGCACGACTTATTCCTTGAGCCTTCCCGTTTTCGTACAGTAAAGTTTAGGAATTCCTTCATTCCGTGGAATGATTTACCATCCGATGTGTTCCCTCCGGACTATAACCTGCAGAAGTTCAAGGAGAACATAAACCGTCGTCTCCTTTTGTCCTTCCGACCATCCTGAGCTGTGCCTCGGCATTAAGGGGTGTTCCTCTAAGCGCTTGGCTGAAACTAAAAAATAAATGAAGATTTCCTTCGACTAGTTAGTCGGTCGAAAATAAGTTACATGAAGCCACCCCAGATTGAATACATAATAAAAACATCTTATTACCATAATAAAAGTATTTCAATTTTTCTAAATTATCCCTGAAGAAAATTGTAAAAGCTTACAATTGTGATGGGTTGTAAAAGAAAAACTAATGTCTCATTACCTAATCGTGGGACCCTATCGCCGAATACGATATTAATGGTTCAACCAGGGGCCTATTCCACAAAAGTACAAGACTTGTTTTGGTAGCTATTTTTCACGAATTGTAGGACTTGTAAATACATTTTCATTTCTTAAAATGCAATTTATAAATCACAAGTACAAATTCAGAGTAATTTTACAATTCGAAATGTTTCCACAAGTCTTTTTTTCTGTTCCTCAACACATTTCGGCAAGCTTACAATTACAAGTGTTTTTTTTTTTTTTTTTTTTTTTGGAAAATTGTGAGATAAAATAACGCTTGTAGTCCAATACCGTTCCACAAAGACATTTTTTTGCAGGAATCTAATTACAATTGTTAGAAATATTTAGCAGTGTTCAAACGCCTCTAAAAGTGATCACAAATGTATAAAAAATGGATACGGACAGTAGCAGTAGTAGCGAAAATGAAGCTAATATGCAATTAACAACCCGTCGCAGAAGAATTTATTGTCTTAGAATAAATTTCAACTTAACTTCTGTGTTTGGATTCAACGAAAAATTTCGTTTGAACGCAGCAACAAAAAATTGATACAATTGTATAAATCGAAATTGTGAAAATGTAAAGAAATAAAACCGACTTTAAAAAAAAAACTGAAAAGAGAAAAAAGCACTAAAAAGAAAAAAATAATTTAAAACTATGTCCATTAATAGCGCATTTAAAATTCGGCTTTTTTGGAGTGGCGTTAAATTTACACTAAATAAAATCGTTGTAAAATTTCTATTGTCAAGTTTCGCACAAAATCAGTTTGTACATGGAGACAAAAAATAGGATAGATTTCTACAAAAAATAGTAACATATGAGACAGTGGGCTTTTTTATAGCGATTGCTTAAAAATAGGGAATCCAATTTGGGACATAAAAGAACTTAGTTTTGGTGCTTCTAAGAGCCGTGTCTATAGGTAATCTGTTTGACAACAAAATTTTTGGAGTCGATCTTAGTTCTTAGTTAGTCTTAAGGGTTAGAAAGTATGTAAACGATTAGCCTTAAGGGTTAGAAAGTATGTAATTTATTTTAGTTGCAAATTTAACGCCACTCCAAAAAAGCCGAATTTTAAATGCGCTATTAATGGACATAGTTTTAAATTATTTTTTTCTTTTTAGTGCTTTTTTCTCTTTTCAGTTTTTTTTAAAAGTCGGTTTTATTTTTTTTAGAAAATTTTTTTTTATTTCGAACGTTTTTAGTTTCAATTTTTAATATAGGTAAAATTACAAAGGGTTTGAGGGGATAAGTCCGCAGATGAGAAATATATAAAAGAATCTTCCAGATATTGTACTGAACACAATACAAAGAATTTTACTCGATATCCCAAGCAGGGAGGGGTTTGAAGGGGTAGGTTAACACGGGGGAAATATATAAAAGAACCTTCCTTGTGTTGTACTGAACACAACGTAAAAACATAACAAAAGCTATAATTGCCAGCAATTATTGGAAACCCGTATGGTGGTTTCAGGGAACAGTTGTATCAAAATTCCACTTTGAAGTGAATTTTTTTTTTTAAAATTACTCTGTGTAATGTTTTATTACTCTATTCTTCATACTAATTTTGGTTTTCTAACTTACTATACATTATAAGTAATTATTTACAATATATTTTTTAACTACTGCGAATTAAACTTTCTCAGTCAACAAAAACAATTTTTTTAGTGATGCATTGTTTTTGTAGTTCAGCAAGGGCACGGGAAGCCGAAAGTTATCTTGCCAGAATGGGAATTGGGAAAGGTTATGTTAGTTGGTAAAGGGAATTAATGTGAAATACAATAGGTTTTAGAAAAGGTGTAGAAAAAATACATGAATTGGTTAAAATTGTTAATATAGTTATATTATGAAAATAAATCTGTTGTATTTCTGCATATACATGTTATGTGAATTAACTACTAATACTAATTTTTTTTATAATTTTTTTTTGTTTTTTTTTTTTTATGTTACTACTACAATACTTGTTTCCCTACTTATAGTAAACTACATTCAATAAACTACTAGCATACCAATACATTTTTTTTGTAAAGTGTATTTGTCTGTTTGTTACCAATATATAAACTTGACTTCTATGTTAGTTTCAAAAGCAACAAAAACAAATAAAGAAATAAACTTTTATGCCTAAAACATTAAAGGAACAGGAGCATCAACAAAGTTAAATTACACAAAGAATTTTGTAGGATTATATTACTATATTAAGTGCTGGTTGAATTTATAACAATCTGTATAGCGTCGTGAAAACTATAAACCTCTTCAAAAGTATCTGCCAAAATTGAAGATGTATCTAAATTGGAGAAACACCAGTCGATTTGGGAACCGCAGTTAGTGGTCGAAACTCTTTGGTCTAACAAACTTCGTAGACTCAAATCGCCAAGTTTTTTGCTCATCACATCATTATTATTGATACTACGATCTTGATTAAAATCTCCCAAGATAATCATTTTTCGATTGCAAGAAAAGGGTATCCGCAATACATGTTCTAGCTCTTGTACAACGCGTGTTTTTGAAAAACGTGGACTTTTATACAAGGCTAGGAATAATATGTCATGAAATTCAAACAAAACATATTGGAAAACATGATTATTTTCACAGATTTGTTGTACTTTTACAACATTGATGAGTGAGGCAATTGAATTCTTAGCAAAACAGAGTATCCCATTGTGTTTTCTCATATTTTGGCCTCCGCTGTTATCTAACCTAGCGACAATGGAATATTGATCTAAGTCATACTCCTCATTGGGCAATGTCCAAGTTTCTACAAAACATAGGATATCGAGTGACAAAACTAAATTGTTGCATTTAATATCATCGATGTGTTTGTGTAAGCTTTGGACGTTATGAAATAAAACGTTAAGTTTATTAAGGAATTTATCTTTAAAACTTGCAAAATGGGGCGTTAGAAGTTTTTCTGCATTCAAAGATACTAACTCTGTAGAAACGGGATCAGAAGCTGTAGGAGATTTTGGTGATTTGAATTTCCCGATTAAAAAGAGACCAGAAGCTTTTGTTGCTCGGCTACATGCCACATACAAATGGGCCCGTGTCATACCAGGGGTTAAATGAACGGCAACGTTAACATAAGTGGATCCCTGACTTTTGTGGATAGTAATAGCTTCGGCTGGGACGACCGGAAACTGGGACCTCTCAATTACGACTCGATCATTGGATTTGTATTGAAAACTTTTAACTGATTTTTCTATTGGAGTCCAATTTAAGTTTTCAGAATGTGTTCGTTTAGAACGCCCGTCTTGACCGATAGATAATTCTTCGAATTGAATCCATAAGCGAATTGGCACGCGAGCACCATTTCCGAGAACCCCGAAATCTATATCCATTAACTGCCCTGTTGCGCCATTAACTAACCCATCAGCAGTATTGATATTTACTGTTATCATATACTTGGCGGTTTTCTTTAACAGGAGTTTCGATGGCAACCCAAGAGTCTCAGAAGTTTTTAATTCTTTAGCCCGATCTGCGATCTGGTTTCGCGAATTTTCCGGAATTGGCCCTTTGACTTTGTCCTCGGCCTCTGAGATTACAGGATCCGATTGGATTAAGTTTAATCTACACGTATTGAATTCATTCACATCGTCGTTTGATTTGAATAAATGTATGGCCTCCTGAGGAACTGCTGCGGGGGTGCATTCTCTTGACTTGAAAAGCGCTATATCAGTACTTGTCATTTTCCCAAGCGCCATGTTATTGAGGGCGGTAGCGAAATTTAAATCATCCCTTTGTCGCATTATTTTAATGAGTGGGAAAAATTTAAAAAGATTCCACAATGTTGATCCAGCTACAATGCCATACACATCATTTCTGCTAGATTGAAACACCCATCTATCCCCAACAGGAGCAAGTTGTCTTAGATCTCCAAAAACTATAACAGATTTGCCACCAAATAGAGATGTACTTCTAAAAATCTGCTTTAATCTGGAATCAATGTGGGATAGCATTTTGGCACCCACCATTGATATCTCGTCGATTATAATTAATTGAAGATTTTGGAGCTTTGAATAAATTGTATTAGCAATGTCGCTGCTAAGGGGCCTAATTTCCGAATGTGATTGGTTGATGGGTAAAGAAAAGATAGAATGAAGAGTAGCTCCATTTATATTAAAAGCAGCTTTTCCGGTAGGTGCGCATAAAACGACCTTGACATCATCAGGGTTGGCTCCAGGTCGCGAATTAAGTCGTTTGGTCAACGCATTATAGACTGCAGTAATTAGTCTACTCTTTCCTGTCCCAGCACCCCCGCTAACAAATTCATAAAAGTTTGTTCCATTTTTTACGTTATGTAAAACGTGGTTAAAATAGAGCCTCTGCTCGGTATTTAATGATCGAATAATTTGGGAAAAGTCTAGATCGGAAATGAGTGGTGGCAATTTTATTACACGGGTTTCGCTATCCTGGGGAATATTATCATCTATTATTCGTATATTAGGGTCCACATTTGGGATTTGAAAGGGGCGAAGATCCGGATCGTCGTCATTCTGAATTTCTTCGGTATTTTCAAGAAAGCTTTCATTTTGTGCAGCGATTAGGGCATTGTCAAGCTCATCGTCATTCTCAAAACAATTGAACTTGCGACGAACAGTATTAATCGCAATGAGATATTGTTGACAGAGAGTTTCACAATTTCGCTGCAAAATATCACGTTCTTCATTGCGCCAAGGCAAGAAAAGCATGACCTGTTCTCGAAAATAATTATCGCGTTCCTGAATCATTTTATATCTGCGATACCGAATGACACAGGGTTTGGTTCTTTTTCGTAAGAATCCGCTGGAATCCTTAAGCCGTAGTGGCGCGCCGGTAACTTCCTCATTTCCTTCTCCATCATCATTATTGGGATTTGATGAACGGACAGATGAAAATTTATAGTATGCGGTGACTTCAGCAAGAGATATATTTTCGAGGGAGTCGGGACGCTGTACATAGTGGTCCAGTAAATTTGAGACGAAAATATCAGTTGAATCTTGCGGTAGTTCTCTCAACTGGTTTTGAGACTTAACAATACGGACACGTTCATTTGGGGGACTGGTGTTAATAAACTCAACCGCATTACTACTTTCTGACATCCGAATGCCGAGAATATTATATACTGCTTCCTGAGCTGAGATTTCTAGCCCATGAATAAATTTATTCCCTAGATGTTGGAGTTTTTGTTTCACAGTGTAATTGCCGCTTGAAATCTCGTCCATAACTTCCCGCATAAGTTTGGAAACTCCTTTGTTAGATTTGTTAATATAATTAACAATATAACCGCAACAAGCATAAGCATCCATTACAAACTGTATATCCATGTTTGCTCTGTGCAAACTTAGAATAGAAGGATTGTATGCGTTCAGCATAATTGCATCTAAAGATCTTTTAAGAAAAATTGTGGGCTTTTTTAAATTTGCCCGAAGCGCCGAAATATAAGAATCTCTAGACATTTGAATATTTCCTAGAAACGTATCGAATGAGCAACTGGGAATGGACGTGGTTTTTGCTGCTTCATTCAAATATTCTCTAATTTTATTAAAATTTTCGTTATGAGTACTAGAGATTTCAGAATTGTCGAGTGGAGTAAGAATAATGGTTTTATCCATTGGAGGATATGGCATGCCGAATCGACAAAACTTCTGTCCTCTAATTTCCCTTAAACAGGATCTCGCGTGAGAATGCTTCTGGTAGACTAAGTATTCTGCCAAATCACTGTTCTGGGTGGCCGTAGAAATATGAGTATCAATGAAATTCTCTACAGATGGGTAAGTGGATATATCAGAGAGATTAAGACTTGGGGCATTATGAAGCCAGTACAATCCATGGACATGGGGAGAACCACGGTGTTGGAATTCAACACGAAAATAATAATTGATTACATGGGAATCACCAAAAATTACTCCCGGTTGCTTGAAAAGTTTGAACAGAGCGCGAAAGCGATGATCAAAATATCTCGAACACGTGACTGGATCTGATCTAATGAGTCTAGCTTTCGTACTGAAATCTAAGTTTTCTGCATCACTAGGTGAGATCTCCCTCTTATCAATGACTTTAGACAATATACAAAGGAGTTCGGACCACTTTGTTTCGGCAGCCGTGAGGGTGATGAAAAAAGTGGGAATTCCAAATTGCCGAATCATAGCAACAACTTTTTTCTTTTCAGATTCCCAATGGGATGGGGACGATCTTAAATTTTTAAAAATTTTATAACCTTCGTCGTGCTGTATTAAATTGTCAACGTGGCTATCATTAACCAAATCTCCAGCTGTGTGGGAACGACTACCGCGACTCTTTTTCCTTAGGCAAATTGAAATAGAGTTTTTGATAGAGATAAGCTCGTTTTTTTTGTACGTATAAAAGATCTTTTCATTTGTAGTACATCGACGATCATACCGTCGAATTTCGGAACGTGCGATTTTGCTATAAGTTAAATTTGTTAGTCGAGGTTGTCCACAATATATGGAGGGGAAAGATAATTCTTCTGCATGTCTATCGAAAACTAAATCGACCGGTCTTTGACCTTCACCAGGAGCTAGGGCAATATTTTCCAGTGGAATATTTTCGAGAAGGGTCTCTTGACCTCCCGGGTTGAGATTTTCAGGATCTAATTGGTCAATATTGTCGATATTTTCTTCAATATTTCTATCCAATAGAGTATTGACAATTTCTCTGTCTTGTTGGGTAACCGTAAAGGTTGCTCTATCATCAGGATTAGGATATTGCTGTAACCAATTGTCCGACAAGGTCACACCATCTTCAATATATAGGGGTTGCCTTATCAAATATTGAATTGCGGCAAAAACTTTGGATGGACGAATGCTTTCGACCAAAAAACTATGGGCGTATTGTAATCTACGCTTTAAGTGAACCTGAATAACGTGGGTGTTATCAAAAGTTCTAGGAAGTGCACTAACTGTTGTGTTGAGGGAAATGGGAACATTGACACAAGCCCCTTTTAACCCGCACTGTCGGTCACAACCTAAGGCTCTGATTTGCATAAAAGGAATTCGGGGGGCTATTAACCGTTGTTCTAGGCACTCCAGTCCTTGCAGACATTCGGGTATCACAGGAAAATCAAGACCATTTGCTAGGCAAATATTCGGAATGTGTCCACTAATAATTCCCCTATGGCAGTTTTGGCAGAAAGTATATGCATCGGTTTGACTAGGGAATTTCTCGGATAGATAAAATGTTTTGACAACGAATTCTGGATTATTTACGTGTTTCCGAATAAGTGGTTGTTTTTGAATTTTTTTAATGTCAGACGGAAACCATAACCCCCCGCAACATATACAAATGTCGGTTGGACCTTGCTTTATTATTTCAGAATAATTTGTAAAAAAGCGTTCCCGATTCCGGTTTCTTTCACCTTGCAAATATTCTTCACGTTGCTCAGGTTCCATTATGGCCCGCGATGCGATGTTACGACGGGACTGCCTCACGTTTTCTTCCTGACGATTGCTTGGTGTATTCCTATGACGTCGAACCCTCTCGTTTGACAAAGTTACACGGCGAGATGTGATTCCGCGTATAGTTTCACGACGCGTTATTTGGGAAATAGTATTGCTACGTTGTTCTTGTCGCCTCCGGACCCGGTCGGAGCGTCTGAGTACTCTAGCCGCAGTGTTACGTTCTTGTTCCCCTTCACGATATTCAGGATCTTGGCGCCTACGGGAATGTTGCGCGGTATTACGTCCCTGTTCCCGATCACGATATTCATGGTCTTGGCGCCTTAGGGAATGTTCCTCGGTATTACGTCCCTGTTCCCGATCACGATATTCATGGTCTTGGCGCCTTAGGGAATGTTCCTGGGTATTACGTCCCTGTTCCCGATCACGATATTCATGGTCTTGGCGCCTTAGGGAATGTTCCTCGGTATTACGTTCCTGTTCCCGATTACGATATTCGGGATCCTGGCGACTGAGGGAATGTTGCGCGGTATCACGTCCCTGTTCCCGATCACGATATTCAGGATCTTGGCGCCTTAGGGAATGTTCCTCGGTATTACGTCCCTGTTCCCGATCACGATATTCATGGTCTTGGCGCCTTAGGGAATGTTCCTCGGTATTACGTCCCTGTTCCCGATCACGATATTCATGGTCTTGGCGCCTTAGGGAATGTTCCTCGGTATTACGTTCCTGTTCCCGATCACGATATTCGGGATCCTGGCGACTGAGGGAATGTTGCGCGGTATCACGTCCCTGTTCCCGATCACGATATTCAGGATCTTGGCGCCTTAAGGAATGTTCCTCGGTATTACGTCCCTGTTCCTGATCACGATATTCATGGTCTTGGCGCCTTAGGGAATGTTCCTCGGTATTACGTCCCTGTTCCCGATCACGATATTCGGGATCCTGGCGACTGAGGGAATGCTGCGCGGTATTACGTCCCTGTTCCCGATCACGATATTCAGGGTATTGGCGCCTTAGGGAATGTTGCGCGGTATTCCGCTCCTGTTCTAAAGCCCGATAAGACTCGTCAGACCGTGCCAAATTTCGCGCAATGCCATCCCGAACGCGTTCAGCATTTCGATGTTGGCTATTTCGACGGTTTATACGCATGGATTCGGTTCTAATCGTTTTTCTTTGGCTAACAGATTGTTTTCGTAATTTAGGCATTTTAACAAAAATCGAAGCAAATTTATAATTCCAGAAAGAAAAAAAGATATATTAGCTTACCTAGAGCAATTAAGAAAATCGCACTAAATTTAAAAATATATCCTCAGTTTCAGGAAATTTTTGGGTTCACTTCACCAAAAGTTATGTTCACTTCACCGAAGAGATTTTAAATTGTTGATTAAATATCCTCAGTTTCAGGAAATTTTTAATTTCACTTAACTAAAAGTTATGTTCTCTTCACAGAACAGATTTTAAATTGTTGATTAAATATCCTAAGTTTCAGAAAATTTTTAATTTAACTTCGCCAAAAGTTATGTTCGCTTCACCGAACAGATTTTAAATTGTTGATTAAAAATTTTGTTTTAAAGTCACTTTAAAAGTTAAGATGTTAACTTGCTGGTGTTTCTAAAACAACTAACGATAACAATCCATTTTTTCCAATATATAATGATGTCCTTAATTACAATAATCTCATTTACCTGAATTTACCTGACATGAGTATTGTATGAGGAAATGGGTTTACATTGGCGTTTTCTACCTAACTACCTAAGTTGATAGTCCAAAAATTTTAAAAACTTAATGAGGTTTTTAATGATTATTTTTATGACTCTTACGACCGGGATTTTCAAAAAACTCATTTTTGGGTTTTCATTGGCATTTTCTACCTAAGTTGTTAGTTTAATGAGATTATTGTTATGACTCTTACAACCGGGATTTTCTAAAAATCCATTTTTTCCAAAAGGTGTTTTAGTCATAATGCTACCGTTAATTACTGGAATTTTGAATTTACCTGATATGAGAAAATGGGGAAATGGGTTTTTATTGGCGTTTTCTACCTAGGGTGATAGTAGTCCAATATTTAAAGGATGTTTTAATTACTTAAGTATTTTTTTTAAATTTATTTAAGTGATTTTTGTGAGTGAATCATTAAAACTATATTGGTACTTTGACAAAAGTTCCGATTTGACTATACCTATTTCTACCGACGCCAGTCAAAATGACTGGTCTTAGAAAAAAAAAACACATACATATATCTATACAGTCAAAGTCCTCTAACTGGATTTGTCTGTTGCCATCAAAATCGTTTCAAGTTAGAGGAATTTCGACTAAGAGAGTTCTAAAACTTGTGAAACCAGTCATTTTGACTGGTGTGGTAAATCTAGTGTTAACCTGAGGTTTAAAGTACCGCTCGGTTGGCATGTTTAATTTTCATAAGAGAGAATATTGAAATGGATTTATAGACAATATTAAAGTTAGATATTAATCTATCCGATGTAGTATCCAACGCACCCTTCTCGAAAAAAAAAACTGAGAAAAAACTGATGTACCTAAGGTTAGTGAAAATGAAATGTCGGGTTAATGTAATACATGAGAGACAAAAGATCGGCTAAGGACACCCAATCTCTGTGGTTGAATCCGTTAAGTGAAAACCGTAATCACAAATGTACGAATGGATATGTACACATCAACTTTTTCATGTCTTCTAAACACACTGGTGGAATTCATTGTTGTGTATAACGACAGGCTGTTGGCGTATAGCCTTTTAGTTTCACCATATAGGGTATAAAAACGCTACAATTATTAAAATTCGTTCGTAAAATACTTTATATGTTGCAATATTCCACGTTTAATTGAATGGCTAACAGTATGAAAATTCCTTTATGAAGTCAAACTTTCCAATAAGATTTTTTTAAAACTTGTTCCAATCGGATTTTGATGTATGGGAGTTTTATGTAGAATCGTGTCCTAAACAACTTTTGTTCTTGGACTTTTTTGATAAGATGCACCGTTTTCGAGATATTCGCAAAAAACGTTTTCGTTCGTATGGGGGGTACCCCCCCTAATGGTCCGTTTTTGCCCATTAACGAACTTAGCCTCACATTTTACGAAAAACTGATCCACACAAAATTTCAAGTCTCTAGCTCAATCCGTGCGCCCGCAATCCGCGCCACAGACGGACGGACGGACGGACAGACGGACGGACGGACAGACGGACGGACGGACGGACGGACGGACATGCAAAAATCAATTTTTTTTATCATTCTAAACACACTGGTGCAATTCATTTTTGTGTGCGATGACGGGATCTTGGCGTTACAAACGGTAAGGCAAAGTTAATATACCCTTTGGTATACATACCATACGGGTATAAACATAACAAAAGCTATAATTGCCAATCTGGCAATTATTGAAAACCCGTATGGTGATATTCATATCAAAATTCGAACAGTTGTACCAAACTTCCACTTTGAAGTCAAACTTTCCAATCAGATTTTGTAAAATTTATTCCAATTGGATTTTGATGTATGGGAGTTTTATGTAGCATCATATCCTATATAACTTTTGTTTCCTGCACTTTTTCGATAAGATGCACCGTTTTTGAGATATTCGGAAAAAACGTTTTCGTTTGTATGGGGGGTACCCCCCCTAATGGTCCATTTTTGCCCATGAATGGACCAGGGCCCAACCAGGAACTTTCTCTACAACTTTCTCTTTTGGATGACCAAAATCGGTCCACCCAGTAAAAAGTTAGGCGTGAACATACATAAAAAAAAATATTCAGGTGGAATTGAGAACGTTTTCCTTTTTGGAAGTCGGTTAAAAATATTTACAAATGTGCGAGTTCCTGGAATGATTTTTTGTTGGATTTGCAATTGTAAATATACATACAATTTAACAATTTGTGAAGTGTAGAATTGTACTTTTGGGGAATAGGCCCCAGGTGTAGTGGACATGTTATATTTAAGTATGAAATTCGATGTTCATATGGCCGCGAGCACGTTTGCTGATTGATTCTTTGGAGCCAATTTTCCACCACTCTTCCACACGTTGGCAATTTCGTGTTCGATATTGTTCCTGAGCTCCTCTAACATTGTTGGCATAAACCAACGACTTAACATAACCCCATAAAAAGAAATCCAACGGCGTTAAATCGCATGAGCGAGGTGGCCATTCGACCGGACCATTTCTCGAGATTACACGATCACCAAACTTCTCCTTCAATAGATCAATTGTTTGACCACCTGTGTAGCATTGCTCGTTCGTGAACTTCACCATGATAAAAATGTAAACCTTGACTGACGTTTTAGCATTGCCAGACCATAAAAAAGTTTTAGGGTGCGTTTTTATTAAAATACAAAATTGTTATGTCCTTATTGAAAGACCCTTTAGTGCTAATAATTGTAGTTACATTCCTGCAAAAAAAATGTCTTTGTGAAACGGTATTGGACTACAAGCGGTATTTTTTCTCACAATTTTCCAAAAAAAACACTTGTAATTGTAAGCTTGCCGAGATGTGTTGAGGAACAGAAAATAAAGACTTGTGAAAACATTTCGGATTGTAAAATTACTTCGAATTTGTACTTGTGATTTATAAATTGCATTTTAAGAAATGAAAATGTATTTACAAGTCCTACAATTTGTGAAAAATAGCTACAAAAACAAGTCTTGTACTTTTGTGGAATAGACCCCAGAAGTCACCACCTCATAATTTTACTCACTCAGAGCAAGAACTAGTCTTTCAGGGTCCAGCACAAGTTTTCACTTTTCTATTTTTTATATTTCTAAATAAAACATTACTCTTAGGTCCAATCTAACCTATGGACTCCATTAGACTTTTTTGCAGATTGGATTTAAATCCAATTACGAAAAAGTCTAATGGAGACTCAAAAAATCTTGCACCATGATTTAAATCTCCTTACTGTCATGATTTTTTCGGCTACTGAAAAGTAGAATTTTTTTTTACATTTGTTCAGTCAAATTGGCTGATTTCTAGTTGGTTGCCCTACTTACCTCCTGGTTGACATTTCTAAGCACGCTATGGAGACACAATAAATATGACTGAAAATGCCCACGCGCCGATTTCACTATTTACCAAAATATGGGGTGGGGGAAAAATCATGATTTTTTAAAAGTCCAAAGCGTCGCCCCAAAACATGCCACCCTAGACTACGACCCTGCGCAATTTACGTTATAGCCCTGTCGTATTGTCAACCCAATACTACCTCCCAATAAATTGTTGGTTCATCCAAAAATATCAAAAACGTACAAAATTTGAGATAACTTGAGAACTGTAAAAGATATCAATTTACGGTAAATGGCAAAAATGTAGAAAATTTTAACATCTCCAATTCTTCCTTAAATTAATTTGTCGAAAAACCGTTAGTTTCCAAATTCGCAAAAATATGATTTTTTACATATTAATGAAAATATCTCAATAACGGTAAAATATAACGGATAACGGTAAAAGACAAAATTGTGCAGAATGCCATTCTCATTAATTCACTTCATACATTCAGTCAGCAAAAACCCGTTAGTTTTCGAGATAATCGCAAAAAAATGTTTTTTTGGAAATAACGGTTTATCTCGATAACAGGTTGAGATATCGAGTTGTAGCTAAAGACAAAAGTGTGGGAAATTTTATTTTCTCCAAGTTTTGTCATACTTAAGGCCACTAAAAAACGCGTAGTTTGGGAGTAAATCGAGAAAAACTAAATTGCGATTTTTGAAAAACCGCCATTTTGGATACTTCCGGTTAACGGATTTCCACCAAAAGTTGATAGGATCGTCCCATTTCAGGACCCAACATGCCTATAAAATTTCATGGCGCTAGCTCTATTAGTTTTTGAGAAATCTTGTACACAGACTCACAGACAGAAAGACATTTTTTAAATACAACTCCAATCGACTCAGGAGTGATCGGGAAATGTTTTTTAGGCAAAATTAAGAGGTCGAAATTTTTCATGAATACAATACTTTATTATACTCCGTAGAAGAAAGTAAAAAAGTAAATAACAAATAGTCTTGATCGATATACAGTAGAGACTAGGCAATTCGAGCACTCGGAAATTCGAATACCACGCTAATTCTAACAACCATTTTTTTATATTGGGTATCTTGTAATACGAATTGTGGTCGATATATTGATCTCTGTAATTCGAAATTTTTTTGTCGAGCATGGAAATGGCTTGAATACAATCAGGGTATTCACAGTTCTCTTTTAAATTGCGAGTAAATTTACCGCTCGGTAATTCAGTCAAATTTAACAGATTTTTACCGAGACGGTAACTTGGTTCATGTAAAAATGAGTTACCGGATTCGGTAATTATATACATGCCTTGAGTCGTGTTTTCCGGCCCGGTTATTCGGAATCAAGAATCAACCGCGAGTGGCGCTAGTAATGTTTTTAGTTGTCAAATTTTCTCGCTGGTTATCTCATATGACTGCAATTTTTTTCAATTTTGATAGCCGTTGCCACAATAGAAATTCAAAAGAATACATCAAACATGGATTTAAAGGTATGTGACTTATTTTACAATCAAATTCGCAGTTCATGATTTGGTCACGTATCAAATAAAAGTGCTGTTCTCAAATCTGTGCTGTGGGATGTTCACAGCAGAATATTTTCAGTCTTTTAATATTACCGAAAACACCGAATACCCAAAATTAATAGAGGACTGTGAATACCCTGAATAACTACGGTATTTACCAGAAAAATTTGCGTGGTGGTATGTACTGTCGGAACTGTACAGACATTAAATTTGAAGTCAAAATTTCAAGTTTCTTTAAAAAATAACAAAAGCTATAATTGCCAATTTGGCAATTATTGAAAACCCGTATGGTGATTTAAGTGAACGGCGAACAGTTGTATCAAAATTCCACTCTGAAGGCAAACTTTTCAATAAGATTTTTTGAAATTTATTTCAATCGGATTTTGATGTATGGGAGTTTTATGTAGAATCATATCCTAAATAACTTTTGTTCTTGGGCTTTTTTTATAAGATGCACTGTTTTTGAGATATTCGCAAAAATGTTTTCGTAATAGCCCATTTTTGCCCATTAACGAACTTAGCCTTGCATTTTACAATCCGTGCGCCCACAATCCGCGCCACAGACGGACGGACATGCAAAAATTAATTATTTTTGTCAATCTAAACACACTGGTGTAATTCATTTTTGTGTGTGATGACGGGATCTTGGCGTTACAAACGGTAAGGCAAATTTAATATACCCTTTGGTTTCACCATACGGGTATAAAAATTGAATGTTATCATATAGGTGTATATACTTATTAACTACAGGAACATTGTTACTTAATTTTAACTTGAAAGTATATTTTTTTACCATTAAGGCTGTTTTATTAAAAAAAATGTCCACCATAAAAAAGTATCCAGTAATTCGAAAATCTACGTGATTCGAATTAGGTCGGGTTTTTATTGATTCGAATTACCGAATCTCTAGTAACAGCGAAACGCTCTATTTTCGGAGCAATTTAAACGCGGTTTTCGCTATTGTATAGATGGTACCCCAAGCAAACTTTTTGTGTATTAATATCGATCCGTAAACTTGACTATGAACACCTCTCCTGTTAATTCCTGAATCGTTGGAGTAATATCTTAACCTAAGGACAGTTTTCCAAAATTAAAAAGCTGGTTAAATCTCGATTCGCGTCTTTTAACGCAGCATCGCCAGCGTTTTCATAAGCCTTCGGTGGGCGGAGGAATTTATAAGAACTATAAGTAACAAGCGGATAAAGGAATATTCCAATTTAGCTCTACAAAAAGGAAATGGAATGAGAATCAAAGAGTGAGTATTTTCGATTCTTTTTCATTCACGAATCGAAAAGTTCCAGAGGTTTCAATTCGCTCGCGAACGAACTAAACACTTAAAAATTTGTTTCAATTCATTCGCGAGCGAATCAGAAAAAAAATTCTTTGTGAAAAGAATTATTCGCGAATTTTATTTTATAAAATTCGATTCGCTAACGATTCAAATGCAAAAAAAAATATATTTTCGATGCGAATCGAATTTCTTCGTACCCCAGATTGATAAAACACGGTTTCTTTCACAAGGCATTTTCCAGGAACCTACATATCATGTTATAGGAGGGTTTACCTGGCTATGCATCGGCTAGCCGCAACATACCGAATATAATGACAAGATACGATTTGAAACGCTCGGTATAACCAATTTACAAGCAGTTTTAATACCAAAGTCTTTAATTAAATTATATTGCTAGTTGCTAGGTTTTGTACTACAGTCGAACCTGTATATGCCGCACTCCTATCAAAGTCCCATCATTTTGTTTTCCATTGTAAATTAACCTGAGTAAGTCAGCAAAATTCCCTGCGAGTCCGGCTTATACACGTTTCACTGTATTATAAATAATGCATAAATGAATTATTCTATCTCATAGAGTTGAAAAATCTTTTCATAAGTACTTAATATTTCTTGCTTAAACCAAAGTTCAGTGTCCCGACTTACACCGGAATCTACTATTATTTCAGTCGCCCTAATCGCAACTTCTTGGCTGCGGGAATCATAGAATAGTAGACCGGAAACAATTGCCTTACTTCCACAGCGTATCCTTGGGCTTGGAGTGACCTTTTCGATGTTTTTCTGAGCCCTATTTAATACACAGTCCAATGATTCGTAGAGTTCTTCATTTTCAAGCATTTCCAAATTGTTTTGCTTTGCTAGTTTCAATTGTGTGCGCAAATGTTCGGTTGTTTCTCTATTTTTACTATGATTCACTTTATAGGAGACGGAAATTTTTCCAGT
The DNA here is from genome assembly GCA_964034945.1 of Chrysopilus asiliformis. Lineage (NCBI taxonomy): Eukaryota > Metazoa > Arthropoda > Insecta > Diptera > Rhagionidae > Chrysopilus > Chrysopilus asiliformis. The sequence continues at coordinate 39,111,807 of OZ035962.1, forward strand.
GCCATCATCTAATTCAAACCATCTTTTGATATCAGATAATTGCTCAGAACTGGAATTAAATATTTGACTGCTCTTCGGGAACAGAGCACCATAAATTGTTATGCATCTAACGTGTTTTCCAAAAATCTTATCCGAATACCTAAACTGGAGGCCAAATTGTAGCTGAAGTACATCCTCAACAAGAAGCGTTATATTATTTTCGAGCTTGAAATTCCTTTTATTTTTTATTGGGAATTTGCAGGTGACTTTTGGAATCGTGCCACAGTCTTCTTGTTTCTTAGTGATATCTGTATCCATTTTGCAAGTCTGAAATTATCCGAGAATGTTTGAAATTATTTAATTTTTTATGACATTTAAAGCATAATTACGAATTTTCGTCCTAATTAAAGAATTAACATTCAAAACAAGTTAACGACCTCCCAGAAACTGAAATTAAACGTTTTTTATCTTTCAAAAGATATAAGTCGCCATCGAATGTTTCATGCTGTGTAGAATTATTTGTGCCTATATTTCCAGTTTTATCAACTTATCACACTTTTCATTATTCTTTGACAATTATTTCTAACGAAAAACAGAGAAATAAACAAACTTTTTCTGAATTTGACTGTTAAGCATTCTGGTCCTTATAGGGCCCACACACGCTCCAACTTGTTATACAACTTGGTTTGCATACAGGGTTGTACTACAACCGTATAACATTCACATAAATTGCAGTCGATCTCAATTATTCCTAGTGGATAACCTCTCTGAATATAAAATATTCAATGTTTAGCAAATAACGCTACAAACAGAACAACATGTTTGGCAAACATTTAGCTCCACCGCAAAAAAAACCAAAACATTTTGATTTAAAGCTAGAACCTGAATCGTACGTCGATGCGTCCGTCATGCGTGCGTCCGGTTGACACTTCGATGCGGTGACAGTTGGGTACGGCAACGAATCTGGAGTTAATTCATTGTTTTGCACTTCTGCTAGTAGTTTATCGTCGAAACAATTACTTTCAATTTGTTCCATACTTAAATTGCTTAAATCGTAAACAAACTTTTTTGCGAAATGACATTTCCGTGCGTTGCCGCATGTAAAAGTAGAAATTCGACCTACTCTATGCGGTTGCCGCATCGGAAAATGTATTATTAGGGGAGTACTCATAGCAGCCCGTTGATTCTACTCGAACTGTCAACGCATCGCGATCGTACAAGGCGTGTTGTTGTTGCAACTGCACATTAACCAGTGACAAGGGCGGCTATTCTCGGAACGTTTCGGATTTTTCGTTACGTTACTGATTACGAATCTCGCCGCAATGTTTTTTCCGTAATCCAAATCCGAAAAGTTTGAAAGATCGTATTCTGGTAACGAAACGTTTATGTTTCGGAATTATATTCACCATATTCACCTCATTCCGAAATGTACGGAGAATAGAGCTGTCAAAACGGAAATATTTGAATAGTTTTGTTTTGTTTATATTTATTAACTAGTGTTTAACTTATATTGGAGTAATATCTCACTAATTTCAATAATAGTTAATAATATTTGACTAGTGTTTAATGTAAGTAACCCGCCCTTTAGACCCCGTTCACATTGGTTGAAATAGTCCGCCTAATTCTGACAGAAACTGGCAACATCAGGGCAAGGTGAGGAAGTGGGACTGAGCCCCACTTCCTCACCTTGCCCTAATGTTGCCAGTTTCTGTCAGAATTAGGCGGACTATTTCAACCAATGTGAACGGGGTCTTACACGCGACTATAAAGTCTGTCAGTAGCACAGACTCCAAGAGTCAAATTACTGACAACGAATTAGAAGACATTTAGCGAACTGGCAGCCAGTTCATTTTCAAAATGACTTCGTTTATAACACAGCTACAGTCCCTCGTATTTCAGAGGCATGAATTTTGTTCGTATGGTTCATTATTTTAATTATCTCGTTCCTAGTTGGTCTTCTTTCGCCAGTCTGAAAGTTCTAAAAGTAAAAAAAAGAATTAAAAACAGTTCATAATAATTTAATAGATTTACCTCAAATTCTTCATTTTCCGCCATCTTAGAAGTCTGAAATGTCAAATCACTGGCATGTCTGTACTGAGTACAAAAATGTCCCGTCAGTACAGACTTGTCAGCGCCAGTAAGCATTTACACGAGACTGTGTCAGTGACTGTGTCAGCTCTACTGACATCATGGTGTTCATGGCCGCGCCTGGATCAACTAAATCTAAACACCGTCAAGCAGTTGAGTCGCGTGCTTGTCAACAACATCGATGGGATGAAAACTAGCAGCCAATTTAGACCGCATGTGAAGATCATATAACACAAAATTGATCTGATAACTGCCTTGCAATTTCAGTGACTGACATACGTGCCACGTAATAGGCCTTGGAGTAGCACTCCAAGAGGCAACCTGTATTGAATTACTCCAGCCTGGCCATAGGGGTAGATCAGGAGTAGTTAAATTCAAAAATTTCCGCTAGATGGCACTTCGCTTATGCAGAATTCCCACTTCAATCCTCTTGAATTTTTTTGAGATTTAAATTTTAGCAAAAAAATAAATTGTTAAAATGTTTCAGTTTAATAAAACGGTCGGTAAATTTAAAAACTCGGAAAGATTCTAAAATTACTAGATATTCATGTCCGTGTTAGGTTATGAAATATCTCTCATACCGCCAAAGCGTGTTCCTTTGGCAATCTACCCGTAAGCGCTCCGGAACGCTCAGGAGTGTTCAATGGAAAACGCGAAATGAAATATTCACCATTATTCCCGTAGCCGGCGGGACGTGTACGCCGCGTTTCCCGCAGAAAATTTGCATTCTGCTAAACGCAATTGTCCCGGCGTGTGCCGTGGTGCTGAAAACGTTTTACTTTCGGTATTACACTAAACGCACCCGCGAATGTTTTGACTTTTCCATACATTTATTTCCCGCGACTAAATCGTTGCGGGACCAATCAATTAAATAGAAAGTTTGAATAAAAATGTGAAATTTATTTATACATTCAATGAATTTTAACTAAATATAAGTTTTGAAGGTCAGGAAAAACTAACTAGATGCAGTACAATCATTTAATTGAACAAATAAAACTTCATGCGTAACAAATCAGCTAATTGTCAAAAAATTCAGCGCGGGGCTGAATAAAACTGCGTTTCTACGTCTACTAGAATAAGAAAGTTTCATTCGATCGGGAAAAAATTTGCGTGGCGTATACACGTCCCGCCGGCTACGGGAATAAGGCTGATTCTGAATGGATCAGTAGGTAACATTAGAATGACACTTTCAGCAATTTTCTTCCTCGATATTCAGTATATATTTCGCACATGTTCCAGATATAGGGAGTTTTTACCTCGGTAATTGCTCAAAAGAACCGCCTTTTGAGTAATTTTTGCTACATTTGAAACAACTACAAACACGCCGTAAACCAAACTTGTGTAGACACAAACACATAGCGAAAAGTCACATATGCTAGAATTAATCGCTTTTGTTAAGTGAGCGCTCATTCCTGGTCCCTTTTAGCGATAGGACATTGCATAGCGATTGGCGAAGATGAATACGCACAATCAGAGAGCCTAGAAGGTGGGCAATCAGACGGAAGAACGAGTAGAAAAGCAAGCGTGAAAACTAAAAAAATAATAATTAATTGTTACAAATAATTGACAAAATAACTGAAAATAAGTAAAAAACTATTGTCTGAGGTATAAAAAAAATTGAAAAGTGGTAGTTGTTTTAATTGAGAAAATATATACAGACTATTTTAACCTGGTGAAAAACGATTCTGACCGGCCTAAAAGCCTTTTCTACTTGGCTTTTTAATATACTGACTTCATTCAGTAACACAGTTTATCTCTCTAGATTTTAAGCTCTCTAGTGTGATTGCTGTCGTTGTCCACGAAATTTCGCTCAAATAGAACATTTGAAATCACCGTGTGGCTCACTATGTGATTACGTTGTGATTTTGAGCTTGGGAGTCTTTCGGTAGAACTTTATTCGGGTTTTTAGGTCAAAAATTAGGAGTTTTTATTGTAAAAATATTTATGAAATAAAAAAAAACAATAATCGTGAAAAAATTCTGGATAGATAAGTGAATTATAACTGTTTTTAGCCGCGGTAAGTTGGCTGAGAATGAAAATTCTCGCATGAAAGCCATTAACCAAGATGGCGTCTTTATTATTACGTGGATTTTTAATCCACGATTTCTGATTCCTGGCATTGTAATAATTTGGAAAATATATACGGAATAAATGAAAAATACACCGATTTTTGTGAACTCACTTGATTGGAAGTTTTTCACAGCAGCACATTATTTTAGCGTATGTGGGTTTTTTTTGTTCCTTTTTCATCGATTTATCAGCTCTTGGTTGAATAATAAAACTAAAATTCAACGAAAAAAAAATGTTTTGAAATACGGAAAAAGCCTTTGAAGAATCTCAGGTTAGTAACAGTTTTTTCGCTTGGTGTTTCTGAAAATCGATATGAACGAAGGTGGAATCGCCCCCTAATTGCAGAAAATTGGGCATTACTTTCTAGAATTTTAAGATCACAACATAATTATCCGAGGGGAAATATATTACGGAGAAAATTAGTTGAAGACTATTTTTGTGCAGTAATAGGAGTTTTGCTCTTAATCGGGTTGCAGTTAAGCGATAAATATGGCATAGAATCCTTAAAAATGTCCACAGGGTTCGAATTACTGTTGCACTTAAAAGAGTTGTGCAGTATATTCCATTTTTTGGAGCAAATTTTCAAGTTTTCATGAATATAAATGTGCAAATACACTTAAAATTCTTCCGATCTGTTCACAAAAATTTGAGAATTTGCACCAAAAAAGTGAAGTGTTCTTAACCCATTAACACCCGCTGTACTCAAACGAGAACACTGGATAGATTTGTGGTAATAAGTTAAAGTAGCCTAATACTATGTTCACACCGACGCAAAATTACGTAATTTTGAAGATTTTCGTAATTTTGAACGAAATCTTGCTCGAAATCACGAGATTTCCAGTACATTAGCCTGTTTTCAAAATCACTAAAAGTATGTAATTTGCACAAAATTACGAACGAAATCAAGTAAAAACAATGGATACAACCCTGCATCACTTATTCAGCTCTCTTCAGCACATCAGTTGACATTTGTGCTGAATTGGAAAAATGGAAATATAAAAAAAAGAAGCCGTGTTCCACACGCGAAGAGGATATATTAGTAAACAACCTACGCGGGGCAAAAAAATGGACCTGTTTATGATGCAGTTAAATATGAAATGGAAAATAATTGTTTATTTTCATTACAGATAATTTCCATTTTCTTCTAAAGTGTCTAATTCACATATTTCATCGATGTTTTGAATTATATTATTCATCATATTACTAAAATTTATAGTAATCCTACACAAACTTCCTCGATCCGTTTTTGAACTAACGTAGTTGAAATGTCAAACAAAATTACCTTAACCTCTGTGTGAACACTTTGGTTTAAGATCTAAATCATTTCGCAAAATTACGTGATTTTGCGTCGGTGTGAACATAGTATAACTCGAAATTCTTTTACTCGAAACGATTTTGATGGCAGCAGGAAATTCGAGTTAGAGGATTATAACTGTATATATAAATTACATATAAATTTTAGTTTAAAAAATTGGGGGTTTTTCTAAAAAAAACAATGCATAAACGTATATCCACAATTGTGTGATTATTGTAATCGATTAATATGGTTGAAAAAATTATTTAAAATCAATCACAAATCGTCAATTGAATTCAGGTTTCGGAAATGTCTATGGCAAAAGCTATACCTATTGCGGAAGTCATAATTAAAGCGACGTAATTATAATTACTTATAAATAGGCATATGAAAAAAAACCCATGGTACAAATATTGTGGCTTCCAATTCTCCTAAAAGTTCTAAAAATATTCTAGACTAGATTTCAAATAAAATAATAACTGAACACATAATACGTAGTAAAAATTAGCACTGTGAAGGAAAAACTTGAAACGTATCCAGTTTGTGTATTAGCTCTAGATCAGTGTCTCCCAACCTTTTTTCGTTGTCGCTAGTATTTTTTTTACTCACCCCATAACTTTATTATAAGTTATTTTATAATTTCTCGGTTTATATATCTTGGATGATGACGTTTAGTTACCTTCGAACTAGAAACAGGCTGCTGGTGTGGTGTTCAGACCAGAAATTCCCTCTTATTTGTTCCCGAAATGATCATTTGAGTTTTTAGAGTATTTCAGTGTGCATAGAGTTAGGTAAACAAGTTACCATTCGTTACCAGCTTGCACTTTAGAAGCATTCTACATGCTTGCCAACGCGGTGCGAATTGCTTTTCACTGTATTTGTGGAGTTTTTTCACACTTTCTATTATGTTCCTTTGTCACTACCTATAGTTTTTTAAAGTCTGCACCCCTTACCCCTGGAGCCCAATGAACGCAACTGCAACGCTGTGAACTGTCACGCAGCGCAACATTTCAGCGGCAGAGCCCAATGGCATCTCGTGAAGTAGTACAAGTGACATAATATAAAGTGGCATAAAATTGGCAGAATTACAAAAATGAATAATTTTGAAGCGATAATTTGCTTTGTTGGTCTTTAGCTTTGTTATTTGCACTAAGGCTATCAATTTTTCCTCGAATGACATTTCCCTAACCTCACTTTATGAACTGTCAACGCAGAATTGCTGCGGCAAAGTTAGAAGTTTGCAAACTTTTGAGTTGTAGGTGCGTTATCTGCGTTCACTGTGCTCACTTCAAATGATTTATATGGAACAAACTTGTAAGTGACAGTTTGTGCGTTTTAGTTGCGTTCGCGTTGCGTTCATTGGGCTCCAGAGGTGAGGCATTTTATTGTTTTTCACACTTTCTATTATGTTCCTTTGTCACTACCTATAGTTTCATACTGTTTACTTTCTCGATAACAACTCTTTTGTTTTAAGAAAAAACAATATGATAATTTACAAATTAATTCTTTGGTTCAATACCAATTCATATTCCATACCATTTAATTTAAGGAAATGCAAATAAAAAAAATATGAGTCAAAATTCGGAGACCTACGAAAGTTCGCTTTGTTCATACCTATGGGCAAAACGACATATAAACTATGGACAAAATGACATATCGAAATGACATGAGTAATTACACACATAGTTTACAAATAAAAATTTTTTCCTCCTTTAGCGCATCGGCGCAGCAAGTATTCCTCCTTTGGCGTATCGGCGCTGGAAGCCCAGCGAAAACATGTCATACATTGTACCCAAGTCTCACCAGGTTTGAATAAAGGTCGTTGCAATAAATGCAGGGACAGTAATTTTCGTCCTCGTCAGCAGCAAAGTCTTCATTATCGATGTCGTCCATAAAAAAAGCTTTGGTGACCTTCCTTTTCTTCTTTTTGGGTGAATTTTCCGGTGCATGCCTGTGTCGTTTTGTCCATATTATCAGTATGTCATTTTGTCCATATACTATAATTGAGACTTTCATATAAAAAAATATTAAAAGCTAACGGTTTTTTTTAAACAAACAAGTTTATTTCGAAAACAACATAGCAATGTATGGTCTTGTTAAAACATAAACAATTTAAAAAAAAGAAAAGTTACCGAAAATTGAAAAAATGAGATCACTTAAAAAAACTTTTTTTGGAGTATACACTTTAACTCTTATCACTCTGACGCTACTCAGTAGACTGAGCTATTGTTTTCACAGGTTGACAAACTTCACTAACATCACATATTAGGCTAAAAAGGAGATCTGATATATTCGTGGATTTCAAGATATTGCAATGTGTCGTTTTACCCGTATATGTCATTTTGACCATATTTCCCCTACACGTACAGTGTAAGCTGCGTGCTAAAATCCACACCGTTTTTTTATGTATTTCACACAGTTTCGTTGGTATTGGCTCAAAAGGGTTGAAAATTCTGCTGTTTGCCCACGTTTCGACTGGTTCTATGCATTACCAATTGTAGAGCTATTACCGAATTTGTGGTTTCATCCTATATGGTGTAATGAATTTCTAACCGAAAATTAATTTCAATAAAACAATTATATAAGGCCCTATGACAGAATCCGATACGAATGGTTCGAATCGTAAACTCAATGTTGTTGTTGGTATAAAACGCTAACAACAACATTAGATTTACGATTCGAACAATTCGTATCGGATTCTGCGATAGGGCCCATAATTTTGGTATTTAAAAAAATAATCAGTTAGAGCTTTTGTTTTGTTCTGTTATAAAATAATATTTAACTGCTTTTATTTCCTTTTTTGACGGATAAACTTCTGAATCCGTAATTGCAACCGACTCCATCTACTATAATTGAAGCGTTAAGTGCATAAAGGTGTTAAGTGACATTTTTTCGGAAATCGAATTATGTATTAAACGTAATGGCATAAAAGTTTAAAGTTCCTTAAGATAGAATTTTGCTTAACACCTTTATCCACTTAACGCTTCAATTACGATTACCTAGGTTTTTTGGGTTCGTTGTATCGAGCGTTTTCACTATTTATGTATTTTCTTAGGAACAACAATATTTTCTTTTTGTCAAATCTTAAGAACTAGAGCAAATTCAGCCAAAATTCTTTCAGATTTGAAATCAGCGATGTTAAATTGCACTAAAATTATTGAAATATCCACGACAAAAAATACAGTTTATGTAAAACGTTTTTGGATTTTTTTTTGCGTTTCTTAAAAACTAGAGTCAGTCTAACCAAAGCACTTGCAGATTCATTTTACCGACGTCAAATTATGCTAAAATTATTGTAGAATGTTTGGCAACAAAGTTGCAATTGAGCAGTGTAATTATCCTTTTTTGCTTTCATAAATTAGGTAGGTTCCAATTTGTAAATATGTTCATAAATATACTGAGATACACAATTTCCACTATTTTGACGAAACAAAATAACCTGGGAGATCTTTGCTATATGTAATAAATGCGGAATCCACACGATCAACCAAAAAAGTGTTGACTGTCAGTGTTAAAAGTCTACTCGGGCAACCATCAAGATGTTGATGATTTTTCGTTTAGATTGTCGAAAGACAAAAACACAGTGAAACGTTGGTTGAATGACGCATTCCGTTGACTGTTAAGAATTGCATTAAATATTGTTTCCGCATGTACAAATACCACGCAGGTAAATATGGTTTTTGAAGACTGTGCCACCTATCTGACACGAGTTTGGTTTAATATTTTGATTAGTATTGAATTGAATTTTATATCTATCGCGAAATTGCATAATATCCGGAGTCTTGTATAATCCTGTATAACATCTCGAATGAAATACTACCTATTTAGGAAATTAGATTCACACACATTTGGATTACGAGAGATATTAAGATCACGTTCCATTTATTTTATTAAACAATAAAATCAATATGCGTCCACTGCAGTAAACTGCGGATATTTATATTTCAATCTGCGTTAGTATATTTTTTATATTAAAAAATACAGTCTTTTGTGAACACAACAACTTGTGGAAAAATTTAACCAGAAATTTTTATTTACGCTTGGAAAGAGGTGAAAACTACAAATGAAAAAAAAGAACATTGATGCCCATAAAAAAGTATTAAATTAAATAATTCATTGAATCTACTTTGCTGAGATATACAGGAGACATTAATAAAATATTAAGAGTCAAGTGCTTAAACATGTTAAGGTTTGCCATTGAATTTTAAAAGGTAAGCATATAATTCGTTAGGAAAACCAAAATCAACTTTAAAAAAGCCTGTAAAAAAACTATGAAAAATGACTTAATATCAGCGTTTAGATTTGTAGTTCTAAACTTGTTATCTATATTTTGATCGTTATACGACAAACGATATATGAATTTTCCCCATCTCTCTAATCATTAAGGGTTTGATTAGTTTTTTTTTTTTTTGCAAAATTGGCAAAGAAAATCTTTTTTTTATATCTAGGAAAATTTTTGACATGATTCAGTTAAGCAAAGCAACACTAGTTTTATGGGATAATTCTCAGAGAATCAGAAAATTGATATACAGTGATAAATAAAGTACGTAATGTATACACGTCTGCAATTATTTACCCAGTAGCTGAGCAAGGGAGCGCGGCACATTTTGGTCCATCATACAAAAAAGTTAAAATTTAAAATCTGTGTTTTTCCGTCGTGATTTTTTCTTTTGGTATTTTCATAATTTCAGTTGCAGTTGTTTATAAAGCATGAAAATGCCTGAAAATGGAGCAAAGGAAATATGAAATTTCTAGATTTAAACCGTTGGCTGCATTACGTTTAGGAAAAAAAATTGACCTGCGGCGCATATTTAATACAACAATTTTTTGGTATCTGATTTTTTGACTGATTCTCGTCGATTTGTTTTCGTAAAGAATATACAATTGGGAACGAAAATGTAATTTGGAGCGATTTCTCTCCCTACGAATGGCATTTTTGCTGAATTTGTACTATCCGCTAGATCGAGAGCTATACGCGATCTTTTCCGTTCTTCTTTGCTTTGGGAACGAAAGAAATTTTTATTTCGGTTGAGTTCAAATCGGGGAGAGATATGTTTGCACGAAATGATTTGTATTCTCTACCGCTGGAGTGAAAAGACGTAGAAGAGTAGAAACGTTTAGGGCAGGCGCGGGCAAAAGCAAATTAAAAAATATGGAACTTTTATAACGAAAATAACTAAAAAGAAAGCGACTAGTTTTAAAACTCAAATACACTGTTGAAAAATTAATTCGGCTTTTTCATGTTTCGTATGAATATTTTTATATATAACTAGGGGCTGCGCCCCGAACCGCTTCGCGGTTCATCCCCCTTCCACAGGTCGGCCTTCGGCCTCCCTGCCCCCGTCGGCCTACGGCCTCCACAACTACTCGGCCTTCGGCCTCGCCCCTCGCACTTGAATTGTTGGAATTTGATGTATGGAGATGTTACGTAAAATTATTTAAATATATTTCAGCTCTCGCCTTCTTCTTTACTCGGCCTTCGGCCTCGAGTCAAATGCATATAACACATGGATCAATAAGTCCCGAGACTAACAATGAAAACAACATTTTTTTTGCAAAATTTTTTTTTATTCATCAATATAATCACCTTTTAGGGTGATACAATCGTCACGCCATGCGTATCCCAAAAAACTGACGCCATGACTTTGCCAGCTGACTGCTGCGTTTTCGGACGCTTCGGACGGCTTTCGCCAGCTGTGCGCCACTCAGATGACTGCCGCTTCGACTCTGGAGTGTAGTGATGTATCCATGTTTCGTCCATGGACACGTAACGACGCAAGAAATCTTTTTTATTGGGAGTAAATAGCGATAAACAGCTTTCTGAATCATCGACTCGTTGCTGTTTTTGTTCCATCGAAAGCAATCGCGGCACCCACTTGGAAAAAACCTTTTTCATGCTCAATTTTTCATGAAGGATAGTAAATGCACTTCCATATGATATCTGTGTTATCTCAGCAATCTCACGGAGCTTCACTTTACGATCTTTCATTATAATTTTTGTCACTTCACTCACATTTTCCGGTGTAACGGCTTCCACAGGTCTACCCGAGCGTTCCGCGTCATTTGTGTCGGTACGACCACGTTTAAACTCGGCAAACCACCGACAAATCGTTGCTTTTGATGGACAAGAGTCCGGGTAACATTTTTCAATCCATTGTTTCGCTTGCACGGTGTTTTTACCCATTAAAAAACAATGTTTTATCAGAACACGAAACTCGGTTTTTTCCATTTTTTAAACAAACTACAAAACGACTTTACTCCAACCTCGATAACTCAGCTGTTTCTGGTCCGATCGACTTAAAATTTTGACACGTTTCAAGCAAAGGTTAGTACTCTAGAAAGACGTGGTTACTGGTTTACTACGAGCGTCATCTCTGGGTTAGTCTCGGGACTTATTGATCCATGTGTTAGTTAACCCAAAAAAGGGAAATTTTTTTAGAGACATTTTTCTTTGTGACCCAACGGTGTATTACAAAATCGTACTGTTTACTTACAATATATTCAATAACGGTAAAAGGTGGTTATCCACACGGCGAAAGACAATATTGTGGGAAATGTCGTTCTTTTTCATTCATGTCATACATTGAAGCACCAAATCCCTTTAGAATTGCAGAAGATAGCAGGTGAGGGCTATACATAACGATGGTATCTATACTGTTTTTCGCAGTATTATATTGTTTTTCAGACTCCAATACTGCATTACTGCTTTTTTCCCCAAAATACTGTATTTAAATACTCAGAAAACTTTAATTCTTTAACGTTTCGGAATTCAAATTTATTAATAGCAATGCAAAACGTCAGTGGCAACACAAAACAGTGGCAACACATGGCAAGTGTAAATACATTCAAACGACGAACAGCGAAGTATTGATGGCAACATGTCATATAGATTCGCTTCTTCCTTTCCCCATCGATTACTATATATATAGATTCCTTTTTTTAATGAGTTTTTGGAGTAGCAGGTTACCCAATATAATAACGTTGTAGGAGGTAAAGTCATAAAGAAACAAACATACAACATTTTTTATTAGAGTGAAATTTTGCAATAAGAATTTCAAAAGGTGTTCCAATTGAATTTTCATGTATTGAGTATTTATGTAGAATTGGATTCTAAACACTGTTTGTTCTAGGAGTTTTGCAATAAAGTGAACCGTTTTCGAGAAATTTGCAAATAACTTTTTGGATTGTATGGGAGAGGGGGGAAGCTTAAGGGGTAGGTGCACCAAACTTCACAGAAACACCCTCTGTGCTAATCTAAAGTTTTCCTGAAAATTTGGTCAAAATCGGTTCAGCGGCTTAGAAGTATATAAGCCACATACATACATACATACATCCATTTTTATATATATAGATTCCAGAATAATTTTCTTAGTTTTGATTAAAAAAGCTTGCTTAAAATTCATTAAAGCATATTTCGTCATTTCGTCCTCAAAGCCAAAATCTTTTTTATGCTTTGTAACATAATGCTGTTCAATTGAGCTTTTTTTCATTTGCAACAGGTTCATGAAACAAATCATGCATGGAACAGTCTGATCAGGAATTTCTGCCCACTCCTTTAAAAGTTTATTTAAGTTCAAACGTTTCATTATTTTTATACCCGTATGGTGAAACCAAAGGGTATATTAAATTTGCCTTACCGTTTGTAACGCCAAGATCCCGTCATCACACCCAAAAATGAATTACACCAGTGTGTTTAGAATGATAAAAAAAGTTGAATTGTGCATGTCCGTCCGTCTGTCCGTCTGTGGCGCGGATTGCGGGCGCACGAATTGAACAGAGTTTACGCAGATTCGTTTTTCGTAAAATGCAAGGCTAAGTTCGTTAATGGGCAAGAATGGACCATTAGGGGGGTACCCCCCATACGAACGAAAACGTTTTTTGCCACCGTTTTTTGCCGCGCCACAGACGGACATGCAATGATGACGGGATCTTGGTATTACAAACGGTAAAGCAATTTTAATATACTCTTGGGTTTCACCATACGGGTATTCCACACAGTTTTTTTTTAAATTCACACAGAATTTTATGACCTTCACACAGTCTCAAAAGTGTAAAAATTCGGCTCTTTGCCCTCGTCTGGTTTAGAGAAAAAAAGTGATTTTCTTCTCCGCTGAAATCCTGAGAGATTTATAGCGAAAACACAATGACGTGTTCCAAGCGCCGCACGCTTGAAAATTGAACGCTTTGAAGCTTCTGTGCTAAAACCTAATAACGCCTCATGAGAACAGGCTTTACTATTTTTATTTCAAATTAAATGGAAATAAAGAGTATGTGAATTAAAAAGCATTTGTAAGACATAGAATTTGTTGCAGGAGTAGCACACAAAGCACATGAATAAAAAAATAACGGTGGAAAGAAATAGGGACGTCTTCTTTATAATATATTTTATTTAAATGAAAGCTACCATAATCCATAGCATGTTTTAAAGTCACTAGAATGATCAACGAATATATTTGAATTATTTCCACCTGATTTTTTGTTTTCTTATTCCATATTTTCAAACAATTTCGATTTTAGATTGCAAAAATATTTATTATTTTTCTCTTTTTTGATTAGTTTCCTGAGATTCAAAATTTTCCAAAAATCCCTCACAAAACACAATTTTTATTCAAATTTCAAAGCGCCAACGCGTCTGAAATTAAAAACTAGGTCTACGCTATGCAACAGGGCGCTTTGAAACCACAGGTTTTACTCTTGAAGCGGCGTAACGTCAAAGCTTACGTACGCCTTGACGCGTCATTGTGTTTTCGCTATTAATGTAGTGTGGTGACTATTTAATTCCTTTTATGAGGTGGGATTGAAGGAACGATAAACGGAACTTTTGGAACACTGAATTTTTTTGCCTTTTTTTCTCTTTTCTATGGTAAATGTTGCAAAAAAACTTAAAATTTTCAAATTTTTGTGAATAATGCATCGATTAGTATAATCTAAAAGCATAATATTGTGATCAGGTTAAGAATTTTACTGACAACAGGAATTAGCGTCTTGAGCTACGGAAGAAGCTTTTCGAATATGAAAATAATGAAAAAATGCCTACACGCTCGGCTATAACCAATTTAAGGCTAATCAACACTAATCGAAAAATCTCACCCGACAGAAAACAACAAAAATCCCAAAAAACGTATTTTTAATTTTTCTTTTTCCATCCCTCGTTTTGTGCATCGCATGAAGACATGTAGACATAATTCATCTTATTACATACTCCCTGCATCGCCAGCATCTCGTCCATTGCTTATTGGCTAGAATCGTTCTCCAGAAGCCCAATTCAAAACCCAGTCTCTGTATAATAACTCCTCTCTGTATCTACCCCGCCACTCACCAGCGCGTGACGCCGTTTGCCACAAGCAGCGAGTGTTGTTGGTCACATAGATGAAACAATAGCCCTTGATCTTCTGGTACAATTTGAATCGTGGGGATTCAGATTTTCAGCGTTTGTGTGCCTTATTATGTTTACCGTCTTTGGTATTATGAATGTTAATCGATGTCAACTTTATTCAATCGATTTCAGCAATTATAAATTTGAGTTTTTTTTTAAATGCCGTCAATAGAGTTTTTTTTTTGATGAAGCTGAGACTACAGGTCAAGAAAATATATTGGAATTAAGGATTTTATGAGTTAACTCCAACCCATTGGAATTAGATAATTGGACGTAATTTGTAAGGAATTTTTTTTAGAAAGATTTATGGTAGGTAGGCAGGAACATTTAAAAAAATGCGCCGCAAATAAACCCTTAAATTGAAATCAACATCACTTTGTATTTTTCGATGCACCAAAATAATATAAACATCATGCCATATATGCTCCGCAACCTTTATTTGCATACGGCACACCAATTGTTTTTTTCTGGAAATCCGGGGCACACCACAAAAGAAATTATAAAAAAATTTGTGTATAAAATATTTATAAGGAAAAAATTTAAAAAAAAATCCTGAAAGAATTATTAAATAGCCTTTTGAAATGTTTACCGCGGCACACCTAATATCATTTCCCGGCACACCAGTGTGCTCAAAAACGGTGCATCTTATCAAAAAAATCTCTCAAAAACGATTCGCGGACAATTTATCGTGAACAATTTATCGTAAAACAATTTATCGTGAACAATTTATCGTAAAACAATTTATCGTAAGAACAATTTATCGTAAGAACAATTTATCGTAAAAATTTTGTCGTAAGGAATATTATTTTTACAAACTCGGGCGCCCGAATATATATATATATATATATCCACCACCCCTACCCCATACTTCTCCCTCCCACCCACTCATCCGGCCCAACCCATCACAATAATCTTCATTACGATAAATTGTTCTTACGATAAATTGTTCTTACGATAAATTGTTCTTACGATAAATTGTTCTACGATAAATTGTTCACGATAAATTGTTCACGATAAATTGTTTACGATAAATTGACCGGCACCCCTCAAAAACGGTGCATCTCAAAAACGGTGCATCTTATCAAAAAAAGTGCAAGAACAATATTTATTTAGGATATGATTCTACATAAAACTCCCATACATCAAAATCCGATTGGAATAAATTTTAAAAAATCTTATTGGAAAGTTTGACTTCAAAGTGGAATTTTGGGACAACTGTTCGAATTTTGATATGAACATCACCACAAGGGTTTTCAATAATTGCCAGATTGGCAAATATAGCTTTTGTTATGTTTCTTCCCTAAAGGCTGGCTCTGACTACATAAATATTTAGTCAAGTGGCAAGTGGTTAACTTGCTATTAAGTGGTTTAGTAGCTAAAAAGTGTCCGGACAAAATACTTGTATAGTCTGAACCGGCTTTAAGAGAACAAGAATAATATTTGTAAGTTCTGTTTAACCCTCCTCCCATGGCCGATGTTGCTTATAAGCAACTTTTTGTAACAGTTTTATAAAAGTAAAAATTTCAAATTTTTGATGGTGCCTTTCTAGAATTAAAGAACAACCGACAATTTTTTTTAGCTACGAGGAAAAAATCGGATATGAAAAAATTAAATATCACAGAAGTTGTTAAATATATTTGAAATACTTGAAAGAATCAGTTCAGAACCTCCCCGTTCTTTCCCTAAATTTAAATTATTAAAAACCTTGTTAAATTTTATTACTTTACCCGATGTCTCGATTTGGCGTAGCTTTCGTCTATGTTCGTCTTAATTTTTCTCCACATCGAAAATGGCATGGAAAATACTCTCTCATGAGCAAAACATAGGCATGTACGAAATTTAATTATAATCAAGACTACGAGGTCGTTTTCAAGTCTAATAGGAATTTTAACATCCAGACATTTTGATTTAATCATTTATAAACACGCAAAAAAAATTATTGTTCCAAAACTCTTAAAGTCACCGAAGATATATGATAAAACATCAAACAGAATTTAAATTTTAATGGAAGTAATTTTATTAAAAATAAATGTTTCTATCAATTAACACTTAGGAAAGATATCCATTTAAATCATCACATTTAACAAAAAAATTGGAAATTAATTTAAAAAAAAACTACTTGTATCTTATTCCTCGAAAACGTTGAGTGTTGCTATTTAATGGTTTTTGAAAGCTGTAATTATTCCTTTGAGTAGCTGGTTTTGTAGTTTTCACAGGATTTTCAGAATTAGACGATTTGAACTTGTAGTTTTTTGTAACACTTGGAGCCACATATGGCTTTTGAGATGATGTTTGTACCTTAAAAGTAGATTTCGGTGGTTGATACACGACTTGTGGCTTAAGACGAGGTGCCAAATATGGAGTTTGAACTGTTGTAGATGGTAATGGAATCGGAATTCCATTGGCTGTTTGCAAAGAAGGTCGGACTACAGGATTATTATTGTTGTTAATAAAACCGGAATGGGCACCAAAAGAACCGCCAGCGGAAAGTTGATAATTTTCTGGTTTTACATATGTGTTTTGCGTATTGCTCGGAGCCGTTGTGTATGCAGCTGATTTGAGTAACGGTTCAACTTTGAATTCAGCTTTCTTCTTTTTGACCTGAACAAGACGTTGCTTCCCTAGCGGGGAAGATCTTTTAGGGATTTCAACAATGGTGACACCCCTTTGGTAATTGACCTCTGGACGCTTCGGTCTGATTTGTGGTTTCGATCGGGAACTCGACTCTGATTGCCGTAATTGCTGCTGTTGTTGTTGCTGGCGTGGTTCTACATCTTTTTTAAAGTATAAAGATTGTGCTCGGGCGCTGAGTTCGGCTTGCTTAAGATTAATCGGACTTGGTGAAATGAGTTCTACGTCTTCAGGTAAACTTTGATTATTTCTCCTTGACTCTTGTTCATCATTGTTCGCCTCCGGCTGTTGGTCAGCGGCACCTTCCACAGCTGGTGCCGTTGGCCCTCCTGCTGAGGCTTCCACTTCCGGTTGAGCAGCAGTTTCTGATTCTTCCATAGGTTCCAAATGTTCTGCACGTTTCGATTGTGTTGGAGTATCCGATGCGGCAACTGTTTCGACTCTTTCTTCTGGCGCTTCATAGATTGGAATTTCATCTCTGTTGTCCGGTTTTCCTAACTCATCTTCATCGTTGCCCTTGCCGCCTTTATTGTTTTCGGTTAAAAAGAAATCAATGTTTTTTATTTCAGGCACATCAGGTATTTCGCCATAAGAATCAAAATTATCTCTAAATATCGTACCCCAGTTTTCATCTTTGTGGTCATCTGGATTTATATGTGTTTTATCCTTTTTATGTCCTATGTTCTTGATCACAGTTATCGTTTTGATGTGAGTACCGCCCTTGGATCCAATATCTGTCGCTGTGTAGCTATAGCTTAATTCGTCAACTCCTCGTTTCGCTGGCTGAACTGGAACTTGTATACGTTCTTGAGAATAGCCAAATGATAAAAAGTGGAAACCACATACAAATATCTGAAAGAAAGATGGAAACTATTTTAATCTGGTAAATAACTCTTTTGGTTACAGCATTATATGAGAATTGAATGTCTTTTAAAATGATTCTCTAAACTACATAAGATTGTAAAAATGTTAACTAAAGTATAAACTAGCCATCAAGTGGTGAGTGCAAGTCTTTATAAGAAAGAATTGCGACTGAAAACCGTTAATGGAGCGATGATGTCATATTTTTTGGAACATTTTTTATTACAGTGGAATAATTCGAAGATTGTTCAATCCCCTTGAACTTTCCTATCTTACTCCATGTTATCTTACCTGACAAGTGGAAATGCTAACTACCAGACTATAAAAACAATGTCAAAAAATAAAATAATTTTGCTTTAGAGTTGGCAATATTTAAATCGTTGGTAGTAAGAAATTTCGTCAGCTTTAAGTTTTATTTTTTTTTTGCACAAAAAGATCCGAGAATTACTTAAATTTTTTTTTTTTGAAAAAAAAGTCGTTATGCCTTCAGGACTTCCATTTCGAATATTGAAATTCAAACACCGGATTCGTGATCAGCGATCCCGAAAACCAGTTTTTCCGAGGCAAAATGGGAACAAAAATATTTGCGTTATCCCTACAGGGCGTTCTGAAAAACTGTTAGTGAGCACCTAAGAGGTAAGAAGTGCAAAATTTCATGGCTAGCCATGATGAGTCTGTGATATTCGATTTTTATAAATACATATAGATACTACACAACATTCAAGTTGTTTTAACTTAGATTGAAAAGTCGTATAATTAAAAATAGAGCTAAAGTTTTCACTCACACCTTTAAATTTTAAAAAATCGGATGTTAACAGCATATGACTTTCTTATAAAGGATGATCCAATTGTAGGTACTTTTTCCAATAGGGTTGTTTTGACAGTTCTTATGTGTCAACTGGCTTGTCTATATGACGTTTGTGTTCAGTATTTAGTGCCATTTCATCTTACATGTGAACAACGTTTACTAATTGTGGAAACTTATTTCCAAAATAAGTGCTCAGTTAGGAATTGTTATAGAGCTCTTCGTCCACATTTTGGTCGTCATACTGAACGCACTATTCGTGAAACCATCACCAAATTTCGAACTATTTTTACACTATTAGACATTCATCCATCAACCAGAGTGCGTACAGCCCGTAGTAATGAGAATATTGCTGCAGTAGCAGAAAGTGTTCGTGAAGACTGTGATCAATCAATTCGTCGCCGTTCTCAAGGTTAGGGCATCGCTACAGAGCAATGATCAATAAATTTTTGTTGCCAAAAATTCAAGATATTGGTGTAGCTGACTTGTGGTTTCAACAGGATGGCGCTACATGTCATACAGCTAACGATACAATCGCTTTATTGAGGGAAACGTTCGATGAAAACATCATCTCAAGAAATGGTTCTGTTAATTGGCCACCGAGATCTTGTGATCTGACACCATTGGATTACTTTCTGTGGGAATATGTGAAATCTCTTGTTTACGTCGATAAACCTGGGATGATTACAGCTTTGGAAGCAAACATAACCCGTGCTATTCGCGGAATACCGACCGATATGCTTGAAATAGTGGTCGAAAATTTGATCCACAGAATGGACCATTTAAGAGTTAATCGTGGGCAACATTTGAAGGAAATTATCTTTAAACATTAAATGGCATGAACCAAACTAACAACTTAAATAACGATTTTCGTCAATATATTAATTATTGTGTTTTATTTAAAAAAAAAACAGGAATCTCTTATTGGATCACCCTTTATAAATACTGTCCCTTTGCACCGTTCACATTACAATCCTGTTGTGTTCTTATCCCACGATTGTCTCCCAATAATTTGTCAGTTCACAGCAAAATATCAAGAAATGAACCGATTTACGGTAAAAAAAAACACTGCTTAATCCACATAATGGTGAGATTATACCGTTCTTACATAATCGAACCTCATATGATGAATATAGGAGATATAATGTTGAAAGTTTTTATACAAAAACATTCGAAAACTCGAGAACGAGTTGAAGTAAAAAGTAAAAATTTGGCATAGAACAGGCTTTTATCAAAAGATAGACCTCTTTTGCTGAGTAAATCGCGAAAAACGAAATTGAAATTTGCAAGAAGCCGCCATTTTAGCCACTACAGGTAAATTTACCAAAAGCTGATACATAAAATGATATTTTATGAAGATAAAATTTCTTTTTCATAAAATGAAAAAAAAAATTGGAAATTCGTATTCTGCGATGGCAATATGAAGTTTTTTTTAACGAAGTGTTGTCCATAATTTTGGAAAAAATATTAGTTCTAGTTTCCCGCTTAGTTCCCGTGAGAATACAATATTTTCACTACTTGGTCCTTGTAAGTATAACGAAAGGTCCTACCAGTACAAAACAAGTTGTCCCACTAATATTTTACGGTTTCAAAATAAATATTCTTTAAAGTTGTATATTTAGATAAAACTATAAAGTGTGTAATGTTGGAAGAGTGAGAAACTGCACCGCGCCACTGTGGTTTACGGCTATTACAGGAGCTATGTGAGTAAAAAAGTATGTGTGCTGAGTTCAATGAACAAATTCAATGCCAGGCACTATATTTTTATCAAAATATACAATTTTTAAGAACATTTATCTTGCAATCCTAAACATTAGTGGGACAACTTTTTTTGTACTTTTTAGTGCATTTTAAAAGTGCATAACATTAGAAAACTTGTTTTTTACTCTTTAGGACACGAACTTCACAACGCAAAAGCCAAACAACATTCAAAAAAAAATGTTAAAATGGCTATAAAATGACGTACCGAGGTTCTTCTATGGTATGCATCATAGCATTCGGATGAAAAATGACACCCCCCATCCCTTCCACTCACATCGGAAACAACCCTCTTTCTACGAAAAATAAAAAAATGAGTACCATTTCTAATTAAACACAAATTATCCCTTCTCTATCGGACCAAAATTATCCCCCTCCTCCTCAGACAAAAAAATTACGCCCAGTCTCACCAAGCACGTTTCTTTCAGTATACTTCTTGCGTGCGTCAACCATCAATCAATTTAGATTGGGTATGGATTTCCTGTTAAAATTAATATTAACGTAAACCGATCAACTTAAAAAGCCGTCGAATCGACAGTCGCCTGGGACCTTACGGAATTCCTACCAAGATTGCGGTTACGGGTTTCAATTCTAAGTAAAATGATAAATTTTTCGGACAGAATTGGACCCGTCGTCTCATATGTTTTAGGTAAAATAAAGAGATCGAAATTCTTCATGCTTAAAATACTTTATTATACTCTGTATAAGAAAATAAACAGAAAAATGGCTGATATTTTTGGTAATGGTAAATTTCTTATCCAACATCTCGTAATGGTTTTTTTTAAAAGCTTTTATTTAGCTTGCCTTCGTGTCTGTTTGTCTGTCTGTCTGTCAGATCAAATCTTGCAACCCAATTTTGACTCACTTCCACTTGTCCG
This sequence comes from Chrysopilus asiliformis, assembly GCA_964034945.1. Lineage (NCBI taxonomy): Eukaryota > Metazoa > Arthropoda > Insecta > Diptera > Rhagionidae > Chrysopilus > Chrysopilus asiliformis. Next base: position 39,133,547 of record OZ035962.1, read on the forward strand.
ATTGACTTGAAATTTTTCATACTTATATAAGTCCGATGACAATACAATATTTTCACTACTTCGTCCTTGTAAGGATAACGGAAGGTCCTGTAAGGATAACGTGATTATCCTTTTCTCCAAATTTTCCGGAAAAAAACTATTTTGGGGGTTTTTGGGGTCGCTAAATCCGAATCTGCCATTAAAAAGTCTGTAAGGATAACGGAAGGTCCTGTAAGGATAACGTGATTATCCCTTTCTACAAATTTTCCGGAAAAAAATCTATTCTGGGGGTTTTTGGGGTCGCTGAATACGATTCTCAAGTTAAAAAGCCTGTAAGGACATCTCAAATGTAAGGATATATATTCGAAGACTAAAAAGAACAAAATAAAAAAAAATTTAAAAAAAAGCTTTTATTAACACGTTGACGGACAGTAGAAACAAGTGAAATTCGAAAATTGACACTAAAACAAGATCGCACTACTCCGTTCACAACCACGTGCATACTCAATGTGTTAACCTTGCATACTAAATTTTTTTTCGAAAACATGACACTAGGCTTCTACTTGTACGCTGGTAAATGCACATTTGTGCTGCTACAGCCGCAGTGTCTAAAAACGACCGTTTCGTATTGGACGGCTATTGCCGTCATGTCACATAGTGAACTTGAACTTGACGGCTATAGACGCAACTGTCCGTCAACGTGTTAAAAAAGAATGCACTAAAAAGAAAAAAATAATTTTCTGGACGCTGCACCCAGAGAAAAATATAGGTACTAAAATCAAAAAGAAATGCTCTAGATTTTAGTAATTTGTTGTTTGCGTACGAGCTAAACAAGTTCATACTAAAAATAAAAACCACATTCTAGTGATAGCCCTTTTAAAATCTAGTGTCTATTTCTTTAAATTTAAAAGACGAGATTTTTAATTCTAAAAGATTTACACTAATTTTAAAAGAAAACCTTTTTGAATTTAAAAAGCTTTACTGAGGGAAAAAATCACATTTATAGCGGGGCGCTACAACATTTATAGTAATCTGCCATTATCTTTTTAAAAAAAAAATATAATCTTCATTTTTCATGGTTTTTACGATAGTAATAGTAGATTTTTACCAATTTCCCAGTTACTTTTTACAGTATTTATAAATTATAAATATTTTCTTACGTATTATTAAATGTTGAAAAACTCCTGCTCATTAACCGCGATTCGAACTCGAGATCCCTGGTTTGAAGTCCACGCATACGGCCACCGAAGTAAATTAACGAAGCGAGTCTAAACATGAATGGTTTCTATCTCGCTTGAAAGAATGATTTTAAATTTTGAAAGTAACTTGTTTAAATTTAAAAAGGTCATTTTTGAATCAAAAAGGAAGATTTTAAATTTAAACATTTTGGTTTTTTAATTCTAGTAGGGGCAATTTTAAATTTAAACATTTTGGGGTTTTTAAATCTAAAAACAAGCTTTTTAATTTAAAATCATGAGTTACTAAATAATAAAATTTTCTGCTGATTCTAGGATATTTCTTTTTAAATCAAACAAGTAACTAGATTTTTAGATCTAGGGTGGAAATTGTTTAATTTTAAAATGTTCATTTCTCTCAGTGTGTGTATCACAAATATAAAAGCTTTTAAAAAGCGAGATAAAGCATAAAACAATAAAATAAAAATTTATCTCGCTTTTAAAAAGCTTTTATATTTGTGATAGCGTCCAGAAAATTATTTTTTTATTTTTAGTGCATTCTTTTTTAATAAAAGCTTTTTTTTAAAATTTTTTTTTTATTTATTTTATGAATTCGTATTAAAAATTAAACTTACTCATTTGTAAATGGTGGGCTAATACTTTTGTATTTTAAAATTATGAGTTCTTACTCAAAGATTAAGAGATTTAAAATAATCGTCACATTAGTTCCTGTTAAGGTGCCGCTCCACATGAGAGTAAATGCCGGCGAGAACCTCTCGATAGCAGCTACTCGCAAATGGACACGTCTCTGAGAGTCGGTCGCAGAGACTCAAAAAAACTCGCGAGCTAGTTTCTGCGAGCTGTCAAGTGATTCTACTCTCTAGTCAACACGCACACACTGAACTCTCAGGGAGTTGCTCGCCAGATACGAACGGCGTTTGAATTTCGCTAGTAGCACTCGAGAACTCGCGAGAGAAAAATCAAGATATTGGTCTTGAAAAAAATCGCCGAAATTAACTCTCAAATGGACAACCTCCTGCGAGTAACTCTCGAGAGTTTTTGAGAGTTACTCGTGTATTTACTCTCATGTGGAGCGGCACCTAGTGGCAAGATTTCGTAATAAATTATAGCTGAAATAGTTTTTGAGGAATCTTCAACACTGTAAACCAGTGCTGCCCAACCAGGCGATCGCGATCTACCAGTCGATCTGGACACGAATTTGAGTCGATCTTCTACTACAGACTGAAAATGGTAGTAAAAAAAAAAAATTGTAAACACTAATATTAAAAAAAAAAGGGAAAGTGAAAATTAAGTAATCACACTACCCAAGCAACCAGATAAGGCATAATGACTTGGATTAGGGCGTGGTGTCTTAAAATTTGTCGTTACGACCACACCAAGACCAGCGAATCCGCCTTATAAGGCGTGATGCCTTTCAAGGCTTTTGCAGTGGTCGTCAAGCGGTCCGAGTGACCTAAATATATGCCCTGATAGTCTTAATGTTCGAATGCCTTGTTTTGGCTTTCATGGTCGTAGTGTCCTCCAGACGCCTTCATAGTCGTCCTGCCTTATAAGACCAACCTTCCACCTTTCGTCCACGAAATGTCTTATAGGGCATAATGCCTTTGAGAACACTCCAATGCCCTATTTGAGAATGCTTCGAGCATGCGCAGATGAATATCTGCTTCGAGTTTATTTCTAGCATACTTCGAATATGCTTCTAGCATTCACGGCGCGAGCCGCCATGACGTTCATCGAAATGGAAAAAAAAAACATTCCTACTGAAAATTTAAAATCTGTTTTTAAAGCACAATATGGAAAAACATCGAATAAAAAGTAGTTTTAGGTGTTTGGGTACACAGCATAACTTTATTTTTACAAGAATTTGATTAAAATCGAATAAAAAAGAAAATTCTTTGAATAAATAATTTTCAAATTATATCACTAAAATCGAGAATTGCTACGGCCCACGTAAATAGAGCTCCTGGCAAAACCGCTTTCTACGTAAACTTTAAATCGCATGTGAATTGTGACAATAAAATCCACAAAAAACCTTAACATCACCGTATGAAATTATTTTGAACGTTTTTTTCCACAAAATATATCTTTATGAAACTTTATGATTCTTGTCTTATCTTTCTCTCCTCATGCGGCCTATAGAATAGAGAAAGACAAATAATGTCGCCAGATGAAATGTCAAAAAAATATTTCGTCATGGTAAAACAAGGCCCTATTTTGGCCTTCAAAGTCGTGAAGCCTTATAGGGCGTGAAATAGGGCACTTCGTGGTCCGGCGGACCTTCCCCACTGTCGACGATAGGTCGACGATAGTTCGACCTAGTGTCGACAAAGTCGTGGGCATTACGACCAATAGGGACGCCTTTGAAGACGAAGTGTCCACTTTACGACCTATAAGGTTACTTGGGTATCTACTTCTTTGTTTTTTTTTGTTTTTTTTGCTGTTAAAGCAAGTGATCTATTTTACTTAGATACCTTATTTTAAATTTTATTTTACTTGCCTATTTTAAGTAGGCATTGAAAACTTGAAAATTACTAGATTCTCGCGGTTTTTTTTGAATTTGACTCATGTTTAAAATTTGTTTGAATAGTTTAGTTTCGATTTAGAGTTCATGAGCCTTTTCACATTAGGCGATGCGAGACGCTACGTGTTATCGCAAACGTGAAATGGTTTATTTTCAGGATTATTGCGGCACCGTACGTGGAGTATCCTTTGCTCTGTCCGTGTAATCACACGTATATGGGTAGATCTCGATGTAGTTGGATTAAAAAAAGTCGAACTTTAGTACAAAAAGGTTGGGCAGGCCTGCTGTAAACATTCGATATATGTTCTTAGACGCCGTTTACACTGTTCACTGGAATTAATGTTTTAAAACTTATTGTTTAATACTGCAATCCAACACTGAGCAAAAGTTTACAGATTTTGAATTTGCTTTGCCGATTTTGTACAGGGAAAATTTCAGCAGAGATTTCTTTCAGGAATAAATACATTTTTATTAATACTTAGGGCAACACGAATTTTCTTTTTTTACTGTGACAAAAAAGAAAAAAATTCAACGAATAAACCGTGTCTTAGGGAAAACCTAGAGGTCAAGATTTCCTATGATTATCCATGAAAATATCAGTTGTGGTCAACACAAAACTTTCTTCTACAAAATCTACGACCCTGTGCAATTTACGCTAGAGCCCTGTCGCGTTGTCAACCTAAGACGACCTCCCAATAAATTGTTGGTTCATCCAAAAATATCAAAAACGTACAAAATTTGAGATAACTTGAGAACGGTAAAAGATATCAATTTACGGTAAATGGCAAAAATGTAGAAAATGTTAACATCTTTAATTATTCTTTGAAGTGATTTGTCGTAAAATTATTCGCAAAATATGATTTTTTACATATTAATGAAAATATCTCAATAACGGTAAAAGATAACGGATAACGGTAAGAAACAAAATTGTGCAGAATGCCATTCTCATTAATTCACTTCATACATTCAGTCAGCAAAAACCCGTTAATTTTCGAGATAATCGCAAAAAACTGTTTTTTTGGAAATAACGGTTTATCTCGATAACAGGTTGAGATATCGAATTATAGCTAAAGACAAAAGTGTGGGAAATTTTATTTTCTCCAAGTTTTGCCATACTTAAGGCCACTAAAAAACGCGTAGTTTGGGAGTAAATCGAGAAAAACGAAATTGCGATTTTTGAAAAACCGCCATTTTGGATACTTCCGGTTAACGGATTTCCACCAAAAGTTGATAGGATCGTCCCATTTCAGGACCCAACATGCCTATAAAATTTCATGGCGCTAGCTCTATTAGTTTTTGAGAAATCTTGTACACAGACTGACAGACAGACTGACAGACAGAAAGACATTTTTTAAATATGACTCCAATCGACTCAGGAGTGATCGGGAAATGTTTTTTAGGCAAAATTAAGAGGTCGAAATTTTTCATGAATACAATACTTTATTATACTCCGTAGAAGAAAGTAAAAAACATTTTATCCTAAAATGGCTTTAAAGGTGTAATTTTATTTTTACTTTCTTCTACGGAGTATAATAAAGTATTGTATTCATGAAAAATTTCGACCTCTTAATTTTGCCTAAAAAACATTTCCCGATCACTCCTGAGTCGATTGGAGTCATATTTAAAAAATGTCTTTCTGTCTGTCAGTCTGTCTGTCAGTCTGTGTACAAGATTTCTCAAAAACTAATAGAGCTAGCGCCATGAAATTTTATAGGCATGTTGGGTCCTGAAATGGGACGATCCTATCAACTTTTGGTGGAAATCCGTTAACCGGAAGTATCCAAAATGGCGGTTTTTCAAAAATCGCAATTTCGTTTTTCTCGATTTACTCCCAAACTACGCGTTTTTTAGTCGCCTTAAGTATGACAAAACTTGGAGAAAATAAAATTTCCCACACTTTTGTCTTTAGCTATAACTCGATATCTCCACCTGTTATCGAGATAAACCGTTATTTCCAAAAAAAAACAGTTTTTTGCGATTATCTCGAAAACTAACGGGTTTTTGCTGACTGACTGTATGAAGTGAATTAATGAGAATGGCATTCTGCACAATTTTGTTTCTTACTGTTTTCCGTTATCTTTTACCGTTATTGAGATATTTTCATTAATATGTAAAAAATCATATTTTTGCGAATAATTTGCAAACTAACGGTTTTTCGACAAATCAGTTAAAAGAATAATTAAAGATGTTAACATTTTCTACATTTTTGCCATTTACCGTAAATTGATATCTTTTACAGTTCTCAAGTTATCTCAAATTTTGTACGTTTTTGATATTTTTGAATAAACCAAGAATTTATTGGGAGGTCGTCTTAGATTGACAACGCGACAGGGCTCTAGCGTAAATTGCGCAGGGTCGTAGATTTTGTAGAAGAAAGTTTTGTGTTGACCACAACTGATATTTTTTTTTTTTGAGATTCAATTTATTTGAAATTACTCGCGAAATGTAATAACAATCAACACGTAAGCAACACCAGTTCAGTGATTATCCCTGTAGATACGGACAGGCTCTACCAATTTAGCATTTAAGAGATTGAGATAAATTGATTCTTTTTTGGAGGAGTGGTAATTTTCAAAATGAATATCTTTGGAATTATCAAATCTCAAGTAGTACTTTTTTTTAGGAAAATAGATATTTCAAACACGTTTGTATTCAGTTGTATTAAAGTTTTTGTGCAACACAATTATAAAAATTCCAGAAAAATGGATAATAATAAAATTTTTACTTTCTTAAAAAGGATTTTTTAAAACATTTAATTATTACAAGACTAATTTTTATGCCTGTCATTAATTTGAACCTAATCCACAAATTGCATAATCGTATAAAAAACACAACACTTAAAAATAATTCTATCCATTTAAATAAACATCACTCACTAGTATCCTCATGATTGCTGCAAATACGTGTCCAAAATTAGTAAGAAATACATCCAAAAGCAAAATTGCTTTTTATCTAAATGATAACTAAAACTTTTTTCAAGCCTTTTGTAAAATTGTCAACCTCTTTTATATCGGTCTTAATTCGTGAGCCTCACATTATAAAATAAAATTCTTTGGAAATGCATTGCATTTTTTATTAACTTAACAGATACCGGTTTTATGCATTTTTTCATTTCTTTATTTGCTTTCATTTGGGAGAAAATCAAATACATAACTTAATTTTCCTTTCAGTCTCCTACTGTATGTTTTGATATCATAATCTATTATTGTGTTTTACTTCATCTGCTGATATTTTAGCTAATAAGATGGCATTCAGCAAACAAGTAAAAAGTGAGCAGCATAAATTTTCCTTTCGCCATTGGAAAATATTGCATGTTACAGTTGTTTGAGATTTTAATTTATCGTTGAAAATGATTTGCCGAAGTCGCCAATGGTTGGAAGAGAAGCTTGGCTTAATGGGTTTTTGAAAAAAAAAATGGACAAAGATTTCATCTCAATATCTGTACATCATTATTATCAGCAAAATGTTAAACATACATTTCAAGTATTTTATGCAAATGTAATGCGTGGATCGCATTGAAATAAATTTGAAATACGAAATAGGGAAATAGTGCCAAAAGTTTACTATTGGGTTTGAAATCGAAATGGAGTTTTAGGTTCTCATTTTTATTTTGATTTTTTTTAGGAAACATACACAATACTAGAATTTGGACCCAGCTTTACCCTAGAATTTTAACCCATGCTAAAAGTAAAAGCATGATAAATTCTGACATAAAAAATTCTGAAGAAAACTTTCGCTATGGAAATACTAAAAAAAAAAGATTTCCGCCACAAACAACCAAAAAAACACATCTTACATTCAATTTTGGGAAATTGAGATGAATAAGATCTTGAAAACCTATGTAAAAAATCTTATCCAGAAGATTTACCAAAAAAACATGTTGACCTGTAACAGAATTTGTCATCACACGTTCCAAACATCTTCAATGGTTGAGTATGTTTAATCTAATGTCGTGTAAATAATGTAATGACGCCCAGATACCCTCAACGTGTTGATAGTTGACTGTCGAGAACTTATTAGAAAACGTGGCCTGGTGTGAAAAATATTGGAAAAAAAATTTCAATTTCTGATACACAGCGCACAAATTTTTTTTTTTTCCTTTTTAGTACATTTTTTTAAAAAAAAAAGTTTTTTTTTATTTTTTATCCCTTTTAAAAAATATAAATCCAAAATGACGTCTGTCTTTCGTCATGCTTATATATCGGGTCTTTCAACAAGGACATAATTTTGTATTTAAATAAAACACAGAATAATTAAGATATCGGACTGAAATTTATTCCACCATTTCTCGAGATTACACGATTGCGACCACCGACTCAGAATTTCGGTAGTAAGTTTTAATAATTTCCAAACGTTGCTCGTTCGTGAATTTCACCATGATAAAACTGTAAACCTTGACTGACGTTTTAGCATTGCCAGATCATAAAAAAAGTTTTAGGGTGCGTTTTTATTAAAATACAAAATTGTTATGTCCTTGTTGAAAGACCCTTTATATTTTTTAGTCTTCGAATAAATATCTTTGCCCTTGAGATATACTTGCGGACAGTTTTGCCTCCAGGATCGGATTCACCGACTCCAAAAATCCCCAGGTGATATTTTTTCCAGAAAATTTGAGGAAAAGCATTATCAGGACGAAGTAGTTGTTTCGTCATCGGAGTTACGTATGTGTGAAAAATTTCAAGTCAATTGGATAATTAGAAGTGGGTGAAAATTAGATTACAAGATTTGACCCTAACAGACAAGTAAAACTAAATAAAAGTTTGTGAAAATATGACTTGTGATCAACACAGACATTTTCTGCAATATTTAGTTTCGGAAAAAATATGTAAAAAATATCTTTTCAAATATCTTGAGAACCGTTAGAGATATGTAAAAATCATTAAAGGGAAAAGTTGTAATCAATTTAGGCATAGGTTTCGAGAAATTTTCATAAAACGGTATTTTTTCAAACAAATTGTATGAGAAGTAACAGCTTTTGTTACTTTTGTACAAGTTGATAGAAAACTACGATTTTTGTCAAACTTATTTACAAAAGAATTCAAGTCGCTAGGTCAACGCGTTCTCGAGTTATGTAAGATATGTACAATGGACATACCGACGGACCGAAAGACAGATGCACGGATATCCTCTTAAGTCTGCCTGAAACGGATTTCGTACTGATCAGAAAGTTTCTATTCGTACTGATCAGAAAGTGAATCTGACCAAAACAAAGTCCAATTTAGAATCAAAATATGATTAGAAATACTACCCCAATATTTTCAATGATATTTTGTGCAGGTGGTTTGTTTGTGGAGTTATATCCACGATCAAAGACTATAGATAGGACACAAATGGAAGTTTCCATATACCGATGGCAGAGTAAAGAAGAGCGAAATAGAAAAAAATAATTTAAACTATTTGATGAAATGGGATTTCTCGTTTCCCCATACATGCCTAAATGCGTTGTCCAAAAAAAACAGGCAATTTATCGTTTTCCTCCAAGTATATAGGGCGAATTAAAATAGATTTAATTTCAAAGCAAATACCTTAAACACGAACTGCAAATCTTCTCGAACACCCTATTCATTTGCACTAACACATGCACAAGTGCCACCAGCCTCAATATTTACATTTTGCTTTAAGAATCCTTGCGACAAAGATTTTCTGATTTAATTGAGCGAAAAATGTCCCGAATAAAATTTGTAAAATGTCTGGTTAGGGAATGTTTAGCAAATAATATAACACACCCGGAAAGAAAACTTTTCAGACTTCCATCATCGACGGAAAGGTAATTTTTTGCGTCACTAAAAAAAATACATTCCGCCGGTATTTATCGCGAAACTTAAAATATTATATTAGTATCTAGCTAAGGAAGCTAGATAAAAAATTTCAGCTAAATATTTCTCCCCAAACAGCCCATAGAGAGGACAACAATTCTTTTTTACGTCTCGGATGATAACAACAAATTCTTTTTTCATAAAATTAACTTATCAACGGTAATAAAACAATTACAAATAAACAAAGATCAACGGAAATAAAACAATTCAAAATTGAAATTTACATGTGATTTGGGTAGCAATTGTATTTGTTGATACATACAAAAATTTTAACAAATTTTTGATTTTTCGTTCGCCAATAAGTTACACGGTCATGACAAAGGTAAAGGTCCGCGTATTTTTTGGTCAGACCACAACAGGTCTACAAGTTTTTAAACAACTTAAGTTTTTTTCTGTATAATATGTAATGTCCCTCTTCTAGTACCTGTTTCAGATGCTGCCTACAATTTTTTACAATAACGTGTCGTGTATGTAAGGATTTTGATGTGATTTATAAAAAACTGATATGAGATTTTTATAATAATCCAAAAAGACGTATCATCTCACCGCTAGCTGAATTAAATAAGCTTTGTAATGTTTTCATTGCATCAATTTTGCGCTATTCTGTCCATACTTTTACCAACATCTAAAACGGAAATCGTATGAGACAATTTTATTGATATTAAATGGCAAATAAATAAATTTTCAAGCTAACACAACTTCGTTGCCTCTATTTGATTGTTTTCACTATAAATAAAAAAGTTTATAGATTTAAATATTTAGATATGTATAAACTATTTAATTAATTTATTTTATACATTGAATTCAATGTCGGAAATTTTGCTTCCCTTTTATAAACAGCTTTCTCTGTTATACTGTTATTATTAGCTAACCGTTTTTACTTATCTTTCAGGTTTTATAACAATCTTTTACACAGAGATAATAAAAAAAACACATAAACAAATACTCCATTTAAGTAGAAAATTGACATGGAGTTGTCACTAAATAATTCAATTACAAATGGTAAAACTAGTTTTGAAAAAACTACTAGAATTGATGTAATCTTCTTACATCCAGATGATGTTCGAATATTATGTTTATATTGACAATTCTTTCACTATATAATATATCAACTATTTTATTACTGTTTATATTACATTATAATTCTGATAATTCGTATTTCAAGTAAATGACAGATAAATACGAATTATCGGGATATTGAAATTAGCGGGACTATGAATAATCTAGGGTAAAAAAAGAAAAAATACGAATTACCGAAGTGCGGGTTTTATAGCTTGCAACAAAACTAGTAAATTTTGAATTAACGAGACAATAATGGGCGTTTTCCATTGATCTTGGAGTAACACTCCAAGAGTAGCAACCGCTATATTAAACGACTCCAGCCTAGGGTTGAATATCGAAGGCAAAGTATCGATAATTACCATCGACGATGCATCGAAGCATGGCTATTGATGATGAAAAAACATCGGCCACCGACATTATAACATCGATGACATATATTTTAATATAAGTTTTAAACAAAAATATTCATAATATTATAAGAATTTCGTCATTTTCCAGTCGCGAATCCGGAGAAATTCTTGGACTACTGAATATCGAAGTGAGTCTTGGAAATATTCATGACTTTTTTTTAAAAAATTTATAAATAGATTTTGTGAAGAGCTCCAATACATACACGGATATTCAAGAATCCGAGAATTGACTGGGACTTACGAGGGGAAAACGACACAAGTAAATATAATTTATTTTATGAATAAATTCATCTTCGTACAAAAAAAAGACCATAATTCCTCAGGAATGGAGTTCAGAAAAATTTATTTTGAAATAAAAACAAGCCTATTCGTTGATTGTGTGAAAAGTTGTCTTGCCTTCGAAAATAGAGTAATACAAATAGTTAAATATAATTTTTCCTGTTTTAATTGAAAAAATGTATAGTAAGTCTTTATCACCATCGATTACCATCGAACCCTAAATATCGGGAAAAAATATCGCCACCACACCATCTATTGCAAAAGCATCGGTCCTTCACCATCGATGTTCGACCCTACTCCAGCCCGGTCATAGGGGTAGATCAGGCGTAATCAAATTCAAATATTTCCGTGAAATGGCTCTTCTCTTATTACCGAAATTCTACTGTACTATGTGTTCGTAATTTACTTTTATGATATAATCATGAGCAATACTTTGTAGTGTGTAATATAAAAAATAATTTCCCCTGAAAGTTTGAGGAAAAGAATATTCATCTTATCCTTACATGATCTTTCCTTATCCTTACAAGGACGAAGTAGTGAAAATATTATATTGTCATCGGTGTTACGTATGTGTGCAAAATCGGATGAGTGAAAGTAGGCCAAAATTTGATTGCAAGATTTTGCCCTGACAGACAGACAGATACGAAAGCAAGCTAAATAAAAGCCTTTTAAAATAAAATGTTGGTGCTCACATATTCCTATTAACAAAAAAAGATTTGTAAAATGTTTAGATAATCAATATTTTAATGGCTTTAATTTCATTTTTCTAGGAATATTCCGCAAAAACGGCTTGTTTTTAATAGAACCTCATTAATATCTCACTTTAAAATAATTAAAAATGAGTGTTATAATAAGACTTCAAAATTTGCCATGGTCGGCAAATGCGGTGGATATTCGTGGTTTCTTTCGTGGTTTATCGATACCAGACGGCGGTGTTCACATTGTTGGAGGGGAAAATGGAGATGCCTTTATAGCTTTCAGGTATATAAAAAGATTTTTATTTCTATGACACTCTTATTTAGCATTTTTTTCATATATCACTCAAAAAAAAAGTTGTACAATATAAAATATTTAAATGAATTTGTGATCTTTTTATTAAAATCAATATAGGAATAAAAAATTAAAAACGTTCCCCCCGTATGAGATAATTGCAATAATCATCAGGAAGATTTGAAGAAATTCAGTCACTACTTAGATTTATTTTCAGAATAAAAAAAAATAGAAAGACATAGAAGAGGCGAAAGAATTGTTTTTAAGTTCTGAAGATTTTTATGAAGATGTTATCTTTCTTCATATAAAGAATAAATTAAATGGTGAGTATGGAATTATGTGCAAGGATTAAACAACATACCTAAAGGGACTCAAATAGTACAAAAAAATCGGATCTTCTTCCATAAAACCGATTTTTTTTCTACTTAGCAATAGAACTGCCAGCTTTTTGGGTATACCTATTTCTATCAAAATACGTTATACTGGCGTAGAGTAAGTGCGGGTATTGCGGACCACCGTTCCTATTTTTTACTCATATAAGGCAACTATAAGAATTTTTAAAAAACATCAGTTTGTTATCCAAGAGAAAAGCGTAACCTTTTAATGTGAAATTTAAAAAATCCTGATCTGATGATTTATTGTCTTTTTAAATCAAAAAATGTGAAGATTGACACAATCAGTCAATTTGGTTTTGGTGCGGATAATGTGGACCACGGTATCGGCTAAATTAGACTACTGGTCCACATTTGCCGACCTCAGGGGTCCACATTACCCGTAAACGAGGTGACGTATATTATTTGAAAATAGATAGAAATATATAAATCATATAAATATTACTTATTTCTTAAGGTGCCGCTCCACATGAGAGTAAATGCCAGCGAGAACCTCTCGATAGCAGCTACTCGCAAATGGACGCGTCCCTGAAAGTCGCTCGCAGAAACTCGCGAGCTAGTTTCTGCGAGCTGTCAAAAGTGATTCTACTCTCTAGTCAATACGCACCCACTGAACTCTCGGGGAGTTGCTCGCCGGATACGAACGGCGTTTGAATTTCGCTAGTAGCTCCCGAGAACTCACGAGAGAAAAATCAAGATATTGGTCTTGAAAAGAGAAAAATCGCCGAAATTAACTCTCAAATGGACAACCTCCTGCGAGTAACTCTCGAGAGTTTTTGAGAGTTACTCGCGTATTTACTCTCATGTGGAGCGGCACCTTTAGCCAAGGGCTCTCCGCTTCAAAAAAACAGAATTTCAATTCGCAAAAGCTCACATCACACAAACCAATTTTCTTTGTCACTTAAAAAACACGATTTTTCTGGCAAAATGGCATTCCTCCAAAAAATTCTGAAACTGAATGAGCTTTCAACGCAAACAATTGGTTTTACAGATCAAGTGTTGCCGGTGCATGTTTGAACATGAACTCGAATAATTTCCCTCGTACAGTTTCTGAGATATTGCAGTGGTCCACATTACCCGCCTAGTCCGCAATACCCGCACTTACTCTATATTTTAAAATTAATTCGAGAACCCCCCAACCGGTTTTGATGCGATTTTCTTATAGGTAGCTAGAGTATCTTGTTAAATAATATATTTCGCATATTTTCATGATATTGCGTGTAAATGGCTGGTTTAATATAGCTCAAAATGTGGCACAGGGTTTTTTTTTTGATTTTTTTGTTTTATTGGCTTTTTTGTGGGTTTTTAAAAACGTTTTGACTCACATCAAATATTAAAAATTAATTATTTTGTATTTTTCTAAAAAGGTAAAATCTTTAACTAATAACAGGTACTCGTATTATCTAATATAAATAAGATAAATCAAAATTATTTAGAACACAAATTATATTAATAAAGTTTTCAATTTTTAATTATCCTGTGTAATCACTTCTTTTAATTAATAAAAAAAGTTTAAGTTTACCAGTAAAATTAAAATTTTTAAACTGCTTTTAGTTAAAATTTGGTTGTAATAGAGTTTGTAAAGACGTATATTTCTTATGAAAAAGTTTTTGAATTATTATTAAACACACCACACAAGAACAATTTTCCCACTAGTAGATTAAATGAAAACCAATGATAGAATTTTTAGTTTTTAAATAAAATGTACTTATTTTTATCTAATATCGGCAATTGAAACCAAATATTTTTTGCTGGGTTTTATTGGTTTTTTTATGGTGTTTTAGTGCAATTTTTTGGAGTTTTTTGGGTGGGCTTTTAAAAAAAAATCCCTGTGAGTTTTTTGGGCTGGGGAAAATAACAACCCTTCTCCATTCCTCTGCAGCTTTCTAGTAAACTAAATCAATTTGATTGTAGTTTTCGGCGTTAGGTAGAATACAACATAATGAAAGAATTATCACGGTTTTGTGTTATGTTTATCAAACGCGTCAATTAGAAAAATTCATAGAAATTTATCTTTTTCGTATGAAATGCCGGCTAATGAATCAGAGCTAATGAAAGGAAAGCTCTCCTGAAAAATCCTGTTCCGTGGCCAAACCGATTACTCCTAAAATTACTGACCGATTGACTTGAGATTTTTACTGTAGCTTTTCAATTACATTACCCATAGAAGTGTATAGGAAATTTTCTTTTTGTGATTTTTTTGTTATGCATAATTTTTGCAAAAAAAAAATTTTTTAATTTTAACATATGAGCTCTGGTGCTGGCATTTTAAAAGAACAAAATAAGCAAAAATGAATGTTTTTAATTGAGGGGTTTAACAAACATAAGTAAACAAAACACGGTGGTAGTTCTTTCATTAGATAGTATTCTATCCAATAGAGAAAACTACATTCAAATCGGTTTAATAATTTAACAGTCAAAGGGTTTGGGGAATCGAATTATGGGTGTCCAGAGTAAGTATGCCAGTGCCGTATTTTCACCTATATAAGTCCAGCCATTTATACATAAGACTATGAAATATGCGAAAAATTGTCGAAAAAAATATGTAAGGATCACGAAAATTGTATAAGGGATGAAGGGGGTTGGATAGTCGCCAACTCATATAGTCTAGAATAACCAAATAGAAATAGATACCCTACATACGGATCTTCAAAACTAGTAGTGAACAATCAAAAGTCGAACAAAAGTTCTTTTGTTTTTTAGGAATTTACGTTTAAAATCTCAAATATGTCATTTAGATGTGTCTGGTAGTGTTAGCGTTAAAACATAAGAAAAGCTGCAATTGTCTGTGGCCAATTGTCAAATATTCAATATGAGGATAACATTTTTAAAAGCTTTTATTTAGCTTGCCCTCGTGTCTGTTTGTCTGTCTGTCAGATCAAATCTTGCAACCCAATTTTGACCCACTTCCACTGGTCCGATTGACTTGAAATTTTTCATACTTATATAAGTCCGATGACAATACAATATTTTCACTACTTCGTCCTTGTAAGGATAACGGAAGGTCCTGTAAGGATAACGTGATTATCCCTTTCTACAAATTTTCCGGAAAAAAATCTATTCTGGGGGTTTTTGGGGTCGCTGAATACGATTCTCAAGTTAAAAAGCCTGTAAGGACATCTCAAATGTAAGGATATATATTTTAAACTAAAAAGAACAAAATAAAAAAAAATTTAAAAAAAAGCTTTTATTAAAAAAGAATGCACTAAAAAGAAAATAATAATTTTCTGGACGCTGTGTATCACAAATATAAAAGCTTTTAAAAAGCGAGATAAAGCATAAATAAAATAAAAATTTATCTCGCTTTTAAAAAGCTTTTATATTTGTGATACACAGCGTCCAGAAAATTATTTTTTTCTTTTTAGTGCATTCTTTTTTAACACGTTGACGGACAGTTGCGTCTATAGCCGTCAAGTTCAAGTTCACTATGTGACATGACGGCAATAGCCGTCCAATACGAAACGGTCGTTTTTAGACACTGCGGCTGTAGCAGCACAAATGTGCATTTACCAGCGTACAAGTAGAAGCCTAGTGTCATGTTTTCGAAAAAAAATTTAGTATGCAAGGTTAACACATTGAGTATGCACGTGGTTGTGAACGGAGTAGTGCGATCTTGTTTTAGTGTCAATTTTCGAATTTCACTTGTTTCTACTGTCCGTCAACGTGTTAATAAAAGCTTTTTTTTAAAATTTTTTTTTTATTTTTTTCATTTTTATTTTAAAAAATCCCTTTGTAATGGAAGAGGGTAGTGGTTCGATTGAATTTGCATCTTTGGAACGGTTATATAAAGTCATATTCTTAAGATATTTCGTCTTTATAAATTTTTCAACACGATGCATCGTTTTTAAAGAAATAGGAAAAAGGTATTCAATTTGGGAAGTGGTTAAACTGGATTTTGATGTATGGATGAGTTTTGTAAAATCCTATTCTAAACACATTTAACCTTTATAAGTTTTTCAATATGACTCACCGTTTCCGAGAAAATTGCAAAAAACTGTTTCTTTTGTATGGGGAAGGGGAAAGAAATTTGCTCGTTCATGAACTTAGCCTTGCTATTTACCAGAAACGCAAGCCTCTAGCTGAGTTCTTTTAAAAGTCATGGTGTTCACGGACAGACATGCGGAAATCAAAATCTTTTATCATACCAAACACCTTTTGTAGTTCAATTTTGTGTCCGATTTTTGGTTCGATACGGTACAAATGGTAGACTAACAGCCCTTTTATAGAAGTTACGGTCACGTTGCCGAGAAAATGGTATTACAGAACTCACCTTACTTTCACTTATTCCGTTCACTGCGTTTGAAAGCGTTGCTTTGCTTTGAACTGTCAAATCGGCCAAATTCCAATTGAATGCGTTGGATTTTTTTTACAGAAAGGGCGTTTTATTTCTAAATAATTTGGATTTTGGGAATGAGGTAGAAGGTAACATGAGAAATATGAGGAAAGCCATAAGAGATACTTCAAATCCACGGAAATTTTCAGATCCAATATGAGTTGAATGGGTTATAGTTCTTGCATATTTCAGGAACAATCAGATTGTAAATATTTTCAGATTTTTAAGTTAATTTTGATTATCTAAAGATGGATTAAATATAAAAATTTTCATTCCATCGCTGTTAAAACTTTGTACGGACTGAGATTTTTAGCATCCAGACGGCACTAAAAGAATATTAGAGACGATTTCTCGTGAAATATTGAAGACAAAATATGTGTAAATATTATAATAGGATATATACCCACAGCTGATAAAATTCAAAAATAAATTAAATTGTTAAACGATTCTTTTTCTCCAAAAATAATTTTCGTGACACTCGAGTCACTCGCAAATAAATGCGGAATTCAAAAGACATGAGCGATAGCAGTCACAGACTTACGTAATATCAAAAACTGTCGCCGTAACACACTTGCTGCAGCTAGACTGTCGCCGTGACTTCCATATTAGGGCTGTAAATCTAATATATGATTCTCATATAGAGTATAAAAAGATCTTCATTCACCAACCAAAGTACACTAATTTTCAAAGTGTTAAAATAAACTTTTGATTTGTAAAAGGTATATATTACACGTGACCCCGTCATTGCCGCGTTAAACAATTGTTTATAATTTTTAGAAATACCGAAGAAATTCCTTAAACGCCTTAAATTCCTAAAGAAAATCCTTAAACGCACGACCAATGGTAAAAAGATTGAAGGAGGGGTCGACAGGCGTAGGAAAGAGTTATATTTTAATGACAGATGTGTGAGATTCTGCATGCTCCCTAGAATACTGTATCGGTCAAACAATACAAAAGTTATCTGGAGAGGGAAAGGTTAGGTTAGATTGAGAAGATCGCGCGTACTCAGGTGTGGACACATCATTTCACCCAGAGCCCCACAGGTCCATCCGAGAGGGAAAGGTCAAAATAAAGTATCCTATCTTTTATCTTGCAAGTAAACATGAATACACATGACGCTACTTAAAAGAAACGCAAATCTCTAACCAGTTCGCGATGAATACGAACCTATGTATAGTAATCCCCCGCTTTACGGACGGGATGCGTTCTACGGAAACTGTCCGTATATCGAAAATCCGTAAAACGAAACCTATTTTAGTATGAGATCGTATTAAAAATAGATAGATGCGTACCAAAAAAATCCGTAATACGAAACAGATTAGTATAATATATTAAAATAATTATTTAACCACTAGAATAATGAGAAAACTATATAATTATAGAAAAAAAATATTTATACTACTTGAAATGGAGCATAAATCAATTGAATATGTTAAAACCAACAAAATATTATGGGACAAATCATGCCGCGGACAAAAAAAACGTAGCTGTTTCTACGTAGGTTTCTGCTAGTTTCGTCAGAATTCAAATTTCAGTGTGGGACAGAAAGCAGATTCTGCTTCTGCTGCTGCTTCTGCCTCTGCCCAATTGGAGTTCTCGCTTAAGAATAGCAAATAGATTTTTTTAAAATACACCGCACTGCAGTTTTTTATTGCCTTTTTTAATTCTCTTTTGTGTATACACAAAATGTGTCAGAAATTTCGGAGAAATTAAGTATGTACATTTACAATAAATACAACATAATTATGGAGGACTTTTTCTTGATTTTTTTGTGATTCAAAAAAAAAATTTTTTTTGTCCGTAATAGCGAATTTTTTTATCCGTATAGCGAATTTGTTCCTATATTAGTCATGTCCGTAACTTCGAATTTCCGTAAAACGAGCGTCCATATAGCGGGGGATCACTGTAATTGATTGAGATACTACCAACGACGTCACACGACGCTGTTTTGCCAGCCGCTGGCTGCTGTTGGTTAGTAGCGCTGGCTAGTAGCAAAACAGTGGTTTGACATTTGAATCTGGGAGATTTTCATGAAGGATTCTGTCCATTGCCGCATTTTTTACATATCTTTTTAAGTAACACGCTGAAGAAGCATCCCATAAACATTCGTATTTTTGATACACTTCGAAAAATTTTAATATTTGGTCTGTGTTCCACTTTGTTTCCATTATACCGTGATATTTTCTTTTCTATAATAAAACCCACAAATTTAAATCAGACTAAATATATAAAAATGAGTTGGTGTCTGTCTGTTCCTCTTTCACGCTAAAACGGCTTAGCCGATTGACATGAAATTTGGCATGAGTGTCTGTGGTAGTTCTGGTTCCAACATAGGCATATGGAACAGTGGGGGGAGCAAGGGGAGGGGGTAAAGTGATTTCGAAACTTAGTTTTTGCGCTATGTTACTCTTTCGCGGGGAAACTACAGTAGAACTCAATCTACTGCGGGGCAAAGTAGAACTCAATCTACTTCACTAGCCGCTACTAAAATAATCACGCTGCTGCTGGTAGTAGCACGCACTATGGTTCACACGGTGCTGCTGAAACGGCTGCTAACAGCCACAGCGTCGTGTGACCGCCGCATTACCAACACCAACAAAAAAAGGCGATCAGGACGTACTTCATATTCAAAAAACTAAGATATGAAGAAAGTCACATAATATATACGAGTATAGTATGCAAAATAAATTACTTTGTGGACCAAAAAGTATCCCCACAATTTTAGCTATAGGTTACAATTGGGATAGAATTTAAGAATCTAATGGGTCCATAAACATTGAAGTGGGGAAAGTCGTTTTTCTTTCCAAATATACAAAAAGGGTTAATTTGTCATGTTTTTTGGCATGCTAAATATATTAAAACAAATATCGCGTCACTAGCATAAGCAGTAGGTATTTAATTCAAATATGTTTTTGTGTTCAAAAACATGAAAAAAATGGTAAAGTTCAGTTTAGCTAAAATGACCCTACATACTTAATGTGTATGGGGAAGGGTGTTCACTAACCTAAATGATCATTTTATGCCCCCCCCCCCCCTCCCTCCCTCCCCCCTTTTCCCCTACACCACTCCAAAATATGTATAGAATATAGAATTACCTTCAAAATGCGTTTAGCATCAGACATCTATCTCATTCCTAGCCTAAGTTATAGTAATTTCGATCATTTCTGAGTAGCCCCGTGTGCCGAACTGTTAATAAGCGTTTAGTAATTTCAACCACAAATCAGTGCGGTTTCTTTTGATTAGCGTCGTGTGTATTCGTGCTAACTATCCGTGTACAAAGTTTTATCGAAATCGGTTGACAACAGCACACATACAGACAAACAAAAATTACAGTCTTATTTTATGTATTAATTTATATTAAAGCATCATACTTGTTTGAAAGAAAAGTGCCCGAGATTTGCTGAAAGATTACTGCAGTAGAATCTCAATTGCAATTAATTCGTCCCTGAACGTTGCTTATAAACCGAAACAAGACATATGTCAATTAAGCATAATGAAATAGGTGGGGAGAAAATGTTTTTAATTTGGTCAAAAGAAACAAAGAAAATAAAAATCAAAGAGAAAACTGACTTATTTGCAATGGACAAAACAATGAGGATTGTGAATAAGATATGAGAGATTTTAAGCCCAATTCAGACTAACGATTGCGATTACGATTGAAGCTATAAAGCTTTCAACGATAGGGACATGGTAGCTTTGATCTAATTGGTCGAGGAAGCTCAATCGTTAGTCTGGATTGGGCTTTACACTGTTTGACTTTTGCTTAATTTTTTTTCTTGGATTAAGGGTCGTTTTTTTTTAGAAAATTAACTTTTTAAACTTCATTTAAAAGTACCGTAAAACGAGGTGACTTTGCCCAACTCACAAAAAAGTTTGTCATCCCAATAGGGCCTACATTTCTCATATTACCGGTTTTTATTTTTTACTAGTATCTTCGTTGCAGTAATTCGTTTTCAAATAATTGCTTGCCGCGCAAATCGTGTGAGCCATAGTGCATGTAAGGTAAGTGGGGGGAATAAGGCCCACCTAATTTATATCGGTTCATAACCTATAGGTTTCTTGGAATTCGTGGTTCCAATCAACTTAATATCCTTCGTTATACATTTAGCTAACATACTTACCTTTTGATCCGGTCAAATATAGTGGGTTCTATGTTTTTTCTATCAAAATAAAATATATGTGCTCTGGGCCTAATTAGAAACACGTGCATTTAATAAGGCCCAAATGTGCACTCAACAAGGCCCACACGTCGAAAGTACAAATAACACAAATTTAGTTAAGAAAATATCAATTTTATTGATTATCTAATACATAGGGCAAAAGTGGTGCGCCCTGCAAGCTTAAATAGTGACATTTTTGACCAAAAATGTCACTATTTAAGCTTGCAGGGCGCACCACTTTTGCCCTCGACGGTTTGACTAATGTCAATTAATAAATTTATTAGAGAAAGCGGTACATCGTCTTCGGAACTCCAATTGTCGAAATGTCCAGAAAATCCTTGTTGTGGAGTAGGAGTTAGTGTCGAAACAGGCACATTATCGTCCAACAACGCATTTGGTATCTCAGTGAGTACCGATGGCGCAAAAGCATCGTCTGGTAAAATATCGGAGTCAAAGGGATATATTCCTGTCGCCCGAAATCCACTGACGATATTATCAATCGTCATACATTTTCCCCACACCTGTGAAAATATCACATTGAAGCTGCTTTTGTTAAGATTTCGCTGTGGATGTTTATTTATGTATTTCAGCAGCTCTTGATCCCAGTGGTACTCAAACGAACGGTAGAACGCCTTATCTAAGGGCTGAAGTTCGTGAGTTGTGTTCGATGGAAGGCAGTAAAGCGTTATTCCTTGGTTTTCTGCATCTTCCACAATACTGTAGTCGAGATGGCTCTTAGCTCCATCGAACACAAGAAGACATGGACCCGGACTTTTATATTTTCCAAGGTGAACTATGAACTCCACAAACGTTGCATGAGTCATGTACCCCTTCGGCGTCATCCGAACTTCAGTTCCGGCAGGTAGGTTGTCTGTAAACTCGGGCTTATATCTTTTTCCTTTGAATAGAATCATTGGCGGAATCACAGATCCTATGGCATTTACACAACCAACGACAGTAACACTTTCTGCGTGCTCGTTCGAAATTTGTTTTACCCTCTTCGAGCCTTTCAAAGTTAGGACGGTTTGCTGGTGATGCAGGCAAATACGGCAGCCTTTTTGGTGCATGTTATAGATGCACTGCGGTGAATTCTGAATACCAAGTTTCATAACTAAGTTCTTCAAGCTGTTGAAATGATTGCTAACAATATTTTTATTTAATTTTTGAGCTCTAGCAGGATTCATGATTTGAGCCTTGCGGCGCGCTAACTCCGGATTTCTCTTCAGGAAATTTTCAAACGAATTCCTACCGGCCAAATTAGTTTTGTGGTTGAAGTTATGCGGAATATTGTGTTTCACACAAAAGTTGTAGGCGTGAAAGCGCAAAATTTTAGGAGTCAAAGGCATACCCACTTCAGCGAAGCGACATATCCTTTTAACAAGGTCCTTTTCTTGCTCCTTCGTAAATATTCCGGGTCTGCCAATTTTTTTGTTCGCACTCCCAAGTTTAAGGTGGTTCCTTATTGTTCTCCTTGGTATCTTGAATTTCACAGAAGCTCCACGTTGAGATAAGAAGCCGCTTTGGATTGACTGTAAGGCACCTGCCATTCCGTCAGAAGACCAATTCCCTCGTTTTTTTGCGTCTTTATCTGTCATCTTGAGGCTAAGAAAAAATAAAAACAAAAATCAATCTAAAGCTTTTAATAAGGCCCAATGCAATTTCTTCTGGGCCTTATTAGACACATCATTGAAAAAAAAATTCGAGCCCTAATCAAACCCAACCCCCACAATATTGGCAAAATAAACACACAGACATCACTTAAGGGATTATTCTAATCACAAATATAACAAAAATACAAATGGTCCACAAAGAAAAATCACTGAAATATTTACCTTTTCGTTCAGCTAATTTTATAAAAAAGTGAAAACACTCACTCCAACTGCCTTTGATTGACTGTGGCAATTGACCAGTGCGAGACCGCGTAATTGTTTCTGCACGAAATAACTTCTTTTGAAACTGTGCACAAACATGCACAAAACCAGATCTGTACCTGTCCTGGAAATATGATTTTTCGTCCCTGGGCCTTATTAAGTGGTGGGCCTTATTACCCCCACCTACCTTAGTATTATTAGTTGAAAATGAATCGTACACTATTGATTCAAGGGCTGAAAATGTCTTTCTAAGAAAAACATACAATGGGACAAAGTCACCCCAACCCCTGGGTGGCTTTGGCCCAAGCAAAAAACAATTTCTGCAAAGAGCGAAACGTAAAAAGTTATTAATATTTTCCGCAATTAACGTTTAGAAAGGTCTAACAAAGAAAATAAATACAAAAAACCATGTGGTACTTACGTACAAAGAAAAAATTTAGTCGAAAAATTATTAAGACATGTTTTTTTGGGCCAAAGTCACCTCAGTTTACGGTACATACAAATATGAAAATTTGGTTGAAATCGGAAGTCATTTATAAGTTATGGTCATTTAAAGAATGTAAGTTTAATCAAAATTCACTCATGAAAAATGTAGGGCTGCACCCGAACTGCGCAGTTCATCTCCCTACCCACAGGTCGGCCTACGGCCTATCCCGACATCTCTGCCTTCGTCCTCAAATTATACGCTGCACACTTTGTCTACACATAACTATATTGGTAAAACTCAAGTAAAATTTAAAAAAAATACTAATAAAGACATTGCATAAAAGTGACGTACTTTTTGTCAAATCCAGTGAGCAGCGAGCGACCTTTAGCGCAAAATTGTTTTCTATTCGGATTTTCGATCTTTTGTAGAAGGGGAAAATATTTGTGTTTGATTCGAGTCGAAGTCTTACTAATTTGACCAAAAACGCTTTATTTGTGATGAAATTATTTCTTTTTATACCCGTATGGTGAAAACAAAGGGTATGCTAACATTGCCTTACCGTTTGTAAAGCCAAGATCCCGTCATCACACACAAAAATGAATTACACCAGTGTGTTTAGAATGATAAAAATATTTAATTTCTGCATGTCCGTCCGTCTGTCTGTCCGTCCGTCCGTCTGTCTGTCTGTCTGTGGCGCGGATTGCGGGCGCACGGATTGAGCTAGAGACTTGAAAGTTTGCACAGATCCGTTTTTCGTAAAATGCGAGGCTAAGTTCGTTAATGTGCAAAAATGGACCATTAGGGGGGGTACCCCCCATACGAACGAAATCGTTTTTTGTGAATATCTCAAAAACGGTGCATCTTATAAAAAAAGTACAAGAACAAAAGTTATTTAGGATATGATTCTACATAAAACTCCCATACATCAAAATCCGATTGGAATACATTTAAAAAAATCTTATTGGAAAGTTTGACTTCAAAGTGGAATTTTGGTACAACTGTTCGAATTTTGATACGAATATCACCATACGGGTCTCCAATGATTGCCAGATTGGCAATTATAGCTTTTGTTATGTTTGAATTTCCCTGTTCCCAGCTCTAATTCGCGCATTTTTGTCCAGAGCTTCAATATTATTTTATACTATAGTAAGATGAGATACAATCTTCTGATTATAAATTCTGCAACTAGTTGGTGTCCAAATGTATTTGTAATTTTAATTAAATTTCTTTATTACTGAATCCTTTCCAATTTTAATAAGCTTTATACGTTTTGCCGACATTGTTTACACTTAAATAGCCGATTTCAAATCAACGGTTACGTCTTAAACAAAAACCAATGTAAATACGAAACATGGACCTCTTTTGACGCAAACAAACGGAGCATATAGGGGAAGACCCCAATGTTGAGCTGATAGCAGTATTCGTTAATCTCGATTATTGGTACTCTGTTAAAGTAGTCTCTTTATTGTTCAAGTCCATTTATTACTAAAATTTCCCATCTCAATCCTCCACGGTATGTCTTTTCCAGACCTTTTCGAGCGCACGACTAATTTCTTGAGCCCTTTCTGATTTTACAAAAAAGAGATCCTTTATCTAGGTAACAACAAAACTTTGGCACATCTTTCCATTTAATGTGGTACTTACCGATTTCAATCTACAAAGACTTAAAAATCAGTTAAAGGGACACTTCCTGTTCACTAACACACCACCTTTAGCTTTGATATCAAAGGATACGACACATTAACTACTAATGCGACTTTGAGTTCACATAAAAATTATAAAAAAATACATTTTCGGGTGACACTTTTACCTTGCCAGTGAAGAAAAAAAATTCAGCAGGACTGACGCGTATAAGAAATACTGAAAGTATTGAAGCAATAAAGATCCTGGTATTAATATCTGAGTATATATGACTGCAAAATTTGGTACCCTACGCATCATCGTTAAGACCACCGGAGTTTCCGTACTAAAAAATGTTTTGTTTTGCGGCATATTTGGAACGCGAATGTTACTTCTTGATCCTATCACCCCACACTAATTTTATTTCTATTTTATTGAACATTTTTCCATAAAAGAATCATATTTTGCATAACTAAATCATTAAAGCCTTATCACACCTAAAATGATTTGGTCTTAAAATTGAACTTAAAATAGTAAATTCTGATTTCCCGTTGGTAAGAGAAAGGTAAATATTTTTATTAGAAGAGAGCGACACGACAAACTTTAGACCAACATGAAACTTAAAATTGACGAATGTTCGTGAATTAAAGACCAAATGCGCTGAAAAGTTTCTTCGATAAATATGAAAAGAGTTCAATTTTTAAATTTAGCGCCATTAAATTTTTAAATTAAGCGCCACTCTGTACCAATACATTTTTCTGTGCCTGACTTTTCGCCCAGTTTTCCTGTCAATAGTAATATATCTTTTCCACGGATGATTTTCACATTTATCCAGTTTTAAAACCAAATCATCTCAGGTGTGATAGAGATTTTAAGGAGTTAAAAGACTTGTTAAAGCTTACCATAAAGCATTAAACATGGTTTGCATTTAAAGTTCGAATGATCGAGTGTACCTCAGTTCGACTGTTAAGAGATACAATTTATTACTGAAATTTCCCAAAAAGACCAATTCAAGTTAATAGAAAATTCGACTTTTGGAATGCTCAACTTAGAGCGATCCTCTTGTACTTTATCGATAAAAATAGTGCCGAAGTTGACGATCAAATTCATTTATGGAGAAATTTTTACAGAAAAATCTTAAAATTTTTAATGCGTCTTTATACGGGTATTTCAGATAAAAATGTCTTATTTCCTACATCTGCTTTCATTTATACAATTCAATGTTAGCATTTTTCAAAAATTTATAAAAAACTTGATTTCGAAGACTTGTTTTATCAGAAAAATGCAAGTGATTTAATTAATACGATGTAGAAAAACATGACGAAACTTGATATTTTATTGCAATTATCATTAGTACGGAAGGAAATTAGGAAAAAAAAATATATATTCAATTGATAGGTGACTACTTTGAGTGTTACTATCTTCATGCTTCTTGTCAAACGTTTTTATTAACGTTTTTGTGTCTTTGTGCACAATTTTTTTTTGTCCAACAGCACGGATGAAGATGCCCGTCGAGCGATGATGTTGGATCGTGGTAAGATAAAGGAAATACAGATACGACTTTTACTTTCATCTCGTGCAGAAATGCAGAAAGTAATTGAAGTAGCCAGACAGAGTTCGCTGTCCATGATGCAAATCTCGTCAGGTTCAAATCCACCGATCGTAAAAACGCAACAGCCAAAGAACCAAATGCCATCTATAATGCAGCAACATATGATGCCACAGCCACCGGTTATCACGCCAACATCTTTGAAAAATATTCTATCGCAACAGCAAACTCATTCAAATGCTGCTTTGGGATTCAATGATAGTCCAATTCAATCGTACCAAACGTATGTTACTAATGTGGGAAATGATAATTCTTTGGATTCGAGGGATAGTCGGGATAAGTCGGCCGATCAAGATCGTTCGCGGCGGGGAAGGTCCAGAGATAGATACGATCGATCTTCATCTCGGTCAAACTCTAGAGATCGACATCGGTCGAGCTCTAGGGATCGTGGTCGAAGGCGAAGAAGCCGCAGTCGTGATCGCCGTGACCGCAGGAGAAGAAGATCGAGGGACAGAAGCAGGGACCGGGACCGCGATGACTATCGAGAAAGGGACAGAGATCGTAGCAACACTGATTATCGGGAGAGGGACAGAGATCGAGACACAAGGGATCGTGAGCGGGACCGAGACAATCGGAGGGACCGTGGCCGGCCTGGACGAGGCAATGATAATAAAGATAATTCTTTTGGTGATAGTGACAAGCCAATGGTAATCGCAGATGATGATGATGCCAATCTCGTACAACATCCCACTCGTTCGGCAGTTGCGGGTAAAACTGGATCGATAAATATTTGGGAAGTTCCTCAACAACCGGTTTTTCAAACAAATCTCGCCAAAAACTATAGCACTACCAGCAGCAATAACAACAGCACCTTTATGACTAATAATCAAGCATTCCAGGCAAATAAGACCAATACAATGGTGAATCAAGGATTGCCTACGTTCTTGTCACAGCAGCCGCCACTAACGTCACAGCAACAACAAAATATACTAGGGTCACTCCCGATGCAACAGTCCTTTAAGACAAATGCGAATACATCGTTTTTCAATCAAATGCAAAGTTACCAAACACAAGCGCAACCAAAAGACCAAAATCTAGATCAGAAAAGTAGCCTCAATATTTTGCAACAGCAACAGCCACAATTTAATCAAGGCTTGAATAAGCCAGCCAGATTTGGTTCTTCAATGCCTCTGTTTAGTACAACGAACCTTTCTGACGGCAATACGAGCCAAAGTACAGACACGAAGAACACTAATGCTCTGCTATTAGACAGAGCTCGAAGTCAGTTAGCGTTACAGAATCCATATACGATGGCATCAACTAGGCAAACCTCTCAACAGGCTACAGCAAACAAACCGGCGTTTACTGGTTTAACGAGCTTTTCAGGGATTTTCAATATCAGAAATCAAGAAGACGATGCTAAATCTAAATCCGAGGTCGATGATGAAAAGTCGAAAGGTCCTCACGACAAAGATATTCTGCGTCCGCCTAAGAAGTCACCAGAATTCAAGGATCCTGCTGATATAAATTACGACGAGATTGAAGGCAATTGCATTAGAATAAGCAACATGTGCTCAAGTACTTCATATAGCGAACTAAGACGATTCTTCTCTGGCCTATACATTGCCAATAATGGAATTAAAATGATCAATGATGAACATGGACTGCGAATTGGTATGGCTTATGTCCGATTTGTTCGCCGGGAGAGTAAACCGAAAGCGTTCACGCGCAGTGGATTAACACTGAAGTCGAAGCGTGTGATAATTGAAAGTGTTACAGAAGATGAATTCGAGCAGGCTATCGATTCGTTTAAACCAGTTAAGAATTCCAGAACTTCGAGATTCTCAGATGCTGATGATGCAGATAAGAAGGACACTAAGCTAGAGGATGATGAAAAGGATGACGATGCACCATACACGGTCTTACAACTTAAGGATCTGCCGCCATTCTCTAAAGAACAAGACATTATTAAAATGTTCTCCTCGTACAGTCTGATGGACATTGTTCTGATACGGGATGGCATTCCAAAGAAATTTGTCTGCTACGTCAAGTTTCACCGTCCAGAAGATGCTAAACTAGCGCTTCGTGAAAAAGGCAGTCATATGATCGGCCACAAGCAAATTTACGTTCTACCTTCGACGCAGAACGATTTGGATGAGGCTAAAACTAAGAATACTATCGACGATGTGGATCAAGTAGACGAGGAACCAATGGATGAAGACAATGCAAATGATGCGAAATTATCCGCAGATACCCATCGCGACCCAGATCAAGATCGAGATGACGCTGATGATAATAATGAGGATCCTGACACTAGAGATTCAAGGGATCAAATCAATGACAATATATCAGAGAATCAATCAAATCAGGATCGAGCTGATAATACAAATTATAACTCCAACGACACCAAATCCAATATACCAAGTCTGTTTAGTATTAAACCCCCAGGACCGGGGCGTAATATGGCCATTAACGATCCGAGACGTCGTGGTACGGGACAAAGTCGATTCGATCAACCAACTGATAGCCAAGACAAAACCAATTACGCGATTGTAAGAAACTGCGACTACAAATCAAGTCAGCACGATTTCGCAAATTTTCTATCCTCATCTGGAGTCGTTCCTAATCGAATACAGATCTTATACAACCAACGCAATCAACCGTCAGGTGAATGTATTATCGAGTTTAAAACCCCTGAAGATGCAGAAAAATCTCTCGCCAAAAACAACACCTACTGCGGTAGTCGATCAGTTCGTATTGAGCTGATCCCACCGATCTTTGTTGCCAATCGCTTGGGAGAAACTTTTATGCGAAATGCCCCTTCAAATATGAACGCAAATAACAATACTAACAATAGTAATAATTTTAACAATAGAATGTTTCCACAGGAACAGAATCATCAGTCACAAGATGATAATGGATTTAATTCGAAAATTCAGGATCACATTTTAAATTTTATCGCCAGTCGATATAACAATAATATGAACCGTTCAATGGAGGACGATAATAATTCAAGTTCAAGGAATTCATTTCGAGGGGAAGGCATGGGAATGGGAGGTAATTCGCTGAGTAATGACAATTTTGATCGAAACGATGGTAGTGGGGGTGGAAGGAGAGCTGGTCGTATGTCAAGATTTGCTGATTTGGACAATGGACCACAATCAATGATGAGGGGTGGTAGCAATGGTGGTCCTGGAATGGGTGGACGTTTCGGACACAATAACAATCAAAACTCTAATAATAACAAAAACAATATTCCAACATTGATAAATGATGCAATGGTTGATAACTTTGGTCAACCTGGATGCGTTATTAGCATGGAAAATGTCCCCTACAAGGCTGGTATCGACGATATTCTACAATTTTTTGGTAAGTTCAATGTGCAACCGCAAAATGTCATTCGAAGATATACAGACGATGGCTCTCCGACCGGGGATGCACGAATAGCATTTAGTAATCCTATGGAGGCTAGGGCCGCCATGGAAACAAAACGTCTACATAAGATATTTAATAGGACTATTTTCTTGAATATATTGTAAGCTAGTTTTATTGTAATCATATCATTTGCAGTTAAAGACATTCATTTCGTTCACTGTATATGCAAGTATTTTTCTTCAAGAGATTTGGTAGAATTTTTCACCTGTTCAAATATCTTGGAATTTTTTTCAAAAAATAAATAAATTATGTCAAAACATTTTCCAGTTGAAATGTTTCTCAATTATTTATATTATTGTTATAAACATTTTTGGGTATAGAATAATTTTTAAAACCAAACTTTTGAATATCAATACAATGAGTGTACATAAAAAGTTGTATGTATTAATAAAGAAAATCATTATGATTTTTTGTTTTTTATTTGTAGCTGCTTGTTAAAAGGGGTTGTCCATTGGGTGGGTCTGTGGTAGTTTGATGAGGTGGAAAGACGAGAATTACCGTTACGTGTTCTATAGGCGGCCCCTATATAAAGAAAAGCCGAATTTTTTCGGCCACGATTTTTTCCAAAAATTACTGGGCCCATTTCATCGAAAATTTACTGTCAGATTGACAGTACCATCTTAAAATTACAGTTTTTTAATCCAAAATTGTTCTTTCAACTAGTCTCCCGACACCTTAAACCGATGAAGGAGCTAGCTTTTCTTACTAGGTCTGGTTTGCTTTTTACCTTGAGATAGGTACTCCCATAAGCCTTTTCCCGCCATTTCCTGTAGTTCTAATGGAATTTTACTGGGGTTTTTACAAACTAAATTTCTTTTTTCTGAGACTTCTTTTTAGTCCGTGGCGCATTTTTAGCTCAATTTTTTGGACAGCCCATAAAATACGCCAAGCTGAATTTAGTTTTCTTCGACCACCCCCATCGTCTCGTCTCACGTTGCTGCATGCTGCAATAATGCTTATCCACACATGCGTGTTTTCTTTGAAAATTGAAGTGTGCGCAATCATAAATTTTTCAAATCACATTTGACACTGCACTGCAGCGCTTCACGCTGCGTCAATTGTGTTTTTTCCCTTACATTCGCGTTCTTAATAACGGTATTTTCATTGGATAATCCACGCTAGGGTACTTTTGTGACGCTTTTTCGTTCTCCTTTATTATAAGTAAGGTACCTCAATGACACACTTTAGTTTCTCCTTTACTATGAGTAGTGAGCCTACACCATAGATATCGTACTACTATACTAGATCGCGGCACTCGAACAATTGGGCCTTTCCACACGTGTATTCTTGCATCTGCGGATCGGGTTCTGATTGGTCAGTGACTAGTGGAGGGGGTTCTGCAAGTGATGAACGTTTGGGCGAAGTTCAAGAGTGACCAAAAGTTCTGCATGCACTAACACAAGTAAACAGCAATAAAAATTTTCCATGGGTGAAATTATGATTTCTCACACTACGATGCTTCTCTACTCACGTTCAAACCACAATGCCAATATTCGCACTCACACATATAAAACTGACACAACTGGTAACAACAGCGTGTGGACTCGAACTGGTTGTCGTTACAACTGTGTGTGGAAATGCCCATTCGTAGGTCGGATCGCACGTTTTTGAATTCGGCCCAGCAGTTACAGGACAGTTTTTGGGGCTCCAGCCCAAATGTGCAAATTGTACTCAAGTCTCGGTCAAATTTAGGACTTGTAGATGCTGAGTAAGTCGATTGGTGCGAAATATTTTTTGCAGTGTCCCAAAAAGTCTAGGCACTGCGATGTTTCCTTTGCAATTTAAAACATAACAAAAGCTATAATTGCCAATCTGGCAATTATTGAAAACCCGTATGGTGATTTAATTGAACGGCGTATCAAAATTTCATTTGAATTCAAATTTTCCAATAAGATTTTTTTAAAACTTGTTCCAATCGGATTTTGATGTATGGAAGTTTTATGTAGAATAATATTCTAAATAACTTTTATTCTTGCACTTTTTTGATAGGATGCACAGTTTTTGAGATATTCGCGAAAAACATTTTTTTTTTCTATGGGGGGTACCCCCCCTAATGGTCCATTTTTGCCCATTAACGAACTTAGCCTCGCATTTTACGAAAAACGAATCTGCGCAAAATTTCAAGTCTCTAGCTCAATCCGTGCGCCCGCAATCCGCGCCACAGACAGACAGACAGACAGACGGACAGACAGACGGACGGACATGCAAAATTCAATTTTTTTTATCATTCTAAACACACTGGTGTAATTCATTTTTGTGTTTGATGACGGGATCTTGGCGTTACAAACGGTAAGGCAAAGTCAATATACCCTTTGGTTTCACCATACGGGTATAAAAATATGATCGCTCCATTCGAGCTTCTCATTTATTTCGATGCCCATCATTCTAATGTTTTTTGAGTCACTAATAGACTCACTCATAAATTCGACCGTTTCGGGGGATTTTTCGCATTTCATTTTTCGCAATGGCGTTCGATTCTGCAGGTGAGCTGAAATTATAGGAGGCGCCAAGGGAGCTGTCATCAGCGAAACCAATGATTACCTAATATAGATAAGAAAGTTCTCCTAAAATATTTGGTTTGAGAGAGGGACAACTAGCGACATGCTGGCGGTTTCAATTTCTGTGTGAATACTGAGTTATTTATGTGTGCGGCCTCATCTCAAGTGTTCCCACATCTCAGTTGTAATGCGTAATTAGTTGTAATGCGCCTCGAAAAAACCATAAAAAAATCGCACAATGGCAATACACAAATTTGATTCTCAGCAGTCAGTTAGTTAAAAATCAAAACAAACCACCAATTTCGGTGGAAAATTTAGTTTTCGTGTTAATTGCGTTAATTTTTAGTGTATTTCGCGATTTAAATAATAAAAAAGTGTCATAATTTGCTTGGAAATTTTCACGAACTGTCAGGCCGCTGTCGGAAGCATGATGGTGTTAGTGCAAGGGTTGTGTAAATATAATACAAGTTTTTGACTGCTATAAGGATATGAAAATCTCGCTTGGTTTAGCCCTGACTAAACGACAAGTTTCTTGTTTTTTCTTTAACTCCATATGACATGAAGGAAAAAAAGGGAAAGATGGTGTTGCTCGGTGACTTTTTTTTATCGCGCATCTCTTTTCTCTGCCGTAGGTAAACGGAAACTTCCGTTTACTTCCCATCTATATTAGGTAATCATTGGCGAAACTAAAAAGAGGATTAAGAGTGAGACACAGTAGATCATTGATAAATATCAATGTATTTAGCACCACCTGACAAGGTCGCCGTAGAACATTTTTTTCTTAGTTGGACCAAGATCTAGATCCTGCAATAAATTTTGACCCGTTAACTCGTCGTTTTTTTTAACAACGAAACCGCGGTATAAAACGCGATCTGTCGCTCATTTAGCACCACTTTGGAAGGTCGCCGTAGAAGAATTTTTTCTTAGTTAGATCAAGACCCACCCAGTGAAAAATTATTAAGGCATTATCGCTAAGGTGTCTTTAAGACATGAGACAAATAATATAAAAGCCTCCAAATTAAAATGAGATGGAAGGAAAAACGCGCCTTTTATGCGTGTGTTGGAAAAGTGAACTAAAAAAGTTATTTTTTGTTGAAGTTTTGTGTTGGCTATCAGGAGAATTTAAACGACTCGGTAAATATTTTTATAGAAAAAGTAATAGATTAAGGCTTAAAGATCGTTTTAATAAAGAAATATTTACCATCTAAGCAATCAGCGCCATCACCGGGAAAAACATCTACTATTAATGTTGCCTTAGTTGTAAGGCCTTATATACGCGGAAATGGCCTATACAAAACTAAGGCAACAATAAGGTAAAGATAATGCATTAAGATAATGCCTTTATAATGCCTTAATAAGACATTTTTTGTTCACTGGACAGGTATTCAAACATATTTCATCCCGTCAACTATTCGTTATTATTTTTTGTTCTACGGCTCCCGGGCTAAAACATATCGTCTTTGCTTTTCAAACAAAAAACATAGTCTCTCTAGTCGATGCTAGTTTGTGGTGGATTTTTTTCACAAGCGGTAAATATCGAAGACGTTATTTACTGCAAATCTGAACTCTACACCTCTTACACACAGTCTAAATTTGCTTCCTGAATTCTAGTGCGCATCCAACAACAAAAACAAACTTAGTGCGGATGAGACAGATTGAAAGGCAGATAAAGCAGTTCGCGGTTGTACTGTCAGTTTTTTCGTGATATTGGATTTTTTTTTGAGTGGATTTTTGATTTCTTGCCAAGAATATTTACTTAGGAAGGGAAGGACTGGCATATATATTTTCCGGCCTGTTCGGACAATGAGAAATGACCACATTCACATACTTGGAAGACAAAGAAGGTACCATCGCATTTGCAGGCGATTCAATTCGATAACATTGTTTTGGCCAATTTCCAGGCAAATTTATTCCCGCTTCGCGTCGTCCTGATGGAACCTGGCGAAAGGCGCGGAGAGTCAAGGATGGCTACATTCCGCAGGAGGAGGTCCCTCTATATGAAAGCAAAGGAAAACTGTTCGCTAAAAAACCGGAACTTCCGGTCGGCATGTGCCCCCTGGTAGCGCAGGCTGTGAAAGAGAAACGCGAAAAAGACCAGCAGAGGAAGCAGAAGAGTAAATCAAACCCGGAACCGGGTATTATAGTCCTACCGAATACGGCTAACAGTCCCAGCACTTCGACGAGTGATAAGCCGCCCAGCTTGAGAACTGCCGCCACCACTACCGCCAATTCATCTAATGTAAAACCAAAAGCTGCCCACACACCGACCGAACATATTGCCGATGGTGTGGCGAATATTGAACTCGACTTGGAACAGGAATTGGCCAAAAAGTTGAAGAAATTGAAAAAGAAAGTCCGAGAGATTGAGTCAATTAAAGCAAAAATTAAAAGCGGCGAACTAAAGAAGCCCGACAAGGATCAATTGGAAAAAATCAAGCGCGAATCGCAAATCCTACAAGAAATCAAAGATCTCGAAAAACAGCAGCAATCATAGACGAAACCAATGTTGGAAATGAGTAAAAATGATGCCTCATGGCGCCATACAACAAACTATAAAAAATTAAATTAGTTTAAGATTTTACTTCCATGTGTTTCTAAATTTTAACCCGTATATATACACTATCTATACAAACCAAATTCAAATTCTTACGGAAACTACGTAGAATGTAATTTTAATAATTATGAAAAAACATCATTTCTTAGATTGACTTAGTTTGGGTTGATTAGATGGATTTAAGTAAATTAGAAGATGATAAACTACTACTACTTGCTAGTCGGTCATTTTAATAAATTATTTTAAGAGCTGATTTCAAATTTAAATGTAAATTTTTAGTTGGTTTTATCTTTAATATTTTTTCACGTTCTTTTTGGACATTTATGTTAAAACGTTTTTGGTAAAATATTGAAATGGCCAACTAATGGTTTGATCCACTAATCACTTTAAGCAAAATTTATAATTGTAAATAGGGAGAAATTTTTTAAAATCCAAAAAACAAAACAAAAAACTAGATGCATTTCAATTATTCGTTGTAGCTTGATTGATAAACATTTTCGTTTTACAAAAATAAATGTCTATGTACAAAAATTAAAAAATTTTATTCAATGCGAATTTTTCAAAAAAATATAAAAAATCCCTTACAGTGAGATGATAAAATTGTTAGTAAACAATTAGATGATAAAAGTAAACCTGATACATCCAAATACTGTCAGATTCGGATTCAGGAGTACCAAATTAAAAAGACTCAAATATCGATTGCATCTAGAAGCCTTGGTAAAAATATGGTTGAAAATTAACATGTTTTCCAAATATTCATCAATCAGATTTTCCAACACTTATTAATTACAACCGGAAAACTACTTGTGCATATAGCAAGATCACTTAGAAATCTTGAGACAAATTATGCATTTAGTTAGAAAAAATTCACTCGAGCTCAGGTTAGACAAGTGCAAATTTTAATACGGAGATAACATATCTAGGGTATAGCATGAGTAGGGAAGAGGTTAAGCCGAATGCTGAACATCTGAAAGCCATTACAAAATTTTCCGTTCTAAAAAGTTCAAAAGATACCCATAGTTTTGTCGGTTTGTGCTCCTATTTTTGGAAATTTATTCAAGGTTTTGCTACTATTGCAAAGCGCCTTTATGATATATTAAAGAAGAACGCAGAATTTCGTTCAAGTCTTTCGATCTACTGGAGAATAAATTATTCAAATCACCTACTTTGGCGATTTATAATCCGCAAAACGACACAGAATTGCATTGCGATGCAAGTAGTTTGGATTTTGGAATTTAGGGCTTCATTATTGAAAACACAAAATAAAATAAAGATACTTAGTTCATGACGTGAATTTTTGTACCTCACTGTACATCAGACTACTAGAGGAAAAAAGCGACACGCAACCTCACATCAACAGCAGAAATGCTACTGAGTGAATGTAGTAGATATAGCTGCGTTGCGCTACTGCGCTATGTGCGTTGATACCCATTTAGTAACGCAATAGCACACATAACGCAAACCAAACGAACTAACTCAGCTCTCTGATTGGGACGCGAACTGACGGTCGAAACCCAAAATCATCTTAACGTCACATACAGTTGGCGCCGCAATCGGAGAGCTAAATAGTTCGTTGAACGTGATTACATTGTCGCAGGAAGGCGCCTGACTTCACCAAAATTTGGGCAACAGACGAAGTGGGAATGATGATACGAAAAGAACGAAAAGTAAAGATTTCATTTTGAAGTTAATGAGGAACGACGTTTGATTGGCTACCTATTTCCACTTGTTTCGAAAAATCATTCGGGTTGTAGACGCCATAGCGTGCGTGTCTCGAATAGTTTTTATTTATGTGTGCTATATTTATTTATGGAACAATTCTACCATTTTATTGTCTGTATACAATCACTAATATTTTAAAAATTATTAATAAATTTAATTTTTCCCCACAATCCTACGAAATTCCGATAAATTATCTCTGACCACGATGTTACTGAAATAAAAATGGTACAGTTTCCGTTCCACTTGTCGGTGCGGGGTTCAGTTCAACCTCGTGTAATCACAAAAGGTTCAAGTAGGCGGTTCACTTAGCGTAATCACGATCTTTGGTTTGCGTTATGTGCGCCGGTGCGTTACTAAATGGGTATCGACCCACATAGCGCAAGAGACGGTCATAATTCACATTCGACACGCATAGGTGAACATCTTCAGCTCTGCTTTGGCATTAGAGACCGCCGCTGCCTAAGCATAATATAGGTTTTGTCTTTATAATTTCTTCGATACGATGTACCGGAAAACGGTCCTGATTATGTGGGGCAGGGGCAGTGGCGTAGCAAGGGGGGGGGGGGGGGGGGGGGGAGGGGGGGGGGGGGCGGTCCGCCACGGGCGGCACTCTTTATGGGGCGGCAAATTCACGAGATTTCGAAACAAATTTTAAAAAAAATGTTTCAACACATTTTGGAACAAATGAAAAAATTGGGTGTTAAAAGATAGTGTCTTTGATATAGGAAAGTTTACGCTATATAGCGACAATGTTTCGAATCTTTCTAACAAGCGTAGCAAGTTGCGAAAGGAGTTTTTCGAAGCTAAAGCTTATAAAAAAATATTTGAGATCGACTATGAACACGTTAAGATTAAGCAACTTGGCTCTTTTGTCAATTGAGGAAGAATTAACCAAAGAAATCGATTTCGACAGCATAATAACAGAATTTTCAGTCCAAAAAGCCAGAAAAGTGTTTTTGTAGAAACATGGGAAATACATTTTTTTCTTTTAAAAAATACATTTTTTTCTTTTGAAATTGCTTACAATTTTTAATATAACTTTTGTACTGGTCAATCAGTTTTTGAGTAACGTTTGGTTTAAACCAGTGTTCACCTTGAAACATAAAAAAGCCTTAATTGCCAATCTGGCAATTATTGGAGACCCGTATGGTGATATGACATTTTTTCAAGTTTAATTGAACGGCGAAGGGTGGTATCAAAATTCCAATTTGAAGTCAAATTTTCCCATAAGATTTTTTTAAAAGATATATGGGAGTTTTATGTAAAAACGTATCCTAAACAATTTTTGTTCTTGGACTTTTTTGATAAGATGAACCGTTTTTGAGAAATTCGTAAAAAACGTTTAGTTCATATGGCGAGTCCGTTTTTGCACATTAACGAAACTTAACCTCGCATTTTAGGAAAAACGGCTTTGTGCAAAATTTCCGTGGGTCCGCAATACGCGCCACAGACGACGGACAGACGGACGGACAGACGGACGGACAGACAGATAGACAGACAGACGGACGGACAGACAGACGGACGGACGGACAGACGCACGGACATACCAACAGACGGACGGACGGACAGAAGGACGGACAGACAAACAGACGGACGGACGGACAGACAAACAGACGGACGGACGGACATGCAAAATTAAATTTTTTGTCATCATTCTAAACACACTGGTGTAATTCATTTTTGTGTGTGATGACGGGATCTTGGCGTTACAAACGGTAAGGCAAAGTTAGTATACCCATTGGTTTTACCATACGGGTATAAAAAGAGTAAAATAATACAGAAACATTTACATATTAATAGATGCAAAATAATGAAAAAGACGTGATTGATAGAATCATAACAAGATTTTTCTACATATCGCTACTTCGGAGGAAGACTGTCACAACTCAAAAATTGTAAATTTTGGGAAATGACGTTTTAAAGTTATTCTGATGTTTTGTGTTAGTATTTTTGATATTTAGAAAATATCTACAGTAACAAGCTTTTGCTTAAGTTACAATTGTGACACTCTTCTACAACTTCTACAACAAAGTATACCATAATTATCACTCTTCCGCACCTTTAGTACAAATTCGACATTTTTTGAGTTGTGACAGTCTTCCTCCGAAGTAGCGATATATTTATTTTTAATGCGATGGACGTGGTTGTTTATTAACACAAAGTTGTTCAAATCTAGGTGTCATTAAGGAAAGTGCTGCTCGTCGCTCTTTTTCTACTACTAAACGGACTTGATATTTGGATTTCATTCAAGCTCATCCAGAAAATTTGGATTCGCATAAATATGTGACGAATGGCAGCAGTATTTGCATTTCTTTGCTTGAAAAAGTCTTATTGATTTCACATCGCAAAACCGTCGCAAATTGAGTTTTTCGCAAATGCTTGCGATGTTTCTCAAATGTATCCATACATTTTTGATGGAGAGACTTCCGAATCGATTCTTCGCCAATCAAATCAATACTCATATATAACGGTATCTTGGGTCATGCCAAGAAACGCCATGTGGGTCTTTGGTCCCGCGATTTCAGTATAACGGTAAAAACTACAGTTAAAGTTGCAAAACTTTTAAATTTAAAGTGTCAATTTTTCAAAAACTTTTCATTAGGTCCCAAACGTCGTTTAATGGGCTCTCTCCATTGCCAGGATATTTTAGTTGCGATAAAAATGTGTTACATATAGAAAGAGACAGATAGCTGTAATTGTCAATGGGAAAGACAGAATACGGGCACGAGTCTTTATAGAAAGTTTTATAGGATAAAATCATAGGAATTTAAACCGTATTCCATGTCCAAAACATTCAATTTGCATCTCCGAATCACATATCTGTATGTCCTCTAATATCTCAAATTTCCTACCTGTAAATATGGTTATTATTATTATTATAGTCTGTATACCAAAACATGTAACAAATATAAATACCTTCGTTGTTATTCATTGTATTGTAAGTTTTGAAACTGCATTTGTCAAAATCAGACAGATTTTGACTACTTTTGTAGTTTATTTTATAGGAAGCGTACGTCAGTTCAAATACATCTACCAAAGCGACATCTGGCGACGTACGCTTTTTTTGTTCTCTCTCTTTCTTACCAAGCCTTTGTTATATAAGTGTGTCCCTACATTTTATCGCAACTAAAATATCCTGGCAATGGGGAGAGCCCTTAATGCCGAGTGGAACACATGGCATGTAGCTAGGCGTCATAGCAAATTTGAATTTTGTGAATCATGAAATTCCAAAATGCTGCTAGAATGTATTTATTTTCAACAATTCATATATCAATTATGTTTGCATATTTATTTGTGTTAGTAAAAAAAACTTGATTAAAAACACTTTCACCCCGATTGCGAGTGTCGTGTCGTTTTCGACAAGTCGTTTTACGTGTTGTTGTTGGTAGAAAAACACTAACACGTGAAACGACTCTTGTCGAAAACGACACGACACTCAAAATCGGGGTGAAAGATGTGAAATAAGCAATAATAAAAATTACATTTAAAATAGATAGGTTTGAAAACTACATTTCTGTGAAACTTTTTGCGCTTCCCAGTTTGGAAATGGCTGCTGTAGGGTATGAAAATCACTTTCATGGACAATGCCTGCTCGGAATTTTAAGCCTGATAAATGGATTCAATTTGCAAAAAATCAACGAGACTATGATTCTCTTACATTCGAGAAAAGTGAAGAGGCATCAAAGGTTGAATTATTGTAAAAAATGGAAAGTATATTTAAATAAAAAAAAACTAATAACATTTAAGTAAAAAACGTGGATAAAACATTCAAACACTTAGATTTTCAAGCTTTTATTTCCATAACATCATCGTCGCTACTTTCACTTTCATCGTCATCGTCATCGTCGTCATCGTCGCCAGCTTCGAGTCGATTGCATTTTGCTTCCAGAGCTCGAATCTAGAATTAAACACAGAAATGGAGATTTAAATTCAATTTAATAATAAAATGTTAAGACTTACATTTGCCCTGTACATGGTTTCCAGAGAAACCTTTTGTTGTTGGAATCTTTTTTCCCACAATTGATTTGACTCTTTGAGATTAATCTCAAAACTGTTGACAAGTTCATTTCGGATGGCGATTTCATTTCGAATCAGCTGCTTCTCGAGTTCACTGTTCTCCTCAATGAGCCGTTCCAGTTCTAATTTTAAACTGCAAAAAAATTTCGTTGATAAATACCTGAATTGTAAATTCAAGTCTACCTACTTGGTGTTCTCCTCCATTATCGTATTGTATTCTCGATAGGACATAGTATTTTTTGGACTGGTAATTGATGCCATCAAAAAAGAGTACCGTTTCTTTCTGATTTGTTTTTGCACGGGCTTGTAGGTGATATTTTTAGCAATCGATGAGAATCCTAGAACGTTGAGGTTTTCTTCAAAGTAGTCTTTTGTTGGTAATAGACTGACAATCATAGTGATTTTCTCCTTGCCAAGTAACGGTGCCTTCAACATCATTGTTAGTTTTGAATCTCTGAACGGGATCACATCGGATCCTTTCTTCTGCTGATTACAATGTACAGCATCCAGACATCGACCGAGGACCAGCAAGGACGTGTTTATCAGCTGAGCCTCCTTAAGTCGATGACCAACGTTTTTGGTCTTCTTCAATCTTTCGGACCCAGCCAGATCACAGAATTTATAAGTGCTATGAGTGAATATATCGGGTTGTGAAAACGTTAAGACATCGATGAAAAACAAACAATGTGAACGACTAGAATGAGAATTAATAATAGTCGAGGCGTAATTAACCCGCTTTAATCCAGTCAGGAGAAGTGTGTATGCCTCTCGGCTATTTTTCACGTAAATCGATGTTAGTCCTTTGATGTATGATCCGTCCTGATCCGATAAAATCTTAAGATGTTTCTTTTTCTTTAAATCTTGCTCCAGTGTCGGACTCAACAGATCATAAACCTGCTCATTATAGATTTCAGCAAACGAAATCCAAATAAATATTGATTTGTTTGTTAAAGATACGGTTTTAAAATTGTGGCTAGTTTGAATTAGGCTTTGAACTTTTGAATGATACTCGTTAATCTCATTGTTAGGTTCTAGGAATATTAAACGGAGTTTCTCTTCTTTTTTAGCTGAATCATCATCGACTAAAGTAATTGTTCCATTTACAAATTTTACAGCAGGGTCTTGATAAATGTTGTCCTTGTAGAGACTAAACAGATGTTCTAAAGCACGAGGTATTATTCCTGGTTTATCCAAGTCACCTAAAATAACAAAGACAAAACATAGCATATATATCCTTGCTTTTAAGATATTCTTATGGACTTTTTGACAAAATCAGATTCATCGACCCCAATAACTACAAGATGAGTTTTTTTTTTCCAGAAAATTTTAAGAAAAGGATAAGCACGTTATCCTTACAGGACCTTCAGTTATTCTTACAGCCATCTTAATGCCAGAATCGGATTTAGCGGCCCAAAAACCTCCCGACGAGATTTTTTCCGGAAAATTTGAAGCAGAGTAATCACGTTATCCTTACAGGACCTTCCCTTATCCTTACAAGAACGAAGTAAAGAAAATATTGTATTGTCATCGGACTTACGTATGTGTGCAAAATTTCAGATAACCGACAGACAAACAGATACAACGGCAAGGTAAATAAAAAACATAATAAAAGCTATAATTGTCAATCTGGCAATTATTGAAAACCCGTATGGTGATATGGCATTGTTCGAAATTTAAGTGAACGGCGAACAGTTGTACCAAAATTCCATTTTGAAGTCAAACTTTTGAATAAGATTTCTTAAAATCTATTCCAATTGGATTTTGATGTATGGAAGTTTTATGTAGAATCATATCCTAAATAACTTTTGTTCTTGCACTTTTTTGATAAGATGCACCGTTTTTGAGATATTCTCTAAAAACGTTTTCGTGCAGTTTTTTTCAATTTTTATACCCGTATGGTGAAACCAAAGGGTATATTAACTTTGCCTTACCGTTTGTAACGCCAAGATCCCGTCATCGCACAAAAAAATGAATTACACCAGTGTGTTTAGAATGATAAAAATATTTAATTTCTGCATGTCCGTCCGTCTGTCTGTCTGTCCGTCTGTCTGTCTGTCTGTGGCGCGGATTGCGGGCGCACGGATTGACCTAGAGACTTGAAAGTTTGCACAGATCCGTTTTTCGTAAAATGCGAGGCTAAGTTCGATAATGAGCAAAAATGGACCATTAGGGGGGGTACCCCCATACGAACGAAATCGTTTTTTGTGAATATCTCAAAAACGGTGCAACTTATCAAAAAAGTCCCAAGAACAAAAGTTATTTAGGATATCATTCTACATAAAACTCCCATACATCAAAATCCGATTGGAATAAATTTTAAAAAATCTTATTGGAAAGTTTGACTTCAAAGTGGAATTTTGGTATAACTGTTCGAATTTTGATACGAATATCACCATACGGGTCTCCAATGATTGCCAGATTGGCAATTATAGCTTTTGTTATGTTTAAAACTAGTTTTTAAAAAAAAATCAATTTCTTATTTTAATGTTTTTTGAGTCCTAAGGAACCAACCCTGTGAGTTTTATTAATCTACCTACAAAAAAGTTTGCCTGTAGGCAGGGAATTAAAATAAAATTACTGAAACCTTTTTATAGGTCTAGCTGTGTTGTTGGGGAAGAAGTTTTCGATTCGTTTCCATTCTTTTCACTTAGGAATCGAAAAGTTGAGTTGCAAGAGGTTTTAATTCATGCGCGAGAATCGAAAACATAAAATCCTTGGAAAAAAATTTATTCGCGAATTTCAATATATTCGATTCGCGAATTATTCAAATGCGAAATACTATTATTTTTCGATTCGTGAATCGAATTGTTTTGTACCATGCTACAAATCTTTCTAGAATTAAATTGTTACCCAAAAGTGTGAATGTTTTTCCACTGCCAGAAGTTCCATAGGTCAATACAGTTAGATTTTCCTGCGCCTCGATATACCGTTCCACACATGTTTCGTAAACTGTAGTCTGGCTCACATTTCCATGGAAAATATCGGTAAAGGTGAACTGTTTTTCCAAGAAATTTTTACCGGCATTCGAACCAACAGATGAATCTGGAACTGTTGTAACTAAAACATTGTTCGCAATGCTATAGCAATAGGAAGACTCTTCTGTTGGCCGGAGCCTCAAGTACACCTGAGCCTTCTCAGCCTTTTCCTTTGTTATTGGGGCGCTAGTATTACTGCTGGCTTCGCTTTCGCTCGTGTTTTCAGTTTCAGTTTCTTCCTCCTCGTACAAAGAACTGAAGAGGTTAATTTGACGCTCTGGACATGGACGGAAGCGTCTATCTACCGATGGATCTCTGGGATGTATGAATGATGGTAAATGTGCCATTTTTCCGGCTTTTTTCAATAAACCACAAAAAAACTGCAGATGAACAACTGTTAACTTTTCAAATTTCAATCTTAATATGGCCACTGCATCAGTCAAATAGTCAAACTTATACCGTACTGTTTGGAAATACGGGTAATTTTTCTGTGAAAGGTATTTTTCAGTGTGAATTTGCCTACTTTGAATAGGACGCCACATACTAAAGTACTTTGCAAAATATTTGTTTTGATTTATAGAAAATATTTCTTATACTGCCGTTTATACGTAATAACTAATTTATAAACTTTATATATGATATTAAGGACTAAGTTCCAGTGTATGATACTAATTATTTATTTCTTTTTACTGCATCTTTACGAAAATTTACTGCGGAATTTCTTTTACAAATTTCTGGGATGGCAACTCTCATACGTGTCAAAAACTGGCAACTTCCAGCCTACTTTCTGTGTATTTCGGGTGAAAATTTCACAATTCGGCGGGATCGACGAGGTAGTTGTTTGTGTTTTGTTTTTCTACAGATTTATTTTTGA
This sequence comes from Chrysopilus asiliformis, assembly GCA_964034945.1. NCBI lineage: Eukaryota > Metazoa > Arthropoda > Insecta > Diptera > Rhagionidae > Chrysopilus > Chrysopilus asiliformis. Next base: position 39,178,227 of record OZ035962.1, read on the forward strand.
CAAAAACCGATGAAATAAGTTAAGTTTATATCTACGGATTAAATCGAAAGCCTTGAAATATATCGTGCTGGGTTTTAACATAAATTACGACGCATTTTTTGCCGGCGTTCCTGTTACAAAATGAAGGCTTCCTTGCAAGTTGGTCCAGAAGTTTATAATTTAATCATTGGAACATATTTAATCGGGAAACCTTCTATTGATGTTGATCATGACATAATTATTGATGACGAGGTAAGTAACAATAATTCATTTAATGTTTATTTGCTTTATTATGTTTATTTCGCTGAAAAGTTAAATTTACACCCGCTCTGCTCCTGTCATTTTGAATTTAATTTCTTATCCAATAACCGTTAATTAGCAAAAATAATTAAAATTTCTTTAGCAGTTTGAATCAGTTTTTTTTTTTTGCAAACATTTTGAAATTCACAAAAACTTGCAACGTTTTCTCTGGCACTTGATTTTTTTGGTTACAACAAACGTTTGGTGTCAAGTAATTTTGTTGACCAGAGAAGGATAAGTTAACCCTTTCATTCGTGAATGACCTGAGATAATTATTTGGAGTATTTAAACTAATTAAGGGAGGTTAAATTGACATAAAATAGAAAGTTTTTTAAAATATTTAAATAGCGGTTTTAGGGGATGTAAAATATATTTTTCATTTCGTCATATTTGATTTTTTTTACGGAAATGATATAAAATAAATGTTAGAGGTTCATGTCCTGTAATCAAATGCTGAAACTCCATACAAGAACTAATATAAATAAACTGAAAACAATTCAACTTATAAAGGGTTAATGTATTTTTTTATTGAAAATCAAAAGTCCAAAAAATTAGTGTTGGAATATACAAAAAATGTTCCGTCTTTACAGACAACTCGTTAGGTTCAGTTTTTTGATCATGTTGGGGCATATGATCAAGCCTGTCCCGCTACAACGCGCTACGCAGGCAGGGCGACAGCCGCAGTCATTTCCTAAACCCCAATTATGCGGTGCGGATGCGGCGCGGTGACAGCTCAATTTGTGTTCTCATAACCCAAATCGCAGAGAATTTAAAGATTATTAATTTTTCGGTTTCATTTTCCGTTTCGAATACGTTTTCAAAGTTATTTTCCATCTTTCCACTTGATAAAAATATTTGCTACAACACCCAGAATATGTAAATAACTGTTTGAAGATGGCAGCCATAATGTACCGAGCATCCCGTATTCATATTAAAGTACCATAATTCACCACTTGTGACATCTCTGTTAAGCCGGCCATACATTATGAGCCTGTTCGCATTGGTTGAAATAGTCCGCCTAAATAGGACAGAAACTGGCAACATTAGGGCAAGGTGAGAAAGTGGTACTGCTGATAGGAAAATCATCCTCAAAACTAAAATATCCGTTCTCAGAGTTCCGCCTGTGCTCTGATTGAATGTGTTCCACACTGAATGTGTTCCATTGTCATTATTGTTTCGGTCATCTTCGATGCAACACGTCGCAGCCACGTATTACTTGCAATTCTTTAGAAATGTTCCGTTTTCCAAATGTTTCACGCCAGTCTGACTGCTCACAGCTACTGGTTCAAATAGTCTCAATGTGCGTTTTCGTTTTTGACACGGTGCTAGCACCTTACGCCTGGTGCCCAGAAAAACTATTCGAATTTGCCACTTTGGCGTCAGATGATTCTGACACCGGCTGTTCGAGTTTAGCTCTTTTGACTCTTGGTGGTAGCACCGCTGGACCTAGTCTTGGTACGGGAGCAAATGACACCAAGAAACGGTCGGTCGTTATTTTGAATCTTAAAGTTTTTTTTGCAGACAAAAATCATATTAGAAGAAAGGATATGTGAAAGTCTCGACGGGTAATTATTTATCAATCAAAACGAGCGATAGATACATGCTAAACAATTGGGTAAATGGTAAAATATGATATTTTTTGGAAATAGTAGATGACTTGATTAAAACTGAACTGTCCCTCAAATTCTATAAATTCGATTATGCCTGTGTTGATTTATATTAAATCCTGTAAGCGAAGAAAGTCACTGTTCTTAGGTTGTGCGGCACTAGATTCTCCAAATAGCAAAGCTCATATAATTAAAATAATCTCCATATCTTTAGCTTCCAATTGTGCAGCATAATATTCATCAAATTCTTTCAATAATTGATGAATAACAGCAAAACCTAATCCAAGAATTGACCGGCGATCTCCCATTATGAAGGTTTTGACAGTTCTTCACTCCGGCATACTCGAACACGGGGACAGCACTCTTGGTAGCAGACTTAATTTTTGACAGGTAGCAATTGCTTCGGTGCCATGACTCCGGTGTCAAAAACGAAAACGCCCAATGTGAACACGAGCAATATTTCATCCGTCCTATTTAGATGGACTATTTCAACCAATGTGAACAGGCTCTATGAGAGTTGTTCTAAAACCATGTTGTACAACTTGTCTTGGCGGAGGTCGTACAGTAGAGACATTCCATACAACTGGTTGGACAAACATTAGTTTTGCTAAGACGAGTAAGGCAGGGGGTCGTGCAACGATATCAGCTAAAGTTTTAACTCAGGATGCACAACACGTCCATACACAGGCAAACGGTTTGTACAACATGAAACCACGCCCACAAAAAATCAACAGGGTTTTGATTTTACCTAACCGTTTGTCGAACCTAAAATTGGTACCACAACCGGCCCATAGACGATCCAACATTGCCTACAACCGAACCAAGTTGTACAACAAGTCTCATAATGTATAGCCGGCTTTATGTCTCGATGTAGAAAGTAGACCTACTCAAAGCGGCGCGGCGCGGCTCCCGCGGTTAATCAGCGCGCAATTATAGACCAACTCATATAAACCTACTATACTATTATCTAGCGGGACAGGCTTCAAGGTTATCTTTTATGATGTCTGTGTGGTTTTATCCCCGGGTTTTTTAGAACGCTTTCAAATTTCTTCAGCAGAATTGTTATCATTTGAATTTGAGAGAGATCGACCTCTTTTTATTATAGCACAAAACTAAACTGTGTGATATCTCCATTCTAAATGCCAATAGAGCCTGTATCTCTTTCTTAAGAATATTGTACTTCTCACAATCTTTCTTATACTCCAACTAACTCGCTGATCTAGTAAAATTCTTGAAATGGAAAAATATTCTTAGTGGCCACTTCTTAGATTGTATAAAAACTCGGTAATAACTGATGAGTTGGTCCAAAAGATCCACTCTCCCCATGCACGATTATACACACCCTTGTTCTGAGATACGGCGTTAGGCTGGAAACACAATTGATGCAGCATGCTGCAGCGTTGTGCGTTCACGCATCGCAATACATGCAGCAGCATTGGTTGATGACACAATTGATGCAGCGCTGCAGTGCAGTGTCAAATGTCATTTGAGAACAGATTTAGGATTGCGCACACTTCATCTTCAAAGAAAATGCCCATATGTGGATAACCATTATTGCAGCATGCAGCAACGTTTTAATTTTTCAAAACGTTGCGTCGATGCACACTCATGCATTGCTGCTGCAGTATCAATTGTGTCTGCAGCGATAAGAATATACACGTTTGATGCGTGCATCGACATTACTGCATCAATTGTGTTTCCAGCTTTAGGCAGCTAAACGTAACGCATTCGATTCGATTCGCTACGCGATCGGTGTTCTGAAAAACGGCGTTTGCTGTTTAAAACAACGACAAGCATCGCATGATAAAGAACTGTCAAAAATCAGCTGGTTTTGTTTGTATCTGGGTTGATAGCCATTTCATTGCAACTTTTGAAAGCAAAACATGGATTTCACGGTGACAATTTATTTATTATTGAGGCAGCAGGAGATAAACTCCTTGCGGGAGCAAAGAATTTTTCTGAGAAGTTCTTCGAACGTCATGAATTTAAGTGAAGAAGCATGAGTAGAGTATATAGAAAAGGTGTAACTTTCAATTCATAGAAATGTTTTTCCTAGCTTTAGGAAGGATTTTCGGCTGAGCAAAACATCATTTTTATATATTCTGAGGAAATCCTTTTTTGGTAGTCCCAAGCTGGATAATTTATTTGATATCGATTGCCAGATTGCCTGAACCTCTCCCACTGGTCTTCGTGAGTAGCCCTTCGCTATATCAGGGTGCTCCTTCATTGCATCAATCAAATAGTTGAACTTGTTAATTCATACTTAAATATATATTTTCATTATTTTCTACTAACATTTTAATTGATCACAAAACTTTCAAAACCTGAAACTGTCTGCAATATCCACCAAACGCGAGAAAACTCAAGTGAGCAATTTAACCTCAAATATCAGCTCCCGGCGAATCTCAGAACAACGAAAATCGAATCGAATCGAATGCGTTGCTCCGCGTTGAACTCAAGTAAGGCACTGCGTATTCAAGCACAACGAAAATGGGATATCGAGTACTGATCGAGTAAATATCGAACAAACTAACATAACGCCGTATTTCAGAAGAAGAGTGACAGAGAAATAATTTGAGGCCGAGAAATGTTGACATACTGCCAGTGGCGAAGCGAGGGTTCATGGCGCCCGGGGCGGAAGTTAAATTTGCCGCCCTAAAATGATTTTTCTATTACTGACGTTTCCACCGAAAAATCCATATTTTGAAAATGACGCGTACTTCGATTGGCGTGTCGTTTACAAGTAAAGTTTTTGTTGATAGGCAAATGTCGACCAATAATTCGTCTCTTGTTGAAAACGACACGATAATCATAAAGAGGATGAATACCAATTAGCGCCACATTTTTTAAATATCAATTGTGTCACTCTTTTTATACCCGTATGGTAAAACCAATGGGTATACTAACTTTGCCTTACCGTTTGTAACGCCAAGATCCCGTCATCACGCACACCAGTGTGTTTATAATGATCAAAAAAGACGATTTCTTGATATCCGTCCGTCCGTCTGTCTATCTGTCCGTCCGTCCGTCCGTCCGTCTGTCCGTCCGTCTGTGGCGCGCACCCACGGAAATTTTGCACAAAGCCGTTTTTCCTAAAATGCGAGGTTAAGTTCGTTAATGTGCAAAAACGGACTCGCCATATGAACTAAACGTTTTTTACGAATTTCTCAAAAACGGTTCATCTTATCAAAAAAGTCCAAGAACAAAAATTGTTTAGGATACGTTTTTACATAAAACTCCCATATATCTTTTAAAAAAATCTTATGGGAAAATTTGACTTCAAATTGGAATTTTGATACCACCCTTCGCCGTTCAATTAAACTTGAAAAAATGTCATATCACCATACGGGTCTCCAATAATTGCCAGATTGGCAATTAAGGCTTTTTTATGTTTCAAGGTGAAGACTGGTTTAAACCAAACGTTACTCAAAAACTGATTGACCAGTACAAAAGTTATATTAAAAATTGTAAGCAATAATTTCAAATTTTTTTAAAAGAAAAAAATGTATTTCACATGTTTCTACAAAAACACTTTTCTGGCTTTTTGGACTGAAAATTCTGTTATTATGCTGTCGAAATCGATTTCTTTGGTTAATTCTTCCTCAATTGACAAAAGAACCATGTTGCTTAATCTTAACGTGTTCATAGCCGATCTCAAATAATTTTTTATAAGCTTTAGCTTCGAAAAACTCCTTTCGCAACTTGCTACGCTTATTCCTATTGTTAGAAAAATTCGAAACATTGTCCCTATATAGCGTAAACTTTCCTATATCAAAGACACTATCTTTTAACACCCAATTTTTCCATTTGTTCCGAAATGTGTTGAAACATTTTTTTTAAAATTTGTTCCGAAATGTCGTGAATTTGCCGCCCCATAAAGAGTGCCGCCCGGGGCGGACCGCGCCCCCCCCATAATATTCTGATTTGTACTGCATTTGTTGGTCTAAATCCGTTAGCATTATTTTTCAAATCATCGGCATTGAAATATTTTTCAAAATATTTTAGTGGTGTTTGCACATAACTTGTATTTGTATCCTTCTTTAAATCTATGTGTTCATTAAATTATAGAATTTCCGTTTCGAACTTTCTTCTCCGTCATTGTATTTCTGGCTTTTTCGTATACTGAAATTTTTCTGCAAATTCAATGGCGATATTTTCATTCACACAAACTTCTTCGGCTCTAGTTCTTTCAGCAATAAATGCTTCAGAATTTCTGTAATACATTGACTCAACCAAAGATAATAAAATTTTAAATCTTGCCTGTCGAGCTGACGGCAATGCCAGGCTTAAGAAGAAAAAAAAAACATTTTGTAAATAATGTGTACATATTTGTATTAACCAAAATAAAATGAATTATTATTATTATTATTATTAACCAAAATAAAATGAATTATTATTATTATTATTATACAATAAATGCTTCAAGAGGTTCATTCACGGTGATTTCACACACGTCTTCATTACTTGCTTAATTTTCTTTCTCTAAATGTGGAATAAAATCTTTGGGATGACCAATTTCAATAACATCGCTGATAGTATCTCTATCTACCAATCTTGCAATTTCATCAAAGTGATCTTCAATATCTGATTCAGAAAGTCGTTCATAACATTCTTGGTCAGGTTCATTTCCTAAAAATAATATGTTGATTTATTCATCCACAAAAAATTAGAGACTGATGCAAAAATATTAAAATTATTCATCATTGATTCGGGTTGTACAATATTTTTTTTAATATACAAGTATATATATGTAGAATCAATTGTACATGACGATTGAATGAATTATAATTATAATTAAGATCTAAATATCTTTCTTCAAAATAAAAAATGTTTAACGTTTTGAAATAAAGGTGAATCACATCTACTTACTTGAGCCGCTCCCATAATATACATATGATATTCACAAAATCTGCTGAAGAACTAAGCTAAATGTCAGTTTTTGGCGCCAGAATTAAAAATCTCTATTAAAACGACCTTTCGATTTTTGGTAACAGATGTTAAGAGATCTCTTAATTTGTAATTAAGAGATTGTAAAAGGATTTGATATTCTGGGTAAGAGGTTTTGTTGAATTTCGATTTTTAACAAGTAAAGAGATTCACTCACCAGCGTAGTCCAGGTGGTAAAGTATAGACTGATAGACTGACAGACAGAAAGACATTTTTGTAATAAAGCTCCAATCGACTCAGGAGTGCTCGGGAAATGTTTTTTAGGCAAAATAAAGAGATCGAAATCACAATATTTTATTATATTTCGTAAAAGTAAAAACAATCAGATACTTCGAACACGATTATCATTTTTCACAAAAAAATCTTATTATACCTGTCCATTATACAAGTATACTCCTGTACATTTTTTTTCTGAGAAAATGGAAGACATGCGACTTAGAGATCGACTTTTCTTGAACATTGAGTGTGATTTTATTTCTCCGAGGTAAACTTGTCTTAATTGAATTTATCATTTGCGTATAACTTTTAACCGACTTCCAAAAAGGAAAATGTTCCTATTTATTTGTTTATGTATGTTCAAGCATAACTTTTTACTGGGTTAACCGATGTTGGTCATTCCAAAAAGAAAGTTGTACAGAAAGTTCCTGTTTGGGTGCCGCTGTAAGTTTCCCTCCGTAGCGCTATGCCTGCATACTCTCTCCCCTGTTAGATTCTACATCGCTTGAGATATTAAGTTAAAAAAAAAAATTCAGGATTCTACGTGTTTTATGGCCCCCGGTTAACTTTTGAACAAGTTGCGGTTTCACTTTCGTTGTACCTGTATTGGAAAGTAATTTGCTCTTATTTCATGGACACAGCTCTTTTCTGGCGGGAGTGACCAGCTGCCATTTTAGATGCAATGATTTTTTCAGTGTTCAAAACTTTGATTTTGTTATTTCGTTCTTTTCGCTCTTAACCCTTTCACTCGGCGCGTACACAATTGTGTACATCATATTTAACTCGCATTTCTAAGAGAATTAGAAGGGAGAGGGACAATGATTGACATATTATGTATACAAATGAGTACATTATCTAAAAGAGACTTCTAAAAAGATATTTAAATTTTTTAAATTTTGAAATATATTGTGTTGCTACATATTATTATTGAAAAAAGCAAAAAAAAAAATGTTGTTTTTTTTCAATAATAATATATATTTTTATATATTATTATTGAAAAAAGCAACAACACATTTTTTTTGCTATTAGAAATAAATGCCGAGTGAAAGGGTTAAAGGCTTGGTGGTACACGCGATGTACCACCTTTTTTGTAACAAATACTGCACGGTGGTATCAAAATTGTACCACCAATTAAACCGTCTTTCATTGCCGTATGATACTTTAAAATGGTACCACTAAAAAAATCAAAAAAAAAATTTTTTTTCGAGTGCCGGAAGGGTGAAAATATTTGCTATTTTTCTGTGCCTCTAAGGGTTAAAAGTTTCGCTCTCAATGGCAAAAACGTTCGCTGCGGTTTCCGACTCTCGTTCTCGAGAACGAAAATGATTTGCAAACGCAATCGTTCTGTAAAGAGAGAAATTTTCAGCTCCGCGGTACTGTTCGTACGAGTCGGAACGATCGATGCACATTTTTCGTTCTCGCTCCCAAGTTAAGAAGGAAATGGTTTCTATTTAAATTTTCGGTCCACACACATATAAGTATGTATTTTACTAGTGAGAGAACGATATTTTGCTCCCAGCATTAACGTTCTGTTCTCAAGGAACGTAAAAACAAAATGCAAATGTAAAGATCTAAGAGCAAGAACGTAAAAACCATAATTTCGTTCTCGTTCTTGGGAGCGTTTTACTGAAATGCCGAATTTCCATGGCCGAATTATACAAGGTCTCTTTGACAGCTCAGTTGCTTCTGGCTCTGACGTCATCGACAAGAAATTCTTATAAGACTCAATGGGAATTTTCCCTAATTCTCAAATCTAGCTAACATCTAGCTAAACAACTCCGTACGTACAATCAACATTACAAAGAATTTCTTGCCGATGACGTAGCAAAATGGTGGCTGTCAAAAAATAACCAGCAGACCTTGTATAATTTGGCCATGCCGAATTTCGTTCTTTAGAGAGTGGTTTTTATTTTCCATTGATTTCAATCCCTCCTTAGGAGCAGAACGAAAGACTACAAATGGGAGCGTTTTGAACATTGGATTTTTCCATACAGTTTTCGATGTTTTTTATGCCCCCGGCTAACTTTTGATCTACATGCTTATTCACAAAAGCTATTATTGCTTGTTAATACCCATAACAATTGTTAGAACAGAAATCGGTATTCACATTTCACTTTGCTTGCTATGAACTTTCGATAATATTGTTAAGCTAAAAATTGTCAAATAAAACCGTATTCAGAGTGCACTATTGCTTGTTAGAATTGTTCAAAAGTATTGTTACGATAGCAAAAATAAATTTTGGTTGTTTGGGAAGAAATATATTTTATTTTTCAAGCAAAAAAATTGATTTTAGTAAAACACACTTAAATGCAAGACGCTTAAATGTAAAACTCGTGTAATTGGACGCCATATTTGTGCCTGGAGGATTTTAAAGCATCTTTCATATAAATATATACGGATAAATTAAACACGCTTAATTGCAATACTTGCTTAAATGCAACCATTTTCATACCCCAAAAGTATAAATTACATGAAATTTTACACGTTTAAATGCACATGTGCAAAAATAAAACGTACAAAAAAAAAACAACAAAAAAAAGTGATTTTTGTTATTTTTATGTGATAAAATGAATTCTTAATTAGATTCATTGTTTTTGTGTAGCTTAATTGAATTTAAATGTTTATTACAGGAATATTAAAGTTGCATGTTTATCTTTGATTCGCATAATTGCACATTAATGTGTATTTCTCCGTGCTACGGATAAATGCAAAACACGGATAAATGCACATGAAATTCTGCGAAGTTCGATGTGCATTTAAGCGTGTTCTACTGTGTTGCTTTTTTAAAGACATATCGTCGGTGATAGTGCAATACCGCGTATGAGCAGTTTGTAAATACCGGGTATCTACATTTTGAATGTTTTACGGGGGAAGAAAAAGTTTGATATTTCTAACCCTTTAAAGAGATTTTCTCGTATAAGATTTTTTGGGACCTCATTATGACAGTCATATAATGAGGTCCCAAAAAATCTTAGATGAGAAAATCTCTTTAAAGGGTTAGAAATATCAAACTTTTGCTTCCCCCGTAAAACATTCAAAATGTAGATACGCGGTATTTACAAACTGCTCATACGCGGTATTGCACTATCACCGACGATATGTTGGATTACCACGTGGATTACCAAGTCAACTTCTTCGCGATACCAGCGATCCGTTTTCCATAGAAGAAAACAGCTTTAAAAAATATTTATCGTCTCCCCGCAATGCAATACAACAATCCGCCAATGCAATACAACAATCCCCGAATGCAATACAACTGCAACTATTATAATAATTCACAAAATTGTTGCCATAACAACACAACGAACATTTTTAACGAAACTTTTTAACAAGCGAAATTGTGAATACCATTTTCTTTATGGATTGCTATGAAATTTATTGTTACTTAACAATATTGTTAACTAACAATAAATTTGTGAATAAGCATGCTAGTTGGGGTTTCACACACGTTGGCAGGGAAAGTTAACCCGGGGCATAAAAATCGTCAAAAACTGTATGGAAGAATCATTGCGTCTAAGATGGCAGCTAACCATTCCCTTGCAGTTCCCTGCCAAAAAAGAGCCCGGGTCCATGAAATTAAAGCAAAATACCTTTCCAACGCAAGTTCAACGAATGTGAAACCCAAAAGTTAGTCAAGGAGCATTTTCGTGCATCGTTCTTTTTGCGTTCTGTTCTGTACAAAATCAGGAAGGCGATTTTATATACATATGTCGCCTCTGTGAACATATCCCCTCAAACCCCCTCTCCTGCTAGATTCTCTACGTCGTTAGAGATATTGAGTTTTATCTTTTTTATGTTATATTCAGCTTAACTACAGGCAGATTTTATAGCACTGACGCTATAAAATTGTTTTAAAGTAAGAATTTCTCTAAGCTAGTATATACATATTTTTATATTTTTCTCTTCGCAAAAAGGATTGCGTAGATTTTTATTCTATTTTTTTCTTTGATTTTATTATTATATAGCTTTTTTCTAAAGTTAAGTGCACACGATATGATCACTGTTCATATTTTTGAGCAAAAAAGTGTCCCAAACGTGTTCATATCGTCTGAACACCATATTTTTGTGTTCATACGTATGAACACAAGGCATATGAACACATTTGAACATACCGTGAGCAAACGTATGAACACGACCTGTTCATACCGTGTGAACACTATTTTGGGACCGTATGAGCCCAGTTTGTAAAATTCGGACGTATGATCACAGATATGAACACACTGTAACATTTGAACATGGGCTAAGTTTTCAACATGTACAAATGTAAAATTTTGAGTCAAATTTGTACGTAAATTTATGTTTTCTGGTTTTTATTCGGGTCTAGTAAGTTTTAGATTTGTGGCGTGGATGGCTCAGTCAGCTAATTGCTTGCCTTATGATCCAATGAGCAGTGGTTCATATCCCACTCAGGGTAAAATAATTCGATTCGAATTTAGAACTTTTCTGTTCATGGACTTTAAAACACGGACCAGTTTGGTCTTCGCCTCCCGCCGCCTGAATGCTAGAGCATTCAATCCCGGGTACCCGAAACCCGGGTACCCGGGAATCCCGGCCATTTTCTGGAACCGAAAACCGGGTTTGAATTGGGTAAAATTACCCGGTTTTCGGTGCTGAAAGCAAGCAATTTCTTACATGCTAAAATATGAAAATACTGTTCGTTCGCTGCTGAATATATACGAAATACATATTTGTAAGTACATATTTCTGTTAATAATACTGTGGTCACAAGGAAAAACCGCTTAAGTCGAGTTATGTGGTTTTAAAGGTTGGTGCATATTTGAATTCTCCTTATCCAGTTCTATATTCTGTCAAAATTTGGTTTTCATGCTGTACCTCTATGAGGAATGGCAGAGCAAAAACCATATAACCTAAGTCAGTTTTGCTTGCAAAAACAAAAATAATCAAAACTTTAAAACCAAATTACTCAAAACACGCTTTTTCGACTTAGGCGGTTTTTCCTTGTGACCACAGAATAACTGTAAATTAAAAGATTAATGCAAAATTAAGCCATCCGATTACATTTTCTTTACAAAGTCTCTTTAAAACAACGACAATATAATAGATTTATATGCGCTCACAGAAAATATTAAATTTCCTGTAAAGTTAAAATGGTTTTTTTATGTATAGGCAGGGAACAACTATTATATAGAATGGAAAATAAGACCTTTCCTCATTACCTTCCACTAGAGTAAGCACTACACTATAGAAATTGGTTTTGTTGTCTTACACAGGGACTACATTAGGTTTTATTTCTGGTATACTAGCTGGTTCACCAAAAATAATAGCCTACTAGTTTTTTTTTGCGTGGGCCAATTCTGGTATGACATTTCAGTATGATTTTGAATTTTGACATGTCGTTAAACCGCGAACAGAAAATTAAAATTGCCAAAATATTGGCTTTAAAATGTTTGGAGGAAGAAGAACTTTTGATAAATTTGAAAAAACGAAGACAATATTGGGTAAATCCCTTTTTAGCATTAAGGGATAAATATGATATCGAAGCTAAATATGATATACGAACGAATTCCTTTCATTTTCTTTTTCACACTTTCCACAGTTAAACTCAATTCTTTGGCAATATTTTCCCATGCTCTTTTTTTCAAATCAATTCTTCGATAATTATTTGATTTTGAATTCCACAACCATTCTTTTTCGCGAAAAATATTTATCAATTTAATAATTTTGCTCCGTGAAAATTTCGTTTCCGCCATTTTAATCAATTGAAATGTCAAAATCTGGAGTGATATTCCATAACTTCCTTCAAGCGTTTGTTTCGAGTTAGAAGAAAAAGTAAAGTTACGGAATTCCACTCCTGGTATACCAGCGCTGTCTACGAAAATGGTATACCAATGCGGTCTTACCAGAAAAACTGGTAAACCAGATTGGTCCACACAGGCTTTTTAGCGACCAATTTTGCTGGTATACCAGAAATAAAAGCTAATGTAGTCCCTGTGTTACTTCTCCTTTCTGCTGTCATACACTCGATGAAAAAAAATCAAATATGATGTTTTCTTATAATGCCACCCACAGTCATTCAAAATGTGAATTTTTTAACTGTAATTTTCGGATGTACGCTTCCAACGCAAAAAATTTTGTTAGAGCTTTCCTTTCTATAATAGTAATTGTTCCGTGGTATAGGTTTAAATTTAATGTCGCAATTGCAATTTTTTACTGGTAATTTCTTATTTTTTCTTTACATTTTCAGCACCGGTTCCAGAACCGGGTACCCGGTTCTCGAAGATTCTAGCACCGAAACCCGGTTCCTTAAAATTGTCTCGGTGCTGAATGCTATACTGAATGCTCCTTCAAGCACAAATGTTCAAAAGTGTGCTCAAATGTTCTTAAAAATTGTTCATATCTGTAATTTGAACAAAACGTTCATATCGTCTGAACAGTATTCATACGCACAGAAAAAATATGAACACAATGCATTTGAGCACATATGAACTAACCTAAAAATTTGAAGCTTTGGGACAAAATGTTCATATCGTGTGAACACCTTTCATATATTGTATGAACATATGAGCATTTGAAGCTTATTAGCAACATATGCGTATGTTCAGAAATATGAACAGTGATCATATCGTGTGCACTAAGCTTTACTCACGAGTATGAGCATTGGAAAATTCCATGAATACTCATGAGGATGAGTATTTGACAATTTTTTATTGTTCTGAACCAGAGATGAAAATATTTCTCAATTTTTATAAAGACTCACTTCTGATGAGGAATATTTATATCGACCAGAATAACACTCACTTCTGATGAGGAATATTTATGTCGAGCAAAATAAAACTCAGTCCTGATGAGGAATATTTTTGCCGAGCAGAATAAAACTCTTTTTTAAAGAGATTTAAAATGTTGTGAAAAACTTATACTCAATGAGTTTTTGAAAAACTCCTTGACTTGAAAAACTCTATTCGAAGAGGAATATTTATATTGAGCAAAATAAAACTCATTTATGTGTCGTCAAAAACTTATATTCGATGTTTCTCGCTTTTTTTTGATACGTGGTCTTTTTAATATTATGTTGCTTTTATGGGGTGGTGATGGGTGGATGATGGGTGGGTTAGTAGGGGGTGGGGTGAGGGGGGGGAGGTGGAGGGGGGGCGGGATTTTTTTTTCCAAAAAATTTTTTTTTCCAAAAAAATCGGATTTTGATGTATGGGAGTTTTATGTAGAATCATATCCTAAATAACTTTTGTTCTTGGACTTTTTTGATCAGATGCACCGTTTTTGAGATATTCACAAAAAACGTTTTCGTTCGTATGGGGGGTACCCCCCCTAATGGTCCATTTTTGCCCATTAACGAACTTAGCCTCGCATTTTACGAAAAACGGATCTGTGCAAAATTTCAAGTCTCTAGCTCAATCCGTGCGCCCGCAATCCGCGCCACAGACGGACAGACAGACGGACAGACAGACGGACAGACAGACAGACAGACGGACAGACAGACGGACGGACAGACGGACGGACATGCTAAATTCAACTTTTTTCATCATTCTAAACACACTGGTGTAATTCATTTTTGTGTGCGATGACGAGATCTTGGCGTTACAAATGGTAAGGCAAAGTTAATATACCCTTTGGTTTCACCATACGGGTATAATTAGCGAGGAAATGTCTGAACAGCACACGACTTTCTTATACAAAAAAAAATTTTTTTTTAGGAAAATACCCTAGAGCAAAATAAAATTAGCGAGAAAATGTCTGAACAGCACACGACTTTCTTATACAAAAAAAATTTTTTTTTTAGGAAAATACCCTAGAGCAAAATAAAATTCTCGAGGAAATTTCTGAACAGCACATGACTTTCTTATACCACAAAAAATCGATTTTTAAATATAAAAATACACTATTTTAGAGACACGGGTTTTTTATTTGTATGAATGGGACATAGATGACATAGTAAAACATTAATACCGCACTGAAATCAGGGTTTGAATTGGTTTGTTTGATAGCGAAAACACAATTACGCGTCAAGGCGTGCGTAAGCTTTTACATTTCGATGCTTCAAAAGTAAAACCAGTGGCTTACTATGGGACGATTTAAAATGGCGCTTCGCTTTGACGCTCCGTTTCCCCAACTCATTGCACGACATCACGTCCAATATATGTTTCAGTGTATCACCAACATAGGTAAATTAATTTTATTTTTCAGTTAGTTCCTGAATGCCCCATTCTATATCCAAATCAACATACAAAATAAAAAACCCGTGTCTTTAAAATAGTGTATTTTTATATTTAAGAATCGATTTTTTGTTGTATAAGAAAGTCGTGTGCTGTTCAGACATTTCCTCGCTAACTTTATTTTGCTCTAGGGTATTTTCCAAAAAAAAAATTTTTTTGGAAAAAAATCCCCCCCCCCCCTCCACCTCCCCCTTTCCCTTCCCCTTCCCCTTCCCCTTCACCCCTCACCCCACCCCCTACTAACCCACCCATCATCCACCCATCACCACCCCATAAAAGCAACGTAATATTAAAAAGACCACGTATCAAACAAAGCGAGAAACATCGTAAACGATAAGAAAGTCGTGTGCTGTTCAGAAATTTCCTCCCTAATTTTATTTTGCTCCGTACTATTTTCCAAAAAAAGAAATCACCCCCCTACCACCCCCCAGAAAAAAGTTTCATACAAAGTAAAAAAAAAATATCGTTTTCATTTACTTTACAATAAATAATAATTTCTTATCGTACACTAGCCACACCATACAAAATCGACCAAATGAGTTTTTCGTCAGCTCAGCGAAATAAAACTCATTGGAACTGATATTTATTTTCAGGAAATATCTATCTCTCATTAGAACTGATATTTATTTTCAGGAAATATTTATCTCTCATTAGAACTGATATTTATTTACAGAAAATATTTATCTCTCTTCTTGAGTTTTTCGTCGCACAAGTAAAACTCATCTCCTTCAGAGATATTTTTTCACACAGCGAAAACGTTATTAGTCGTGAGTGAAACTTGAAAGGAGAGATAAAGAGAGAAAAAATAACTGTTATTTTCATCTCTGTTCTGAACACATGAGAAATGTTGTTAACTCCTTCAAAAGGAAGAGTGAGGATGTGTTAAAGGTGAAGGGAGTGTGGAAATGGGAAGGGTGTGAGTGGGTAGTGGGGAAGGGGGTCGTAAACGGGGTGGTGGAAGGGGAAGGCGGTACTGGATGAGGAAAAGTGTGAATGTGGTGGAAAAAAGTGGTGAGTAAATCCGTGATAGATCTTAAACCAAAAAGTCTCAAAATGACTTACTACCGTTTTCTTGCATACACACTATTATTGCGCCGACTTTATATTAACTAATATAAGTATACCACCCATTGTGCTAGATTTAATAACAATCAAATTTTTTCTGGTACTCAAATAACAAATTATAAATTTTAAAAATTATATTTTACTTTTTGGCGCTTTAGTTGATTTTAAATTTCTTTTTTTAGACTTTTTTTTAAAGTTGGTTCTATTTTTTTTTTTAATTTTTAAGAATTAAAACACCACACAGTTTTCAAGAAAAACTTGATTTGATTCAATTGGCCATGCGTGTATTAAAGATATTTATTGTTTTTTTTTTTAAGTTTACTATACCAAAACATTTTCCCAAAATTCATGCTCGCCAATATTTTGCATCTTAATGACTTTCGCATCTTCAGATCCATTAATTTCCAGCAAAGTTAATTCCTCGCTATGTGGTTCAATAGGTTCTAGATTGATATTTCCATATATCGGTTGACTGAAAATGAAATTGAATGTATTAACAAAATAATCTCAACTCGTTAATATTGCTCTCATACTTTGCTGTTAAAAAAGTCTTATAAAGGTTGATTAAATTATGGCGAACTCGTTTATCTTCTTCCGAGATCGATGACTCTGGCCTCACTAAATTGTCATAGATCAAATACACATCATTGCCATGGTCAGCGCCTAAAATTTTGAGCGTAAAAATTATGTAATTTGATTATGTAATTTAATATACCGAAGTCATAATCAGTTCTTTCAGACAAGACATTTCCAATTGCTATTGGACTTAAACGCAAATAAATATAACCATAAACTGGTGAATCACTGTTGGCTGCATGCAATGTAAAAGCTCTTTCAAAATCTGAGGTGAACAGGCTATCAGTAAACATTTTTTGTACAAGTGGGAAATTCTCCTTGTTAAACCGTTTTCCATTCATATAATGTTCCCTGATCTTTTCTGTTATTTCCAGTTTCTTATCTTCGGTAAAAGTGTCATTGTAGAAAAACAGCAACGGAGACAATTCATTCCAAATATCTTCAATCTCTTCAATTATTTCAACACAATTTTCATTCTTTTTCATGAAATTGCCCGAATTATAACCACCTTCATCTTTCCCAAATGCCAACAGCCAAGGAATATTACGTTTAAATTTTTTAGATTTTAGAATTTCCTCTGGATATTCGGTGATAAATGCACCTTCAATTTCCTTTGGTTCGATAACTGGTCCGAATATCTCACATGGGGTGTAAAAGAATTTCTGAAAATGTTTTACACTACGCACAATATCATCACCATTTGCTGCTTTTAGACACGATTTGAGTTCATCGGTGTTTTCGGTGGGACAGCCCAAGAGTTCGCCCAGTTTTTCTGTCTTTTTACGAGAATTTTCCAACACTGCCCACCGATTTAAAGAACTACCACTGTGTGAAATTGCCACTTTGAATAAATTTTCAGGTTCTTGGGACAAGAGATGGTAATGTACGCTGGCTCCACCTGCCGAAAATCCAACCAAGGCTATTTCTTCTGGATCTCCATTAAAGAGATGAATATTTTCTTTAACCCATTTGATAGCCATTGCTTGATCTTTTAAACCCATATTGCCGGGAATCGCACTATCTTCGGTGCTTAAAAATCCTAGTGGACCGAGACGATAATTGAAACTAACGTAAACGAATTCTTGGCTTTCCATCAAGTGTTTCGATCCCATGAAATCTGATGATCCGAACATAAATGCTCCACCATGAATTGCAACGATGACTAAATATTTGCGATCCACTTCTATGCTAGGCGTGTAAATGTTCACAAAAAGACAATCCTCGTTACCCTCCAATAAATTAGGGTTGGATTTTGTATCTTGTCCCATTGGAAGCAAATATAGAAATTCGTTCCATTGAAGGCAGTGATGTCCCACCGTTTTAAAATCTCGTATTCCATCCCAATGTTCCTCGTATGATTTCGGTGGCTCAAAACGATTGTTGCCAATTGGTGGCTCTGCATAGCGAACTCCTTCAAATGCAATGAAGTTTTCCCGTTTTTCACCTCGAATTTTCCCATTAGGCGTTGTCACTACAGGATCATTCTCAGAAGCAAGCGATGCGCTTTGCCACAATAGTAACATGAAAATTAATTTCGTGATAAACTTCGACATTTCACTGTCTAGTCAAATTCAATTGCTATGAGAATTTATAACTAACTGACTTTAAAAATTAATCACCTAATATTTATATAGTCATTCAGAGTTTATCTGTATTTTGTAATCAACCTCTATTTGAATGTTTTTTGTTCTTAAATCAGTGATATCATTTCTTTTTCTAAGAAATACAGTCGAACTTGGATAAGTCAGTGCTGTTCACCAATAATTGAGATTTTTTCAGCTTAATTGAAAATAAGCATTTTGTTAGACGTTTTTACATTATCCCTAAAGATATTCTTTGGCAAAAACTCAAAACATCTCTCAGGCAAGGCCAAAGTGTTTTGTCAGGAAATACCTTGGCTATACTTTGGCGCCACCCGAAAATAAAGACTGTATCGAAAAGTATGGAAACAAAAAATATGGGATTAAAAAGGCGTAATTTAGTTTTTTTTAAGAAAAATTTTATAAAATTGGTTATTAAGTAGGGGAGACTGGGGTATTCTGGATCGCATTTTCATTTTGGCTAAAAACTCGCAAAAAAATAACTTTTTCTGAAGATTTCAAAGCTTGAATTTGTAGTACGATAAATAACCTTTCTTTAGGTCACCGCAGTTCGGTCAAATTGTATTAAATTATACAAGTTTTATCAGTTGGTGCAAAAATGGCGTTTTTGCGATTTTGAAAAATCTCGGGGTATTGTGGACCACTTTGTAAATCGATTAAAAATGGAAAAATGTGATAGACAAACTTTTTTTTTTGATTCATATATTTATTATATAACAGACAAAGTGAAATGAAGTGAAAAATTGCAATGAAAATCAGTCCGAAACGCAATGTTCGCAAGTCCAGTAACTTGCAGTCATTCCGGAGCATCCCAAGTGAACAGCTCGATCGCACACGTTGCAATGGATGGTATTTCGGCGGTGCATTTTTTTTTGCATATTTTTCTTAGAAATTATGCAAAAACCGATGTCTTGTTCCACCTCACAATCGGTTGAAGATGGTTGTTTCTTCTGTGATGTCTTCGATTTGACACGATCTTTTTGCTTTTTCGATTATGGTTTATCACCTTTTCTCTCCAATCTCTTTTGCTTCATATCAGCCTTCTCACGAAGGTCATTTACATCCTCTGGCGATGTCAAAACGGCCGATTTAGAAACTAGCTTGTATACCCGTCGTTGCCGGGTTAAGCTTTTTGTCTAAATTTTAGAATACGAAGAAAACCGGAAAGAACTTAAAAACTTTTTAATGGGTCTATGTTGGGGCTGGACCCACGACGAACATCTATGCCAAATTTCAAGTCAATCGGTTCAGCCGTTTTCGCGTGAAAGAAGAACAGACAGACAGGCAGACATACACCAACTCATTTTTATATATTAGTATGATTGCCGAAAATCTAATGCTGTGTTTTTGCATGAAAAAACACTTATATGCATCAAATACACGAAGTTTGCTTGTCAAATGTCAAGAATTGAGTGGTCCATAATTCCCCGACAAAAGTGGTCCACAATTCCCCGAATGCTCTTTTTTACAATATGGCAGCTATTAGTAACACAATGCAAACTTCATGCAAAATTTCTTGTCAGTGTCGAATGCTTAAGGCTCCGCGAATATTATCAATATATTTACTTGAGTTGATTCTCGAAAAATGTGGTAAAATTTAAGCGAAACACAAAGTGAAAATTTTTTTTTTCGAAGTATCACTTTTCTATTTGCTATCGAAGCGAGGTGATAGTGCGTATACACAAGTCGAGTACTGTTAGGAAAATTAGCTTAACATGAGACAAACTGATTACAGTTATTTGCAGCTACCAACCACTACTAGGGGAAAAAAATGACGCTGGTCCGCAATTCCCCGTGGTCCAGAATACCCCAGTCTCCCCTACATATTTCTTTATATGTATATACAACATTTCAAAAATATTTTTTATGTTTTTACGATTCGCCGCACTTTTGTTCTAATATATCCATTACATTGTGGACAGTGCTATTCTTAATAGTTTTCGAGACTTTTTGCCAGTCTTTTTTGAATTGCTCCATATCATTAGTTTCCAGACACATTTTCCGAAGGTTTCGCTTCATTATTGCCCAAATTTTTTTGATGGGACGAATTTCTGGGCAATTTGGTGGATTCATTGGTATTGTCACAAAATTGACTCCATTTGTTGACATCCATTCAATGGTGTTTTTTGCATAGTGACATGATGTCAAATCTGGCCAAAACAACATAGATCCTTCGTGTCTTCGAATCATGGGCAGCAACAGTTTTTTTAGACACTCTTTGACGTACAAATCAGTCGTCATGTTCATCGTTGTGAAAAATGCAGATGATTTCAGGCCACATTCGCAAACTGCTTGCCATACCATCACTTAGGCTCCGAATTTTTTCACCTGAATCGACTTTTGTGCTTCGTCTATATCGTCCCCTCTTGCAATCGTAAAGTACTGAGGTCCTGGTAATGTACGATAATCCATTTTAACGTACGTTTCATCATCCATAATGATGCTGTAACGTTTATAATTATTCACTAAACATTAACATAGTAAAATATACACTACAAAAAATAATTGTTTTTCTAATTAAGTCGTATTTGATTTTGTTAATTGTCAAATAATTAAAAATTTAATTTTAGTCTTCAAGATTTTTCAGTCAATAAAACATTGAACTTAAAAAGATTAAAAAATAAGAAAGTGTTTTTATTTAAAAAAATAAATAATTCAAGAACTAACAATTGGTGACCCCGACAAAGAAAAGCCCCGAAGACAAAGAAAATTTGAGAAAATTTGAAAAAACGTGAAGAATTTCAAAATACAGAAAATAAATTCGACGTTACATTCCAGACCAGTTATCTGGGACCGTATTTAACATTTTGCCATCGCTACGTCGTTATAAAGAATCAAGAATTGTTAATTTTTCGTTTCAAGCGCATTTGGCTCCGTACAGATTTCTGCAGCCAGAGTTCCATCGAGAGTTTAGTGATAATTCACAGAATCGATTTGCAGCATATCAATACAGCAAATTCTGTCTCGTTTTATTCTCGTACAAATTGAGCTCAATTTTAACATCAAAAGGTGCAACACTAATTCTAGCCAGTCGAAATATTCTCAGCCTCAAATCAATAACAAAAAGACTTAATGAAAAAGAAGTTATCTTTTCAACATATCAAGTCTGAAAATCAAAAGAACAAAAAATTTTCGAACCTAAATAAAATTACGAAATTACCAAGTAAAATTTTAATTTATTATCATTATATAAATGTTAATTTTAAGTATTAATATAAACTGATTTTGTTCCACATGCACACAAATAAACATTCAATTCACATTCTAAAAGACACATTTTAACGTAAATATTTTATCGATCTCGTTATTTTTATTTGAAATTAACAATTAAGCGTGAATTTTAAATTTATTTTTAAAAAAAGGAAGTGAAAATGGAACCTTGAGATAATTTAAATACAACTCCAAGTGATAACAATCATAGAACTTTTTTAAACGCGGTTTCGGTAAAATTACCAATGTTTTGGACAGCTTGTCCCATTCCATGGTTTATTTCTGTAGAATCACAATTTCACACTAAAGGAATAAGCCAAGAAGAGACAAAATATGAGTATATTCTTGCCGCACTTAGTCAAGACGTTATTCTCTCAATTTTAGATTTTATTCAAAATCCTCCAACATCTAACAAATACACTGAATTAAAAAAAATACTAATTAGTCGATATACAGAAAGTGAAGAAAGGAAATTGGAAAAACTTCTTTCAAGTTCCGAGATGGGAGATCAAAAACCATCACATTTTTATCGTATGTTAAATTCGTTATCTGGTTCTAGCGTTACTCAAGATTTGTTGTTAAAATTATGGATGAGAAAGCTTCCGAAATCTTTAAATATTGCTCTTGTAAGTTCGAGTAAAACAGTATTACAGGAGATACTTGATTTGGCAGATAAGATTTGGGAAGCCTCTAATCCAAACCATTTAAATTTAATTAACAATTTTGATTCAAAATCAGAAAATTTCCTAATGAAAGAAGAAATTAATTCGTTAAAATGTGAAATTTCAGAACTTAAATTTTTTTTACAAAATTTAAATTTAAATCGTTCACGTAGTAGTAGTCGCAATTCTTCTAGAACAAGACGAGATAGGAGTAATAGTACAGACAGGTCAAAAAATTATAAATATTGTTGGTATCATTACAAATTTGGTTTGGATGCGAATAAATGTATCCAACCTTGCGCTTTTAAATCATCTGATTCAAAAAATTAGAAAAATCTTCTATGGAGGCGGTCATAGAAGAAGCTACAGTTTCCCGCCGTTTGTTTATAATAGATTCAAATACCAAATCAAAATTTTTAGTGGATACCGGTGCAGATATTTCAGTAATTCCTCATCGTTGGTATCCAGATTCAAAACCCGATAATTATTCTTTTTTAACAGCTGCTAATGGCACTGAAATTACTACATATGGGCAAAAATTATTAAATCTAAATCTTTCTCTTCGTAGAAATTTTATTTATCCATTCCACATTGCAAATGTTTCTCAACCAATCATTGGAGCAGATTTTCTTTCAAAATTTGGATTAGTTGTAGATATTAAAAATAAAAAACTTTTAGATTCCATAACATCTTTATATATAAATGGAATTTATCTAAAAACGGATGTAGTAATTCCTAAGATTTTAACAATTGATAACGAATATGGAAATCTTCTAAAACAATTTCCTTCTTTAACCAGTCCTCCAAATTATTATGTACCAGTACAACATAATATTCAACATTTTATTCATACAAAAGGTCAATTACCATTTTCGAAACCACGTCGCTTAAATCCTGAAAAACATAAAATTGCAAAAAAAGAATTTGAATTTATGTTAGAAATGGGAATTTGCAGACAATCTTGTTCTTCAGTTAGTTCACCTCTTCACATGGTCCCTAAACGTGATTGTACAGATTGGCGCCCATGTGGAGATTATAGACGTTTAAACGATGTCACAATTCCAGATCGTTATCCGATTCCTCATATTCAAAATTTTTCAATGAATTTACATGGTTGTACTATTTTTTCTACAGTAGATCTTGTCCGAGCTTATCACCAAATTCCAGTAGCTCCTGTTGACATTCATAAAACTGCCATAACCACACCATTTGGAATGTTTGAGTTCTTACGTATGCCTTTTGGAGTCAGAAACGGCGCTCAAACTTTCCAAAGATTCATAGATGAAGTAGTTAGAGGTCTAAATTTTGTTTTTGTTTATATTGATGACATTTTGGTTGCGAGCAAAACAAAATCTGAACATATTGAACATTTAAAAATACTATTCGAACGATTAACTAAATATGGAATAAATATAAAAGTTTCTAAAAGTATTTTTGGTGCAACATCTTTGAAATTCCTAGGACATCTTATTACAAAAGATGGAATTTCTCCAACAGAAGATCGCATTAAAGCTATAAATGATTTTCCGGTTCCATCATCAATCAAACAAATCCAAAGATTTATTGGCATGATCAATTTTTATCATCGTTTTATCCCTAATATTGCACAAAAGTTAGCACCACTTTATGAAATTTTGAAGAAACCAAAAGAAAATACAAAATTTCAGTGGACAACTGAATGTCAAAATTCTTTTGAAATTACTAAATCGGCATTATCCAATTTCACCCTGTTAACATATCCTTCTTCTAATGTTGAATTCAACATAATGACAGATGCATCAAACATGGCTGTTGGAGCAGTTCTTCAACAGAAGTTTAACAATGTTTGGCAACCGCTCAGTTTCTTTTCTAGAAAACTATCAACTGCAGAAATCAAATATTCAACTTTTGATCGAGAATTATTAGCGATATATTTGGCAATAAAACATTTTCGATATTTTATTGAAGGTCGTGAATTTCACATTTTAACGGATCATAAACCTATTATTAATGCTATAAAATCAAAAAGTGAAAAAACTCCAAGACAAGCCAGACATTTAGATTTCATCGCACAATTTACCTCAGATATTCGATTCGTCAAAGGTTCAGATAATATCGTAGCAGATTCTTTATCTCGTTCAAATATTGATGAATTGAATCGAAAAGATTTACCTGTTCTTGATGTGGAATCTGTTGTGAAAGAACAACAAATTTGTCAAGAACTTAAGGAAATTTTACAAGGTAACAAAAAAGAAAATTCTAACTTTAAACTGGAATCATTTTTAATTCCATTTTCTAAAGATAAATTGTGGTGTGAAATCAGTACTTCAATATACAGACCATTCATTCCGGAAATTTTTCGAAAAATTGTTTTTAAGAGTGTTCATAATTTGTCTCATCCAGGTGTTAGATCGACTAGAAAATTAATTACTTCAAAATATTTTTGGCCAAACATGAATAAAAATATTAATGATTGGGCAAAAACGTGTATGGATTGTCAGAAAGCAAAAATTTCCAGACATACAAAATCTCCAATTGGAAAATTTCCAGTTCCTCAAGTAAGATTTGAACATATCCATATGGATATCGTTGGACCCTTACCTCCATCTAAAGGATATACGTATATCTTAACTATTATTGATAGATATACTCGCTGGCCTGAAGCTTTTCCAATTCGAGATATAACAGCTAACACAATTGCTAAAGTTTTTGTAAATGGTTGGATTTCCCGGTTTGGCATTCCGTTAAGAATAACTACTGATCAAGGACGACAATTTGAGTCCAACCTTTTTCAAAATCTAACCAAATTTCTCGGCAGTCACAAAATTCATACTACAGTTCACCATCCACAGGCTAATGGTATGGTAGAAAGATTTCATAGGAGACTTAAAGAAGCCATTAAAGCAAAAGACACTTTAAATTGGAGCGAAGAGTTATCAATGATTTTACTCGGCTGTCGAGTAGCAGCAAAAGAAGATATTGGTTTTTCTTCGGCAGAACTAGTTTATGGTCAAAATTTACGTATTCCTGGTGAATTCTTTCAAAATTCTAATCAAAATTCAATCTCACCGGATATTTTGATTGAAAAGTTAAGAAACCAGATTCAATTTTTTCAGCCTGTAGAATCAAAAAGAAATTCAAATTTAAAATCTTACATAAATTCTGATTTAATGAATTGTAGTCACGTTTTTGTACGCGTTGTAGTCGGTAAAAAAACTTTACAACCTCCTTACGAAGGTCCATATAAGGTTATTGAGAGATCTGATAAACATTTTACTTTGGATTTAAATGGCAAACATACAATTATATCCATTGATCATTTAAAACCCGCATTTTTACAAAATTTCGATATTTTTAATAAAACAAATAACACAAAAAAAATTACATTCAACCTCTAAATTTTCAATTTTGCGGGGGGAGTATTGTAACGTTTATAATTATTCACTAAACATTAACATAGTAAAATATACACTACAAAAAATAATTGTTTTTCTAATTAAGTCGTATTTGATTTTGTTAATTGTCAAATAATTAAAAATTTAATTTTAGTCTTCAAGATTTTTCAGTCAATAAAACATTGAACTTAAAAAGATTAAAAAATAAGAAAGTGTTTTTATTTAAAAAAATAAATAATTCAAGAACTAACAGATGCATTGTTGTTTTTTTTTTTGGTTAAAATGGTGTCATACAATTTCCGAAGCCGCGGTTTCACGCAGGCTGCCTGTTTTTCGGTAAGTTTCGGTTGTCGTTGCTTCCGATAGGTCTTCATATTGTTGCGCTTCTTGGCTAGCTGAACCATTTCAGCACTTGTTTTATATTTTTTTGCGACATCTCTAACCGAAACACTGCAATCACGCCGAATTGCTGCACAAATATTTTTATCCATTTTTTCGCGTCTAGGCCCTGGTTTTCTCCCACTTTTTTCTTATCCTCGAATGTCAGTTCCTCCCCAAACTTCTTGATGGCAGTAAAAACGGCTTTTAGACTTACACCTTCCTGTTTTGTCACTTGCCTCATGTTGATGCCCTTTTCGAAATCCCATTTGTCCACAATCCTTTTTCGTTGCTCTACAGAAAAACCTCGCGTTTCGTAAAATAAAATTAAAATCGCGATTTTGGACAGGGTAATTAAATTGTCAAACTCTCAGACGTTTTTTTGACTAAACAAATTTGACTAAAAAGCAACAGCATGCTAATATTGGGTCATTGCAGTTGTTTCCATACTTTTCGATACAGTCTTTAGCCAAAACTTTCGGGGATTTTGTCACAGATATGATCTGGAAGCTCTTATTTTTATGTTCCTTAAGGTGCCGCTCCACATGACAGTAAATACGCGAGCAACTCTCAATAACTCTCGAGAGCTACTCGCAGGAGGTTGTCCATTTGAGAGTTAATTTCGGCGATTTTTCTCTTTTCAAGACCAATATCTTGATTTTTGGCGAATTCTCGAGAGCTACTAGCGAAATTCAAACGCCGTTCGTATCTGGCGAGCAACTCCCCGAGAGTTCAGTGGGTGTGTGTCGACTAGACAGTAGAATCACTTTTGACAGCTCGCAGAAACTAGCTCGCGAGTTTTTGTGAGTTTCTGCGAGCGACTCTCAGAGACGTGTCCATGTGCGAGTAGCTGCTATCAAGAGGTTTCGCCGGCATTTACTCTCATGTGGAGCGGCACCTTAGCGTTGCATCAGTACTCGTTCGTATTTAAATCTGCACCCAAACTATAATAAGAAAGAACTCAAGTAACAAATATTTTTAATGTTCATAAGAGTAAAATTTGTGTCCTGAAGATTTTTTAACAAAACGTAAGCGAGTTTATTGTGGGTTTAAATTTGTTTATGGACTATATTGACACGAATCGTGGCGTCATAATAACCCCATGTAATTACTAGGGCTGTACCCATTTGATGAGGAACCGAGAACCGGATATGTGTTGTTCTGGTTAATGTAAGACGTGTTTCATTAAGGACAAAATTATAAATTAGTGAAATTTGGGTAAATTTTCAAAAATATTGCAAAATAATGCAATATTTGCAAAACGGTACTCGGCTCTCGGACTAGGAACCGGGTATCCGGTTTCCGGTTCTTGGCGTTTATGATAATTGGTCTATTGTGGTGCCCTTGTAATGTTGTTCCGGATTTATTTACCTATCTCTGCTTCAACTTTTACAAATTATAAACTCGGGTAGTGAAAAAGAATTTAATTATATTGAAACACATTTATTTTTCTCCCTTTTGTCTGTTTTGAGATCGGTTTATTTCCAGTTGGCTATTTGGGCATTATTATGGGGCGCTGCAGTTGATTTAAGTGGCTATTTGTTGAAAGGGACATCAAATATTATTCCCTTAAATGTTTAATCATTCCGAGTGATAAAATTGAAGTACAGTTAGAGAATTTTCAATTGAATTTTTGTGTTTGTATACATTTTTTCAATATTTACTTTTTCGGACAAAGGGAAAACTCAATTTCATCAATAATTACGTTCGATTCATAATTTATGCTTGGAGCCCAATAAACGAAACGCGAACGCAAAAACTGTCACTTACAAGTTTGTTCCATAGAAATCATTTGAAGTGAGCACAGTGAACGCAGTGAACGCAACTACAACGCAAAAGTTTGCAAACTTCTAACATTGCCGCAGCAATTCTGCGTTGAAAGTTCATAAAGTGAGGTTGGGGAAATGTCGTTCGAGGAAAAATTGATAGCCTTAGTGCAATAACAGACAAATAACAAAGATAAAGACCAACAAAGCAAATTATCGCTTCAAAATTATCCATTTTTTTAATTTTACCAGCTTTATACCACTTTATATTATGTAACTTTTAATACTTCACGAGATGCCATGGGGCTCTGCCGCTGAAATGTTGCGCTGCGTTCACAGCGTTAGAGTTGCGTTCGCGTTGCGTTCATTGGGCTCCAGAGGTTAACCTTTCTTATACAAAATCTTCCAAATTTCATAGTTTGTTTCTGTTTAAATCATAAATCGTGCGTAATTAAGAAAAATATCAGTTGTGGTCAACACAAAACTTTCTTCTACAAAATCTACGACCCTGTGCAATTTACGTTATAGCCCTGTCGTATTGTCAACCCAATACAACCTCCCAATAAATTGTTGGTTCATTCAAAAATATCAAAAACGTACAAAATTTGAGATAACTTGAGAACTGTAAAAGATATCAATTTACGGTAAATGGCAAAAATGTAGAAAATGTTAACATCTTTAATTATTCTTTTAACAGATTTGTCGAAAAACCGTTAGTTTGCGAATTGTTCGCAAAAATATGATTTTTTACATATTAATGAAAATATCTCAATAACGGTAAATTATAACGGATAACGGTAAAAGACAAAATTATGCAGAATGTCATTCTCATTCATTTATCTCATATGTACAGTTAGCAAAAACCCGTTAATTTTCGAGATAATCGCAAAAAACTGTTTTTTTTTTTTTTTGGAAATAACGGTTTATCTCGATAACAGGTTGAGATATAAAAGTGTGGGAAATTTTATTTTCTCCAAGTTTTGTCATACTTAAGGCCACTAAAAAACGCGTAGTTTGGGAGCAAATCGATAAAATCGAAATTGCGATTTTTGAAAAACCGCCATTTTGGATATTTCCGGTTAACGGATTTCCACCAAAAGTTGATAGGATCGTCCCATTTCAGGACCAACATGCCTATAAAATTTCATGGCGCTAGCTCTATTAGTTTTTGAGAAATCTTGTACACAGACTGACATTTTTTTAATATGACTCCAATCGACTCAGGAGTGATCGGGAAATGTTTTTTAGGGAAAAATTAAGAGGTCGAAAGTTTTCATGAATACAATACTTTATTATACTCCGTAGAAGAAAGTAAAAAAACACTTGATATGATTGCTTGAAATGTTAAACTCATTTTGTAAAGAGTGACATGTCGATTTTTCAATATGGCAGAAGGTGGTTTTCAACCTGGTATACCTCTGTTATTAGATGCGTTTTTTTAATGTTCTAGAACACTAAACATTAAAAAAACGATCCAGATTAAATGTGAAATTTCATCGAGTTCAATCGCAACTAACGTTGGTTGCATCAGTAGGGCGTTGCTGTTATATTTTCTTGCTGTATTCACGATTTGCTACCTCCCATGTTTAAAATTATTTAGCTGTCGGACAGAACCAACTAATCACCCACAGAAAATTCTCTAACAGAAAATAAAATGTCAGATTTATTATGTTGAAGTTAGCAGCATTTCATTACCGTATAAAATTTCCCTTTGTTCCAAACGCTGTCCGAGATGAAAAGGTGGTGCAGGATTTTGTATGCAAAGCTTGTTCTGAACTGTTTCAGAACATTAAAAAAACGCAACTATTGTATCATGGGAAACTATCATAGATGGCTCGAAATAACGGTATGATAACGGTATTTTCTAGCCTTAAAATAAAATATTGCAAAAATTTTGGTATTACGGTATACCAAAATTTTTGCAATATTTTATTTTAAGGCTAGAAAATTATAAACATGCAAACCAAAAGTCAAAGATGCAAACCAAAAGTTTTTGGAGTAAGGTTCAGTTTCGGATCAAGGGTGAATTTGATATCTGGTTTTGGTTCCTTAAATTCCAAAATTTGGTGTTTAGTGTGACTTTAATTTCATTATCACAATTTACAAAAGGTTAAATTTCTTTCCAGTCAATTGATGTCAAGCATGCTGTGCTGGAAATAACCTCCGATGGAGCGCAACTGGCGGATTGTTATTCCAAAAATGGAACTGAAATCGATGCTAAAAAGATTGCGCCAATTGAAAAGATAAATTTACCACCAACAGCTTTAATGAAATTTGGTAATGTCGAATGCGATTTCAAAATAACTGTAGAGGTAAATTCTTTATGATTCTAAGAGAATCTGAGATTTTTTTTTACCAAATTTAAATTCACAGAACCAAGAGTTGTCGACAACACGAATTTCAATCAACACATCAGACTTTATACCAGCAAGTCCTGAAAGAGACGATCATCACAGATTCAATAAAATCCGAGAACGAACCCGAAAGCACATCACTACATCATCATTTGAGACATCACCATCGACTGCTGCTGGATCAGCTGACGTTAAAATAGAAATTGAGAATAATGCCAATTTCCTAATTCCTGCGACTCAAAATTTCTCATTCAACAGCGAGCAAAATACGGCGGCCCTTGCTTTGGGTGAGAAAATTAATGAAAATATTAAGCTTTTGGAGAAAGACGATGATCATGATTTTTGTATACCGGAGACGCAAGAAAGTATAAAATCAGTTACCGAACCAGAAGGCTTTAATAATGAAGACGAAAATATAGATGAAGTGTTTCGTCTGGATACGATGGATTTCAATGGAGATGGAGATTATCAAAGTATTCAGTCACAGAATCTCTTTAAGGGTTTTGATCAGTCATCAGAGGTGATTCCTTTGATTCGCCCACCTATTGTTATGGCCGATGGTAAAGACAATTTTTATGATTCTGATTGTGATGATACCGATTGTGAGGAGGAAATGTCGGCATTAAAGTGGAACGAAAGTTCCATTCCTAATAAAACGGCCAACAATTTAGTTCAGGACGCTGTGATTACAGGAGGAGAAAATTTGTCGAAGGTAAATGAAAACCGAGAAGCGTCGGTGACTCCTGATTTGGACGAGTTTAAGGAAACGGATATTGGAAAGAAAATGCAGTCCAGTGAATCTATGGCATCCAATTGTAATCAAAGTGGCAAAAAAAAGCGCACTGAAGCAAATTCGAGTATGAATTCGGCTGACAATGAGCGAGATGAAAAAACATCAAAAATTCCTGATCGCGGTGGATCAGCGACTCCAGAACTCGACGAAAATAGTTTTGTATTGCAGAAAAAATGTGTGGCGTCGTCGGAGACTGCAAATTCCGAATCAGATGAAGATATAGAAAGCACTCAAATATTTGACTTGAGCAGCGCACTGGAAAATATTAATAAATCGAAGGATCAAATTTCTATATATTCTAATAAAGAAAATTTGTTAAGTTTGGCCCAAGTTAAAAATAGTACTAAAAACGATCGTCAAGTGTTCGCTATGCCAAAAATCCCCAACACGCGATCGAATGATTCGACGAAGAATATTTCAACGCCTAAAGTGAACAATTTAGATGTTGGAAATATGGAGAACGACGAGGACGAAGAAGATGAAGATATATTTTTGGCGCCTACTCAAATTTTCACTTCTACTGTCAAAAAGGATACATCTGAGGCTTCACAGAATCTTGATGACAGTTTCGATTTGGCACCAACTCAACTTTTTCCAATCGATCGATATCAGAAGAACACATCAGTAGCCAAACTTGTTGATGAAAATGAAAAAGCGAAGCCAATATCAAAGAGAATTTCGTCGAGATCGGCTACACCCCCACTACTTGATTCCGACGACGAGGATTTTAGATTAGGGTTGCAAGCGACGTTGCCTGTTGATGAACTTCTGTCAACTAAGAAGTCCGCAGAGAAGCAAAAATCAATTGAAGAGAAGGGAAAAAATAAAGTCGTCGCTAAGCCAGCAAAAGTTCGATGCAATTTGTTATTCGGTTCTTCCGATGAAGATGAGAGCGATGAAACAAATGTAGTAGAGAATGCTGCAAAGGGAGGAACTGAGGCTATGCCAGCGTTTAATTTCGAAATGGAGACGCCGCAAGTTGAAGGTTTCAATCTAGGGAGCACTAACTTGAACATATCAAAAGCCAAAGATCAGCCAAGTACATCAAGAGTACAACAACAGTTTTCAACTCCCGGAAAAAGTATCGCCAGCTCACCATCGAGTTCAAAGTTTGAATGGTTTATGGATACCAACACACCCGTTTGTTGTTTCAAATTACCCGATCCAGAACAAATTCGAGCAGCTGGAGATGCCGCTCGGGAGGTTTTTAAAAAACAGAAACATACTAAACTACTGCTGGAAGATGACGAGGAAGATGAACTTTTCAAAATTAATGCCGGTTTAGATATTTCAATATCAGATCCGAAAGGGAATACTAAAGGTAATAAAAAAGACAATAAAATTAAGTCGAAGGACGAGAGAAGTAAAATAACATTGAAACAAGAACAGATTGAGTTACGAACTAAGGATAAAAATAAGAAAAATACGGAAGGCAAATCGATTGCAGATAGCAAGGATAAAAGTCATGATAAGGGAAAAATTAAAACCAATAAAAAAGATGATAGTACAAAAAAAATTGAAGAATTGGAGAAAAAGGCAGAGAATAATGAAGTACAAAAAAAATCAAAGGGACGACCGAAAAAGTTGAAAGCAAGCGATAAAACTAAACCAAAAAATAAATCAGAAGAAGTCACAGCAGACAAAGAGACTAACACCAAATCAAAAAGAAGAAGACATGATTCTGAGAATCAAAGTGAAGATGATGAGAAAATGTCGGTTAAAAGTACTCGTTCAACGCGTGCGACAAGCACTTGTAGATCAGTGTTGGACAATGAAGAAGACGCGACTAGTAACAAAAGTGACGCTTACAGTAAACGATCAAAGAAAAGAAATCGGCTGGGTGAAGACTCTGGAGAGCCTGTTGCGAATAAAAAGGATTCAGATAATGTGGACACTCGTTCAACGCGTGCGACAAGCACTTGTAGATCAGTGTTGGACAATGGAGAAGACGCGACTAGTAACAAAAGTGACGCTTACAGTAAACGATCAAAGAAAGGAAATCGGCTGGGTGAAGACTCTGGAGAGCCTGTTGCGAATAAAAAGGATTCAGATAATGTGGACAATCGTCGTAAAGCTTCAACGCGAACTAAAAAAACTCCAACGCGATTGCAAAATGATTTCGTTTTGGAAGACGATCAAAAGAGCGGCGTTAGCAGTATAAGCACTCGTAGTCGAAGGGGACAACAAGCAGTCTCTGCTCGCAATTTACTCTCAAATGACGATGAGCTGCAGGAAATGCGCAACAATAGTGACAAAAATTCAAAAAGCATTTCAAAAACTGTAAAGACGCAGGTAAAAGCAAAATCTTCTGCTCCTGTGATCAAAAATAGTACAAGAAAGCGGCAGAATGACAGTTCGACTGACGAAGTTGGCCCGGAAAAGAAACCAAAGGAAACTGTAAGTCGTATTTATGAAAATTAATTTCTTTGACTTTTGCAAAACGCTTTTTATTTGGTTTCTAATTTTATTTATACCATATTTTAGTCAATCACCGAATCCGACTCGTCATTCGGTGAAACTGGGAGAAAATCAGCCCGACTGCAAACTAAATTAAATGTAATTTTTACTAAAGTCAATTCTGAACAGTATGCCGGACATGTTAAAAGCATCGGTAAGTTGCGTAGCAGAAAAAAATAGATACTTCTATCTGTGCTTCCTTCATAAACATCAAATCATTTTCTACCATTAATAAAGTTAATATTATGTTTTAATTATTATAATTTGTTTGTCTTGAGCTGAAATGATTTATTTCTTGTTTTGTTTTACGTTATCATTATTTTTATGTTTGAAGAAACTTCTAATTTATTAAATATTTTTTAAATAATTTGTGCAATCAATTTTGTTATTATTTTACCAGCATATTACATTATATTTCAAGTTCATTTTATATCGAAATCATCCGGAATGAAAATCTACACTAAAACTTGTGAAAAGCTTCAAAAAAAGCTTGTGAAAAGCTTGTCAATTCGTGTTCTATGCAACCGAATTGATTAAAGCGGCCCCTACACGTTCAATCTCGCAGTCAATCATGCTGCCACAGCAAAAAGCTTATTTTCACTAGACGCTCAATTATGCACGCAAGCATCAGTCAATTCGAAGCAGCCAAACCGACAGCACACAGCACAAATACGAATTTAAACAATTTTTGTCCTTAAATTTTTAGCTTTTCGTCATCCAAAACTCACTTCTTTGTCTGTATCCGTATAACTCGAAAAAGGATTCCCAAAAAACTTTGTCTTTTATATGCGACATCTTTTCACTACTAAAAATTCCCCTGAAATGAAATGATTGACAGCATCGCCATACACGTTCAAGCATGCTGTCATTCACAAAGCTCCCTTGAAAAATATCAAAATGATTTTGATATTGGCCAGCATGCTGTCAATCATGGAATTTGCATGACAGCATCACCATAGACCTTCAAAATACTGTCACAGCATGCGATGATTGACTGCAAGATTGAACGTGTAGGGACCGCTTATGTGTTTCCGTTAAAAAAATGTAAGATTTCAATTCTGACTCAGTGTAAAAATGCGAAAAAAAATCTGTTATTTAAGGAAAAAGAAAAAAAGAAATAGCAGGGAAAAAGAAAAAAAGAAAGAGAACAATAATACTGCTCTACAAAAAATAAGATTGTGGAAGCTTTTGTGAAAACAGTATAATTTGACTAATTTAGAGTCAGAAAAGCCGAATATGACTTCAAAAATTGACATATCGCATTTCCCCCTCATATAGGGGAAAATGACATAGTGTCTTGTATTTAGATTAAAGATTCTTTATTTTATGAACTAGACAATAAAATATCAGATTTAGTGTCTTTGGTTAAATAGTCTATGTCCTTTAAATGAAAAAAAATTGTCAGACATGATTCATAAGTTGATGAAAATTAATTTGACCCATATCGTATGGATAAAATCAGATAGTAACTACGGACAAAATGACATACCGATTTTGAAGCAAAAGTAATATAAAGGGTGATCCAATAAGAGCTTCCTGTTTTTTTTAAATAAAACATAGTAATTAATATATTGAGGAAAATCTTTATTTAAGTTGTTAGGTTGGTTCATGCCATTTAATGTTTAAAGATAATTTCCTTCAAATTTTGCCCACGACTAACTCGTAAATGGTCCATTCTGTGGGTCCAATTTTCGACCACTCTTTCCAGCATACCGGTCGATATTCCGCGAATAGCACGGGTTATGCTTGCTTCCAAAGCTGTAATCGTTCCGGGTTTATCGACGTAAACAAGAGATTTCACATATGCCCGCAGAAAGTAATCCAATGGTGTCAGATCACAAGATCTCGGTGGCCAATTAACAGGATCACTTCTGGAAATGATGTTTTCATCGAACGTTTCCCTCAATAAAGCGATTGTATCATTAGCTGTATGACATGTAGCGCCATCTTGTTGCAAGCACAAGTCAGCTACACCAATGTCTTGAATTTTTGGCAACAAAAATTCATTGATCATTGCTCTGTAGCGAGCTCCATTGACAGTAACACGCACTCCTTCCGCATTTTTAAAGAAATACGGTCCGATGATGCCGATTATTAAAATTACTGAAAACGCGTAATTTTGGAGTAAATCGCGATAAACGATATTGCGATTATTAAAAAACCGCCACTTTGGTTACTTCCATATAACGGATAATAAAGTATTGTATTCATGCAAAATTTTGACCTCCTAATTTTGCCTAAAAAACATTTCCCAAGCACTTCAAAGTAAATTGTGGCATTAATACAAATTTTTTTTTCTGTTTGTTAGCCTATGTAAAAGATTTCTCACTAGAGCCATGAGATTTTACAGGGATATTTGGTCCTGGAGTGGGGCGATCCTATCAACATTTGCTCTAAACATAAAAACTATAATTGCCAATCTGGCAATTATTGAAAACCCGTATGGTGATATCGTATCAAAATTCGAACATCGGTACCAAAATTCCACTTTGAAGTCAAAATTTCCAATAAGATTTTTTAAAATTTATTCCAATCGGATTTTGGTGTATGGGAGTTTTATGTAAAATCATATCCAAAATAACTTTTGTTCTTGCACTTTTTTGATAAGATGCACCGTTTTTGAGATATTCGCAAAAAACATTTTCGTTCTAATGGGGGGTATATATTTGATAATTCCTTGCAAAATAACGGTGTTTCGAAAAAAATAGATAAAGAATTCAAGATATTAAAATTTTCTACACTTTTGCTTTTTACCGTAAATCGATATATTTCACCGTTATCAAGATATTTCAGATTTAGTAAAATGAAAATTCATATTTTTATATAAACTATTTTATTCAATTGTGCACAAACGTAGATTTTGTATTAGAAAGTCATGTACTGTTCAAATCAGAAATTATTTTTCGCTTTTCATCCTTGCTATAATAAATATTTAATTGAACTTTATTTGCATATTAACATCTAGAAATAAGTTAGTTTAATAACTAATGTAAACCATAACAAAATAGGTGAGTGAAATATCCATTTATTGAATTAATGAATTTTCCTTTTCTTATACAAAAACAATTTTACAGGAGGATACATCGTAGATAATCCATCAGATTGTAATCTCCTAATAACACAGGGAGTTTTTCGAACGTGGAAATTTTTGGCCTGTTTAGCGAAAGGCACACCGATTGTCACTCCACAGTGGCTTGAGACGACGCACAGCACAAAGAATAAAAAATTGCCATTTGAGGCATTTTTAGTCAACGATCCTGTGTCAGAGAAGCGTTTTAAATTCAAACTGCAAAATTCAATTGAACGAGCCCAGAGACGAGGAGTTTTCGTTGGATATACGTTTATGATTACGCCTAATACGAAACCACCACCTCATGAGCTAACAAGTAATAACTGATTTTTTAAATGAAAAAAAATTAATTTACATATAAGAAAAGAAAGTTTTTATAATCACTTAAAAAATCGAAATCATAAATGGGTCCCGCACGTCCCCGAGACATATACCTAGTTCCATGAGTCCGCAACATGCCGTATGTGTGTGTGTGTATTTATGTATGTTTTAGCGAAAATTTGTAGGATATACCAGTAAACCTCAACAGTTTTTGATGCGGGTTTTTGTATTTGAAGCCTATTAACGTCCCATAGAATCCTGTTAACTTCGAATCATACAATCCAATCGGATTTATAAAAATTGTTTCCAATTGGATTTTGATGTATGGGAAAGTTATGTAAAACTACATTCTAAACACTTGTCTAAACTAGTTTTTTTTTAAAATAACAAAAAAAAAATCCATTTGTATGGAGGGGGGAAGGAGTGGTTCAATTTTTCGGAATGGTTTAACTTTTCATACAAGCCTATTCTGTACAAAATCTCAAATTTATATCTCAAATAGTTGTGGAGTTTTAAAATAATTTTGTGGTGATACCCAATTTTTCATCATATTTAAATTCATTATGTTATGTTATTTTTTTTCTTAAGCTATGCTTTTTTATTGCAGGAATAATCGAATGCGGTGGCGGAACAGTTGTGTCGAAGATCCCAGAAGCTCAGGATAATTTTTACGTAATTTCAGACAAAATAGATTTGCAGCTTTGGCCAATACTCAGGAAACGTTGTCAGCACTTACAGATAATTCACTCAGAAGGGATCATGATGGCGGTTTTACAGCAGAAAATTTACTTCAAATATCACATTTTGTCGTAAAATTCAACATTTAATTGTTTAAGTTAGTTATAACGGATTGTATAATATTTTACCAGTTTGACTTTTTTTTTTAGTTTTAATGAAATAATCACAATGAGTATATTTTTTCTTCTTTTTAAATTGCGAATGGCTATTTTAGCGGCCTTTTTCTGAAGTTTTTTTTTCTTCAAAAGCGGTTCTTAAAGTCGCACTGTTTAGCCAAGCTGGGGTGAGATTAGAGGCGAGCTATTTTCACCTTAAAATTCATTGACATTTTTTCGTTTCATTATATTTAATTTGTTTTTAGGGTGATTACATTCACCCTAAAATTTTTACAAAAATGTAAAATTTAGTCATTTAAAAAAAACTAATTTCATTCAAAAACTCCAGTTTACTTCGCACAAACCGTAAGCGTTTTGGGACGTCTTTTAGTTAACCGCGGTCGACCACGGTTCGTAATGGAACGCGACCCAGACCGCATGTTCATAGTTAAATGTTAATGCTAATTGAAGACCTCGGTTCAAAAACCGTTCATATCCACTTTTTGACGAAAATACCAAATGCAATAATAACCGAATCCGCACATTTGGCTGCAAACCCCGGACTTTTGGCAGGCCCGTGTAAAAAGATATTAAAGAAAAGAGATGATTGAAAGCAGTTTTTCACATAATTTGAATGTTATATGTTTTTTTGTCTCTCCTGAAAAATTTCAAAAAGTGGAGATGATCGGTTTTTGCACCGAGGTCTTCAATTAGAGTGACTACATAAAACTAGAGGGTGGTCATAGTGAAAGTAATATCCGTTGAAATTTTTAATTTTTTTTTGGTCATTATTACATATTTGAACGAAAAACGTTTTAATCGATTCATTTAAGTAGTTTTCTTGGTTTTAAAACTTATTTAAAAAAAACTGAATACAAAGTTGATTTTTTGAACAAAATTTTTGAACCGTCTTATTTCGAAAACGGTCTTCCGATGGCCACACTCTAGTTTTATATAGTCACTAATGCTAATAAGCTCCACTGGTGGTGAACCGATAGTACAAATAATTGTTTGGCGGCGTTTTATAGGTTTTTTTTTGGCATGTGCGGGGTAAGGATCTTACATAGCGGAAGTGTATCGGTAGTATGACGTCGGTTAAAGTCCATACCAAAAATTGCGGAAGAGCATGCCGGAGAGGGGCAGGGAGGAGGGAGGGAGGAGTCAAGGCCGAACTAACGAAAGTAAATGTATTTCTGTATTTCTAAGTTTTTTTTTTCAATAAATATATTATCCTTAAACTAATTTATCGATTTTTATAAATCTCATATTATGTATTGATATTTTGTTTTAGAAAATGAGCAAATACATATGTAAAAATCACAAAATACAAAAAAAAAAAATTCGACAAAATTTTAAATACAGTGGACGTCCAGTATAACGAACGATATAATGTTGGAGCCCGCTCGCAATATCGAATTATTCATTATATCGTAAACAAGTAGAAACATAACACTTAAACTATAATTTATTCCATAAATTCACATTTGTATTTTTTGTTTTTAATTTTTGCCGAAAAAGTCGACTATTTTTGTCTGATTTTTGGGATGCTCTAGTGTTCGCTGCACTGCTATCTCCCGCAGTTTTTTCAAAACCAAAATGTCATTGAAATCGATATCGTTCACTGTAGCCCATTTCAAACAAGTGTTGAAATTTTCAATTCTGAATGTTTCACTGTTACAGGCTCGTCC
The DNA here is from genome assembly GCA_964034945.1 of Chrysopilus asiliformis. Taxonomy (NCBI): domain Eukaryota; kingdom Metazoa; phylum Arthropoda; class Insecta; order Diptera; family Rhagionidae; genus Chrysopilus; species Chrysopilus asiliformis. The sequence goes on from OZ035962.1 coordinate 39,217,613, forward strand.
TCGACAAGCGATTTCAATTAATTCTTCTGGTTCAGTATCAGCTTCCACGATATTTATGTCGGTGTTATTCCAAGCCTGTATATCTTCCATATTTGAACGGTTTTAGCAAAAGTGAGACATGATAACCTATTGTTACTCAATATAAACAACAGGTACTATTAAAATATGTATGAGTTACCTCAGGAAAAATTTCATTGACCAGCATAAGTATTCGCCTCATTGTTATGATTTCCTCATTAGAACGTAGTGGAGCTAGCGGAATTTCATCTTCTCGGGGATTCAGCAATAAGATTAACCGCCTCAAAGACCGTAAATGTGGGTTTAGAAACACGAGCATTTTCATTTTTACTGGCAAAGTGAGTGAAATGCCAGATTTCTTATGACTTTTTCACCAAGTGGGAAAGGGACGGGAAACCACTCAGTAAAAATTTTACTGGAAATTTTGCTTGCATGTAGTGGTATTACTATCCATAATTTTCGTCGACGATATGAAAGTTATGGCAGTAAACAACAACAAACACATTGGACTTCCCCGCCCTGCCAGCAAAATGTTACCCCTGAATTATGGGGAATTATGGCAGCCAGCAAAAGTAAGGTTAAGTTCGATGTTTATTTGAAAGCTACGCATTTTAAATGGAAACGGCAGGTAATAATAATTATGTTATTAATTATAACATCACACAAAATGATTTTGTTAGGTGAAATTGAAGTGCTAATAAACGTATTGCTGCGAGAAGGTGATGTGCAGTGACAGTTCGCCATAAAGTGGAAGGGAAAGTACGTGTGAGACACTGATGTGATCGACTTTTTGCGCACGTAAATTTGAATTTCGCTATCCCGCTCACTTTGCCAGTAAAAATGAAAATGCTCGTGTTTCTAAACCCACCTTAAGAGCCTTTAGTGATTCGGTAACGTTCATGCTTAACGATGGTATCTACACTGTTTTTCGCAGTATTATACTGTTTTACAGACTCCAATACTGCAGTATATTTCGCAGTATTATACTATTTTACAGACTCCAATATTAATTTTTTAATAGCAATGCAAAACGTCAGACAAAACTTGATTAGAAGTCAAAACAAAGCCGGAATTGCTTCGTCAAATTGCTTCAAAGGACAAATACAAAACAACAGCCAAAGAAGGCGATATGGAAAGCGAAGACGATGCAGATGATAGAAATGAATCGCCCGGTGTTTAATTTGCTTTTTTGTAAATTTTCATTGCATAAAATTTATACTGCGAAAAATACTGTTTTTTCAAATCGATTTACCACTTTTTTAAATTTTTAGGTGAAATATACTGTTTTTTGTCCGAAAAAAGATACCATCGTTATTCATGCTAGTTGAATGGGCACTGACAATTTGGATCAACAAACTGTTTCTGTAAAACAATTTGGTCAACCGAATAGTATTTTGATCCATCGGCTGAAGCAGTGGGGTTACGTTGGGTGGTATATACATCACATATAACAGTACCAAAATATGTACAGTCAACTTAGGCATGGAATGGATATTGTACAAAAAAAAAGCGTTCGTTATTTTGGAAACGTTCGATATATAGACATCAATGTAAAGAATGTGAACATTCGTTATACTGGACGTCCACTGTATGTTGAATTACATATAAATCCGGTGCCTATTCGGTGCAAAATTTGCAAAACAGCAACCAAAAACAACTTTAAGATTCAAATTTCTCATATTGTGCAATAGATTTGTATTAAACATGTACCAGATTTCACTTGGTAAATCACAATACCGAATTGTTCAAAGGTGAAGGGAAATGAGTAGGTGAGAAACATAGATATACTAGATCGCTCGATTTGCTGTCTCAAATAGTTCAATTTCAATACAGTTCAGTGTATCAAAACGACTCAAGTAAGAGCAAGATAACCGTATGAAAATAAATATAGCCGTCTCGTTTAAACCGTGAGCTGTCAAAGGAAAATAGACTTTCGGAATGGTGTTGGCGCCTAAAGTTCGTTTTTGACGCCTAAAGTTAGTCTAAAACTTGTTAAATTTGAATTTCGCGGCAAACGAAATTTGAATTTCGCGACCTTATACAGTTCAGTGAATGCGTTCAAGTACGATAAAGAGGGAAATACTTTTGGGACCATTTTTCAGCAGAGCTTTGTATGGTGACAGTTGTTCTATGTTATATAGTTCTGTGGCGAGAAATCTCACGCGTAAGTTTTTCCATAGTACAAATTCCACTAACACGGCAATATAGATTCTGTGTTCATACATAGAACTACTAGTGAGAATATTCTAACATTTTTGGAATAATCGCTATACGGTTGTCCTTTAGATTTTGTATACACATTCCGTATGGCTTTTTCAAACATATTTTAGAGACGCGTCTAATCCTCTGAAAATTTAATAAGAATATTAAAAATATTCCGAATATTTAATAATTGAATTTCTTTTCAGTAAATCGAATCGGTCTCGCAAATGATTTGCCGGACAATCATTTTTCTAAAATTTGTTAAAATATGCCAACAACCAATAGACTTACGGCCGATTTCTTCACCGAGTACTAACGCTATTACCGGTATTAGACCAAAATTTCGTACTCAAATTGGTATCAAGTCATTTCTTCACCAAGTACTAGCGCGCCTTAGTACTGACTTTGGTACGGAGTATTAGCTGGTACTCATTATTTCCTGGACCCTCGAAATTGGGGGTCTAGCGATCTTAGTACTCGAATTTATGCCAATTTTATTTCTTCACCTATAATATAATACTGGAGTAGTCGAATTTTATATATTTTTTGCTGACATTGGAAGATCAAAAATACGCAAGAAGTGATGGGTCATCGATTTGACCGCCGAATCTACTCTTCATTTGCAGAGCGAAGGTTTTCGCAACCGCAAAGAATTTTTTTCTCTGAACGTTGGGCGGAATCCGTGCACAATCAAACGATTTTTCGTCATTCCGATGTGCGCACCAGATTTGAAGCTTGCGAATTTGGGAATCACATATTAAACGGTGACTCTGGATACGCGAACACACATGAATTCCCAGATGCATCCCGTGGAAATCGACAACGAACAGCTTGAGAGGAAATTATGTTGCAATTGCAAGAATAAAAAACACTGCGTTTTATTTGATGTCTTTTATTTTAAAACCTTTGAATTTTCACAATAAATCGGTATCTTGGTGACTCCAATTGGTCCAGCGAGGCCTTTTCGCATCACCACCAAACGTATCCTTATCGTTTTCTGCTCCTCGTTTTTTTCATTATTTATTTGCTTCTCGTTTTTTCATTATTTATTTTGTTATTTGCACAAATTCACCGAACACAGCGACTAAATAATATTTCGTTTATTGAAAAAATAACGTACACAAATACACGGAAATTCACGGCGAACAATAATATTTCAAATTCAAATGTCAAAATAATGTCAAAATCGGTTTTAGACGTATTAGCTTAGTTTTAGACGTATTTGCCGCTAGTACCGGCTGATAAATTTAGCTCCGGTACTAGCGATGTGAAGAAATGCACAAGTACTAACTTTTTGTTGGTACCGAGTACCAGAGCTAGTACCTGGACTAGCTGGACTCCACTTTAGTACTCGGTGAAGAAATCGGCCGTTACAGGTCGATTATCTTAGACGCGTCACTTTTCGTAACTCGAAATTGCCTGTTGTTGTTGGTACAAAACAACAAATACAATAGGCAAAATTCGAGTTACGAAAAAAGACGCGTCTAAGATAATCGACCTGTTAATGTAATAAAAAGCGATTTCACACCCCAAATATTATGCTAATATGTAAACAAAAATGCTAACTATCCATTTTGCGGCTTTTACTATCTTTTGCTCATAATATTTTGACTGTAAACTACAAAATCGGCGACTCATTTTGACCCAAAGAATACATAAATTTAGTTCGAATTTCGCGGTGCGTGCCTGTAGTAATACTTTAAGTAACCTTATTAAACTATCGTGAAATAATTTCTGAGAAATTCCAGAACAAATACCAAGTGTAAACGTGGCCTTGAATCATTTATCCTTCCTCACGAGATACTTCTCTTAACTACTTGAAATGATTTGCTGTAAATTTAACAAATTAAAAAATCTCTTCAATTTTTTAGAACTATTAATTTATTTCTAAACAATTTATCTTATAAACCTGTCGATAAATTTTCATATTATTTTATTAAGGTAAGCTTTCTTGTATTATTTAAGTTGTATTTTTTATTGAATTTCAATAATTTTTTATTTTCTGTTATCAATAGAATAAATGCGCTACTTTGCAATCAATTGCATTCAAATCAATTGGTTTGGCTCCATTCCCCCATGCGATGTTCTTTTATAAACTAACAATGAGCACTAAATATCTAATTACTGCGATTTTGAAGTTTCTCATTCAATTCAATATTTTTTTTTAGCTTGTGTTCTTAATTTTTCCTTTTAAGTTGTTATTGTTATCGTACAGTAAAATGATTTTTATGACTGTTTATTAAATTGTTAAATGACGAGCTTAGATTTTTGTCCGGATGCTATTATCGTGACATTGGAGGTAAAGAGGGCACTCCAGGTGCTCCGCCCGATGCTAATGCTGAACCAGGACCAAGTAGGACTTGTTTCTGTTGTGTTCGCTGCATTTCTTCCATTTGAGCGCGCTCCGATTCGAAGATGACTGGCGCAAATAGAATCATCGAAGTCGTGAAAAATATCCACGAGGCATTACATGTAAAGTGGTATAAATTTTTAACAGTCGATGTTGAGAAGTCCGTAACTGTGCCGCAGGCATTCCTTACTGGCTCTGGGAACATCTCAGTCAATCCCCATAGTCTTTCGCTCAAAGTCTCATCTGGTTCCTAAAAAATAAAAATAAATTTAGATGAATAAAATTGCTAAACCAAAAAAGAAATGTGTCCCGGGTCAGCGGTGTATACACTTTAAAACAGGGATGTTCGAATATCCTATCTCTCTACCGCGTCATGGTGAAAAATAAATTGGATTATTAGCCGTTTGCCAATCTGGGATTGCGAATCTAAAATCTGAGGAAAGGTTCTGTAAGGAAGGACGCGAATATCCTTTTTCCTATTTTATCTCGGGAAAATTGACATTTTCGATTATCATAAATCTGATATTGGAATTTCGAAATTCGAAACGAAAGATCCTGTAGTGATAACAAAAATATCCTTTCTTTCCTTTTTTTTCTCGAGGAAATTAGCAGAGGAGGTTTTAGATTGGGGATTTTAAATATCAGGAAAGGTACTGTAACAATGACGTGGTTCTATTTTTTCCCCCCAAAAAATCTGCAAAAGAAGATTTTGAAGTCGCCGAGCATAGCTCGATGTTCCTTGTGCTTTACATTACGTTCTGAAATTCACTCCTGAGAAAAATCTACTGAATTTTTTTCATAAAGTAATCGGAATAATTTAGAGTTCGTGAGCGCGACAAAGTAGTTTTAAAGTGCTTTCGTTTTAAGTACTTTGCAATTTCTATCAGGGAAGCTCTAAAGCGGCCTCTACACGTTCAATCTTGCAGGAAATCATGCTGCCACAGCAAAAAGCTTATTTGCACTAGACGCTCAATTATGCACACAAGCATCATTTTATTCGCAACAGCCAAACCGACAACACACAGCACAAATACCAACTTAAAAAATTTTTGTCCTTATATTTTTCGCTTTTCGTCATCCACAACTAATTTCTTTGTCTATATAACTCGAAAAAAGATTCCCAAAAAACTTTGTCTTTTATATGCGACATCTTTTCACTACTAAAAAATTCCCCTGAAATGAAATGATTGACAGCATCGCCATACACGTTCAAGCATGCTGTCATTCACAAAGCTCCCTTGAAAAATATCAAAATGATTTTGATATTGGCCAGCATGCTGGCAATCATGGAATTTGCATGACAGCATCACCACAGACGTTCAAAATGCTGTCACAGCATGCGATGATTGACTGCAAGATTGAATGTGTAGGGACCGCTTAAGAGAGAAATCTCAGCAAGACTGGAAATGTGAACTGTCTCTAAAAGCTCGTTTCCATTGCTGTCTACTGACCGGCAAGTAGATGAAAATCCAGTAGATCAGTCATCTACACGAATTCGGCACTTGCCAGACAGTAATATGACATTCCGTTCAAAAGCTAATTCGAGAAATTCCTTTATTCAGTACTAGCTTGCAAGTACCTGGCGATGTTCGGGCATTAATAAATTTTTAAACGTGAAAAAACCAGTTTTTCCATTAAAAAAGTATTGAAGTTCAACGTAATCCAAAAACCCGTTGACTTTTAGAAAGGGAAACAGAATTCGTGGTACACTTGGCAAATGCAATGAACAGAGAACGTGTATTTTTCTACTTTTTCCCCTTTGTGTATTTTTGCTGAATGTAGTTCATCTTTGAGAAAAAAGCTCATGATTCTTCTCTTCGTATCGCATGTTGATGCGTTACCATAGATTAGATAATATAGATGGGAAGGCTCTAACGACAAATATCAGCTGAGAAGAGTACGGCTGCCAAAATTGTGTCTATCTCATTGCCTGCGTGAACACAGGAGTTAGCTTTGTGTACGTTCAGATGGTGTTGCCGCATCTCAATTTTAGGCCTGTTTAAATACTTCTTTTTGAAATTATTAATTATTGTTTGATTTTTTTTTGTGAATAATTAAATGTGGTTTCCCTCACCACCGTCCGCAAGATTCGTTTTTAACTTAAAACTACTCTATTTCTGAATTTGTTTTAAACTTAAAAAAATCTTTTCACGTAATTGACATAATAGCTTAAAGCCACCATTATTTTTTACATCTGTTTTTACATCAGTCAGAATAAATAATCAAACATGTATACATAGCTTAGCAATTAGCTGTACGCACATACGGAAATCCCTATATGGCGTAATTTAAAAACTTTGGACACGAAAAAATCCAGTTCGAGTAATGAATAATCAGAATGAAAATTTACAAAATGGTTTAAAGGTTACAAAATTTCACTCATTTTGGTCAAACAGTTTTAAAGTTATCGTTCTTACAGACATACGTATAGCAACTATAATTTTTTGTTACTAGCGTTGGTATCATAGCACATATTTTTTAAAAATCTTAGATCAATAATCGTTGGCAAAGAGATTACAGGAAAAGCTTTTTTCTTAACCCTTTGTGCAACAACACCTTTTCTAATTCAGTTTTTATACCCGTATGGTGAAACCAAAGGGTATATTAACTTTGCCTTACCGTTTGTAACGCCAAGATCTCGTCATCGCACACAAAAATGAATTACACCAGTGTGTTTAGAATGATGAAAAAAGTTGAATTTAGCATGTCCGTTCGTCCGTCTGTCTGTCTGTCCGTCTGTCCGTCTGTCTGTGGCGCGGATTGCGGGCGCATGGATTGAGCTAGAGACTTGAAATTTTGCGCAGATTCGTTTTTCGTAAAATGTGAGGCTAAGTTCGTTAATGGGCAAAAATGGACCATTAGGGGGGGTACCCCCCATACGAACGAAAACGGTTTTTGTGAATATCTCAAAAACGGTGCATCTTATCAAAAAAGTCCAAGAACAAAAGTTATTTAGGATATGATTCTACATAAAACTCCCATACATCAAAATCTGATTGGAATAAATTTTAAAAAATCTTATTGGAAAGTTTAACTTCAAAGTGGAATTTTGGTATAACTGTTCGAATTTTGATACGAATATCACCATACGGGTCTCCAATGATTGCCAGATTGGCAATTATAGCTTTTGTTATGTTTTAATATTATAACATATATTTCATGCACTTATATTGACTAAATTCATTTCGTAAGTATCCTAGGACATCAATTGTTATGAAAAAAAAGTAATATGCGCTTTTTTTATAATTACTGCATTTTATAAATAAATAAAAAGCAAAAAAGTAGCTATTTTGCAGATTAAATGTAACTGTGGCAAATCTATTACAGTTAAAAAATCGGTAATCAGCTTTACAAAGGTTTTTGGGGTCGTTGATTACGAATCTGAAGTCAAAAATTCAAAATGGCGGATCCAATATGGCGGTTAAAAAAGATAAAATTACGTACTAGTTTTCAGCGTAATCTAATGAATTTTATCTTTTTTGACCGCCATATTGGATCCGCCATTTTGAATTTTGAAGTTTTGACTTCAGATTCGTAATCAGCGACCCCAAAAACCCTCGGATACCAAAAACCGTGAAAATTAATTCCATAGAAAAATGTATGCATGAAAGGGTTAAGACGATTCAGAGCACAGAACATCGATTTTCCGAAGTGAATCTCGCAAAATCAGTTCAATTTATTGAATTTAACCAGATTTTTTTTCTAAAATAAATTATGGTTTTTGTTAAAGGTGGACAACCACATTATTAAAAACATCAAAGTTAAAGCGATCAAATACTATACATTTAACAAATTGAATCCCAAATATGACAAATTTGTTAACATCAAATATTTGAAAATTTTCTCGTCTTTAATTTATGCGATCTGGTAATACGAAGTCCAATCTGTCAGTTTAAAATAAACAAATAAATCGAGTGCGAGTGACAAATCACAAAATGTAATATTTTTTGTGAAATAGATATTTTAAGCAGTGTTAAATGTTATTGTTCGGACATTTTGGGAAAGTTTTAATTAATTAAAGTGGAGAAATCTTGTTCCATTTACTTCAGAAGCAAAATGTAAACATTGGCGCTGGCCGAAACTTGTTAGTGTATATGTTGTGCATTGTTATATTGGAAATAGGGTCGGCTAAAAATCAGTTTTTCTTATTTTTTGTGTTCCGTGAAAATATATGTAAATTCAATTGCAGGGAAATGGAGCCCTTCAATTTTGTTCATTTGAACATTTATTTAACAGAATCATGACTAAACAAGATGTGTTAGACAACTTTTATAAGAGATTTTTTCTGTTTTCTCCTAAATATTTTTTATTTTGTTGCTCCCTGCGCCATCGTAAGAAAACAACAAGTCAGATGTTTTTTCATGAACTCCATTTAAGTGTGAAGGAGAAAAAGAAAAATCATATTGGTTCGAGTTTTTGTTCCCATAGTGGCTCTCTTTGCACTCATTACGCAAACGAGAAATTGGGTTTACTTCCCATCTATATTATCTAATCTATGGCGTTACAAATTGGAGGTGCCTTTCATTTTCCCCACTCCAGAGCTTGAATTGAAGCAATACAACATTCGGATGACTATGTTGATCGATTTGATTAGATTCGATTAAACCTAAAATCATCATTTCCAGTGGCGGCTTTATAGGGGAGGCAACGAAGGCATTGCCTCCTCATAACATTTTATAAAAATGTTTTTCTAACGTATGCCTTTAATTTTTTATACCATAATGGACTGAATAAAAATCTGTATGTTCAGAAAATAATAATTTAAAAGAAAATCCTATTCTCTAATGTTGAATTCTCTAAAACATAAACTACAAATTCCCTTCATAGAGGCTAGCCTCCGATTCGTACAAATACTTTCATACAGCTTTTGCCAAGAACAAGCATAGCCACATATAGAATACGAACACCAATTTTCGTAAAAAATCTCTTCATAAGCTCGATCCAGACTACACGATGTACGGGGTACGAGGTTGGCACGTACCCCGAACATCGAGTGTTTGGATGGGAAATTTGCACATGGTTTCACCTAGTGAGTAAAATCAGAAGCTGTTTGATTATCCTCGTACGTGGTAACCGCGTACACGAATGAGCAAAACCCTGTGCAGTGTGGATGCAGTTCCATGTACGAGGAAACCAAAAACCTCGTATCTCGTACCCCGTACATCGTGTAGTCTGGATCGAGCTATAGAGGCTAGCCTCCGATTCGTACAAATACTTTCATACAGCTTTTTCTAAGAACAAGATAACCGTATGAAAATAAATATAGTCCTCTCGTTTAAACCGTGAGCTGTCAAAGGAAAATAGACTTTCGGAATGGTGTTGGCGTCTAAAGTTATTTCTTTGCGCCTAAAGCTCGATCCAGACTACACGATGTACGAGGTACGAGATACAAGGTTTTTGGTTTCCTCGTACATGGAACTGCATCCACACTGCACAGGGTTTTGCTCATTCGTGTACGCGGTTACCACGTACGAGGATAATCAAACAGCTTCTGATTTTACTCACTAGGTGAAACCATGTGCAAATTTCCCATCCAAACACTCGATGTTCGGGGTACGTGCCAACCTCGTACCCCGTACATCGTGTAGTCTGGATCGAGCTTAAAGTTAGTCTCAAACTTGTGAAATTTGAATTTCGCGGCAAACGAAATTTGAATTTCGCGACCTTATACAGTTCAGTGAATGCGTTCAAGTACGATAAAGGGGGAAATATTTTTGGAACCATTTTTCAGCAGAGCTTTGTATGGTGACAGTTGTTCTATGTTATATAGTTCTGTGGTCGTATAATAAAAAAATTTATAGAACTAAAAAAAAACTTTGCCTCCTCATTTCAAATATACACGAACCGCCACTGATCATTTCTTTGATTCCTTTAGTTATAGAATCATAATTAAAAACATAAACCTTCCTTAGAGAACATTGATTGAAAAAGTGAAAACCGCATAATTGGTTCAGTGGTTCTCGGAATCCTGCATTACAAATTTTTTAGAACTTCATTTTATACTATATTTATATATAAAGTGACAGCCGATTTTTTTTTTTTTAACAGCAAGTGCAGAACTCACACACAGTTGCTGAGCTGAATGTTTCGACCAGTTGATGAGAGTGTATTTTCACTGTCTGAGCAACTAAAAGCCGGAATACAATTGGCCCGACACATTTATGGCGACAATGTCCCTCATACCATATACAATTGCGCACACTATGTAGTTCTAAACGTCATTTGTTTTTCATTTGATTTTGACAGTCGGACGGTGAGCCACCTATAACATTTTTCGTTACCCATTATCATACATAATAAGAATGTGAATGTAAGCAACACAGTATAGGAACTATATTTCCTAATACTTTTTTCAATTTCCTCTTGAATGAAGAAATTTAGGTTTTATAACGTCCCTATAAGATTTCATGTTGAATCAACCGACAAAAGTTAAATTCGATTCAACTTTTTACGACGACAAAGTTGGTCGGATTGATTGTATACAGAAGCATAGGATACTATATGATTTAAAAATCTGAAATGTTGCCATAAATGTTGAGTCGGCACAATTGTATTGTGGGCTTAAACCGACTTCCAACTTCGCGGCAAGTAAAGGCATACATAACTACGACGAATACTATGATACAAATCAAGTAACGAGCTAGTTCGCGGCTAGTAGACAGTAATGGAAACGGACCTTAAGATATTTTAAATCGAAACTTCGAATTGAGTCACCAGAAACTGTTAATTGCCGGCTAGCCGGAAATTTACTTCTGTTTTTTTGTTACAACGTCCGATTTTACTTATTTGTATATAAATGATAAATAGGTTTCAAAAAGCTGTAATATTGGTACAATTTCTAAAGTTGATTTTTGACATAAGACAAAAATTAAAGTTCGCAAAATGTGGAAATTCTACTTTTACGTCTAGTTGAGGTTAGGTCTTAGAAATCACTTACATCGTCATAATTTTCCGTGTTTTCTGCGGATTCTATAGCAGCAGGTGCAGCTTCAGTCGGGGCTGTTGGAGGAGTGGTTTCCTGAAAACAAACAAAACCATTAGAAGAGTATTTAAAATAGGTCAAAAAAACAAAAAAAAAAAATATTGGCGAGGACGGGCATTGATTTTTCCTATCTCGCAAACGTCGTATAAAAGTGGGGAAATTTACTGCGGCTCGGCGTTCTGGAGTCTCATCTTTGCTTCCACTGAGTGAGGACATTCCGCTGTCTTTATCAACGAATTCAATGTCAGGATCTGAATCCATTAAAGACTCCTCGGCCGCCTTTGAAGGATCCACTTTGCTTTTTATAGGTCTACCAACGGAAAGAAAAGCACAAGGGTGCACTGAATACGCCGTTTATCACTTGCGTGGTACGAATGGGTACGATATCATTGATAGAGCTGCCGTCTCGAGTACAAATTAATATTTTTAGATCGCCTTTAAGCCAAAGTTCAAATGATTTTCGACTTTTCTTTTCCGCGTTACCGCACCATATGACGACCGATAACTGGTAGTGATGGTCGATGCAAATGAAACTTGGTAAGGTGAGAGACGATTTTCGCGATAATTGGCGCGTTCTTTAAACTGGGCGAAAAATCTAGAGAGACTGTAAGGCTCTTGGCACACCGACTGCAAATTCGCACCATATTGCGAAAAAGTTCAAGTTTACCTCGCGATCTTATATCATATGACATTTAAATGAGCTCTAATTTTGTATTACATAACAATGCGGTCTCTGCAAAATTAGAGCTCATGTAGATGACATACGATATAAGATCACTTGGTAAGTTTGGAACTTACCAAAGTTTGAATTTGTATTCGATGTACCAAGTGCCTTACCAAAGATTGGGTGCACTCATCCCGACACAACGTTGAGAAATTCAGTGATTGTTTACCTTTGAGGCAGTATTCCAGTGTGACTTGGTAATTTTTTTTTTCAAAAAAGTGGACAAACAATATCTTTTCTTCGTTATTATTTAACATTGAAAGTATTAAAACAAATTGCTTATAAAGCAATAGATATGAAAAAAACGCAGAAGAGATTCAATGTAGGTTTGCAAAAATTGCGTTGAATGGTTAACATGTTTGCCACTCTCTAGATGCAATAAAAAAAAAAGCCAGAAAGAGTTAAAATATATGCTTCTGGCTACAACCGGAGCTACAGTTAAGTGAAAATATGGAAAACTTTAAAAATTCTGGTTTAAAAATTAAATTTCGATTTTTACGATATTTTTCCTCGGTTTTCAGCTTGTAACTTTTGCAAAAAAAAATTATCTCAATGTTGTTATAGTTCTGGCTGTAGGCACACATCTCCGTAAGCTATGCAAAGAGCGACAATGTGGTCGGTTGATTAGTTCCTGACAAGACATTTAAATTAATCTTGAGAATATGGCGCCCACTCTACTAACACAGTCACCTTCGAAACTCAGGTATCTTACCTCACCCGAAGATATCCTTCTGCACTTATCCTACACACAATAAACCTTCGAAAATTGCAACAAGAATCGGGTTTTTTATACTCTCTTAAACAAATTTTGGCGCGGTTCAGTTGCCAGCCACAATTTTCGGAAAAACTCCAAAAGCTTTCACTTTCTTTTCAATTTTTTAAATATGTATACTAACATTTAAGAGGTCGTTGTTTAGAGCTTTTACACGTTTTAATGCTTTATCACTTAAAACAAATCAATGTCCTAAAAAAGTGCATTTTCTTCTAAAATGTAAGATTTCGGAAGAAAAGCACGTTCATAGTAAAGAAGAAACTAAAGTGCCTCATTGAGGTACCCTACTTTAGTGCCGAAACACTTCAAACAGTGTACTACTTTCTGTGTTCACTTGCAACGACCGCATAAAAACGCATTTTTTTTGTATTTCATATCAAAACTAAACAATTTAAGAATCCGTAAACCTAGATTTAAGTGTTTTTCATGTTCTGAATGTATAAAGGATGGCCAAAGAAACCGTTATTTCGAAAAAAATATGTAATTTGAGATTAAAAAAAAGACGAAAATAAATGAAAACAAATTATGGGGATTCCAAATTACGATATATGCATGGTAATTTTACTAACATAACTGTTTGAACGCAAACTTGGGATAATAGTTTAAAATGCTGCATCCATTCCGTATTTACAAAGTCTTAAACATAACAAATTTGTTTCAATATATATTCTAGGGAAAATATTAATTTTTACTCTAATGGAAAAACTAGATTTATACCTTGCCCGCAATCTCAATCTCTTCATACGAACTTGATGCTGATTCAAGATCTCTTCCACACATTTTTACATATAATCAACCAAAAATAAATTTTAAATCTGTCAAAATGACAACAAATTTATTAAATCTTGTTTTGATCGGCTTGTTTGCTTTGATTTAACGAACTTTTCAACTGAATTTTTTAAACGGTAATCAAATTTAACTTCTTCAGGAGCAACTTTTCATTTTTGACAAAATCAAATATGCATGCAAATAATATATATGCTGAAATCTGCATGCAAACAAGCACAAAAAAGGTTGACCCAACGTCTAGAATACCAAATGGCTGCTCAGTCACAAAAACGTCACAAGGTAAACATTACAATTGATAGTCACACAGATTGTCACAATGCCAGAATATGGGGAATAGAAACCAGATGCATATATAGCATGTTTTCGCGTTTTTTTATAAAGGGTGGTTAAATTTCAAGGGCCGATGTTGAATGTGAACCACACCTAAACGTAAAGTTTTTTTCTGCATTTCATTTGACATTTCTCAATTTCAGACTAACTCAATTTGAACCATGCAAAGATACACAATCGAGCAACGCGTTAAAGTTATTCAGGCTTATTATGAAAATGTGCCTCATCACTGAAGATGATTTTCTTCGAAAATTGATCATCCACTGTTGCCATTTCTTGCCACCATTCTGACCATTGACGACGCTTGAAATCGTCAAGAGGCTTTAGTTCTTGAGTCAATTGCACCTTGTAAGCGTGTAAATGCAAGTCTTTATGCATAATGTTCATCAACGACGAGCGTGGGAGGTGCAATTGTTGGGCACGACGAAGTGCACGATATGCATTTTGATTTGAACGCCCATTTTCATAATAAGCCTGAATAACTTTAACGCGTTGCTCGATTGTGTATCTTTGCATGGTTCAAATTGAGTTAGTCTGAAATTGAGAAATGTCAAATGAAATGCAGAAAAAAACTTGACGTTTAGGTGTGGTTCACATTCAACATCGGCCCTTGAAATTTAACCACCCTTTATTAGGGCAATTTACTCTTGATCCTAGATTGTACTGTACATCCACGATGGAAAAGTATAACAAAGCGTGAGCAGCGCTTTACTAGGGTTTTGTCGTAAATTTTTGACTCTTTTATTTATTTTTTTACCTAAATTCTTTATAGCATTTTTTAACTCTTAATTTATACTAAATCATATAAATATTTTAATTTACTTACTTTTCCAATGTCCATTTTAGAGTTGGAACCAAGTTGACATGTGACAAAACATGCTTTAACCTCACTTTATTAGAATTACGACAAAAACTACGATTTCACCATACCTTCGGGTGTGGTAGATTGTAGTTTTCGTCGTGAAAAAATTTGTATGGAGAACTGTCAAAAAACTACGATACAAAAGTTGAATACTAAAGTTGTCATAACTAATATTGCGTTTGCACGAATGACAATCTGGCATAAAAGAATGGACAAGTTCGTTCTTTTATGAGAGATTGACATTTTCTGACAGAAAAAATTACAAAAATTATGCCATTTACACGGGAATTAACATAATGACAAGAAAAAAATGACAAATTTGTCATTCGTGTAAATGTAGCATAACTCGCAAAAAATACAATGGGCTTTCGGAAAGCGTTTGATAATGTGGACCATAACTTGTTGATAGTGAAATTATTCACGCAATTTCTCCTCTTCAACATGCAAATACTTGAGCAATAGATCTCAGATTGGGGATAGGCGATCTATGCCCGGCAAAATCTTTAAAGCCCATTTTAGGGCCTATTCTGTTCATTTTATTTATAAGTGATATCAGCGAATTTACGTACTATAAATCAAATCTTTTCACAGACGACCTGCAGCTTTCAAATACTGGAAATCCAAATAATCCTCAGTGTGTTATTATTATTATTAATGTGTGTATGGGGTGGTGCTTTCTCGCTCCCTTGTCGCTGCGACCTTAAGATCTATTGTAACTTCCCATTTTTTTTAGGTTAGCCACCCCTCTTCTAGATCCTTAATGAATCTTAGAATGGTTTTAACTGCACAGCAAGATTTTAGTAACGTGTTCAACTACAAATGCAACACTTCGCATCTGTAGAAGGATGTAAATGTGCGTGTAGTGGTGAAGTATTCTTATTTACTTTCGCATCGCCATTGGACGAAGAGAGACAAACTAATGTCATTCCATCCAACCATTCTGTTCTTGCATCAACTTTTGTTATTCCCAGTGGCATTTCTGCGAAAGCAACATCGAATGATTCGGGAATTCCTTAATTTGAACTCGGTTCTTCAAATTGTGGAATTTCCACTCGATGTTGCTTCCGCAGAAATTTCATTGGGAATAGCAAACGCTCCTGCTTCGCCAAATGAGGATCCGGAAAACACAAGAAATGAGGATTCGGAAAACACTTTAATAAAAATAAAATTATCGGAGTATTTTGTTACCAGTAACGCTAAAAGTAACACATGTTACTTTTAGCGTTACTGGTAACAAAATATTCACATATTTCGTCTCATTCCATCTCACACCTAATAAGCATAAGGCTGTCTCGTTTCTACATTGCTAGAGCAAGACATACTTATATACGTTTGGTGTTGGAGTAAGTGCGATAGACATTCACACAGATTGTCAATTGCACGTGAGTTTTTTCCCAACGCTCTAAGAAGATTCACGCATAGGGTAACAGTGAATTATCACGTTACTCCACTAGTTACGTAACTAGTTCCGAATCTTGCTGGGTGGAGTCCTCTTTATGTCTTCTGGTTGTAATTGTGCCTTTCCCATTAATGACATCCTTGTTCGCGCTAAGGCTGCGCATTCGCATAGTATGTGCTCTGCAGTTTCAACGTCCTCCTGATCACCAGACGCCTGATCACCTTCTCAGTGCGTTAGTAAAGTGAATGATGACATCAGCAGGTTAATTACATGGTCTAACCATAGTAAATTATCGGTGAACCCAATGGCAATTACAGAAGTAATTGCCATCTACAAAAAGCCTATTAGTAATTCCTTACCACCTGTTCTTGCGGACAACACAGTGATAACAAACCTCGGGTTTGTGTTAGATGAGTTTCTTTCCTTTGATGGCCAAGTTAGTTTAATTATCAAATAAACCTTCTAGCCCGGGAGCCGTAGAACAAAAAATAACAACGAACAGTTGACGGGCCGAAATATGTTTGAATACCTGGATCTTGATCTAACTAAGAAAAAATTCTTCTACAGCAACCTTGTCAGGTGGTGCTAAATGGGTGACAGATCGCGTTTTATACCGCGGTTTCGTTGTTAAAAAAAACGACGAGTTAACGGGACAAAATTTATTGCATGATCTAGATCTTGGTCCAACTAAGAAAAAATGTTCTACAGCAACCTTGTCAGGTGGTGCTAAATGGGTGACAGATCGCGTTTTATACCGCGGTTTCGTTGTTAAAAAAAAAACGACAAGTTAACGGGACAAAATTTGTTGCAGCATCTAGATCTTGGTCCAACTAAGAAAAAAATGTTCTCCGGCAACTTTGTCAGGTGGTGCTAAATGGGTGACAGATCGCGTTTTATACCGCGGTTTCGTTGTTAAAAAAAACGAGGAGTTAACGGGACAAAATTTATTGCATGATCTAGATCTTGGTCCAACTAAGAAAAAAATGTTCTACGGTGACCTTGTCAGGTGGTGCTAAATGGGTGACAGATCGCGATAAATGACATACGTTTTAGTATTTTGGCAAGAGTTCAGTTTAGCGACAATGACGCTACAGATTTTTGGTGTATAGGGAGGGATAGAGGGAGGCATCCCCTATCCAAAATGTGTATTTTTAGCCGTCGCTCGCCCCCCTTGCCCCCTCCAGGGGTCCTCAAACTTTGTATGAAACTTTTTTCTGGGGGGGTGGTAGGGGGGTGTGTGGTACCTCAAATGAAAGGTAATGAAGAGTACATTCCAAAAATATATAGCTGAATAGGATTTCCCCCCTCACCCTTCGATTTATACCCCTTTTATACCCCTTCGTGGGGTAAATCGAAGGGTGAGGGGGGAAATCCCATCATGCTATATATTTTTGGAATGTACTCTTCATTACCTTTCATTTGAGGTACCACACACCCCCCTACCACCCCCCAGAAAAAAGTTTCATACAAAGTTTGAGGACCCCTGGAGGGGGCAAGGGGGGCGAGCGACGGCTAAAAATACACATTTTACACCAAAAATCTGTAGCGTCATTGTCATTGTAGCGTCATTGTCGCTAAACTGAACTCTTGCCAAAATACTAAAACGTATGTCATTTATTGCGATCTGTCACCCATTTAGCACCACCTGACAAGGTCGCCGTAGAACATTTTTTTCTTAGTTGGACCAAGATCTAGATCCTGCAATAAATTTTGTCCCGTTAACTCGTCGTTTTTTTTAACAACGAAACCGCGGTATAAAACGCGATCTGTCACCCATTTAGCACCACCTGACAAGGTTGCCGTAGAACATTTTTTTCTTAGTTGGACCAAGATCTAGATCCTGCAATAAATTTTGTCCCGTTAACTCCTCGTTTTTTTTAACAACGAAACCGCGGTATAAAACGCGATCTGTCACCCATTTAGCACCACCTGACAAAGTTGCCGTAGAACATTTTTTTCTTAGTTGGACCAAGATCTAGATGCTACAACAAATTTTGTCCCGTTAACTTGTCGTTTTTTTTAACAACGAAACCGCGGTATAAAACGCGATCTGTCGCCCATTTAGCACCACTTTGGAAGGTCGCCGTAGAAGAATTTTTTCTTAGTTAGATCAAGATCCAGGTATTCAAACATATTTCGTCCCGTCAACTGTTCGTTGTTATTTTTTGTTCTACGGCTCCCGCTCTATTCACGGTGCTTTCAAGAATGCATTCACTTAGCCTACCTTTGACTATAAAGTTGAAGAAAAAACTCATGTTTGCTTTGGCGATTCCATTTTTCACGTACGGTTACTGTAGAGTTGTTCAGTATGTCCACAGTGGCATAGTAACAGGCAAACCTTCATATATTAAAGCTAAAGCCGAGTTTCTAAGTTCCAGCAGAACACGTCAAATCACAATACCAAAGCACTCGCACTTGACTATGGAGAGGTATTTTCTTGTTAGAGCTGCCAATTTATGGAACAAGCTGACGCCTGAGTTGCACAGAATTGGCAAGCCATACATGTTTAAGCTTAAAATTAAGCGATTCCACGCTTTATTCTAATTATTTCTAATCTCACCTTACATTAAGGTGAAAATAAGATATATGCCCAAGACCGAATGAAGTTCAGAATGTAAATATAATATATAATATACCTAATTCTGTTTTTATACGAACTTTTTATACACGATTTTGATTTGACACGATTTGAAAAAAAAAAACACATTTCTTAAAGCCCCTACAGACTGGATACATGTCTATCGACATGTCTTAAAGCTAAAACCAACAGACTGTCTACATGTCGATAGACATGTAGTATGGACATCATTTTAGAAAAATCACTAGTGCGAGAAAGTCCTCTGTTGATGGACCACAGAGGACTTTGTCACTCTGTTGATGTGTTTCTATGCTGCAATTGGGTTCCACTTGCTTAAACTTTGTTAATAAATCATCCCAAGCCTTATTTTTTAAACTTTTGTTTTTAAAATTTTCAGATTTTATTTGCCACAACACCGGTAGACTTCGATAGAGTTCGAAAAAATCTCGCCAAAATTCATTATTCGCTATAGAAGCCATCATAAAACAATTGTTTTACTTCAACGACTCTCAATTTATTTAGATGTGAACACTGCGGCTCCGTTTTCACAATGATGTTAGCAATCAAGTTAGCATACCGACGTACAGACGTTAAGACATGTAGCCAAACTTGAAGCCACGCCCCCAGAAATTCAAAATATTTTGATTTTGTCGACATGTAGCTCAACCGTCTGTCTACCAGCCTACAGACGCTTAAAATTCAGTTTTCACGGACATGTCTACGGACATGTAGCTCTGTCTGTAGCATGCTTTACAACTCCACAATCACTTCACAGAACTTCACAATTCGTTGGGCTTTTATCTGATTCAGA
Organism: Chrysopilus asiliformis; assembly: GCA_964034945.1. Classification (NCBI taxonomy): domain Eukaryota; kingdom Metazoa; phylum Arthropoda; class Insecta; order Diptera; family Rhagionidae; genus Chrysopilus; species Chrysopilus asiliformis. Next base: position 39,237,430 of record OZ035962.1, read on the forward strand.
CAACGCGGAAGCCTTGTAGAAAACGAAATTGTCTGCTATTTTTGAATCGGATTTTAGCCATAGGTCGACGTAGGAGTGCTGCGTTCTAGGAGACCTACCTGTATATTGATATTTATAAGAATTATATTAAATAAAACATCAATTTGATTCGTAACAATTTTATTTGTATTCTGTTATATGATAATAAATATTTCTGGTGTCTTAATTTTTAATAACTATTAATTTGTTTTTCATTTTATTATTAAAATCTTAATTTATATATATACAAAATTCATGAAAAAAACAACAACAAAATTTAAGAAGAACCTTAAAGGTATAAAAACCAATAAAGCTAATGACAATTAAAAAATATATTTTACGACATTTTTCCCATCACAAAACAAAAATGTGTTTTGCTTGTGCTACCAATAAATAGCAAAACATATATTCCGATATTTCTTTTATATTGGGACAGCTAATGGTTTAATAAAAATCGCCCTTGATTTATATGCAATAAACGAATTTTACTCAATTTAATTGCAAATAGCCTACACGAGTATATAATGACCTGACATTTGATATTTATAATTCATTGCAATATAAATATGCTATAATTCTGTTTTCGTCAATTCAATAAAATTTAAAATTTGATTATTTTGTTGTTATGTTTTTATTTTATTTTGATATTTAAAGGCCACATTTATGTTTGGAAAATTAAAACTAGAAACCTATTGATCGGAACCTCATTACATTATTAACACTACACAACAGCTATTTTGCTGCCAAATATTTTACAATCTATTAAGGATAATTTGACGTCGCTGATTCCAAATCTGTAAGTGGTTTGTTTAGATTAGCTGTAGATTTTGAGAAAATCCCAAACAAAGATTAAATTTTTCGAAAAAATTCCATATAAACTGAATTTTTTTTTAATTTTTGTTATTGCTGTGTATTTTTCAACAATTTTAGGGTAATTTGATACCGCTGAATCCGAATCTGTTAAGTTTGGCTGAATTCGTTCTATTTTTTTGAAATTTATCAAAAAGAAGAATTATTGTTCTTAAGAATAATCATATAAAAAATAAAATCTCAAAAACTAAAGTGAATCCAGGCAAACTACTTCTAGATTCAGATTTAGCAATGTCTACTTTCCGTAAAATAATTGAAATATCCACGGCAACAAAAAGAAAAAAAAAATCAATTTACATGAAATTTTTTCGAAAAAATATTTTTTTTGGGCTTTTCTCAAAAACTAGAGCCATTCTGGCTAAACCACTGGCAGATTCGAAATTAACGACGTCAAATTATTCTAAAAATATTGTGAAATCTTTGGCAACACAAGAAGTGTTTTTTTTGTCAAGTAGTGTTATCTATCATTCACAAATTGTGGTACGGAATACTTGGTAATTGATAAAAACATTTGTGTTTTCACTTGGGTATTTTAATAAAAAAAAAAGATTGGCTTTATTTTTTGCAATACAATTAGGCCCGTTTGCGCGTATTAAGGTAGAAATAGATGCTGCGATGGTCGTACCGACTTGTATTGGACCGATATCGGGCCGACGGTTGTATACAGCACACACACGTTACGATTTACTTGCGATTTCGATCGAATAATCAGTTTTTACTAGCAAATATCACTCGAACAACACAGCACAGTTGTAAAATAATATCGTATCGACGGTCGCATGGCAGACCACAAACGATACAATCTGTCGCATGCGACCGCAGGTTTTGGCTCAGCGACGTACGACCGTGCGATATCGGGCCCAACCGTCATTTCGTGCGCATACACTATACAATTATCGCATGCAACCGCAAATCGGCCCGACGATTGTACCGACAATCGCAGCATCTATTTCTACCTTTATTCTTAAAAAATTAAGTTGTGGTTAGCCTACTTAAACCGTAGAAATTCTTCGACTTAAATTTTTTAAGTTGTACATAAGTTGCTAAGTTTTGTTGGTGCAAACGGCACTTAATTGTTTACGTCTAAATATGAAATGCCAGCTACATTGAATAGTAATAAAATTTAAGGAAATGTTGAATGTTTAGAATTTTCGATCTTATGTGGTTTGAAGAAGGCATTAATTTCGATAAAAAAATGTGATTTTGTATCCCAAGTCTGACAACGCTCATTTCCAATGTATGTAAAGGATACCGATGTATTCTGGGACCATCTTATTTTGTAATTTTACATGACATAGCGTGGTCAAAGTTACATTAAATCTGTGGTTTATACGCACATGGGTTATAAATCAGAAATACAGTTCGCGACTAATTTGATAATTAAAACGAAGGGCAACAGTCTGAAAAATGTATGCCAAAGTATTCCAAAATCGACGTTTAATTTCCATTAAGTGCTTACACGCACATGGGAATTCGAATGAATATTTTGGGGGTTGATTTGGATTTATTATCTCTGCTTATTATTACATTATTTAAATCGAATTATGGCGAAATTGGATAAAAATATGAATTTTCTTGGTCGTATACACGTAGTACATATTTTTATCAGTATGAATAAATTTTTTTTGGGTTTGTTTAACTTGCAGGAAAATTTATTCGATTTGTAAAGAAAACATTTATTTTTATCATTACCATGTAAATTTATCCACACGCAGAGAAAAAATAGTGAATCGAGAATACAACTAAAATAGTTTATTTCAATTACAAAAATTAGCTGCTTTCTAGCAAAGTTGTGATTGAAAATAACGATTTTAGCTGTATTCCCAATTTCCTATTATAAAATAGTTGAATTTACTAGTTTTATTCTCCCTGCACTAATGTACAAAAGATATTGACTAATATTCTTTAATATTTTTGTGTTATCACTTAAATACTCATAAGATACTAGTTTGATAGTGTATTGGATTAATAATCTCAAAAAACATTACTTTTTTGTAACATATTTTTCCCATTTAGATATTTGGTTCCATTTTGGTGTAAGAAAGAAAGAAAAAATCTCAAAGGTGATGTTATATTTGAGAGTTTCTAATAGATACGGAAAATCTTTTTCTCAACGAACATAGAAAACGGATTTGAAAATAATATAAAAAACTTTTCAGGTCTGGTTATGCTTCCAAGAAGATGATTTTGATTTGTAAACAATAATAAATATTTAAAAATATTAAAAAACACACAGGAAAAAAGAACCAGATTGTTTAAAAAAGTATATTAGCCAATTCCTTGCACACTTTTCCTTAACAAACGTCTCACATATCCAAATAAATTTGTTCAAATAATTGTTCCAATGTAAAAAAGCTTAGCTTAAGTAATTTCAGATAAAGTATTTCATAATAATAATTTTTAAGGAACAAATTCAACCTTAAAAATTATTATAAAATATGTTATCTCTGTTAATAATAGTTTTATGAGCTAAATTGGAAAATGAGAATATAACTCAAGATCCTCACAACATTTTATTTTAATTAAGTACTTTTTGTAACGCCATTTCATTACATCATGGTTGACGAATTATCTTTTAAATTTACTTAATGTTAAGAATAGTAATTTTTCAAATTAAAAAAACCAAAATATTTCATAAAATATGTTCATCTTGTATAAAAATTGATAAAAAAATACAAGTGATTACAAGAAAAAATTTCTTACTAAAATATTAAAATAATTTTTTCGATTACTTAAATTTTCTTTAATTACTTTTTTTTTATAAAAAATCCGATAAAATTATTTTTTGGCTGCTATTAACTTAGCTAACAACAAGAAATGATGTTTTGAGAAAAAAAAACTTTGAAAAAATGATTTTTTCAAATTTTTGAGTTCTAATTTGCTTCTAAAGAACAGTTTCAAAAATTTTTATATAATTAACTTTGATTAGATGTTTAAAAACTTTATCTTTTCATATTCCATGTCCTTTTTTAAAACAAAAACGATTAACAAAATTTTATGTATTTGTGTTTAATTCATTTATTTCTATTACAAATTTTAAAGTTTATCCAAACTATTTACAAGAAAATCTGTAATTTATTAATATTATTTTTTTCTTTCTTTTACACACTTTTAATTTGTGTCCATCTAAATTTTATTTCCATTTGTAAAATTTTGTTTTTTACCAAAATATATTTTTTACATTTTCATCTATACAAAATTTTATCAATAACAAAAACTAGGATAATCAAATGATTTTTTTACAAAATCTAATTTAAAAAAAAAACTAGGATACGTACTCAATGATTAAATTAATATCAACACGACATCACTCTCTCAGACTTATCCAGACATTTAAAAATATTATTTTATTTTTCAATAAATATTTACTTTTTATACTTTTTATAATAAAGTTCAATATTCAATATATATGTAAGGTTTAAAAATAACTGTAAACTAATATTACTTTAATGTTAATTCTCCAATTAAATTTTTATGTTTTCAATTGTTTTGACATAACAATTGATGTTGTTAATTGTCAATATGGGTTTTATAGTAACAACCGTGTAAACTCTGTAAGAAAGAATGAAAAAAATAATTAATATTTGTAAAAAAAATATGTTTATGAAAATTTTATTAATACAAAACTAAAGGCAAGTATAGAAAAAACCAAATTATATCCAGTTTACCCAAAAACTTATCAGTAAGCAGTGTTGGGCGTAATCAACTAATTTTTTAGTTGATTGACCAATCAACTAAAAATTTAGTCATGATTAATACATTAGTCATAATCATAATTGAACACAGTAATCATTAGTTTTTCAATCATCAATTTCAATCAAGGATAGGAATGATTAAATTCAATTTCGCGCTAAAATTTTTGTATAGAAATGATAGTAGGCTTTAGGAATTCAAATCATTTCAAATGCCAAACAACAAAAAACATGAAATGACATTTCTTATGACCAAATTCGCAAATCCAACTTGTTCTGATAAACGGACTTCTCTCATGACCGGACATAAATCTTCCCCCGTGAGTGTCCGCTTATGGGAACTTTCATTATCATCTGTAATTTTATTTACATTTTGACTACAAAAATATCAGATGTAAGCATCTCATGACTTCATAAGTCGGTCTCCGTCATGAATACAATTGCCCCTACTGAAATTAAAATCAATCATAAGAGTTAGTTTTTCAATCATGATGATGATTAAAACTAATCAATCACAATCAAAGTTACGAATGATTAATGACTAACAAAATTCAATCACAAATCAAAAAAGATATGATTGATTTTTTCAATCATTAGTTTTCAATCATTAGTCAGATTGAATTTTGCCCAACACCGTCAGTAAGTTTATACCAGTTTATATAAAAACTTAGTCGGATGTTACTGCCCTATAGAGTAAAAGAGCCAAAGGTTTCGCTTTTATATTCAGTCCCACTGAAAATATTTTGTGTATCTATACATCTATAGATGTAAACACAAAGACTCTTCTTTCGCTTTCGATATTAAGAAGAGAATTGAAAGATTAAATCGAAATGAAGCGAAATAAATGTAACGAGTCATTTTGTTGCTGGTGATTTGTGTTTTTTATGTGGAGATTCAATTGTTTGGTTTGGAAAAACGAATTTTTTGACAATTTTTGCAATACGAATACGTTATTTGAATTGAATGTTTAGTTACAGCGTTTATTATTCCACGAATTTTATTCTGCGACACAATTCTGAAATTTTTTTCCAGAAAGGAACAGGGATTTTTTCATACAAAAAGATAGGTATCATCTTATCATTAGCTGGATTAAGTATGTTTAATTATAAAAGGTGATCCAATAAGAGCTTCCTGTTTTTTTTAAATAAAACACATAACAATTAATATATTGAGGAAAATCTTTATTTAAGTTAGTTTGGTTCATGCCATGTTTAAAGATAATTTCCTTCAAATGTTGCCCACGACTAACTCTTGGATGGTCCATTCTGTGGGTCCTGTAATCGTTCCGGGTTTATCGACGTAAACAAGAGATTTCACATATCCCCACAGAAAGTAATCCAATGGTGTCAGATCACAAGATCTCGGTGGCCAATTAACGGGTCCATTTTTGAGATGTTTTCATCGAATGTTTCCCTTAATAAAGTGATTGTATCGTTAGCTGTATGGCATGTAGCGCCATAATCGGACCGTATATTTTTAAAAAAATACGGTCCGATTATGCCGCCTGCCTATAAACCGCACCAAACAGTGCATTTTTCGGGTTGCATTGGTAGCTCTTGGATTGCTTTTGGCTGTTCATCGGCTCAAACACGGCAATTTTGCTTGTTAACGTAGTCGTTTAACCAAAAATGAGCTTCGTCACTAAACACAATTTTTCGATAAAAAAAGGATCAACTTGAAGCTGCTGCAAGGCCCATAAACCGAAATTAAAACGTAAACCAAGGTCACCAGGCTTTAATTCTTGAACGAGCTGTATTTTATAGGCTTTTAGACCAAGATCATGCTTCAAAATACGCCACAACGTTCCATAAGAGATGCCCAAACCTTGAGGACGGCGACGAATTGATTGATCACGGTCTTCACGAACACTGTCTGCTACTGCAGCAATATTCTCAATACTACAGGCTGCACGCACTCTGGTTGATGGATGAATGTCTAATAGTGTAAAATTAGTTCGAAATTTGGTGATGGTTTCACGAATAGTGCGTTTCAGTGGGACGATTATGACGACCAAAATGTGGACCAAGAGCTCTATAACAATTCCTAACTGAGCACTGATTTTGGAAATAAGTTTCCACAATGATTTTTGAAATAAGTTTCCACAATTAGTAAACGTTATTCACACGTAAATCTATTCATGATGAAATGGCACTGAATACTGAACACAAACGTCATATAGACAAGCCAGTTGACACATAAGAACTGTCAAACAACCCTATTGGAAAAAGTACCTCCAATTGGATCACCCTTACTTTTAGCTAATCATAATATTTTTCATAAATACCATATCTCTAATAATATGTTGTGTTTTAATTTTTGAATTTTGATATTTACATTTAATATTTCTTTTTAAATTTTGAAATTGCAAAATATTTTTTCAGAAATTCATTTTTAGTACATCACGATCTCTAATCGACGGAATGAATAGGATAGGATATTTCAATCCCGGAATCGAAGAATTGTGGATTGATTCGAGCTTGATGGAAGGTATTTGTTTATTTTATTCTAATTGTCAGACGTGTTCTAATTTTGTGTTGTTATCGTGTTTTTTTTTTTTTGTGAAATTTTATATTAGTTTTAATGTTTTAAATTATATTTTAGGTTTTAAAATGTGCCGAGATCAACACTGACGGTACCAAGGATGCAATTTTCACAGATAGGTAAATGTTTCTTCAAATTTTTGTGATTGCTTTCGTCCGTAAATTTTTGTGTGAGTATTTTTAGTTCTGTCTGCCAATTTTTAATAAATTATTTTTTCTCTCCAGCGTAAAACTAGAGCCACAAACAGGAACGAAATGCCCCAGGATATGAGCCGCCGAATCCAGCAACCCTATTCTCTACGGACGAACTTCGAACCGGACGCCCGTCATCAAGGGACGTGAAGAATTTCGAATAGATTTTACTGGAAGGAATTTTTAATGAATTTTCTTTGTTTTCAGGCACCTGCAACATATTCTTCATCAATACAATAATACTTTTTTCGTGTTTGTATGCTGATTCAAATCACGTTTTATTCGAATTAGATATCTAGTTATAGCGTGAAATTGCTCGATGAAAGTGTTTGTGTTGCTTAGAAAAAATACTTCTCCCTTTAATATTTGGCAAAAAAAAAAGGATTTTGATCTCCATAATCCCCCTAATCGATTTTTTAAAAATTATTTTCCTAAAATAATAGTGGAACAGTTTTTAATTGGATTTTGAAAGATGGCGTTATACGATTAACAAAAATATACCATGTGATAATTTTTAGATGCAAGTACATAATTTTTACCAAATTTTGCTGTAAAAATACTTAATATTTTGCTTTGAGTGTATAGAAATAGTAGCATAAGTGTCGTTACTAGGTTAAAGTTTTTCTGCACCAAAAAACCTAGACATAACTTTAAAACTTGTTCGAAAAAAAAACTTTATTCAGGACTTTATGTGTCGAATTTTGAAATTTCAACATCAGGTTCGTGAGAAGTAACACCCCTTAATGTCAGTTTTCCCGAGAAAAATGGCAAAATGGGCATTTACGTCATCCTTGCAGGACCCTTCATACCGAATTTTGAAATTCTCGCATCAAATTCGAGCTCAGCGGCCTCGAAAATCTCTTAATATATTCATCGGAAAGGGGGTGCAAGAGGGTACACTTCATATAAGAAAGAAAAAAAGTTATGCGTTTGATAAAAAGTAACCAGAAAAGTTTCCAATAGTTTTGAGTAGTCATATATAGAATTTCAGTATTATCTGAACAGAAATGTGACAGATGACCCATGGTTTTTACTTTCTTATACGAAGTAACGTTGTACGAAGTAAAATAAAGTATTTTTTATTATATTCTGGAACTAATAAAAGAAGCTAATAAAATCCCATTATAACTTTTCTATTAAATAAGGGAGAATTTTAATTTAGTTAATTCAATAACAGCGAAAGTAATAAATTTGCAATTTAATAGGACGAAATCTTAGCCTTAGTATAACCGAAAATCAATTCAACTCCTCGAAAACAATGTATCTACGAGTAGAAAAAGCAAAGGAAAACAGGAAGAAATCAAGCTCAATATTTTAAAACTCATCGCACCATAAAAAAGTGAATTAAGTGCTCATCGCTACCTGTTACAATAAAATATTCAAACCAAGTATAATTTTTCCTTATTTTTCTACTCATTTTCTTGTTATTGCTTTTCTTGTTACCATCCATACTGTTACTTAGCGTGTCTGATTTTCTTAGCTTTGGTTCTGTGTATTTTTCTTTTATTTATTTTTTTTTCTTTTTGGTAACCAAGATCACATCATAAATGCTTAAATGTGAAAACGCTTCAAGCATACCGAATACATTTGGGGAACTTCTCAAGGGAGATTTTCCGTAGCATTAGGGGCTACTTTTGCTACTTGATGGCTGTTACCGCCGTTATTTAGTTGGCTGCTCGAAGTTTTTTTTTCCATTTTATTAGGTGGATAGGTAAATATAGAGGTACCTGTATTATTATATACTTTCTCGAAACGATTGAATAAAACTGCGCACTTTATCGCAGCGATAACTTCTGAAGAGAGCTCATTTAGCTGTTTTTCTTTCACTCCCCCCAAACAAGAATTTTTCGGGCCCGTTTGGGTTTGACGCCTCGTCGAAGGTGCTATTTTCCCTTAAAAGGATGAGTTTTAAGATTGGCAATCTTATCAAATTCAGGGAGCAGGCGGAAAATGTGGATACTTCCACTTCAATGGTTAAGTATCCGAAATGATCTTCACAAACTTTTAACCTGAGCTGCTTTCTTGGCCTCATTTTCTTATCTTAATATCCGGGCTGTGGCCTTGTCGGGGCTCATTGAAAGGGGCACATGGGATAATACAATTTCCACCAACTCAAATAACCAACTAGAGACCAATTTAACTTTGACATTCCCTTCGCCTTTTTCGAATTGGCGACGCCTTGATGACTTTGCATTCCTGACGACCAGCACAGGTAAAATAATGAATGGGGGTTTTCGCCGTCATTAAATTAGGGCGGAGTGTTCACCTCCATTTAGTCTTGGGCATGAACCTTGACTTGTTTGTGAAGCAAACGAACTTAATTGTTGTCCCTGCGGAAAATATGGGGCCATGGTCAACGGGTGATAACTCTTCGAATTCCTTCCTGTTAAAGGAGCCAATCGAAAAAAACCCACGCTATCAAAGTATAAGCGAAGTCACGCGAAAATACCTATGATTTTCATTGACTGGAAAAAAAAAACTTTAATTCAATTCAAGAGTAAATTCAATCAACGTGGAATAAGGATGCACATGGCTTTAGATAAAAAAAAAATTGCTGCGATTTTCCGAGTCGGAAACCTTTCAGTGCCTCTAACGAATGTAAACTGAAAGTTATTTCCGGGAAGTGAAGCACAAGGAATGAGTGGCATTACACATCCTCAATGAACACCATGTAGTCATCACATAAAAATATTTTAATTTTTTCCTAACATAAGTTAAGACCTTTGCGTTTAATTTGCGTATCCTGCCTCAGCAAAAGTTTTTACCAGTACGCAAATAAAGTGGAAAATAAATGGCACGCTTCCCAATGCCATGCAATTATTGTGAAAGGGTCGCAGTTTCAACAAACATGCTATGTAATTGCACTCGAATGCACGGTGAACTGAGGTGAGTTAATTAAATTTTTTATGCAACTTGCACACCAACGCAAGTAACCAGGATGCCTAACACGAGCATATAATGATTATGGTTTGGAAGTATGTTAGCTGATGTTGTAATATGAAGACATTTCATTCATCACGTGCAGATCTCCCTATTCTATTGTTCTTTTAATATGCATAGTTAAAGGGTGGGAAATTTGCAAAATGCCCTGAAAAGGTGCAACGTGTCGTTAGCAAAAAATGTGAATTTCTGGAAAACGAGGAGCCACCACGGTTTCTTAACGTACATGGAAAAAAAGTCTCAAGGATCTGGAGTTTTTCTTAGTTTTCCTGCTTATCTCAGGTAAGAAAAAATATTTTCCACTTCTATTTCTTCTACAGAATCAATAAAAACTGCCCGAGAAAAGATGTTCTTTTATGAAGTCAAAAAAAAGAGGGAAAACAATTTTATGAAAATAAGTTTTTGATTAAAATCAAAAATTAAAGTTAGTAGCAGTGTAGACAAAAAAACTTCTCACGCTACACTTTAACTCTTTAAGTTTTCGTGTCATTGTTATTAAAATTGTTGAAGCGAATAAAGAAGTCATGTAGAATTGGAATATTCTGTCTTTTTGGATCCTACGAACATATCTTTTAATGAAAATATCACAATAACGGTGAAAGATAGTGGGTAACGGTAGAAGACGTAGTTACTCTTGTCATGATCAGACGTGTTTTTTGCTGTGCTCTTTTTTCTGGACATCAGTTTTAAATACATATGCGTTTTACTTTACCAAAGTGTCGTTTTTCCTTAAATTTTAGTCATCATTTGTAAAAATATGGCACCCGACATTCGTGGTTCGGGTTACGGACATCTTTCAATTCCACCATGAAAATTCTTAAATCCAAATTAAATTATTCAGAGCAGTGTTTGCCAACTTTTTTCACTGGCGTACCTCATAGCGATTTATTTTTTTCTCGCGTACCTCCATTAACCATTGTATACAAAATGTTGACATAAAATGTATCGCTAAAATATACGTATTAAGAATTGTAAGATTATGTTCGAAAACCACACTGATAAGTTTATAAGAGATCAAAACCGAAACGATTTACGCCGCACGCTAATTTTTTTCTGATCCGAATCGATAACTATAATAAAAAGGTTAAATAAAAGGCGGCAATCGTACCAAAGAAATAGAGTAGCCCTTACTTTGGCTGCCACTATATAAAAACATGCGAACCACCGGTGGATATCAAGGCAGCCAACATGTTAAACACATAAGTTGTTCCCCGAAAAATGTCAACTGCTGGTTTCACGAGACTTTTAGCGACCGCTAAATCGAGTTAGCAGGCTCTTTTTGTTTGAAATTCGCCCGTTAAATCGTGTTAGCAGTCGCTAAAAATTTCGTGAAATCCACCGTAAATGTCACTTAAGGTTTCAGTAGATCCAGCGTAGTCCAAGTGGCAAAGTACTTGGCCCGTATTCCGGAGGTTGGTGGTTCAATTCCCGACTGTCGCACACTGTGATTCAAGTCCACTTAACCCTCTGTCTACCGAAAAAAAACCTGCTAGAACTACCGTTGGGGTCAATTAGACCCCAATCGGTAATAAGCCATTTTCCTTTAGTTGTTATTGAAAATGTCTGAGTACAGTTAGAAAAAACTTGTATAAAAAACAAATAAAAAACATTTTTCAGTTTTTACGGAAAAACCTTTATTTAGCGCAACTATCACAAATTATTTTTGAGTGTTGAACACAGACATTTTGCTTACATTTATTGCAAATTTTCTTAGTTTTGACATCAGTTTTACGTGGGCACATATTATGCCATACCTTCCTGGCTTTGAGGGTATGTACTGACGGAATGGGCACTTTCCTCTAAAAGTGACCAATTGCTCATCCACTGTCATACTCCAGTTTGGAACATACGCGTCTTGTAAATAAGAATTGCACAATTCAAAACATTCACGAATTGGCTGTAGTTTGTCCAGCGATCGATTATTTCGTCTTTCAGCTGCGTTGTCAAAACGAATCACTCTCAGTATATTTTGAAACCTAGTGCGATCATTGAAAATAGCTATTTTAGGTAAGAACTAGTTCTCCCATCCTTTTTGTTCCATAATTGAGAAATTTCTTCGTTTCTAGATTTGTACACTCCAATAAGAATTAGTACACCAATAAATGCTTTTAATTCACTGGAATCAATTGGTTTCCAGACAATCCCAAAAACATGATTTCCTTCAGCGTTCGTCCATTTGATAATAATATCTATTAGTGCTTTCCTAAAATAAATTAGGAACGCCGAAGATATGGTATCGACTTCTCGATTGGCATAACGTGTAGGTCCAGAATTTTCTCGCAGAACATTGTGATTTTCTCGTCGACCACAAGACGGCTTGAATGGATTTCCTTGCTATACTTCATTATTTTTTGATCTAAATATTTGTTGTACGTTATTAGTTGCTGCTGCACCAGTATCATCACAATCTAGATGCATTAGATCTTCACAATCGGGCTCACAATCGCTGTTACCTGAATATTCCTGGAGACTTTCAAGATCCGCAACAATATCCTGTTCATCATCATCGTCGGATAAAATATAGTCGTTGTCATCGCTATCAAGCTCAATTTCACTCGATTCATTCAAAAATTTTTCGATTTCTTCTGCATTTAATTTTCGTTTTGTATTCATTTGTGCTCTCTAAATACTAAAATACCTACACGGCAAAAAATCTTGGAGTATTTTTCAATCCAAAAATTGTATTGGACGAAATTTCAATACAATTTCGATTAGAATTCAATAAATGCAAATTATTACAAATATTCTAATATTTTTTTAGATTAGATTTCAATAACTTTTTATTGTATATCAAATTACCGAAAGTATTCATTTAGTTATGTTTTTAAAAAAGTGTGCCGCGATCGAACGTTGTCATGAAATTTAGTCGCGTAACATTAAATCTTAAAATCTTTGTTAATGGAAGAAAAAACGCAGTTTTTTTTAGACATCTCAGCATAAATGAAGAAAAGTTTTTTGATATAAATAAAATTAGTAAGTATTCACTATATTAAAAAACTTTTTAAAAAAAGTAAAAAAAACCGACTTAAAAATGCACTAAAAAGGAAAAAATAATTTTTTTGGAAGTTGGTGCCAAAATAGAAACTTAAAGAGGACTTCTATTCATATTTCTTGAGTGTTACAAATAATTTTATTGTAACAAGAATTGTTAAGACAATCAAAAGCTTTTTACAGTTGTCGAGTACTTTTATGTACAATAGACTCGCGGTTAAAATATCACAATGACTATAATTTTTACATCCCGCGTTTCGTTTAATGCATTGCAAATATTCGATGTGATAAAAATAAATTTTTTATAGTGACAAGAATCGATATTCAAAATTTGGGGAATATAAAACCCATTCAATATGTATTTTAATACTTTTAGATTGTACAATAAAAGAGAGCAAATTGTTTGTTTCTATTTTGGCACCAACTTCCAAAAAAATTATTTTTTCCTTTTTAGTGCATTTTTAAGTCGGTTTTTTTTACTTTTTTTAAAAAGTTTTTTATTTTATAATTTTTAGTGATTTTTGGTATATACATTATATAGATATATTTAATGTTAGGAAATGGGTAGAGCAAGTAAAGCCGCAGCCCGCGTGCGAAAACGGCGTTACGAATCGATAGCCTTCAACCCCCTTAGTGACACTGGAAAGTTTCATTAAGATCGGACCAGCCAATTCGAAGAAACCAGGCGAGGGGTATCGAGAGGAGGGAAAAGTCAGGTTTTGTAGTGGAAAATCAAACCCCTTAGCCTTCTTAGTAATACTGTAATACTTAGTAATACTGTAAAGCTTCATTAAAATCGGACCACCGAATTCGAAGATACCAGGCGAGGGGTGTCGAAGGGGAATTTTCTCAGAGGGGATACCTATCTAGATCGTATTTTTGTCCCCGAAAATCCCTAACACCCAAGTTTCATGAAAATCGTTAGGCCTGTTTTCGAGATCCATTGTGCAGACAGACAGACTGACAGACAGAAGGACGACAGTCCTCGTATTATATTATAGGATATACCTATTTAATGTTAGGAAATGGGTAGAGCAAAACTTTGATCGTTCCAAACAGCGAATTTTTAGGGATGGCAACAGTAAGTTGTAAACTAAATTTTAGAGGTCGACAGCAAAAATTTTGGGGGTCGTCACCAACATTTTTTAGATCGACAGAAACCTTTCGTTAACCTTACAGACTTCTAAACATTAGAATTGGATTAGGCGACCCAAAAAACTCCCATATGTGTTTGTTTTTTATCTGGAAAATTTGAGGGTTGAAGGATTCGCTGCCCCCCAAAATATACGCATAAAAATTTTCAGACCGATCGGTCCATCCGATTAGGGGACAGGGGAGGGGTTAAGAAGCGAAAGGGGTAGGGGAAAATAGATAAGGGGAAAATACTAGCCGTCCCCCAAAATGTGAGCATACAAATTTTCAGATCGATCGGACCATCCGATTGGGAGTTGATAGGGGAGGGGTTAAGAAGCGAAAGGGGTAGGGGAAAATAGATAAGGGGAAAACACTAGCCGTCCCCCAAAATGTACGCATACAAATTTTCAGATCGATCGGACCATCCGATTGGGAGTTGACAGGGGAGGGGAAGGCCGGGAAACGTCGGAGAGAGGGGAAATTAAAATGGGACCAACTAGGGAGTGAACTCTGTCATCCACCAACGTTTCAACAAAATCCATGCAACGGCACCCAAGTACTGCGCGAACATACAGATATAAAATAAAATAAATAAATAAATAAATAAAGTTGGACCAAAACGAATTGATAACCTCCTCCTTTTTTTTGGAAGTCGGTTAATAAACATGCTTTCAGTTCATATTGCTTAAATAATGGTTTTAATTTCATATTAAATATGGTTGGGAGTCCCGGAAGAGAAAAGATATCTGCTGAGGCAACTTTGGATAGATTGGGATGCGATAGATCGGGATGCGAAATTCTTTAGGATGACCAATGCTATCGTTTAAGGTATTTTAATAATAATTTTTATGATATTTCTATTATTTTTATAATGTCTCTTAGTTTTAACAGAGTAAAGTGTGGCAGGGCGTTTTACTGCCTTATACTTGAGTTATTGGCTGTTACTATCTTTTACAAACTAAAAGACTTAAAAACGTAAGTCTTTATTTAAAATTATTTACTCTGAAAAAAAAAAATATTTTGCAGGACAACTCTCCTAAACAAAATCTAGAGTCTACTTTCAGCATTCAGATAATTACAGTGGTTAACTCTACAGTGAAGTAATGGAAAAATTGACAGGGAGTTTGGTTCTCGTGCATTGATTTCATATAGTATTTATAGTTGTGTATATAGTATTATTCTGTCTTAGTACATATTTTGATGGATTATTGAATTTTTTTTTGCTATTTTATGTATGTACAATATTTACAAATAAACAAACTAATTAAAATTACCTACAATGCGTTTAAAAGAAAAATTAAATTCTAATAGAGGAATGATTAGAATTCTAATCATATTTTTAATGACGGTAAGTTAAAAAAGATTACAATACAATATTTCGTGTTATTAAATTCTAATGCAAAAAGTATTAAAATGTCTAATACAAATTTGGATTGAAATGTAATAAAAAATGATTACTATTCAATCCAATTTGCATTAGATAAATTTAATACATTTTTGGAATTTAATTCAATGTAAAGAAGATTAGAAAAAAAAATTCAATCCAACGAGTAGATTGAAATCTAATCATGTTTTGGAGTGGACCTATATGTAATCCAATTTTGATTGGAATTCACTCCAAGATTTTTTGCCGTGTACTATATCAGTAACAATCACTACTGATAGTAGGTATTTTATGGACCCCTACCTGATTCAATGAAAAAAATGCTATAAATATTTTATTTTTACCAACTTCGCAATAAGTTTCACCGCCCCGCGTAGCGCGTAATTGTGGGACAAACTTAATCCTTTTTTTTAAATTTAATGCAACCGCATTTTTTTAATGCATTTTCTTATCGCGCAAATACGCTATTAAAAAAAGATTTTTTTTTATTCAAATTTAATATTTTTAATAAAATTTGATTGATTAAACATAACAAAAGCTATAATTGCCAATCTGGCAATCATTGGAGACCCGTATGGTGATATTCGTATCAAAATTCGAACAGTTATACCAAAATTCCACTTTGAAGTCAAACTTTCCAATAAGATTTTTTAAAATTTATTCCAATCGGATTTTGATGTATGGGAGTTTTATGTAGAATCATATCCTAAATAACTTTTGTTTTTGGACTTTTTTGATAAAATTCACCGTTTTTGAGATATTCAGAAAAAAAATTTTCGTTCGTATGGGGGGTACCCCCCCTAATGTTCCATTTTTGCTCATTAACGAACTTAGCCTCACATTTTACGAAAAACGGATATGTGCAAAATTTCAAGTCTCTAGCTCAATCCGTGCGCCCGCAATCCGCGCCACAGACAGACAGACGGACAGACGGACAGACAGACAGACAGACAGACAGACAGACGGACAGACAGACGGACAGACGGACGGACATGCAAAATTCAATTTTTTTTATCATTCTAAACACACTGGTGTAATTCATTTTTGTGTGTGATGACGGGATCTTGGCGTTACAAACGGTAAAGCAAAGTTAATATACCCTTTGGTTTCACCATACGGGTATAAAAAGGGAAAGTTTTAAAAAGCCTGCGTTTTTATACCCGTATGGTGAAACCAAAGGGTATACTAACTTTGCCTTACCGTTTGTAACGCCAAGATCCCGTCATCACACACAAAAATGAGTTACACCAGTGTGTTTAGAATGATAAAAAAAAATTGAATTTTGCATGTCCGTCCGTCTGTCTGTCCGTCTGTCTGTCTGTCCGTCTGTCTGTCTGTCCGTCTGTCTGTTCGTCTGTACGTCTGTGGCGCGGATTGCGGGCGCACGGATTGAGCTAGAGACTTGAAATTTTGCGTGGATCCGTTTTTCGTAAAATGCGAGGCTAAGTTCGTTAATGGACAAAAATGGACTATTAGGGGGTGTACCCCCCATACGAACGAAAACGTTTTTTGCGAATACCTCAAAAACGATGCATCTTATCAAAAAAATGCAAGAACAAAAGTTATTTAGGATATAATTCTACATAAAACTCCCATACATCAAAATCCAATTGGAATAAATTTTAAAAAATCTTATTGGAAAGTTTGACTTCAAAGTGGAATTTTGGTACAACTGATCCAATTTTGATACGAACATCATCATACGGGTCTCCAATGATTGCCAGATAGGCAATTATAGCTTTTGTTATGTTTTAATACTTCTTTTTTGCATGATATACTCGGATGTCGCCGACCATATGCGAATCAAAATGGAAAGAGAAAATTTAAAAAATTGTTGAAAAATAATACCAATTTTATAAAAAAATATTGAATTCCGGAACTGGGATTAAAAGTTATTGCAAAAATATAAAAATATTTAAAGCTCTTTGCATTAAATGTGATACTTTTTTATTATATCAAACTCTAAAAAAATATTGAAAAATAATACAAATTTGATGAAAAATGTAGTTAATAATTTGAGAGGATTGAAATTTAATAGAAAAAGTATTAAAAAATGTCGACGTGCAGAAATTAGATTAGAAGTTAGCCCAAAATTTTAACCGTGTAGGACTTTAGAGACTTTGGATGGCACAAACGAACCTCACAAAACTCAGTTTCTGCAATTCCGTCAAATTTGGTCTTTTAAAAAATTTAAAAAATTATCTTTAAAGGAACTTGTCAATTAAAAAATTTATGAATCCACATATTTATATATTTATAGAAAAGGTACTAATATCATATAAATCCACTTCTGTAAAATCTTTGTTATATGTGTAAAAACCCTTGGAAAAGAGGAATTTAGAAATTCCTTACCATATTTGTGATAATCAAGATTATCGAGTTACACATTAATAGACAGATATTTTTTTATGATTTTCCTGTCGGCGTTTGATACTAAAACCTTGTGCCTTTGAAACCAAAGCAAGTAAACCATGAAGATCGCGAATCGCCCATAAAAATCCGTCGTTGGCATGTTAAAGCTTCGCACAGGAGTTCATATGTTTCCTGAAATGACTTCAAAGAATATGTTAGCAAAACAAGTTCTACTTTCCTAATTTGGCTGTAGGAAATATCGATTTTGTCTTACGGTAGTCTCGGTTTATTACCAAAAGCAGTGTTCTTCGCCCGATATTCTGATACATATATTTTTCCGTCCATGTGATAGGTATTAAAAGTTTACCAAGGATACATTGAAGAGTTAAGAATTTCCCGAAATAAATCTACGTAATGTTTATCTACATTTTTCTGGAATTAGTTCTTGTAACATCAGCATATAATCATAGACTGATTATATTTTTTCGTAGGTATGTGTGAGTTGTCGGCTTTGGAAGATGTCGGACCATAATAAGACCAAGTTTTATGTTTGCCTTTCGATTTTGTCTTTTCGTTGAAATTGGTTTTCTTTGGAATTTCGGAGAAAATGAGGAGCCAGGATTGCTAAACTAAACATGATATTAACAAAAATAAAATTATTACGCTATCATTAACATTATTACTGTATGATAAGTATCAGCAGTCTAATAAGTTGAATCAACATTTATTAGACATTTGCTACTTGCCTATATTTAATTATCGTCTAATATTATTCTGCAATTAGGTGAAGCAATAATCCGTTTTAATATCACAATTATTTTGAATGATTAACATTTGTTTTGTTTTTGCCATTATCAGTCCTGAAGTTTTTTTTTGTTAACCTGCTATAGGTCAAGTGCAACTATGTTGTTACCGTGTAGGTCAAGTTGTTTCAGGCTCAGGGAAGATGACGATGCCCTCGTTCGACACAGTAATCTCAACTTTTTTTCACTCTGTTACAGATATTGTTTATTGGATATATCATAGAAACTTACGAGAAGTATGTATTTTTCACCATCCAAAATAATAGCTTGTACGAAATTTTATTTATTTATTTTTTATAAATGCTAAGGATCATAGATAAAACACTTAGATGTCGCAAGCTTAACGAAGAAAAGAGACTTTTTTTGATTCAGTAAACTTTCAAAGTATCTAAAAAGCTTCCAACAGTAATCAAGAAAGCTTTAAAGAGCGTTTCTTTCAGTGCACTTGTGTGTGCATCCGCCACCAACCAATGTTGAACAGATAAACGATCGAAAAATAACTTCATATACAGATCCTCCTTCTATTCTTCCTTCCTTCCTATACTAAATCACGAATTAAAATTGCTTCTATTCTCAAAAACAAGAAAATGAAAACATGAAATGAAACGAAAGTCAAACAGAGTAAACTCCGTCATATCTATTCGCAATCGTCATCGTTTCGGTCATTTCGCTGCGTTGTTTACCTGATTTTCTTTTGCCACACCAAAGCCGTCTTCTTCCCACTCATTTGATTATGAATATTAACACCGCCATAAGCTGTACACTGAGAACGCATGGCAACTAAAATTTTTTTTCGACCACGTGCGATATTAAGATCGCGGAGCTTTAAGCTCTTGGAGATTATGGTCAATTTTTCGTGCCATTTTGTTGTTCGCGCTTGAAATATCTTAGTATCAATCTATGTAATTATCGAATACCTTTCGCATTTCAAAATGCATAAAAATATAAAAATTCTTGAGCCGGACATTTTCTTCTAAAAAAAATTCGCACAGACGATTATTACAAGAAAATTACTTGACCTAGAGATATGACATTTTATAGGCATATGCGGTACTGGTACTGGAATGAGACAATCCTATAAACTGAAAGTGGAAATCCGTTAATCGGATGTAACCATAATGTTAGATTTTAAAGATTGCTGAAGGCATCTTCACAGAGTTTTCGATATTCAATAAGTCTTGGCTCAAAAAACTTTTTCCTCTACTTAATGTTAGCGGGGGAAGTTTTTTTTGAAACAGGATTTATTGAATACCGGAAACCCGGTTGAAATTCCTTCAGCGATTTCGAAGAGATAGGGTAAAAGGGGTGCAGAAATGATATTTACTAGAAATGCAACTGTACAAAATTTCAAGCCTCTAGCTCAATTCTTTCGAAAGTTATGGTGTTCACGGACTGATGGAAATGCGGAAATGAAACTCTTTTGTCATCCTAAACACCCTGGTGTAGTTCATTATTAAGTCCGACGATTGGTTCGATGCATTACAAACGGTATATTATACAGAGTATAAAAAGGGTTTAAACCCCTTTCATTCATGCATTAGTTCATGTTTTTTTATTGAGGTAAATGAGGTTTTCAAAGAAGAAAATTGAACAGTAATATTACGAAATATTTAAAAAAAATATTGGTTTTATGAGGTATCACGGAGAAAGTATGAAAATGTTAGTTAAAAACTTCTGTAAATTTCTTAGACTTCTCGAATTTTTGTAAATTCAGCAACTTATCCTTTCATTAGAGGTTTCCCTTAATTTTTGAAAACTCACAGCCATCAACTAAATTTTCATCATGTTGGACGTGAATTCTTCAAAATCCTTTTGCAAAAGGAAAAGTTTTAATACGGAATTTCACAATAATTTAATCTTTTATATGGGCAACGCTATCCAGTATATTGTAATATCATTTAGGAATATTCGTGTCTTGCCAGCTGAATGCGAGCGGTAGTGATGCCTGCAGGTTGGATGTTTGTTAACGAATTTTCCACAAACTGAATTTTCATATAAATTGAGTGTCTTTTCTGAAAAGTATTTTTCACCATACATAATTTATCTATCTATCATTTGATCAATCTACAACACATCTATCTAACAGTGACCTGAATACCAAAAGAGTTAACAATGTAATTTCCTTATTTGGCATACAATAACTTTTCCATCGAGCTGTTAGTGAAATATTTCCCCTGTCGCAGTTTTCACATAGTTTGGATGAAGTAAGAATATATATTTGATGGATACGTAGTTAAGAACTAGATACAAGTTGATGATAGTTTTACTTACGCCAACACTATCACGGTAGCATTGTACCCTTACGTAAGTAGAACTAGAGAATAGATCTTCGTTATGCAAAATAGGATCCCTTCAGTTTTCATAGTTTTATGGATGGGAAATTTTGCCATTGGTGATAACTTCTTTGCCATTTCATACAATCGTAGGTTATAACAGCTAACATAATATTTTTCGAAAGACACATTCTATGACAGTTGGCTTAACTACGTAGGTTGTGACAAAAAAACAGAGGCGCACAACAAAATTGCTTTCCATTAAATTGGAAAGGTTTTGTCCACCCACTATTTTATTAGATTTTCATTTAGGCAGACGAGTTAAGATTCAACAAGGTATGGGGCAACAACATTGAATTATTATCCGTTTCTGGGCTGAGGGTGAAAAGTTTGCAGGAACGGTATTCATCTATTTATGCCTGAAGGTCTAAAGGACCAAAATTTATGCTAACAATTGCCTTTTTTGGTTTTGTTTAGGCATGACTTTTCAAAACAGATAATTTAACGCTTTTCAAACTAACCCAGGATTAATAGAAAAATCAGATTAAAGATTTTCCTTAAATAAAATTTCCTCTCACCCAAAGTGTTGCACCTTCGACTACTTTTGTAGTACTACTATTTGCCTTCTAAAAAATCTACTACTTTCCATTAAAAATTTGCTCCAATCAAATAATGACTGAAGTCTTTATTAAATTGAAATTAATCTTAAGGCTCAACTATGATAGACATAAGAACGCATATGTAGCTGCATATGTCTTTTCCAGAATAAGAAAGTCAATGTTATTGCCCACAATAGACATATGTCAAGAGTGTTGCCACTTTCAAAACTTCGTTAAACATTCGTTAAGCATGAATAATTCGATACAAATGGAACTGGCATATGTAAATAGTGAACATAACCTAAAATTTTTCCAAAAAGGGACTCAAGCAGGACAACAGATAGTCAAAGACATTTGTGGTCATTCTCGTATGAATAAAAAATTCATCCGGATCAAGCCTTTTTATTTTTAAGAAGGTGACTACGTAGTATCCGTGCGTTTTCCTGTCGTGATTGTTTTCTCGTACATCACATGAACGCTTCTTTCTGCCGTATCCATCCAGTTGATCTTTCAGGTCACTTAATTCTTTTAAGCACTTCACAATTTCAAATACTTCTTTAATTTTTTTCAATTCACTCATTTTTTCCTTCAACTTTGTCAATTACTATCGAGAAAAATTTAGCTTTACTTATGTCAGTCTATGCCTATTATGGTTAGCTTTTATGTTGACAGCTATGTATGTCAACATTCGTTGGGAATTTGACATTTACATATGCGTTCTTATGTCTATCATAGTTGGGCCTTAACACTTCACGCATAACGGTTATTAACTTTTCTGTCACATTTGGCATTGAACGTCTTATGTTCAATTGAATGTATTGAACGTATTAGGTTAAAATTTAATGCTGTGGAGTGAAATTCAAAAATTAAATTTTCGTGTAGATTTCCGGTTTTATTCTTATTTTAAAAAACATGGGTACATATCAAATTTTAAGTTTCTAGCTCACTGTTTTCTTGAAATGTGTTCACAGGCTTACATGAATTCTCGTCATTCTATGTTAACGCATTTGCATTATTTGAAAAAGTGAAAAAAATCGGGCTTATCACCAAATTTTGAAAAAAATATTGTTTCAATTATTTCTTTACGTTAAAAAAATCACAATTCTTGTTGCACATGATGGATTCTATTATGGTAACACAAAATAGCACAGAAACTTCATTTTTCTACGGGTATAAAGACATTCGGAGGCGTGTTGCAGAACACTTAAACCTATATTTAATGAGCCTTGGATGACAAAAAAATGCATTTGGGGTATCATTCACCCCCAAAATACCAAAGTGGCTCAACATACGTCTTAAGAGCTCCAGAATGCGAAAAAAATTGCATTTCAGCGATTTTTGTTTGTCCAGTGGTGTACGTAAAATAACAAATTTATAATAAGACATGGCACAGCGAACTAATCCTAAATATATTTTGGGAAGCAATTTATACCGAAAATACCAGCAAAAAATGAACGTCAAAAAATGAAAGCTAAGCGCCCAGCAGGAAAAGAAGCGCTTCAGAAGCCCTTATGAAGCGCTTCTCAGAAGCTCGAAGTGCTTCTTTTCCCATACCCTATTCATGTATTTTTTAACATTGGATGTCATTGCAGGGAAGCGCTTCCCTCAAGCTGCCTTTGAAGCGCTTCTGAAGCGCTCGAATAGCAGCATGTCGGAAGCTCATTGAAATTCTCTCCGGTTGTACATTCACGGCCAAAATTTTTTGTTTTTAATAAAAAGGTATTTTTACAATTTAAATAAATTCTTTATTTTTAATAAACATATTTTTAACATGTTAATTAAAACTGTGTGACGCATTTTGCATTTAAATATTTACAAAGACTGTAATTTTATGTAACTTAATCACGTAAAATTACAATCTTTGTGAATATTTAAAGGAAAAATACGTCACCTAGTTTTACTCTCTCTGTTTTAACATATATGTAACCTTATATGATTTATTTTTTCTGTTCTGAAGCCCAGTACCATTGCGTCTTTGAAGTCCTCGAATCCAAAATTTTCATACTTAGTGCTTCTGTTGGAAACAAAAAAAATTGTTTAGTGAAGTCTTAAAAAATTAACTTTTTTTCTACTTCATAAATTCAGTATTTACAATATTTATTACTTAATAATTCAGTAAAATTTATTACTAACCGTAAACAAATGAAGAAAATAATCTTTTCGAATCAATTGGTATTTTTTTCTGCTTTCCGTCCCAATTGATTTCTAGAATTAGATCAACATGAAAAAAATGCATGCATTTGTCCAGAGGATGTTTCCCAATTATTGTTTTTATGTATTATATCTGTTAAGTGTTATTTATTATTAGTATAGAGAAATAATCATAGTTATATTTTAAAAATGCTCACCAATTCTGGCTTAGAATAATCATTTAGTTCTTGCTCAATTTTGTTGAATTGCTCTATCCAGTCAGCAACCAGTCTCTTAAAATGTCTATTAGAAAATCCACAATTGTTTGTAGCCATCTCAGGTAAATGGAAATCCAACCTGGTACACCTCTCAACATAAATAAATGTAATATAATTTAAAACATTTGTTTACTTACCACTTAATGTTTCCAAAAGAATTCACTTGCAGACCTTTACGAATTTTTGCAACAATTGAATATTTTTGACAGTTTGAAATTCAAATAATTACTCGATTACATTTTATGTTTCTATAGAAATTCTATTGGTAATTGATGTGCTTCCCAACTGCTTCTTTTGGAAGCGAGTAAGAAGCGCTTCGTTCATGCTTCCCCAAGAAGCGCTTCAATTTTTCCTATTGGGCGAGTGCGTATATATACGTCTTGGTGATAGTGGCCAGGCAAGAAACGCGTATATATACGCTTGTGATGCAATTATTTATTTTTGTGCGACAAGTAACTCAATGTCGAAGTAAGGCGTTTTCCCCTAATAAATATTTTTTTCTGTACAAAAGCAAAAATAGGTAAACTTCTATTTTCAATAGTGTTTCAAATGATGAAATCCCTTTTCTAAAAAAATGCCCACTGGAGTCAGGCGTAAAAAGTAGTGGTCGAAAACCGGGTACACTATTCTGTGAACTTTTTTTTCAAATTTTTTTTGTACTCGACGAAAGAAGAATTTTCACTTTAGTTTCATTTAGGGCTTCTCATTTCCCGTAGAAATTGAAATCCCGGGATTCCGGGACAAAAATATTCAAAATCCCGGGATCCCGGGAAATCCCGGGATTCGCTGACAAGCAAGAATTTATCCAATTAGATGGGAGAAAAATGTGTAAAATCAAAACAATACAAAAAAAATGCGTTATTGATTTTCAACAAAATATTGGTAACTTGATCTATTTTGAATTTTTCTAATTTTAAAATATTGGTAACTGGAGTACCATCTATATTATATTTTCCTAATTTTGAACGAAATTCGTTACTAGAGGGAAAAACGAAATTCGTTACTAGAGGGAAAAAGAAGTAAAAATTACGCGAATTTCGTGTTACAATATTTTTAATATCGTTAAAAAGAGTAAAAAAAATGTTAATAAGAAATAGCGGGATTCCCGGAAATTTAATTGAAATCCCGGGATAACGGGATGATATTTTACCCCCGGGATCCCGTTTGAGAAGCCCTAGTTTCATTGAAATCAGACAAGTCCTTGGAAAAAGTCCAAAAATCGAAAAATCGCATACTTTTCGGGAGGCCAAAAAGAACTACGCGAATGTTCCTTGTAAGTCAATAATGTTGGTTTCGAGGAAATTGAGTTTGGATATTTTAAGTTTGCAAATTGCAATATATGCATGTAAATTTGGACTCAGTTCCAAAATAAAAACATAACAAAAGCTATAATTGCCAATCTGGCAATCATTGGAGACCCGTATGGTGATATTCGTATCAAAATTCGAACAGTTGTACCAAAATTCCACTTTGAAGTCAATGATTTCACAATGGCAGAAAATAAGTTGAGTAGAAGTGAAATTTTAAAATTAATAAATTTGTGCCGGGAAAGAGAGTGCCTTTGGAAGACTGCCTCGAAATTGCATCGTAGAAACGATCTCAAGAGGCAGGCGTATGAACAAATCGGCGCGGAATTGAAACTCACAAGCGAGGAAGTGAAGAAAAAGTTGAGAAATTTACGAACGACGTATGTTAACGAAAAAAAAGAAAATATATCCGAGTCGGAAGTCTGGAGCATCGACAGAAGATATTTATGAGCCTTCCTAGTTTTTGGCAGACTTTTCTGCGATTTCTATCATTTTTATAGCTTACTGCGGCTAATAACTTTGTTTGTTTTCTTGCGTTTGACATTTTTCAACTAAAGTCACATGCAATGTCGCAAGACAGCAGAGCAAATCGCAACAACTGTCAAATTGAAAAACGTAGTAGGAGGCAGTGGCGGCTCGTGTATATTTGAAATGAGGAGGCAAAGTTTTTTTTAGTTCTATAAATTTTTTTATGATACGACCATAGAACTATATAACATAGAACAACTGTCACCATACAAAGCTCTGCCAAAAACAATGTATAACCGAGACGATTCAAATCGAACAACTCATTTTAGAAGAAGCAATGGATTCAAAATTCGATACCCCATTAGCTAAGGCACAAACCAGTTTGCACCAAAGGTATACAAACTTCGCCTAACTTTCCTCGAGTTATGGTTTTTTCCATTTTTAAAAGCCATAAAACCATAACTCGAGGAAAGTTAGGCGAAGTTAGTATACCCTTTGGCGCAAACTGGTTTGTGCCTTAGCTAATGGGGTATCGAATTTTGGATCCATTGGTTCTTCTAAAATGAGTTATTCGATTTGAATCGTCCCGGTTATACATTGTTTTTGGCTCTGCTGAAAAATGGTCCCAAAAATATTTCCCTCTTTATCGTACTTGAACGCATTCACTGAACTGTATAAGGTTGTGAAATTCAAATTTCGTTTGCCGCGAAATTCAAATTTCACAAGTTTGACACTAACTTTAGGCGCCAATACCCAGCTCACGGTTTAAACGAGACGGCTATATTTATTTTCATACGGTTATCTTGTTCTTAGCAAGAGCTGTATGAAAGTATTTGTACGAATCGGAGGCTAGCCTCTATGAAGAGATTTTTTTACGGAGATTGGTGTTCGTATTCTATATGTGGCTATGCTTGTTCTTAGCAAAAGCTGTATGAAAGCATTTGTACGAATCGGAGGCTAGCCTCTATGAAGAGGCTAGCCTCTATGAATATTAGAGAATAGGATTTTCTTTTAAATTATTATTTTCTGAACATACAGATTTTTATTCAGTCCATTATGGTATAAAAAATTAAAGACATACGTTAGAAAAACATTTTTATAAAATGTTATGAGGAGGCAATGCCTCCGTTGCCTCCCCTATAAAGCCGCCACTGGTAGTAGGGATAATCGCATGCGACTTCTAGTCGCACGTCTAACCGTGGGGTAAATTTCGATTCTTATGGCGATCTGCCAAAATGCAAAGTGAAGCCAGCTGAAGCCTAAGTTTTGTCATTGCTTCATCAAATTTACCCAAAAAAAGACAATTTCAAAATTTCACTTCTGCTCAACTTATTTTCTGCCATTGTGAAATCAGAGATAACCTTTAATGTCAAATGGTTTGCAGTTCCAGTGCAGCTGAGATTGTATGAGGTTTTTACATACGACTTGAGTTGAGATTTTCCCCGCTTGCATGCAAGTGGCGTTTACACAAGCGATTTCCGCGAGATGAGATACGGCATGTGATTTCTAGTCGTGCCGTAAGGTAAGTCACTTTTTGGGGTTTTGAGTTATCATAACTACGCGAACGAGCTGACTTTTCCCTTTTCTTGCTGAAAATCTCCAAGTCTTTCCATGTTACCCTGCGCCGCAATCCTTGTTATACCCGTATGGTGAAACCAAAGGGTATACTAACTTTGCCTTACCGTTTGTAACGCCAATATCCCGTCATCGCACACAAAAATGAATTACACCAGTGTGTTTAGAATGATGAAAAAAGTTGAATTTTCCATGTCCGTCCGTCTGTCCGTCCGTCCGTCCGTGTGTCTGTCTGTCTGTCTGTCTGTCTGTCTGTGGCGCGGATTGCGGGCGCATGGGTTGAGCTACAGACTTGAAATTTTGCACAGGTCCGTTTTTCGTGAAATTCGAGGCTAAGTTCGTTAATGGGCAAAAATGGACCATTAGGGGGGGTACCCCCCATAAGAACGAAAACGTTTTTTGCAAATATCTGAAAAACGGTACATCTTATCAAAAAAGTGCAAGAACAAAAGTTGTTTAGGACATGATTCTGCATTAAAGTTCCATACATCAAAATCCAATTGGAACAAGTTTAAAAAAAATCTTATTGGAAAGTGCAGACATAACCTTAAATGTCAAATCATTTGCAGTTCCAGTCGCAGCTCAGATTGTATGAGGTTTTTACATACGACTTGAGTTGCGATTTTCCCCGCTTGCATGCAACTGGCGTTTACACGAGCGATTTCCCTGAGATGAGATTCGGCATGCGACTTCTAGTCGCGCGTCTAACCGTGGGGTAAGATTCATAAAATTTTTTTATTGAATTTATCAAAAAAAAATTCAAAGAAACATAACTAATGCGCTCCTAAAAAATCTTTGTTTTATGAAAAATATTGCAGTTAATTGTGAAAGAGTGAAGTTGGCTACAATGAATTAATAAGAAATTCCCTGTTTTGCTCTTGATCATTTTTTTTAAAGTTCCGTATTCTGCATAGCTCCACTTTATTAAAAAAATAACCTATATAGACTACGGAACTGCACTACGATGTAAAAAATTTCAGATGTTTTAGACAAGTGTCGAACAAATTAGATTTTTATTCTCAACTTCAAAATGTAAGGTGAGAACCTTTGCTCTTGAATCTTAATTAAAGGTGTTATAAAATTTAGTATTTAGATGGTGCGCACCTAAAATTCACACAAGCAGCATAACAGGATTTGCTATCCCTTATAACCGGCTTAGGTCATTCAAACATATATCAGAAATAATAAAATATTCGTAATAACCACTAGTTCTACTTAGAAAACCCGAAAAAATACTTAAGTCTGTGGAAAATTATTAAGAAATATTTACCCTCGTAATTAATTCTACCGTCCTTGTCGAGGTCAGCTATCGTTAGTAACTCAGTTAGTTGGTTTTCTGTCAGGCTCTCGCCAATCATCTCCATTGCAGTTTGTAGCTCGTCTCTTGTAATGAAGCCATTTCCATCACGATCAAATACCCTGCATGATCCGATTATAATCCCATCGAGAAGAAAATCATGTAGAAAGAAAAAGAAATTACAAAAAAAAACGAAACAACATTCGAAAATAAAGGTTAGAAGGAATTACTGACCTTGAGTAGATGGGGGCAAAAAAACTTAGTTTCATTTCAGGAAAACTTTCTTCGATTAGCTCAATTTATTTTGTTTATCGGAGAGGAAAGATGGAGCGGAAGGGATGAAACTTTTTTTTTCTTTTTTTTCGTTATCTAATGATGGAAGTAGGACTTTTGGAAAATTGAAATAAGAGGAAAATAAAGTTTACCTAAATGCTGCTATCAAGTCTTGTGTTACATCATCGGCCTCTTCCTCCTGTTTGTTGCCTGCGCTTTCAGTCTCCTCTCGGATCGCCTGGATGCGTCCAACCCATTGAAGGAATTCTGCCTCATCGATAAGACCGTTGCCTAAAATATAAATAAGAACATTTTCATATAAGCACACAAAAAGGGACACCAACTAGCATTTATAATGTTCGATCCCTGTCGGTGACAAGAAATGACTCTATCAAGTGACATTTACCTGCTACAGCAACCTATTAGATACATTTGACAGTCTTGTATCCCACTAAAATGGGGAATGAAACGACACAGTATTTGTACGCATCTAAAACTTCTACGGTAACTTGAAAAAATCGTCTCAAACAAGACCCAAATAGGTGCCCGATAGTCTCTTATCAATACAATTAAATAATCTTAATAAACTGATTGCTTTATTTTAGAAATGTTTTGACGTTTACAAATACTTATTAATAATACAAATTCTTAATAATAATGCAAATGTTAATGTTAATATAAGAACATAAATTGAAATTCGGTCATAATTTTCGTGTTTAGAACAATGCGAATGAAAATTGGTGGTGAATTTTGATGTTGTGCTTCGAAAAAATATAGTGCCCCTTGAAAATATTGTAAAATAAGGGAAAAAATTGTGAGGCTACTCACAGTCCCCTTGGCGCTATGGCCAGAAGGTGGAGCGCGGAAAAATTGAGTTTAAATTTTCATGATTAAGGCCCGTTTGCGCGTATTATTCTTAAAAAATTAAGTTGTGGTTAGCCTACTTAAACCGTAGAAATTCTTCGACTTAAATTTTTTAAGTTGTACATAAGTTGCTAAGTTTTGTTGGTGCAAACGGCACTCAATGGTAACGAATTGCATCGCTACAATATAGTTGCGAGTGATACATCAGGGTTTCCGAAACTCAAAACAACGTTCCCAGAACGTGACACAGGCACTTATTTAATGCTCAAAACATGAAATGTCAAATTCAGTGTGAATGTGTTGCGCATGCAAGTGGCTATTTGAACGTTTTCTTGAATTCGGTTTCGATTTCCCATTTGATCGCCAAAAATATTCGAATGTAAAGATAAGTCAAATAAATGAATGCCTGAAAAATGAAAAAAAAAAAACTTTTGCGGATGGATTTAGAACTTTAGTTTGGATGACTTCGTAAAACGTGAAAATTGTGTTGAAATGAAATGTTCCCTTCGGCCAACAGTTTTGTGCTTTTTCCCCAGGAATGTTTAGGTTTGTGCCAATTCCCCGTCTCGATCAATTTATGCTTCGTTGATTTATACTCCTATGTACATAGAATTAATTGAAAAAAGAGTATCTGAGTTTTGAGTAATGCGCCGCAGTCGAAAACTTTTATTTGAGTCCTTTTCCATTTAGACTATTCTAAAATCCAAGGCTGCCAAACTCAAGGGCTAACTCGGCTAGTAATCGATGGTAGGCAAATGTTGTATTCTTCATTAATAAATCTTGCGGCCCGGAGCGCAAAATAAGGCTGATATTCTGTATTTGGTGTCCCCTCCATTTCTAAAAAAAATTGATAAAACACATTTTTGTGTATACTTGGAAATTTGGAAAAAAGACCAATTAAGGAAAAGAGAATATCTGGTTCTTTGGTATGCAACAAAAATTGCGCCGTAGGCAAATTTTTTATTAAAACAGGTAGAAATTATTGCGCTGCAAGAGAAAAATTTGGACTCCCCAAGTGTAAAGCACCTTTTTGATTTACACAATTTATTTGAAGAGTGCATTCAAGAAACATTCCGCGTAAAAATGCACCAATACGCCATGCGTAATTTTATCTGGTTACATTAATACCCATGCTATAGTTTAATAATGTCATAGATTAATACTAAGATGTGTCAAGTGCGCATAACAAAAGGGCACATAAAATTGTAACCAATATCCAAGAGCTTAAAGCTATGCGACCTTGATCTTGCACGTTGTCGAGAGAATTTTTAGTTGCGATTCATTCTCAGTGTACAGATTATGCTGGTGTTAGTTACGCATATTATCCAACTCATAAATAATTCACTAAAGTGAGATATGATAGATGAATGTTTTTCGCTCTCTTTGGTGAATGAAATGTTCACGTAGGTGAATAACTAGGCATTCACTTGGCTGGTTCACAGGTTGTGTTAACTTGAGAATCATAAATGAACTCACGAGTGGATGTTTTGTTAATTTGGATGAACTTAAAACATTCACCAGTGAAGCATTTAACGTTTACTTGGTCTCCTGGGTCGTAGTATGTATATTATAATCATTTTATTACTAACAAAATTTAACACCAAAAACTTTGTAGACCAACTTTATGGATCATTTACATATTTCACAATGACCTAATTAAGAGGCAAAATAAGTTAGATGACTCATTCGCATTCACTTTCTATTTGCACAATTCCCGCTCTCTCATTAAAAGTTTCCTTTTCTCCACATTAACCGAATCTTCTAATTATCACTTTTATTCAGTTCAGTGGAACAATATGGTTAAATGGCTCTCCCATCTCTCTCTCTCTCTCTCTCTCTCTCTCTCTCTGTGCACCATTTACTTTCCTTTACTGAATTTTTACTTGCTGGTCTGATGGGAACTATCCGGAAAAGTCTAAAATTCCGCATATTTTTTGATCAAATTTTTACTTGCTGGTCTGATGGGAACTATCCGGAAAAGTCTAAAATTCCGCATATTTTTTGATCAAACATCGTATTGTAAACTTATAAATAGTTAAGCACTTAAAATTTCAATCTTTCAATTTGCAGGTCGTATACATTATTTTTATGTTCACTGCTAATAAAAACACGATATAAAATGTTTATTAAAATACATTATCCTAGAGAAACATGGATAATGTATTAAGAATGTCAATAGCGATATTTGATTCAACGTCATTAAATGCAGTAAAAGAATTATAAGAAGTTAAATGCTTGAAAACGATATCCTGTAGAGAACTCCTGTAAGCACATTGAATGGAAACCAATGGACTATTAAAAGTGCATCAGAAATCGTTTAAAATAATTGTTTTTCCGATAAAAAGAAAATTTAATTTTTTTGCAATTCAATCCATGTTGTCCTTAGACGAATCCGATAACATAGAGTTGTGCTCACTGGTTAGGTTCTTGTAAAACTATAGAGTTGCTTAAGGGTATACTTAGAGGGAACAAGAAAAACTTAATTGAGTCATGAGTGCTGCATATAAAAGTCAACACTAACTACATTTTCTTTGCTTTTCCAAAATTTATCCCGAATATAAGCTGAAAACAAATATTCGATTAGTCCGAGATTTAATTTTGATTTTTAAACGTTTTGCTTTTTGCCTTCGGCGAGTTATCTTAATTGAGCGACTTGTTTTGCTTTGACTTCTGCTGTATTGAATTCTAAAAGGTAAATACTTGTGGATTTCAAGAGAAAAACTAAATTATTGTATGTTATCTAACAAATATCATCCCCAAATTTCAACGATGGGGCAGAAACGCCTAGGACTGGATTTTTCCAAAATTGGTGAGTGAAAATATAAAATAAAAGTCGCATTTTATGTAAAATGAAAATATGTTGAAATATCCATTGAAGGACGTCCTGGAGCTTAATCTTTTGTAAATGATCCCTTTTGTTTTTAATGTAAATTGATCATTGCATACCCGGCGCACAGTCGGGCCATTTGTGTTTTTATCGCTATAAATTAATACCTTTTAAACGGATTGAGATTTTTCAAAAGTTCTTTCAGTTTTTCAAAGAGTGGACATTGGAGCATGTTTTGACAAATTTTTAAGTTTGAATCTTAATAAGGTGGTTCATAAGTTCTTGCTAAAAACAAAACAAAAAAAAATGTTTTTTTTTTCTTAATCAAGTAATTTTTACATTTTTCAACACAGTTAAACACAAAATTTTCTACTTTAGTTCACTAACATGAATTTTACTTATTTTATTTAAAACTTCATTTATATTTATGCAGATAAATTTATTACTTATATTTATTAATATCACTATTCGGATACAAAAAATATTAGATTGCTTCTATATCATCTTGTAGCGATCGCTGTCTTCGGGCTTACCTCCTAAATAAAGAAGGATGACCATCCCTGAAAATCTATACGAGCTATTGCAAAACTTAGGGATTGTAGATCAAGCGGTACAAAACGGGTATATATTCAATTCAATAAAGAAAAAAAATAAAAAAAATTTTTTTAAAAAAAGCTTTTATTAAAAAAGAATGCACTAAAAAGAAAAAAATAATTTTCTGGACGCTGTGTATCACAAATATAAAAGCTTTTTAAAAGCGAGATAAATTTTTATTTTATTGTTTTATGCTTTATCTCGCTTTTTAAAAGCTTTTATATTTGTGATACACAGCGTCCAGAAAATTATTTTTTTCTTTTTAGTGCATTCTTTTTTAATAAAAGCTTTTTTTAAAAATTTTTTTTTTATTTTTTTTATTTTGTTCTTTTTAGTCTTCGAATATATATCCTTACATTTGAGATGTCCTTACAGGCTTTTTAACTTGAGAATCGTATTCAGCGACCCCAAAAACCCCCAGAATAGATTTTTTTTCCGGAAAATTTAGAGAAAAGGATAATCACGTTATCCTTACAGGACCTTCCGTTATCCTTACAGACTTTTTAATGACAGATTCGGATTCAGCGACCCCAAAAACCCCCAGAATAGATTTTTTTCCGGAAAATTTGGAGAAAGGGATAATCACGTTATCCTTACAGGACATT
The DNA here is from genome assembly GCA_964034945.1 of Chrysopilus asiliformis. Classification (NCBI taxonomy): domain Eukaryota; kingdom Metazoa; phylum Arthropoda; class Insecta; order Diptera; family Rhagionidae; genus Chrysopilus; species Chrysopilus asiliformis. Next base: position 39,271,436 of record OZ035962.1, read on the forward strand.
CCGTTATCCTTACAGACTTTTTAATGGCAGATTCGGATTTAGCGACCCCAAAAACACCCAGAATGAACGCTGAAATTGTTGTTGCGGGTGATTTCAACGTCCATAATGATAAGTGGCTTCCTTTCTCATGCCATCCTGATCCTGTTGGTTTGCACACTGAACTCTTCGCAGAATCAAACTTGTTGACGCAAATCGTAGACAAACCAACGAGAATTCCAGATATTGCAGGACACACCTCATATCTGTTGGATTTGTTTTTAACTACAAATCCGTCTAAATATAGCGTTTCTGTCTTGCCTCCCCTGGGAGGATCTGATCACTGTCTGGTAAGCTGTTCATTTTCCACCGAAATACAATTAAAGCCCCGCGTAGGACTGTTTGGCATTTTAAAAAAGCCAACTGGGAGAGCTTGAACCAGTATTTTGCAGCTTACAAGTGGTCTGATTGTTTCAGGGAAGGTGACGTTGACGTTGCGACTGCAAAGGTCACGAACGTAATCACACTTGGTATGAAGTCCTACATATCGTGTAGCTCCATTGTTGCAAGGTGTGACTCCAACACATGGTTCACGAAAGCGTGTCGCGACGCCATCAAAACAAAAAAGTCGGCGTTTTCTGAATTTAGGGGCAACCCTAATGAAGAAACTCGCTTGTCGTTTATAAACGCTCGAAACACCTCTAAGTCTGTACTACGTCGTGCTAAACATGACTTCGACCAAAAGATGAAGCGGAAAATCTTAACCTGTCCGAAAGGGCAAAAATCCTTTTGGTCAATGGTGAAAGCGGTAAAAAACAATTTCACAAAATCTTCAACACCTCCACTAATTTGTGATAATGAAGTGGTTGTCGATCCCGTTGGCAAGGCGAACGTTTTAGCCGCGAAATTCGCAGCGAACTCAAGTCTCCCGGAATCCAACCAATTACCGCCCCAACCCACCATATCGGAGATTGTCTCTCCAAAACTTTCCATCCGCAAAAGACAAATAGTTAGAATTCTGCAGGAGATTGACGTAAACAAATCCACAGGACCCGATGGCATTCCCCCCCATGTTTTGAAAAAATGTGCCGTCACCTTAGCTGGACCTCTTCGCTCCCTTTTTTACCTTAGCTTCTCTAAGGGGATTTATCCCTCTTCTTGGAAAGCAGCTAATGTCCAGCCCATTCCCAAAAAAGGTGACAAATGCGACCCCTCTAATTATAGACCCATAGCTCTGACTTCTGTACTTGCCAAGGTTATGGAGACTCTAATAAATACCAAAATTATAAATTTTTTAGAGCGAAATAATTTAATCAACGATCGCCAATATGGCTTTCGTGCGCGCCGCTCCACAGGCGATCTTTTGGTCTGCTTGACCGAGCGCTGGAGTAAAAGTCTCCATAATTTTGGCGAATCAAAAACTATAGCGCTGGACATCTCCAAAGCTTTCGACCGTGTTTGGCATAAAGCTTTGATGGCAAAGATACGAGCTATCGGTCTAAACCCTGCAATTTCCAAATGGATTGAGAGCTACCTTTCTGATCGTTCAATACAGGTTGTATTGGATGGTTATAAATCTGATCTCTTCAAAATTAACTCTGGTGTCCCTCAAGGCTCAGTTCTAGCTCCTACGCTTTTCTTAATATTTATCAATGATTTACTATCTCTCACTCTCAATCCACTTTATTGTTTCGCTGATGACAGCTCCCTTGACGCATCCTACCATTTCAGTTCACCTGCAGAATCGAACGCCATTGCAGTTCGATCGAAACGCAGTGAGCAAATTAGATCTTTGAATTCTGATTTAAACACAATTCTGGCTTGGGGTAGAATCAACCGTGTGGAATTCAACGCATCTAAAACCCAATTAATGCTGTTATCGATGAAATGCGAAAAATCCCCCGAAACGGTCGAATTTATGAGTGAGTCCATTAGTGACTCAAAAAACATCAGAATGTTGGGCATCGAAATAAATGAGAAGCTCCAATGGAGTGATCATATTTTTAAAATAGCAAAGGAAGCATCGCAGTGCCTAGGCTTCCTGGGACGATGCAAAAAATATTTCGCACCAGTCGACGTCCTTAACATTTACAAGAGCTACATTCGACCGAGACTCGAGTACAATTCGCACATTTGGGCTGGAGCCCCAAAAACTGTCCTCCAACTGCTGGACCGAATCCAAAAACGTGCGATCCGACTAATTGGAGACAAGTCTTTGACAGACTCATTACCGTCTCTCGAGCATCGTCGCTCTGTTGGAGTACTCAGCATATTCTACAAATATTTCAATGGGAAATGTTCCACCGAAATTTCCCAACTTATTCCTCCACGGTATATTTTCCCTAGACCCTCTCGTGCAGCTGGACGCGCGCACGACTTCTTCCTTGAGCCTCCCCGCTTTCGTACAGTAAAGTTTAGGGGTTCCTTCATTCCGCGAACAACAAGACTTTGGAACAATTTACCATCCGATGTGTTCCCCCCGGACTATAACCCGCAGAAGTTCAAGGAGAACATAAATCGGCATCTCCTTTTGTCCTTCCAACCATCCCGAGCTGTGCTTCGGCATTAAAGGGTCTTCCCCTAAGCTCTGGCTGGATCTATAAAAAAAAAAAAAAAAAAAAAAAAAAATCACACAAAACACAAATCACACGACCCATCACACAACAGAGAATCATATCAAAGCCAGGGATGTCACATGGGCCAAATTTTTTGTATCCACTTTGTTGTCAAAAAACTATCTTTTCTTGTCACTTATCCAACTCCAATCAAAATTAATCCTAACCTAAAAAATTCTTTAAAATTTCAAAAAAAAAGTTGCCAGCCCTGTCACTCCAACTGAATATGGTGTTTGGAAAATCGACTAAAATACCAAGGTGTACAGTATATTATTCTTTGCAGATATCAGTATTGATATATGAGCCGTTTTATTTGAAAGTGGTTTAAGTCCATTCTCAAAAATATGCGAATTTGATTGTTTTGCGATTTTCATTACGATCGAATTCGAATATTTTTCAAAATGGACTTAAACCATTTTCAAATATGTTTCAAAATTAACAAAATTTCATTGAAGTTAATTTTTTTTAAGAAAATGTATCCATTAAAAGGGTTTTCTGAAAAAAAAGTATCTTTGTATCCAAAATCGATTTTTGATAAAAAAAATGAATCCAAAAAGATACAAAACGACATCCCTGATCATAGCATACAGCGGATTCATACGATAGCACACTCACACGCCATTCATTCGGTCAACATTAAATCTGCAACATCCCACAGCCACCGCAAACAGCAACATTCAGTTTCTTCGAGCATACTAACACTCTGCGAGTACCGACGCAAACGTTTTGGACAACCAACAAGGCTACAATCAACTAACCTACAAGAATAAAATAACATATGTATTTTTTCTTATTATTATTACTTTCCTTTCTTTTAAATTAATAATTTATTTTCTTATAATGTCGTTAGAATAATGGCCACTGATTGTTAGCATATGTAACATAAGTTTAGAAGCGTCTTCACCAAAGGCAAAGAAATTTAATTAATGAATAAAAACACATTATTGGTAAAAATGAATAAAAACACATTATTGGTAAAAATGAATAAAAACACATTATACACATTATAAGCCCAATCCCTGGTGTTTGCAATGTTTTCCAGTGCCGTTCCTTGTCTCCTTGAGAGGTTGCATTTAAACTCAATTACAGTTAGCTGGATTGATGACGTTCGCCTGAGCGCGCAGTGAATGGTGAGGATGTCTCGAAACAAGGAGATGAGGAAGGGAATATAGGAAGTGAAGCTGCTTTTAAGCAGAGGCAAGTAAGTGATGGATCAGTAGGAGGTGACGGAAATATCGGTAAATTTTGGTGTATTTTCGGGAAAACTTGACCAATGGCGGGTCAGATTTCCATCGGCTTATTCTCACTAGGAGTCTAAGAAGGGGTGGACATAAACGCCGTACGTCGCGCTCTCTATCGTTTACTAGTAGTTTTTATGGTATTTTGGTCCGTACGTTCTGTTCAAAGTTCCGATTTTATTGGTTTTTTTTTCGTAGCACTTAGACGAGTAAGGTTCTTCCTCCCAGGTTTGCTACCCCTCACTGCATATCCACCTTGTGTATGGCGGTGCTGAGATGAGCACTTCACGACCCCAGCTGCTGAGCTACTACGGATAGAAGAGGATATGTTCTCGTCTCACATAAGAACCACCCTCACACGGGAATAGTAGGCAGCGGGCGCAGCTGCCGCCGCCTGTGACCTGTTCGAGGTGTATTACAATCTATTGGAGATCCTGAATCTATCAGATCTATCATAGCTTCAGAATATTCTTTACACTGATATTTTGTGGTCTGAAACTTTCTTAGTGATTAAATGTTTAATTACTGCTGTTTAATGTGATTAAGTACTGTAGCTGTTTAATTACTGTAAACCCCCAATTTTTTTGTTACGGTTTTCACCCGGTTTTATTGACCAATTATTATTGAGCTCCCCTGATATCATGAAAATTTTACATGTCTATAGTAAGTTCGGGTATTGTGGTATAAGCAGGTAATGTGGTACACTATCATTTCTCGGATATGAGATGTCGCATCGCAAGATCAAACATACAAAACTGTTTTTAGTGAAATTCGGCAACCATTGTTGGTGTTGACAAGTCCATGCTTTATCAGGTTATACCGGAATTTTCTGAAAGACGTTTTTGAGCACAATCAAAATTTTATTGTCTCCACATTCAAGTGAATCTCGAAAGCCAATTTTAAGTTGTTTTTTTAACTGTGAATCAGTGAACGATTTTTTAGACAACACATTTGATTTTTGAAAGGAACATTTTTGGACTGAGGCGAATTTGAATAAGAAATCATTTTTACTTCTTTTTACTTCTCTTCTGCAGGGAATCCACCGCGACAAACTTCGGTTGCCAGAGGAAAAACTCAAAAATAAACGAAAATTGTAAGTGCACTTGGAAAAAAAAATTTAATTCCTTATTTCAAATTCTTTTCGAGTTAATTTAAAGAAGACTTTTCTTTCGTTTGCAAATGGAATTTCTGATGACCACACATTTCTAACTACAAACTTCCTAATAGAATGAAAGAAAGTGTGAAGACATTGGAAAAATCGGGCTTGGAAAACAATATAAATCCACTGCATTAAATTCTTTATTGGTTATAAAAATTAAACAGAGAAATTTTATTATCAACACTGAGCTTACCTGGTCGAAGGCAGTTAATAATTCTGTAAACACTACAAGCTCGAAAGAAGAGGCAAATTCTTGTTTTATTTACTTTCGTAAAATTTTCTAAATACAATAAAGAAATGGAAAACAACACTTACAAATGTTCAAACAAACGATTGCGGTTATAAACCCATTATATCAATTTCATTATCGCTTGAATCATTTGTGAGAAACTCCTTCGGTACCATTCACCATAAATTATAGCACACTAACGGCCAATTTATTCACTAGGAGTTAAATCGCCTTAACTCCCTTAACTCACCTTTTACATGGAAAATAACACTAGCTAACTCCCTTAACTCACTAACTCGGCTTAACTCCTAGTGAATAAATTAGGGGTAAGAAGTATAAAATTTTCAACTGTTTCTTGGTGGTAAGGCGCAGACACCACTTGACGACGTCTCCTCGACAGCTAACAAATTCAACCGCCCAACTACCGAACGAGCAAAGACCGAACCGAAAATATTAGACATTAAGGGGTCGTAATTTTATCGACTCATCAGCGGGTGAGTTTCACCCTGTTGCTACAAGTAATGTAGAACAAACATTAAGCAATGTTATACTTGCTCTGTGGCTGGTAAATAATTTTTCAACTGATAAAAAGCTTCTAGCTTTACCAAACCTTGTGCACTCTTGAAAGTGTTTGGGTTCCACGTTCGTTGATCTATACTCCTTTTACTAGGAAAATATTTTGCAATCTAACCCCCTTGCGGAAGGGTAGATATGTCTTGAGCAGAGACTTAAAAGGTTTCGAGGCGGAGTGGCATTTTTGTATTAGAGAAAGTGTAAGACGTTTAAGTGTAAGACGCCATCTGATGGCAATGGATAAAGTAGAAGGGACGGCGCTCTTACCCTTCTTATGCTGAGTAAAGGTTGCACTTAATGTTTAGAATGCATGAAAATTACAATTCCATCGTAGTATTACTGTAGTGAGCAACTTTGAAACTTCGGAGACTTTCTTGGAACTAACTAAAATGTTTCCAGAATTTTCAGCAACTCGAAAAAATTTCTCAGAGATTAGAAGCCACCCTCGCTATGACCTCGTAACAACATCGCAATTCCCTCGATTTTGTTTTCCCGGAAGGTTAACCAAAGAATATCAAGCTTGCCCTTGAATTTTGAATTGATTTAAGTTTTGCCTCAAGGTTGCAGCGGTTCGCCTTATTCGTGTTGATGGAAATTAGGAAATCAACGTTTAAAATCTCTGAATGGAGTCTAGTGGGTTGATAAATGGAATGCAAATAAACTCGTTAACATAGCACTTTCATTCGATTTATTTACAAGTGGTTCAGATAAGTAGAAAAAGATTATGCTTGAAAACAAGGATGTGGAGAAGCAGAATGAATGTAAAAATTGTTGGGGAAGGGCGTTTTATCGATCTGTTAGTCTTTGAGTTAACGTAGCATACGATATTTTTTAAATTCTATCATTCTGTCTGTCTGTCTGTCAGAGTTAAATCTTGCAATCCAATTTTGACCCACTTCTAATCATCCGATTGACTTCAAATTTTGTACACATACGTAAGTCCGATGACAATACAATATTTTCACTACCTCGTCCTTGTAAGTACAAGGGAAGGTCCTGTAAGCATAACGTGATTATCCTTTTCCGAAAATTGTTGCGGTTTTTGATGTTAAAATGTCTGCAAGAACAACATAAAGTCCTGTTAGGATGACGTGACTATCCTTTTCTTCAAAAAAAAAAACTCATCTGGAGTTTTTGGGATCGCTAAATCCGATTCTGAAGTCAAATGGTCCGTAAGAATAACTATATATTTGAAGGATGTATATTCACCCTCATTCTGAATGGCGCGTCACTTCTTTCGACGTGACAATTGTCACGTCACGTCACGCCGAGTTTGCTATTCTCATAGTCGCGATAATCGACAATTTAAATCCATACCGTAATTTCTGTGTAACTGAATACTGAGCAATAGAAATGTCCAAATATGTATTTAATTTACGTTTTCTCTTCATCCAATGTATTTAACTGAGCGGGACGAGTTCTCTCACTTCGAATTTGGCGGTGACAGAAACGTCACATGTAGAGCATTCAATCCCGGGTACCCGAAACCCGGGTACCCGGGAATCCCGGCCATTTTCTGGAACCGAAAACCGGGTTTGAATTGGGTAAAATTACCCGGTTTTCGGTGCTGAAAGCAAGCAATTTCTTACATGCTAAAATATCAAAATACTGTTCGTTCGCTGCTGAATATGTACGAAATACATATTTGTAAGTACATATTTCTGTTAATAATAACTGTAAATTAAAAGATTAATGCAAAATTAAGCCATCCGATTACATTTTCTTTACAAAGTCTCTTTAAAACAACGACAATATAATAGATTTATATGCGCTCACAGAAAGTATTAAATTTCCTGTAAAGTTAAAATGGTTTTTTTATGTATAGGCAGGGAACAACTATTATATGTATAGAATGGAAAATAAGACCTTTCCTCATTAACTTCCACTAGAGTAAGCACTACACTATAGAAATTGATTTGTTGTCTTACACAGGGACTACATTAGGTTTTATTTCTGGTATACTAGCTGGTTCACCAAAAATAATAGCCTACTAGTTTTTTTTGCGTGGGCCAATTCTGGTATGACATTTCAGTATGATTTTGAATTTTGACATGTCGTTAAACCGCGAACAGAAAATTAAAATTGCCAAAATATTGGCTTTAAAATGTTTGGAGGAAGAAGAACTTTTGATAAATTTGAAAAAACGAAGACAATATTGGGTAAATCCCTTTTTAGCATTACGGGATAAATATGATATCGAAGCTAAATATGATATACGAACGAATTCCTTTCATTTTCTTTTTCACACTTTCCACAGTTAAACTCAATTCTTTGGCAATATTTTCCCATGCTCTTTTTTTCAAATCAATTCTTCGATAATTATTTGATTTTGAATTCCACAACCATTCTTTTTCGCGAAAAATATTTATCAATTTAATAATTTCGCTCCGTGAAAATTTCGTTTCCGCCATTTTAATCAATTGAAATGTCAAAATCTGGAGTGATATTCCATAACTTGCTTCAAGCGTTTGTATCGAGTTAGAAGAAAAAGTAGTATTCGCTAGCTCTGTTTTGCCCTGTCATTTATTTTGGTCGAAACAGAGACAGCGAATACTACTTTTTCTTCTAACTCGAAACAAACGCTTGTTTCGAGTTAGAAGAAAAAGTAAAGTTACGGAATTCCACTCCTGGTATACCAGCGCTGTCTACGAAAATGGTATACCAATGCGGTCTTACCAGAAAAACTGGTAAACCAGATTGGTCCACACAGGCTTTTTAGCGAGCAATTTTGCTGGTATACCAGAAAAAAAAGCTAATGTAGTCCCTGTGTTACTTCTCCTTTCTGCTGTCATACACTCGATGAAAAAAAATCAAATATGATGTTTTCTTATAATGCCACCCACAGTCAATCAAAATGTGAATTTTTTAACCGTAATTTTCCGGATGTACGCTTCCAACGCAAAAAATTTTGTTAGAGCTTTCCTTTCTATAATAGTAATTGTTCCGTGGTATAGGTTTAAATTTAATGTTGCAATTGCAATTTTTTACTGGTAATTTCTTATTTTTTCTTTACATTTTCAGCACCGGTTCCAGAACCGGGTACCCGGTTCTCGAAGATTCTAGCACCGAAACCCGGTTCCTTAAAATTGTCTCGGTGCTGAATGCTATAGTCACATGTCACGCCAACCTGCCGCTATTTGCCGATTGTCGCTCCACTCGCCAATAAGAATACCAAAATCCGCGTGACGTGACTTTTGTCGTGTAATTCGCCATTCAGAATGAGGGTGATTATTAGCAAGGATGTATATTCGAAGAATAAAAAATCTAAAGCGTGGCGAAAGACAGACGTCATCTTAGATTTTTTGTCACACTAATTAAAAAAAAATAAAATAAAATAAAAAATTCAAAAAAGCTTTTGTTTAAAAAAATTCACTAAAAAGGAAAAAAATTGAGCACTGTGTATTAGAAATAAAAGCGAGATAAACACATAAAAAATAAAATAAAATAAATATTTATCTCGCTTTTATTTGTGATACAGTGTCCAAAAAAATTTTTTTTTCCCTTTTTAGTGCATTTTTTTTAAAATCAAGAGCTTTTTTCAACATTTTTGATGATCATACTTTTTTGATGATTGATACGATGATTATACTCCATTCAGCCTAACCGTCGACTTTCGCTAGATACCTAAATTCCACTTTTTGTTGTTCTTTTCTTAAGAAATTGTCGTTGTCTAATGAAACATCTTGATTTCCATTCTAATGAAAGATTTTGATTTTCAAAATTAAATAATTTAATTTGAATTGCTGTGAAAATACTGGCATAGCTCGATTTATGCAAATGCTCGAAATATGCACAAGAAAAAGTATTCTTATTTATAAATAAAAGTTTTAGCTTCCATTAAATGCGTAAATATGCTTTTATAGCCTGTTTTTGATACCTTCAGGTGTTGCAATCTCGCGATTCGTGCAAGCTGCATAAAATTTAAATTGTGCGTAAATCGAGCTTTATCTGTAAATTTTGTGTGTGGATTCAACATTTGAATTCGTATCTCCAAGCACTTCAGATTCACTTATTATTTATTTTTTGATTCTGTAATTTATATTTTGTTGTTATTTATTATGGGCATGTTTTTTTAGTTCTTATATTTTTATTGTTTACTTGTGTTGCTGCTTTTATAATTTGTTATATCTAATAAATATTTTCCTAAATTATGATAAATATTAATTTTAATGCACCGCCGCGCCGCACGCCACTAGCATAGACTTATGAATATGTTCTTCAAGCAAGACATCAGATATTCCGATTCCGATCGTCTGAAAATTCTTCATCTTGATTTTTTGGTGTTCAGAAGAGAATAATCTAAAGTTGGGTTGGATTTCAAAATTTTAACCGACAGCACTGACGCTATAAGATTGTTTTAAAGTAAGAATTTCTCTAAGCTAGTATATACATATTTTTATATTTTTCTCTTCGTCTTCTTTTTGCATAGATTTTTATTCTATATTTTTCTTTGATTTTATTATTATCAATGATAAAATAACTACAGATAAATCACGGTTGATAAAATTTCCAAACAATGAAGAGTACCACCAGTGATATATAGGCCTGTCTCATTGCCTTCGTCGACACACGAAATGTTTAGTGTGTGTACAATGTGGGGGAGTTGCCACATCTCAATATTCAGAAGTTAAGCATTATTTAGATTTCAATATAGTAGAGTACGTGATAAATGATTTCCTGTCCCATTGCGTAAATAATTTTGACTTTTCGACAATTTTAATTTTTATACAACTCACACAACATTATAAAAGAATATTAAACCACACAATATGCGTGACATTATGTAAAAACATGAAAAAAAAATTAAAATAATTCAAATTTATTTTTAAAGAGTTGACGATTATAAAGGTCCTCTAATTAAAATCAAAAACAGGGTCAATCGCAAATGTGCTAACAATGCTAAAAAAATGCCAAAAGTAGAAATATCGTGTTTTTTAAGGCTACAGAATTTGATTCCGAAAAGAATTTTATGTTAATTGTGGCTCCTATACAACAGTGCTATAAAAAGTGCTTTTTTTTCGTCCTGACATTCGTTTGAGGCGAGTATTTAATAGGCAAAAACTAAAAATGTTATCTTTCCAGCGACAATGGAAGCCTAAAATATGTTCTTTCCGGAGTTTTAGTGGAATCTGTGGAACATTACCTAACTAAACATTTCAAAAACTCGTTTCGGGGCATTTCAGTGAATTATATTATAATAAAAATAGTGTTAAAAAATCTCACAATGCAGCCCCGTTCCGACGTTCTATGAAAATGTAAACATTACGCTGGCGTGTTTTCATGGTGTGTGTGTCATTTGACAGAATTCTTGTGCAGAGGTATCAATGGAATCTGCTGGGTGTTTTTGGTTTTTGGTATCAAGTGAAATTGCTTTTGATCGACCCTGCAGGAATCTTCGAAAACGATAGTTTTTTTTGTCTCATTCGTGAAATTCATTTAAATGTAAAGGAGTAAAAGGGATTACCATTTCGTCTGATTTCCGAAACTCTTCGTTTTCTATAGAGTTGCTCTTTTGCACGAGAAACTGGCTTCGTGATTTATCTATAGTCATTTTATCATTGTTATTATATAGCTTTTTTCTAATAGTCAGTGTATTGATCAAATTAATTAAATAAATAAATAGATAAATAAACACATTTATACAATTAAAAAAATACTGTTTTGCCTTGTTCGCACAAGCTTCGAACAAAGACATAAATTTAAAAAAAAAACTTTTACATTCCCATGTGATCTTTTTATCTAAATTAATTGTTTTCACGTACTCGTACATTTCACGATTTGACTATGAATACATATTCGATAGTGTAAGAAATAAAAGGTACCAATTTAGTATCGAAATCGCTTCATGATATCGCACCTTAGACCACAATTTCATTTTATGATTGTATTGATTGTCATAAAATCTCAATTTCTGATGTTTTACACAAGATTAATTCGTTTCGCCGGACAATACCCACAAACGAGTATACATAAATGTTCACGCTAGGCAACAAACCACTTACCATAGAACTTAACAAATTTCCCAAGCTACATGCTGACTTCGATGTAATTTCCGATATGTTTTGTGTTTACAAAAATTCCTAGTCCCAATGAGGGTCGACTTGGCAATATGGCTGACGAAAGGCCAATACCGCAATTCAATTGTTGTCGCCCTGAGCAAAACACGCAAACCCATAACACACATTTGACCCCCTTTCAACCATTCCACCCGATAAAAAGGTGTCACCGATGTTGCTATCCTTTGGTGAGGTTTCGCACGAATTCATTTTAACACCTTGGAATGTGGTGGATTTCTATTCAAAAAGCTTCGATCCATACACGCATCAAGCGATTTTGTTTATTCCACCCTCAATTTATATAGCATCTCACCCTCTGTGGTGTTCTCTTGGCCATCTCCTTTCCTCGCCGCGGGCGATACCATATGCCTAACCCAAAACGGTTTACGCCCTTACCCAAAATTTTACCACACAACTGAAACCTCGAATGCCCAACTCGATCAATTTACTCTTCTGTCTGGAATGGCGCGTTCGGATGGAAATAGGGTTCTAAATCAACAAGAGGTGGCGACAGTAAGTCAACAATAGGAACGGCATAAATTGGTTAGATTCAATTGGGTTGGCTGGATCGTACCCTATGTGCAAGGAAGGACCTCATACCCTGGCGTTCTAACAACATTTTAAAGAGCGATGTTTTACCAACGTTCCTAGAGTTATTGGCGATTTCGATAGAAAAAAATGATCGAGAAAGATACTTTGACTCATATCCCCAACAACAAAAACAACAAAAATCTATTTTTTTTTTGTCTTTAGGTTTTTTTTATTAAATTTGCCCTGGAGCACTTCTTTTCATAGCAACAAAACTGATTGAATAAAAGTGATTCCAGCCGAATAGCATCAAAAAACACTCTGGTTGAATTAAAAAAAGAATTGAATCTGATACGTATTAAAAAGACACCACTCTGCCATACCTTGAATGAAAGCGATAGATTTGACTTCTTTTTTTGCGGAAAACGTTTAGAGGCGAAAATCAAGGAAAATGGGAACAGCACCACCGAAAAGCGACAACAGCTGTCGACGTACTAAGATATCTAAGGAATTCTTTATATCGAATCTCATATATAGATATGCCAAGTACACAAAAAAAACGACTTTCACCCCGAAAAATCCTTGCTAACAATATATAGATTGAGTCGAACTGTTTTTCCGATTTTTTTCTTTCTTTGTTTGCGAGAGAAACACAAAAAATGATGGAAAAAGGTCATGGTTCACCCTTAAATGTGGCGTCGGGGTTGAATATGTGAAGCTTGGCAAGGTTAACAGTATGATGGTATGGTTGCGTTCATTTTTCCTCATTTTTTCTTTCGTTCCGCTCGATGGAGCCTTTTCAACAGTGCCAAACGTTCGATTTCAAAGAAGAACCAAATCTAGACCGTATCTACTCGTATGTTATTCCAGTATCTATATTTTACTTCCTTTCGCTTATAAAATGCTTCCCATAATTGTTGTTCACCCATGACTTAGACCGCAAAACCCACAGTCACCTACATCACACTCCCTGTTACTTCCGCTAAGGAGCTTCGCAAAACGTTTCCCGTTTTTGTTATTGTGGTGCTGGTTGTAGGTTCTTGCGGTCTCTGGTTACGTTATGGCTTGTCTAGATAAGAAATTTACATTTTTCCCTCATTAAACGTGAAGCATTTCTTGCTACCGCCTCTAACCATTTTGGATATATCCACTTCATGAGTATATCTATCACGCCCGACTGACTACCCTTATTGGATCCCCCAACCATATCGGCTAGCAGCGCAGCCCTTTAGAAAATTTATGACACGCATCAGAGGAATATTCGCTATGACCTTGACCAAAAGTTGTGATTTTCATCGATTTGTTCTCCTTGAGGTGAATTTCAAAGCAAATTTATAAACTAAATTGCTCGCAATATAGACCAGGTGATTTAGGGTTAATGTTTTGTGGTTAACTTTCACCAATAATAAGTACATTCTTTATCTATAGTGTTTGATTTACCTGTATGACTTGCTTCCTTCATTAGATCATCAATCAGCTCATCCCGAACATTAATTCCTAAATTTTTTAACATAAATTGCAGTTCATTCGCTGTTACACGTCCATCACGGTTTCTGTCCAGTAAATCGAATGCCGTTCGGAGATCTGTAACGAGATGAAATTGAAAATCCTTTAGAGTGAATTCATTCAGGTGCATTTGCATTTTACGATAAAAGTTTTCAGGTAAGTACCTAGTGAATCACTTTGCACTTATAAAGAATTTAAATTTTCTGAAATTGATGGAAAGTTTAGAAATGCATTTTATCTGCTGGATGCGAAGAAGATTGCTTGTATACAGGGGTGTACCTATAGATTTATCATGGGGTGGTTTTGGGTCAGAGTCACATCTGCTAACAAGGGAAGGCCACGAACCACACCATGCTGATTTTGCTAATATTTGGATATGTTATAGTAGACCAAAAACCGAGCGACACGTATTTTTCTATCGGCTGAAAACAATTTAAAGGGAGGAAACCCTCCTTGAAAATCGGACAAAAAATCTATGCTTGGCTATAATGATAGGGTAGAGAAACCTATATTCAACCATGGTTTTTTAGACCCTCTCCCCCAAAGGTACCCTATATTTGTAGCGCTTGGAAATTGATTGCATATTTTGAAAGTCCCATTAAAACTAAAAGCTGATTTACAATGCAGCAGCAACGCCGACAGCAACAGCAACGTCACGGAGAAAGTGTTTTGATTGGTCGAGAATCGACTCTTTGACGTCAGATTTTCAGAGAGATATTTTGCTGCCGATTCATTTCTAATCCTAAATTTGAGCAGCAACGCTAAACAGCAACGTTGATAGCTGGTTTTTGTTGGTTATGTATACATGTGATTGATATTTTAGGAACGAATTTGGTGGCGAATTTTGTGTTTAAAATGAAGTTTAAGATTGTTAATTAATAAAAATTTAATTTAGGTAATCATGAAAGAAAGATTAATCCCCAAAAAACTTCTAACAATTCGGAAACGTCAATTTTTGCTTTTGCTGTTGCTGCTTCATTGTAATTCATCCGACAGCATTTCTCTTTTTGCCGTCGCTCTTTACGTCGACGTTGCTGTTGCTGTTGGCGTTGCTGCTGCATTGTAAATCAGCCTTAAAGGTTACTTTTTTGGCGTTTGACCGGAAAAGTCAAATAATAGAGTAAACACCCATTTTCCATGCTTTATCAAACAATTTAAAAAAAAACATAACAAAAGCTATAATTGCCAATCTGGCAATTATTGAAAACCCGTATGGCGATATTCGTATCAAAATTCGAACAGTTGTACCAAAATTCCACTTTGAAGTCTAACTTTCCAATAAGATTTTTTAAAATTTATTCCAATCGGATTTTGATGTATGGGAGTTTTATGTAGAATCATATTCTAAATAACTTTTGTTCTTGCACTTTTTTGATAAGATGCACCGTTTTTGATCTTAGTGGGGAAATCATTGTTTGAGGCAAGAGTTATAAAATATCAAAACTCCGATGAAGATCTCTTTAGCGATTCCAGAGATAGCAGGAGAGGGGGTAAGAAAAGAGCGGATTTTTTTTTAACATATATAGATAGTTTTTATTATATTCAACGCTGACAAGTGTTCCTGTACCAATTTAATCTATGGACACGGGGACGATATAAAAACACAAACAAATATCGAATAAAAATGGCGAAATTTGACGTTCATTTCTGTTTGGAATTTCAGGGTATAGAAGTGAATTAATCGAAGCTTTCGCGATATATTGTGGTCTCTAAACAAAACTATAACAAAAGCTTCTCAATTTCAATTTTCAGTGAATTAATCTTTCGCGTTAATTACATCAGGCAGTTCGAAGCAGTGCGCTGCTAAAATGCTTTGGTTCTGTCTCTGAACATTTGGCCGCCACGCATTAGCAGGGGATGCACGCATTCAAAGATGCATGCTGCGTTGGTTATGTTTTGACCTTTAATCTTACAGTTGCATCGAATTTTCCGATTTTTCGGTACGACCGACGTTTTTAAGGAACTTAAAAAAATTTGTTCGTTGGTTCTACTGAGAAAGGGGTGGATCTTAAACATTTTAAGTAGAAATCCTTTGAAAAAATACGCTAAGTTGAATATGGTTTTAACTTATTATATTTCAAAATCGGTTCCGTTTTAAACTATTGCAACTTTTTCCATCGCTAAAGTCCATTTGACAGGTCCCCTACATGAGATGGGACGATTCCGGAGACCTCACAATGCCGAGATCTATGAGCAATATAAACATCAAGCTCATACGATTCAGCGGACTTCATTGGATTGATCAGAACCAAGATCAGAAACGTTATCGTTAGTTTTAAAATATTATGAGCAACTTGATTCCAACAAGTTGTCTTTCTTATAAAATAAAACTTTACAGTTTCTTGGTACATTAATTTAAAATAAAAATTTGCAAGTCCCCATAAAAATTCTTATTTTAATTTTTATATGTTGGCTAATTTGGTTACCGTCAGTACTTTTCGTGTTTATTGTGTTTTTGTTGTAGATTTCAAACGAAAACGGCCCATTCCATTATGTTAACACATTTATTATTCCGATGTTATTCATGATTTAGTGCTTTCGCATAAGAATCTTGAAAACTATCACTTCTCTTTTGTGGAAATCACTCCTCGCAGACCATAAAAAAAATACTTGACCTTGGAATTTGTGTATAAAAGCGTATTGCGCTTTCAACCATAGGCCGCAATTTTCACGCCATCCTCCGCGTTTCTTGTTTTTCTACAAGCAGTCGTTTTACTACGTCGCAAAATATTTCCAACAGTATTAAATATCCAGTAGACAATCTGGCGACTCCCAAAAGAAAATATCACTGGTAAATACAGCTAAGGAAACAATCTCACCGCTTTGACTAAATGGTGTGGGGGAGGATTTTTATGTGTCTAGAAATGTAAATACTTGGATTTTATTTTCTCAATCTGCTTCGTATTTCAAATACTCCAACAATTACACATTTGACAACATAAAAATGGCAAAACTTCTCATCATAAACAAAAATGACCTTGAAATATAATCTATTTCATATGTTTGAAAACCGTAAAATAAAAATCCAGTAAATAGCATCCCAGAATTAATACACTGAGAGAAATACCCCATTGCGATATTTACAATGATGCATTGTAAATCTTCGCATTGTAAAAACTTTCCCCAAATTGGAAAAGCACGCAATTTTCAATATAAACTTATTGATCTTACATATACATTAATATGAAAACAGGGAAAACTATGTTTTCATGGTAAATTTTACATTGTTTGTTGATGAATTGATATGTACTATTGAAAACCCCAGAGTAAAATACAAAATAATATAAATCATATATCATTTTACATTGAAGATTTGTAAATTTTACAATTTTCCATATCATTTAATACATGTGAGTTAATAAAATCCGAAATTACATTTTTCGACTTTACATTTTTCGACTTACATGCGAAATTACATTTTTCGACTATAAAATCATGCATTTCAACTTATACTTTTATATTTTTGTGATGTTAATTTTGTATTTTCAAATGTAAAAAGAAAAAAAAGTTGATGTCTTCAGCCGCCATATTTCCCATTGACATTTGATGGAAACGATTTCGTTTCGAGAATTAAATTTCTTATTTCAGGCGAATGACTGAAGGATATTGCATAAAAAGTGGATAGCAGACATTTTTGAAACAGCATAATTTTATTGGCATCAAAATTTCATTGCAAAAGAAAAAATAAATTTGACCTGTAAAATAAAATTAAAGAAATTTTTCGTTAAAAACTAAATAATTTGATGGCCCATTAAAATTTGCTTAAATTTCAGATCCAATATTGCCGAAAATTTTTAATTGCAACTAAAATCACGACATGCAATCGGAGGAAAAGTCCATTATAAAATAATACTCCACAAAAAGTTTCGATTAATTTATCGCCATTAGATTTTTCTTGTTCGCTTTCTGTTTACGTTTTAATTTGTTCATCTCTGTTCACTCACCAAGCTAAGTAACCATTCGAGGGAGAAAGAAAACGCCGCATATTTGCTGCTTAAAATGCACAATATGGGTATCAATTCATATGGCAAAATGTTGAATTTACAATGCGGCCGTGTTTCACATTGCTCAATGTAAATCTTACAATTTTGCGCAATGGCGCCCTTTTATAGTTGAAACATACGAATTCATATGCGTTTTCTATGACTTTTTCGCTCAGTGTAGAAAATTCTATCAACATAAAACTGAAAGGTTCTTTAATCTTGTGGAAACTCCTTAATTTCTAGCATATTTCAACAATTTATCTTTTTAGAATTTGTTTAGCATTAGATGTCAAATTTTTGCGTTTCGAAAAGAAAGAGTCAAAGAAATTCCTTATTGAGTTACATCTAACACAAGGTACAAGGGGCGATCGATAAGTACTACCACATTTGGAATACTCAGGATATGAATTCGTGAGGACATGGTGTTACAACTAATATTTTAATATGTTGTTCGAGTTTTATTAAACGGGAAAAAGTGGCGATTTTAACACATCTATGCCGTCCCTAGTTTCTTCCTTTAAATTATTACTCCCGCAGGTGGTAGTTGTGAAATTTTCAAAATTACTGATTGGAAACTTACAAAACGGAGCTTCTCCGGCCCTAACTATGAACATCATCTGCTACTTTATCTAATTTTCCCAAAATGTATTTCTGTTTTATTAAGACCCTCTGGTTTTACTCTCTGATTGAATTCTATCCCGTAATAATTGCCAATTTCTTTTGGAGATGCCATAATTCAAATATTATCTTCACTAAAAATAGTGCTCGCCTTAATGTTGTTACACAATCCTGGAGCTGTGCTTTAGTATTTAAGGATATTCTATGAAGTTTTAAAAACTATTTTTGTCACCAGGAATCCATTTTGCTTTCGAATTTTCAAAAATTCCCTATTCAGCTGCAAAACGTCAATTTTTTGGGCTCTGAAAAATGAATGGGACCTCCAATTGTTACAAAATCTGTTTCAAATGTTCTTCAGGATATTTTCTGAGCGAGTCGTGACTTCGGAGACATCGAAACTGCTCCTACACTACTCTTGGGCCGAAACTAAGGATTCAACTAGAACAGAGTTGCATGCCTTTTGCTCAATTAGCTCCTCGCATGCGTAAAATTTTTATTTTTAGCGACAGCGCATTTAACGCAATTATGAACAATATTGTCACATTTTAAGTTGTATCTCGTAAAAACTTGTGCAAGCAGTGATGCTATATCGAGGGGAATTCCCCTTTTTGCGGGGAATTTGACTATAAAAATTGTTAATAGGGGAAAAGGGGAAAACGCTTCAAAACGAGGGGAAACGATTTACAACGAGGGGAAAATCTTCGCCTTTCAACTAAATCCGAAATACTTTTAAAAAATTACGGAAAAGTAAAAATACAAATAAATAAAAACAATTACAATCCAATTCCAAGCTTAGGCAATGGTTAAGAGTAAAGGAAATGCTCTTATTTATGCATTTGCCACTTTATAATGATCTTAATGCAATTGTAAAGTACACACCAATCTTTTAAACAAAAGCACTTTAAAATGGCTTTGAAATGTACGTTTAACCGATTTTTCAGTGTACTTTTTAACCGCTTTGAAAAAATTACATTAAAAAGTACCATTTCTCATCTTATTCAAAGTAATGACTTTAAACTACTTTAAAAGACTTTGATGGAAAGTAGTTTCCATGAAAGTTCATTGACGCATATTTTTTGTTCGTTTTTCGGATTTCTTAAATATATTTTCAATAGAAATTTTTTCAATTGTAAATCAGCAGAAGTGCTTTGTTTAAATTATGTAAAAATCAATTAAATCGATAATTTCTTGGTCATCTTTAAAATTTGGCTTAATGTTCTAATTTCGACCAATATTCACCAGAAGAATGCATGGACCAGTAATAAAGTGCCCGGAATACAAAAATCGAGTTCCAGTCGCGACTTGATTTCGTTTTTTTTCCATTTTTTGATATTTTTATATTTTTTAAATTCAAAATATGGAAATAATTTTTACCGAATTTAGGGAGGACAGGGTCATTTTAAGCTCGAAAGCAAAGAAACTACCTTAATTTATAAATTTGTGACTTGCTTTGATTATTATCTAATTGTGAATCCCGGCTTCTTTTCATATCCTATTTGACGTTTGGTTGGAGACCCGTGACGTTGTTATCGGGAATACAATTAACGAGTATTTTGTTGAAGCTTTACAAAATATAAAATTGTTTCCTAATTTGTGACTTTAACATGAGTCCCGATGACAATAATTTTGGTTTTTATAAATGAATTCTTTATTTAAAATTCGTTGTTTTTATAGGGGAAAAACGAGGGGAATTTCGTCATTGAAAAAGGGGAAAAAGGGGGATTTCGTCATTTGGAAAGGGGAATTTCACTAAAGGTACATAGCATCACTGTGTGCAAGTATCAAACAACGGACGAAAAATAAGCGAATCCTATGAGTCAGACGCTTCATTCGTTCAGTAGCATTTGTGCTGGTAATGCGAGTGGTAGTGTGTCGCTTTTTTCCTCTGGTACACTGAGGCACAAAAATTCACGTCATGAACCAAGTCTCTTTCATTTTTTATTTTCAATCATGAAGCGCTGAAACCCCGATTCAGATATATTTTCAATCATGAAACCCCGATTCAGAAAAACAATTTTTAGGTATTGTAGATAATAATGGAAATTTGAAATATTTAGAATATGATTACACTTGCAGAAAATTAATTAATTTTGAGCGCAATTAAGCCTAAACCCCAATTACGCGTTCGTGCGTGCGGCATGATTTTGTTCTGGCATCTAGTAGTTGTCACCGCGTCTAAAAGTAGAAACTGAGCCTACTCTACGCGGCACGGACGCGGCAACGCGTCTGAGCAACGCGCAATTATACATTTACTCATATAAATGCGTAGTTTTTACCTTCACCGCGTGGGTGCCGCACGCACGAACGCGTAATTGGGGTTTAGGCTTTATAATTGTCGTCAGAAAAATGACAGAAAAATGACATCACGCTGTAATAACAGTTTGAATGTGTCCGTGCTTACTATTCACTTACAGGGACAATGTGTGATTGTAGTAGAAATCGCCATAAAAAAACAGGGGAAATTATTCTTGCAGTTGCCGACAAATTTTTGCAGTTGATTCTTATCTCCCTTTCTCGCCAACGTATCTTCACATAAATGTGTCTCTATTTTTTTGCAGTTGCCGAAGTCATGCACTCTCGAAAAAATCCGGGGACAAATTAACTCCGCCTGAAAACATAGCTAAAAGTTTAACACCGTAGCGCGGAGTTATTTTTACATTTGTATTTTACGGAGCTAAATATTCAATTTAACACCGTTTTGACCTAAATTTTAAATGAACTCCGAAAAGGAGTCAAAAATTCACTACAACTTCTTTTAGGAGTCATTTAATTGTAAAGGGTGTTCACGTTTAGAAGAGGCTTGTCAATTGGCTTCAACAGCCTATTGGGAAGGCAAATGGTTTACAATTCGAGAGGTCCCGTGTTCGAGTCCCGGCAGGGACATGCAAGAAAAGTTTTTAACAAGTCAATATTAACTTTGGAAACACGAAAAAAAAATCAAAACATATCAAATGCTTGCAAAAAAAGAGAATTTGCGAGGTTTTTTTTGCCATCTAATAAGTTGGTTTAACACCGAAAAATTGTTAAAAATTAACACCCATAAGGAATTGTTGTGAACTCCTAGCCCGGTGCTCGATTTTCTCCAATAGGTGATGGACTCCCTCAAACTCCCTTTCGGTGCGTAATCGACTCCATTTTTTCGAGAGTGTAAGGAATCAAAAACGCGCAATGCGAGGAGGCCTCAAAGATTTTTTAGGACCGCTGTTTTTTTAGGGGTCCTTAAACTAAAAAATGTTTTCATAAAAAAATTAAACCATGGTTTAAATTTTTGGGGGAGTTTACAAAAAACTTAGTGCGAACTCAGCTTTGTAACTTAGGCGATTTTAGAATATTTTTCTTCGGTCATCTTTCGCTCGTCGTTTCGACTTCTAAATGTGTCACAAAACAAAAAGCTCATTTTGGTTAATAAAATTATGTAGCAATTGTAAATACAATATTTAAGAAAGTTTAGAATACGAATCGAGAGGATTAAAAAAATGTTTCCATGTCTAATTGACATATAAGCAAGTAAAAACCTGTGAAAGTTATTTACCAGTTTATATCTATTTATAGTCAAAATCAACAGACCAGAGTTTCAAAAACGTCTTTAAGCTTTTGAGTGCCGAATTTTCGAGGACCCCATAAATTGATCTAATCCTAATGTAAGCTACCACATTCAAATGAAATAGAAATAGCTTCGGGCGAGGTGTTCCTTTGAGTTGGAATCGCAATTATAATGTCTGGTACTCATACATCGATTTTAGGATTTCCTTGGGATCTCGTTGATAGTTAAGAATTGAAAATTGAAATTCGAGTATGATGGTTATGTTGATTAAATCTCCGTAGGAAAAAGAAGCCATATAATTTGTAAACAGGCGTAGGAAATGGAGTCTAAAAAATTGTTTTTGGTTGGTGGGTTGATTAGGGAATCATTTCGATTAAAGATTACTGGCCTCTAGATTATCCTTTTATGCCTTGCCGGAATTTAAAAAAAAAAATCTTATTTGAATTTGGTTTCAATCATGCGGCATGTTTGTCTATATGTCGCGTATGCCTAGATTCCTGATGCGGATGAAGGCTTTTCCATCATTTGCTTATATGCACGTGACTACAGAATGGTGTTTTCATGTCAAAATAAAAACAAATACGAGATTTTGTTGGAAATATAGGCATATTGAGACGTGACATCAAATGCAAGCAGACGTATTTGTGTGATTTCTTTTTAAATCGACGGGTTTCAATTTGATCCAGACCATCGAAATATCATGAGTTCCTGATATATTTTATAAAATCTTCAATGCGGTGCCATAATTCTACCCGCTTAAAAATATATAGCGAGTATGCCATGTACTCGTACATATGATAAATATGTCCTTTTAGGATGAAATTCACTGAATTTGATTGGGGTGAGGAAGACACGGTACTTGTTTCGATGGTAAACTTAACATCAATGAGGCCTTTGGGGTTCTCTCATTGACATAAAGGGGATGAAAATCATATTGGGAAAATATCAAGAAAATGGAAGGAACATGTAAACGACTTGAATATGATGGGACCAATTTCAAATGGAGAATACCAGTAAATGGAGAATGATATTAGCTATGGAGAAGTACTCGTATATTAGCTAATGGAGAATTATATTAGTGGGGGTTCCTTTTATGGATAAAAAATTAGCACTGATATAAACTTTCAAGGTCAATATACATTGCAAAGTTATTGCCACTCATTTTTTCTGTTCATTCCATCGAGCGTCTACTGCATGTTGTAGCTAAATTACCTCTCGCTTTTACATACCGCCTTGTTACACGACGTTTTCAAGACAAAGCGAATGGTGTTGTAAATCTGCCACTGCTATTGGAATATGATAAACGACTCGGTTCTGTGCATTCCAATAGTAGAACCAATACAATTAGTATATTTATGGTTACATCATATAGGATATAAAATTTCATATATACTACTATTTTTTTGAATCTACTACTATTTTGGGTCACCAACTACTACTATTTCGAGAACCTTAATGTTCAGCACTGGTTTCGATTATGGAGATTTTACATTGGACTTACACCGCGTCTTGATTAACAATTTTTCATCCGAAGAAATATCTCACCGCAATGAGATTTTTTTGACAGCTGGGCCGAAAATCTCTTGAAATTTAGTACTCAAAATGCCGATGAAAAGAAAACACATAGTCGCCGCTCTCGCAATTAATGCAATACGTGAAATTGAAAAGGCTGAAACAGAAGAACAGACGAAAAGAAAAACCCCTTAATGTTATATATTCTCTTCCAAAGCTTTTTGTATCGTATTTTGTAAAAATTAGTTATTTTTGCAATTACTTGTCGGGAGAAATTGGATTCCGCCATCTTGAATTGTGAAATTCCAAGAAATTTTGCTATTGCAAGATTTCAAGAAATTTCTCTCTGGGATTTTTCCCCTCCGTAAACTCGAGCTCTGATTGGTCAATCAAAAATCTCTGCGATGAAAAATCCCAGGTCAAGACGCGGTGTTATGGCGAACGCATTCGCACTCACTAGCGATAGACGAGACCCTGGCGGTGCAAGGACTATGACAACAAGCAGGCAATAAACTTCGAGTCTCTTGTGCGCCCGTCATTCATCTTAGAGTAGAAATAGACGATGCGATGGTCGTACCGACTTGTGTTGGACTGATATCAGGCCGACGGTCGTATACAACACGACGATTTACTTGCGATTTTGATTGAACTTTTCTAATCAGTTGACTTTCAACATTGCATAAGGTACGTATGTATATTTGCGACACTTTTCCGCACAAAATCTTTATTTGCTTGCTGATAAATTTCATTACACATTTCGGCAAGAACCTGCAGAGCTTCTTCCCTAATAGTTTTATTATAATATTCTTTACAAAAAATATCCTACATTTTTCAATAAATTTTATCCAAAAATCCTTTTGTCTAATCGACACCATTTTTTACTACCCAATATCTCTCGAAGCACACAGCACAACAGTTGTAAAATAATAATATCGTACCGATGGTCGCATGGCAGACCTCAAACGATACAATCTGCCGCATGCGACCGCAGGTTTTGGCTCAGCGACGTACGACCGTACGAAATCGGGCCCAACTGTCATATACAATTATCGCTTGCGACAGCAAATCAGCCCGATAATTGTACCGACCATCGCATCGTCTATTTCACCTCTTAGAGAGAAAAAATGTTGAACCTCCGTAGAATAATTACTCTGTGCACAATGTGTTAATATTGTTTGGTTACGGCCGGTGCAACATTGTGGAGGAAATCGTAAAAAAACTTCTTCAGTTGTATAGGGGAGGGGTGAAGGAATGGTTAAAATGAATTATGATTTAAGACAGAGTTATATAAAATTATATTGTAAACACTATAGGCCTTATTCATAAATATTTTTTAAACATTCTTTAAGTTAAACTGAGTGTTAAGCTATTCATAGAAAATTTAAAAGTTTATTGAAGCGCTAAACTGCATAAAAATTGGCTTTGCCGAAATTGCCAAAATTAAAAATATATATAGAAATCAGACATATCAGTAATTTTGATACCGAGTTTCCCCTGAGCCCGAAACAACTTGACCAGCACGGTATTAACACAATGCCACAGTAGCACTGGGCCTATAGGTAGGTTAAAAGAAAGAACTTCAGGACTGATAAAGGCAAAAACAAAGCAAACCAAATGCTAATTAACGATTCGTATTTTCAAACTAAACAAAAAATATACTATCAATTCGACGATCCTATTTTCAAGAAATTACTTAACCCTTTGTTGCATAGTGTTGTTGTACAACAAAAAAAATAAAATTAAGTATTAGTTTTCAGCGTAATCTAATGAATTTTATCTTTTTTGACCGCCATATTGGATCCGCCATTTTTAATTTTGAAATTTTGACTTCAGATTCGTAATTAGCGACCCCAGAAACCCCCGCGTACTAGTTTTCAGCGTAATCTAATGAATTTTATTTTTTTTTACCGCCATATTGGATCCGCCATTTTGAATTTTTGACTTCAGATTCGTAATCAGCGACCCCAAAAACCCTCGGATACCAAAAACCGTGAAAATTAATTCCATAGAAAAATGTATGCATGAAAGGGTTAAAAGAGGACTCCTTACGAGTCGCATCAATTTATTGCGTCCTTGGCAGACAGCAATTTTTTTTTTCTTTTACCTTAGGTTTACGGGAAAACTGGCAGAAAGGATTATTGAGATTTTGAAGGGTCGCAAGAAACGTCGTAACATTGAAATAACACTGAATGGGTTGGCTGGTAGTTATTTAGTGACTTCTGTACGAATCTAAAGCATTTTTATACCCGTATGGTGAAACCAAAGGGTATATTAACTTTGCCTTACCGTTTGTAACGCTAAGATCCCGTCATCGCACAAAAAAATGAATTACACCAGTGTGTTTAGAATGATAAAAATGTTTAATTTTTGCATGTCCGTCCGTCTGTCCGTCTGTCCGTCCGTCTGTCCGTCTGTCCGTCCGTCTGTCTGTCTGTGGCGCGGATTGCGGGCGCACGGATTGAGCTAGAGACTTGAAAGTTTGCACAGATCCGTTTTTCGTAAAATGCGAGGCTAAGTTCGTTAATGGGCAAAAATGGACCATTAGGGGGGGTACCCCCCATACGAACGAAATCGTTTTTTGTGAATATCTCAAAAACGGTGCATCTTATCAAAAAAGTCCAAGAACAAAAGTTATTTAGGATATGATTCTACATAAAACTCCCATACATCAAAATCCGATTGGAATAAATTTAAAAAAATCTTATTGGAAAGTTTGACTTCAAAGTGGAATTTTGGTATAACTGTTCGAATTTTGATACGAATATCACCATACGGGTCTCCAATGATTGCCAGATTGGCAATTATAGCTTTTGTTATGTTTTTGACTGAATCTTTCCAAAACAAAAAAGAAAAATATTTTTCACATAAAAGGATCTGCTTTCTAACCGCAACAAAGTTTCTTTGCGTACGGATTATTATGTTAAAAGAAATTGAGCGCTCAACAGAATTCTGCTGAAAATAGGGCCAACGACAAACCATTTGTAAATTTGCGGCATTTAAGGGAGGCAGCGTTAGTAGACAGAAGTAAGGAATACATATAAACACAAAAATTATTCTCTTCGAAAATTACATGAGTTGGGTCACCTGTAACAAAGGATTAGGCTCTTAATTGTGGATCCTTTTCAATCAATATCAATTCTTTGGAACGACGGACCATTTGCGAAGAGTGAAATAAACAAAGAACGAATTCACCATCTGGTACTCACTTTCAGTCGAAAGATTTAGTCATACCAGACCAAAATAAAGTTCATTAGAGAATTACAGGAGCTATGATCATGTATGTCTATCTACAGCGGGATACCAAGGGATTTTAGGAAATCCCTCTGTCTTTACCTCATTGACCCAGGTGTTTCGTTCATATGCTCAACACTTGCCCACAGTAATTGATGTATTAACTCGACTTTATCAATTGGAGAAGAACATTGGCGAGAATTAAATTGTTTTGAATAAATATGAGAGATTTAGTTTTAACTCGAAGTTGCTTGCCTTAGCATATGAGAGATTTAGTTTTAGTGCGACGACAACGGATACCATGCGCGGTATTACACATGGCAACTTTCGGGCTTACTCAAGCCGATTTTCGGGAGAAACGACTGCGGAGGGAAAAGTTGCCACTCGAAATCATGGCTTATCGACAACTTTCTGCATACATGCAAAGCGTGTGAACCGGTTTGAGAAAAGTAGTAGGGAGAAAGCATTTTCTTGCTGACCGTCAGCAGGTAAAGATCATGGGAAGTATCTGAAGCAGCAGCAATTTCAATGGTTTTTCCCATGCTAACTGTCTGGCAACTGAAGCACGACTCATGTTGAGTCCACACACACATATGTAAACTTGTGTAGGATATGCAAACAGTATTGGCTTATTTAAGCCACAAATGTAAGCACATTGGCTTATTAAGCATAAAAGTTGCCAGCTTACTTAAGCCAAATGTAATCTGGCGCCATCAGGCCAACCTTAGAAGAGGCAGGTTAGGAATAAAGACGGGAGCGGATTATAACTCTACAGGGCCCCCCAGAACGAATTCTAATGTGAGGGCCCTTAGAATGTTGAATTCAGATTTTGGGGATAACGTCAAGGCTCATGAAAGACACTGGCCAGAATTTAACAAAATTTATTTTTTTAAATTACACTTTGCAACAGCCAAAATGAGCCGGGGCCCTATCTCCGAATACGATACGACAAGTTCGATTCGTAAATTTAATGTTGTTGTTGGTACAAACAACTAGCAACAACATTAATGTTATGATTTCGGTCAAAAATTCCATGACTGCCAGCATGCTGGCCAATATCAAAATCATTTTCATATTTTTCAAGGGAGCTTTGTGAATGACAGCATTCTTGAACGTGTATGGCGAAGCTGTCAATCAATTCGTCATTTCAGCGTAAGTTTTAGTAGTGGAAAGATGTCGCATATAAAAGACAAAGTTTTTTGGGAATCCTTTTTCGAGTTATACAGACAAAGAAGTGAGTTTTGGATCACGAAAAGCTAAAAATTTAAGAACAAAAATTTTTTAACCCGTTCGGTACATGTTTTTTTCTATGGGGGTTAAAGATTCTCTCTATACAAATTAATGATGTTTAAGCTATTAGTATTCATTTAAAACAAAAAAAAAATTAAAATTTTTAATTTTTTACAAATACGTCCACTGTAGTCCAGCTTTTTACTCAAAAAATCAAAATTGGGTCACAAATGCACTTAAAGGTGCACTGAATGAGAATAGAGTGTTGAAATAAATAAATAATAAGACAATTCAAATTTTTTAGCAACTTTTAACTGTGTTGCCATATGGCATTAAAATACCGAATGGGTTAAATTCATATTTGTGCTGTGTGCTGTCGGTTTGGCTGTTTCGAATTGACTGATGCTTGCGTGCGTGATTGAGCGTCTAGTGCAAATAAGCTTTTTGCTGTGACAGCATGATTGACTGCAAGATTGAACGTCTAGGGGCTGCTTTTCTGGGAACTCAGTAAAACTTTCACTGTTATGTCCAAGTAAATAAAATTTACTGTTCCTCACAGTAAATATTGGATTATATCCCAATTAATTGCATATTGGAAAACTGAAACGAACTGGAATGACAGTAATTTTTACTGTGAATCCGAGTAAAATTTACTGGGATTGCAGTAACATTTTAAAAGCCTTTCATATGCTTTTGGAAGCTTTAAAAAGCATTTGAATGGTTTTGGTAACATTTTTTTTTATCAAATATTTTTCTTGTTATTAATATTTTTATTTTACGTACTTTAAGATGTTATGTTGAAAAATCTCTTACCATTGTCGAGGTTCGAACCCGATCTACAAACTCAGATTTGTGTCAAACAAAAGACGTATAATCCATTAAGCTAGAACCAGAATCGTACGTCGATGCGTCCGCCATGCGTCCGTTCGGTTGACAGTTCGATGCGGTGACAGTTGGGTACGGCAACGAATCTGGAGTTAATTCATTGTTTTGCACTTCTTCTATTAGTTTATCGTCGAAACAATTACTTTCAATTTGTTCCATACTTAAATTGCTGAAATCGTAAACAAACTTTTTTTGCGAAATGACATTTCCGTGCGTTGCCGCATGTAAAAGTAGAAAGTCAACCTACTCTATGCGGTTGCCGCATCGGAAAACGTATTATTAGGGGAGTACTCATAGCAGCCCTTTGATTTTACTCGAACTGTCAACGTGACGGACGCATGACAGACGCATCGACGTACGATTCAGGCTCTACCTTGAAGAGGCCATAAATGGCACAATATAATATTGTATTTGGTCTAGAGTGCCTAAAAAGAAGTGTTTCTAACAAACCAGTTGCACGAAAATTGGTTTAAAATTATTTTTCCGCACAAAAAAAATGATCGGTTTTTTGAACGATTTTTGGCTTTAAATAAAAAAAAACATAACAAAAGCTATAATTGCCAATTTGGCAATCATTGGAGACCCGTATGGTGATATTCGTATCAAAATTCGAACAGTTGTACCAAAATTCCACTTTGAAGTCAAACTTTCCAATAAGATTTTTTAAAATTTATTCCAATCGGATTTTGATGTATGGGAGTTTTATGTAGAATCATATCCTAAATAACTTTTGTTCTTGGACTTTTTTGATAAGATGCACCGTTTTTGAGATATTCACAAAAACCGTTTTCGTTCGTATGGGGGGTACCACCCCTAATGGTCCATTTTTGCCTATTAACGAACTTAGCCTCGCATTTTACGAAAAACGGATCTGCGCAAAATTTCAAGACTCTAGCCCAATCCGTGCGCCCGCAATCCGCGCCACAGACAGACAGACGGACAGACAGACGGACAGACAGACAGACGGACAGACAGACGGACAGACGGACGGACATGCAGAAATTAATTATTTTTATCATTCTAAACACACTGGTGTGATTCATTTTTATGTGTGATGACGGGATTTTGGCGTTACAAACGGTAAGGCAAAGTTAATATACCTTTTGGTTTTACCATACGGGTATAACAACGGGTATAACCGTGCAAAAAAACGCCGAAAAAAACCGGTTAACCGAAGCAAAAATACTGGGTAACCATTTTATTTGACATCCCTAATATGATGTCCTTTGGTTAGTTAGTGTACCTTTTTTTCTTTCGTAATTTCCGATAGTTGACAAAAATTTTAGAAAATTCCATGTTATTTAATTATTATTTTTTCTTTTGAGAGCTCACTTTGCGACAAACAGCATATTTTCATTGTTTTAGGTCAACGTTTTGAATACAGGGAAAATTACAATAATTCGACGTAATTTTTATTGATTGAATAGAAGTGGGTACATTTATTGTCACATAATATATCTTTTTCATTTTATTTCTTTAGGGAAAATTTTTACTCTGTTGTTTTTTTTTAAATTTTTAATATAAGACGAATGATGAATCAAAGTAAGATATTTTACATTCTAAACAAACAATATCTCCATAATTTATACATTTTTTACCCTTTTTGTGAATACAGAACGGTGAAAAAATATTGAAAATATAAAACAGGCAGATATTGGAAAATAAAAAAAAATCTGTGCCATATTACATGGCATCCACATAATCCTTTATATTAGGGCTATTCACTCTTTATCGTAGTTGATCGTAAACTCGTAGAATCGTAGAATCGTAAATAAAATCGTAGTTGTTTGACAGTTCTCCATACAAATTTTTTTACGACGAAAACTACAATCTACCACACCCGAAGGTATAGTAAAATCGTAGTTTTTGTCGTAATTCTAATAAAGTGAGGTTAAGACATGTTTTGTGACATGTCAACTTGGTGCCAACTCAACTTGGTGCCAACTCAAGGAAAAGCAAGTAAATTAAAGTATTTATATGATTTAGTATAAATTAAGAGTTAAAAAATTCTTTAAACAATTTAGGTAAACAAAATAAATAAAAGAGTCAAAAATTTACGACAAAACCCACAACCTCTAGTAAAGCGCTGCTCACGCTTCGTTGTACTTTTCCATCGTAGATGTACAGTACAATCTACGATTTTACTATCTACGATCAAGAGTGAATTGCCCTATTGTCTGTTTGTAAAACTTTGATATAACTTATGGACGGATATCTATTTTACTCTATCTTATGCCTAGGTATTTTCAACTTTTCAATTTTGTGGTGTAGTTGTAGAAGTAGAGCCTGCATGTAAACATCTTGAATTTATTTTTGCTGTTTTTGCAGAATGTTTACAAAAGTTTTTATTTTTTTATTTTTCCGGATTCAATTCACCTACTTTGAAACAAACAAACATACATAACTTGTTTGACTTCAGTCTGATAAACTCGTTCGGCTACCACAAAAAATACCAATCCTGTCGTTTAGATTTCTTATTCGTACAATTCATCCAGATCCACAAGGATATGTCTGCCTGTTCTATCGACTTGTTTTCTTATGTCGTCCTACGTAATACCAACCTGAATGTCATTTAAATTGTACATATTGACATCGTGGCGTCGTAATTGGTTTAGTGCAGGTTACAGGCTCTTTGAAACATTAAGATAAGATATGTGGTTTTCTTTTCAATTTTTAGTTTTTTTTAGTTTCCATACACTCTAAACCAGACGCTCTTTTCCCAGTAAATTTCACCGCGAAATTTTACTGGGATTTTATTGAGGAAAACAGTGAATATTTTTTTTTTACTGAAACACAGTAAATTTTACTGATAATACAGTAAATGTTTACTGGAGAATCACTGATATTTAATTTCGGAAAACATATGTAAAGAAAAATATTTCAAGAACCGTTAAAGATATGTAAAAACAATTAAAGGTTAAAATGCAGTACAATTTAAGCGCAAATGTTTCGAAAAATTTTCCAAAGACTGTATTTTTAAAAAAATTGCATGGGAGGTGTTACTTTTAATGTTACTTTTCCAAAAGTTGACAGAAAACGACGATTTTCGTAAAACTTGTTTACAAAAAATTTCAAGGCGGTAGCTCAACGCGGTCTGGAGTTATTTAAGGATAGACCGACAAACAGATGCCCGGACATCCTCATAATTTTGCCTGGAACGCATTTCGTACTGATCAAAATTTTTCTATCCGCCCCGTTTCTTTAGTCGGTCTGCGTCACGAATTCAATACCTTCTCTCTATAGTAGAATAAAGTAAAAACATGCAAATCTCACGAGGAAAAAATATTTTCTCTCATTTTCTGCCACAAAATATCTCGTAGAGACAGAATTTTCCAATTCATTTCTAATTGATTTGACAAAAATATTCGAAAAAATCGATCTGTAGCGTCATTTTAATTTTTTTGTTCAAATATTTTGAATTGACGAGGAAATTGCACTGGCAAATAAATCAAGCCGAAGTTTGGCCGAAGGTGTGATTTTTGGCCGAAACCAAAGCCGAAGCCGATAAATTGGCCGAACTCTCAAATCTGCTATACCTCTATACCTCAAATCTCAGGTCCGAGTTGTCTACTAAGCACTTTCATTTACTACCTGTTAAAGGATAATCTAAACGAAGCCAGGTTTTAGAAGTTACAGGAAGTCAACGTTGGATTTTTTTTTAATTAAGAATTTTTATTGAGTCATAGAACAAAAAGTGGGTACATCTTAGGTCCCAACTAATAAATGCCATTGAGTGTTATGGCGTGTAAAACTTCAAGTCTTTAGCAAGCTGTGGCTTGTCTTTGCAGGTATTTGTCATTTTTTTGTGCAATGCGCTTAGACATCTTCCCACTTAAGGGCCTCTATTTCACGAACCAACAGGGATCCCGCCAAAAACAGCTACAAAGATTCCTTCGAGGATATAGGCCTATGTTACACACGACTACTTTACACCGATACACGATACAAAAAATTGCTCGTTTGTGCGACACGCGGAGACAAGTTGCCGGAAACTTCTGTATATTACACAGTGAGTGTTTCATGTGTGTGTGAAGTTGTACGAACTGTCAAATCGCAAAAAACTGTCCCGAACCCGTTCTTTGTGATTTTGTGCTTGTGTGCGTATTTTGCCGCCTTGTTTCTACTTTCGGAATGGCGACATTTACCACCGCTTCCCTCACTTATCGCGCCTATACTTAAGAAAAGTCGCCGCTTAAAGTTTCCGTGTGTAACATAGGCCAAAGGGAACAAAAAAAAATCATTCGATTTGCAGGGGCCGAGCGTGGGACTCTGGTCCACTTGTCAAAGAATCACTAATTTGTCAATTTGAATCAAATAAAATTCGGGAAATCAGTTTTTTCTTTTCAGGTTTTATTTTAAGTTTCAAATATTTCTAAAGTTCGAATTGTGTGAAAATGTGAATAAACGGCCATAAACCTTGAAAAAATTGTATTATAATTCTTAGTGTTGCCACAACATATTTAAAATTTGTCACCGAAACCTGGACAAACCTTGATCGTTCTCATCCCGCAAAATTCAGAATTACTAACTCTGGCCAGATTAAGAACACTGTTCATATAAAGTTGTCCCACACAGCCAGTCGTTCAATGGAAAAACGCTGAAGAAAACACTGTGACGAAAAATGTAAATTTTTTGCCATTACCAATTAAGCTCTGACTTTTTATTACGCAAAAAACATTACTCTTAAATTGACCATTATTTTTGTTCTTCAGACCTTTTAAAATTTATTTATTGTCGGTACCTGATTTCCTCATTAAGTTTAATTTCACAGCATAATTCCAATCAGTTTGATCCTTTTGAATTGTAAATTAGAACATTTGCAACTTAAAAATAAGCTCATCTGTGAAATTCACAGAAGAAAACCGAAACCGAATTTAATGTACTTTTAGCGTGCTTTGCATTCATTTTCCCACGCCTTAACCAAAGCCCTTACTGAAGAATTTCTTTCTTCTTTATTTCGTATTTTTATAAACGAATTTGAAGCGACGACCGGATCTACAGTGAAAAGTTCCGATAAATTGCAATTTGAATATTTCATTTTTTTAAGTACATTCTCTGTCAAGGACGTGCTTTTTACGGCGTCAAGTGAAAATTTTGCCAATAGAATCTCATTTTGCAGTTTGAATTCATTTTCATAGCTTAATTTTTTTCACATTTGCGGTAAGTGATGGCTTCTAGGCACGAGTTTACGTACGCCTAATTTTAAATTTAAATCGGTCTTCCAAATGTAAAAGAAATCCTGCCTTTTCCTCCTTCCACGCCACTAAAACTCACACCATGAAATTTCTACAAAGAAAACCAGAACCGATTCCTAACTGAAAGGATATAATAAAATGTAATAGATCATCGTAATGAATTTGCGATTTCCAACAGTTTGTTTGAAACAGCAGGAATATATGAAGATGTTGAAAAAAATTAAAAAATAACTTTTTGAACGCATCAGAAATAAAAGCGTGATAAATTTTTATTTTGTTTTTTTAAACTTTTGTCCCGCTTTTATTTCTGATACGCAGCGCTCAATAAATTATTCTTTCCTTTTTAGTACATTTTTGAAATAAAAGCTTTTCTTAAAATTTTTTTTTATTTGATTTGATTCTTTTTAGTCTTTTTATGTTCGATTAGTATGACTGAAAATTCAAAATGACGTCTGTTTTTCGCCACGCTTACATATTTTAGTCTTGGAATATAAATCCCTCATTTGAGATATTTTCACTGACTTTTTGACTCCAGAATCGGATTCAGCGACCCCAATAACCCGCAGATGAAATGTTTTCCCGGAAAAATCGAGGAAATGGATAATTACCTTCTCTTATCTATACCAAACTAAAGTAATGAAAATATTGTATTGTCATCGGAGTTACGTATGTGTGTGAAATTTCAAGCCAATCGGATAAGTGGAAGATTACAAAATCTGACCCTGACAGACAGACAGATACGAAAGCAAGCTAAATAAAAGCCTTTAAAAAATCTCAGAAGATTAGTTGTTGAAAAAAAAACTTTCGTCTTTTTTTTTAATAAAAAATCTAAAGAATTACAGTGCTATAAAACTAAAATAATCTTTGTGTACAAAAATTTGTATTTCGATATAATAGGGTAATTCACTCTTGATCGTAGATAGTAAAATCGTAGATTGTACTGTACATCTACGATGGAAAAGTACAACGAAGCGTGAGCAGCGCTTTACTAGAGGTTGTGGGTTTTGTCGTAAATTTTTGACTCTTTTATTTATTTTGTTTACCTAAATTGTTTAAAGAATTTTTTAACTCTTAATTTATACTAAATCATATAAATACTTTAATTTACTTGCTTTTCCAATGTTCATTTTAGAGTTGGCACCAAGTTGACATGTCACAAAACATGTCTTAACCTCACTTTATTAGAATTACGACAAAAACTACTAATTTAGTATACCTTCGGGTGTGGTAGATTGTAGTTTTCGTCGTAAAAAAATTTGTATGGAGAACTGTCAAAAAACTACGATTTTATTTACGATTCTACGAGTTTACGATCAACTACGATAAAGAGTGAATACCCCTAATAGCTTAGGATCCTTTTGTTAGAAAAAAAGAACACAATTTCTGTATTAAAACTCATTCCCTTAGCTTTGTCTTAAAAGGCGATACATTTTGCTTTATCTTGTGCCACATTAGGATTGCGTATATGCTTTCTGGCGGCAAATGTTGCGGTTAGCCTTGAATAAGAGTTTTGAATTAGAGCCGAACCAACTCCAGTTCTATCAGTTCCATTATCTCTACTTTGTTTTAAGTGCATATGAGATAATGGTAGCTGTTGAAAAAGTGAATCATGATTCTTTTAAAAAGCAAAATTTTAGTGGCTCAAGGTAACTCCATAATCGTAATTACGTTTAAAATTAGCAAAAAGCAGCAGGTTTGAGTTGTATACAATTAATCATTATGAGCATTCATGGAACTAGATTATTATGCATTCTAAGGATTTTCGGTTTAGATCGCGTTTGAGAAATGTAGGAATGTTTGTACTTTGATTTTTACGAGACGTTTCGCACACGAACTGGGCTATACATACACTGAGAGAAAAGATAGTAAATTTATCTATTTTATAATGGGCAGTCGTGACTATTACTAAAATAGTTAATTTTAATTACAAAAATAGTCAATATCGACAATTTTTATAAGAAATTTAACTTTTTAGTACTAAAATTTACTATTTTGTATTAAAATTGACTATTTTAGTGATAGTTCCGATTTCCCATTATAAAGTAGTTAGATTCACTATTTTTATACTCGTATGGTGAAACCAAAGGGTATATTAGATTTGCCTTACCGTTTGTAATGCCAAGATCTCGTCATCACACAGAAAATTAATTACACCAGTGTGTTTAGAATGATAAAACATAACAAACCCCCCCCCCCCCCCCCCCCCTAATGGTCAATTTTTACCCATTAACGAACTTAGCCTCGCATTTTACGAAAAACGGACCTGTGCAAAATTTCAAGTCTGTAGCTCAATCCGTGCGCCCGCAATCCGCGCCACAGACAGACGGACGGACAGACAGACGGACGAACGGACGGACATGCAGAAATTAATTATTTTTATCATTCTAAACACACTGGTGTGATTCATTTTTGTGTGCGATGATCTTGGCGTTACAAACGGTAAGGCAACGGGATCTTGGCGTTACAAACGCTAAGGCAAAGTTAGTACACCCTTTGGTTTCATCATACGGGTATAAAAAAGTTGAATTTAGCATGTCCGTCCGTCTGTGGCGCTGATTGCGGGCGCACGGATTGAGCTAGAGACTTGAAATTTTGAGCAGATCCGTTTTTCGTAAAATGCGAGGCCAAGTTCGTTAATGAGCAAAAATGGAACGAAAACCTTTTTTACGGATATCTCAAAAACGGTATATTTTATCAAAAAAGTGCAAGAACAAAAGTTATTTAGGATATGATTCTACATAAAACTCCTATACATCAAAATTCGATTGGAACAAATTTTAAAAAATCTTTTTGGAAAATTTGACTTCAAAGTGGATTTTTGATACAACCAGCCGGCCAGCAGTATTTTGTTTTTAAGTTTTTGGAGATAGTCTTTAACATTTTAACAAAAGATTGTCACAAAACTTTTATAACTTTCAATATTAACTGTGTTCTCGACCGCCCATACGTCCCTTTACATATTTTTTAAATATTCCCATCGCACTTTGTTTCACATTTCAAATATATGAAAGCACTGTAGAAATTTGAATCTTGATCAAATAACACAATCAATTTAAACATTTATATTGCGTGTGTTCCCAAAGCATACCTTGTGTGTTGCCAAAGCATTTCTTTTTGCGTTCTGAAAATCTGTACTAGGTTTCATATCTTCATTTACCAAATCTTTGGTGAAAGCATGGTTGGTTTAGTAAAAATAATAAAAAACTCAAATCTATGGGGATTTTAATCAGCAAACAATTATTATAAAAAGAAGTCAGCAAAAAATATATGTGTAAAAATGACCAAATTTATGGTAACATTTCAACTAAAATAAATTATTAACACTAGACTAGACAAAATCACTTTTTTAATGACCCGTCCAAATTTATTAAGGAAATTCTTTTCAAAAAGCTTTGTAAATCTCTTAACCATGGCATGTTAACAGAAGCAGTAATAATATTTTAAAAACCCAATTTCACTATAATTAAAATGTCACTATCAGAGCCGTATCAACAGCTTCCTTCGATCCTTTTTTAAGAAACGGAGATAATTTATGTTTATAACTATATTTACGAAAAAAAAAATTCACTGGCAAAATGAAAGAGACGTGTTGTCGTAAACTACCTCAATTTATCCGAGAATAAAAGCTGAGAAGCAAGAAATTCTTTCAGCAAAAGAAAGGTGAAGGACATAAACGTGAGTCAGAATTCAGTGAAGAGATTCCTTTCATTCTTTGGAAATCAATTCGTTCATTGCCGAGTGTCTGGAGAATGGGGCAACAGGCGAAAAAAATAGAGTCTGATGGATACCCAGGATTAATTTACATATTTTTCCTCTTACAAGGTTATCATCGTTTCATTGTGTTCTGCCTTCCAATTCGAAGTCGTCCAACTAAAAGGTTCAATTCTTATAAAACCATCCCAAGATATAATTTCTTGCAGAACTCTTAGTTCGCAACGAAAATGACTAAAATTTAAAATTAATTGGTTGAGTGGCATGAAATAGGATCAGATCTGGTTAAAAAGGCATTGATTTTGTAACATTTTTGGCATTAATAAAGTTGTCTGGAAATTATGAGAAATACAAATTCCGGTTTTGTTATTCTTGATACTTATTTTGCCACTTGAAAATCCACGAGCTTAGAGAGATTTCTAGAGAACTCTATTCTCCTTTTTTTTCTCTACATAATATATTGGTTTTCTTTTCTATCTTTCGTTATAATTTGCAACTTATATGACAATTTTTCGGTGAAATAATGTTCGGTTCATTTAATTTATTTTCGGTTCATTAAAGCATTATTATGACATTATGTTGAAAAAAATTGAAATTTCGTACATTCGTACATTTTCGTACAAAATAAAGTTTAATAGCTTTTTTGGAATTTATGAGAGACTTGCTTAAGGGCGCGCCCTACGACGGGTATTGGCAGATTTTTTTTTGAATTTTAGAAATTTAAATTTTTTTAGTATCAATTTTTAAAAAATTCAAGAAAAACAACATCGACTTGTTACTTTTGAGAACCGTCTCTGTGTCTATGGTAAAATTTTTTATAATGGGTGGATTTTAACCGGCGAAAAGTGTCATTCAGGGGTGAACTATTTAATGGCGTAAACTGCGGTAAAATTAATTAATTGAACTAGGAGATAGCAGGAGAGGGATTTACGGGGATTTTATGACGTAAAAGTTTTCTAGAGGTCGATTAAAAAGTACGGTAGGCTCAGATGTCCGCATTTGCATCTGCAAATATGGAGCATCTACATTCGTATTTTCATCTGCAAAACTCACAACTATGGCAACTCGAAAAAAGAGTCACAAGACTTTCTTCGAGAAACTGCGTTAGATGTGGAAGATTGTAACTCATAAGATAAATTCAAAATTTGCGTGTCAGGCATACTCACTGAAAACCAAATTTACGTCGAAATTAGCAAAACAAACATAACAAAAGCTATAATTGCCAATCTGGCAATCATTGGAGACCCGTATGGTGATATTCGTATCAAAATTCGAACAGTTATACCAAAATTCCAATTTGAAGTCAAACTTTCCAATAAGATTTTTTAAAATTTATTCCAATCGGATTTTGATGTATGGGAGTTTTATGTAGAATCATATCCTAAATAACTTTTGTTCTTGGACTTTTTTGATAAGATGCACCGTTTTTGAGATATTCACAAAAAACGACTTCGTTCGTATGGGGGGTACCCCCCCTAATGGTCCATTTTTGCCCATTAACGAACTTAGCCTCGCATTTTACGAAAAACGGATCTGTGCAAACTTTCTGTGCAAGTCTCTGGCTCAATCCGTGCGCCCGCAATCCGCGCCACAGACGGGACAGACAGACAGACGGACAGACAGACAGACGGACAGACAGACAGACGGACAGACAGACAGACGGACGGACATGCAAAAATTAAATATTTTTATCATTCTAAACACACTGGTGTAATTCATTTTTTTGTGCGATGACGGGATCTTGGCGTTACAAACGGTAAGGCAAAGTTAATATACCCTTTGGTGTCACCATACGGGTATAAAAATTGAAGCATTGCATAACTGATTTTTTATGCAGTTCAAGGGAGAGGGGTTGGAGACGCGTGCTCTTTGTTGGTCAATCATTGTTCAACAGGAATTTTTCTTTTAAAAAATTAAGCACACAAAACGAGTCGAGCTCTGAATCGGCGTAAGAGGAGTCGATGTCACAAAAAATCCAATCCTTCTCCCTGTAGCGAATCATATCAAGTTTGGGTGGCCTCTTGTCCGCGTTTGAAAGATAAAAACTCAGGAAGATCTTTGGCCACATAATGGGTGATTCATTTAGAGGTTTTTTTTTCATTTGTTTTTTTTTGACATTTCACTCGTGAGTGGTGTCATGCTGTCATCTTATTTGTTTTCAGTATTGTTTGACAATTCATTATTGAAAGACTCACACCGCAACAACGTCTGCAAATTATCCAGCTGTATTACGAAAATCAGCGTTCTGTGAGAAATGTTTTTCGTGCACTTCGAGCAACATATGGTGTGCATCATCGACCTTCCGAGCCCACTATTGCCAATACCATCCGCAAATTTGAGTCTCAGTGTACGTTATTGGATGATACGCGACCGAATAGACCACATCCAGCTCGTAGTGAGGAGAATATTGAGGCTGTAGCGGAGAGTGTTGCTGAAGACCGTGACCAATCGATTCGCCGCCGTGCGCAACATCTTGGCCTCTCGTATGCAACAACTTGGCGAATATTACGCAAGGATCTTGCTTTAAAGGCTTACAAAATCCAACTGGTTCAGGAATTGAAGCCGCCAGACTTGAATCTACGCTTGAATTTCAGTCAATGGGCTCTGCAACAGCTGAATGAAGATCCGCTGTTTTCGCGCCGAATTTTGTTCAGTGACGAGGCACATTTCTGGCTCAATGGATATGTCAACAAACAAAATTGCCGCATTTGGGCTGATGAGCAACCCGAAGAGATCCTCGAACTACCGTTACATCCACAAAAATGCACTGTTTGGTGTGGTTTATGGGCTGGTGGAATCATCGGTCCGCATTTCTTTAAAAATGAGGCCGGACAGAACATAACCGTCAATGGCGAGCGCTACCGCACCATGTTAACGAACTTTTTGTTGCCTGAAATTAAAGCCCGTGTTGTCGGCGACATTTGGTTTCAGCAAGACGGTGCTACGCCACACACAGCGCGTGAAACAATGGCTTTACTAAGAAATCATTTTGGTGAACTGCTAATTTCACGTTTCGGACCTGTCAACTAGCCGCCTAGATCATGTGATATCACACCTCTGGATTTTTTTCTTTGGGGTTATGTGAAGTCAAAAGTCTTCGTCGATAAGCCAGCTACGATTCAAAACTTGGAAGCAAACATTACTCGCGTAATTCGCGAGATACCGGTAGCAATGCTGGAAAAAGTGATCCAAAATTGGACCTTCCGAATGGAGCACCTACGGCGTAGTTGCGGCCAACATTTGCAAGAAATTATTTTTAAAAAGTAAATGTCAGAGATTGTTCTTTCGGATTATATTCAAGATTCCTACATCCAATTCTATTTTAAGTGTTTTATTTCAAATTAAAAAAAAAAGTTCTAAATGAATCACCCTTTACATGAGAGGGGGGGGGGGGGGGGGGGGGGCGATGCCGGAGACTCTAAAATAGTTAAGCTCGTAAGACTCAACGGTGGCCCGGTCATATCACTCGAATAAGTGAAAGTGACCCGGCTCAGATAGTCTTCTGCGGTAGGTTATTAACAACAAGGCGACGAGGAAGACCCAACCTCAGATGGCAAGACGGCGTTGACCAGAACGCGAAGAGAATTGGGATGCAAAACTGGAGGACATCGGCGCGTGACCGGTACCTCTGGCGAGCAGGCCAAGACCGGAAACCGGTTGTAGTGTGGAGAGAGAGAGAGTGAGAGAGAGTTTGGGTGTAAACCAAAAATTGTGTAAAATTTCCAAATATTAATTTTTTGACGTTTTAATATCTAATTTTTCACATTTTAATTTCTTTGAGAAAAAATAAAAACATATTTAAAAATAAAAACATTAAAAAATTTTCAAGTATAATATCAATTTGAATTTTATGGCTTTGCACTTGATGCTTATTTCCATCACAACAACTTAACCAAATTCTACCCAAGAATAATAAAATAATCTAATTAAGAAAATACACAAAGAGACGTAAACGTAAACAAAATAATTAAAAAATACGTTTTCTTTAAAGAGAAAATAATACTATTAGAGTTTCAAGTTCGTCTATGCCGTAAAAGTAATAAAATAAGAGAATAATTTATTGTGTGGCGATTTAAACGCCTAGGGTGGCCATCTATTTTTAGGCGTATTTAGATTTCGACCATTTGGCACAGACGAGTTTTTACTAAAATTGAATTGAAGAAAAAAAAACTAAACGAAGTTAAAAAATATAGACAATTAAAACTAATTTCTTTCAAATTCAGATTCACATTTATAAATTTCAGGCTCATTTTTTTTAACTAACCTGTAACTAATTTGTCTTTAAAACCGTCCATCGTTTTTTGAAATCTAGCGAAGTAATCCTACGACAACGAAATTTTACAAGAACGGACGGATAAATTTTTTTACTGTATGTATTTCCCTTGGGAAAATTGATGCCAATTTTGTGTTCAGTCGTGATCTCTCTGCTCTTCTTAGCTATAAAATTTAGTAATCTGCAACAGAAATTTAATTTTTTGTGGTTGTTTTCAAAAATAATATTTTGATCTAAATAAGTAGAAATTATAGAAAAGAGTTCTTGCAAATCACATTGAAATATCTACAAACATAAAAAAACATTAGGGCTGGGAATCAAATTTAAAAAAAAAATTAAGAATTTGCTTGGAAAGTACTAAAAAGAAACGTTTCAATTTAAATTTGGCACAATTTCCACGAAATTTTGCACTAATTGCAGTTTATTGTAGTAACCCAACAGGTTATGACTAAGCATCGTACATGTCCTGCTTTTCGCAGAATAGTCCTGATTTTCGAACCAAATCCTGTGTTTTCGCCCAAAATCCTGTAAAGCTCCTAATTTTATCCTGTGCAATTTCATGTACGGAAAATTCAAATTTTGTCAGTAAAACAAACTCCGTAGTTAACGCTGGCAATGTGCGACGAAACAGCTCAATGTTTAGGCGTTTTCCACTGGCCTTGGAGTGGCCACCGAACAGGCGTAGTTAAATTCAAAAATTTCCCATATGCAGAACCTCTAAAGACTGAAAGACCCACATCAATCCTCTTGAATTGCATTTAAATTTAAATTTTAGCAAAAAAAAAAAAATGAAATCTACCCGCGGACGCTTCGAGACGCTCCGGAGTGTCTAATGGAAAACGCCTATAGTCGTTCTACGGTGAAAGTTAATTTGAAAATTACGTGTCTGCAGTTTTACTACTTCATAAAAAGTCAGCCTGATATGCCCCCACAAATTTCTTCGAAAGAGAAATACGCTGTGCACACCGAAGGTGGAATTGAGCAAATTGAAGAGGATTCAGATATCGAAGCCGACGAAGGAAGTGACTCCGGATAACAAACTAATTCATTTTAATTTATTATTTTTTCTGTGACTCTGTGCACTAATTAAAAATTTATCCTGCTCGGGAAAAAGTCCTGTAAATGGCCGAATTTTCGCAGGATTATACTGTTTTTCAGCGAAAATGAGATACGAACGTTAGTAATGATTGGTTTCCGGTAACTCCGCTACTAGCCTTTTTGGTTTCTACCACGTATCTTCCACCATATTAGATATGGAACACAATCATACACAATCATATACACAATCAATTATACACAATCATATTCCAAACACATTTCATCGTCATAAATTGTTCGATACGATGCACAGTTTTCGAAAAAAGGGAAAAAGTATTCAATTTGTATGGGAGAGAAAGCAGTAGGCCAATTGAATTTTGATGTATGGATGATAAAATCCTATTTTAAACATATTTTACCTCTATAATTTTTTCAATACGATTCATCGTTTTCAAGGAAATTGCAAAAAACTGTTTCGTTTGTATGGGGGAGGGGGAAGGAATGGTCTAATTTTGCCCGTTCAAGAACTAAGCCTACCCAAATGGGTAAATACGGGAAACGTAACTATAGAAAATTTCAAGTCTCTAGCTCAATCATTTTGAAAGTTATGGTGTTCACGGACAGACGGACGGACAGACAGACGGTCGGACATGCGGAAATCAAAATCTTTTTTCATCCCTAACACCCTTGTGTAATTCATGTTTGTGTCCGATGATTGGTTATATGCGTTATAAATGTTAAAACAAACCTATTATACCCTATTTATGGTATCGCCAGGGTATAAAAATGTTGTCAGTGTGTAATACCAAAAATGCTATCAACGAATTGTGAATCATTTTTCGTTAAATATTTATTATCCTTTCTGATTATTTTTATTACCTACTTTCTTTTCCCCAAAACTTATTACTTTTAGAATTATTCTTACTTGTCAATATTTCATCATACGGATATCCATTTTCGATAATAAGCAAGATGACCAGAGAGTAAGGTCAGAAAAAAAGTTTTTGAGGATTTTTGCCCTTGTCCAAAATAGATGAAAATGATATAAATTCATAGTCTAGCATAATCAAAATATCATTTCGTTATAATAATAAATAAATAATTAATTGCGAACCAAAAGATTGCAGTTCAAAGCAGGTTCTTCTTCGCGAACAAACTTTAAGAAAAGAAATTAAGAAAACCAAGAAAGTGGAAATATCAAGAAATGAGATGATAATTAATATTTTTTGAAAAGGATTCCGGAAAAAGGTCCCTGCCCAGCCATCGTGGGCGTGAATTAAAAAATCTTTTACTTGTGGGTGGTAGTGATTCTAAATATTCATTTAAAAGTACGCCGCGCCGTAGAAACTTCAAAAAAAAGTTATCCATTAATGTCCATTTTTTGTGAGAATGGTAAAATGTATTAATTACTTTTACACTCTCGAAAAAATCCGGGGACGAATTAACTCCGCCTCAAAACATAGCTAAAAGTAAGCACCTCGCAGTGTTATTCAGAAAAAATGTAACACCGGAGCGCGGAGTTATTTTTACATTTTTATTTTACGGAGCTAAAATAAAAATGATCCGGATATTTCAAAATTCATTTTAACACCGTTTTGACCTAAATTTTGAATTAACTCCGAAATGGAGTCAAAAATTCACTCCAACTCCTTTTGGGAGTTATTTTCATTGTAAATGATGTTCATGTTTAGAAGAGGCTTACCAATTGGCTTCAACAGCC
The DNA here is from genome assembly GCA_964034945.1 of Chrysopilus asiliformis. Classification (NCBI taxonomy): domain Eukaryota; kingdom Metazoa; phylum Arthropoda; class Insecta; order Diptera; family Rhagionidae; genus Chrysopilus; species Chrysopilus asiliformis. The sequence goes on from OZ035962.1 coordinate 39,316,256, forward strand.
TATTGGGAAGGCAAATAGTTTACAATTCGAGAGGTCCCGTGTTCGAGTCCCGGCAGAGAAAAGTTGTTAACAGTCAATATTAACTTTGAAAACACGCAAAAAAAAACTCAAAACATCTCAAATGCTTGCAAAAAAAGAGAATTTTCGATGTTAAATTTATTTGTTTTTTTATTTTTTGGGCCATCTAATAAGTTGGTTTAATACCGAAATATTGTTAAAAATTAACACCCATAGGGAATTGTTGTGAACTCCCTAGCCCGGAGCTCGATTTTCTCCGATAGGTGATGGACTCCCTTTCGGTGCGTAATCGACTCCATTTTTTCGAGAGTGTATGATTGAAATTTTATGAGTATAAGTTGTTTTATAAGTAGAGTGACCATATTTATTTTGTGTCAATCAAGGACAAGGTCAAAAGGCGAGGGAGAGAGGAAGGCAAAAAACCCAGGCTAAAACGAAACTACAAATCTTATATACAGGCGTCACTCGATTAATAACGTTTCTATCTAAACATTTTTTTTTTTTTGGAAATGTTTAAGCTATTTTAAATAGAGTCATTATTCAGAATTTGCAGCTCTATCATTTTCACAATGTCAAAAAAATTCAAATTTGAACTGTGAACGCCATTTGATTAAAATTCAACGCTGCACATTTCTGTAATATCGGCACTTCGAAATCTCTTCTCAATTCCGAAAGATGACGATAGCGCTATTAAACTTTCATCGCTTCTCTGCCAAATTGAAAAAAGGCATGATTTTTAATCGTTAATATCTCGAAACTGACAAAAACGATTTGTGCCATTATTGCATTCGTGAGCGATAAATAAAAAATGATCAATAAAAAAAAAGTTTTTGAAATATCCGAAGCCACGATGATTCGGATATTTCAAATCCGACTACGATACTACGTTTTAAAAACCCTGCTAAGGTAACAGGAGATTAGAAACATAACAAAAGCTATAATTGCCAATCTGGCAATCGTTGAAAACCCGTATGGTGATTTAAGTGAACGGCGAACCGTTGTATCAAAATTCCATTTTGAAATCAAATTTTCCAATAAGATTTTTTAAAATTAATTACAATCGGATTTTGATGTTTGGGAGTTTTATGTAGAATTATATCCTAAATAACTTTTGTTCTTGGACTTTTTTGACAAGATGCACCGTTTTTGAGATATTCGCAAAAATCGGTTTCGTTCGTATGGGGGGTACCCCCCTAATAGTCCATTTTTGCTCAATAACGAACTTAGCCTCGCATTTTACGAAAAACGAATCTGCGTAAAATTTCAAGTCTCTAGCTCAATCCGTGCGCCCGCAATCCGCGCCACAGACGGACAGACGGACGGACGGACATGCTAAATTCAACTTTTTTAAAAGCTTTTATTTAGCTCGCTATCTTGTTTGTCTGTTTGTCTGTTTGTCAGATCAAATCTTGCAACCCAATTTTGACCCACTTCCACTTGTCCGATTGACTTGAAATTTTGCACACTTATATAAGTCCGATGACAATACAATATTTTCTCTACTTCGTCCTTGTAAGGATAAGAGAAGGTCCTGTAAGGATAACGTGATTATCCTTTTCTCCAAATTTTCCGGAAAAAAATCTATCCTGGGGGTTTTTGGCGTCGCTGAATCCGAATCTGTCATTAAAAAGTCAGTAAGGATAACGGAAGGTCCTGTAAGGATAACGTGATTATCCTTTTCTCCAAATTTTCCGGAAAAAAAATCTATCCTGGGGGTTTTTGGGGTCGCTGAATCCGAATCTGTCATTAAAAAGTCTGTAAGTATAACGGAAGGTCCTGTAAGGATAACGTGATTATCCTTTTCTCCAAATTTTCCGGAAAAAAATCTATCCTGGGGGTTTTTGGGGTCGCTGAATCCGAATCTGTCATTAAAAAGTCTGTAAGGATAACGGAAGGTCCTGTAAGGATAACGTCATTATCCTTTTCTCCAAATTTTCCGGAAAAAAAATCTATTCTGGGGTTTTTGGGATCGCTGAATCCGAATCTGTCATTAAAAAGTCTGTAAGGATAACGGAATGTCCTGTAAGGATAACGTGATTATCCTTTTTCTCAATTGTTCCGGGAAAAAATATATTCTGCGGGTTTTGGGGTTCGCTGAATACGATTCTCAAGTTAAAAAGCCTGTAAGGACATCTCAAATGTAAAGCTATATATTCGAAGACTAAAAAGAACAAAATAAAAAAAAATAAAAAAAAATTTTTTAAAAAAAGCTTTTATTAAAAAAAATGCACTAAAAAAAAAAAAATTTTCTGGACGCTGTGTATCACAAATATAAAAGCTTTTAAAAAGCGAGATAAAGCATAAAACAATAAAATAAACATTTATCTCGCTTTTTAAAAGCTTTTATATTTGTGATACACAGCGTCCAGAAAAATTTTTTTTTTTTTTAGTGCATTTTTTTTTAATAAAAGCTTTTTTTAAAAAAAAATTTTTTATTTTTTTTTTATCATTCTAAACACACTGGTGTAATTCATTTTTTTGTGTAATGACGGGATCTTGGCGTTACAAACGGTAAGGCAAATCTAATATACTCTTTGGTTTCACCATACGGGTATAAAAATTAGGATACAATTATGTCATTAAGGTGGCAAAGGATTTGTTTTTGAATATTTTGTAGATATTTTTGCACATATATTGCACATATACATACTTAGTTATGGAATTATAGTATTACATTACATACAAACGCATTATCACTTCTCCTTAAGTAGTCGGGTCAAAATACATGATATACGACGTTTCGACCTCTCGCAAATCAAGAAATTTTACATGCCCAGAACATTTTATTCCTCAACATATTGTGAGTCAACAAGTGATTCCTCAACATAAACAAATTAATCTTTTCCACCTTCTTCCGGAAAAGGTTTTAAGGCCAAAACCGAAACTCTAATTTATGGCCGAAACAGGCCGAAATCGAAGTCGAAATTTTTTTCCACGACGAATCGATTTCAACTTTTAGTAAAACTATTGATATTTTAACAAAATAATGTTTGTTGAAAATATAGAATTTTAAAATTGTGGTTTTATAATATAGGAAAATATTCACGTGAAAGAAATTATTCATCATTGAAGACTTTGAGTAATTTTTTTTTGTTCGTCCTAACACATCGAGGAAGTCGAGATAACCTCACTTTTCGGTATAAATTGGAAAAGTCTAGCATTTTTTCTGTCTTTTAATATACGCAAAAATACATCTTGGTTTAATAAAACAAATTTGGCCAAAATGACTCAAACTGTCCCAAAATTGTCTCGATTTTGCTGTTAAGCAAAAATTATCTGTTCGTTCTCTTTGCTCGATTGGGATAATTATTGAACGCAGCCTAACTATGCGTCTGCGGTACATATTTTCGGAAACTCTCACTCAGGAGTACTCAAATATGACACATGAGTTTTCAAACGACCCACTGCTCATAAGTAATTAAAAAAAACTCATGAGTATGAGCAGTTGATGTGACAACGAGCAAGTGAATTGCCCATGAGCAGTTTGAGGTGAATACCGCTCTTTTCCACCACTTTCACACCCTTTTACGTTCCGTTCTCCTTTCCCTTTATCGCCCCTTTCCACCACCCCCTTTTCACCCCGTTGCCGTTCCCCCTTCTCACTCGAGATCGAAATACGGCTTTATGATTGAAAAGCCTTTTCATTTAAGACCCAACATGGTGGGTACCTAGCTAACAACCATTTATACAATATGGCGCCTGACAGCCACAATTTTGTTTTTTTTATACATGCGTATATACCATATTATTTTGCCACCGGAGTTACATATGTGTGTCAAATTGCAAGTCAATCGGATATGGGGAGGTGGTCGAAATTAAGTTACAAGATTTGACCTTGACAAACAGACGGACTTTAGTCAGTTTTTTTAAAGGAAGTTAAATAAAATTTGTTAAAAACCCGTATTTTCTACGTGTATTCGAATTTATGAAATGGTCAATAGCTTAGAATTGGTGCCTATTGGAGAGCAACGGGTTTCAGATGCTGTAATTATCCTACCTAGAATACATTTTGCTTCAAGGATTCACAAAAAAAAAGAAGAAAATCAACCTTTGTTGCACAGTATCATTAAGGATGAATGGTTACTCGATAATCCGAAGCCACGACGATCCGGATATTTCAAAAATCAGAATCAGTTATTTATTAGCTCAATTATTAGCGTAATACTACTGGGTTCTAAAGCTTTGAAATTATTTTGATAGAATCAATTTTGAGTGTATAAAAATGTTAGTATTGAATACATAAGGCTGCATGTTGAGCCGCCGTTATGTAATCAAAATGAAAGATGCATAATTGAATAAAAACAAATAAACCAATGATTGGGTTTCAAATGTCATGATCTATAAAACATTTATGACTTCAAAAAATCAAAAAGTAGAATAAAGTTTCATAAAAAAACAAGGAAAATTAAACGAAGTGAAATGTTGAATTTTATGTATAAATGTTTTCTTTTGCACATGAGGTTGGGACTTCTTGCTAATTTTATGATTTGTGTTGAACACTCGTTGACTTTCCGCTGTCACGTTACACAATTTCCATGACTAGTATTTTTTTTTACTTTGACCTTGAAAGTGAAAGAATAGGCAAAACGACCGGAAAACGTGGGGCTGTAAAAATTCACGAGAAAAAAACGTCTTCCGGAACTGGTCATAAATTTAACTATGCCACGAGAACAGGAAAAACTAGCAGAGGATTGAAGAGAAGGAGAGAGGGTTTCTACATTCTGGTTAGCGATCGACTACATATTAGGTGGTCATTCTTTCGAACTTGACTTTCTTGCCTGATGATAAACGAAAAGCCAACTCTCTGTATGGAAGTTCTTCCTTTTCGTCTGTTCAACCTCACGAAAAGGCCCAAAATTCCGCCTTGGTCCGTCAAATTTCTTAACAGTCGTGTTACAGATAGTCTTCCCACGAGACTCGACTTGATTACAGATGATGTCTTGTTACCCACACTAAAATGTTCACCACAGACAACAATGCCTGTAGAAGGAAGTCCGTATCTGGAGAACATCGGATGCTTCTCATAGTTAATTTATTGGTCATAGAATTGCGAAAAATTATTGAAAGAGTTTTCTTCGCATCTCTTGTTCCCAACTAGGCGCACTTCTACCAGTCACTGGCGAGTGATTTATTTTAACATGTTCCAACTTTCTCAAATGAAATGCGAATATTCCACCAGTAGGTGTGGCAAAATGGTTTTAGTCGATTTTAACATATACTTGTGATACATACCAAGCTTCCACTTTTTGTTGTTGTTTCCTTAAGACATTGGCGTTGCCAGGTAAAACATTCTAATAAAAAATCCTTTAATTTTAACCAAAGTGAAAATATAGGCAAAGGTCCGCGTAAAATTGCCCGATTTATGCAAATGCACGAAATACGCGCAAGAAAAAAGATTTGTTTTTATTTATAAATAAAAATTGTAACAAATAAGCAAAAAAATAAAATTTTTCGTAAAATATTTTTAATTTCCAACATATTTTAATTTTCCAGCATGTTTTTTGGGATATTCCGTTGCGATCTCGCGATTTGTGCAAGTGGCTTAAATTTTACCTTGCGCGTAAAGGTGCCGGTCCACATGAGAGTAAATGCCGGCGAGAACCTTTTGAGATTTCTCGATAGCAGCTACTCGAAAATTGGACAAAAATTTCTAAATTGTTGTGCGTCTTCAATTTGCAATTCTCGATTACTTTCCACTTTCAGTTGTGCATCACTCTCAAATGGACAGGGTCTGGGGAGTTCTCGCGAAAGTGCTTTTTGCTAGAAACTCGCCGAGTGCTCGCGATAGAAAATCGCGCAAATTAACTCTCAAATGGACAACCTCCTGCGAGTAACTCTCGAGAGTTTTTGAGAGTTACTCGCGTATTTACTCTCAAGTGGACCGGCACCTTAAAACAAGCTCTGCCTGCACGAATTTTAGTGTGGCGCCACACTAGTGCAACGTTTGAATCCGCATCTCCCAGTACTTCAAATTAACTTATTATTTATTTTTTGGTTCTGCCATTTATTTTTTGTTAGTTATTATTATTATCAGTATGCTTTTACTCTATATGAGAATCATATAGCAGTATATTAAATTTAGTATACCGTTTGTAACGCATCGAACCAATCGTCGGACAAGAATATGAACTACACCAGGATATTTGAGATAACAAAAGATTTTGATTTTCGTATGTGAGTCCGCCTGTACATTAAAATCCAATTGGGTCTTTCCTGTCCGCCTCCTCCACACGAACGGATTTTATAAATAAAAATCTTGTCTGTCATTATAACTATAGAAGAGTATTTGACAATTCGCCCCTGGCAATTGTAGCTCTACTTATGTTTTTTTTATATTTTTACTGATCTTCTAGTCTTACACCGCGTCTTGATTTGGGATTTTTCATCGCAGAGATTTTTGATTGACCAATCAGAGCTCGAGTTGACGGCGATAAAAAAATCCCAGAGATAAATTTCACGAAATCTTGCAATTGCAAAATTTCTTGGAATTCCCCAATTCAAGATGGCGGAATCTAAATTCTCCCGACAAGTAGTTGCGAAAGTAAATAATTTTTACACACAATACGATACAAAAAGCTTTGGAAGAGAATATATAACATTAAGAGGTTTTTCTTTTTGTCTGTTCTTCTGTTTCAGCCTTTTCAATTTCACGTATTGCATTAATTGCGAGAGCGGCGACTAGGTGTTTTCTTTTCATCGCCATTTTGGGTACTAAACTTTTAAGAGATTTTCGGCCCAGCTGTTAAAAAAATCTCATTGCGGTGAGATATTTCTTGGGATAAAAAATTGTTAATCAAGACGCGGTGTTAGACGAGGAAAGGCTCCAATCGACTCAGGAGTGCTCGAGAAATGTTTTTAGGCAAAATAAGAGGTCGAAATTTATCATGAATTCAATACTTTATTAAACTTCGTATAAGAAAATAACAATATTCATAAAACCTTTAAAAATTGGAAGCATTTTGTAGTCTAATAAATATTAGATGATCGTAATGAAATGCGCTAAAGAGAACAAATGCGACAGGCTTTTATAATTTTTTGTCCTTGTATTTTTCCCGAAGAAATTTCTGGAGATCCCTATTATGGAATGTAATTTCATAAACCTTTCGAAAGATATTAAAATTATGTTTTTTTGTTCCCTTCCTTTTTTTGAAAATAAAACATGGATGCTCGTTGAAAAGGCGCGCACATCCAAAAACTTTTAAACGCTAAAATATTTTTGCTATTAAAAATACCTGTAGAACCCTCGACTCACAACAGTAAGGATGATTTTTTACAATGTTATTCGTGAAAATGACTTTCGTACAATTCATATCACAAAATTTAAAACCTATAAAGAAAAATCTGAGGATTACAAAATTTATGGATCTATAAACCAGTAGGAAATGTCGTTAAGCTTAATGACCAAAATAATTGACAAAGACCATTATCATTATTGGACCGCATGGCATCTATATAAAATCTTGATTAAATCCAATTTATTTCGGCAAATATCTTCAAATCTAAAATCCTAATGGAGTTCCCACCTCATTCGCAAAAAAACTCCCTTCAAATGAGTGGCATTTAAACTGAAATTAAGGCGTGCACCTCTGGGGCAATTTTGATTGTTAAATCGGCATAAGAAATAAAACAGCACAAATAAAAGTGACAAATTCTCACACTCCATTTTAATATCGCTGTCCAAAAAAGACGAAGATGAATGGCCCACCATCAATAAGGATCGATTATTTTGTTGATGTTTATACTCTATATGATATATCATATAGAAGTATATTATATTTAGTATACCGTTTGTAACGCATCGAACCAATCATCGGACACAAAAATGAACTACACCAGGATGTTAGGGATGACTAAAAATTTCAATTTCTGCATGTCCGTCTGTCCGTGAACACTATAACTTTCAAAAGGATTGAGTTAGAGAGTTGAAATTTTGTATAGTGGCGTTTCTCGTCAATGGCTAGGCTAAATTCTTGAGCGGGTAAAAATTGGACCATTCCTTTCCCTCTTCTTCGTACGAAACCAGTTTTTTGCTCGAAAACGGTGACTCATATTGAAAAATTTAGAAAGGTGAAATGTGTTTAGAATAGAATTTTACATAAATCATCCATACACCAAAATCTAATCAGACCACTGTTTCCCCGCTCCCACACAAATGGAATAGTTTTTTTATTGTTTTCTTGTTTTACTGTGCATCGTACACTCAGAAAAATGTCCAGGTCAACTTTTTGTCAGGTTAACTCTGACCGGTAGGTGGCTGACAGAGGTTTCCATTACATGACATTACATCCTCGAAATGCCTAACTAAGGTCAACTCGTGCAGCTCCCAAGGCCCTACTTCACCTGCTGGTGGCTTAATTTCAGAATTTCTCCGGTCACAGGTCAACACAAGTTTTACTTTCCCTCATACAGGCGAACGCGCGCCTGCCCGAGGCCAATTACGCCGTATGTAGGTCGTCGAGTTAGCCTCCATTTTTCTGAGTGTATCGGAAAATTTATAAAGATGAAATTTGTTTTTGTTATTGACCGTTATTTTGTAATTTGTTGCGATTGTGTACGTAGGCTTTTCGGACTTTTTTGATTCTCTACGTTTCGGCAAATTTATTTTACCATCTTCAGGACAATTATATGTATGTTTATAATAGAGAATAAAACTTTATGAAAAGTCACTTACGTTAAGTAGTACAACGGTTTTAAATATTTAACATTTTATATACAAAATAAACAGTTTTTTTTGTATATATAAAGATGAAATGTGTTTGGAATATGATTTTACGTAACCCCAAAATCCAATCGGACCACTTCTTTTTCTATGCAAACGTATTTTTCTAAATAAACATTTTGTCTGTCATCATATAGAGTATTTGACGATTGGCCCCTGGCAATTGTAGCTTTTCTTATGTTTTAATGAGATTTTTATTAGCAGATCCCTTAGGGGATGCCAATTATTCTGTTTTATGGTTAAAAAATCGATTTGATCGTAACGCGCTAAGGAAATAAAAGAAATCGTCGTAAAACAACGTCCCCAAAATGGCAAAAAGAATATGGCCATTAGTTCAAGACTTGCAGAATATAAAAAAAGATTAAAAAATATAATCGAATTCCATTCCATATTCTGGAAAAAAAACACAACCACCTCATATCTAAGAAGTTTCCTTAGTCGTTTCAAATCGTTCATTTCTTGAAGTTGTTCGTGACAAATGTATTTTTAGACGTTTTTTTTTCATTGATAACCAACTACGATAAGAATGAGTTCAACTCTGGGAAATACACGTGCCCACCGCTGACCAGCAAACAAGGACGACAACACCAACAAACAAAGAAACTGCCAAGTATCCGCAAGCGATTGAAGTTAACAACAAAGAAAATACGATCAAAGTCAACAGTTTAAGCTCCTTGAAAAGGACAATGCCCTTCAAAGTATCAACTACTCACTCCATTTTTATATAGCCTGAATATTGTCCCGCTATTTCTTAACTTTAGCTACTCCCACTCTAATCGCACTCATTTCATACAGCTGGCAATACTTGTATAGAATTATACAGAAGAAGACAATCAAGTGCGAAACTGAGATGTTTAGCTTTCTGGGAATGATGGAAATAATGGGAATGATGATCTAAAAAAAATATCAGATGTGATCAACACAAAATTTTCCTCTGCAATATTTAGTTTCGGAAAAAATGTAAAAAAAATATTTTTTCAAATTTCTCGAGAAAATGCACGAAATTTTATTTGCTTTGCATTTTAGTTATACACCAATACCTCGCTTTGCGTCTTTTCGTTTTGCGTTTTTTCGAAGTTGCGTCGCTGCTGAATTAGTACTAATTTTCACTGTGCGCCGTTAGATTTTCGAAGTTGCGTTGTTTTGGGTTCGAGTCTTAAATTTTTTTTTGAAATTTTTTGAAATTTTCTTTTTTTTTTCTAAAAGATGGCACGACTTTTCTTTCTAATTGCGCCATGCCATCAAAACTCGGGGATTCCCTTTCTAACTGAAAATCAACGCAATTTTAATACAGTTTTATTTTCACTTTGTTTTGCTAAAAAAAAGCTGTTCAGCAAACATTGGACCAATTTTTTGTGAAAGAAAGCCGACTTACGACAACAGCCACTATGGACTCATCAGACAGTGAATAATTTTTATTTTGTTTTTTTTATAAATTAATTGAATTTTTTATTTTGTTTTAATTGAATTTGTTTTTTTGTTTGTTTTTTGTATGTATGTAATAAAATTTTATATTATTATTGTTTTTTAAATGTTTACTTTGTTCAATTTTCTTTTTAAAAAGTAGTATTTTCGTAACCCTGGAACCTATCTTCGATCTTTACATGGTTTGCTATAGAAAATCATAATTCACTTTGCGTCGTTTCAATTTGCGTCGTGTTTTTTTGGAACGTAACCACGACGCAAAGTGAGGTATTGGTGTATGCATTTTTTCTCAAAAGCGCATAGTTTCCGAGAAATTTTCAAAAAATTTGTACTGTAATACAGGCAATTCTCGATTATTCCTTATTTGAACCAATAATTTTTTCGTTAACTACTAATTTTTTGAACTTATGTTCTATTACACTGCACAACAGCCATTTTACTGCCAAAGATTTTACAATTTGATATCGCTGATTCCGAACCTGCAGTACGATTCTTGGCAAATTCGATAAATAAAGCTAGAAACTGAATCGTACGTCGATGCGTCCGTCATGCGTCCGTCCGGTTGACAGTTTTATGCGGTGACAGTTGGGTACGGCAACGAATCTGGAGTTAATTAATTGTTTTGCACTTCTTCTATTAGTTTATCGTGGAAACAATTACTTTCAATTTGTTCCATACTTAAATTGCTTAAATCGTAAACAAACTTTTTTGCGAAATGACATTTCCGTGCGTTGCCGCATGTAAAAGTAGAAAGTCAACCTACTCTATGCGGTTGCCGCATCGGAAAACGTATTATTAGGGAAGTAACTCATAGCAACCCGTTGATTTTACTCGAACTGTCAACGTGACGGACGCATGACGGACGCATCGACGTACGATTACAGGCGGCACAAACTGTATATTAAATTTAATATACGTCTATATGATATATCATAGAGAGTATAAAAATTTCATGTCGCTAGCTCAATGCGTTCTTGAGTTATTTAAGATAACTAATACGGACAAACCGACAGACAGAGACACGGGCATCCTCATAATTTTAGATGAAACGGATTTCGTACTGATCAGAAAGTTTCTATCTGCCCCTATTTTCGAGTCGGTCTTCGTCATTAATACAATCCTTTCCCTCTATAGCAGAGGAAAGTAAAAATGATACTATTCTTCTATGAGTTCTATTATATAAATTGAGGTCGTTCACATCCTAGGATGAGTGTGCTTTGTTCGCTTAATAGCTCTTCCCTAGATTAGGGTGTTTTATTGCTCCCGTTTCAGTGGAATAAATGAGGATTTTTTTAATTAACGTTCATTTCAAAACCATTCATTCTCCTTTTATTCCGTTGTAAGATCGGTTTTTTTTTTACTTTTTCACTTGTAGGAAAACATGTAAGATGTTGTACTGTAAAGATTATAAAATTTTAGAGATTTTTGGTTTTGACAATGAATTAAAATCTTTTCAAATTCTGAAGATATCCCAATGTTCTCTAATGGCAAATTCAAATCCTAAATTCCTATTCTTCTTCCTCTTCATTGAGGAGGTCCTCAAATAAATGTTTCCTGGCAATTTTCTTATTCACGGCCGTTGCATTAAGTTGGCCTGATTTAAAAAAAAAAAACCGGGCGCTCTTACATAGAGGACAGCAAGGAAAAAAGGACGGGATGGAAACCCTAATTTGTGTTTGATCTTGGCACTTAAAAGGCTGTATTTGACCTTAGCAGGAAAAATTTTTCCCCTGCGGCGCAATTTTTGTTGTATACCGAAGGACTAAGAAACCTTTTATAACTAGATGTTTACAAAGAAAAATTGATATTCCCAAAGATAAACTTTTTCTCTTTGATTGGTCTTTTCAAATTTCCAAGCATACATAAAAATGCGCTTTATCGACTTTTTTTTTAAAAGGGAGGACACCAAATACCGGTTTTTTCACGGGTGTCGCTTTGCCTTGCGCTGCGGGCCGCAAGTTTAATGAATTAGGAACACAACATTTACCTACATCTGATTACTAGTCCTGTTAGCCCTTGAGTCGCATTAAAGAATAGTCTGAACGAAAAAGGACTATGATAAATTAAAAAATCGTATACACCCAGAAAAATGTCCAGGTCAACTTTTTGTCAGGTTAACTCTGACCTTACAGAGGTTTCTGTAAGCCAGCTAGCGGTCAGAGTTAACCTATCTAAGGTCAACTCGTGCAGCTCCCAATGCCCTACTTCACCTGCTGGTGGCTTAATTTCAGAATTTCTCCGACCACAGGTCAACTCAGTTTTACTTGCCCACATGCAGGCGAACGCGCGCCTGCCCGAGGCCAATTACGCCGTATGTAGGTCGTCGAGTTAGCCTCCATTTTTCTGAGTCTAGCTTTCAACTTAAAGATATTTATTTCCGGCGTGTGCGAAACGGTCTAATTACATGCTAATTCTAGTATATTTTAATACTAGATTGCATTGCGAAGTCAAAACTTTCCAATAACAAGTAAAAATAGAATGGGAATAGGCACGCCCTTAAACTCGCACACATGCATAAAAAAATGCACGTGTAGCTCATTTGCAAAAAATTTTGCACCCTAGGTAGATTTTTCAAAAAATTTCGCCTGCGGCTCATTACTTTCTCTTATGGTTTGATAGTATGTAATTTTTTAAGTTAAATTTCAGTGCTAGTATTAAAGAACTATTACTGTATTTTTTTTAATGCGATCCGCGGTTTGATATAGAAACTCAGTGTGGCAATTGAGTTTGATACACTTAGCAGATTTAGCTCTTACTCAAAACCCGCCCCATGATAAATCTATAGCTACGCCCCTGAATGCGAATCGATCCACCGGACACCGCGAAATTAAATTAGAATATGGTCGACCACGCTGGCGCCTTAATTACAAATGTTTTTTGAACACTCATAGTTTAATTTCATTTAAATCTATTTTTTTTCAATCCGAAAAATTGCTTCAACAACAATAAAAGAAATATTTTTATTCTGTCTCTGTTGTTGTCATCCTCAAGTTAATTACCGATTTCGTAAGCATATCTAAACGTATTAAAAAGAAAAAAAAAACAATATTTTACATAATGCCCACATGTTGGTCAACATTTCGAAACATAAAACCAGTGGTTAAGTAATTGCATGAAATTCTTACATCATTTAATCAAATCTGTTGGGAAGGACGTTATAAACTCCCCTTTTTCAACTTTCACTTGCTATTGATAAACATTGAGGCGACTTGGCGTGAATGGCCTTGACCTTAAGACATATTGTCAACGGTCAAAGGAAGCTCATTCCATGCAAAGCAGCATTTCATATCAATTTTTCCTTTATTAACATTCTTGTTTATATTCATTTTTACACATATATAGTGGTAAGTCTATATATGTATTAAAATGTTGCATAGAGCAGGTAAGTCTGAACCGCCTTGTTGGTTGCGTCCGAATTTGTTGCTTCTTCGCCTTGGACATGAATATTTAATAAATCATTGTCTGTCGCAACAGAAATCACGCAACAATTTAAACGCATACCGACATTACAAATGTGCTTGTACCACTCACGGACAAGGGGGTTACACTACAGAAGAGACGGATGAGGTAGAACAACATAAGTCAACAAGGACGAAATCACAAACTCAAATTTACATAAATTCTGTAACTTAAGTATACATAATGCGCCATTACCTTTGATGGAAATTCTTTGATATCAAAGACATGTTAGATATACCTTCTTTAAACATCCTTAACGTGGTTGCTTCGATGATTGTGTAACTACGGCCTAGTAATAAGAAATTTCACCACTTAACCGGGATTATTTACCTACTTGGGTTTCTATTCATAAAATTATAACAGCAAGTAAACATTATTGGGAAAGCTCGAAAATTTAATTCAAATCGATTTTGTGGGTGGTATAAATGTGTGCATAATCTCCTATTTAGTATTTGCTTCGATGTTTTCACGTAAAATTACCAACCCTCATAAGAAAGTTGCACAACCACAAGCAAATGTGTGAACTCTTTAATCTATTTAGTTGAACAATTCTTTTAAATTATTGATTAGTAAATAACAAATTGAAAATAACAAATAACAAATAACAAATTGAAACTTGGGGACTTATTCATAAAAGTTTTTTAAACCTTGTTTAAAGCTAAATTGGGTTTAAAGGTATTCATAGACAACTTTAATCTGTGTTTAAGCGTTAAAATGGGTTTTAAATTTAAACTTGACGAAAGGCATTTTTAAGTGGTTAATCAACCTTAAATTATATACGCTTTGCCTCTAAAAATTAAGTTAAATGTTATCTATCGACGAGGTTTAAATTTAACAGTAATTGGGGAGTGTCTATCCCAAAAACATTGTGAATTCTGTTTGTTTATTTCACTATGAAGAAATGTTGACATCGCAGGATAAAAATAAGTGTACAATGGCATCGGGGATGACATAATAATAATTTCCCGGGAAACTTGAATTTCAAATGATCAGTTGATCTTTGTAAACAGGATAATTCCACAAAAATTGGCTTGTCCACTTCAAACTTTCATTAAATTTCAATCACAACTAAACGTAAAAAGCAAACCCCTTCGAATCCGTCGATTCCAGGTTTCATGCATTCTAAGAAGTTTTATTTGCCCTTATTTACACAAAAACTCATAAAAAGTACTTTTGACGTTTAAAAATGTAGTAGATTATGGAAAAAATTTAAACCAAAAACATAATAGATCCGTTGTTTAACTAAACTCCAACTAAAATTTATTTATGAATAAGAAATTTTTTATAATAGGTGTCAAATTTTAAACATGATTTTGCTAAATCCAGTTTAATTCACCAACTATGAATACGTGCCTTTTAGACCATTCAATACCGGGATACCGAAACTCGGTTTCCGGGAATCCCGGCCATTTTCTGGAACCGAAAACCGAGATTGAATTGGGTAAAATTTCCCGGTTTTCGGCGCTGAAAGCAAGCAATTTCTTACATGCAAAATACTATTCGTTCGTTGCTGAATATTTACATTACGAAATAATGTAAGTACATATTTCTGTTAATAATGACTGTGAATTAAAAGATTAATGCAAAATTAAGCCATCCGATTCCATTTTCTTTACAAATATAATTCACAGTCTCTTTAAAACAACAACAATATAATAGATTTATATGCGCTGACAGAAAGTATTAAATTTTAACCGTGCCATTACCAAAGATGTAAATTCCAAGATTACCCCACCAACAAAAACTATAAGGGATAATGTTATAAAAAAAGAGTTGGCTATTTTCGAACTTGAGGGCAATCGTGTAAAGAATCTTCAGGCATGTTACGAAAACCTTTTATCAATTCCACCTACGAGCGTAGAATCAGAGCGTGTGTTTTCCAGTTCTAGAAAAATATGTACAAAAATTAGATCATCACTAAATGATGAAAGTTTGGACATACTATATTTCTTGAGATCTCATTTCAAAATGGAAGCCGTCACTAACCCATAAAGAATATAAGAAGTTTTTATTTATAGAATTAAATTTTATTAATTTTTATATTGAATTTGTTTGATTTTTTGTTTGTATTTTATTAATTATTTATAATAAAAACGCTACAATTTTTCACTGGTAATTTCGTATTTTTTATTTACATTTTCAGCACCGGTTCCAGAACCGGGTACCGGTTCTCGAACATTCTAGCACCGAAAACCCGGTTCCTTAAAATTGTCTCGGTGCTGAATGCTATAGTGCCTTTGTCTCTAGCCATCGTAAGAAGAAATTTTTTCCCGAAAAAAAGTTGACCAGGGCGGCGGCAGAATTGAATCTGACCCTGGTTTTAGGTACCGTTCGGCGTTAGTGGACCTCATGGACCAGTCATTTGGTAAAGGAAATGCATGGTTGTTTTATTTTTGTTAATTGAGCGTTTGTTTAGGTTACCGCTTAAAAATTTTATTCAACCGACGAAACGGCAACAATAATTTGAAACATGAATTTTCCCTTCTACAGTCTCATCCAACCGATCCAATTTACTTGATGTCAAATAAAATGGACTGACAAAACACTGCGTCGAAACATCTAGATGGCCCATTATCAAATCAATATTACAAGATAATTGGATCGTCTGGATGAGGCCTGAGAGAAAGTTGCAAACACCAGAGCTAGAGACTTCAAATTATCTTTAAAAAATTTGTTATTTTTTGGCTTACGGTTTGTTTTATTCCGTTTTCAGTCTCGAAAAACGAGACATGTCGGGAGGTGGACATAGAAAAATTAAATGTCTAATTGAGACGGGATTATACAATTCTCGTGTTGGCAAAAAACTGATTAGGTTTCTACAAAAAGGGCGCTTAAACTTTAGAAAACAAAAACTCATCAGATATGCGATTTAGATACTCGTATACCAAATATACCAAATGTACCAAAGATATACGAAATTCACCATTAAAATCGTGAATAACAAAAATAGTAGAAAAAATTGTTTATCAAACCATAGAAAAATGCTTCCATTATGAATAATATTTGCAGAAGGACATTTTTAAGGATTAAAGTTATTTATTGCCATTCGTCCAAATTTCCATCAACGAAATAATCAAAAATACTTTTCAACACTGTTTGAATAAATACAAATTCTGTCTTTAGAGAGTGGCGGGTGGAAGAGAAGTATTCCTATACAAAGTATAAGAGGACAACTCATGACGGTACTGCTGTTTCTGTTATTTCATTGAGTAAGATCCAAGTCCAGCAAAAAGTATGGAGAATCATCGATGAGACCAGTGCCAAAATAAACAAAATACGATGAAAATTGTTTCCAAAATGTGAAAAAGCAAAAAACGAACAACAAAAAAATCGAGAAACTCTCAAGGAAATCTAAAATCTATAAATAAGGAAAAAATATCTGGACTAGAAAAGCCATAATAATAAGCCAAGAGAAGTGAGTTGTAATGAAAAAAATACACATTCAGCGATTATCAATTTTAAATAAGAACGAAAAATGACTGACTGACCGATTCTTTCGAATCGCATACAAATATCGATATTGGATTTAAGATATTGGATGTGTCT
Source organism: Chrysopilus asiliformis (assembly GCA_964034945.1). Classification (NCBI taxonomy): domain Eukaryota; kingdom Metazoa; phylum Arthropoda; class Insecta; order Diptera; family Rhagionidae; genus Chrysopilus; species Chrysopilus asiliformis. Next base: position 39,333,423 of record OZ035962.1, read on the forward strand.
TACCTCTGATCTCCGATGCGATTGATCTGTGGTCGTCGCTCATGTTTTATTTTTGGATGATATCAAAACACTGACCTGCTTTATACAATATTTTTTAAGCGAAGTATTTTAAATCAATAAAAAATTGATCAACTTTTTGCTACACTTCTGAATCAATTACGGCTTTAATTATTTGTCTTCCTTCCAAAAAAAAGTCGAAAGTAAATAAAAACACTGAAAATTTTCCAATTTCGAATCTCACTTTCTAGTGGTTGGGGACAAAATACTTAATTTCGATATGTCACACGAATGGTAATAATAACCTTACAGCTCACGATGTCCACTTAATCCGTTAAGCACGCACAAATCCAATTCGAGACCATCCACCACTAAACACCAACAGAAGGCGAAGGCAACTGGACTATAAAAGGGACGATGGTAGGTTGGTAGTCTATCACGTCTGCCTTGTTGGACCTTGACAATCGTGTCTGGCTGTGGTTTTCCACTCGGAATAGAAATTTTGATGAAAGTCAACAAAACTATCGCCACAGGCGAGGTGACCACTACGGATTCGCTTCCGAGGATAGGGATTGGATAGGGATTTTCGCTGGAAATCGGATTTGATTTAGGAGTCAAAGTTTTTTTTTTTGCCACAATCCGGTTATGTAATACAGCAAAAAGATGTCAGCGATTTGTCGGGAATAACAAAGTTTTAGCCAAATTATGTATACACTAAAGTGGTTGCTGGTATTTGACGCTGATCACGTTTATTTTGATTTAGTTGCCATAAGGCGAATACTAATAGATATTGATGGCAATAATGTCTAACAAAAAACACCTACTAGCGACAAAAAATATTTTCATTAAAGGCAAATGATGTCAATTCAACAACTAACTGTCGTTTCTCCCTTATCTCAAATTCAGGACAATTTCACTTAGTCACTTCCGGCTCGCGCTGTAAATTACGAAATCTCTTTGCATTAAAGCACCAGAGGACTGGATGACTAATGTAGGTTACAATAAAATTTCACTCCACGAGAAGAAGAAGGCCCAAAGGCGATGGAATCAGGATAAACACTGAGAACACGTAACCACGACCCGACGTGTAATTCTACTATCGCCACGTGTTGAGGTGCAGAGAAGCTTTTAGCTTAGCTTTCGTCGACGTTTGGATGAAAACTGAAAACTTTCCGACGTTGAGTCTAGTCTTATGGGGGATGTGGGTCAAATTGTTAGGTGGCTACTATACAACCCACCACCCCTTCTGGCTGCGTCTGCGTTTTTGTCTGCCTTTTAGGCGCCTCTGTTTGGTTCAAATTTTCTTCAGTTTGTGGCGTGCTACATTTTCATTACCTCGCGAAATACAGTTTCGCATGCTAGGGCAGTTGAAAAACATAGACCATTCAACTCACGGTGTTCTTTACTCATTGCATTCAACTCCTTTTGATGATTTAACATGGGTAAATCATTGAATTAGTGCCAGTCCCACTTATATCGAAGGAGAGTTTATTGTGATTTTTGAAGGAAAGTGCCGAATTTCGAAGAAGCCGAACTTGGAAGAAGCCAAACTGTAATTTAGAATCTTCAGGACTCAGGACTTAGTCTTGTACTACCCGAAAACCTAGTCTATCTATCTATCTATTTAGAATCCATTCATATTTCTGAAAAAAAAACACATTCTAAAAACTACAGTTGGCAGAACAAAATCTTAAAATAACCTAAATGAAAATTTCAAATCGAATTTCTATAAGAACTCAAACTGCAATCATGCAACTGCCGAGCTTATCCGGAATTGGATGTATTAACACCGCCTCAAAACATAACTAATACAAAAGCACTACGCAGTGTTGTGTTCAGAAACATAACAAAAGCTATAATTGCCAATCTGGCAATTATTGAAAACCCGTATGGTGATATGGCATTGTTCGAAGTTTAAGTCAACGGCGAACAGTTGTATCAAAATTCCACTTTGAAGTCAAACTTTTCAATAAGATTTTTTAAAATTTATTCCAATCGGATTTTGATATATGGGAGTTTTATGTAGAATCATATCCTAAATAACTTTTGTTCCTGCACTTTTTTGATAAGATGCACCGATTTTGAGAGATTCGCAAAAAACTTTTTCGTTCGTATGGGGGGTACCTCCCCCCCTCCAATGGTCCATTTTTGTCCATTAACGAACTTAGCCTTGCATTTTACGAAAAACAAATCTGCGTTAAATTTCGAGTCACTAGCTCAATCCGTGCGCCCGCAATCCGCGCCGCGGACGGACGGACGGACTAAATTAAACTTTTTTTATCATTCTAAACACACTGGTGTAATTCACTTGCTATTTTGGGCCAGTTTACACTTGCTATTTTTTTCTGAATTCCTCTCCGAATTACATTAAGAATTTATTCCGCGTTTTTCTTCCCTAAATGCGGCCGCTTTCGCTTGAAATCGGTGTCGAATCGATCCAACAGCTTTGCCGGTGATCGTTTTCCCTTTTCAAGATAATCGATGTGAATGATACCGAACGCATCCCAAAAAAAATTGTCGCAATGACCTTGTTCGCCGACAGATCGACCTTGGCCTTCTTTGGCTTGGATTCGCTGGACAAAGTCCACTTTTTGACTGCTCCTTGGTCTCTGGTATGTTGTGATAAAGCCATGTTTCGTACACGGTTACGAAATTGCGAAAAGTCGTTCTAATCGCGGTTGAACATCGCCTAACACTCCTTTGAAGTTGTCATACGGTCACGCATGTTGTCAACAGGGAGCAAATGCGGCATCCATTTGGTAGCGAGCTTCCACATTATAAAATATTCATGCAATATATTCTCCACTCGCTCACGTGAGATGCCCACATCCTCAGAAATCGCGCGCACCTTCGTTCGTCGATCGTTAATGACGATATCATGGATTCTGTCTACCGTTTCTGGTGTGGTGCCCTCTTTTGGATGGCCTGAACGCTCTTCATCAAAAATTCTCGTAAGATTACTTTTAAATTCAGACGTCGAATATTGTATTGCTGATATCGAAGGCGGTGATTACAGCGTTCAGTGCGGTGTTGATCTCGTCGATTGTTTTATTTATCAAAAACAAGTATCTACTAATCACTGTACGATATTCGATTTTCTTGCCAAACTCAAAACAGAAGTCATTTGACGGATAGGATTAACCCCATTTCTTTGATACTGGGGGCGCTATTTTTTGTCTAGGCCGATTACTTTTCAGCCGTCACTTGTAGAACAAATTTTCTATAAACTTCAAATATTGTCAGAACTTCAGCTCAAAATTAAACATCGCCCCGCCTTACAGGAAGTACAGCCTCATTCAGATAATTCTGCCGGCGCACATATGCGTAGCTATATGAACAGGTTCGAATTCTTGGCTTCGGCCCACCTTATAATCAAGAACTTGAAATAATTCCAGTGTTTCCCAACCTTTTTACATTTCAGGTAGTTTTTAATTTATTAATAGAAATTTTACGGCTTACTGGTCATCTGGAATATTTTTGTTTGTTTCGCAACCATTTCAATACAAATACCGAATTTCTAACGGTGAACTATTAAATTTCTAACGGTGAACTAAATACAATAAAAAATTTTTGTTTACAAATTTTTTTTTTTTTTCAAAATTTGGATGTCGCCATTTTCTTATTCAGATTTTGCATATCCCCTCGAATCAGTCGATATACTCCCACGGCTACATGTACCCCGCTTGGGAAACACTTGTGTATAGTAAAATGATAAAGTTATTGTTATTTGTTTTTTGGTATTAGTACATGAATATGTACTTCATGGTAATGAAAACATTTGGTAGCATTTGGCTCAGTAGTATCTGAAATTTTTTGGATCATCTAAAAACGTGACACTATGGCCCTCCACCCGCCCTCTTCCCTATGTAGTTGTGATAGAATATCAGTGTGAAAATATCTTTATATAATAAAGTAGGCGAATTGATAATTATATCAAATCAAAATCAATATCACTTGACTGAAGTTAAAAGATAAGGCAAAGCTAAAATGTGTAAAAAATCTTAAGATAGGTAATCAAATTGGTATTTCTGAAACACTCAAATATTTTTTCCCAAGTTTGTTCAATTACGACACAACATTTATTAACGAAAAACAATTAAAGTAAAAACACTTAGCTTGAAATAGGGGATCTGCATTATTGTAATACTCGCTTTGTTGCACAATATTCAAAAGCACTGCAATTTTATTCACACCTATTTTGCGTTCGCGTAATTCCAACCCGCTTTAACGAAAAACGCGCCTATTTGCAATCAAAAAATTGAAAAAATTGCAATCGTTTTATGCATTTCTTCCCGCTGAATTGCACATATGACGAAAAACATAAATAGTAACAAAAAAGGACAATTGCTTCAATATAGAATCATTTCGACATGAAAACTTCAAGCAGAGTATTGGTAGAAATCTTAATTGGAGTTCAACAATCTAATTAAATGCTTTTAAGGTAATTATTCTGACTGGAGTCGGATGTATGCAAAAGGGATGCTAAATAATATTCTAAACACTTCTTATCCGACTATTTAAGAAGGAGTGGTAATGTGTTTACCTGTATTGTGGCGGACGGGCGGGCGGCGTGTTTTTATAACGCTGTAAATCGATAACGCGTGAGCCGATTCGTTGCAATCGTATTGGTATTTCGAGTAACATGCGATACTATTTACATATATAAAAATACCTATTACGATAGATCTTAATAACAATTAAAGTTTTTCTGATACTCAAATTTGAAATTTTAATTTTTTTTACTGTTTAGCGCGGTTCTATTTTTTTTTTAAATTTATTTCATACCACTAAGAAATCAAATATCTGGTAAAGAAACATGCAAATCAATTGTTGCTCACTAATGAGTTCTCATATATGATGCTCACTCGTGAGTACTTATATATTAGAATTTTTTGGGGAATTTTCTGCATTTTTTTTTGAATTTTTTGGGCAGCTTTTCGGAAAATATTTTTCAAATATTTCATGCTCATGAGTACTCATAGAATTTTCCAATGCTCATACTCATGAGTAAGAGTTTTTGAGTAAGAGTGAATAAATTACTCACGAGCGGTACTCACGAGTTTTTCCAAATTCTACCTGTATTTCCAAATTCTACCTGTAGTTAAGCTGAACATAACACAAAAAGACTCAACTCAATATCTCTAACGACGTAGAATCTAGTAGGAGAAGTGGTTTGATGGGATAAGGTCACAGAGGGGAGATATATAAAATTGCCTTATTGGTTTCGTACTGATCAAAAGATAAAACATTCAACTCGATATCTCTATCAATGTAGAATCTAGTAGGGGAGGAGGTTTAAGGGGATAGAACCACAGAGGGAAATACAGTAATCCCTCGAACTGCGCGGTTTCGCAACTGCGCGGTAAAAATTTCGTAGTTGCGGGGTTTTTTTATAATTTCCGTATAAAAAACATGTTCTGAACATATATTTTGGTGAATCCCCGATAAGAAGGAATCAGCTGGTAATTTGGTATCTTCGTACATATTTGGTAATTTCGTGCTTATATTAGTGTTTATATTTAGTGGAAATTGTGACATTTGGTAAGACAATTGATGGGGACGAATTTGAAGACTTAGGCCTATGTTACACACGGCAACTTTAAACCGATACTCGATACAAAAAGTTGCTCGTTTGTGCGACACGCGGAGACAAGTTGCCGGAAACTTCTGTATATTACACAGTGAGTGTTTCATGTGTGTGTGAAGTTGTGTGAAGAACGAACCCGTTCTTTGTGATTTTGTGCTTGTGTGCGTATTTTGTCGCCTTGTTTCTACTTTCGGAACTGGCGACATTAGCCACCGCTTCCCTCACTTCTCACGCCTATACTTAAGAAAAGTCATTCTTTAAAGCTCGACCGTTGATCAATTTATGAAATGTACTTGTTTCCTTGGGTTACTCGGTCATCGAATTAAACTAATTAATCCTTTTTAGAACATTTTTATTGAATGCCTCAACGTTTCGCCTACTGTCGTCAGGCTTCTTCAGGAGGACTTTTATTCTGCCAATACACTTTGTTGTTACAATTGATTTTACCAAAAATAAAATTTTTTTACTTACAATTAATAAGAAAAAACGAAAAAAAAGTACAAAATGTACACATGTATCACTTTTTCACCAATAAATAAATAAAACAATGAACTGTGAAACATGGAAATTAAATAAATAAATAAATTAAAGTTTATATCGTCGATATTGTTAAAATATTGTGTCCAGAATCAGGACATCCGCCTTTGTCAATGTTAAAAAACTTTTTGTGTCAAATTTAAACATTATTGCTCAATTCCTCTTTAGGAGAGCACAGTAAGTTTCATTTATGTTGTCAGTGTCCGCTCTTTTATTGACTGTATCGTTAGATTGGTAAATGTGTAGAGCTTCTAGCGTCATACGTTTGTGGTAATTATTCTCTTTGCATAAAATTTTTACGGAAGCATAATCAGGAGCATGGTTCAAAGATAAACAATGTTCTGCTAAAGCCGTCTTGTTCATATTTTTAGACTTTATGTCGGATTTATGACCAGAAAGTCGACTTTTTAGAAACTGCCCTGTCGTTCCGATGTAGTTAGCATTACAAGCATTACTACTATTTCCTGCACATGAAATTTTATAAACAATGTTTGATTCGCAATCTTTCGGAGTTCTGTCTTTTAGTTTAGTGTAACAATTATTAACGGTTTTTAACGGCCTATATGCCAGTGTTATGTTACTATTGTAATTTTTAAAAACCTTACCAATGTTTTCCGAAAGATTGGGAATATAGTTGACGCTTTTATATATTTTTGGCTCTAAGTTATTTGGAGACATATCAACATTACTAGAATTTAACTTACGTTTTATTTTTTCTTTGACTATGTTAATATGTCTTTTTATAAATTGTGTTGGATATCCATTGTTTTTTAGATTCTCAGTAATTGATTTAATGTTTTTCCCGTGAAATTTCTCATTGCTTATGGTCAAGACTTTATGAATAAAATTTTCGACTGTGTTAATTTTTTGATGTTTTGGATGATGCGAGTGGAAATTAATTAAACGACCTGATGCTGTTGGTTTTTGGTACCAATCAAATATTAATTTTTTCTCACATCGTATCACCTTAACATCCAAGAAAGGTAGCGTGCTTTCAACCTCTTCCTCCACCGTAAATTGTAGTTTTGTATGGAACCGATTGAGAGCATTATGTACAACGGAGACATTTTGTTTTGGTAAAATGGCAAACATATCGTCAACATATTTTAAAAAAATTTTAGGTTTTTCATAAAGTCCATCAATTGTGTCATTTAACAATTCTTCCATCGTCAGGTCAGCTAAAATGGGTGAAAGGGGGCTCCCCATAGGTAGTCCAAAAATTTGTCTATATAATTCATTGTCAAAAGTAAAATAATTGCAATCTGTTATACAGAATTTTAATGCGTCAATGAATTTGTTTTTAGGAATACGCGTATATTGTGAAATTTCATCCCATCTTTTATCAACAATTCTTAAGCATAAAATCAAGGGTATATTTGTAAACAAAGATTTTACATCGAAAGACACCATGATTTCACTGGGATCAATTTTTAATTTCGAAACTAAATTCTTAAATTCTATTGAGTTTTTTATGTTGTATTTTGAATTTGAAGTTAAGTTTTTTAAAATGTTTGCTAAAAATTTAGATAATTTATATGATGGTGAATTGATATATGACACAATTGGCCTAACCGGACAATCTTCTTTGTGTATTTTTGGCAAAGCATACAACTTTGGTGATGTTGCCGTGTAAGTTGTCATTTTCTTTTTATCAATTTCATGAATATAGTTATTACTTAAGAAGTTTTTCATTATTTCATTGTTTTTGTTTTGTAGGCTACTAGTAGGATCAACTCTAAGTTTCCTATAAGTTAATCTATTACTGAGTAACCGTTTTGTTTTTTCTATATATTCACTTTTTTGCATTGCCACCGTGACATTGCCCTTGTCCGAATTGACAATAGCAATGTTCCTATTTTGGGACAAAAAGATTTTTGCATTTTCGTAAATTTTTAGCAAGAATTTATTTTTTAGTTTATTTTTGTGTTTATTTTGAAAATTCCACAGAATGTTACTGATTTTAGCTCTGGCAACACCCCGATCATGCTCATCATCTAAACTTTGCAGACAAAATTCACCATCCTATATAGACAAATTATATAGACAAATTTTTGGACTACCTATGGGGAGCCCCCTTTCACCCATTTTAGCTGACCTGACGATGGAAGAATTGTTAAATGACACAATTGATGGACTTTATGAAAAACCTAAAATTTTTTTAAAATATGTTGACGATATGTTTGCCATTTTACCAAAACAAAATGTCTCCGTTTTACATAATGCTCTCAATCGGTTCCATACAAAACTACAATTTACGGTGGAGGAAGAGGTTGAAAGCACGCTACCTTTCTTGGATGTTAAGGTGATACGATGTGAGAAAAAATTAATATTTGATTGGTACCAAAAACCAACAGCATCAGGTCGTTTAATTAATTTCCACTCGCATCATCCAAAACATCAAAAAATTAACACAGTCGAAAATTTTATTCATAAAGTCTTGACCATAAGCAATGAGAAATTTCACGGGAAAAACATTAAATCAATTACTGAGAATCTAAAAAACAATGGATATCCAACACAATTTATAAACATAACAAAAGCTATAATTGCCAATCTGGCAATTATTGAAAACCCGTATGGTGATTTAAGTGAACAGCGAACAGTTGTATCAAAATTCCCCTTTGAAGTCAAACTTTCCAATAAGATTTTTTAAAATTTATTCCAATTGGATTTTGATGTATGGGAGTTTTATGTAGAATCATATCCTAAATAACTTTTGTTCTTGGACTTTTTTGATAAGATGTACCGTTTTTGAGATATTCGCAAAAAACGTTTTCGTTCGTATGGGGGGTACCCCCCCTAATGGTCCATTTTTGCCCACTAACGAACTTAGCCTCACATTTTACGAAAAACGAATCTGCGCAAAATTTCAAGTCTCTAGCTCAATCCGTGCGCCCGCAATCCGCGCCACAGACGGACAGACAGACAGACGGACAGACAGACAGACAGACGGACGGACGGACATGCTAAATTCTACTTTTTTCATCATTCTAAACACACTGGTGTAATTCATTTTTGTGTGCGATGACGAGATCTTGGCGTTACAAACGGTAAGGCAAAGTTAATATACCCTTTGGTTTCACCATACGGGTATAAAAAGACATATTAACATAGTCAAAGAAAAAATAAAACGTAAGTTAAATTCTAGTAATGTTGATATGTCTCCAAATAACTTAGAGCCAAAAATATATAAAAGCGTCAACTATATTCCCAATCTTTCGGAAAACATTGGTAAGGTTTTTATACCCGTATGGTGAAACCAAAGGATATATTAACTTTGCTTTACCGTTTGTAACGCCAAGATCCCGTCATCACACACAAAAATGAATTACATCAGTGTGTTTAGAATGATAAAAAAAATTGAATTTTCCATGTCCGTCCGTCTGTCCGTCCGTCCGTCTGTCCGTCTGTCTGTCTGTCTGTGGCGCGGATTGCGGGCGCACGGATTGAGCTAGAGACTTGAAATTTTGTGTGGATCCGTTTTTCGTAAAATGCGAGGCTAAGTTCGTTAATGGGCAAAAATGGACCATTAGGGGGGGTACCCCCCATACGAACGAAATCGTTTTTTGCGAATATCTCAAAAACGGTAAATGTTATCAAAAAAGTTCAAGAACAAAAGTTATTTAGGATATGATTCTACATAAAACTCCCATACATCAAAATCCGATTGGAATAAGTTTTAAAAAATCTTATTGGAAAGTTTGCCTTCAAAGTGGAATTTTGATACAACTGTTCGAATTTTGATACGAATATCACCATACGGGTCTTGAATAATTGCCAGATTGGCAATTATAGCTTTTGTTATGTTTAAAAATTACAATAGTAACATAACACTGGCATATAGGCCGTTAAAAACCGTTAATAATTGTTACACTAAACTAAAAGACAGAACTCCGAAAGATTGCGAATCAAACATTGTTTATAAAATTTCATGTGCAGGAAATAGTAGTAATGCTTGTAATGCTACATCGGAACGACAGGGCAGTTTCTAAAAAGTCGACTTTCTGGTCATAAATCCGACATAAAGTCTAAAAATATGAACAAGACGGCTTTAGCAGAACATTGTTTATCTTTGAACCATGCTCCTGATTATGCTTCCGTAAAAATTTTATGCAAAGAGAATAATTACCACAAACGTATGACGCTAGAAGCTCTACACATTTACCAATCTAACGATACAGTCAATAAAAGAGCGGACACTGACAACATAAATGAAACTTACTGTGCTCTCCTAAAGAGGAATTGAGCAATAATGTTTAAATTTGACACAAAAAGTTTTTTAACATTGACAAAGGCGGATGTCCTGATTCTGGACACAATATTTTAACAATATCGACGATATAAACTTTAATTTATTTATTTTTTTAATTTCCATGTTTCACAGTTCATTGTTTTATTTATTTATTGGTGAAAAAGTGATACATGTGTACATTTTGTACTTTTTTTTCGTTTTTTCTTATTAATTGTAAGTAAAAAAATTTTATTTTTGGTAAAATCAATTGTAACAACAAAGTGTATTGGCAGAATAAAAGTCCTCCTGAAGAAGCCTGACGACAGTAGGCGAAACGTTAAAAAGGATTAATTAGTTTAATTCGATGACCGAGTAACCCAAGGAAACAAGTACATTTCTTCGCCACTTAAAGTTGCCGTGTGTAACATAGGCCTTAGAGTCAGAAGATATCATGGAAGTCCTTGCTGACGATATTTTGACACATATGACTGCTGACGATATTTTGGCACAGTTCGGCGATAATTATAGCGACGAAAATGATGAAAGTGAAGTTATAGAGATTATAAGAAAGAAAAACCTTACGCACGAAGAACTGACAAATTTTTTAATGCTTGGTAGTCAACTTTAATAAAATTGGTGAAATTTGACAGAAATGCATAATGAAAAGCAAAAATCGGGTAATAAATCACTAATTTTTCAAAAAGATTAGTAATACATATCATATCTTTGTATTACTTTAAATATGTCGTTAAATAAAAACTTTCTTCTATTTTTTTTGGAATTTTGCTAATATCTGGGACCTAACCCCAATATTTCATACAAACTAGGGTTCACAGTGCGCGGTTTCCCAGTGCGCGCTCTTTTTGTGGAACGTATCTACCGCGCAGTTCGAGGGATTACTGTACGTAAAATGTCCTTCCTGTTGTTGTACTAAATACAACACAAAAAATGTCAACTCGGTGTCTCAAACAATGTAGAATCTATGAAGGGAGGGCGCGGGTCAACCGGAGGGAATATATAAGAGAACCTTCCTGGTGTTGTACTAAACACAACATAAAAAATGTCAACTCGATACCTCAACCAATGTAGAATCTAGCAGGGGAGGGGGTATGAAAGCATACCGCCACGGGGAGGAGAGGAGAAATACAATGGTATCTAACCAGGAACTTTCTCTACAACTTTCTTTTGGGAATGACCAAAGTCGGTCAACCCAGTAAAAAGTTATGCGTGAACATACATAAAAAAATACATAGGAATCGAATTGAGAACCTTTTCCTTTTTGGAAGTCCGTTAAAAAGAGCTTCCTCAATTTTGAATGACTTGAAGATTTACTTTCGATTTAATATCAGTTGAAAGAAGTCTTCAATCGATACACAAGGGAAACATGTCGGCAATCTAACCGAAAATATTTTCGCAGTATTGTTATTATTGGCCTTTGTGATGGTGTGGCTGTGCTATGCTTTATAGCAAGGACACATTCTCTTCTTCCACCGGTAGTTAATTGTACAATGGAAGTTTTGGACGTAAAATAGGGAAATGAAGGGAAGCCGAGTAGGCGAGAAGGTCAACCCAAACACTTCCTTTGACCTTTCTTTAAGTGCGTCGCAACATAAATACCAGATAAAATATTCGTTTTCCCAACTAGATAAGATTTTCGCCCTTTTTATGATCGAGGAGAGCAGTTTCTCGGGGGTTGGAATTTAGATTGAAGAGTTGTGGAAATCCTGAAACTCAATTTTAATGTGGTTCAGTTTTTATCTCGTTATGTGAATTGGCAGATAATTAAATATGATTCAATTTAAAGATGATGAAGCTATCTTTAAACGATTTAAAGTGCTCCTGCAGAAAATCAGAAGGACCATCCTGCTTGCCCTCAATTTCCCCTTTTGTTTATTATCGATAGACGATAACTGGCATCGCTGTTGAATGCTCATGACCCATTCTTTATGAAACAATGAGAGTTACAGAATTTGCTTTCAATTTTTACCTTTTTCAGACGTGATAGACGTGGAAAATTCTATACGATGTAAGGCGATACATACGAGTAGATGGTAATACAATGTTGTAAAATGTTCACATTTGATGATAATATATTTTGGCGGTCTTTAGGGGATGAAGGTTTTTCTACACGATATGTAAGCGTTCTTTGTAAATGAAGCAAAACAATCGCGACATATTGGACGTAAATTTATAGAGGCACGAAGGTTATTAAACAAAATCGCTTGCTCCGCCATAAAAGCAGCAAAAAGGATAGGAAAAGGGTATATAGACTTGTTGGTGGATTCATATACACAATCGGTACAGGAACCTGCGGCGATGAATTCAATTTAAGAGTTTACCGAAGAATATTGAAGACAATTAAATTCCTAAAAATATAACGGCTAACCAAAAAAAAAAAGACGCAAAAAAATTCTCGGAAAAAATCCTCTTGATATAAAAAGCTATTTTTATGTTTTGGCATTTTTGGGCAAAATGTGATTCATGCTGATACTTTAGGCAGATTACACGACGGACGACAACATTTGGTTGTTTTAAATGGCAGAGGAAGGAATTTTTATTGGGACTTACAGCTTTTGAATGGAAAAATATTTCAGACATATTGGCTCCTTTTAAGGTCTTTCTTAAATCAAACTTATTGTTAGGTATGGCTAAGAATAAAAAAAAATTATATTTGGGATGTGTTTTACTTACTGCTAAGATTATAACGTAATTTTAAAGCTGAATTTGTACTTTCGAAAATACGTTTACATTTTTAGGGTTTTTATTGGACTAAGTTCGTCATACCAAATAGTAACAGGTCGCCTAGCACTAACTATTTTTTTGTTTATACAAGCAAAAGTGTGCGACGTGATAAATCTAAAGTAGGCCTCGTAAAGGCTAATTTTCCACTACAAACCCCAATATTTAAACAAGCGATGACCAAGCCGGGACTGGGACCAAGGTAGTTTCGCCTTAAAATGTAGTTCATATTTAAGGCCCCTATTATGAATGTCAACTAGCAACGATTGATACCAAGATAAAATCTCAGCGCAGGAAATGCTCACTCATGAGTACTCATATATGACTCACGAGTTCTCAAACCACTCACTGCTCGTGAGTATGAGCAATTCATTTGACTGCGAGCAATTCAACTGCTCATGAGTGGTTTGAGATATTTTAATATCCATACGTTCATGAAAAATTCTTTTTCTTTCGTAAGTTGTGGTGTGGAAGCGGAGGGTAGAAAATTGAGTAGGGGGAAGGGAAAGAAAACGGGTCGGGATAAAGGAAAATTTTTCGTCTTTTTTTTCGGAATTTTTTTTTAAAATTTTTTTAAACAGAACTTTGGGCAAGGATAATTTTTGGGATTTTTTTTTTGAATTTTTCGAGAAAATTTTCTTGATATCCTAGCGAACCAATTTTAATGCGGTTTTCGTAATGGAGGGCATATTCTAAGCTATACGAACACTACTATCTTCTTCACCATTAAAGCAATTTTCCACTGTTTTCGATATTGAAAGGTCGTAGAACCTTGAAAAGTCGTAGAATCTTGAAAAGTCGTATAATCGAGAGTCGGTTGTGATCTTACGGAATTCCTATCAAGATTTAATTCTAGTACAGGGGAATCTCGAAAAGATGCACGATCGAAATGATAGAAATCCCAAAAAGATGAACGGCATACTTTTAATATTGGAGTGTTCTAAAACATGAACGAGAAGAATCTTAACGTTCTAAAAGATGAACGCCTTGTGGTACAATCCTTTTCTTTTCTTTTTTCACACAATTGGTTTGGGTATTTCTGGAGTAACTGTATTTCTGGAGTAACGGTATATTCTTGTGGTAGTGCTTGAGTTTGTTTTTCCAGTAAAAAGTGAATTTCGCTACAACAAAGATGCCGCCAGTTAAGGGCCGCGTTAGATTTTTAAACTTAAAACAAAAATGTGATGTTATCAAAGAGATAAAAAAAGGGTTCTTCATACAAAACAGTTGCCAGCAGATGCAATTGCGGCTGTCAACATTTGCTTAAAATTTGCGGAACAATGCGACTCCAATTTTGACACTATTATAAATCTCAAAAAATTAAGAGAAAAAGCAGTATTGAAACAGCTTTCTGCTCGACGACAAACCAAAATCAGTGGTTTTTTTCAGAAAATATAATTTCTAAAGAAATATATTATGTACATTACAACTGAATTTTGAAATGCACGCTGGTTCTTACATAACGCTTTTGTTGTTTTTAATTTTTTGCTGCCTTTGATTTCTTTTAGAATGACGTTTATGTAACATACATGTGTCCTCTTTCAGTCAAAATTCCTTCCAAAAAGATGAACGATCTCGAAAAGATGACACGGCCGTGTTTTTTTAGTGTTCATCTTTTCGAGATTCCCCTGTATATCTATAATTCAAAGATTTTGAGACGTGATAAACGCTTGTAGCCAAATTTTTGACACTGGCGGTACACCAGAACCACAACATCGATCTTTTATCAAATTCTTCTTTTTATAATTGGTGTTACCACTTTGATCTTTGAATATCTCGAAACTTAAGGTTTATTGGTCAATATTTCGAATATTATTTGCTTGTCATTTGTACCGGATTTCTCCTGGCGAAAATTTTTTAATTCAATTGAAACAAAGGAAATGAAAATTGTAAAGGATGCGTCAGTCAAGTTTCGGCTCGAAGTGTAGTAGACAGAAGCGGACGGGGTAGAGTTCAATTTTTTCAATGTAAGGCCATCGACTTTTACTAATGTAAGTGCGAATTCTGTTATAGAGTAAATTGTTTTGAGCTTTCTTGTAGGAAGGTTTGAATCTAGAATCTTTCAATTCTAGAAAGACTTTTTTCACCCAAGGCGCAAGTCAATTTTATATTGGATGGGTTCCGCATTACGAGATTTTTAATAAAAGCCTAAAAAATTTAGACGTTTTTGCATCCCTATATGATAAAAGCCTTTTTTTCTCGATAATCAGCAGAATCTTATTGTATAACTCTTTACAAAAATTTCTGTAAAATGTACAATTAAAATTTTGTAAAATTAACCAAGTTACGGGAAAGAATTTAAAATTGCAAACAAAATTCAAAAATTTGGCGTTTACAACATATGTATACAAAAGTATAAAAAAAATCGATTTGAAATTTTTAAGCCACAATTCGATGATTATGATTAGTTCAGAGTAACAGATATGTCTACCTTATCACGAAGGCATTCAATCAATTCCTAATCAGCCAATTGAACTTATCAGCCTAACTCGCAAAATACCCGCAATCTGAAGAATGTCTTATCACTCTTGAACTGTCGTGAAATTACGAAGCAAATGTTACCCCTGTAACTTCAACAAAAACATGACTAATTTTACTATCCAGGTATGCTAAAGTATTTGCCGAAAAGGGTACTCATATACGTCGTAAAAGTCAAAATTTTCATTGCAATTTGTTTCAATAAACCGTTGCTAGATTGAAATTACGATTGTGATAAGAATATTTTTTTCCGATTTAAAACATTCGAAAATTACACGCGAAAATCAAGTTTCAGGTTTAAGGCCAATTAATAAAAATACTTTGAGGGATTAGATAAGCGAATTAATGCAAGTTTAATATTTCATTTAAAGTCCGAGCCCTAAGATTCTCCTGGAGGGCTTTTTAACCGAATAAAGCATGTCAGGAACTTAAAGCAGAGAACAAATAATCTAGAAAATAAACTCTTAGAACAAATTTTTAGAGAAAAATTTTCCATTGTGAGATGAAGCAAGAGGATCCGATGTAACACGGAAAAAATTATCCATTCGATTCCTCCATCTCATTGAATAGATACGACGAAAATGATTAGAAAATGTTCTCTCTGCTTCGTGCTACCTAGTCTAAAAGTAATTAACTTTTAGGCCGTAGCTAGTGAATGATAAGGACATTTTTCCCCCCTTCGAAGGGGAAATTTGTCAAAAATTTGTTCGGCAGAGTTTTTTCTATATATTCCTTATTCTATGCTTAAAGGATGATTTTTCAACAGTATCCACGTCTCAGTCGTTGTTATATCTATGCTTGTTAGTATTGCACTCGTACGATTCTGTCAAGATTCTTGCACGAATGAAAAATTTTCCGTGTAATTAGAGAAGGGGATTAAAAAAGCAGCAAAATAAAATAAGTGAGAATAGAAGCATAGAAAAGGAGACAAAAAAAATGGAAAATTTCCGTACAACTTGGGACAAGAACAAATGATTCCTGTCCAGTGACTTCTGGGAAGACCGAGTAAAAGGGCGTTTTGCAAATAAAAGAATTTTCACCACAACGCAATTGCTTCGGGCAATTTAAAGAGTTTTCCACCTTTTCTGCTTGTATTAAATTTTATTGCCCATTTGTTGTCTGCAATGTATATCAAGACAAGCAATGTATATCAGTTCTTTACTGAAGGACTTTGAAATTAAAACGATTAATATGACATTATTACGAGGTCCAGTAAGCATTTGGAGGGATGTGACAAATTCGGACCTCAGCAACAATCGTTGTTGCATACCGAAGAGTTAAAATGCCTTTTTTTATCGTAATAGCTGTATTTTTTAATGATCCGATTGAAAGCTCTACACCCAGAGAAAAATCTTAGTAAAATTAACAAAAGACTTTGTGTTGAACTTTAACACAAGAAAAAACGTATAGATAACAGAAGTTCTGTTCTCCGAACGAAAAATTGTGTTATTCTAATAACATAGAATATGTAGGATTTACGTACATACATGTGCAGCCAACAAAAGTGCTTGTGTTAAATTTTTACCCAAAGAAATCGTATATCGAAAATAAGTTGTGTAGTAACAACACAAAAGGTTGTGAAAATTACAAATATCGTTTGTTGTTGATACAAATAATCAAAAACATGAAGAAGCTCTCTGTTACATATTATCTATGTACCTATAACACAATTCCGAGTAAAGCTAACAAAACTTCACGTAATAATTCAAGTCGATTTTTTTTCTTCTATTATAATTCACACGTGGTTTGCGAACTCGGAGTTTATATAGCTTGAACCTGTCTAAAATTTGGGAGCCGTTACAACTTTTTTATATGAATGACTGCTATATTTGGCCACTATGTCCTTTTTTCCCACATGCCCTTTTATGCCCTTTTTTCCCACTGGAGCATGCGATTTTGGTGGAACGGTTCCTATATGTTTTTTCCGTGTATGAAAGACATATTTTATGTGTAAAACTAACACAGATTATATGCTAGTTTCCACACGGTATAAATGTAAAAGCAACAAAATTTGACGTAGTATTAACGTAGTTATTATATGTAATGTGAACCAAAAATTTGTTCATTACACGTCTGGGTTGTGTACGTTGAACACAGTGTTTTCTTCAATGTTACTGAAAATCTTGTTCACATAACACAAAATTCTGTACAACAAACCTACTTTTGTGTTGAAACAACAAACATTACACAAAAGTTGCAAGGTAAAATTAACGTAAGAATTTTTGTTAAGACAACACAAAATTTTGTTAAGAGCAATATAACAGAAGTTGTGTTGAGTTTACGTATTGTTTTTGTTAAGATAACATAGATTTTTCAGTAACCATCTGAAAAACGTGACAACGTAAAATTAACAAACTCAATTTTGTTAGGAAAACACAAAGTTGTGTTGGACGTATATTGACGCTATATTTGTTAATTATACGTAGCATTTTCGTCAGATTGAATGAGATTTTTCTCTGGGTGTATAGGGGATCATATTAAAACGTAAGCGAGTTTGTTGTGGGTTTAAATTTGTTTTTAGGCTATGTTGTAACCCATATGTTGTGGCAATAACTTTTAAAATCACAACACCCATATAATTACCAGCTAGAATCGGAAAAGCTTCTTTTTCTCGCCGCTAGGTTTTTCCGCTTTAGGGTAATAACCCTAATGCGATGGAAATAGTATTCAATATCCATACACTTATGAAACCACAAAACGCAACGAAAATTTGTTATTTCCAATTAACCAGTGTTGTTCCTCTACGCGTAGACTTTAATTGTCTGCACTTCAGTATAGACATTGGCGTAGACAATGTCGTCTTTGCGTAGACAATGTAGACTTTCTCTTATCTGGCAAAACAAAGTCATCAGGGAGTCATATATCTAATACTATACTATAGTATATGAAATGGCCAATTACAAGAAATGGCGAGGCGCTGGTGGTATTTAATTTACTTTATTTGATTTGAATTACTTATAGATTTCCGTCTATCTGTAAATACGACAAGTCTCAACGGAATTCAACGCACTAGAAACAAACGTTTTTTTTGAGAAATTAAACAGATATTCTTAAATTATTGAAAGTTACGCTGTCTCCCCAAAATGGAGGACTCCAATTTTGGAAGCCCTCAAAGATCGGTGTTCCAAAAAGCCGTCTTCAAAAAGTTTAAAACAATTACCTCAGGTAGGTTTTTTACCCACAAATTGCAGCCAGTGACATTTCCCAACATAGCATAAATAAATTTCTTTGGTAACTTAACACTAGTCACACAAAAGTTTATAAAAGCACAATTATTTAAAAAAAATTATGTTTTTTAAAGTCAAAGTTCTATCAACGAAAACATCTCTGATTTCTTCACCTCCGATTTGTCCATGCGTTTCCATAACAAAGTGATGATTCGAATCAAAGTCAACACTTACAATTACTATAATAAAAAATCTCAACCAATAAACGCAATTAATTTAATTCAACCATTGTGTTCATAATTTTGAATAACATCACACAGAAGCATTAATCACCGAGAGAATATTTTGAATTATTGTGTTCTATCGCCAGGGATATGGAAACCCTTAGACCATAGGCTTTATTTTAAAACCATGCTTAAATCTGTAATACCCCCATGACATTGACATCAAGAAGCCAAATAAAACCAAGCCTTTGCCGCCACATTCTAGCAAACGTGACAGTCTGATAGGGGGAGACACATTTTCAAGGATCCAATTCGGCGAATCAATGAATTTTACTTGTAGTAAACAGAAAAACGAACAAGGAAAACGTCTGGTAGCACTAGATATAAGTACATTGGATACGAATGGTATTGAATAGCAATTCGCTTATCTTTTTTGCCTGGTAGGTCACAATTCATCAAAGCCAAGTAATGTGATCCTTTTTTTGATTAATCATTGCCAAAAATAAAACAATAAAAGCTATGTCAATAACGGCAACAATAACAAGGAAAATTCAACGACTGAAAAAAGGAAAGAAAAAGCGAGGGCCCAACCGAAAGCACCAAACTTGGGGCATATTTTTAAGGCTCAAGAACTCAAATATACCCACAGAATTCCAAGAAGGATGACCATCTATAATTCGAGGAACCACCGGTAGAGAGAAAGTAGCGCCGCCTGCTTAAAAAAAATTATATCCATCACAGTGAATGTTGTCTTATTGGGAGTATGAGCAAAGGATACTAAAATGTGATGGAATTGTCTAGTGAAATGGAATACCTTCAATGATTGTTTACCCAAACACTCCCAGCAGTGAAAGGAGATATTGGAACAGGCCAAACGCATACCACAGAAAATTTGAGATAAATGGATCTATTGTCCTCATCCGGCATTAGTGGTTTTTCCATTTCCCTTTTCAATTATCCTTAAGGCGTGTTGACATATTGAAGCAACCCTACAATAATAATAACAACGGAATGAAACTTAAAAAGGACATGAAAAGGTTTCCATCCATTCCAGGGCCATCAAACGCTGAGAATGCCTGAAGGGACTGGTTTTGTGTGTAGATGAACGATGTCCATCGAATAGGACAGTCTAAAAATCCATAAAACATCAACCTTGACTTGCGGTCGGT
Source organism: Chrysopilus asiliformis (assembly GCA_964034945.1). Lineage (NCBI taxonomy): Eukaryota > Metazoa > Arthropoda > Insecta > Diptera > Rhagionidae > Chrysopilus > Chrysopilus asiliformis. The sequence goes on from OZ035962.1 coordinate 39,353,552, forward strand.
CAGTCTGCAAATATTCCTTGATCAATTGCCGCAACATTGGCGAAAAACGCAACGAAAAAACCCAACAAAGTCCATTCATCCATATCGCCATAACAATTAGGGAGAATTTCTTAGGGAGGATTAGGGCGGTTTATTGCTCTTTAGACGCTTGTTGAATTCCACTGGATCTTCGTGGATAAAGGCAAACCAAATCCAAAAGAGGGAAGAAGAATCCCAGGAAGAACAATGAATTATGGCATGAAAAATAAATATAAACGAGAAAAAATTCCATTGGTAACCAACTGACCGGTCAAATGTGGAGGCTCTCCTGGTAAGGAATGCTGACTTTCCAAAGACTGACTGTGCAAATAGCATGATGTCACGATATAACAAATATCCTAAACGTTAAGGTAAGATAAGTGAAATAGGATTCATTGCGTCTAAGTTCAGGTTTTGGGATTTTTTTTTAGTTTTTTTCTGGAATTCTTTTTATTATGTTTCTGCTCAACGAACTAAGATTTAAACTGTGCTTTTTTTACTGTTATATAATAATATATATTCCATCGCTGTAGAACTTCCGGGATTTTGATTGAAAAACTGAACCAAGTAATTAGAGTCAAGTTTCCCAAACATTTGTATTTGTTGAATATTGGGCGGCTTATCCTAGAAAATTATTTGCAATTGTCTCATCAATTCCAAGTGTTTGGGCAAAAAAATTTCACGGTACGACTTCGGCTCGATTAAAATGACACTACAGACAGTTTTTTTTAAATATTTTGCTCCAATAAATTAGAAATGTCTTGGAAAATGCGGTCTCCATGAGACATTTTGTGGCAGGACATGAAAATAAGCGAAAATCTTTTTTGGCCAACCGATAATACACCATGATGTACAATTCCTTCCAATCCCACCAAACACACAGCATCACATTTTTCGGCGTTAGTCCTGGCGTTGCAACTGTCTGCGCATCTTTACTACGCTTCGATCACGATCTTTTTCCCACGATGTTGTCATACGTTGTGGTATCCACATCGTTTCAAATGGCTTTTCTGTAACACCGTTTTCTGCATGTGAACATCGAGTTCCACCAACAAGAAAGTTTTACGTATCACACGTACAAGATGAATAGTAAAACTACTGCTCTGTGAAGAAAAAAGTTCCTCAAACGCGTAATTTCACGAAATGGTGAAGTCAAAATCCTATTATCAGTGTTATAAAAATTGGTCATATTGATAAAATCATTGTTAAATTCACAAAATTTTTATTCTATATCAGCCAACAAAATAACTTTGTTAAATTAACAAAGGGAAATTTATTCCTCGGTAAATGAAAAAAATAGTCATATAGATAAAATTATTGTTAAATTAACCAATTAAATCAATGAAACAATTGTGAAATTAACAATGCCTAATTTGCCAAAATGTCAAATTACAAATTATTGTTTTTCATATAATTATTTTAACAATTTAACAAAACAAATTTGTTGAAATTCAGCAAAACAAATTTTGTCAATAGGAAGGAGGTTTTTGTTATTATTTTTTTGAATGAAGTAATTTTTTGTTATTAAGATACGTTAGCATCGACGAAAATTACAACTTAATTCCATCATAATTTATTTAAGCTCTAGAATTTTTACAGTTCAAATGACTTCCAAGATTGGCACACTTAGGCCAGAATTGTCCCATTGTTATACCACATGGATCTATACGATCCTTTTTCCTATATATCGAACCATTTTGAGCTTCTGATGAAGCGGATTAGATCTGCGATATTCGTGGTATTTTTCCTGTACATCAAAATTCAACTGGAGCACTTTTTTAACCGACTTCCAAAAAGGAAAAGGTTCTCATTATAAATCCAAGTGGAGCGTGATTCTCCCATACATCGAAATTTAATTGGAGCCGATTTTTGCATAACCCCAATTGGAATTTTTCAAAGTCACGTTCTATAGGATCCTTTCGGACAATCTTTTTAAATGCAAAATATCTCCACACATATACACACACACGAACATGTTGCGAATTTATTGAACTGAGTTAAGGGGTACTTGTCTTCGCAAGGCGAACGAGACTAATTTATAATTTGAATCTTTCAAGTGATTTTAATACCTTTTTATATGTAAGAAAGGTAAAGTGGATAAAAATATAATCAATACTTTCTTAAAGTTTTCAAAAAATTTCCATTAACAATAAAATCGTTCATAAATACGTTTCCTATTATGCTTGGTATCTCAAGTTTAGAGAATTGCGTTGTATTTTTTCAAAAAACACAAGAACCTTGAAACCTATACAAAATAAATAAATGTCCTGGATTCTCAGTAATTCATATATTTCCAGCAAAAATCAATAATTTCAATTATCATTCAAACTTTTATTCCCAGTATAATCATTACAATGCCTAAACATAGATATTTTTTGGAAAATTTAATGATCTATTTTTGCTATTGACGGTGAGTATATATCTGTTTTGTTGTGAAACAAAGTTTCTGCGTAAAAAACATTTCAAAATTACATGAAAAATATTGTACATATTTTAGACTAATTGTAAACATTATGTCAACATTAAATCGGAACACCTAATTTGTGTAACTTTCATGGCGCTTATTATCTATCACGCATGTAATCAAATTCAGGGGAAAAGATAAGATTTACTATCTTGCTAAAAATATATCTTTCCATCCATTATTCGAGGAAAAATAAACAAAAAGCATGAAAATTTTCATTACTGAACAATTTCTAAGTTTGAGGTTTTATCAAAATAAAACCAACAATCTTTTAACATTTCATGAGAATTAAATAGCATACTTGTCGATTGCTTCTCTTAGAATTTGCAAAACAGCAGCGGTGATTTCAATCTGAAGCCACTTCACCTTTGGAAAATTCGGTACTGTGATTTACCAAGTGAAATCTAGTACATATTTAATACAAATCTATTACAGAATATGAGAAATTCAATTCTCAAAGTTGTTTTTGCAAATTTTAACTGAATTCAAGAAAGGTAGTTACATTTTTTTTGTATTTTAATTTTTTTGCACATTAAAATTTGCAACAGTCTAGTAGTTACTTTCTTCTAGCAATATGTGTAGAATGCAATTCCAAATAGTCTCAAATAAAAGAAATTACATTAAAACCAACCGTTTTTGCTTTCAGTTATTTCGCCCAAATAAACTCATTTTCGTTCCCACGTGTTGGATTTTTTGACATTTTGGGGTAAGAAATGTCACATTGAAAATCTCACGCATTTGTGATCACGATAACAAATAATGAAAAAAATCACGTATTCGGTTTTCTCACGCAAAAATTTTTCTCACTTGGCAATCACAATAGTAAGAAAAAAAAACTTACAATCCTCTTCCTGCATTTTATTCAAGCATCAAAGAATCTAAAGCACTGTTGATCATTCAGAGCTTCACTGATCCGGAATTTTTCCCCCTCTGGCGATCGTTTGGCTTTAAGTATTTTATTAAAATTGTACAGATTTTTTTTACAATCAACTTTTCACTTTAAAATTTTCTTTCAATTTTGATTTAACACCCACACTTTTGCACTGTAAAAGGTGATAGAATTTGCACCTCGTGAATTTTTTACTATTCCTGAAAACTACTTGGTATTCCTTTAGAATTAAAAAAAAAACACGTGCAATGTAAAACCTGAAACTAAAACAACAGAAATTTTCAAAAAATAATTAAAGATATTTCTAGATAATAACGAATTGATTTATTCCGTCAGCGATTCGTTTAACAATAAATGTTCTAGGATTTAGTTGGGAAATTAAATGGTAACGATGTGAAAACTTAATCGTTTTATGATAAACATACATACTTCGTAATCAAATCAAAAAGTCTAAAAAGAAAAAAAAACAGTAACTTACACAAAAACAAAAGTTAAGCACCTTCATCAAAACACCTTATCACTATTTGGGTGTTAAGATAGGAGTTTGAAAACCACTTGCTATCTTTATTTTATTGCCATTTCCATTTATTATTTAATTTATCTGGGTTTTCTCTATTTGATTTTTTTTCTACTGGAAGTGAACAGGTGAAAAAAAATCATAAATTAATTTTATAATAAAATATCTTTCCTCAAATGTATTTCTATTTAGAAATTGGTTTCATGGTATGATAATGATGCAAAAATTTTACACAAATACATCGAAACAAAATAATGCATTTGTATTTAAACACGTGGAAAGCTACAGGTAAACCTCCTACAACGCGATACCTTTACAACACGGTTGGAAAAATACGGAAATTTTCCTACAAAGCGGTACTTCTACAATTCGATTTTCGCCACAACATGGTTTATAAATTATATTTTTCGTGTAAACGGAGACCTCCTACAACACGAAATATTCTCGATCTACGCATTACAAATTTTATGTACTTTTTATGCAATTGCAACGACGCACAAGCCTAAAAAATTATTATGTGAAATTGTGCACACGTTCTAGCCCTCTTAAGCCCGTTTGCTGATACAAGTCATAACTATTTAAGTTATGCTTAGCCTTTTTAAACCATAGAGATTCTGGCACTTAACAAATTTAAGTTCGACATAAGTTGCTAAGTTTCGATGGGGCAAACCGCTCTTAGTGCCGTTTGTACCAACCAAACTTAGCAACTTATGTAGAACTTAAATTATTTAAGTACGAGAATTTCTACGGTTTAAGTAGACTAACCACATCTTAATTTTCTAAGGCCCGTTTGCTGAAACAAGTCATAGCGTCTTATGTTCAACTTAAATTATTTAAGACCCAGAATTTCTACGGTTTAAGTAGGCTAAGCACAACTTAAATTGTTATGACTTGTTTCAGCAAACGGGCCTAAGTATAGTACGCGCAAACGGGTCTTAACGTTTTGTTTTTTTTGGCAATATGCTTGTTTAATATTGAATTTTGATTTTATTGTGAATTTTCTTCGATTTAGTGTCGTTCGCACCAACTAAATTTAGCAACTTATGAGCAACTTAATTTATTTTAAGAAAAGTAGACACAAACGGGCCTTAATAAATGAAAAAACTTAAATTTTACAAAAAAAAAATTAGCAAATCTAATTATTTTATAATGGGGAATCGGAAATTTAACAAAAAAAAAAATTTCAAATACAAAAAAATATTTTAAAAAATTTCTGAAAAAACCTTTTATTTAAAAAAATGTGTAATAAAAAGGAAAAAATAAATTTTTTGGGCGCTGTATATCAGAAATAAAAACTTTTATTTCTGCTAAACAGCGTCCAATGTATGTTTCCTTTTTAGTACATTTTTTAAAACAAAATCATTTAAAAAAAAATTATTTTATCTTTTTTAGTCATTTTGTATTTGATTAATATGACTAAAAATCCAAAATGTCGTCTATATTTCGGCAAGTTATTGTTTAGTCTTCGAATATATATCCTTGCCTTTGAGATATCCTTACGGACTTTTTGACTCCAGAATCGGATTTAGCGACAGTTTTAAGTCAACCGGATTAGTGGAAGTGGGTCAAAATTAGATTGCAAGAAACAGCAGACAAATAACTGCGAAACAAAGCTAAATAAAAGCTTTTAAAATTAATCAAAATAGAGTATTTTGGTTTATTAATAAATTTAACTACGTAATAAAATTTACTATTTTGTGGCTACACTGTAGAAAATGGATTTGAATTTAAACCGAAAAATGGGGTAAAAACGGGGTAAATTTACAGAAAAGTCGTAAAATTTCGAATTTAGCTCGCACAACATTACAGTTGTAAATTTACCCAAAAAAACATTAATCTTACACTAGAAATAGGGTATATTTAAACAATGCGTAAAATTTCGACCAATATTCATATTTTTACTCTCATTTTGGTGTAAAAACACCAGTGTTGTGCCGCGTAGTCTACGTGGTGTAGACTACACCATTGTCTACGCGTAGACTATTACTGTAGACAATGGTCTATTCTCTACGCGTAGACAATGTAGACAATCAATAAAATAAAGGATAGCTGATTTAGTTTTAAAATCTCATTTTCTTCAATCAATTTTAACATAATAAAGCACAATTTCCAGGAAGCAATCGCCAAATGCTGTAATGGAGAACTTCAGAGCAAACTTTAGTGGCAATTGTAATTCTTTTCATGCAATCTAAGCGGCTTTTTTTTAATTTTTGCAATTGAAATCACATTGAATTCTAAAACCTTTTTGCTTTACACATTTTTCTATATAACGAACCGTTTATTTAAAAAACTGATTCATTTGTAAGGGATGGCTTTGCTCATTTAAGAATATCTGTTTAATTTTTTCGAAAAACACTAGTCTTTAGCTTAATTCCGTTGAGAGTCATCGTATTTACAGATAGACGGAAATCTATACGGAAGTCATTCAAATCAAATAAAGTAAACCAAATACCCCTAATATAAAAAATATTAAAAAAAAAACTACCAAAACTAATTCAAGAATTAATTTTTTGCGCTTATATGTATTGTACATAAATCAATCATAATCAGAATCATTGTCTTCTTCGTAATATAAATTATCATTTTTTCGCCAAGAATAATAAATATGGAGTAGTTTTTTAGACCTTTCAAAGGTCAGTCGATTTCGGCTTTGAGAATATAACACATGGATCAATAAGTCCCGAGACTAACAATGAAAACAACATTTTTTTTGCAAATTTTTTTTTTATTCATCAATATAATCACCTTTTAGGGTGATACAATCGTTCCAACGCTTTTCCAATTTTTCAATACCATGTTTATAAAAAAAATTATCTTTCGCTTCAAAATAAGCTTCAGTTTCAGCGATGACCTCCTCATTTGAGCCAAATCTTTTTCCCTGGAGCATTTTTTTAAGATCAGCAAAGAGCCAGTAGTCACTGGGGGCTAAATCTGGCGAGTATGGGGGGTGGGGAAGCAGATGAAAGCCCAATTCGTTCAATTTTGCCATTGTTTTCATCGACTTGTGGCAGGGTGCATTGTCTTGGTGAAAAAGGATTTTTTTTCTCTGCATGTGCGGTCGTTTTTTTGCGATTTCCTCCTTCAAACGCACCAGCAAGTCAATATAATAATCACTGTTGATCGATTTACCTTTTTCGAGGTAGTCAATGAAAATCACGCCATGCGTATCCCAAAAAACTGACGCCATGACTTTGCCAGCTGACTGCTGCGTTTTCGGACGCTTCGGACGGCTTTCGCCAGCTGTGCGCCACTCAGATGACTGCCGCTTCGACTCTGGAGTGTAGTGATGTATCCATGTTTCGTCCATGGACACGTAACGACGCAAGAAATCTTTTTTATTGCGAGTAAATAGCGATAAACAGCTTTCTGAATCATCGACTCGTTGCTGTTTTTGTTCCATCGAAAGCAATCGCGGCACCCACTTGGAAAAAACCTTTTTCATGCTCAATTTTTCATGAAGGATAGTAAATGCACTTCCATATGATATCTGTGTTATCTCAGCAATCTCACGGAGCTTCACTTTACGATCTTTCATTATAATTTTTGTCACTTCACTCACATTTTCCGGTGTAACGGCTTCCACAGGTCTACCCGAGCGTTCCGCGTCATTTGTGTCGGTACGACCACGTTTAAACTCGGCAAACCACCGACAAATCGTTGCTTTTGATGGACAAGAGTCCGGGTAACATTTTTCAATCCATTGTTTCGCTTGCACGGTGTTTTTACCCATTAAAAAATAATGTTTTATCAGAACACGAAACTCGGTTTTTTCCATTTTTTAAACAAACTACAAAACGACTTTACTCCAACCTCGATAACTCAGCTGTTTCTGGTCCGATCGACTTAAAATTTTGACACGTTTCAAGCAAAGGTTAGTACTCTAGAAAGACGTGGTTACTGGTTTACTACGAGCGTCATCTCTGGGTTAGTCTCGGGACTTATTGATCCATGTGTTATGACTCACTGATGACTTTGTTTTGACAGATATGAGAAAGTCTACATTGTCTACGCAAAGTCGACATTGTCTACGCCAAAGTCGACATTGTCTACGCCAAATCTATTGTCTACGCTATTGTCTACACTGAAGTGTAGACAATTAAAGTCTACGCGTAGAGGAACAACACTGAAAAACACGTTCACAGGGTATTTTTTGCATTATTGTACGGACAATTTCATTATTTCACAACGACGGCATTAGCGTGTTTGATAAGTCATTTGATTGCCATTGCAGAAATGGTTCAATGGTTAAACACTAAATAGTTTATTCGCTCTGACTTGATGGAGCTATGTTGCCTTAACCTTATAATTCGCATAAGGTTTGTGGCATCGGAGTATAAATACTCGAATCGAGTTTTACTCCACCAAAATCCTGTCTCCCTGCGTGGCAGGTTTTAAGCCATTACGACTCGGTGTAATTTTACTACTATTATAGTAGGAAAATGGTTTCCTACTATTATAGTGGTAAAATTACAATAAAATTTTCTAGAGTGTAAATTATCAATTTTTGTAATTGAAATTAACTATTTTAGTTGTATTCCTCTTTCCTTATTATAAAATAAATGGATTTTGCAAAAAAAAAAAAAAACAAAACAAATTAAATTTTTAAATATAACCGCCTCATCGATCAATTAACGAAGTTTCATAATTCTAATTCAAGTGGTTTTTAAAAAATACTGTAAACTTAATTCTTAATACTGATTTTTTGATAACTTAATTCTTGAAACTAATATTTTGATAAAAGCTAAATTAGAAGACAGTAAAAATGTTTTAAGAAATTTGTAAATTTGCGAAAAAAGATTAAATTATGAGCCTTTTTACATTTCTTACGATTATTTGATCATTTAACTTTTTTAATCACGCAGAGTATAGTTGAATTAAACTAAGAAAATAACATCATTTTGATAAATGACAATGTGTTCCTAGTTGAATTAATCATGAACGACGTTGACGCAAAATTAAATATAAATTTCTCTCCGTGAAGTCTGTACTAAATTTCAAGTATCAACCTCGCTTAGTTCTCGGGTTTTGTATAGTAAATTTTAATATATCGCCCATTAACCACAATAGTGTCATAAATAAGAAAACAGTAGTTTTGAGGTAATGATGCAAAATGACTCGTTTTGACTTTTTCTCTTATCTGACAAAAATTATTAGTTCTGCAAGAAATACTCGCCATTGGAGAGTACTTGTAACATGTTTGTACTTACAGATTTTAGTTAAATTTAATACGCAATCCAGAAACTTAAAAAGTATCTCCTGAAAAATCATGTTTTTTAGTTATGACACTGTTGTGGCAAATCAGTAATATGTAATACTCAATTTTAAATCATATGGGCATTAATATCAGTTTAAACTGACAGTTTGCTATGATTTTCTGTCAGTTTAAATAAATTCCTATTAAAGAAAAACTGTGCTTAAAAATGACTATATGTTTTGTCCTTAACATCAATGGTTTGTATTATAAAAAACATAAGAAAAGCTACAATTTCCAGGGGCCCCTATGTTTTGTCCTTACACGGCAAAAAATCTTGGAGTGAATTCCAATCAAAACTAGATTACGCTGGACCTATATGTAATCCAATGGAAAATTCTAATCCAATAATATGGATTAGAAATTTTTATAAATTTATTTTTGGTTTAATTCAGTATTAAAGTCTAAAATTTTGATTAAATTGTAGACATTAATGTTAAAAGTATTTAAGTTCAATACATAATAAAAAACTTTTCAAATATGACTGCAAAAAAGGCTAAAATATTTTCAAAAATTCGCATGTATTAACACGTTGACGGACAGTTGCGTCTATAGCCGTCAAGTTCAAGTTCACTATGTGACATGACGGCAATAGCCGTCCAATACGAAACGGTCGTTTTTAGACACTGCGGCTGTAGCAGCACAAATGTGCATTTACCAGCGTACAAGTAGAAGCCTAGTGTCATGTTTTCGAAAAAAAATTTAGTATGCAAGGTTAACACATTGAGTATGCACGTGGTTGTGAACGGAGTAGTGCGATCTTGTTTTAGTGTCAATTTTCGAATTTCACTTGTTTCTACTGTCCGTCAACGTGTTAAATTCCAATCCAAAATATGTATTAAGATTTCGTCAATATAATTTTTGGATTGAAAAATACTCCAGGATTTTTTGCCGTGTAACATCAATGGTTTGCATTATTAAAACATAAGAAAAGCCACAATTTCCAGGGGCCAATCGTTAAATACTCTATATGACAGACAAAATGTTTATTTAGAAAAATCCATTTGTATAGGAGAGGGTGAAAGGAGTGGTCCAATTGGATTTTGATGTTATGTAGAATCTTATTCTAAACATATTTCATCTTTATAAATTTTTCGATACGATGCACAGTTTTCGAGAAAATTGCAAAAAACGGTTTCGATTGTATGGGGAAGCGAAAGGAATGGCCAATTTTATCCGTTCAAGAACTCAGCCTAGCCATTTACGAGAAACGCCACTATACAAAATTTCAAGTCTCTAGCTCAATCGTTTCGATAGTTATGATATTCACGTACGGACAGACAGATAGACGGACATGCGGCAATCAAAATCTTTTGTCAACTTGAGCATTTCAGATGATAAAAATAGATGATCTTTTTGATATTTTTTAAAATATACCGTGCATGAAGTGGTTAAAAATACAAAAACTTTCCAATCTTGTACCTTCCTAGTTATATTAAATCGAGTAACAGAATAAATATACACAATTGATTTTATTACTATGCTGTGAAAAATCAGTGAAAAAAGCTTGACAAATAATAGATTTTCGGCAATAATCAACCTGAAATGTCCAATTCCAGTTATTAACAATATTTTGCCTTGTTTGTCGGGAGAGCTAACATTGAACAAATGTCCGTGTGAGTTAACGGCCTTTTCTAGCACGTTATTAACATTTCGTCACCTTTTCAGCAATAATCGGTGATAGACTTTTGTTTATGTATCAGTAATAATAACTTCTCACTCCATTCCGAAAACTTCGTATGTTAGCAACAACTGCCAAAGTCCAATAATTATGTACAAAACAACCCTTAAAAGTAGGTTATACTACATAAATGTTGTGCTCAGCTTGGTTTAACCACTTGTCGACATGTATTTATCGACATTAAAAGCACATGAAACCAACAATAAATCGATAGCTTGATTAGCTATCGTCCAACATATTCAATGCGATGGCTGCGAGGTATCTGCAAGAAATACGGGCGGAAAACCACCCTTTTTAGGAAACCACCCTTTTATGAATTTACTGAACAGTCGTGGATTTACTTAGACCGGTGGGTGGCGTAGGAATCATTAACAATTAAGGCGACTAGCTCTTAATTTACAACAAATCAGTTTATTTCAAATGGTCAAAATTTTTATATATATGAGAATCAGTATACCTAGATTTAGTATCCTACACTCTAGTTGATTTTCGTTGAATTTTACTACATTAATTGAAGGAAACTAAATGCCTTCAATAAATATAGTGATTTCACACTGCAGAGTATTCGAAAAATATAGAGTGATTTTTCACACAAAACATGGAGGGATTTCACACAAAAAATCCTCAGATAAATAGTGAATTTACTCAAAATAAGTGGTTTTTTCCACAAAGTGCAGAGTGATTTTACACAGAACAAGCTTCCCTCAACAAATTTCAAAGTAAATCCACACGAAATATTCAGTGATTATATCCAGAATCCACAATATTATTCACAGCACCCAATATTTTTAATTTCCAAATTTTCCAGTATCTGTATGTACGACACCTTAAAAAGTTATGTTTCATATTCATTTTAACTTTCATTTTTTATTTCATTTTAACTATCATTTTCATAAAAACACTTCCAAAGAATAAAAAAAACTTACTACAAATTAAACAAACTTCTTATCCTGACCACGTTTGAACTTGGAATGACGCTCTACATAACTGTTTACCGAAAAACTCATAAATTAACACTCATACAAACTGTTTTTGCTCACTTGTAATAGTAAAATCACGCCAATGTTGTGATTTAACTGGTTACGCGAACTTATTTACCTTAGATTGTTGGAAATCACTTGTCGTTTGTTACAAATCACACCAATTTAGTAGTGAAACTACGCTGCAATAGGAATTTCACTCGCTTTGTTGAAAATCACTCATCAAAAATGCGAATATGCTCCAAAAATGGGCTTTTACCCACAAAATATTGTTGGAATTCAAACAAATCAACTAGAATGTACCAACTCTTTGTAAACAAAAAGAGGATATTTCATTTCCAAAAAAGGATATTTGCGCCAAACAAAAAAAGGATACAAAAATAAAGACGGATTTGTTTAGAAATGTGTGATTTTTACAGTCAAAATGGATTTTAACGTCGAAAGCTGAGGGGTAGGTCCTGTTTCCAGCTTTCTTGACTTTTGAAAACACACGTTCAACCGGAGCTGAAGATGCAAGAAAGCAATTAAAAAACTCAATATTTTGAAAAAAAAAATCATTGAACTTAATTTGCTGAACGTCTATATGTTGGAAGATTTCCCCACAAGGTTCATCAGTCGACAAGTTGTTCAGCAGCGGTATTGTGATTTCAATCTGAAACTCACGAGTGAGATTTCTGGCCTATTCATTTCCATTTCACCCTTGAACAATTCGGGATTGTGACTTACCAAGTGAAATCTGTAACATACTTAACACTCTAACTGCCACGACAGTTTTAAGCATTTTTCGAATACACCCATACCTCGATATACGGCCGAGATTGGTTCCAAAAATTTAGGCCGTATATCAAAACACCGGAACATTCTTTTAGGAAAGTATTGGATTTATTGATCGCAGCACATTTCAATGTAATATTGTCCGACTTTTGACAGTTTATCGAATCAATATGCAACGTATTTCAAAACTGAGACGCAATTCAAAAAGCGGAAGGCCGTAAAACGAGGGGCCGTGTATCGAGGTGTATTTAGTTGTCAGTCAAAAAGGCACTAAGAGATAAAAAAATTGAAACAAAATTATACCTAAATGTTATTTTATTACCAACTACAAAAAATCGTAGCGTTTGCAGCGAACACTTTAATAATTTTCATTGTGTCAGGACTTTTTGACTTACGTGGCAGTTAGATCGTGTCTCCACTTGGGATTTTTCATCGCAGAGATTTTTGATTGACCAATCAGAGCTCGAGTTGACGGCGATAAAAAAATTCCAGAGATAAATTTCAAGAAATCTAGCAATTGCAAAATTTCATGGAATTTCCCGATTCAAGATGGCGGAATCTAAATTCTCCCGACAAGTAGATGGCGGAATCTAAATTCTCCCGGGAAAATAACTAATTTTTACACACAATACGATAGAAAAGGCTTTGGAAGAGAATATTTAACATTAAGGTTTTTCTTTTCGCCTGCTTTTCTTTGTTTCTAATATTTTGCAATAACTGTGACGAGTTGTTTTAACTTTAAAGGCATACGAAGAAATGAAATTCCATGAAATATCTCTGCCTTTTTTCGAGCCAAAAAAAGTAACCGAAAAAGGTCCAAATAAATGAGTAAAATCAAAAAGAATCCCGATCGGAAAAAGGAGTATCCTTTATAATAAAGTCACAGAACTATATAACATAGAACAACTGTCACCATACAAAGCTCTGCTGAAAAATGGTCCCAAAAGTATTTCCCTCTTTATCGTACTTGAACGCATTCACTGAACTGTATAAGGTCGCGAAATTCAAATTTCGTTTGCCGCGAAATTCAAATTTCACAAGTTTGAGACTAACTTTAGGCGCAAACAAATTACTTTAGGCGCCAACACCATTCCGAAAGTCTATTTTCCTTTGACAGCTCACGGTTTAAACGAGAGGACTACATTTATTTTCATACGGTTATCTTGCTCTTACTTGACTCGTTTTGATTCACTGAACTGTATTGAAATGGGACCATTTGAGACAGCAAATCGAGCGATCTAGTATATCTATGAATAAAGTATAGTTGGTAGAACTAAGTATAGCATTTGTAACGCATCGAACCAAACCTCGGACACAAAAATGAACTACACCAGGGTGTTAGGGACGACAAAAGATTTTGATTTCCGCATGTCCGTCCGTCTATCCGTCTGTAAGTCTGTTTATCCGTCTGTCCCTGAACACCATAACAGTCGAAGAAATCGGGCTATAGGCTTAAAAATTTTTAGCGGAGCATTTCTCGCAAATGGCAAGGCTAGGTTCTTAAACCAGTAAAATCGGACCATTCCTTCTCTTCTCCTCCATACAAACAAAATCGTTTCTTGGAGTGTTTTCGAAAACGGTGCATCGTAACGGAAAATTTATAAAAGTAAAATGTGCTTAGAATAGGACTTCACATAACCGTTCCATACATCAACATCCAATCGGATCGCCCCCCTCAGATGACATACAAATGGTTTTTTTTTTAAATAAAAATGTTGTCTGTCCTCATACAGAGTATTAAACAATTGGCTCCTGACAATTGAGCTTACTTTATCTTCTTATGTTAAAAATTAAATTTTCGCAAGATCCTATGACGTTTACTCTATTCCCTAACATAAGACAAATCCTCATAGGATGAATTCCTATATATTTTAGCTCTGCAAATGTTGGCTTTTGATAATAATATCTAATGTATAGCATATATTAATGCTTCAGCTTGTTATATAAATATACGATTGTCTTCTATATTTTAGTACCCCGGGGCCCGGGGACCAGTGACTCACTGTATATATAATTGGTCAGAGTATTTTCCTTTCACAATCTCTCAGCAATAACTACTAATCTTCAAAAAAAAGTTACTTTACTTTGATTGTGGAAAGAGCAATTAGCTTAAATAACTTGTCTATTAGAAACGGTTATGAAAATGTTTACATATCCTTTAAGAAAATCTAACCTAAACCTGGAAAATCAAGATAAATCTTTCGCACATCCCCTTTCTTTTCCCCCATCCCTGCTAAAATCATCTTTCGGTAAATAAAAAGTTCCTTGAAAATAAAACAAGTTGATCCACCCTTCGTTTGGGTTATTTACTTTGGCAATTTCTCTGAACTTTCTTAGAACTTTGAACGGACCAACGGTTGATATCATTATTCTACTGAGCAACAGGGTCAAGACAGTCGTCCTATCGGTTGGCTAGAATGTGGCCGTCATTTGTTGCGGTGATTTCGCCCCATCATTTTCAAGGTGAGTGGCTCCCCGCGACGTGTCTAGAGGACGATTTGTTCCGTGTACGTTTTGGATTTTTTATTGACACGCATACAAATTATGAAAATTATAATGAATTACCACCCTATCGTGGCTATCTAATCAGACGCAAGAGGATGATTTTCAGACAGGCATGTTGGTTGACAACTGGCGTATAGAGTGATGGATGATCAAAGCTTTGCCCATTGATAAATCATTTTCGACTGAAATCCCCCCAAGTTTTAGATTCGTTGGCCTTGGCGGTCGATCAATTTTGTCCATAACACTTCCAACTGAAAGTTCTTCGTGTCGAATTCAGGACTCTGAGTTTTCGCTCGGATGACTCGGTGGGTAGCCATTGAGGCGTAGATTCTTGTGAGAGGTGTAATGAAAAGATAGACGAAGAATCCACTTTAATATTCAGTAAATTCTATGAATTTCTTAACACCGCCATTCTGCAAATGACAATCATTTCGACGTGACATATTTGCTGATATTAAATTAATCAATTTTCAAACTCTTAATAGTAATTTGCTTCTATTTAAAGTGTTAACAATGTAAATAATAACAATAATTTGTTCCTTTAGAATTTTTCTTAATCAATCAAAATTACATCAAATGATACCATAGAAAAAGTACATGAAAATCCTTATTCAATTATTCAACTTATTCAAGGATTTCTTTTTGCGATAAAAAGCCGAAATATTTTAAGTCGATTTTTAAGTGAAGTCAAGGGTCTCTTGAAATGTAAATACAGATTACTTTAGCCTCGCCTGAAAATCGGCTTAAGATGTTTTGGCTTTTTGCCACAGATATTACACTAGTTTTTGCACCCGTCGTTGATGGGCTGTTACTTTTAATAAAATATTTTAAATATTTTTCATTATTTTCATTTTTGGCTTATCCGTTCTGTTGACATCCAGTTTTCTGGAAGATAGATTGCAAAGGGGTAACTGTTTTACTGTGCCTTCAATTATGATACACACTGAGAGAAATCGGGCGTTTTTCATTTTTGTGGTAATTTGCCAAAACTTGATTAGGTAATGCATTTTTCAAATTTTCAACTAAGCAATTACAAAATTTCATAAAAAACAAAAACACGATATGCTGAAATTTTGAATTTGATCGTTAATTAAACATTTGTTTTAAAAGTTAATTTAAACTTTAAAAGAATCAGCAAGAGAACAGTTTTGTCATGTCATATTTTTTTATAAGTTTTTAAATTGTTTGGTTAAAAACTTAAAAAGTGTATTTATCAAGTCCAAAATAAAATGTTTTTTATTTGAACTAAAAGAGAAAGTGGTAAAATCAATTAATGCAGCTAATGCATCTGATATTATTTAAATGAAAACTACTTAAAACAAAAGCCCAATCAGTTAATATGACTGTAGGATAGAGAGCGTTTTCTTAAGTCATGCAGTCAAAACAGATAACCGAGCATTTGTTTTGAATGTATGCATAGGCAATTAATCGGGGCTATTAACAATAGCGAATAGAAAATAGAACGAGAGAGAATCATCGTCAAAACATCAGTTTTAGAAATAATATGTTCATCTAGTTACTAGATTCTAGTAATTAGTTTGAGTTATTTTTCGTAAGATTTTTCATCCCCATATTTTTTTTTCAAAAATCCTTTTTGTGCAAAATATGACGAATGGAGTATGTTTTTTCGAGGTAACCCTATAATTTTTAGATCTTAAAAGCATTAAATCAAACATAAAAACCGTTGGCGCAAATTTAGCAAAATTTTTATTTGACTCAACTACTTTTCGTTGAATCTAATGACCTTTTTCCATAAGTGCATGAAAAGTTATGCAATGCGTGTTCGTGTGTTTCAATCATTTTTTTTGGCACTGTACGAAAAAAAATTTACCATGAACGAATTTATATTCATTTGCCAATTGAATCGCAAAAAAAAACTTTTCACCACTTGTACGGGGAAAGGAAAAACTGTCTGATTGAATTTTGATGTGTGGAAGAGTTATGAAAATTTGTGTTCTAAACACCTTTTTTGGTTCAAATATTTTTTGAACGATTTTCGACGAAAATTGTTGTTTGTATAAGGGAGGGGGGAAGGCATTAATCTAACCAAATAATGTATGTCCGATGTCAGCTCCCCCCGGTGTATCTTTAACTTAACTGCTGCCAAGTTTCATCCATGTGGAAAAAATTAAACTGAACTTTTTTTTGACAATAACTCATCTAGATCCATATAATAACGAAAATATGAGGCACAAACTTTAACTGAACAAAAAAAAAGTGAAATCTAAACCGTAACTCCATATAATACATCGATTGTTGTGTTTCCAAGGGATTTTTTCAAATATAATTAGATCATATCGTAACAAAGTTACTAGGCTTCTGTTTCTGTTGGTTAACACTTATTCCTTGCTCCAATTAGAAATATTTTTGTCTAATTTTATTCCACTCTTGAATCGAATTAATCTCAATAATTGATATTTACATTTATTTCATTACCAAATTAGCAATTTATCGACGAAACAAAAAAGAATTTGTCTAATTAAAATTTCCTCCCCTTTAGTGTTTAGCCTCACGAAAGTCCCGAATTATACGCCAAAAATTTTACCATCAATGAATATAAATAAGAAGCCATTTATTCTTAGCTTGTAACCCATAATAGGGTAATTTGTTACAAATTACGATTACAAATTTTATTCCTCATCTCATTTGCCAATTGAATGTTTTCAGCGCCTTTCTTTTATTTTCAAAAACGGCTATTATTTCCAATCTACACCTTTTATTTTCGTTCATTTGAGTCAAATTTTTCCAATCGTTTACACAATCCATTTATCGATAGTTATTTTCGTGCTCGAGTATAATTCCAATCAAATCAGATTACATCGTTTAGACTTCTATTCGAAAAGGCATTTATTTGAGCAAGTATATTTAGATATGTATAAAATTAAGTGGCATGAATTGAGGCATACTCGTATGATGATTATTAACACGTTGTTTAGTATGTCATTCACAATTTCACACCCGAAAATCACTAAATAAATCAGAAATGATGAAAATATTTAAATGTTCTAATTTTGTGTACTATTTCAGTAAACCTTGTGATTAAATTTGTTTTTTAATAGGTATGAAGTAAATAAAAATAATATTTAAATGGCCATCTCCCAAAATATTGAAATATGCACATAAATTATTTCTGTTTATCCATTGAGATGCATGTGAGAAATTCAATATGTCAAATGTGCATTTAAAATTTATGAGTTCATAATTTTATATTATGAGCAGCGCAGTGTTGCGAAAAAAGTTCAGATTGGCTAGAAACAAATTATAAATAACTTCAACGTCTTTGAAAATATATCTTGAGTGTCGGTTTTATTTCTACCTTTTTTAAACTCATCTTCAACATTTAAATGCCGAAATTGCTAAATTGTGATTTTTTATTTTATTTTAAGGCAAAAATTAAGCATTTAACAGCAACAATTGGCGATTAACGTTTTTTTTAACAAATTCCTCCATGATTTCCAGTGAGGCGAACTTTTTTTTTGTTTCTACATCAATTTCGTATCCTTCAAAAAATTTACCAATCAAATTAAAACTTTCTTACCCTTTAATTCAGCATCAGTGAATCCTTTCTTTTTCACAGCTGCCTGAAATTTGAATAAAATCGATTTTTAGTTTTCCTGCTGTGAATAAATGAAAATCAATATATATTTTGGTTTTTTGATTATTTGTTGGCTTTGTTTTATATTTGGACATTTATTATATGTGATGCATTAAAACGAAATGTAGCGTCATACCTTACTGGCGCGCTTCCCAATCAATGCTGATCCAAGCATCTGAAAATAACATTGACAGATTAATTAATTGCAGTATGATATTTGTACATAAAACAATTTGAAAATAACATAATTTTAATCAAAGATAAATATTATTATTAGAAAACAAGGTTTTTTTTTAAATATCGTTTTACTGGCCTTTATACCCGATCTTCGAGCCAGAAGCCATAGTTTTTATGCTGTATGTGATATACCATATAAGAATAAATTATTATCATGTAGTATTTAGTATAACATTTTTAACGCATCGAACTAATCATCGAACCAATTGGAATGACAAAAGATTTTGATTCCCGCATGTCCGTCCGTCTGTACGTCTGTCTGTACGTCTGTCTGTACGTCTGTCCCTGAACACCATAACTTTCGAAAGGATTGCGCTAGAGACTTGAAATTTTGTGTAGTGGCGCTTCTCGTAAATGGCTAGGCTAAGTTCTGAAAACTTATTTGGAGCCTGTTTCTGGCACAGCTAAACACAAAATATTAAAGTCGCTCTGACTTGATAGTGCTATTTAGCCTTCCCTTATAATTCGTATAAGGTCTAAGGCAATCGGGGTATAAGTACTGAAATTGAGTCTTACTTCACCAAATCCTGTGAGCCTGGGCCAGTGTTGCCATTTTCAGTGACTTGTCTCATTTCTAGCGACTTTCATGCCTTAAAAAGCACGTGTTGAGATTTTAGTGGTCTTTTGGGGACTTTTCGGAGATTTTCAGCGATTTTCAAAAGTTTCTTAAGAAAAAAAACTTTGTTGAAAATTTTACTAATAAATATCATACTTTTCACAATTTTTTACATTTATGTTACGCAAGAACATTTGATAAAAATGCAAAAAATTAATGAAAATTGAATTAAGACCTAATAACAGTGGATTTAGACATAAATAAATCTTTGATCTCAGATGTGAGTAAATTTTATGTAGATATTTTGACTTGAAGTCTATTTAGTTATTATTTTTCTAAGAAGAACTTGACAATTTTTTATTTTTGTGTTTTTTAAGAAGACAAAGTTGTTTTTTTTTATTATATTTTATTATTGTTAAAAACACAGAATAAAACCGGCTTGAAACCAAGATATATGTTTAAATATGCATTAAAAAAAAGTCTCAAAACTAGCGATTTTTGTCTATAATTTCCGAGACTTTTGAGATTTTCTTTCCTCATTTCAGCGATTTTGGGCTTGAGGTCTCCGGCAACACTGGCCTGGGCGGAAGCTGGTAAAGCAGGCTGTCCCAGAAACAGGCTCCTAATATGGTTTCAGGACAAACATGCCTGACTTGTTGGGGGGAATTTGGATGTGAATACATCCAGAAAAATAATATAATATTTTGTTATATTTTTTTAAATGACCTATAAAGGTAAAATGTGTTTAGAGAATAGGATTTTACATAACTCATCTATACATTAAAAGCCAATTCTTCCCTCACCTCCCGTACAACTGAATTTTTATACCCGTATGGTGAAACCAAAGAACAACTGAATTTTTTATACCCGTATGGTGAAAGATCCGTTTTTCGTAAAATGCGAGGCTAAGTTCGTTAATGGGCAAAAATGGACCATTAGGGGGGGTACCCCCCATACGAACGAAAACGGTTTTTGTGAATATCTCAAAAACGGTGCATCTTATCAAAAAAGTCCTAGAACAAAAGTTATTTAGGATATGATTCTACATAAAACTCCCATACATCAAAATCCGATTGGAATAAATTTTAAAAAATCTTATTGGAAAGTTTGACTTCAAAGTGGAATTTTAGTACAACTGTTCGAATTTTGATACGAATATCACCATACGGGTCTCCAATGATTGCCAGATTTGCAATTATAGCTTTTGTTATGTTTATTTATAAAGTTGATGTTAAAATGCAGTATTATTGAGAAACAAATATCGTGTTCATTTGGTAAAGTTGTGATAAATGGAATGGCGAAAATATGTTAAATTATATTCGAAAAACTTTTTTGATAAGACAAACCATTGATACGAGAAATCATTTGCAAACAAAATAGTTTGTACGCTTTGTTTGATTCTTATATTTATATACAAACAATCCAACAATTAAATCAGAATCGAAAGTTGTAATTTGGTTTGAATAAGATATACGAAAAAAATTTAATTTGTTTTCGCGTGTGACTTTAAGTTTTGATTATTTATAAAGATTATTTATAAAATTAAGTGAACAAGTAAGAAACCCCTGAAGCTTGAAACTTGAAACTTTCACAGTATGTCCCATCCATCATGAAGGCGTTCACTAAGGCGACGTTTTCGAAATTTTATCGCTAAGGGGGTAAACGGTGGGTAAAGAGGGTTTGGGTGTTTTAAAACCTTGATTTTCGCCATCAATCCTGCTCATTAGGAGGCTGAAAGAGTCATGAATCCGGTGTCAGAATTTCAAAATTCGAAACGAAAGTTCCTGTAAGGATAACGGAAATATCCCTTTTCCCGTTTTTTCCGAAAAAAATTACATTCAGGGGTTTTCGAAGTCGCTGATCACGAATAGGTGCTACAATTTCAAAAATCCTGTAAGGATAATGCGAATATCCTTTTCCATTTTTTCCGGGAAAAATTGCATTAGGGAGTTTTCAGAGGCTGATTACGAATTGGGTGTTAGAATTTCAAAATTCGAAAGTGAAAGACCTGCAAGGATAACCAAATATCATTTTTCCCATTTTCTCTCGGAAAAATTGATATTTGTGGCTTTTCGGGATCGCTGATCACGAAACTGGTGTTAGACTAATTCGAAACGGGAAGTCCTGCAAGGATAAAATTGTTTTCAAAAGTTTTTAAGTTCTTTCCGATTTCTTTGAAATTTTAAAACTTATACAAAATACTTTAACCGCACAACGACGGGTATGCAAGCTAGTAAACTATATAGCAAAATATCCATCGTGTCAAAAAAAAAGTCTTACTTGAAAGATGGTAAATAAATTTGCTTTCTGTTTGTTGGTTTAATCAAAATGCCTGAATTCCACAAAAGAAAACTTTTCCTCAAAAAAAGTTTAATTTGCCTTAGTGGTTTTTTTGACTACTTTTCTTGGACCTTTTATTTTAAAAATTTTAGAATGCAGTTCAACTTTCATACAATGTAACACTGTTAAAAAGAATAGTTAATGGCAAAAAAAACTTCCAAAAATCAATTTTATCGTTAGATTTTCACAAGATATGTAAACTTTTAAAAGTATTTCTCGTATATGATTGGATTCATAACTCAAATCTTCCAATTATGTTAATTACATTTCAAAAACAATAAATTTCAAACGCAATTAGTAAAGAAAGAGTTATTACATTTTATTTTTAGTAATGTCAACAATACAAAATATACCGATTTGTATTTCGAACAACCAAACATAAATTTAACTAAATTAACTGTAACGCAGCGCACACCGAATTTAGACTCTTAAGAATTTACATTGCATGTGCAACATTTTACATTTGAAATCCCACAGCTAAATGCCAAAAAATATATCGCAACTACTTACAGGACAAGTCAAATTTAGCTCATGATGCTTGAGTTTTATCATGTAAAACCCAAAAGTGCGAAAAATTAGTTTATTTTAGCCGTACATCTGCACAAAGATTCACAAAAACGGCTTTTGCCCACAAAGATGAACTTTAGGTGCTATTTTGATCCAATCACGTGCTCATTTTTATACCCGTATGGTGAAACCAAAGGGTATATTAGATTTGCCTTACCGTTTGTAACGCCAAGATCCCGTCATCACACAAAAAAATGAATTACACCATTGTGTTTAGAATGATAAAAATAATTAATTTCTGCATGTCCGTCCGTCTGTCTGTCCGTCTGTCTGTCTGTCTGTCTGTCCGTCTGTCTGTCTGTCCGTCTGTCTGTCTGTGGCGCGGATTGCGGGCGCACGGATTGAGCTAGAGACTTGAAATTTTGCACAGATCCGTTTTTCGTAAAATGTGAGGCTAAGTTCGTTAATGGGCAAAAATGGACCATTAGGGGGGGTACCCCCCATACGAACGAAAACATTTTTTGCGAATATCTCAAAAACGGTGCATTTTATCAAAAAAGTGTAGGAACAAAAGTTATTTAGGATATGATTCTACATAAAACTCCCATACATCAAAATCCAATTGGAACAAGTTTTAAAAAAATCTTATTGGAATATTTGACTTCAAAGTGGAATTTTGATACAACTGTTTGTCGTTCACTTAAATCACCATACGGGTTTTCAATAATTGCCAGATTGGCAATTATAGCTTTTGTTATGTTTTTATCTTAAATTAACTCTACCAAAGTTTAATAATAGCCGCAAAGATATCACAAAGAACACTTCGTCTTCAGAGCATGAAATTCAAAGTACAGGGAAATTGTTAACTTAGAGTCGCATATTTATAGCCCCTTTATGCATCTTTGACTTTGAATCTATTGCTTATAGCGGGACCATGCATGATAATTGGGCGAATATGTTTTACGCCTAGTCGAGACTACTTTGCATGTTTTAGCATTTATCCCGGGTCTTCCAAATTCAATTCCTAATGGTTCAGGTCAGTTATTTTTACGTAGAGTCAAACAAAGTAGAATTTTAGAAACTGATAATACTTTGAATAGTATGACATTTTTACGCACCAAGAGTCAATGAACTTCCAATGTTATTATAATGTACAATTCCAAAATTTAGATGCGTTCACATCTAAAAATATGTTTTGAATTTAGCATTAAATCCGTTTTTGTTTGTAGAATGATATTTCGGCAACAGACACGTATAAAGACCTACGGTGACCTGTGTATCTCGAGAACAAGAGTTTTTGATTGGTATACACCAGGGACGGGAAACGTTATCGTAACGTAACGCAATAACGATTTTCCTGTTTTTTCCTCAAAATTGTGTTATAACGTTATAGAAATTTAATTCCGATACAAGAACGAAAAACGTAATGAAAACCGAAAAAAATGATTTCGTTTTATCGTTATTTATTTATTATTGCTTAATTTTATTATTTTTTGTGAAATGTTCCACCAAAGTTCATCAAGCATAAGCCCACAGACCTTACCATCTGCATAAAATATAATTAAAAATATTGCGGTAGTATTTTTAATCATATTTTGATTCTAAATTGGACTTTGTTTTGGTCAGACTCACTCTATTTCTGGAGATACGAAAAAGGAAATCTTTTAAGCAACTTTTTTGGTATCGACAATATTTTCATTTTGGTAACTCCAGAACAGAGTTGGGCAAAATGTAATTTAATTAATAATTAAATTACTTGTAATTGAATTACATGTAATTGAATTACTTTGTAATTGCAATTACATGTAATTGTTTTTGTTTTTAATTACAAATAATTTAATTACAAGTAATTATTTTTCATCAATTACAAAGTAATTGAATTACATGTAATTGCAATTACAAATTAATTCAATTACATGTAATTTAATTACAAGTAATTCAATTACACGTTTAATTACTTAAATAAAATTGGTAACTAAATTGAATTTCCACCGTTCTAAAAAAAACCCGGTTTCTGAAACGGCGACATTTCAGGTTTTAAACTCATAGTAATTGCTTAAGCAAAATTTAAGCAGTGGTGAAGTTTGGTTAGCAATGCTGATTTGCTTTCCTTTGTGTTTCTTATACAGGAAAATCGATTTCTTTTTTTTGGAAAATAGTACGGAGCAAAATAAAATTAGGGAGGAAATTTCTGAACAGCACATGAATTTCTTATACAACAAAAAAAAATTTTTTTTTTCAGGAAAATACCCTAGAGCAAAATAAAATTCTCGAGACAATTTCTGAACAGCACATGAGTTTCTTATACAACAAAAAAAAATTTTTTTCAGGAAAATACCCTAGAGCAAAATAAAATTCTCGAGGAAATTTCTGAACAGCACATGACTTTCTTATACCACAAAATTCTATATCCAAATCAACATACAAAATAAAAAACCCGTGTCTTTAAAATAGCGTATTTTTATATTTAAGAATCGATTTTTTGTGGTATAAGAAACTCATGTGCTGTTCATAAATTGCCTCGAGAATTTTATTTTGCTCTAGGGTATTTTCCTGAAAAAAAAATTTTTTTTTTGTATAAGAAAGTCATGTGCTGTTCAGAAATTTCCTCCCTAATTTTATTTTGCTCCGTACTATTTTCCAAAAAAAAGAAATCGATTTTCCTGTATAAGAAACACAAAGGAAAGCAAATCAGCATTGCTAAAGCTAAGTGCACACGATATGATCACTGTTCATATTTATGAACATACGCATATGTTGCTTATTAGCTTCAAATGCTCATATGTTCATACAATATATGAAAGGTGTTCACACGATATGAACATTTTGTCCCAAAGTATCAAATTTTTAGGTGTGTTCATATGTGTTCAAATGCATTGTGTTCATATTTTTTCTACGCGTATGAACACTGTTCAGACGATATGAACGTTTTGTTCAAATTACAGATATGAACAATTTTTAAGAACATTTGAGCACACAACACAACAAATTAAAGCAAAACTGTAGAAAACTTTTTTTTTTTTAAATTATATGCCAGGGAGCTTGGAGGCAAATACCAAACTGGTCCGTGTTTAGGTCCATGAGCAGAAAAGTTCTAAATTCGAATCGAATTATTTTACCCTGAGTGGGATTTGAACCACTGCTCATTGGATCACAAGGCAAGCACTTAGCTGACTGAGCCATCCACGCCACAAATCTAAAACCTACTAGATCCAAATAAAAACCAGAAAACATAAATTTACGTACAAATTTGACTCAAAATTTTACATTTGAACATGTTGAAAACTTAGCCCATGTTCAAATGTTACAGTGTGTTCATATCTGTGATCATACGTCCGAATTTTACAAACTGGGCTCATACGGTCCCAAAATAGTGTTCACACGGTATGAACAGGTCGTGTTCATACGTTTGCTCACGGTATGTTCAAATGTGTTCATATGCCTTGTGTTCATACGTATGAACACAAAAATATGGTGTTCAGACGGTATGAACACGTTTGGGACACTTTTTTGCTCAAAAATATGAACAGTGATCATATCGTGTGCACTAAGCTTAACCAAACTTCACCACTGCTTAAATTTTGCTTAAGCAATTACTATGAGTTTAAAACCTGAAATGTCGCCGTTTCAGAAACCGGTTTTTTTAGAACGGTGGAAATTCAATTTAGTTACCAATTTTATTTAAGTAATTAAACGTGTAATTGAATTACTTGTAATTAAATTACATGTAATTGAATTACTTTGTAATTGCAATTATATGTAATTCAATTACTTTGTAATTGATGAAAAATAATTACTTGTAATTAAATTATTTGTAATTAAAAACAAAAACAATTACATGTAATTGCAATTACAAAGTAATTCAATTACATGTAATTCAATTACAAGTAATTTAATTATTAATTAAATTACTTTGTAATTATTAACGCCCAACTCTGCTCCAGAAGTAGTGTGAATCTGGCGAAAGCAAAGTCCGACTCAGAATCTGTGACGTCAAAATAGCCTAAAATTCAATAGGGCTATTCACTCTTTATCGTAGTTGATCGTAAACTCGTAGAATGGTAGAATCGTAAATAAAATCGTAGTTTTTTGACAGTTCTCCATACAAATTTTTTACGACGAAAACTACAATCTACCACACCCGAAGGTATAGTAAAATCGTAGTTTTTGTCGTACTTCTAACAAAGTGAGGTTAAGACATGTTTTGTCACATGTCAACTTGGTGCCAACTCTAAAATACACATTGGAAAAGTAAGTAAATTAAAGTATTTATATGATTTAGTATAAATTAAGAGTTAAAAAATGCTATAAACAATTTAGGTAAAAAAATAAATAAAAGAGTCAAAAATTTACGATCAAGAGTGAATTGCCTAATATCTTTGATATAGACAAAGAAAATGTCGTTTTTGTTGGGCAATTTTTTTTAATGAAGAAAACTTTGAATATTTCAAAATTTAGGGTTTACAAACAAAACTGTTGTACATTTTTTTTTCTTTAAATTTTTTATTGATTGTTTAAGAATCGCTTAAGAATCACTATTTTAGTTTTTTTTCTTTTTATTTGTATTTTCTTTTTGTTTAGTTTTATTAGCTTTTTTATAGAATTGTTTTTTATGGAAACTGAATTACTTTGTAATAAATAAACTATTATTAAAGAGCAATTTTTTTAGTTTTCAGTTTCAATACAATGTGTAAGGAAATAATAACATTATAACGTGACGAAATGAAATTTTTTATCGTGACAAAACGAAACAACGCAACAAAATAGAATATGAATTTCGTTATATAATAAAATGTATAACGTTACGATTTTTTTCGATTGCCATCCCTGGTTTAAACCGTTAGGTAGAGAACCCGTAGAGGACCAATAGCAGCCCGGATTTTCATCAACATAAATTAATGAGAACAACGTCAAAGAACTTCCAAGAACTTATGCTCAAAAACCTTCGATTAACATCTAGAGACCTCATTCTGTTGTACATTTCTATTGAAATGTGAATGGTTTTCGACTGCGCTTCAAATGAATGAAGATTGATAACTTAATCACTACTGAGAGTAATTCTGTCACCTCAGATACTGACATAGCAAATGCTCTTAATATGCACTTCTCCTGTGCAGGGTCTAGTGATCACGTTAATAACGACTCGACGTCTAGTCTTGTTGCTACACCAACCAATCTTGATGGGAATTTATCTTGTCTGCCGCACTCAGATGAAAATGAAGTTCTGCTTCTAATAAACTATATGGATTCTAACTTCAGCTCTGGCTTTGACAAATTAAGTTCAGCACTAATTAAGACCTGTAAGGACATATTTGCTAAATGTATTTCACACTTATTTAACCTGATAGTAGATACTGGAATTTACCCGTACAAATTGAAAGTACAAAAAATCATACCAATTTTTAAATCAGGTGATCGGTCTGATCCTTCTAATTATAGGCCAATATCGCTGCTGCCGACAGTTAGTAAATTAATAGAAAAAATGATTGCATCTAGAATTAAATCGTTTCTAACTAACAACAATTTTTTCTATAAATATCAGTTTGGATTTAGACAAGGTTCGAGCACTGACTCTGCAATAGTTCAATTAATTGATTTAATATGTGAGAATTTTAATGCGGGAAATATAGTAGGTGGCCTATTCATTGACCTACGAAAGGCCTTCGATAGCATTGACCATACGATTTTATTGCAGAAACTGAAATTAATTGGAGTGTCAGATAAGGCACTTTGTATCTTTTTTAGCTATCTTTCCGACAGATATCAATATGTACACTATAATGACTCGGATAGTTCTCATTTGCCTGTTCATTGTGGGGTCCCGCAAGGTAGTGTATTAGGGCCTTTACTATTTCTCATTTTTATTAATGATATGTCTAGGCTGCCATTATCAGGCACTCTAATGAGTTTTGCAGATGATACCGCCATCTTTTATCCATCGGGTGGAGTTGACCTTATCAAACAGAACATGCTTGATGACTTATTAACTTTAAATAGGTACCTGGAGGTTAACAAACTAAAACTAAACTTAAGTAAGACTATTTTTACAATTTTTAGGCCTTCCACTAAATTATTCACTCCCCCCGAGTTAGTATTTTTGGATACAAATATAAATTACAGCCCTGTAATTAAATACTTGGGTGTTAATCTTCATTATAACCTTAACTGGAAGGATCATATCTGGACAATAAGGATTAAAGTGTTAAATGCGATCAGAATTCTTTATAAATTCAAGCATAAAATATCTTCAAAAAATATGCTTACAGTGAGTGTAAAAAGTCAGCGTACAGTGACGATTTTTGAATAAAATACTAAATATAGCAAACACTGTATTTATTTTTCAAATTCTGGTTACAAGATTTTGTTGCCTGGACAATTCTTTACAGATCTGTAAAAAAAATAATTAAAAAAATAATAATTTATTACTTAAATTTATTACTTTATCTAAAAATATGCTTTTTAAGAGCGCAAAAAGTCACCGTACAGCTTAAAACAACCAATAAATATGGGCTAATTTACCGTTAGTATTTGGTTGGGTATCCATTAGATCGAATTACTGCTTGAAGTTGCCTGGGCATCAATTCTACCAACTTCCGGGTCACTTCCGGGGTTATTTTTGCCCAATTCTTCTTGCAACACCGCCTTAAGCGTTTTCTCGCTAGTAATAGTGTGGGTGTGGATTTTCTTGTCAAGCAAGTCCCATAGATGTTCGAGGGGGTTTATATCAGGAGAATGGGCTGGCGTTTAGAAATATTTGGGAGTGTTGTAGAGCAGCCATAAGCGTGTATTGAGTTCA
Organism: Chrysopilus asiliformis; assembly: GCA_964034945.1. Lineage (NCBI taxonomy): Eukaryota > Metazoa > Arthropoda > Insecta > Diptera > Rhagionidae > Chrysopilus > Chrysopilus asiliformis. The sequence continues at coordinate 39,382,662 of OZ035962.1, forward strand.
AATCGTGATCCTGCATAAACACAAACGTGTCGTTAGTCCCATTTCTTCAGCGCTAGCATGTAAATGTTGTTTTAATATGTCAATATACACATACGGGTCCATAACCTCATCAATAAAATGCAGCCTACCCACCCCCCGCCGCGCTCATGCTTCAAATCGTGATCCTGCATAAACACAAACGTGTCGTTAGTCCCATTTCTTCAGCGCTAGCATGTAAATGTTGTTTTAATATGTCAATATACACATACGGGTCCATAACCTCATCAATAAAATGCAGCCTACCCACCCCCCGCCGCGCTCATGCCGTCCCATACCCTGACTCCATACTTGAGGTTTTCCTTTTGAAACTCCATATTCTTTTTACGCCACAAAATTGGCCTTTCTTCCGATTGGAAAATGTTAAATTTACTCTCGTCAGTAAATATTAGTCAGTAAATAGTAAATATTACTGACGAGAGTAAATTTAACATTTTCCAATCGGAAGAAAGGCCAATTTTGTGGCGTAAAAAGAATATGGAGTTTCAAAAGGAAAACCTCAAGTATGGAGTCAGGGTATGGGACGGCATGAGCGCGGCGGGGGGTGGGTAGGCTGCATTTTATTGATGAGGTTATGGACCCGTATGTGTATATTGACATATTAAAACAACATTTACATGCTAGCGCTGAAGAAATGGGACTAACGACACGTTTGTGTTTATGCAGGATCACGATTTGAAGCATAGATCACTCAATACACGCTTATGGCTGCTCTACAACACTCCCAAATATTTCTAAACGCCAGCCCATTCTCCTGATATAAACCCCCTCGAACATCTATGGGACTTGCTTGACAAGAAAATCCGCACCCACACTATTACTAGCGAGAAAACGCTTAAGGCGGTGTTGCAAGAAGAATTGGGCAAAAATAACCCCGGAAGTGACCCGGAAGTTGGTAGAATTGATGCCCAGGCAACTTCAAGCAGTAATTCGATCTAATGGATACCCAACCAAATACTAACGGTAAATTAGCCCATATTTATTGGTTGTTTTAATAGCTGTACGGTGACTTTTTGCGCTCTTAAAAAGCATATTTTTAGATAAAGTAATAAATTTAAGTAATAAATTATTATTTTTTTAATTATTTTTTTTTACAGATCTGTAAAGAATTGTCCAGGCAACAAAATTTTGTAACCAGAATTTGAAAAATAAATACAGTGTTTGCTATATTTAGTATTTTATTCAAAAATCGTCACTGTACGCTGACTTTTTACACTCACTGTATGCTTTACTATGCCTTGGTGCATTCTCATTTGATGACTAACATTGTTATATGGGGTAGTAGCAATTCCTCTTACTTAAAATGTTTACAAAGACTTCAAAATAAATCTCTCAAAATTGTGTACAAATTAGACATACGTACTAGTAGCAAACTTCTGTATTCAGATATAGTAAAAACGATTCTTCCATTAAACTGCCTAGGAGTGAGGCAAACGATCCTTTACATCTTTAGAGCTACTAGAAATTTATCATACAACACTGTAGAAATGAAGATGGTGGACAGTTCCATGAATACTAGGTTTCAAAATAATTCCAATCTAACAGTGATGATTCCTCGACTTGAAGTTTCAAAAAGTTGTATCAGGTTCCAAGGCTGTAGAATATATAACATGCTACCATTAGAAATTAAGCAGTTGAACGACTTTTTGACATTTAAGCGTGCCTTAATCAACTGGTTACGTGAATTTTTTTTCTCGCGGTATTTATTCTCGTATCCATAATTGTTGAGGGTGTGTTACCATTGCATTCTTTCATGACTTTTCATTTTTAGTAATTCAATAGTTCTTTCTCCATTCTTCAAAATCTTCAAAACTTCAAAACTTCAAAATTTCTTCGAAATAGATTCAAAATATCATCAAATATTTCATCCTGCAGTGCATCTATTCTCTGATTCTCTGTATTCATCAAAAAATTAACGACCTTCATGGTTTTGAGCCAAATTCAGACTAAAGGCCGGAATACAATTGGCCCGACACAAATTTTACGACGACCCATTACGGCCACAAAGTTGTCCTCCATATACAATTCCACACACTTTGTTCTTTTAAACGGCATTTGCTTTTCATTTGATTTTGACAATGCCACATATAACATTTTTTGTTACCAATTGCATGTGAACGTAAGCAACACAGCATACAACTATATTTCCTAAAGCTTTCTTCAAGTGACGAAATTTAGATTTTATGTCGTCCCCATACGATTTTTATTTGAATCAACCATGAAATTTTGTCGGCGAGCTGACCGACAAAAGTTAAATTCGATGCAACTTTTTACAACGGCAAAATTGGTCGGATTGATTGTATACAGAAGCATAGGGCGCTATGAGTTTAAAATCTGAATTGTCTCCGTAAATGTTGTGTGGCGCCAATTGTATTCTGGCCTTTACGATTGCTATTACGATTGAGCTTCGTCGACTAATGAGATCAAAGCTTTCATGTCCCTATCGTTGGAAGCTTTGATCTCTTTGGTCGAGAAGCTTCCGTCGTAATCGGAATCGTTAGTCTGAATTGGGCTTTAAACTCAGTATCACAGTTGTACTGGACCTACTTTCAGGTTAACAGAAAAAACTTCACGACTGATAAAGGCAAAGCTAAAACAAAACAATTGTTCATTTATCTAGAGACCTTGTTGATATGGTTGGCATTTCAAAAGGATCGGTCAGTAATATTTTAAAAGATTTTTTGTGTCTCAGACGCGTCAAATCTCAATTGAAACTTTTTTGAGAGTTTTTGGAACCCATTATCGAAAAATTCGAGCGATATTGTCATACAGCCACCATTTTCGCCTGATTTAGCACCGTGTGACTTCTAGATATCCCCTTAACTCAAAAGACGACTCCAGGGACACGTTTCGGGACCGTAGAAAAGATACCATGTAGCAATTCACATTGAAGACTATTCCGGAAAGTGACTTTATGGGCTGTTTTGAGAATTGGAAGAGGCGCTGGCATAGGTGCATTGGATCGAATTGGAATTATTTTGAAGGCGATTTAGAAGAATAAATAAATATTTTTCATTTTATAAGATACTTTATGGGCACAGTATTACTTCAAACAAATTGTTATTTAATCAAGAAAACTAATTTTAGGTCAAACTCGCCATCAACCTTTTTCGCCACTGAAAGTTTTTCTGTAATATTTTTCAAAACTGTAATATTTTTAACAATTTCTTTTTTGCATTCGAAAGCAGTTATTGCCTCATAGAATCTAATCGACAGCTATTCCAATTGGAGTCCAGCAATCCAACATTTATTAAAATAGGCTTCAATTGGATTTTGATGTATAGGAAACTTGTGTAAAATTATATTCTAAAGATATTTTGTTATAAGAATCTTATTGAAAAAAGGAACCAATTTCGAGAAAATCGCAAAAATATTGTAATTTTTCTATTTGTATGGGCAAGGTGACAAGATCTTTGAAATCCAAATGCAAGACGTAGGATTTTTTTAAATTCATCTATTGAAGAATCATTCGATTCAATCATTCTATGTCAGAAAATTTCTGTCACCCAGTAATGTGGCGTTCTGTTTTCAGTAGGGTGTTCAATATTAAGTTGCTGTTAAATGTAGTCTCTAGTCCAAATAACTTTTTCTTGATTACTTGAAAAAAGTAGGCAAGGCCAACAAAATAATTTATTAATAGCAGAGCAACCACATAGCCATAATTTGAGTTCAAAAATAGAAGGCTGAAAATGCCCTATAAAAGATTTTCATTGCGATACTACTTTGTAAGCCTACCGAAATTGATCATTTCCAATTTTTCCTGGACATTTAATTGAGAAAATAATTTCTCCAACAGTTTCTCAAATCAGCATCCACAAGCTTTCATAAATATCATTAGATCAGCGCTCTGAAGCCATATGCACCAAGGGCATTTTCGCAGCTCAAATTGCCCTCTTATCCATCGATTCTTCATGCTACCCGTTTCATTCTGGCTTGTACGAAAACTGCATACATACGCATATGAAAGAAATAATCTGTTTCACTTTGCATATAACCCGTTCTGCTTCCACTTGTGCATTTTGCATATCATGGAGCTTTGCTGAGGTCTAAGGAAGGCCATTTATACGAGAGATTTTTATTAGCTCAGTTGTCATTAGACTGAAGCGGTGGTGTATTTCGCGTTGCGAAACGTAGCAAAAAAATTAACACTGCTAAAAATCATAAAGCGTATTGTCTCAAAAGACGACACGAGTTTTGGACATGAGTGTTTCTTTTTTCGGTTTGATAAAACAATGCAATGTTTAATATGATTTCAGGGAATTAAAACAACAAAAAAATACGATTTAAATAGGCGTTTTAGTAACTCCATAAAATATCAATTGATCAAATGAATGTTTTTGATTTTAATAATTTCATTTTTATTTTCCGATTGTGATTTGGAAATTTAACATAAAATTTTTTCTTTGTCAAACCTATTTTTAACGTAAAGTAAAACAATTAACAGTGTGTCAAAACCAAAAATAACGAAAAAGAGCTTTCAACAAAGTTTGAACTAGGCTCGGAGAGCAAGCCATATAAACAAGTAAATCGCTTGTCAGTGATAGTGGATGCCCGAGAACTTTCAAAGCTTTCCTGGCCCTGCATTAAGCCTAAACCCCAATTACGCGTTCGTGCGTGCGGCATGATTTTGTTCTGGCATCTAGTAGTTGTCACCGCGTCTAAAAGTAGAAACTGAGCCTACTTTACGCGCGACGGACGCGGCAACGCGTCTGAGCAACGCGCAATTATACATTTACTTATTTAAATGCGTAGTTTTTACCTTCACCGCGTGGGTGCCGCACGCACGAACGCGTAATTGGGGTTTAGGCTTTAGATTATTTTCATACGCTCGAACCAACTGCACAGCTGTGAAATTAGAGACCAAATGAGCGATGAACAATTTGTCTGTTTTGCTTTGCTAATTGCCATTGATCCAGTGATGTTAAGTGCACAGTAATTACTGTGTTCCACAGTAATTTCGGTTTTGATACAGTAACACAATATTATGTTCAAAATTAACAGTATTTTTAACATTTGCACAGTAATTTGTAATCATTTCACAGTATTTTCAAAAGGATGGATTATGTCATTTTAAATATGCGCCCCTGAAACACGAATCTGTTTTGTACTAGTATCAGTTTTGTACTATACGTCGGACAAAATCCTCAAGCGCTGAAGAAATTGCATTGCGGGCACCAAAAGGCTACAATGATAAAGATTAAAATGAGTACATAATTCAAAACATGGTTGGAGAACTTTATGGATTCTTATTATATACGAAACAATGATGTACAGAATATTACCCCAGATGAAAGAAATTTTCTCTCCATAAATATCATATATTTGGGAGGAAAATTTGAGGCCATTTTGATAACTGACGATGGAACTGTTGATCAAAATAAAATAACAGAATTGAAAACCAACTGTCTGAATTTCTATTTAGAAGCACCGCGTCAAATACTGCACAAATTTCCATTTAAGGAATTAGCATTTTTGCGCAATCTGGAAATAATACTAACAGGAAATTTTTCTAAGTATGGTTCGACAATAACATTGACCTTAAATTTTCCCCACATATTTGATGGAGATGATTTCAATTTGCTTGATGGCGAAAATTTAACAATTCGTGAATACTGGTATAATATGCAGTATGCGTAAGAACGACAATTCCTTGCAGTATTCGTTAATGACCAAACTTATTAAATATGTATTCTGCTTGCTACATTCTTCAACAACAGTTGGAAAAAAAAATTCTCAGATTAACATAAATAAAACTAAAGTGAGAAATATCTTAAAAAAAAGAAACCTTAGAAGGAATTTTGCATACCAAAAGATTGTTTAAACAAAACGCCTGCTTCGAATTAAACGCTAATGAGCGGCATTTTGAACAATCCAATCAACTAAAGTATGATCAGCCTAAAGAAGGCGAAGATTGAAACTTTATAATTTTTCTTATTCAGATAGCAATAAAAATAATCACAAAAAAATATATTAGAGTACTGAAATATTGAATTAAAGAATTACATTATACGTGTTGATTATTTTCACTGCTGTCTGAGAAAATATCGCTAATAATAAAACTTCAATCTTCGTTTTTATAGGTAAAAAGAAAATGTTTAGATTAAGATTTTTAACTTAGAAAAAGATTATGGAAAATTTAATTTGCGAAGAGTAAAATAGAAGAAAGAAATTCCCTATTTATGATGTTCTAATTCTAAGTTAACTTATAGAAAAATGTTTGAGGCGTTCAGCTTTTTATTCAAAAATACGTTAAATCCTGTCATTTAAAGAACATTTTGTTACAACTTCACTTACAATTAGAAGATTCTGGACTCAACTTTTAAACTTTATACACTCTAAACCAGATTTTTCTGGGTGCCCAGTAAAAAGGCAACCACGACGAAGTACAATAAATTTTACTGTTCCCTCCCAGTAAATAAAATTTACTGTTCGTCCCAGTAAATATTGTATTCCCAGTAAAATTCTCATACTGTAAAACTGGAAAGAACTGAAATAATTGTAATTTTTACTAAGAATCCTAGTAAAATTTATTGGAATCTCAGCAAGATCTTGAAAACCTCTCTGATGCTTTTTGAAATTTTTGAAGCATTTCATTGGTTTTGGCAACATTTTTTTTACTCTCCAACCTAACCCCTCAATTCTCAATAAAAGTTAACAGTCTATTAACTTGTTAACTGGCTTTAAGAGAAATTTAATAGAATTGGTATTCTAGCAAACAAGTTAAAAGACGTCAAACGATCAGCTGTCTGTTAACTTATTTGAAGACTTTTCTTAAGAGAATTTTGTATTTTGGCAACCAAGTTAATAGGCAATTCTAACCTTAAAAGTCCATTAAGTTAAAAGGTCCTCCGGATCAGCTTTTACAATCTGTTAAGTGGAGATCGGTTTTGAAAACTATGTGTTATTTATTACAAAAAAATGGAAAACTTCTTAATTTTTGATTTTTTGATACAAGTTTACAGGTATTTGGAAAATAAAAGAACAAGGTTGATATTTCTAATAAATAGAACATTGAAGAATTTTGTTTTTCTTTTATTTGTTTACTATTTCTCCGGTTTTACGAAGACTACGGGACTCGACAAATCCTTTTGACATGCCAGAGAACTTATTCAAGCGGAATTTTAGAATGACACAATTTGTAGCCATAAAATTAATTTATCATCAACAATTCCATTTTCGTTAAAAGTTTTGACAACACTCAACTTCTTTGCAACTGGCTCTTATCAAAATTCAGTGGGACAGAACAATGAAATCAATCTAAGCCAATCCTCAGTTTCTCGCACCGTATCTGAAATTTCAAAAATAATAAACACACATTGACGTTTGCGGAATTGCCAGACATCTCAAACATTTCGTGTGGAGAATCTATTAACTTGTTTAAAATTAAATTCTCCACAAACCTTTTATCGAGAATACCAATTTCTATTAAAATTACTTTTAGAGTCTGTTATGTAGAATTAGGGGGTAATTTTTATTTGTTATTAATTTTTTTTTTTTTGTTATCAATATTTTATTTTTCATGAGAATGTTGTGTTGAAAAATCTCTTACCACTGTCGAGGTTGGAACCCGAGACCTCTGCGTTAGTCGGCCACTTCTCTTACCGTTAGACTATGGAAGCCAATTAAGAAATGGATTCTAAATGAGGCGTTAAAAGCTAGAGTGGACCAACCCACATGTCAAAATCGTGAATTTTTTTTGTTTGAATCACTATTGCGAGTGAGTTTTTAGATAAAAATGTTTGGATGCACAAAAAAACATTTCAACATTGAGTAATAAAGTCCACATAAATTTTTTTTCCCAAAAATTTACAGTCAATAATAGTACAAAAGTGGAAAAGCTTCAAAAACTCGATTATGTGGCTTGGTCCACTCTAGCTTTTAACGCCTCAAATATGAGTGGTCTTTACTGGGGTGAAACAATGACAAATTTACTGGAATGAAACAGTCAAGTGTAAGAATCAGGTAGAACTAATTTCTTAAGAATTAATTTCGCGCATTGTACAAAAAAATTACAATTAGACGCTCAATTCAGAACACTTTTTGTTCAATGAAGAATACTTTTTGATCTATGTGGGACACTTTGCCGACGTTGCAATGTTTCCTGCAAGCCGAATTTCGGCTATTTTCACTTGTAAAATGCAAAACTTCTGCGAGTTGATTTTGTTGAAATGCGGAATTTTATTATTTGGGATTTTACTTCTTTTACTCTATATAATATATCATATAGAAGTATATTAGATTTAGTATACTGTTTGTAGCGCATCGAACCAATCATCGGACACAAAAATGAACTACACCAGGGTGTTAGGGATGACAAAAGATTTTGATTTCCGCATGTCGGTCCGACTATCCGTCCGTCCGTGAACACCATGACTTTCGAAAGGATTGATCTTGAGACTTGAAATTTTGTACATATAGTTACGATTCTCGTAAATGGCTAGGCTAAGTTCTTAGTCCGGGGGGAACACATCGCGTTTAGAACATGATTTTACATAACTTATCCATCGAACCACTCCTTCCCCCCACCCCTATACAAATTGGATATTTTTTTCAATTTTCTCGAAAACGGTGAGTCGTATTGAAAAATTTATAAAGGTAAAATCTGTTTAGAATATGATTTTACATATCCGTTCAATACATATGAATCCAAAGTTCATGGTCCAGCAAAATTATGAAAAAAAATTTTAAATGCGTATTACGATACAACACTCCAAAAAACTTTTAATGGCGAGGGTTTTTTGCCATAATTCACACAAATTAAACGTTAATAAATTGAAAATTAAAACAAAAACTGATGACAATTAAATATTGCTACCTTACCTTCAGTTGATTCCTAAATCCACTCATTTGTGATGAATTCCGTCAAAATTTAATTGATTTGTTTTGAATGAAACAAAAATTTTATTTATAAAGGCGCAAGAAATACGAAAACCCACAAAACAAAAATATTGAAATTATTTTTAAGACTTATGACAAAAATGTAACGGCCGAAATTTATTTTCAGCCAAACACTAAAACACTATCACAAAAAAATGAATTTCTCACAAATTTTGAAATTCAAATCAAATTTCTGCTCCACACACACTGAAAAACACGTTTCTAAAGCAGCACAAAACGTTTTTATGACTTTTAAAATTATGGCACATTTTCAAGCATATTCTATATGTTATTATAAAACACACACACTGTTCGTATTTAGATATTATGGAAAGATAGATTTACTAGTAATTATAAATCAGTAACGATAAAAAAATGGTTTGAAATTAAAAACCGATTTTCGAATGAGGATCCCTAAACAAAAACTCCCAAACCACAGACGAAAATCACTGCCCGCCAATATTTGAAACAGTCCACACCTGGCCACCAATATAGTGAGCCACAGAAGCAAAGAACAATTAATTAGTCAATCAATCGGTATACTAATTATCCCCAATTATTTATTTGTATAAAATGAGAATAGTGAAGTGTGAGAATTTTCACGGATGCAAAGGCACAGCTGAACCGGGTGATTTTTGCTTGCTTGTCTCACAAGATCATTAATTGTTACGTCGTGTTCCTATTGTTAGTGAAGTCATTTGCACCCACAACGCTAACAACACCGCGTTCTTATCTGTTATCAACGCGATCTTAAGCTGATCTTGATCCGGTCTTCGCAGCAATCATTCCGATCGCGAAAATTTTGAATACTAACGAAACTGTGATTCGGTATTCCCTGAACGAAACATTTCTCCTCTTTGTTTATTTTGTTTGGTTTTTTTTTATTCTGGCGTATTGTTGTTAATATTATTAATGTTCGATGGAGGATCGCGTATAAAGTCTCGACAGCAACGTTCAGTTATTTGTAGTACGATCAATCGTCAGCCGACAAGATCAGTCTGAGAAACACGTCAGCGATTAAGCCCGAGTAGAAAATTGTGATAATGTGCTTGCTTTGCGCTAAGGCAAATAGAACTACTCGGATCCGCAGTGAAGTAAATATTTGGTACCTTGGCTAGGTTGTTTTTCATATTCGTCATAAGACAGTGATCATTAGATTTTAATTACGCAGATGCCGGCAGAAAGGGCGAACAGAGCGAACACGCTGATCGGTAATCAGTGAGGCAGGTTGCGAGCTAGAAAAGTTGTACTCATCACTATAAGATTAGAGATGAAATACTTTCGTTTTCCCAGGCACCGTTAGTTGGGGGTTTTTATAGTAAGCAAGCCAGATTCGTATATGTAAAAGTCTAGAGGTGTCAATCATAGCAAAACCAGGTTCTAAGCGAAATTGCACATCTACATAAAAATCCAAGTTGTGTAAGAGAATAGTGAAATACCCTTTATGATGTCGTCCAAAAAAAATTTTTTTTTTACCCGGATTTCGAAATTAACCGAATTTTAAAATATCAAAGGTGAATTTGAAGTTCCTATGGTGATATAATTATCGTCCCTGATCATAAATGTCAGGGCCCTAACATATTTGGGTACCCCGATGTTGTTTCTGAGTCCCTTAAAAATCAAAACATTTGTCAAATTTTTTTTAAGGTTCTTCTTTTAAGAAACTAAAAATTCAATTATCAGTTTTAGGAAATCCGATCTAAAACATACAGGGAGTCTTTCATGAGTGTACTAACATTTTAAATCAGAGGTGCTCAGAATTGACGTCAATAAAAATATAGCCTCAAATATACCGACACCTTCTTGCAAGACTATTGTATATCTCTTGAACTGTCAAAATTTTGACGTTTTTGTAAACACGATAAAACATTAATATTGGGAACAATTTTAGTTATTTTTTGCTGATTTTGGAAGAAAATTGTTTAATCGGCAATTGTAAATCCTTAACATCTCAAAAAAGTTAACAATTTTTATGTTTTAGTGAATTAAAAATATAACGTTGAAGAATGCCATAAGTCAAGTTACGATAGTCTTGCACGAAAGCGTCGATATTGAAACATCAGAGCCCAAATAATAGTATGTCTCAATGCATTTCATTTTGATTGACTAACAGTGGACGACATAATTAACATCAGAGCTGAATGGTTTTTCCCATTTTCTGTGTGCGTTTCTGGGCTGATACTAAATGCACGCCGGTATTTTAGATCTAAATTACGATCGTATTTTAAATCACATCGGGGATACGTAAAAACACACAAAAATTAATGTATATTCACTAAAAACTGTCGATCAATTGTCATTGGCGTCGTAATCAGTGAAATATTTTTAAAAAACTTTCAATTTTGCGCACTAAAAGCACTTTGTATGCCGGCCGCTCAGCTATTTCCTTGCATGAATGACAATGTAAATGGTGTTTAATGGCAAAAGAAAAATAGCGAAAAAATTGATTTTAAGGAAATCATAAATCAAGCATAGAAAACTTCAAAATCGTTAGGGATTTTTGGACATATTGATGAATATCGAACTGTTTATAAGAATAAAGAAAAAAGACTGTTTTGTTCAATAAATAAACAAAAATCTTTTGGCTAGATGGCCGAAAAATTGTGAACAAAAAATAGAAAATTTTAGTTAAAAATAGCACGGGAACGAAGTGTATTCTTGGCTCGTCAACGTGTATTTTCAGATCATCGCACATGGGAATTGATTGGCCTTCTTTTTTATGAATAGCAATACGATTCAATGGGTTGCCACAGGACTAAGATAAATTGAAAAAACAACGAAAAATTAATAATCCGAGTATAAATTGTGTTAATTTAATTACGGGAAATAATAAATATTAATCTTATTCAAGTTCAAATCATGCATATAAAGCTATTTGGCTCTTCTATTTATCAAACTTAAATCAAAATAAATACAGAACCAAATTTTTATAAACAAGCTTTTATTAAAATGCACTAAAAAACTATTTTTGTAATAAAAGCAAATTAAAAATCTCAGAAATAAAAACAAAATAAAAGCATGGGCCTTAACTTTTTAATTGTTTTATTCCTTTTTTTACATAACGCCCATTTTTACTTTCTTATACGAGGTACCAAGTATCATAAAGTCTTGAGATCATGAAAATTTTCAACCTCTTAAGTTTGCCTAAAAACCGCGCAATCCCGAGTCGATTAGAATTATATTTATTATTAGGGACCAAATTTATACTTAATAAATATATTTAAATATTTTTTAATATTTTATTGAAAAAAAAATATTTTTACATATTAAAAAATATATTTTGTGGTTTATACATATTTTTGGGAATTTTCACATCTAAATTGACAGAAGATGCAAAAAGGGACTTATCATCGAGATTCAAATATTCTGAGGACATACTGCAGTATGAAGTGCCAAATCTTGAAAAACAACTTTTGAATGAGATATCGGAAATTAAACTACCAAAAATATGTGCAGAATCTCGTAGATAAGGAGATGTAGATTTAGGCGTAAATATTAAAAAACTATTTTATCGTTGCAAAATGTTTTTCAATATTCAAGAAGTGAATGAAAAATTGACAAATTAAAACTAGGACCAATCAAAAATAATAAATAAACTAATCTTTTAAAAAAAATCAATAACTGCCCCCTGTTCACGTAGAACTATGGAAGTTGAAACAAATTAAGGAACAAATCGTCTAATAAAAAGGCAGATCAAAATCTCTATAACGATATTAGGAAGGAAGGAAAATTTTGAGTCATAGGATTACTTACAACATTTTTTATGGTATTATAAAGTTAATATAACTTCATAAAAATTGAGTATGTAATTCTTGAGACACTCGTTAAGGAAAACTACTTAAAATCCTTCAAATATTGAGGGACTAAATTGAATTTTCTACCAAGTTTTCGGTCTTAATTACAAGGTCAAACTTATTTAGTAAATCATCCTTTGACTAAATTCATAATTTCTTAATTTCTAAAGTTTTTCAATAAAAATTGAATTCCAAAAGTTTTTTTTAAAAATTATAATCAGTCCATTTACAAAAAATAATTTCAGTTAAAAATCAAAAGTTTTCATACAAATAATTCTGTGGAAATTTGCCAAAACTAGATAACTACATTTTTAAAATTTTCAACGAAGCAAGTTAAATATTTAAAAAAAATGACATGATAAATTGTTTAGTTTGTTCGTTAATTAAACATTTATTTTAAACATTAATTTAAACTTTAAACTAATCAGTAAAAGAAAAATTTTGTCATGTCATATTTTTTTTTAATTTTTAAAGAAGGATTTCCATTACCATGACTTCTGTAACTGCAAAAAAATGCAGAAAACTAGACCAAGATAGACTTATGTAGATCTAAATAGGAATGACTGAATACAAGTATAAACGCTATACCTTCCAGTTTTACAATTTTAGGTTACCAAGACTATTCACTTACAAGGACAATGTGTGATTGTAGTAGAAATCGCTATAAAAAAGTTGAAGTCCGTTAACTGTAACCATAAAATCGCCATAAAAAAAGAGGAGAAATTATTTTTGCAGTTCCCGACAAATTTTTGCAGTTGATTCTTATCTCCCTTTCTCGCCAAGGTATCTTCACATAAATGTGTCTCTAATTTTTTGCAGTTGGGAAAAATCATGGTAATGGAGGGCCTCCTTAACTTGCTCCGTTGAAAATTTTAAAAATATAGTTTATCTAGTTTATGATATACCCACCACACCAACGAAGGATTGAATAAGCGTATTTGCCCACATTTATTCATACAAATTTGAAAATTTGCTCCAAAAATGTGGAGTATACGCATATCCTCTGTTTGATGTTAATGTGTAAGTTTTAAAAGAAAGGAAAATATTGAATCAATACTCATACATAGTTAAAAAAATGTCAATAATGATTCGAATACATATTTTCTTCAAGTGCTTGTTCCACATATTATTCTACTACGTGATTTTTCTTCAAATCCTAATTATTCTTTAGCGTTGGAAAATATCCTTTTTTATTAAATTTCTTTCATTTCCATAGAGTTCCTAAAATATTCGCAAATAGCTTTATATCACGACAATTTTGTAGGAAAAGCCCCAAATCCTCACGGGCACTAAATTTTTTTATAACAATGGAGAATAATTTTTTATTAGTCTATAAATCATATGAATCAGGATATGAATATTTGATTTACTGTAATTGAATTCTTTTTCCTTAATCTAAGCATAAAATTTGTACTACTGCGCATTTTATTATCATTATTTAATTTAACGAAGTAGAGAAAAAATAAATCCTCAAATTGGTAGTGAATTGAATAACAAACTGTTTTTATCAAAAAAAAAAGAATTAGGCTGAATTAAGACTAGAGTGATCATACGTCCCGGAATGACCGGAACAGTCCCGGATTCAGGAATGTTGTCACGGCGTCCCGTATTTTTCAATTTAGTGTTATAATTTATCAAACGCTAGAAGAAGCGACTACTAAATATGAAAAAAATACTAATCTCGGCTAGGAATTGATGGAAATCACAATTTTTCGCCTGCGGTGTAATTTTTCAACTAGTTTCCACAAATGGCGCCTGTATTGCACAAGATTTCGTCTGGACGCTGTTGCTTTTATTGGTATTTTCAAAATTTCAGTTGCCATTATTTCTGGAATATTTTATATACGACGCTTGATTTCTTCGACAAAAAGTAATTTTGTGAAATTTATTTATTCCAAATTTTAAATTTTAAAACGCAAAAATTTCCACCTCCATTTTTTCCATGAGCATTTCATTTTTGGTGCGTGATAATAAATTTTTTTTAAATTTTCGAACTTTCGTGAAAAATTGGGATTTTATCGTTATACGCAGTATTTCACTATATCTAATAAATGAGATAACCATTGCGTGTTATTCACCTCTATTCTTGAAAACGGCGTTAGGAACAAAATCGTAACGCGTTCGATTCGATTCGCTACGCAATTGGTATTCTGGAAAACGCCGGGAGCTTCGCGTTTGGTATATAAAGTATCGCATGGCAACGCGCTGTCAAACATCAGCTGATTTGATAGTTTGTTCTTAATTTTCAATAAAAGTGAAGTGTTTGAAGTGATTTGCTTCAGTAGCCATGGATTCTACACTGATGTATCATTTATTGAGGCAAGAGGAGCTGAATTCGTTACGCCAGCAAAAAAAAATTCTAAGACACTCTTCAGATTTGATGAGCTTAACCGATGAAGCGAAAGTGCATACAAATACTGGGAATCTCATAGATTTTTATTTGTAATTTTGTAGATTCAAAAAATATTTCCGGTTGAACAAGACTGCTTTTGAATACATTGAATTTCCTCCCACAATAAATTCATCTCTATCGGCGACTTCCTCGTATATCCCTTGGCAATGTCCGGATTGTTTTTCATTTTTGAAATTAAAAATGCAAACTAGTCTGTGTTTGTAGTGTTTTTCTTTGCACTCCTATTTTAAGAAATCACTGTTAAAATCTTTGATTTAAACATATAATAGATTTACCTTACATTTTTGTAAACACTCAATTCAAACGTCAATGAAACGCGAGAAATTTGAAGTGAGTGATTTAACCTCAAAAAAGTGCTCCCGGCGTATTCAAGAATAACAAAAATCGAATGCGTTGCAATGCGTTATTCTAAATCGAACGTTGATAGATACTGCGTATTCAAGAATACCGATTGCTCACGATCGAACACTAATCGAGCAAATAAACGTAACCCCGTATTCAAGAATAGAGGTGATTATGTTTGCTTTTGCAATCCTGAATCGTAATAAACTTAGTTTGTTTATTATTTTAGCGTGAAGGGAAATTTTTGTGTTTTTTGTCAAAGTTTAGGCTGTTTGCGCTACGTGAAGATACAACGTATATTTGTTTTCAATATTTTTCCGTTGATTAGCATGCAAACACGCCGATTTTATGGCCTATTGATACCTGAAAAATTAATTTTTCAACCTACCCTAATATCTGTGGAGGATATTCCACTGTTTCTTTTGAACCCCTCAACGAAGACTTTTGAAATAAATTTCGTTGCATTGCTTGGAATGCCGCGAATGTTTTAGTTTTGCTAAAAAAAATAACAAGAAGTTTTCTTTAAATAATTTTTTCGGCTGTCGAAAATGGCGAAATAAAAGACATGCATCAACGAAACAAAGCAAGCAAAACACTGACGCAAGCAATTTTTTTTTAATTCGTCGATTCAAGAATCCATCATTTTGATCATTTTATGCCAGAGGTACCCAAACATTATTTTCATAATGAATCAGGAAGTGACTACTTTTAGGAAAATAAAAGTGAAAACCATCTGTTGCAGGCAGGACAGTTTTCACATATTTAAGGTAAAATATAAACCTCGATTGATCCCGAGCCAGAGTCAACCTCCAAAAATTTCAAATCGATAGATACCAGTTAATGACCCCCATTTTTTGCTAACGATTTGGTTTCCAAAAGTGATTTCTTCTTCTGAAAAAGCTTTTAAAGTATTTTAGTTTAGTTAGTTGGCTTCGGATTTGGTAATATGGCAATAACATTTTAATTATAAATGTTACTTGAAAGCGTATTATAACTACATAATATTTTTATGTGAATTTAGTAATTTTAGGTTACCAAGAAAAGTAACAATTTTTATATCAGAACAAAAACTACAAATTAGCAAGGGGCAATCGACGAATACTGCAAATGAGAACAGATATAATTTTCATACAAATTTTTCTAAATCGAATCGGATCACTAATTATTAAGGGGGTCGGAGGTCGATCCGATTGGATTTTAATGTATTGAACAAGTATGTAAAATCATATTCTAAAAACTTTTTGCATTTACAAATCTGAATAGAGAATAATCCGATTTTGCTTAGAACTTAGTCTTGCTGTTTACGAGAAACGCATGTGTACTGGTCTCTAGCTTAATTCGTTCGAGAGTTATGATGTTCAAAGACGGACGGACAGGCAAAAATCTTTTTCAAAAATCAGGCGGAAATCAAAATCTTTTGCTATCCTAAACACTCTGGTGTAGTTCATTTTTGTGTACGACGATGGGTTCGATACTATACACGAAATTTTATTAACTACTATATGATTCTCATATAGAGTATAAAACATCTCCGCCTTCACTAGATAAAAAAAAAATTTCTCCAGATTCTCTATTACTCATCGTGATTTCATCTTCTTGTTTTGTTTACTCATTTATTCTTAAAAGCGCATACGTAAATAACAGAAATATGAAAAAAGTGAAAAATTAAGACACAAAATTTACGCTAATCGTAGCTAATATCAATTTTTTTACTTAACACGACTGAGAAACATTGAAAACCTAATAAAATCGGTTGTTGATGGTAATGATGACATCATTTGATTCTTTCCATCTGAAAACATTTAGGAAATAGTTTCCTACTCTATGTAATGCTATATTATTGGTAATTTTTTGAACAAAAGATATTTTTCTTGATGGATTTTTAACGTATAATTAACGCAAACCATGGACTGTAAACAATTGTCGTGAAATTATTTAATGAAATTAATCATTCCGACTTAGACCAGTAATTACCAAACCTGGTCGATACATAAATTGTGTATGTTATCCATAGAATTAAATCAAAAACTGTGATTAAACAATTCCTGGTGGAAAACTTTTTCATACAATTTCTGCTGTCTGGCGTTTCAAGTTGATTGGATTTTACAGTCTGGTATCAATTAGTGATCAATGAGAATAAACTTCATTACTAAACTTTGAGTAAATTAACCAAACTGCTAATTTTCTTTCATTTTTCAAATATTAGATGCTAAAATTTTATGATTTTTTATGGAACATAGGTTCATTAGGAATATCAAAGTAAAATTAACAAAATTAAGATTGTTTTCAGTCAATTTACGAAAAATTTACTTGATCCCGTTAATATAATTGACGTAAATACGGGACAAGATTTGAACCGCAAGTGAAAAAGTCAACAGTTTTTATGATGATTTTAAACAGTGACACATTTTAACACTCAATTAAGTAGAGACGTGATGCAAAAAATTTATAGCTCCAGCTATACAGCTATTTTTAAACACTTTTCGGTTTTAGCCTGCGTAGAATAAAGTAAACGTACTTACTTTATATTTTTTTTTTAAACGTTTCGCTTAGAGTCTATATGCTAACCATAGGCGCTCGAGGATTTCGAGCTGAAGCAATTTTGATTCGCTTTTCTCTGTTAACCCTGGACCCGTGTACTGGGCACTGAGTGCCCAGAACGATTTTCGAACCGAAATTAACCATATTTTTAATAAAGAATATGATGAAATGCAATATATTTCTGAAAGATACTGAAATTTAGAGTACAAAAACAAAAAAAAAATCCAAATTGCATATCTTCGGGGGGGTTGTGGAAGCTGTCAAAAAAAAAAGCGTAATATCGTGTACTTGGGCACTCAGTGCCCAAGTCAGTACATTTTGTATGAATTTTGTTTTTATTTTGATTACAGCTTTGGGTTTTTCCCCTTTTATGATTTTTCTTGTATGCAGATATTATATTGTATTGTTATATTATTTATATTATAATATTTATATTGCATTGTTGTCATGTATTGCATTTTCTTTCGTGGAGTACATGATTTGTTGGAGAAATCGAGTACCAGATTCGCGAGCTTACAAGGCGGTCTATATTCTCAGTCGATTTTTGCAAATTATATTTTCCCATTGTATTTCTACTTGTTTAACGAATAAACCAATTTTTATGGTTTTTAAACAAACCAGCCATACATTTTGTATTGGAATTGCATCTGGGCACTGAGTGCCCAAGTACACGATAAATGGAAGTTTTATAGTACACGGGTCCAGGGTTAAATTAGTTGTTCTTTACGCTTATTTAAATTAAGCCGCACCACCCAAATTCTGAGCCTCTGAAAGGACTTAGACTCAGTTTTAGTGCGAGGCTGTCGGCTGTGTAAGATGCGAGAGCGAAGGCCGATTATAGTTAGAAGCAGTAAGGCAGTGATTTCTAACCTTTTTTTCTTGCGACCATATTTTTTTTAAATTTAGAATTATTAGAAGGATGGGAACTCACATCTCCGATTATGTTCGATAAAATATTAAACTGTATTTCCAAATCGCCTCCTTCGCCAATCAAATCAACGGTTCCTTCTTGCTTTTAATACCATAATTTTATAAATTTTTCTTGTGTTTTCTTAAAATTTTTATAATTGTCTCAAAAGCAATTTTATTAAAACATGAAATTTTTACCGTTATAACGTTTCTTGTCATGACCCAACGTACCGTAATATATGACTCTTGACTTACTTGGTGAAGCAGGCAATTCAGAAGTACAGCCAAAGATTACATCAATTCTTCTTGAAAAAAATTATTATTCTTAAAAATAAAACAATGCCAGTTAAAATTATATAACACGTTCACTGCCAACTACGAGTTTACGAGTATACAAGTATATTTGGCAGTGAACGTGTTAAGAGAAATGCGCCCCAGGTAAATATTTTCATTGACGTCCTTAAAAAACCCATACGCTTTGAAACATTAATTAAATTTTCATTATAAGCTTTAATAAATAAAAATGTATAGTTTTTACTTTCCTTTTCTGTATTGTATTCATGACGGAGACAACGGGGGCAACTAGAAACTTTCAGATCAGTACGAAATCCGTTTCAGGCAAAATTATGAGGATGTTCGAGCATCTGTCTGTCGGTCTGTGCGTTTTATGTATCTTAAATAACTCGAGATCGCGTTGAGTTAGCGACTTGAAATTTTTTGTAAATGAGTTTTACGAAAATCGCAGTTTTATTATGCTCGAATATTTTATATGGACTTCCGTAGTTGAAATATTTCACAGAGAAGGTTCACTTTTGGTTAGTAATAAAAATACTAAAACGTATGTCATTTATCGCGATCTGTCACCTATTTAGCACCACCTGACAAGGTCACCGTAGAACATTTTTTTCTTAGTTGGACCTAGATCTAGATCCTGCAATAAATTTTGTCCCGGTAACTCGTCGTTTTTTTTAACAACGAAACCGCGAAATAAATCGCGATCTGTCGCCCATTTAGCACCACTTTGGAAGGTCGCCGTAGAAGAATTTTTTTTAGTTAGATCAAGATCCAGGTATTCAAACATATTTCATTCCCGTCAACTATTCGTTGTTGTTTTTTGTTCCACGGCTCCCGGGCTAATGGACAAGGTAATATTTAAGCCATTTGCACAAATCACGAGATTGCAACAATTGAATTGAACTTTTTTTCGCTACGATTTTTATCTATTACATAATAGGCTTATTATGTCGAGCTTAAAACTCGAGTTGGTTCGTTTAAAACTCGGAAACCACTGAACCGATTTTGATGAACTTTCAGTTGGCTTAATGTACCTCGTCTCATCCCTACATTAGTTATACCATGAATTCATTAACAACCATTAACAAAATGCCTTCAAATTACTGAATGAAACTTTCACAGATTGTTTGAATTGATGCCATTAAAAAATCAAAATTTTGGCATGATTCTCCAATTTTCCGTTTTCTTGAAACGTAAACCGGTAAATGGCCAATTATACGAATGGCCAATTATATTAATTGGTTGTAAGAAATTGGTTTTTGTGGCTTTATTCGCTTAATATTTTTATTGATCCTTAGACCTTTGATAGATATTGTTTACGTTTTGAAATTTTAAAGCAATTTTGACGTAGTTTAACACGAGGCCGGAGGCATTAGTTTGATTTGCTGCATGCATTATAAATAATTTAGTCAATTTTCGAAATTTAAATCTCTATTATGAAAAAATTGCTTGAAAAACAAACAAAAATTTAAAATTGTAGATTTAGTGGGTAAAAGAAGAAAAATTTAGTACCCTTCATTTACAAAATTGTTGTCCAAGCTTCGGTACATACTCGTGTATGAGAAAATAATGCTAATCAACCAAACGCTGTTAGTAAAATCCGGAACCGTAAATATGCATTAGGCAGAATTCAAAGAAAATCCAAAACAGCAATTCGTAAAACTTACAGCGCGCTGATCTCCGGAGTCGCTGCGGCCTTGAATTTTAGCGAAAATACGCCAAAAATCTATCAAAATATAACAATTTTAGCAAAAAAAAAAATACTTCTCCACAAACGAAACACGTGAGCGTACTATAAAGAATTTAATTTTTTTGCAAAGAATTTCAATTTTCGAACACAGACACAATTTTTTTTCTTGATTTACGTTAAACTAAGATCACAATTTTCTGTGGCTCAATTATAATTTCGTAGGTGGCGGACCACAGTCGATCGAAATTTAAATCAAGGATGGTGTGTTGGTTGGTGATGCGATTATGTTGTTACGTTTTTTTTGAAGCTCTCCGCAATATAAACAAAACGATCGGTCACACGATCACCATCAGTTTATCCCGCAAAAACACAAACCATAGATTAAAATAGACGCATATAAAAATTTAGGCCAAATTGTTCGAAATTAAATTCTAGCGATCAATCACCTGTATCACAACTTACAATTTATCGGCGATCAATTGGGGAATATCCGTAGATTACGAACTCAGTTCAATGTTTAGAGTCGCGTGTCACGATCACGTATGAAAAAGGGAAAACAAATGTATCAAAGGGCTATCCGGATTTCCAAATTTCTGCAAATTTGTTATGGTTGTGATTTTTGTCGATCTTTCCGATAATCTAGAGAACCGTAACTAAAGCAAATAGAACCAACCAGCTGTTAGATGGCCACTAAACTGAAATAACTGCGAGCTTGGTTGACGTTTTGGGGACATTTAGTGGACACCCAGAACCACCGACCGTCAACATCAACATTAAAATGGTCACGATCAGCGCCAAATGATCAAAGTGTAATTCGTTTCAGCTCTGTCGGTTTGCTAACTACCAAATCGTCCGAAAAATATCATTTTTATTATGAATGTTTCTTCAAATTTTAAATTTGAAATTATTCCCCATAATTATTCCACTTGCATAGTCACTGGTATTAAATGCTGCCCAATTTCCACCATCTACCCCGCTAATTTCAATTTCTCATAGTGCTGCAATTCAGTTAGCCACATAGCATCATACACTCTAAATTTATTTTCACTAAATTCTGATGAAATTCAATTAGAAAAGAAGAATTAAATTTTCTAGTTGAACGTTTTACTTAGAAAATCTGGTTAAAAATTTTAACCGAAATTTAGTTAACGCAACTGGAAAATCTAGTTAAAAACATAACAAAAGCTATAATTGCCAATCTGGCAATCATTGGAGACCCGTATGGTGATATTCGTATCAAAATTCGAACAGTTATACCAAAATTCCACTTTGAAGTCAAACTTTCCAATAAGATTTTTTTAAATTTATTCCAATCGGATTTTCATGTATGGGAGTTTTATGTAGAATCATATCCTAAATACCTTTTGTTCTTGCACTTTTTTGATAAAATGCACCGTTTTTGAGATATTCAGAAAAAACGATTTCGTTCGTATGTGGGGTACCCCCCCCCCCCCCTAATTGTCCATTTTTGCCCATTAACGAACTTAGCCTCGCATTTTACGAAAAACGGATCTGTGCAAACTTTCAAGTCTCTAGCTCAATCCGTGCGCCCGCAATCCGCGCCACAGACAGACGGACGGACAGACGGACAGACGGACGGACATGCAGAAATTAAATATTTTTATCATTCTAAACACACTGGTGTAATTTATTTTTTTGTGTGATGACGGGATCTTGGCGTTACAAACGGTAAGGCAAAGTTGATATACCCTTTGGTTTCACCATACGGGTATAACAAGTAAATTTCAATTTGCAATTCTTCCTCATTTTAACTGAATAATCTCGGTTTAACTCAATAAGAACAATATGGAAATTACGATTCGAACCAATCGTATCGTGTTCGGAGATAAGGCCTCAGATTTTACTGGAAACCCAGTAGTAAAGCAACCACGAAGAAGTACAGTAAATTTTACTGCTCTCTCCTAGTAAATAATGAAAAGAATTCTCATACAGTAAAATTCTCGTACTGGAAAACTGGAATAACAGTAATTTTGGAATAACAGGGGAGAAACACCAAAGTCTCAGAATGAGGTAATTTTTTTGGAAAACGGGGATAATATAAAATACCAGTAAAAATTTACTGTATTTTAATAGCATCACAATTGCTTTTCGCTTATGGTAAACATTTATTTCTGCTTTTTGCAAACCTTCGGCTTCGGCCGAGGATTAAGAAAAAGGCCAAAGTTCGGCTTCGGCTTCGGCCAAAAATTAACCTTCGGTCGGACTCTAAAAATCATTAGACGTTTAAGCCTCAATCACGTTTAACATCGGTCCAAGCAATTGGAACAGCCGATAGTTAAATTTAAGTAGAAAAATACTTGCTGTGTACGTAGATACAACAGATTCTAAATGATCTACACAAAAACAAAACACAAATCCACAGTCCCGGTTTTTGCAACAATTCTAAAAGCTTTTTTACCGATTCCCCATTAAAAACCAGAAATCTAGTCTGATGGTGATTTATTTCCGTTCTTTTGTCAACCACGAAACTATTGTGGGTGCAGTTCAACATGAAGTTGGCGATTACGGTAACTCATTATCTCTTACTGATAATAGATCTACCGCATTGTATTTTAAGAGTTTTTTACATTCAATCATTAGAATACATTTACGTGAATTCATGTCAAGTGAATGAGTAAAAAATTTAGTTTTGGATTTATTTCAGATTTGGCTCACCTAATCCAAGCATATTAAAAATACAATATTTCAGACTTTTTTTCGCAGTAGTTTCAGAATTACAGCACTTTGAAATCTCTCGAAAATCGCAATTTTCTGCTAAAGTGCAATCACAAAAGAAGTATAACTCAGGCAAGGAAGGAGATAAAGGTGTGATGTTAAACGCGTTTTGTAGGTAATTCTATAAGCTTTCATTTGATGTATGGACGGACTTAAAAAAAACTATTAATTTTTATTTTCCTCTGGTATAAAGGTAAAGTATTGTTTTCATGGCAATAAGGAGACCGACTCGAGTACGTAGGCAGATAGAAACTTTCTGATCAGTACGAAATCCGTTTCAGGCAAAATTATGAGGATGTCCGCCCAAGTAGCATTGGAGCGTAATGGTGCCCTGTATAAACACTACGCGTCCTCCTATCGTACGAGAAGTCCAATTCACGCCCTATTTAAATCCCTTAAATAGGTCTTTTCTTAAAAGATATATCTGCTGAACGAGAAGAAGGCCGAATGACTTCAGTTTAGGCCTTGTTCGAAGTATCGCCCAATATGGCTTGGAGCGACTTATTTTCGTTCGATTACCTAGTCGAAGGAAATCTTTAGTTAACCAAAAACAATTAAACAGGCCGACAAGTATTTTGGTGCACACGATATAAGAGACTTTTCTGGGTAATTCGGGATCGCTGATTCCGAATCTGGCAATAGTTTGGCTGTGCCAACTCTACTTTTTCAGATATGAAGAAAAAAGAATTGTTTATTTCTAAATTAGAAATATTTAAACCAATTTATGAGTCACCCTTCATATTGTTAACAATGCTATTTCATAATTTTTGTTATTGATCAGTGATTTACAAGATTTACAAGTAGGGGAAACATGGCCAAAATGACATATACAGGTAAAACGACACATTGCAATATCTTGAAATCCGCGAATATATCAGATCTCCTTTTTAGCCTAATATGTGATGTTAGTGAAGTTTAACAACCTGTGAAAACAATAGCTCAGTCTACTGAGTAGCGTCAGAGTGAAAAGAGTTAAAGTGTATACTCCAAAAAAAGTTTTTTTTAAGTGATCTCATTTTTTCAATTTTCGGTAACTTTTTTTTTTTAAATTGTTTATGTTTTAGCAAGTTTTAGCAAGATGTTTTAGCAATTGTTTATGTTTTACATTGCTATGTTGTTTTCGAAATAAACTTCTTTGTTTAAAAAAAACCGTTAGCTTTTAATATTTTTTTTATATGAAAGTCTCAATTATAGTATATGGACAAAATGACATACTGATAATATGGACAAAACGACACAGGTATGCACCGGAAAATCTATCCAAAAAGAAGAAAAGGAAGGTCACCAAAGCTTTTTTTATGGACGACATCGATAATGAAGACTTTGCTGCTGACAACGAGGACGAAAATTACTGTCCCTGAATTTATTGCAACGACCTTTATTCAAACCTGGTGAGACTTGGATACAATGTATGACATGTTTTCGCTGGGCTTCCTGTGCCGATACGCCAAAGGAGGAATACTTGCTGCGCCGATGCGCTAAAGGAGGAAAAAAATTTTATTTGTGAACTATGTGTGTAATTACTCATGTCATTTCGATATGTCATTTTGTCCATAGTTTATACATATGTCATTTTGCCCATAGGTATGAACAAAGCGAACTTTCGTAGGTCTCCGAATTTTGACTCATATTTTTTTTATTTGCATTTTCTTAAGTTAAATGGTATGGAATTAGGGATGCCAACGATACCTCGATGTTTTGCAAACTAGCGAGTTTTAACCTCGATGTTGAACAGGCCGATATATCGAGGTATCGATGTTGCTATCAGCGATGTTAGAACATTACTCTTCATAAAATTAGTAGACAAACTAATTTTAGGACTAAAGGGACTAGTTTGTAGTTAGATTTAATATAGCCACTCTACTATCCGCATCCTCAGCGGTCAAGTCACAAAGAGAGATTCGAAGCGTTTGCCTAATCCACTTCGAATTCTTGGGATCGAAACTTGATGTTTCCTATCAAATTTTTCCTATTCCCCATTGTTTTATTTAAAAATTAATTTCGTTGTATTCAATTGTGGTCATGAGAAATCTGGTACTTGAATAGAAAAAATTTCGATAGAAATAAATAATACTTCAATATGATCTGTAGCCCGAAATTTTTCAAATAAAAATTATTTTTTTTATAAAAAGTTGTAATAATTCATGAAGTAAAGTCTTGCTCAGACAAATTTATAAAAATTAATAAAATAAAGTCTTTTACTTATACAAAATTGTAGTAATCCATAAAAGATTTCCATCTCTTAGTTTTGCCTGAAAAACACTTCCCGAGCACTCCTGATTGGAGCATTATCACAAAAACGTCTTTCTGTCTGTCAGTCTTTCTACAAGATTTCGCAAAAAATACCAGAGCTAGCCATGAAATTTTACAGAGAAATTTGGTCCTGATGTGGAAATCCGTTAACCGGAAGTAACCAAAACGGCGGCTTTTTAAAAACTACGATTTCGTTTTTTGCGATTTATTCCGAAACTAACCATTTTCCAGTAGTCTTATTACAAAACTTGGAGACAATAACATTTGCTACATTTATGTCTTTCATTAAGCCGTTGTGAAGATATGCCAGTATTTCAAAAAATTAGTTTTTTGCGAATATCTCGAAAACTAATGGATTTTTGGTAGTTCAACGTATAAGAAGAATTAAAACCGTGTTAATTCTACCTGGGTGCACTCCACCCACAGTAGAGCATCTGCCAGGTGGCTAAATTATTTATTAAATTTAACTTTTTCAAAATATCGGAAAAACATCAAATATGAAAAACAAATATCGGAGGTATCGATGTTTTCAGGACGATGTTTTTTGACATCGATGTCGCCTTAAAAAAAACATCGATTTTCGATATATCGAGGTTTTATGAACGATGTTGCATCCCTATATGGAATATGAATTGGTATTGAATCAAAGAATTAATTTGTGAATTATCATATTGTTTTTTCTTAAAACAAAAGAGTTGTTATCGAAAAAGAAAACAGTATGTCATTTTGGCCATGTTTCCCCTATTTATTATGTACAAATTGTAAGAGGTCGTCAAGACAATTTGCCATACCTGTAAGGATAAGAGGGTCCCAAAAAGCTAAAATTAGCAGATGCCGGATCAATTTTTCCATTTTAACCCATTTTGATCAATGTTTAAATTTTTATCAATTATTTCATTCTAAACTCTCTTTAATGTTTTCTCTTATTGGAGAGAATTTTTTTCACTTTGATTCGCTCTCTGTCTTGGGAACGAAAATGTTATTTGGAAACAATTTCTTGCCAAAATTACCAGTGCCTAATTTCTGCAGAATTCGTTTCCTATCTAAATTTTAAAGAAATTGAGCCGGCCCTAACTTTTGCCGGGAAACGAATTTTGAAAAAACGATATGCTGAGTTTACTTATCCAAATGACAAGTATAAAAAACACCAATTTTTGACACGAAATTGGTAACGGTGTACCAAGTCTCAAAATATGTTAAATGAAAAACCCACAAACAGGACGGTTTTAGAGTTAAAAGCATCTAGCATCTAGTCACAAAATTTTGAAAAATTATTCGTGTTTGCGAAAAGCTCTTCAAAAATATATACCGGATTTGAATTTTTAATTTTTTTACGTCTTTTGGTGAAGTTTTAACCGTAGTCGGTTTCCGGACAAGATAACCCTTAACAGGGTCGTCCAAGCAGCGCGTTCAGAACCATTTAATACAGTAATCCCCGGATAACTGCACAGTTCTTTTTTTTATCCGAACCCCGTGCACATTTTTACGAATTCCATTCAATATTTATCGCTTAACTGCAACCTGCTTAAAAGCAAAACCAATATTAGTCTGCAACCTGATTTTTTGGTCGCGAAATTTTATCCTGCGATTATCCTTTTATACCAGTGGTTCCCAAACTGGTCCCTACGGACCCCCAGGGGTCCCCGGGATCATTCAGGGGGTCCGTGGAAAATTAAAATTGATTTGGGGGTCCCTGAACAACGTCAGGGGGTCCGCGCAAGGTTTAATATGAAATAAAAAAATGGTGATACATTTTTATTAATATGGAAGTTAAAATAAATAACAATGAATAAATTATTAGCGATTTTTACGTCCTAATTAAAATATTTTTAGTTAGACATATTGGGTTTTATTATTTAATATAATGCACCCTAAAAGTTATAGCTTACTATTTTATATTTTTGTTTAATTTGTTTACTTCTGCGAATAACCAAATCCGCGAATGTTTGGAATTACTGTACATTACTGTATTATTATATTCTGTTGTGAATTAATTGGTACAAAATGAGTACCTACACAATATATGGCATTTACATGAAATTTTATCCTCACATCTCAAATAATTAATTCAAGAGAGCGTTACATTGCAGCATTCAATTTTTATTATAATTAACAGTGGTTTGTTGCAAATAAAATTTTTGATATTGTAACGGTCCACGGGTAAGAAGTTGCAAGGACATTCGAGATTAGGGATGCCAACGATACCTCGATGTTTGCAAAACATCGAGGTATCGTTGAAAAATATCGAGTTTTAACCTCGATGTTGAACAGACCGATATATCGAGGTATCGATGTTGCTATCCACGATGTTAGAACATTACTCTTCACAAAATTAGTAGAGAAACTAATTTTAGCTGATTTAATATAGCAACTCCTACTTAAAGATTTGTTTAAATTTTCTTCGGTATCAATTTTCGGTTTCATCTTTCTACAAGATTTCGCAAAAAATACCAGAGCTAGCCATGAAATTTTACAGAGAAGTTTGGTCCTGATGTGAAAATCCGTTAACCGGAAGTAACCAAAACGGCGGCCTTTTAAAAACTATGCGGTTTTTTGCGATTTATTCCGAAACTAACCATTTTCCAGTAGTCTTATGTATTACAAAACTTGCAGACAATAAAATTTGCTACATTTATGTCTTTTACTAGAACTCCGTTATAAATATATGCCGGTATTTCAAAAATTTTTTTTTTTGCGAATATCTCGAAAACTAATGGGTTTTTGGTGGTTCAACGTATAAGAAGAATTAAAACCGTGTTAATTCTACCTGGGTGCACTCCACCCACAGTAGAGCATCCGCCAGGTGGCTAAATTATTTATTAAATTTAACTTTTTCAAAACATCGGAAAAACGATGTTTTCAGGACGATGTTTTTTGACATCGATGTCGCCTTAAAAAAAAACATCGATTTTCGATATATATCGAGGTTTTATGAACGATGTTGCATCCCTATTCGAGATCTGGCGTGAACGCTTCGAGAATGTTTGAGATCTGCACACGAGAACGTTCGAGACCTCGGCCGAACATACAGGAACGTTGGCAAACGAGCCGCGAATATAAAAGGCCGCGTCTTCGGCGGAGATTCAATAAATACTTCTTCAACAAAATGTTTTATTTATATTTTATTTTTACATCATCATTTACCATTCATGACATTAAAGTTAAATTTGTAATTTTTCTATTATGCATTTATGTAGTTTTTCACCCAGTGGGCAAGTTTTGACTATGAAAAGGGGTCCGTGGGCCAAAAGAGTTTGGGAACCACTGTTTTATACCAACGGCATCTCATTTATTGGTCTGTCCGTTCATTAAAGTTTCCTTAAGAAAAACTATAAATATTGTAAGAAAATAAATAATAACCCATCATTAATAAAGAACACGTAAAAATATTAGGCGTTGTCCATTGGCCTTGGGGTAGCACTCAACCGCTGTATTGAGCGACTCCAGCCCAATTCTAGGGGTAGATCAGGCGTAATTAAATTCAAAAATTTCTGCGAGATGGAACTTCCCTTATGCAAAGCCTCTAAGGACTAAATTCCCACATCAATCCTCTTAAATTTTATTCAGATTTAAATTTTAGAAAAAAAAATCTGATGTGTCAAAATTTTTCAGGACTCGGAAAAATTCTAAAATGTCTAGATATTAATGTCCTTGTCTGGTTATGAAGTACCCCTGATATCGCCGTCACTTCACTAAAAATAGTTTCTCGCCCCAGAGTTATCTTCATAACTAAACTGCATCCTGGTACAAGTATCGATGAAGTTCTGGGATTTCTAAATCTAAATTATAACTTTAAATATGATGATGCTATTGCGTGCTCTAAATTTTCTCAAAAGCCCAACGAAGTCTATACAATGGAAGTACAGTAATCCCTCCAACTGCGCGGTAGATACGTTCCACAAAAAGAACGCGCAAACCGAAACCGCGCACTGTGAACCCTACTTTGTATGAAATTTTGGGGTTAGGTCCCAGATATTAGAAAAATTCCAAACAAAAAATAGAAAAAAGTTTTTATTTAACGACATATTTAAATTAATACAAAAATATGATGTGTACTACTAGTCTTTTTGAAAAAACCTTGTTATTAGTGATTGATTACCCGATTTTTGTTTTTCATTATGAATTTCTGCTTATGAGGCTAAAGCGGCTGTCAAATTTCTCCGAAATTTTAAGACACGCTCCATATCAGGGTCCATATTAAGAGCTTCTTATTCAAGTTGACTACCAAGCACAAAAGAATTTGCTAGTTTTTCGCACTAAATATAAGTACGAAATTACCAAACATGTACGAAGATACCAAATAACCAGCTGATTCCTTCTTGTCGGGGATTTACCAAAATATATATTCAGAACATGTTTTTTAAAACGAAAATTATAAAAAAAACCGCGCAGCTGCGAAATTTTTAGCGCGCAGTTAGAAATTTTGGTATTAAATACTTAGCCGCGCAGTTGCGAAACCGCGCAGTTAGAAACCGCGCAGTTGGAGGGATTACTGTATAATCCCCCATAATACGCTAAGAAATAAAATCACGCTAGCTAGATTCTCTTTCACATTTTGACTCTCTCTTTCTAATCGCCACCTTAGTTATCTATCGCTTTTATAGTGGATATACTCGTATGTAAAAAAAAAAATTATTTGATAGCGAAAAAAAATTATTTGATAGCGAAATAGGGAAGAAAAACCCCCCTGGATTCGCGCCTTGTCTCTAGTATGAAAATGTTTGCCGAACATTTTCAAATGGCTTTTTGCGACAATTCTGACTGTGATAATAATGTAGAATATTTTAACTACTTGTTCCTTTATCTACTTTAACTATGAAGGATTTGAGCATTGAAGAGTACTCTATTATTGAGTCTATTAACAAACTTAAATTGACATACAATTCCGATCCTGATTGTGTTCCTGCGGTTGTACTTAAAAACTGTGATAGCCTTATTAAACCGTTAATATACATATTTAATTTATCTATTCGTATAGGCAATTTTCCCAGTGCTTGGAAACCATCCTACATTATTCCTCTTCATAAAAAAAAAATCTGATGTTGCAAACTATAGACCTATTGCAAAGCTTTCTTGTTTTCCTAAATTATTTGAATCTTTAATTTGCCCGATTTCACAATTCCACGTAAGCTCTGTAATTAACCGTTTTCAGCATGGATTCTTGAAAGGTCGGTCAACAGAAGCAAATTTAGTGCAATTCACACCAATTTGTCAAAATCATATTGAAAAGGGCTTTCAGGTGGATTGTATCTACACAGACTTTTCTAAAGCTTTCGATACGATATCGCACAATTTATTGTTATTTAAACTTTCTAATGTTATATTTATAAAGTCCGGTGTGGGTCAGGGCAGCCATCTAGGCCCATTACTGTTTAATTTATATGTTAATGACGTTTATTTAAATATTGAGTATTGTTCAATTTTGCTGATGGCATGAAATTATATCGCTCTATCTTGTACGCCCAATAAAAATATCAAACATTTTACCATTATTTGTTTTGGAGCCATTTCATTTCTACCTACATAAATCAAATATAAGCATAAGTAGATTCGCTTTTCAAGTTTAATCATCACTTCTCAAACCACAAAAGAAAAATCCGTGATGAAAATTCATAAAACATAAATTTGGAAAATAACATATGAACTTTCGAGACCACAGGAAAAAGTTATACGAATCGCTTATTTATGGGTAGAAAAATTTTCACTTCGTGTGAATTTTATGGACCTAAACAGTCCCGATTATGTTTGGTGGAACCACCTTTTCTCTTGTAATTTTCATGTCTTCATCTAAAAGAAAACTGAAATTTTGATGATTTTCTGTAATTTATGATTGTTGACAAGTGTTTGGCAGTATATGATCTGTGCCCGAAATTCACATCTTTATTACACTTGGCTCGACGATATACAGCAGAATTTACTTGCCAAATTAATATTTTTAATGCGAATGTATTTGTCAAAAGACGGAAATTACGTATAGAAATCAGAAGGTCAAGTCGCTGACATAAATTCAGTACAAGATTAGTGTCTACTTCCGTCGAAATTATTAAAATTTGTAAATTTTCAAATAGGGTAAGGTACGGATTGATGCCCCGAAGCGTAAATCTCCCAAACTAAACAATCTAGAAGCGATACAAATTACTGAAAATAAAACCCACACCGCCCCTAGGATGTTTATAAAATTACAAACTAGATCAATGCCCATGAACTTCACGATAGATTTATAAAAAATTAAATTGCACCAACAAATGGCTGAATATGTTTTGGCTATCAGAAAATTTTGATGTGATAACTAACTTTACGAGTAATTTCATATTTTGACGTGGATACGTCTAACATTTTGGTTATAGGGGTACAAATTAGAAAATCTGCCTTGCTGCCATGATCACAAATTTGCAATCGATGATACTCGATAGTTTGTGGTGACATCCGAACAGAAACTGTGTTATAAAATAAGGCCTACATTAAAGCATTGTTTAGGGTATTATGTTATGTTAAACTATGTTCAATTATTTTTTAAAAATTAAAATCTAAATTTTCACTGCCGCTGTTATGCTATGTTTACTGCTTGTAATACAGATTTCACATTTATACTCTTCTTATGCTTTCTTTGTGTGTATTGAATTTCATGTATTGAATCTGATGTTATTTCGTTCTTTTCGCTCTTAAAAGTTTCGCTCTCAATGAAAAGAGCGTTTGCTGCGGTTTCCGACTCTCGTTCTCGAGAACGAAAATGATTTGCAAACGCAATCGTTCTGTAAAGAGAGAAATTTTCAGCTCCGCGGTACTGTTCGTAGGAGTCGGAACGATCGATGCACATTTTCCGTTCTCCCTCCCAAGTTAAGAACGAAATTGTTTCTATTTAAGTTTTCTATATTAATATTGGAGATACGTTCCATGTTATCCGAAAACTGTGTAAGATGAAATAAAGAACTATATTTAGTTTAAAAACCGTGTAAAAAATGCTGGAAACTGTAAAAGTTGCAATTTTTTTGGACAATAAAACTTAAAATACATAGGGTCGGGTAGGGTGAAGTGGTCCGTAGGGAGAAGTGGTCCACCACCATTTTTGTCAGTAATAGTGACATTAGAACAGAATATGCAACTCTCATCGGTTGCTCTTGATGATACCTTGTTTTTTATTAGTCATTGAAGTGTGCAGACGTATATTTACTCACTCTCACTGACCAGTGCCAAAAAAAATTGTTGAAAGTTTTCGCAAGTATTCAGATTCAACAACATTTTGACGAATTCTTCATCAATTTCAATAAGCTAATTAATCTAAAATGTTGTTTACATTATGAACTTTGTAAATCCACCGAATTTCTGCACTTTTTTCCACAATTGTTGAAGCAGCGTCATTCCGCGTCGGTAGGGAGAAGTGGTCCACGTTTGGTAGGGTGAAGTGGTCCACCCTGTCAATGTCATATTTCGTGTTTTCAAGTTTTTTTATGAGTTATTTTGAGTGTTTCCAATAGTGGCCGAAAATCGATGCGAAGCTCGATTATAACTTCTCCCAAAAATCGAGCTGAATTAGATTATCAGAACAAGCCGTCGGAAAACGACGCTTAACAACTACAGCAAAGAAGCCAACACTAAAACAGACCAAACGCCAACACCAAACAGACCGTTACTTTCGAATAAACCATATTTTTGACCAAACTTCATGATTATACTTTTATTTGTCATTTAATTTTATGCTTATGCGATTTCTGGAAAGTTTTTGAGGGTGGACCACTTCTCCCTACCATTTTGAAAAAATCGAAAAATCAAAGTTTTCTATAAATGCCTAAAAGTTAAATTTATTGTCAAAAAGTTGGCAATCTGTGAATGCGAAAGTTAGCTTAGGTCCTGCGCTTGCGATTTGACTATCTTATCATGCAAAAATTCCAATTTTTCACCATTTTATGGCCAATAATAAAAACGTGGACCACTTCACCCTACCTGACCCTATGTATTTTATTAGTGGGAGAACGATATTTCGCTCCCAGTATTAAAGTTCTGTTCTCAAAGAACGTAAAAACAAAACGCAAATGTAAAGATCTTAAGAGCAAGAACGATTTTTATTTGACATTGATTTTAATTCCTCCTTGGGAGCAGAACGAAAGACTAGAAATGGGAGCGTTTAGACCACTGTATGAATGATATTTATTTCATACTTCTCTTATCATAAACCAATTATAAATAAAATTATTTTTAAATAAAAATTTGTTTCTTTAATTTCCTTTTCACTAAAATTTCTTACTTAAATATCTATTGGCGATCGTTGTAGGCGGATCCACGTCTTCTGGCAGTCTCTACGAGACAGACACCTTCTTTTTTTGTTTGTTTACATTAAATAACTAGTAATTATGTTATTTAAATAGTTTATTTTAATATTTGTAAAGTGAGATTTTAAAAAATCAAAAAGGCATCTATCCGAGCCAAGAAGGATAGTTGCCCCAATTTTGGGTACGGATAGATGTCCATAGAAGATAGACGCCCCATTTTGTCTTAATTTTAATATGGATGGATGTTATATAGAAATTGCAGTAAAAGAATCTATTTTACGCTAACATATAGCATTTTACTGACCGTCATTCGCAGTCTGGATAGAAAAGATCGCGAAAGGTCCTGCGAAGGAAGTAGAGTCTAAGACAATGGAGTCAAGGAGTAGCTTAGGTATTCGGTCGTCTATTTTCCACATTGTTCAATTTGTTGTGTAAAATTTGATCCTTTAACTTTCCCTCTTGTTCTTTTCCTATTCGTTACAGTTTAATGATGAAACTGCCCTATAGATTTAAAATTATATGGGTATTTTGAAAACTAAAAATTTCACAACGTTTTTCCCACAAGTCTATCCGTGCCGTACCCTAAATCAAAAAGCCAATATATAGAAAACTTTGCGAAGAAAAAATCTCTCAATTTGATTTATTTTAAATTCAAAGTAATTATTCAAATTCTTTCCCTGGCATTGGCCCAAAACTTTATATATCTTTCAAAATCAAACGGTTTTTTACAAAGAAAATTTACGTCCCAACATCATATGTGACAAAAATGCGTTTTTTGAACACTTGTTGGATGTTTTTAATCATTCCAAACTTTCAGATTTCAACATTTCAATAA
This sequence comes from Chrysopilus asiliformis, assembly GCA_964034945.1. NCBI lineage: Eukaryota > Metazoa > Arthropoda > Insecta > Diptera > Rhagionidae > Chrysopilus > Chrysopilus asiliformis. The sequence goes on from OZ035962.1 coordinate 39,417,649, forward strand.
AAATACTATTTATGGCAAAATCACGTAATTCTTGGTGTTTCTTGGATTTTTTTCCATTATTATTCCAAAAAAGATTGGATTCCAAAGATATAAAAAAATGGTTCGAGATCGTTTTCTATTGGTCAAAATTCAATATCTTTTGATCCATTGAAAGTTTTAAAATGCGGTTTTTTTTATTAAATAGAAGAGTTTTCAAGCTTTATTTATCATAAAGTTTCATCAAAATCGGATAACTAGTTTCTGCGATATTGTCAAATAAAACCCAACTTTTCATGTTCTGTTCATTCTTTAGTAGGAAAGTAGTTGTTTTGATTTGAATAATTTTGAAATATCATAAAATATGATTTTTTGTTACTCTTATTAAATTTTTGTGAAATTCTATAAGTAGTTAAACATAGTATATTTATTGTTAAAGTAGATTTTATTAGTAACACCAAATTAAATAACAATTTAACTAAAATTGGTTTATCATACAGATTTCATTAACATCGATCGTTAATTAAATTTTGTCTAGGGGTAATTCTTGTATTTCATCTATAATTTGAGAGGGGTTTGTATCATGTAGTAACTTTTTAGCTTATTCATCTAATTCCAAATGTGGCGATTTCCATTGGTGTCTAATGCTCGAAACGAATGGGTCTGATGTTACGAGCAATATGTTAAAAAAGTCTTCATTTGCACTATTCCTTGACATTTTCCTGGTGTTATGTTCTCTGAAATACCTGTAGTCTTTATTCCTTTTTTCTTGAGCTTCTTCTGATAGATCTCCAAGTGGTAGTAGATTATTTCTGATGATGTCTTCTCCATGATATAATATTTTGTGGACTGTTTGTGGCATATTTCTCCATGGGTAATTCTTGTTTATATATATATGTTTGGGGAAAACCCTCGATTTATTTGCAGAGATATGTGGACTTTATAGTATATAAGTTATCCTTGTTACAGGTAATTAAAGATCAAATTTACAGCACAATAATTATCAAATCAACATATTATCTGCACACCTAGATGTCATAAAACTGTCCGAATCTCGAGAATTAAAATTTTCATCATTTCGGGAAATCCCGAATCTCGAGATTGTGATTTTCTCGGGAAATCCGCAACTCTATATGTCTGTCATAAGACTTTCAATGCAGATCATAAAATTATAAAAATACAAAGATTGACGTCTAAGAGCAGGTTTTAACCAGCCAGCATTTTCCCAAGTAGCACCGTAGGGTAATATCGCCCTGTTGAAAGACTCCACGCCTTATTCTTAGTCAAGAAGTCCAATTTACGCCCTATTAAAATCCCTTAAAGTCGTATTTTCTTATAGGACATATCTGCTGGGCGAGAGGAGGACCGAACGACTTAAATTTAGGCCTTCGTCGAAGTATCGCCCAATAGGGCTTAAGGAGGACATCTCGTTTTTATTGCCATGACCAATATTGGCTTTAATAGACCTTACGTCTTCTTTTGACCCTATTTGGTCTATTAAGACGCCACTTCTAAAGCACGAAAAAACTATAATGTCCTATAGGGCGACATTTCCATCGAAATATCCCTATTGGGCGTATTAGAGAAAGACAGAAAACCAAGTGCGAGAAGTTTGTCCTCTGATTAGAGAGGAAGCCTGGATATGGGGCTTATTAAGAGAGTAATTTTGTGCTTTGTCTCACTTTGTCTCAAGTTCTTTTGTCTCACTAAAACAGGTGACATTTTTTATTATCTCTGAAAAAAATATTTCGGCGCCCTAACAGACTTGAATTCCACTAGACGCCCTTTTAGGCGTATTTGAAGGTATTCACGCCCTCCCATTAGAACTTAACGTCTAATAGGGCGCGAAAATGAGCTGACGCGTCTTCGCACATGTTTCCATCCGCCATATAGGTCGCACATGTTTCCATCCGCCATATTCCACATTGATGTTGATTCAAATAATTTCCCTTCGAAAATTAAACTTCTTATTTTAAGCTAATCACTGGAGGAAATCGCATAAAAAATAGATGGGAGACAATTTTGAAGCAGCACAATTTTATTGGCATCAAAATTTTATTGAATTAGTGGAAAAAAAATTTTGACGAAAAATTAAATTAAAGAAATTTTTTGTTGAAAACAAAATATTTAGATCGCCTATTTCAATTTAAAGCGTTTTAGATAGAACTTTGTCAAAAAAAATTTAGTTGCAACTAAAATGGCAGCATATAACATGATGAAAAATCCATTACAAATGTCCATTTACAAAAATTCTAAAATAATTTTCGCCATTAAATTCGTTCCATATTCACTTCAGCCGTACGCATACATCTTCTCATTCTTTCAGATTGCTTTATCGTTCTGAGATGTTTGTTTCAGTGCCAGAGCGAGATATTGAGAGCGGGCTGTCGCAGAAAGCTTTAAAGCTTTTGCGTCGCCCTATTGGGCTTCAAATCGTTCCCCAATGTCGAATATTCGTCCACTTAAGTGGACGAATGGTGGGCGCCTCGTCCAACATTTCGCCCAATAGGTACGAATTTGCAGACGAAGCGCCCACGATTCGCCCTATTGTGCTGCTTGGGTTACAACACTTCGAAATTGTATTAAATAAAATATATCACTACTTTCCTTTCCTGTTTTTTACATAAAACTAGCATATCCTACGTTGACAGCTTAACGTTTTTTGTATAAATTTTAGAATGCCAAAAAACCATAAATAACTTAAAAACTTTTCGGAAAAAACGTTATCCTTCCAGGACCTTCCGTTTAGAATTTGAAGAATCTAACACCGGATTCGCGATCAGTGACCCCGGAAACCCCGTTATGCAAATTTTTTCCGGGAAAAACGGGAAAAGGATATTTGCTTTGTCCTTACAGGACCTTCCGTTTCGAATTTTGAAAATCTAATACCGGATTAGTGGTCAGCGACCCTGAAAATCGTCCAAAGCCAGTTTTTGTGAAGAAAAATGGGAATATCCTTACAGGACGTATCGTTTCGAATTTTAAAAATCTAACATAGCTAAAAACGTGCTCCTGGCAACGTATGTAGATCATTTTGCAAAAAACCGCGTAAAAATATATGAAGCACTTATGTAAAATTGCATTATGTAAATATTTAATTATAATTAACTTAAAAATAGTTCAGGTTCCAAATTAACTCAGAATTATAGGGAAAGATCCACTCATTCAAATAAAAAAAAAACGAATGTAAAATCTTAGAAAATGTGAGAGTTGTGTTCACTTAAAGTTGGTAAAAAATCAAGAAATTTACTTTTTGGCAAAATTTGAAAAAAAGTTTCTATTTCAATGCTTCCGCAAAAACACATTTTTAAAGATATTGACCTAATATTTTTTATTCCCGACTTTTGAACTATTTACTATCAAATTTGATAAAAAAATCAAATTGGTTATCACAAAAAAATTGAATTTTGGCCAATGGATTTGAATCCTGAACCACTGTGCGCCGTCATTTTCTGCCAAATGAGGCAGGTAGCAGTATTCAGGGTTGCCAGTTTGGGTGATTTAGGCTATCTTTTTCGTTATTTTATGACAATCTTTTTGAAAAAACCGCAAATCTCTAATTGGGCGATTTGAAAAAAAATCGATTGGGCGATGTATGAGTATATTTGAATAATTATATTACTTCGAGGGGTACGTCTTATAGAATAAATGGTATAGCTTCTTGTTCTGCACTGTCCTCTGTAGGTTGCCAAAATTTGGACTTCTTGCCTTTAAAACCTCTGGTCTGAATAAAAATTTAATTTCAAACAGGAACATAACAAAAGCTATAATTGCCAATCTGGCAATTATTGAAAACCCGTATGGTGATTTAATTGAACGGCGTATCAAAATTTCATTTGAATTCAAATTTTCCAATAAGATTTTTTTAAAACTTGTTCCGATCGGATTTTGATGTATGGGAGTTTTATGTAGAATAATATTCTAAATAACTTTTGTTCTTGCAATTTTTAATAACATGTACCGTTTTTGAGATATTCGCGAAAAACGTTTTCGTTCGTATGGTCCATTTTTGGTCCATTTTTGCCCATTAACGAACTTAGACTCGGATTTTACGAAAAACGAATCTGCGCAAAATTTCAAGTCTCTAGCTCAATCCGTGCGCCCGCAATCCGCGCCACAGACAGACAGACAGACGGACAGACGGACAGACAGACAGACGGACAGACAGACGGACAGACGGACAGACGGACGGACATGCAAAATTCAATTTTTTTTATCATTCTAAACACACTGGTGTAATTCATTTTTGTGTGTGATGACGGGATCTTGGCGTTACAAACGGTAAGGCAAAGTTAATATACCCTTTGGTTTCACCATACGGGCAAGGTGTATCAACTAGAGAGGTGGAGTACTCCCGTTTGTATCGTACACACCAAGCGCCAGTGTGAGTGTGCTGTGACGTAACAACCGCGCTCTGAGTGCACCGATGAATATAAGTTTATCTCGGCAGTATCAAACACCAAACGATTTCGATGGTGGGTAGAAAGTGTGCTTTGCCAAAATGTCAAAGTGTTAGGGGAAATAAATGTCCAGCAAAAATAACTTTCCACCAGTTTCCTAAAAATAAAGAGTTAAGGGTAAAATGGTTACGATTTTGCGGAAGTTCAATTAAAAAAGATAACGCAGGTTTAGTGTTATGCTCACTGCACTTTGATAGCAGTGCTTTTGAAAATGAGTTAAAATCGAAGCTTAAACAAATTTTTAAGGTTAAAAAAATTAAACAAATTTTGAGACGAGGAAGTAAGTATATTTCATTTCATTTATTGAAATAAGTGCAATCTATCGAAACTTTTTTAAAAGCTTTTATTTAGCTTGCCTTCGTGTCTGTCTGTTTGTCTGTCTGTCAGATCAAATCTTGCAACCCAATTTTGACCCACTTCCACTTGTCCGATTGACTTGAAATTTTGCACACTTATATAAGTCCGATGACGATACAATATTTTCACTACTTCGTCCTTGTAAGGATAACGGAAGGTCCTGTAAGGATAACGTGATTATCCCTTTCTCCAAATTTTCCGGGAAAAAATCTATTCTGGGGGTTTTTGGGGTCGCTGAATACGATTCTCAAGTTAAAAAGCCTGTAAGGACATCTCAAATGTAAGGATATAACTATATTCGACTAAAAAGAACAAAATAAAAAAAAATTAAAAAAAAAATTTTTAAAAAAAGCTTTTATTAAAAAAGAATGCACTAAAAAGAAAAAAATAATTTTCTGGACGCTGTGTATCACAAATATAAAAGCTTTTTAAAAGCGAGATAAATGTTTATTTTATTGTTTTATGCTTTATCTCGCTTTTTAAAAGCTTTTATATTTGTGATACACAGCGTCCAGAAAATTATTTTTTTCTTTTTAGTGCATTCTTTTTAAATAAAAGCTTTTTTTTAAAAAAAAAATTTTAATTTTTTTTTATTTTCTTTTTAGTCTTCGAATATATATCCTTACATTTGAGATGTCCTTACAGGCTTTTTAACTTGAGAATCGTATTCAGCGACCCCAAAAACCCCCAGAATAGATTTTTTTCCGGAAAATTTGGAGAAAAGGATAATCACGTTATCCTTACAGGACCTTCCGTTATCCTTACAGACTTTTTAATGACAGATTCGGATTCAGCGACCCCAAAAACCCCCTTATGCCGATTTTTCCGGGGAAAAAAGGGAAAAAGGATATTTATCCTTACACGACCTTCCGTTTCGAATTTTGAAAATCTAATACCGAATTCGTGATCAGCGATCCCAAAAACCCCATAATGCCGATTTGCCCTGGTAAAAATGGAAAAAAGGATATTTTCGTTATCCTTATAGGACCTTCCGTTTCGAATTTTAAAATTCTAACAGCAAAGGCGTGATCAGCGACCCCAAAAACCCTATAATGCAAATTTTTCCGGGGCAAAATGGGAAAAAAGGATATTTTCATTATCCTTACAGGACCTTCCGTTTCGAATTTTGAAAATCTAATACCGGATTCGTGAGCAGCGACCCCAAAAACCCTATAATGCAAATTTTTCCGGGGAAATATGGGAAAAAGGATATTTTCATTATCCTTATAGGACCTTCCGTTTCGAATTTTGAAAATCTAATACCGGATTCGTGAGCAGCGACCCCAAAAACCCTATAATGCAAATTTTTCCGGGGAAAAATGGGAAAAAGGATATTTTCATTATCCTTATAGGACCTTCCGTTTCGAATTTTGAAAATCTAATACCGGATTCGTGAGCAGCGACCCCAAAAACCCTATAATGCAAATTTTTCCGGGGAAAAATGGGAAAAAGGATATTTTCATTATCCTTACAGGACCTTCCGTTTCGAATTTTAAAAATCTACATAGCTAAAAACCTGCTCCTGGCAACACAGATCATTTTGCAAAAAACCGCGTAAAAATCGGTCCAGTAGTTCTTGAGTTTTGTAATCTCAAACCAACAAACCAACCAACCAACAAACTTCCGTTTTTATATATATAGATATACGTACAAATATATAGGTATATACATAGGGCTGCCATCATATCTCTTTTAAAGAGAACCTTATCTCTTTTTTTAACCCCATTCTTTTTCCTCTTTCTTTTTCCTTGCCAGTTCTCTTTAGTTCTCTTTTTTCAGAAAACTCTTGGTTCATACTATGCGTAAAAAACCAAACAGATTTTTCCACGAAAATTCCATTATGAATTAAAATGATCACGTTATTTATTGTATAGTAGTACTCTACTCTACAATTTTCTGTGTGTGGTGCGAAACTGTACATTATAATTGTAACGTAAAGCTATTTATTGTATGCGCCAGCAAGAACAGTTTCTTCTCCCACGATCAGCTGCTGTAACAAGCAAAACAAATCAAAATTGTGCGGTTAAGGAAATAGCCGGTTTTGACATTTGATATTGTAGTTTTGACATTTTCAGTTTTTTTCGATAGATACGGAAAATAACAGGCACGAAAAATCACACTTTTTTGTAATAATTCTGTGCAGTCATTCTAAGTTCTGTATTTTTCACATTCAAAAAAAGTTCTCTTTTAGTTCTCTTTTAGTTATCTTTTTTCATTTGGTTAATTTCCTATACAATGTCTCTTTTTTTAACCCAAAGGTTCTCTTTTCACAAATAGGGTCCATGGCAGCCCTATATATACATATAGTATATACTCTTTAATTCGATCTATTTGTACGTTATATTAAAACATCTAAACAAAAAAAAATATATTAACATCACAGATCTAAGTAATCGGATAAATCTCCCATAAGAAACCACAGGCACCATCGATTCTGTTTGCGGTTGTGACGTCACACATGCAATATTTGATAGTAGTGGACGGGAGTACTCCACCTCTCTAGTTGATACACCTTGCCATACGGGTATAAAAATTTGAAACAGTTTTTTTAAAACTCTAAAGAATCAAGACATGGCCAGTTTAATATTTTCAATTGCTGAAGCGTTCTTCCTACAGCCTTTCATGGGCAAACATTCTTCTTGTTCTTGTACTAGATCTGTCGCTTAATATGGGTGCCGGTCAATTCATCGTAAACAATTTATCGTGAGACAATTTATCGTGAACAATTTATCGTAAAACAATTTATCGTAAGAACAATTTATCGTAAGAACAATTTATCGTAAGAACAATTTATCGTAAGACAATTTATCGTAAGAACAATTTATCGTAAGACAATTTATCGTAAGAACAATTTATCGTAAGACAATTTATCGTAAGAACAAGATTATTGTGGGAAGTGTTGGGGAGATGGGTCGGGTGGATGATGGGTTGGGTGGGTGATGGGTTGGTGGGGGGCGGGGGAAGGGGTAAGGGGTGGGGGATGGGGGGGAAGGGGTGGGGGATGGGGGGGAAGGGGTGGGGGGGAAGGGGGAAGGGGGGGGGGGGGGGGGGGGGGGGAAGGGGGAAGGGGGAAGGGGGAAGGGGGAAGGGGGAAGGGGGAAGGGGGAAGGGGGAAGGGGGAAGGGGGGGGGGGGGGAAGGGGGAAGGGGGAAGGTGGGGGGGGGGGGGGGGAGTTGTGGAGAGGAGGGGAGGGGGGATAAATTAATGATGTTTCGTCTCACACACACACACACATACACATACACACACACACATACACACACACACACACACACACATATATATATATATATATATATATATATATATATATATATATATATATATATATAATATATATATGTAAGAACAATTTATCGTAAGGAATATTATTTTTACAAATTCGGGCGCCCGGGCGCCCGAATTTGTAAAAATAATATTCCTTACGATAAATTGTCTTACGATAAATTGTTCTTACGATAAATTGTCTTACGATAAATTGTTCTTACGATAAATTGTCTTACGATAAATTGTTCTTACGATAAATTGTTCTTACGATAAATTGTTCTTACGATAAATTGTTTTACGATAAATTGTTCACGATAAATTGTTTTACGATAAATTGTTCACGATAAATTGTCCGCGAATCGCTTAATATATGTATACTCGACTTCGACTTCGACTTGGAATTGCTGCAAATCATATTTTCCCCCCTGCGGCGTAGTTTTCCGACGAATTTTCACCTGCGGCGATACACCTCGATTTTATTTTTTTGGTGTTCTCACAATTTCAGTAGCTTCCGAAAAATAGAGTTACGTTTGGCTTCTTAATTTAATCAGTACACCGCAAATTTGGATATCAGAGAAAGAATACCATATTTTTAACATTTTTCCTCTATATTTTTTTCTTGATTTTCACCCATGTTGAGTTCGGCAAACTTTTCATCTAGAAACCATAAGATGATATTATTAACTTAAAATTTTCAAATTACTACATATTTTACAAAACTTGTTGTTCCTCTTACCCTTTCCCTTGTCCATCTTGTTCCGGATTGACACAAATACATTACACACTTTACGGGTACATTATGGACCAAGACAAATTATTTATTATTGGAGGCTTTGGGGTCCTCGATTCCTTGACTTCAAGTTTCAATTTGTTATAAAAATTTGTTATTTTAATAGATTCATCTTCTTTGTACCATTCCGATTGAATTTTTTAAAACTGCTCCAATTAAATTTTCATATATGAAGCATTTATGTAAAATTGCATTATGTACGATGTTGTCTTTATAAGTTATTCGACACGACGTACAGTTTCAGAGAAAATCGCAAAAAACAGTTCTTTGTATAGTAGCGGGGGTAGGGCTGCCATCATATCTCTTTTAAAGAGAACCTTATCTCTTTTTTTAACCCCATTCTTTTTCCTCTTTCTTTTTCCTTGCCAGTTCTCTTTAGTTCTCTTTTTTCAGAAAACTCTTGGTTCATACTATGCGTAAAAAACCAAACAAATTTTTCCATGAAAATTCCATTATGAATTAAAATGATCACGTTATTTATTGTATAGTAGCAATGATTACCTAATATAGATAAGAAAGTTCTCCCAAAATATTTGGTTTGAGAGAGGGACAACTAGCGACATGCCGGCGGTTTCAATTTCTGTGTGAATACTGAGTTATTTATGTGTGCGGCCTCATCTCATGTGTTGCCACATCTCAGTTGTAATGCGTAATTAGTTCTAATGCGCCTCGAAAAAACCATAAAAAAATCGCACAATGGCAATACACAAATTTGAATCTCAGCAGTCAGTTAGTTAAAAATCAAAACAAACCACCAATTTCGGTGGAAAATTTAGTTTTCGTGTTAATTTCGTTAATTTTTAGTGTATTTCGCGATTTAAATAATAAAAAAGTGTCATAATTTGCTTGAAAAATTTCGCGAACTGTCAGGCCGCTGTCGGAAGCATGATGGTGTAGGTGCAAGGGTTGTGTAAATATAATACAAATTTTTGACCGCTATAAGGATATGAAAATCTCGCTTGGTTTAGCCCTGACTAAACGACAAGTTGCTTGTTTTTTCTTCAATTCCATATGACATGAAGGTGTAAAAGGGAAAGATGGTGTTGCTTGGTGACTTTTTTTTATCGCGCATCTCTTTTCTCTGCCGTAGTTAAACGGAAACTTCCGTTTACTTCCCATCTATATTCGGTAATCATTGATAGTAGGACTCTACTCTACAATTTGTGTGTGTAGTGCGAAACTGTACATTATAATTGTAACGTAAAGCTATTTATTGTATGCGCCAGCAAGAACAGTTTCTTCTCCCACGATCAGCTGCTGTAAAAATCAACACAAATCAAAATTGTGCGGTTAACTACTAATCCACCCACACCTGCCATGCATGCCGTCAGTGTCGCTGTTACGTCTGATGTTATGTCTAGTGAAGATTGAAATGTCAGCTGTTACGACAGAAAAGTCTAACATTTTTTGCTGACATCTTTGCTAACAGAAATGGAATTTAAGATGGCGGATTCTAATTTTTCACGTGCAGAGACGCTCCGTTCTATAAACGAATACTGTTTAAAAGTAATTTTTACAAAGAAATTATTTGAAAAAGGCATGGTGGGAGCAGCTGGAGGCCGAATTTAATTTTAGTGCGGAGATTTTAAAGAAAAATGCGAAATCACAGATCGTCATATTTACTACTCTCAGTTGTTTACTGCTCAACGCATTTCTGGAACTGAAATGTCATGCCAGAATCAGCAGCCCACCTACGTCACAACAGAATTTTCTAATGACATTTATGTTAGCAGTCCTGTCAACGTTTCCTGCAGGTCTGGATGGCGTGTAAGGAAATAGCCAGTTTTGACATTTGATATTGTAGTTTTGACATTTTCAGTTTTTTTTCGATAGATACGGAAAATAACAGGAACGAAAAATTACACTTTTTTGTAATAATTCTGTGCAGTCATTCTAAGTTCTGTAATTTTCAGATTCAAAAAAAGTTCTCTTTTAGTTCTCTTTTTTCATTTGGTTAATTCCCTATACAATATCTCTTTTTTTAACCCAAAGGTTCTCTTTTCACAAATAGGTTCCATGGCAGCCCTAAGCGGGGGGAAGGAGTGGTCCGATTTTGCTCGTTAACGAACTCGACCTCCCATTTTAAGAAAAAAAACGGGTGTGCCAAATTAAAGGAAGAACACTTTTCAGTTAAAACTGGTACTGTATTTTTCGTCATACGTTGTTGTTGCGTTGAAATTAGCATCACGTCGTTTGTAAAATGATTTTGACAGACCGAAGATTTGGTATCATTTGCTTTTCAATTATTTCCTTTTGGTATCATTTGCTTTTCAATTATACGAGTTTTTTTACGTTTATAAGAAATGATGGTCAAACAACGCCAACATCGCAATTGGCAACGCTGTTTCCAAAAAATGTCGATCAGCTGTGCAGCTTTTGTTTACAAATTTTTCAGTTACAACATAGATATATGCCGGTTTAACTCTAGTGTTTGCTGCCTGTGAATAAGATATGTAACTTTACTTTTATATGTATCATTAGGTTATTTTTCGAGTTTGTCTTCTGTATTCTGCGTCTTTATGCAGTTTTTTTAATAAATTTTGAAAATGTGAACAAAAAAATCATTTAATGCGATTAAACATTTCCAGCTTTCAAAGTAAAAATAGCTAGACAAAAAACTGTTACAAAAATTATTAATAGAACGCCAGCAAAAAATTAGGTGGGTGCAAGATGAGATTTGAATTAATAACGCATTTTGTATACGTGTATGTTTTTGAAGTGAAAACTTCTTTAGCGGCGTTGTGAGTGATTTCAAACTCGATGAAACGACAGTAAAAAGAGATAGGATATTTTAGCCTACGAGAAAATGAGACAGAATACAGATGGGTGCCAGCATTGCCTCCTATAAACACAAGGCCTCAATATCTCAAAGAGCTTTATCATGACGTCACATCAGTGGTGAAGTTCTTTTCGATGTTGCTATGCAATTCAAATGGAGACAAACGAAAATTCGACTTTATCGGCTTATATCTCGGAAACTGTTCCTTTGCCGGAAAAACTGTTTTCACTTTCCTATAGAATATTCGATATTCTTGCTTTCAGTCATATGCCTTAGTTACCAAAGGCGAACAGAAAAAAAGTTATCGAACAAAATCTTAACAAAAGTGTGATTTTTCGTTTTCTCTTCACGTCGCTCTCCACTCCTACTCTCCATCTAAAATCATATCGATTTGGGTTTTCGCAAATAATTTAATTGATACATATTCGACATGATTGGGACATGAACCAAACGACAGATAATTACATTGAGTATAATAGTGCGTAAATCAATTTGTTGTCGCATTAATAGTTTCCGAGATATAAGCCGATAAAGTCGAATTTTCGTTTGTCTCCATTTGAATTGCATAGCAACATCGAAAAGAGCTTTACCACTGATGTGACGTCAGTTTTAGATCTTGAGGCCTTGTGTTTATAGGAGGCAATGGTGCCAGTCAATTTATCGTAAACAAGATTGATGGGAAGGGGGAAGGGGTAGGGGAAGAGGGCGGGGTACGGGAAGGGAAAGGGGAGTGTTAGGAGGGAGGAAGTGGAGAGAGGAGGCGATAAATTATGTTTCGTCATAAATTGCAATATATACATATCTACTCGTATATAAATAAAAATGGATGTTTTATTGTTTGTCTGTCTGCCTGAGATTACAAAACTCAAAAACTACTGGACCGATTTTTATGCGGTTTTTTGAAAAATAATCTGTGTTGCCAGGAGCAGGTTTTTAGCTATGTAGATTTTCAAAATTCGAAACGGAAGGTCCTGTAAGGATAATGAAAATATCCTTTTTCCCATTTCTCCCCGGAAAAATTTGCATTTTAGGGTTTTTGGGGTCACTGATCACGAATCCGGTATTAGATTTTCAAAATTCGAAACGGGAGGTCCTGTAAGGATAATGAAAATATCCTTTTTATCATTTTGCCCCGGAAAAATTTGTATTTTAGGATTTTTGGGGTCGCTGATCACGAATCCGGTATTAGATTTTCAAAATTCGAAACGGAAGGTCCTGTAAGGATAATGAAAATATCCTTTTTCCCATTTTTCCCCGGAAAAATTTGCACTATAGGGTTTTTGGGGTCACTGATCACGAATCCGATATTAGATTTTCAAAATTCGAAACGGAAGGTCCTGTAAGGATAATGAAAATATCCTTTTTCCCATTTTTCCCCGGAAAAATTGGCACTATGGGGTTTTTGGGGTCGCTGATCACGAATCCGGTATTAGATTTTCAATAAAAATATAATATGACTTTTGAACTTGGTACCAATATTATAATAAATAAACGCTATAACTATCCCACCCCTGATACCGCATTCGTCTCATTCTCTCGCTGTTTAGTTTTCCTAAGGTTTCACTTCTACCGCGTGTGCACTGCACACACATGTTTTTTTTTTTAAATTCTTATATTCAGAGAATATCTCTGTAGACAATAAATTTTTCTTTTTCACCTTCGAATTGATGGAGCGCGTGTTAAGCCGCAATATTTTTAAAAGACTGCTGAAACCATTTTTAATTTTTCTATCTTATTTATTATACTGTATACTTTTTATGTCAAACATTATAAAAGTTAACTGAAAAAAGTGATATAATTTTTTTATGCCTGCGCTGAAGAGGTGAAGATGAAAACCAAAGTGATATTTTTTCTACTTTTAAAACTACATTAAGGAAAGTTTACTTAATAAATATTTTTGTACACCTTCTTAAAAACATTCCTGCAAAATTCCCAAGTTACAGGGCTTGCAGAGTTAAACTTTAAACTCGATTGGTTTCCAGTCCTAGTTTCAGTCCTAGTTGGGATGGTTCCAACAAATCTATCGAACCAATTGATATTAATTATTACTATATGTCGTGGTACCTCGATAAGTCGAACCTTGATAACTCGAATACCTTTTTCGTATACTTTAACTTGGAAATGAAGTTCCAGAAGATAGAAGAAACTTCGAGTTATCAAAGTACATTTTCAATGTTTTTTTAAACGAACATAAGGTTCCACTGTATAACCACATCAGTAAAACACCCTTAACATTTTTGAACCATCCATTTTTTCTCAAGATAAGATACTGGCCCAACTTTTGAGCAAACCCTTTTTGAGAGCAATGTAGAAATAGTTTAAAAGAACAATAAAAATATCGGTTGTGATCAGCACAAAACTTTCCTCTGCAATATTTAGTTTCGGAATACTTCCACTGTCCCAACAAGATTCATTTCTCAATCCAAAGCGATCGGATCGACCAGAGGACCTCGAATAAGATACAGTAACAGTGTAGGGATAAGTGCTAAGAAAATAGCGATTTCGTAGTGTAAAGTGTTATAAATTGCAAATTATAGAATTAACCCTTCGTTGGACCCCTATTTCATACAACGTACTTTGGACCCCTCTGATACAATTGTACCAGTGGGAATTTCATATGGTGCCATAAGTAGGGATGCCAACGTTGAAAAATCGTTGAAAATAGCGAGTTTTAACCTCGATGTTGAACAGGCCGATATATCGAGGTATCGATGTTGCTATCCACGATGTTGGAACATTACTCTTCATAAAATTAGTAGAGAAACTATTTTTAGGACTAGAGGGTCTAGTTTTTAGATAGATTTAATATAGCCACTCTACTTAAAGATTTGTTTAAATTTTCTTTGGTATCAATTTTCGGTTTCATCTTTCTACAAGATTTCGCAAAAAATACCAGAGCTAGCCATGAAATGTCTAGACTTGTTTTGTAACAGCCATTCTTTAATAAATAAAAACAAGAAACAGAGAATAAAGTCAATAAAAGATTTCCTGTAACTATTTTTTTATATTTTTTTGCCCGAAACAGTATCAGATTATAAAAAAGTTGCGTTAATCGAGTCAAACTTATTTGGAAGTTGCGTTTATTGAGTCAACCGTGTAAAATTTTAGGTGTTGCGTTAACCGAGGACTTGCGTTTACCGAGGTCACACTGTATATACATAGTTGTAGAGTGGGAGATCATTTCTACACATAAGAAATGCATTTAATAGTGTGTATTTACCTGTGTAACAAATATAAACTTTATACCTGGCCGGTAAGTATGATTTTTTGCGACTGGGCGTAATTATCCTCAATTACCTTATATTTTTATTACATCAAAACTGCTTTAAAATTCACATCAAAACTAAATTGAATAATTTCCAATATATTCTACAAAAAATCATGAAGATAAAAAGTATTTAAAGTACAATATAATTTTCTATAACTTTTCTAGGTCTTTTAAGATTCAAAACTGCATTGAGATACTTTTTCCGTCTTCCCCGAAGACAACTCGTGAAACCTCGTTCTTTGGATTTCTGCCGGAACGAGCAGAATTGGATTTCTGCCGAAAAGTTTTAACAACAGAGATATAAAACGACAAAATTTTTTTCTAAAAAGATTGCAACTTCCGAACACCTAAACCGATTGATCGTCCTAGCAAATAACAAACACAAATAATCGTGACCAAGGCAAACAGAATATATGTTACATTTTTATTTAAAAAATTATGCTATACGTATTTTTCAACACTACCTAAACGAAAAAAATCCAGAAAAAAATTCCATCCAAACAAAAAAAAAATTCCACAAAACTCTCGGCGCTACAATCGGTTTCCGGTTTTGGCCTGCTCCGGTTTTAGCCTGCCAGAGGTCCCGGTCACGTGCCGATGTCCTCCAGTTTTGCATCCCAATCCTCTTTGCGTCCTGACCAACGCCGTTTTGCGATCTGAGGTTGGGTCGCCTTGTTGTTAATAATCTACCACAGAAGACTTTCTGAGCCGGGTCACTTTCACTCATTCGAGTGACATGATCAGCCCATCGGAGTCTTAGCGTGGTATTACACACAGCAACTTTCGGGCTTATTTAAGCCGGCAACTTTTGGGCTTAATAAGCCAATGTGCTTACACTTGTGGCTTAAATAAGCCAATCCTGTTTGCATATGCTACACAAGTTTACATGGGTGTGTGTGGACTCAAACCATTGAAATTGCTGCTGCTCATATACTTCCCACGATCTTTACCTGCTGACGGTCAGAACGAAAATGATTTCTGCCTACTACTTTTCCCAAACCGGTTCACACGGTTTGCATGTATGCAGATTGTCGATAAGCCATGATTTCGAGTGGCAACGTTTCCCTCCTCAGTCGTTTCTCCCAAAAATCGGCTTAAGTAAGCCCGAAAGTTGCCGTTTGTAATACCGCGCTTATGATTAAATATCACCACCATCAAAAAAAAGTAAATCCTTGGAAATTAAAAACGCGTTAAAAACAACAAAATAAATTTATTAATTTTTATTGTTTCATAAAAATTGTTATTTTTTCAACTTTGCTTAATAACTTGAACAATACCTAAAAGGCTTAGTAGTTTGATAAAATTGAATTGGATGTTAATATATCGGTATTAAATATATTTTAATATTTAAAATTCATCTATTTTACCTACTTATAATAAAAATGTAATAAATGTTTTGAACTTTTTTTTATCGCAGGAAAATTTTAAATTGCATTTTAGAATTATGGAAATGCGGCTCTATTCTGCCGTTTTGGAACAATATTAAAACAAATTCGCATCTTCGAAGATTGCGAGTGATTAGACTAGACGATAGAATAACGAGTATTAGAACGGGATGACGGCGGAACCATGTCATAGCTAGGTTTGCCACCGAATCCTAGAATGTTTTGTGCAAAATTACTCCTGCAAATCGTATACAAATAGACCATAATATATGGTGTTAATATTGTTATTAAAATATATGCCAAGTACGGCAACTTCGTTGTATGTCCGAAAGGACAGAACCAAAATCCCCGACGCACAGCGTCTCTACAGTGATGGGTGAAGAAAGCACAGCAAACTATGCCCAACGCTAGAGAAGTCTTAAAATAATTCATACATGACACAGCGACGTAAGTCATTAGAATTATAAGTGGAATCGTTGAGCAGTGCAGAAATGGACGGTGCGTTATACTGGTAGCAATCTGAAAAGCAAATCGTTATTTTGAAATTAAATTCCAGACTTGTGTAAAATACCTCCAAACTAAAGGTTTTCGCTTCAATGAAGTGGTCCAGATCAATGAGAGATGATGAAACAAAGCACCCAACTATCATCAGCCATCCAACTACATTCGATATTTTGTCATGGAACGGAAGCAAGAAGACTATCCCGGATAGAGCTCCAACCAAAGCATGAGTACCATTATCAGCAAGAGCTCGCAAGATCGGGTGCTTCGTGGACAGGACCACATAATCGCCAAGGAAACAAGTGACTGATACAAGTATCACTGAAATAAATCGCACGTAAACCATTAGCGATAAATGCATTTAGTTAACTGATTTGAAATTTCCATCGATAAATATTAGGAAACGGTAAAATTAAGCAAAACCGAAAAAATCTTCGCAATCAATAAACACAAGTTCTGGAAAACAGAAGGTAAAAATTAAAGAAAATCGATATGATTCACTTGACAGTAAAAACAACCACACTGACAATTTACCGGTAAAGCACAATTATCCATTAATGTTTACCAAACTTAGTTCATATGGTCAGTTTTTACATTTTAAATACGGAGAGAATAAATCGAGGTAACATTTTTATCACAAAGGCGATGACGTTTTTTTACAATTTTGATTTCTTATCTAGTACCTTCCTCTGGAAACAGAAAAGTACTTCCAGAATTACTTTTCGAAGTACATCATGTATTAACACCGAATTAAGACCCAGGGAAACTTCTGTTATTAATAACGCGTAATGTATCCGTCTTGAATGAAAAAAATTTACAATTTTTTGCAATTAATTTTTAACACGTAAATCGTTACGCTAAATTTAATTAAATTTCCTCCTGGGCCATGGTAATTTTATTAAATAATTTAGATACTTCACCCGAAAGAAATGTAATGCTTTATTGCGAAAAAAAAGTATTTTCAAAAAGATGTGAAAATTTGGTCACGGATATGCTCAGCTTAGGTTTGGACATAACTAAAACCCCAAAAACTTTAATCCATACATTAAAAACTATGTACGATTCCGAAAGGAAGAAAATAAGAAGAATGTACGTTGGATGTTACGCACAAAAAATAGAAACAGAAGGTCGAGAAGCGGCGAGGAGAAAAAGACTTAGTTTCAACTTATTGTTTGGACTGCAAACAATAGTCCTTCTTTTGCTTAGAATGTTTTGGCCAACATAAAGGTAGAACCTGAATCGTACGTCGATGCGTTCGTCATGCGTGCGTCCGGTTGACAGTTCGAGTAAAATCAACGGGATGCTATGAGTACTCCCCTAATAATATGTTTTCCGATGCGGCAACCGCATAGAGTAGGTCTAATTTCTACTTTTACATGCGGCAACGCACATAAATGTCATGTCCCAAAAAAGTTTGTTTACGATTTAAGCAATTTAAGTATGGAACAAATTGAAAGTAATCGTTTCAACGATAAACTAATAGAAGAAGTGCAAAACAATGAGTTAACTCCAGATTCGTTGCCGTACCCAACTGTCACCGCATCGAACTGTCAACCGGACGCACGCATGACGGACGCATCGACGTACGATTCAGGTTCTAGCTTAATAAATAAATAAAAAAAATTTATCATATTGTAAATTATTGAAATGTATTTTTTGTGTAACAATACAGCATTATATAACCAAGTTTATTTTATTTATTTTTTTCTTAGAAAACCAAGCAATTTTTAGGTTTCTTATGATTCACCTGACATCTGTGACTGACGTGGCTTTCTACAAAATCACGTCTGTCGGACATCTATGTTTGACATGCCGCATACAGAACATGTTATTGTCGGACAAATATAACTGACATGGCGATTAACGTGTTAAGGAAAATTCAAAACCTGTTAAAATAATTGAGAGAGCAAGTATTCCATCCTAACCCTAACTCTTCTAAGTGAATGTACGGCTCAGATAGGAAGGCGATGGACTTGGAACCGTTCAAGGTTCGATTTCCCGTGTTTCGCCATCAGCGCTATCTATTGTATTGAAGATATTATTCAAGACATGTATTGAAGATGTCATCTGAATCAACGCTATACAAATGTCTTGGGCCCGTTTTTGCTGTGTCTTTAATACCCAGCGATGCTGTCTTTAGTACTTTATTAGTAAAATTTTCTACACGCGTATTGCAGACGGACATAAAAAAATACGAACATAATTCTGCTATACATAAAAATTTAATCTGATCTAAGGAGGAATGGCCCAATTAGGCCATGCGAGACGGTACGTTAAATGGGTGCAAAAAAACCGGTTTTGATGAAAAGACGCTTTCGGGAAATAGCGGGGAAATACTTGTGGCGGCAGTTTAATACACTGTAAATTTTGATTTTAATAATTTTAAAATTTTAACTGTAAATTTTCTAACTGTAAATTTTAAAATAATTTAAGTATTCCATTAGGTAAACGTGTCAAAATTTATTAAAAATTTTATCATTCATAATTGTAATTTCAAACTGTAAAGAAGTTTAAATGTATATTTTCATTTTTAATTTTTCATTTTAAATTAACGTAATTAAAAAAAATAATTTAATTTAAATGGTGTTTCTAATAATTTATATAAGAATATATAAATAAATTAAAAGAAGTTTGGATTAATACATCCACTTCAATTGGTGACCCCGACAAAAGAGTTCCCGGACAACGGAGACATCGACAGAGAAGTTCCCGATAAGGAAGTCTCTCAACAAAAAATCAACGAAGAAAAGTCCAACCGATTCAATTTTGTAACGGCTTTTTGGTGAAAAATCTGATATTTGAAGAATTTATTGGCAAAGTAAAAAATATCGAACATAATTATGAAAAATGGTGAAGTGCCAATCAAATGAAGCAAAAAAAGTTCAATCAAGTCTGCAAGATTCTCAATTCTACATATTAAATGCAGATTGATCAACAAAAGCATTTCAAATTTCACCTTGCAACTACAATTTTTCATCTATCAACAACTTATCGTTTGTGTTCCTGCAGCTGTGTATTTTCCAGAGATTTTTCTTCTATCAAGCTTAACTTAGTATTTTAAGATAAGTTTTCTTTAAATTTTCATATTTTATTCATAATTACATTAGTTTTTAATAAAATTCATATAAAATGAGTGAGGGCGATAACGTTAATTTATCAACTGCCAACGCTTCTTCCCCATCAGATTCGCCAAATATCAATAATAATGAAATTAATTCGAATATCGGTGCGGTTAGTGTTCGTGCTCCAAAATTTTGGAAGAATAAACCACTTCTTTGGTTTATTCAATTGGAAGCTCAATTTTCGAACAGTCATATTTTGAGCGATAATACAAAATATAATATTGTTGTAGCTTCTTTAGATGAAGATATTTTAGACCACGTCAGTGATGTTCTAATAAATCCTCCAATTTCGAACAAATACAACGCATTAAAACAAGCTTTAATCGGTCGTTTAGCGGAATCTGAAGAAAGTAAACTAAAAAAAGTGTTGAAAGATCTTGATTTAGGTGACAAAAAACCATCAGATCTATTACGACAAATGAAGAGTTTGGCAGGCGATTCAATTTCGGACAATGTTTTAAAATCTTTATGGTTAGAGCGTTTGCCTCATACTGTCCAGGCCATTTTATCTGGCAGTAGAGATCCTCTTGATGGATTGGCCGAAATGGGTGATAAAATTTTATCTGTTTATATTGGACATGAAATCGCCTTAGTTTCCTCATCTAATAATAAGCAGTTGGATAATAATATTTTATCACAACTTAAACATGATATAGAAATGTTAACGGATGAAATTAAAAAATTAAAATTTGAACAAAAACATGTTTCTCGTTCTCGTTCTCGTTCTAGTTCACGAAATAATTCAACAAGTAAATCTTTTTGTTGGTATCATGGTAAATTTGGCGATAAAGCAGCCAAATGTGTTCCTCCATGTAATTACACATCGAAAAATTCGGAAAATTAACGGGTCCATCATTACTGGTGACGAATGATGTGGCCAATTCAAATAGTCGCTTATTTTTATACGATGATTCAAATAAAATGCAATTTTTAATAGATAGTGGTGCAGACGTTTCGGTAATCCCAGTTTCTGCTCGTAATAAGCCACAATTATCAGATTTCAAATTATTCGCAGCTAATTCTACTAAAATCAGTACTTATGGAACCAAATTGTTAAGATTGAATTTTGGTTTGAAAAGAAATTTTACATTTCCTTTTATCATTGCTGATGTTTCGAGACCAATAGTTGGGGCAGATTTCTTAAAGGCTTTTGGTTTGTTGGTGGATGTTAAACGCAAAAGACTTATTGATCCATTAACAAATCTAAGTACTTCTGGAAAATTAATATTAGACCCTACTTCTTCAATTTCTTTAATTTCTAATGATTTGGATCCTAAAATTATTTTTCTTTTAAATAAATATAAATCAATTACTGAAATAAACAATTTTTCACAAAACGTTAAACATAATGTAACACATCATATCATAACAAAAGGTCCTCCTGTTCATGCAAAGGTTCGTCGGTTATCACCCGAAAAATTACAAGCTGCAAAACAGGAATTTGAATTAATGTTGGAACAAGGTATTTGTCGTCCATCTAGCAGTTCTTGGTCTTCTCCACTTCATCTAGTTAAAAAAAAGAATGGTGACTGGAGACCGTGCGGCGATTATCGAAAACTAAATGATATTACCGTTCCAGATCGTTATCCCATTGGTTATCTTCAGGATTTCACTTCTCAATTAGATGGTTGCATAATTTTTTCATCTTTAGATTTAGTGAAAGCCTACCACCAAATTCCAATCGAAGAATCAGATATTGAAAAAACTGCTATCTGTACTCCTTTTGGTCTGTTTGAATTTACCAGGATGACTTTTGGTTTTCGGAATGCCGGTCAAACATTTCAGCGTTTTATTAATTCGGTATTACATGATTTAAATTTTTGTTACGTTTACATTGATGACATCTTAATTTTTTCACGGACTGAGGAAGAACATATTTCACATTTAGAAATTATTTTTAAACGCTTTTCAAATTTCGGTATAATTGTTAACATTGAAAAGAGTGTATTTCTTAAAAATGAAATAAATTTTCTTGGCCATAGTATATCTAGTAAAGGTGTTCTTCCTTCAGCTGAACGTATTCAAGTCATTAGTGATTTTAAACGTCCCGACACCGTAAAAGAATTAAGGAGATTTCTCGGTATGATAAATTTTTATCGCAGATTTGTTCCTCATGCCGCAAAAGACCAATTAATTTTAAACGATTATCTTAAAAATAGTAAAAAGAATGATAAAAGAAAAATTAATTGGAATGAGGATTCGATTCGTTCTTTTGAGTTATGTAAAGAAAAGTTATCTGCAGCTACAATCCTGGTACATCCTTCATCTTCAACAGATTTGTCTTTGATGGTAGATGCTTCAGATAAATCAGTAGGTGCAGTTGTTCAACAACTTATTGATGAAATTTGGCAACCATTAGGTTTCTTTTCGGTTAGACTAAATTCTGCTCAACAAAAGTACAGTGCATATGACCGAGAACTTTTAGCAGCATACCTAGGCATCAAACATTTCAGATACCTTCTTGATGGCCGAATTTTCACTTTATTCACGGATCATAAGCCATTAGTTTTTGCATTTAAGCAAAATTTAGATAAGGCATCTCCCCGTCAAGTTAGACATCTTGATTTCATCAGTCAGTTTACTACTGATATTAAACACATATCTGGTAAAGATAATGTAGTAGCTGACAGTTTATCAAGAATTGATTCTATTAATGTTACCCAATCTATTGATTATGCTCTTTTGGCAAATGCACAAGAAAATAATGATGAATTAAATTTGTTGCTTGAAAATAATTCCTCACTTAATTTTCAAAAATTTCCAGTCATTGGAACCGACAAATTTTTATGGTGTGATATTTCCAATGGAAATATTCGACCATTTGTTTCCGAAAATTTTCGTAAGAAAGCTTTTGGAAGTATTCACAATCTAGCACATCCTAGTATTCGAACAACAGTTAAAATGATGGCTAAAAAATTTATCTGGCCTTCAATGAACAAGGACGTTACAAACTGGACGAAAAATTGTTTATCATGTCAAAAATCCAAAATTACGCGTCATGTTCAGAGTGAACCTGGCAATTTCCCTATAATAAGTGAACGATTTAATCATGTTCACATGGATATTATCGGACCATTGCCATCCTCTGAAGGTTTTCGGTATTGTCTTACGATAGTAGATCGTTTTTCTCGTTGGCCTGAAGCCATTCCAATTATGGACATCCGAGCAGAAACTGTCGCAAAATTTTTCTATAGGGAATGGATCTGTAGATATGGTGTACCTTTGATCATAGTTACAGATCGTGGTTCGCAATTTGAATCAGAATTATTTCGTGAATTATCAAAATTACTTGGTTTTGAAAGGCATCGTACTACTTCTTACAATCCCAAAGCAAACGGTTTAGTGGAACGTTTTCATCGTACTTTAAAAGCATCTATTATTTGCCATAGTGATACAAGTACCTGGACTCATTCCTTACCTACTATACTTTTAGGATTGCGTGCGGCTTTTCGGGAGGATTTTCAAACTTCTTCTGCAGAATTAATGTATGGTGAAAATTTACGTCTACCAAGTGATTTTCTACATAATTCTACTAAATTCACATTTCAAAATGATTTTGTTAAAATTTTACGTGATCATTTTAATAACATTAAACCCGTTCCTCCTACTAATCATTCAAATAAAAAGGTTTTCGTTTTTAAAGAATTAAAATCATGCTCACATGTTTTTGTTCGTTCAGATTTTGTTCGATTATCTTTACAACCGCCATATTCTGGACCTTATAAAGTTGTCGAAAGATTTGATAAATTTTTCAAACTTGATGTCAAAAGCAAACATGTTAACATTTCTATTGATCGTTTGAAGCCTTGTTTTGAAACCAACTTGCATGTTTCTGAAGAAAATTCATGTCCAATCAATAACGTTGAACCAATTTTGCCTGACAAAGTTAAAAATGTACGTAAATGTTCTTTGTCAAAGAAGAAAATTCGGTTTTCTTCAGATTCCTAACTAAAGCTTAATTTTTCGTTACGGTCCTAAAATTTCCCTACACTGGGGAGGGAGTAGTGTGGCGGCAGTTTAATACACTGTAAATTTTGATTTTAATAATTTTAAAATTTTAACTGTAAATTTTCTAACTGTAAATTTTCTAACTGTAAATTTTAAAATAATTTAAGTATTCCATTAGGTAAACGTGTCAAAATTTATTAAAAATTTTATCATTCATAATTGTAATTTCAAACTGTAAAGAAGTTTAAATGTATATTTTCATTTTTAATTTTTCATTTTAAATTAACGTAATTAAAAAAAATAATTTAATTTAAATGGTGTTTCTAATAATTTATATAAGAATATATAAATAAATTAAAAGAAGTTTGGATTAATACATCCACTTCATACTCCTCGAAAAATGGCAGCGCAACAGAGCAAAAGCGCGCATACATAAAAGACAAACCAGTTTGATTTTCATTCGGTTCGGGAAACACACGCACACATTTAAATGGCATGCGTGGTTACACAGCCAGAGCAAAAGATACTCCACGTACGGTGCCGCAGTAATCCTGAAAATAAACCATTTCACGTTTGCGATAACACGTAGCGTCTCGCATCGCCTATTCATACTAACGATTGCGATTACTATTGAAGCTTCTGGACCAATGAGATCAAAGCTTTCAACGATAGGGACATGAAAGCATTGATCTCATTGGGCATTTCCACACACAGTTGTAACGACAACTCATAACGACAACCAGTTCGAGTCCACACGCTGTTGTTACCAGCAGTGTTGCACTTTTAGTACAATCGTAATAGATTTAGTACATTTCAAGCTCTAAAAATACCTATTACTTACGTATGCCATTTTTAGCCAAATCTAGTACATTTGGGCCCAAACTCAAAATGTATGGATTCTTTCATTATAAACAAACTTTAATTTTGATTCACCTGCGTGATTTAAAAAAAGAATCTACCTCTCTCTTTTGGAATCTAGTATCCTTTTTCGTGAATCTAGTTTATTGTACTCATCATAAAATGCCATACGTATATAGCCTATTTGCTTGTCCCATTCCTGTTGACATCTTTTACCAGTTGTTCGTTGTTCGTTTGCGCTAAAATTGCTTTTCAGAATGGCATTGTACAGGTAAATTTTGTTTGGTTATGATGTAAGTCCAAAAAACCTAAAAGACATCTCTTAAGGCATTTTAAAAGGGTCAAGCCTAAGGGAAGCGATGAGCTGCCACTAGAGCCACTGCCCCCAAAGTCCCCCACGGATCAAGAAAACGAGATCCCGTGGTAAGTCAAACCCAAAATTTTTCTTAAAAGTTTGCAAGTTATGCCGCTTTTTCTTTCTTTCTTCAGTCTGACGAAAGAAAACAAAAAGTGTTACGTCCAAAAATTCCGCAAAGAATGGTTGCAACAGTTTTCTTGGGTAAAGGATAGGGCTGAATCAGCCTATTGCAAAGTGCGCTCAACAATTATTACTGGCGGATTAACAATCTATTACATTTAGTACATTTTAGACAGGCAATTTATTACTTTTCAAAAAAATGAAAGTGCAACACTGGTTACCAGTTGTGTCAGTTTTGTATGTGTGAGTGCGAATATTGGCATTGTGGTTTGAACGTGAGTAGAGAAGCATCGTAGTGTGAGAAATCATAATTTCACCCATGGAAAATTTTTATTGCTGTTTACTTGTGTTAGTGCATGCAGAACTTTTGGTCACTCTTGAACTTCGCCCAAACGTTCATCACTTGCAGAACCCCCTCCACTAGTCACTGACCAATCAGAACCCGATCCGCAGATGCAAGAATACACGTGTGGAAAGGCCCATTGGTCGAGGAAGCTCAATTGTAATCGCAATCGTTAGCCTGAATTGGGCTTTACTCCCCCTTCCATACAAATGGAAAAGATTTTAGAGGGGGGAGGGAGTGATCAGAATTAATTTTGTTGTCATATTGTAAACACATTTTGTGCAAACAAATTTTTCGAAAAAATTACCCGTTTTCGATAATTTTACAATTTTTTACATTTGTATGGGGGAGAGGAAGGGGTGGTTCAATTTTTCCGATTTTCGAATGAGGTTTATTTTTCGTTAAAAGTCTGTTCTATGCCAAATTTCAAATTTCTTCCTCAATTATTTATATAGTTTTCCAATGTTTTTTGTATTAAAACTTTTAACATTTATTCGTCATATCGTCGGCTAAAAGTGAAATTGTGCTAAGTCCGTTATGTATAATTTTCCAGAAGACCAATGAAAACCTTGTTAAATAATTTTATTTCTGTTTCAATAACACTGAGTTTTCTTTAAATGAGAAAAATTGGGCTCAGTTTTCTTTAAATGAAACTCTATTTTCTTTAAATGAAAATTAAAATGATTTAACAAGGTTTTTATTGCTCTTCTGCCAAATTTGGTATAATGGACTTAGCACAATTTCACTTTTAGCCGACGATATGACAAATGACAAATTAAAAGAAAACCTTAATTATGTAAGGGTTTTTTATTTTATTTTTAAATTCAAATAAAAACTGCATTAAATAAATCTTGTTATTTTTGTATTTCGTTTTTCAAATACTGCATTTCCTTTATAAAACACTATACAATTAATTTGACTACATGGGAGTTAAACATTTTTGAACTCTTTTTGTACAATATTTGGATTTTACTGGCTCAGCATTGATTCCATACTTAACTAAGAGGTCTCTGAAATAAAACACAGAAAAAAAAACTTATTAAACATACTTTAATCAATTTTTTAATTAGGATTGAATTTTAAAAGACGAGGTTAGTTAAGGTATTTCAATGACTAAATTTAAAAGAACAACGGCAGATAAGTACATTTTTTCTGACTAGAAAGTAAATTTTGTAGCAATATTAAAACATATGAAATTTTTCAAGCTCTATCACACAAAAACGGTAATATAGCTACTAGCACCATATTTGGCTCAAAGTTTACGCTGTTCTTGGAGATGGTTCATACGCAAAAAAATATTTTTCTCAATACCGCTCCCACATACAAATAAAAGAGTTTTTGGCGAGTTTCTCTAAAACAGTGCATCATGCATTTCAAACACAATGGGCGCATTCACGAATACTCAACGGTTGAGTAAATCTCGATTAGTTCTCGTGAATGCCTCGATACATTAAACAGCTGATATCTGTCAATCTTGTCATAGACAAATGGAGGGGAAATTTGATGTGTGAAAATTGTTAGTTGTAATTATGGAAAACCACTGGTTTTTGGAGTTTTTAGCTGAAGATGATGTTACCATAAACATTGCAACAGATTCCTGATTTAATGCAAACATCTTTATTTGCGCATGAAATATTTAAAGGCCGTGAATCGGTGAAAGTGCGGAATGAAAAATTTCTTCAAACGATTGGAAATATTTCCACCTCTTGTAAACTAATAAAATGCAACTTATCAGTTTGTAATCTGTGATGCACCTCTGGAGTTTCGAAAATATTATATTCCATATCATTTAATTTGTAAATTTGATCCAGAAAAGCCATTCTGTTTCGCAAATATTTTGTTCTTCGGAAAAACGCCAGCTGTTATCTGTCAAAATACTCAATCCATCGGTTGAGCAGAAAAGTATCGCAGTAATTTTCCGATACAAAAAATGGCGTCCGATCAGTGGTTATGATGAGTAAATCTCTCAACTGTTGAGCAAATCTCTCAACCGTTGAGTACCGTGAATGCGCCCAATGCTATTTAGAATACAATAGCTGCGACCCATTGGGCTGATTTTTTTACTCCGGAGTAAATTTTCAATGGGTCGAATTTTTTATGCCAAGAACAATTTCTAACCTCAAAATTGAGCTGTCATATTTGTGTAGCAGTGCTGTGAATCGAACTATTGTCTCCAGTTAAATATTTATTTTAAAATATGAATCAGTCACGAAAATGGTCTTTCAATGAGGGGAAAGCACTTATTTCCTGTTACAAAAACAGAAAAGAGGAATATTTTCGAACCAGAAGCAAAAATCGGTTCTGGGAAAATATGTTGCAAGATCTGGAGGCTGAAGATGTACTGGTTAGTAATTTATTTAATTAATAAAGAAAAACAATTAAACATTTTATATATTCACAGCTTTCACTGGCGACGCCGGAAAATCTGGAGGTGAAGTGGAAAAGTCTTTACCGCGCTTATAAGAACGCGAAAGACCGAGGGACTGGATCTAGTGCTTCAAAATTTCCATCACTTTCATCCTCGTATAATAAATTTAATATCTAAACCAAGATTTTCATTATGTATTGATTATAAAGAGAAAGTATACACCATTTTTACCTGATTATGCTCCATAATTAATTTTTTAATACAGATTTTGTGGGCGCTAAACAACAATTCGTTGGCCGTCAGAGAATCCCAATCGTCTCAGGTTTAATTAATATTTATGTCCGTTGCTTTACATATCAATATATATGTTTTGTTGATTAATGTCAATAAAATATTTACCAAAACTTATGATTTTTTAGTTATTTTTAGTCTTTTTGCGTTCAACCAAATATAATCACACTAAAAATATTGAAATGACAATTTAAACTTTGCTTTCACAAGTTTTTATCATTTTAGCCATAATGTAATTTCCATAAGAGCTACAATTGAATACACTCCGCCGATCTGAGAGAAAAATTTCCCATTCAAACGTTTGTGACTACGATATGGCAATACATGTTCTTGAAAATTGTTCGTGAATTGGAGGTGGTGCAGTTTTGCTTTGTTCGGGAACACTCCGGAGTAAAAAATCAGCCCAATGGGTCGCAGCTAATAATTAGAGTTCAACCATAAACAAATTATAAGAAGACTGTTTTTTTCTAACAACTCGAAACTTGAAAAATAATCCCCCAAAGCAGCAGATATGCATGCGGTCGGCATAAGAATTCAACGAGAATAAAACTTAAGGTAGAACCAGAAACATACGTCCGTGCGTCCGTCACGTTTACAGTTCGATTCGGTCAAAGTCACAGATATCGAAATTAGAATAGATATCGTGTTTTGCTATCTCAAATAGGCCACTGAAATGTCAAAATATTATTATGGAGAAAGGAGATAAATATATCATGCTTCGTTTTGGAATATAGAATGTTTGTAGTTCACTTAAAAGCTAAAATTCATTTTTAATTTGAAACTTGATAAAAGAAAAGTTGGCAATTCTGGATTCATTTCACTATGGTATGCAAATAAATTTTAGGCTTATGAAAATAGAGAAAGCATTAGTGTTTTTGGCCCATTTCTTTATACGGGGTTTTCAAGTAAGGCGCATTCTATGGGATATATTTCTGTGGTCAAAGTAAAATCAACGGGCTGCTATGAGTACTCCCCTAATAAAACGTTTGTCCGCATAGAGTAGGTCGACTTTCTACTTTTACATGCGGCAACGCACGGAAATGTCATTTCGCAAAAAAAGTTTGGTTACGATTTAAGCAATTTAAGTATGAAACAAATTGAAAGTAATTGTTTCGACGATAAACTAATAGAAGAAGTGCAAAAAAAGTGAAGAAGAAGTGATTCGTTGCCGTACCCAACTGTCACCGCATAAAACTGTCTACCGGACGGACGCATGACGGACGCATCGACGTACGATTCAGGTTCTAGCTTTAGTTTTAACAAAGGGCGAACATAAGCAGCGACATGTATTTGGCTTCGGCCAAATATTTGGCTCCGGCATTTTTCTTAACTTTCGGTCGAAGCCTTAGCCGAAAATTTGCATAAAAGCTGAGATCAATAAGGAAATTCTACTGAGAATCGTGTGGAAAATAAGGAAAATCTTATTAGGATGACACCAAAAATATGCAGCACGAACTTCTCCAAAGAACTTAAAAGAAATGTTGCCCCAACACTTAAACTCAGATTCGGATTAGTACAGTAGAACACGCTTAAATGCACATCGAATTTCGCAGAATTTTATGTGCATTTATCCGTGTTTTGCATTTATACGTAGCACGGAAGCACGGATAAATGCACATTAATGTGCAATTATGCGAGTAAAAGATAAACATGCAACTTTAATATTCCCGTAATAAACATTTAAATTCAACAAGGCTACACAAAAACAAAGAACCTAATTAAGAATTCGTTTTATCAAATAAAAATAACAATAATCACTTTTTTTTGAGTAATTACATTTCATTTTTGCACATGTGCATTTAAGCGTGTAAAATTTCATATAATTTATACTTTTGCGGATGTGAAAATGGTTGCATTTAAGCAAGTATTGCAATTAAGCGTATTTCATTTATCCGTGTATTTTTGTATGAAAAATGCTCAAAAATCCTCCATGCAAAAATTTTGCGTGCAATTACACGAGTTTTGCATTTACGCGTGTTGCATTTAAGCGCGTTCTACTGTATAGCGATTTTGGCACAAAAGATGATAAGTGATAAAATCCGTGGTAAATGTAAACACAAATTTCTGTCAAAATAGGCTTGTTTTCATGCACCTGGATTGGTGAGGTTTGATGGGAAAGCTGTGACCATCCTATATTAAGCGGTTAGCTACACACAGAGATTTTAGGAGGGTGAAGGAATTTGTGATAAGTTATATAAAGAATTTGCGTGGAGAACTTAAGTCTTTTTAATTAGAGAGAATTATTATGAAAATGAAAAAATACATGTGAAGTTGTTGTGTTAAAGAACAAAAGTCCCAAATGCAAAAATATGAATGGCTGACTTAATACTGACCAAGGAGTTTAATATAGTAATATGCGTTCAGCTAAACACTCGTCCGAACACATCCAGGTACAGCCTAGTCGTTGCGCTTTTAACACAGAAAAATAAAAAATTTGTGTTGGAATTTCTTGGCTTATATGCCTACAAAAAAGTAATATAACAAATGTTATATTATTTTTGTGGATGTTTTCACATCCAATTCCCTCCAACAGGTCAGGTATGTTTACCCTGAAACCCCATTAGGAGCCTGTTTCTGGTATGAAAGCTGGCTCACCGTCATCAAAGCCTGCTGTACAAGCTTTTATTTGGTGCAGTAAGACTCGATTTGAGTTTTTATACCGGTTAAAGTGAATGACGCACATAAATGCGAGACCTATTTCAGACCAAACTGGTACTTTAGACCAAATCAGTCCACACATAGACAGCCACTGATTTTATATTTAAACACAAGGTGTATCAACTAGAGAGGTGGAGTACTCCCGTCCACTACTATCAAATATTGCATGTGTGACGTCACAACCGCAAACAGAATCGATGGTGCCTGTGGTTTCTTATGGGAGATTTATCCGATTACTTAGATCTGTGATGTTAATATTTTTTTTTTGTTTAGATGTTTTAATATAACGTACAAATAGATCGAATTAAAGAGTATATACTATATGTATATACCTATATATTTGTACGTATATCTATATATATAAAAACGGAAGTTTGTTGGTTGGTTGGTTTGTTGGTTTGAGATTACAAAACTCAAGAAGTACTGGACCGATTTTTACGCGGTTTTTTGCAAAATGATCTGTGTTGCCAGGAGCAGGTTTTTAGCTATATAGATTTTCAAAATTCGAAACGGAAGGTCCTGTAAGGATAATGAAAACATCCTTTTTCCCATTTTTCCCCGGAAAAATTTGCATTATAGGGTTTTTGGGGTCGCTGATCACGCCTTTGCTGTTAGAATTTTAAAATTCGAAACGGAAGGTCCTATAAGGATAACGAAAATATCCTTTTTTCCATTTTTACCAGGGCAAATCGGCATTATGGGGTTTTTGGGATCGCTGATCACGAATTCGGTATTAGATTTTCAAAATTCGAAACGGAAGGTCGTGTAAGGATAAATATCCTTTTTCCCTTTTTTCCCCGGAAAAATCGGCATAAGGGGGTTTTTGGGGTCGCTGAATCCGAATCTGTCATTAAAAAGTCTGTAAGGATAACGGAAGGTCCTGTAAGGATAACGTGATTATCCTTTTCTCCAAATTTTCCGGAAAAAAATCTATTCTGGGGGTTTTTGGGGTCGCTGAATACGATTCTCAAGTTAAAAAGCCTGTAAGGACATCTCAAATGTAAGGATATATATTCGAAGACTAAAAAGAACAAAATAAAAAAAAATAAAAAATAAAAATTTTTAAAAAAAAGCTTTTATTAAAAAAGAATGCACTAAAAAGAAAAAAATAATTTTCTGGACGCTGTGTATAACAAATATAAAAGCTTTTTAAAAGCGAGAAAAATTTTTATTTTATTATTTTATGCTTTATCTCGCTTTTTAAAAGCTTTTATATTTGTGATACACAGCGTCCAGAAAATTATTTTTTTCTTTTTAGTGCATTCTTTTTTAATAAAAGCTTTTTTAAAAAAAAAATTTTTTTTATTTTTTTTTTATTTTGTTCTTTTTAGTCTTCGAATATATATCCTTACATTTGAGATGTCCTTACAGGCTTTTTAACTTGAGATTCGGATTCAGCGACCCCAAAAACCCCCAGAATAGATTTTTTTCCGGAAAATTTGGAGAAAGGGATAATCACGTTATCCTTACAGGACCTTCCGTTATCCTTACAAGGATGAAGTAGTGAAAATATTGTATTGTCATCGGACTTATATAAGTGTGCAAAATGTCAAGTCAATCGGACAAGTGGAAGTGGGTCAAAATTGGGTTGCAAGATTTGATCTGACAGGCAGACAAACAGACAGACACGAAGGCAAGCTAAATAAAAGCTTTTAAAAAAGTTTCGATAGATTGCACTTATTTCAATAAATGAAATGAAATATACTTACTTCCTCGTCTCAAAATTTGTTTAATTTTTTTGTTCAAAAGCTTCGATTTTAACTCATTTTCAAAAGCACTGCTATCAAAGTGCAGTGAGCATAACACTAAACCTGCGTTATCTTTTTTAATTGAAATTCCGCAAAATCGTAACCATTTTACCCTTAACTGTTTATTTTTAGGAAACTGGTGGAAAGTTATTTTTGCTGGACATTTATTTCCCCTAACGCTTTGACATTTTGGCATAGCACACTTTCTCCCAACCATTTTCACTTCTATTCGAATTCGTTATATGTTTGATACTGCCGAGATAAACTTATATTTATCAGTGCACTCAGAGCGCGGTTGTTACGTCACAGCACACTCACACTGGCGCTTGGTGTGTACGATACAAACGGGAGTACTCCACCCAGTGATGCTATATCGAGGGGAATTCCCCTTTTTGCGGGGAATTTGACTATAAAAATTGTTAAAAGGGGAAAAGGGGAAAACGCTTCAAAACGAGGGGAAACGATTTACAACGAGGGGAAACGATTTACAACGAGGGGAAAATCTTCGCCTTTCAACTAAATCCGAAATACTTTTAAAAAATTACGGAAAAGTTGAAGTACAAATAATTAAAAACAATTCCAAGCTTAGGCAAAGGTAAAGAGTGAAAGAAATACCCTTATTTATGCATTTGCCACTTTATAATGATCTTATTGCAATTGTAAAGTACACACCAATCTTTTAAACGAAAGCACTTTAAAATGGCTTTGGAATGTACGTTAAACCAATTTTTCAGTGTACTTTTTAACCGCTTTGAAAAAAGCACATTAAAAAGTACCACTTCTCATCTTATTCAAAGTCAAACTACTAAGACTTTGATGGAAAGTAGTTTCCATGAAAGTTCATTGACACATATTTTTTGTTCGTTTTTCGAATTTCTTAAATATATTTTCAATATAAATATTTTAAATTGTAAATCAGCAGAAGTGCTTTGTTTAAATTATGTAAAAATCAATTAAATTGGTAATTTCTTGGTCATCTTTAAAATTTGGCTTAATGTACCTACTAATTTCGACCAATATTCACCAGAAGGATGCATGGACCAGTGGCAAAGTGCCCAAAATCGAGTTCCAGTCGCGACTTGATTTCGTTTTTCCATTTTTTGATATTTTTATATTTTTTAATTCAAAATATGGAAATAATTTTTAACGAATTTAAGGAGACAAGGATCATTTTAACCTCAAAATCAAAGGAACTACCTTGATTTATACATTTGTGACTTACTTTGATTATTATCCAATTGTGAATCCCGTTCCTGTCCGAGCACAGTTCCTGTTCGATACGTCTCGTAAATAAAACAAGTAAGTAAAAACTTACATTAATTATACGCGATCTAAACCGAAAACCCATTAAAAAATGTACTATTACGATAACGATCGTGAAAGCTTAAAATCATATTCTTTTCATATCTTATTTGACGTTTGGTTGGAGACCCGTGACGTTGTTATCGGGAATAGGTACAATTAACGAGTATTTTGTTAAAGCTTTACAA
Source organism: Chrysopilus asiliformis (assembly GCA_964034945.1). NCBI lineage: Eukaryota > Metazoa > Arthropoda > Insecta > Diptera > Rhagionidae > Chrysopilus > Chrysopilus asiliformis. The sequence goes on from OZ035962.1 coordinate 39,451,736, forward strand.
AATATAAAATTATTTCCTAATTTGTGCTTTTTTCTCTTAAAAGACTTTAACATGCGTCCAGATGACAATAATTTTTGGTGTTAATAAATTAATTCTTTATTTAAAATTCGTTGTTTTTATAGGGGAAAAACGAGGGGAATTTCGTCATTGAAAAAGGGGAAAAAGGGGAATTTCGTCATTTCGAAAGGGGAATGTCACTAAAGGTACATAGCATCACTGACTCCACCTCTCTAGTTGATACACCTTGATTTAAACATGATTAATGATGTTTTTTTTTACACACATGTGCGAAAAGGGGTGCCAGGTAGAAAAATCGTTCTGGCAAACCATAGCGTGTGTAGTCGGTTTTACAGAGTAGCCTGTGTAAAATGGTTTTACCTGTGTAACGTAATTCGAAATTCGGCATCATTTAAATCTCCCGATGGATTTGTCCATAGTCGTTCCGCAAAAGCACTCAGCCGCGGCCATAACTTAGTGTCAATATTTCTCTCATCGGTATAAGTTGACCACAAAATCGCCTCTTGACCAATTATTTTAATGTCTCTATTTATATGGGGCTTATAAAAAGTAATCCAGGATCCCGACATAGTATCTAGGTTTAATATATCTATTGGTGTAAAAATTACATCAAATTTCTCGTCGACTAAACATTTTGCAATGGACTCGCTTTTGACCTGGAAAAAAAGTAATGATTTACTTAAACTAATTCTTGGAAAATACCTAATTTAGTTATTAACAATCAAAATTATGATACAATATACTTGAAAACATACTTGAAAAATGTATTTTTCCGGGAGCATTGCCCATCTCACTCCATCAGGGTCATCTTCCCAAATTATTATTTTGGTTTGATTATTTTTACTATTAATATATGATAAAGTCTTATTTCGAAAGTGCTGTTTCAAACATCCAAATTTATCTTTTTCATCCGTCCAACCGCGAGACATCAAAAACTTCTTAATTCTTTTATTGGACATCCAGCACTCCAATTTAGTATCAAAACCACCCAAATGAATTAGATTTGATTTCGAGAACATATCAAAAATATCATCGTAGATATCGTTAAAAAAGTGATATGTCCGATCAGCAGTGATATCGATAAGTCCACAAGGCGGTTGTTCACAGTAGTCTATCCAATTCATTTGATCCGTACAAACCGCGATTCCGGTATTTTGCCAACCCTGATGGGCACGCCACGGTGTCTCTGGAACCACCATAATACCTCTGACGCGACCATAGTTAACAATTTCTCTCACATCTTTTTTTGTGTAAATTTCCAGCTCTGAGTAGGCACCATTTTTCGACAAATTATAACGTTTGGTAAGTTCCAAGGGAAAACTGTCAGTATCCGTTATATGCCAATGTAAGACATTGAGTTTCGAAATCGCCATTGTATCTATTGTTCGCATTAATTTTATACATATTTTTGTTGTGAAGTTAATTTTAAATTCGAAAAAGTTACCTAAAACTCGCAAAATTACATCCTTTCCGAAAAAGTGGCGGCTAGTGTCCAACATTAGACCGCGATATTTGTATGCGGGCTTATCCGTTATATTAGCAGATATTGGCATCTATATTAAATAATGATTAAATATACAGTAATCCCTTAACATTCATGGGGTTGAGGTTCTCAGAGACCTCCGTCAATGTCGAATTCACGAATGTCGAGACTATCTTCCGGTGTTAATTTTTTCATAAAATACACAAGCAAATCTAATCATACACCTTAAATTTATTTTATTTATTTTGCATGTGATCCTAATGTTTTTTTTATAACCGTATGGTGAAACCAAAGGGTATATTAACTTTGCTTTACCGTTTGTAACGCCAAGATCCCGTCATCACACACAAAAATGAATTACACCAGTATGTTTAGAATGATAAAAAAAATTGAATTTTCTATGTCCGTCCGTCCGTCTGTCTGTCTGTCTGTCTGTCCGTCCGTCCGTCTGTCTGTGGCGCGGATTGCAGGCGCACGGATTGAGCTAGAGACTTGAAATTTTGCGCAGATTCGTTTTTTGTAAAATGCGAGGCCAAGTTCTCATTCTATACTAAAATAATGCTAATCAAACTTATACAAAAACATAACAAAAGCTATAATTGCCAATCTGGCAATTATTGAAAACCCGTATGGTGATTTAAGTGAATGGCGAACAGTTTTATCAAAATTCCACTATGAAGTCAAACTTTCCAATAAGATTTTTTAAAATTTGTTCCAATCGGATTTTGATGTATGGGAGTTTTATGTAGAATAATATCCTGAATAACTTTTGTTCTTGCACTTTTTTGATAAGATGCACAGTTTTTGAGATATTTACAAAAAACGATTTCGTTCGTATGGGGGGTACCCCCCCTAATGGTCAATTTTTGCCCATTAACGAACTTAGCCTCGCATTTTACGAAAGACGGATCTGCGCAAAATTTCAAGTCTCTAGCTCAATCCATGCGCCCGCAATCCGCGCCACAGACAGACAGACAGACAGACAGACGGACATGCAAAAATCATTTTTTTTATCATTCTAAACACTGGTGTAATTCATTTTTGTGTGTGATGACGGGATCTTGGCGTTACAAACGGTAAGGCAAATCTAATATACTCTTTGGTGTCTCTTTGGTCATACGGGTATAAACAGTGTAATATCAAAATACTGATTTTTTTCAACACCTACAGTTGTGTTGAGAGGCCACCCTTCGCTTCTAAGTGTTAATAGAATTTATGAGGTAAATAACTCCTAAACGGAGTTGAATTATTGTTTTAACTCATTTTCGAAGAAATTTCAGAATTGGTGCCAAAACGGCGGTTAAGTCGAATTTCAACTCCGCGGAATTTTTTTTATAAAATAACACCACGAAATGTGGTTACCTATATTTTATGGTGGTGTTAATTTGTCCCTGGATTTTTTCGAGAGTATCATATTTTCAGGTAGCCAAACAAGCGAACCAACATTACATTATTGTCAGTGTTAGTTATTGAATTGTAATATGAATACTTTCGATTTAAGACTATATTCACATTGGTTGAAACAGTCCGCCTAACTAGGAAAGAAAAAATATTGCTCCTATCCACACTGAGACTAATTGCGTGATACATTTGGAAACGGGACATTTTTAAAGAATAGCAAGTAATATTTTCCTACCTATTTCAATGCGACATGTTGCATCGAAGACGACCGAAACAATAATAACAATGGAACACATTAATTTTTTAGACCGCAATAATTTAATCAACGATCGCCAATATGGGTTTCGTGCGCGCCGCTCCACAGGCGATCTTTTGGTCTGCTTGACCGAGCGTTGGAGTAAAGGTCTCCATAATTTTGGCGAATCAAAAACTATAGCACTGGACATCTCCAAAGCTTTCGACCGTGTTTGGCATAAAGCTTTGATGGCAAAGATACGAGCTATCGGTCTAAACCCTGCGATTTCCAAATGGATTGAGAGCTACCTTTCTGATCATTCAATACGGGTTGTATTGGATGGTTATAAATCTGATCTCTTCAAAATTAACTCCGGTGTCCCTCAAGGCTCAGTTCTAGCTCCTACGCTTTTCTTAATATTTATCAATGATCTACTATCTCTCATTCTCAATCCACTTTACTGTTTCGCTGATGACAGGTCCCTTGACGCCTCTTACCATTTTAACTCAACTACAGAATCGAACGGCATTGCAGTTCGATCGAAACGCAATGAGCAATGTAGATCTTTGAATTCTGATTTAAACACAATTCTGGCTTGGGGCAGAATCAACCTTGTGGAATTCAACGCATCTAAAACTCAATCAATGCTGTTATCTATGAAATGCGAAAAATCCCCCGAAATGGTCGAATTTATGAGTGAGTCCATTAGTGACTCAAAAAACATCAGAATGTTGGGCATCGAAATAAATGAGAAGCTCCATTGGAGCGACCATATTTTTAAAATAGCAAAGGAAGTGTCGCAGTGCCTAGGCTTTCTGGGACGCTGCAAAAAATACTTTGCACCAGTCGACGTGCTCAGCATCTACAAGACTTACATTCGACCGAGACTTGAGTACCATTCTCACATTTGGGCTGGAGCTCCAAAAACTGTCCTGCAACTGCTGGACCGAAATCAAAAACGTGCAATTCGACTGATTGGAGACAAGTCTTTGACATATTTATTACCGTCTCTCGCGCATCGTCGCTCTGTTGGGGTACTCAGCATTTTCTATAGATATTTTCATGGGAAATGTTCCACCGAAATTTCCCAACTTATTCCTCCACGGTATGTTTTCCCTAGACCCTCTCGTGCAGCTAAACGCGCACACGACTTCTTTCTTGAGCCTCCCCGTTTTCGTACAGTAAAGTTTAGGGGTTCCTTTATTCCGCGAACAACAAGACTTTTGAACGATCTACCATCCAATGTGTTCCCCCAGGACTATAACCCGCAGAAGTTCAAGGAGAACATAAATCGGCATGTCTTTTTGTCCTTTCGACCATCCTGAGCTGTGCTTCGGCATTAAAGGGTCTTCCCCTAAGCTCTGGCTGGAACTATAGAAAAAAAAATTCAATATGGCAGCCAACCAATCAGAGCACGACAGGCGGGACTTTGAAAACGGAGATTTTAATTTTGAGGAGGCCAACTTGCTCACCTTGCTTTAATTTAGATAGTTTCTGTCCTAGTTAGGTGGACTATTTCAACCAATGTGAACATAGTCGAACTTACTGTAATGAATTGAAAACTAAGGGGCCTATTGCGGTTATCGATATCTATTCGATCGACCATCGTTGGCCGGAACGATCGAAAAACAATTTGGTATTGCGTAAGGTTCATCGTTCAAGCAATCGCTATTGTGAATTGTTTAGTGTTTGACGTTTGGGAATTCACATTGTTGAAGTTATTTTAATGTTTAAAAATGACTTCAACGCAGAAAATACAATATTGAGCTCCCTTAAAACATAGAGGAGGTGGATGACAATGGTGATATGAGCGAAATTACACCAGAAGACGGTTTTACAAACCAACGTCAAGGCGAAAATATTAAACACCGAATGTTGAGTTCTTTGAATTGACCAATATTTCAAATCTATATGAATAAAACAGTTTTTAAGTCCATTTTTTATTTAAATTATTTTTATACCACTTTGGTCTTATTTATCTCCAACCAATTTTTATATTGGATTTTTGATCGAGGTTTTGATCAAGATATTCCTCATTAATAATTTCCTAATGTGTACAAATACTTCCATTTTATTATTAGCCTCTAATTTTGATTAAAAAAAAAGTAATTGCAATACTTCACCGATCGCTAACGTGACATAAACTTCACCGAACGATCAAACAAATGTCATCGTTCCCAACTGAACGATTTTATCGTTCACGAACGATAAAATCGATGATCACAATACCGATTTTTCGATTTGACATTTCAACGATCGATTGACGAAGCTCACAATAGGGGCCTAACTAAACTAACGGACTTATGAGTTTAATTGCTTCACAAAACGATTTTTTACAACACCTTAATGAAGAAAAAATTCTTATCAAATTAAATTGTTTCACTCACAAAATATTTCCGCCTGAAACTATCGAAAACGATTAAATTATTAAGCGTTTCCAATCCATTTCGAGCCCCATAATATGTAAATCCAACTATTTCCGCACACAGAATATCATTTTGCATGTGAATTCTCATTTCGTATTCATCTTTAGTATCCAAATTTAAATTTGTTGAATTTAACGAAAGTTTCACTGATACTACAAGTGGAAATCCGTCATAATCCCAGTTAGAAAAATTATGAGATTTCTTTTTTAAAATGTCCGAGAATCTTTCTTGAGTTTCTATCCAATCCTTCGAGTTGCTGCAATTCTTTGGATACGAAAAAGAAATTTTATCGATATTTATTGGACGAATTTCTTTTGAAACTTCCGCACTTTGAGGTTTAGGCCAGATTACTCCTGAATCCAAACAGGTTAACAAACATAATCCAAAATCCATTGTTTTGGTATTATTTCGAGTTTCATTATAAACACATGCATTATTTTCGCAAACGTAGCTCCAGACGTATCTAAAAAAGCCCCATAAAAACACAAACAACTTTGAAATTCAAATCCTACGATTACGACTTTTTTTAATTACGTTTCTTCAGTTGGTTTTTCAATATTGCCGCCTCCACCATAATGACGAAATAATAAATATCCAATTATTCCAAGAAGCACGAGAACAATCAAAATAATAACGACAGAAAGCCAACAGCATTTTTTACTCATTTTGTCAAAATTAAAAGCACTTATTTTACGCAATTTCATATCCTTCGATAAGTTTTCACTGTCCGAAGACTAAAAGAGAGGCAAGTAATTACAACCGCCTTTTTATACTCACGGCTTCACTGATTTTATTTTTACTTTTTATAGCATTTTCGATATCAAATAATATTTTTTTATTACTTTTGAGATTTTTTTAATTAAATTAGCATATCATGATATTTATGGGTGATTAGGTGAACCTGGGTCTAATTGTGACACGAAACATTCGTTGTAATGCTCATATTTAATAAAAAAAACGCTTGAACATATTTCCGCAATTAAACCTTTCCAGTGCTTTAAAATTTGGACTAAATTTTGAATATATTTCATGATATAAATAACATTTAAAAAGCATAAATTTCTAGTAGTACAATAGCAGTACATCTAGCCGCAGTCTCCCCTATAGTTTATCTAGCCTTACTTCTGTGCACATGTTTCACATATGTTGAAGTCAATATCAATGTCGACCGAGTGCTTATCACTTTTCCATGTAAAAAGTCATTTTATCTTAATTACATTTTTACTCATAAACAATCACCAGAACCAATCGATAGGTAGTTCTGATTCTCAAACAATTTCCGATGTCGAGTTTGATACTTTCGTCAATTTATTGCAACAAAATAATTTTCATAAAATTATAACAGATTAGATTTCTAGTGGTATCATATTTGTTCGAGAATTTGATCATTTCAGATCCTATAGGCTTCAGCAGGACATGCTTGACTCACGTATTAAGTTTTATCAAAAACTACAAGGGATATTAAGTGCGTTACGTTGCCGCTTGTCGCGATATCTGAAGTCATCCAAATTTTAGACGTTTTTCCTTTTACAAAACTTTTATATTTGCACTACCAAACAATTACAATAAGAACAACAAAGCTTGCACAACTGAAAAACGTTTGTAGGAGTAAACACGTATAACGCTTTCTTTACATTTGTGTAATATATTACGTAAAAAGTTCCATGGTACGGAAAAATTCGATTCGCGGAATGAAGATAAAATTGTTTTGCATTTGAATCATTCGCGAATCGAATTGTATGAAATAAAATTCGCGAATGATTCTTTTCACAGAGAAATTCATATCTTCGATTCTCTCACGAATGTACTGAAACCGATTTTTAGCTATTAAATTCGAAGAGGTTTCTTGAAACTCAACTTTTCGATTCACGAATGATAAAAAACAATGTTCAAAACGCTCCCATTTCTTGTCTTTCGTTCTGCTCCCAAGGAGGGATTGAAATCAATGGAAAATAAAAATCACTCTGTAGAGAATGGAATTTGGCATTTCAGTAAAACGCTCCAAAGAACGAGAACAAAATTATGATTTTTACGATATTGTTCTTAAGATCTTTACATTTGCATTTTGTTTTTACGTTCTTTGAGAACATAACTTTATTGCTGGGAGCGAAATATCGTTCTCTCACTAGTAAAATACATACTTATACATGTGCATTCTCGGATTCACACGATAAGTTTTTTGATTCACCTTACGGCCAAACGAGCCCAAGAAGGGCGAGAAGTTGGTGAATCACAAACTTTTGATACACCATAAATTATTGCAAGTACGTTTTCTCTATTCCTTTTTGCTCTCATTCGTATTCGCTCATGTTAATTTACGACAAAAACTTTCATAAACGTCAAAAAGACGCACGTCAAAACATTTACCATATAAATGACCGTGAATGATTCGTGAATGTTTAAAAGAGAATGGCCGTGATTCATGAATCAAAAAACTTATCATGTGAATCCGGTCCATCATACCAAAAAGCTATTGCTCGAGGCTTTAATTCATTTTAAACAAACCGCTTTGAACAAAGAGCGAAAACTTAAATAGAAACCATTTCGTTCTTAACTTGGGAGCGAGAACGAAAAATGTGCATCGATCGTTCCGACTCCTACGAACAGTACCGCGGAGCTGAACATTTTTCTCTTTACAGAACGATTGCGTTTGCAAATCATTTTCGTTCTCGAGAACGAGAGTCGGAAACCGCAGCAAACGTTCTTGTCGTTGGGAGCGAAACTTTTAAGAGCGAAAAGAACGAAATAAAAAAAATAAAGCTTTGAACACTGAAAAAAATGCTATAGAATCATTCTTTTTGATTATTTATCCGTTTCCTTTTCGCAGAGCTAGAATTGGGTAATTTTGAGCGTAAAATTCGCTTAAAATCGTCTGAGCGAAATTTTTTAGACAAATTTACTACAAAAGTCACCTATTAACCCTTTCACTCGGCATTTATTTCTAATAGCAAAAAAAATATGTTGTTGCTTTTTTCAATAATAATATATAAAAATATATATTATTATTAAAAAAAAAAAACAAAATTTTTTTTTTTGCTTTTTTCAATAATAATATATAGCAACAAAATATATTTCAAAATTTAAAAAAATTAAATATCTTTTTAGAAGTCTCTTTTTGATTATGTACTCATTTGTGTACATAAATTGTCAATAATTGTCCCTCTCCCTTCTAATTCTCTTAGAAATACGAGTTAAATATGATGTACACAATTGTGTACGCGCCGAGTGAAAGGGTTAAGATCCTATTAACTCGAGTTAATAAGTTAAAAGTCTATAAACTTCAGCCTAAACGGTACCCAAAAACATAAACCGTTTTCCATTGGGCGTGTGTGGCAAATAAGAAGCTGATTTATCGACTTTCACAGGGACTACATGGAATTTTCAGTGTACCAGCTGGTAAAAAGCTTGCAATCTGTCAAATTTATTTGACGGGCAAATACTGGTGAAACAGTTCAGTAGGCGAAATGTTACTGAGTAGAAAACAACAAAATACGATTCCCAAAATATTGGCTTTAAAGTGGTCCCTAAAGTGCAATATTATTGTGCAATATTTCAATATTGTGCAATATATTGACCGTCTAGGGGTAATATTAAACGATTGTGCAATATATTGAAGGAATCAAAATCGGTTTGATTTTTATTGCACAATAAGGTTTTATTGTATAGTCTGAGGGCGATATTGCACAATATTGGCTCAGTATCGAATGAAATATCGCCAAGAGTACACCTAACTATGGCGAAGAACGACTTCCTGTGGCATTTCATCCCATATCTTTACATATCCTTCTTGCCGTTTTCTTTGGTCCACCTGTGCGGAGAATTTTCCATGTACCTGTCTCGCTAAATCGTTTTATAGTCCGGAAGATAAATCTTTCATTGATACCAACATGATGCAAAAAAAAAAACAATAAAATTATTCTATATGGAGAATAAACTGATTCGTTGGGGAAAAATTCCAGAGGTGCATAACATTGATACCTAAACTTCACTAACAGTAGTTGTGACTCACCCTGTATACTGACAATCACTGTATCAATTATGGTCTAAATGAGCCAATGACGTCCATGTCACTCCTTTACAATAGGGCTAAATTTTGTGATTTTAATTTAAGCAAAGAATTACTAAAGTCAAATTTTTGATCTTTTGCATTATTCATATGTACATTTAACGTAAACTTATATTGCCATACAAAATCAATATATGAACTTGATTTTGTATGGCAATCAGATGGAGTTGTACCCTGTTGATTAATAATAAATCTACGATCTCCAGATGTCGAGCCAACCAATCAAGTATACCATTTTCGCGGCCTGGAATAATCTGGCATACTGTTTCAATCTTAATCTAAGTCAGTTTTGTGAGTAAATGTTAATTGTATTGTAATAAAACTGTAAAAGTGAAAAGTGTCGTTTTACCTGAAAATAAAAAGAGCCCAACAGAAAATAAAAAGAGCCCAAAAAGTATAAATGAAGTACAGTGGAATCCGCTAATAATGACACCGGTTATAACGACATACCGGTTTTAACGACGCATTTCTTAGGTCCCGGCCAGAGCCCATAAGATTCTTTGCGTTTTTGTATTGGTTATAACGACACCGGATATAACGACATATCGGATTTAACGACCACGTTTTCTACGAAAACAGAAAAAATATCGTTTCTAACGACCGAAACTTAAGATCTCATAGAAAAAAAATCAAAACCTGGTAGATTAAGTTTTTAACAAATGTTCTAAATTGGCCGCCATGTCAGATACCCTAGTTTTTGTCCAATTTGCAGCTCAGCGCGTTGCTAGCGCCACGACTCGCATGGATGGGCAAACTTGTTGCACTTCTAAACGTCATTTGCTTAAGTCATTAAGTGCCGTTTGCACCAACGAAACTTAGCAACTTATGTACAACTTAAATTATTTAAGTCCTAGAATTTCTACGGTTTAAGTAGGCCAACCGCAACTTAATTTTTTAAGTATAGTACGAGCAAACGGGCCTAAATGAAAGTTGGAACTTTTCGGGAATTCCCCTAATCAATTCTGTCAAAGTTTTGTGCATCTACGTTGTGTTAATTCAGTTTATTTCGTAGTTTATACTGTGAATTTCACAATGAATGCTAAAAGGCGACAATTTAGTATCGAGGAAACAAATGAAGAAGATACTACTGGTAAATAATGTTTTATGCATCACAATACATAATTTTAAAATCGGGTGAAAATTTTAGAAACAGATTGTGTCATACCTTCAGTCAATGAAGCACTTCGGGGTATTACGACATTGAGTTCATTCCTATTATTCAATAACATTTTTGATGAGATTTCAAAAGAAGCTGTGCTAAGAATTGAAAAGAAAATTGAAAAGGAGTTCTTGCACCAAAAATCCAAACAAACACAGATTAATTTAATTTTTTAATGTACGGACGATTTGCAATAAAAATTTTGTATTTTAGAACTTCACACATGTATTTTAAAACCTTTAAAACTATGAATCGGTTATAACGAACAACCGGATATAACGACCAGATTTGTTGGTCCCTTGGAGGTCGTTATAACCGGATTGCACTGTATTTGTGTAAAAATGTACTTAAACAAAAATAAAACAATTTTGAAAAACATCGGTTTTTTGAACTTTTTTATTGGATTTTTTCAAATTTTTTAGGTTTTTTTATTTTTCAGCAAGAAAAAAGTATTGAAGGCGTAAACCAAGTTTACCACAGGCTAGAACTATCCAATACGCAAACCAAAATAGTTACGATTTCAGACAATGAGGCGTCGCAGTCAATAAGCGAGAGTTGGTCATCTATTGTATATGCACGGTGTTCCAATGGCTTGGACCGATGTTAACAGAAAATAAGACAATTTTATTTCTTAATTTTTTTATTTCTTTATGGAATCATGTTATTTGCCACATGGTAATTAGGTGTGAAATATAATGCTCAGATATTCGCCAATACTTCGGCGGTACACCTAATCTCGATGGTCATAATTTTTGAAGACATCTCTGCATAATTGCTCCTCGTTCCCACGAATATGCCTTATTATATTAGGCCCTATCACAGAATCCGATACGAATGGTTCGGATCGTAAACTCAATGTTGTTGTTGGTATAAAACACTAACAACAACATTGAGTTTACGATCCGGACCATTCGTATCAAATTCTGTGATCAGCTGTTGAATTGTTGTTGGGTTGTTGACATAGACCTTACCATAAACAAATTATATAAAGACTGTTTTTCTCTAACAACTCAGCTTTGAAAAATAATCCCCCAAAGCAGCAGATATGCATGCGGTTGGCAGCGCACACGAGCAGCGGAGCATGTCGCTTGGTCGAAGAAAAACATTCAATTCATTTTCAAACTCTCTGATCAACACGAAGTTTTACCGAAATCGTAGTTTTCTATCAACTTTTGGAAAAGTACCGCTAGCTACAACGGTTACCTCCCATACAATTTTTCTTAAATACAAATTTCTCGAACACTGCGCTTGTGAGAAAAAATGCATATAATCAAAATTAAAGCAAATAATATTGCCTACATTTTTAATTTTAGGTGAACTCCACCTCAACTGATACTCTCTTTTACAGTTAAGTTCGATTTCTTAACTTTGCTCGATTGGATATTGTTAGGGAATCACAAAAATTTTAAAAATTTGTAACATCTTAACCGATTGAAATGATATTGAACATTTTCGAAAGGTAATTTCTTGTCACAAAAAATATTTTTTGACTTCCTCTCCCTCCCCTTCACCGTCATATTGTAAAATTCAATTTAGTGACAATATATATAAAATTTGGGAGTAAATGCGTTATTTAAAAAAAAATCAAAAAAAATCGAATACAAGAAAATTGTATATATTTTACTGATTTTCGATTGGTTTTTATGTTTTCTGTACATAATATTAACTCAAAAGATTTAGGAGTTTAAAATTAATTAGAAATTCATTTAAAAGAAAAAGTTTTTTTTTCTTTGAGAAAGTTTCCGTCTGGAATAAATCTGTGAAAATTTTGAGTTTCTGGAAGTATTTTGACACTTTCAAACCTTCTTTGAAGTTGTTGCTGTTTTTCTTGAGATATTTTAAATTTCGTCACTAAATTGAATTTTACAATATGAAGGTGAGGGGGAGGGAGAGGAAGTGAAAAAATATTTTTTTGTCACAAGGAATTACCTTTCGAAAATGTTCAATATCATCTAATTCGGTTAAGCCGTTACAAATTTTTAAAGTTTTTGTGATTTCGAATTTTCGCCGACTTTGACCCCCTCCTCTCCGCCTACTGGAATTTATTCCACGAAACAAAAAAATACGGGTATCTTTTTTTTAGGTCTCTAACTACATCCAAATGAAAAAAGTTAAAAAAAACAAAGGTGACTTTCAAGCTCCATTCAAGTCGAGTATGAAGTTTTTACATATCTCTAACGCTTCATGAGATAATTTGAAAAACATTATTTTTCACATATTTTTTCGGAAACTTTAAATATTGCAGAAGAAAGTCATGTAATGCTCACATCTTTTTTTTGAATTGTTTAAATCATACTTTAAATTGTTTAAATAAAATACATTTACTTGCTTTATCAAACTACAATTCTGTGGAAATTTGATAAAACTTGAAACTTACATTCTCAAAGCAATTTAAAAATATGAACAAAATATAACAAGATAAAATTTTTAGTTTGCTGATTATTTTAACGTTTAAAGTTCAAAATAAATTTTGAATTAACACACAAACTAAAAATTTTGTCATGTCACATATTTATTGTTAGCAATCAAAATATTCAAATCGAAAACCTGCGGAAGGAAAAAATACGCACGCACAAAAAAACACACACACAAAATACAAACACACAAAAAAAAAACACCAAACACACTTGCCCCCGCTTCGTGTCGCTTGCATAAGAATTCAACGAGAATAAAACGAACTAGAAACGAACTAGAAACGAAAACTGCTTTTAACAAAGGGCGAATATAAGCAGCGGCATGTATAGGCGATCACCACGGCTGCTTGTGGCTGCTTGTGGCTAGTCGGCAGCTGCTACGTCACGATGGGGTATTATTTTGAATTTCGGTTTTGTACTAAGTTGAGTTGTTAGAAAAAAACAGTCTTTATATAATTTGTCTATGACCTTACTCTTGAGATAATCCGAAATAAAGAAGTCCAAAAAAAAATTACTGAAATTTAAATAGTACGGTACTTTTTAATTAATTGAACAGAAAGGCAAACTCAAAGAAATTGAAAGCATGCTTAAAAAAATCATATAAAAATTGTATTTGAAGTTATGATCAGGCTGCGATATTATTATTTGCGTTTTTTTAATGTTCTGAAGCAGTTCAGAACAAGCTTTCCATACAAAATCCTGCACCACCTTTTCATCTCGGACAACGTTTGGAACAAAGGGAAATTTTATACGGTAATGTGCGGTAATGAAATGCTGCTAACTTCAATGTTATAACTCTGACATTTTATTTTCTGTTAAAGGTTTTTCTGTGAGTGGTTAATTGGTTCTGTCCGACAGCTAAATAATTTTAAACATGGGAGGTAGCAAATCGTGAGTACAGCAAGAAAATATAACAGTAACGGCCTACTCATGCAACCAACGTGAAGTTACTTGCGATTGTACTCGATGAAATTTCCCACTTAATCTGGATCGTTTTTTTAACCCTCCGTCTACCGAAAAAAAACCTGCTAGAACTACCGTTAGGATCAATTAGAGCCCAATCGGTAATAAGCCATTTTCCTTTAGTTGTTATTGAAAATGTCTGAGTACACTTAGAAAAAACTTCAATAATGTCAATAAATTCCAGCAAAATACAATGAAGAATTTTTAAAGAAACAATGTCGAGAAGTTACAAAGTCCAAAAACTATATTACGACTAGAACTACAGAAAAATTTTATCGCTGTGGGATCGAATTGACGTTTAGTGTTCTAGAACATTAAAAAAACGCAACTATTGTTATCGGCATTTGGAAGAGAACCATTTTTTCCCAATGGAAAACGCCTATACTTGGATTAAAACTACCAACCCCTCGAACATACCCATTGGAAAGCAAACAAGTCTTCCAGCTGTCATTCAAAAACTGGAATTACAAAGCAATTTTCGCAACAATAACCCAATAGCATTGTTTTATTGCTTGAAACTGCCACAAAATCAAACGCAAAAATGTCAATAATCGAGAATTTCCGCGAGTGGTTCACCTCGGAGACGGCCAGAAATAAAAATGCATCCATAGTTGCAGGACTTTTGGTAAATAGCATAAACGAATACAGTCGATCAATAGATTCTTCTTCATCACACTAATGACTAATCACCGCCTAAAAAAAAACATTCCTAATGAATTTGTTTTATTCTATTTATTGCGATCTCGTAAACGATTTGCTCATTGTTTGGAATTAAACTTTCCTTGCTAATTTCATTATCTAGATGTGCTTTAAGTGGGAAATTTTCGTTTTCAGTTCTTCACAGGTTGGTGGATTTTAATCGATGCATTGTCTGTATATCCTGGTACCATAAACGCCGGCCAAGTAATAATCGGAGTCTTCGGCACATTCAGCTTCTTTATGGTTAACACAGTTAAAAATAGTCACGTAAGTTAAACTACATTTACATTGATTGCTTTTTCGACTATTGCTTAATTGGTCATAATATTTTTAGTTATCCGAAGATAACGTTTCTGTATCACGAGCGAGAGCTGCAAAAGTCTGGCTACTGATTGGATTTGTGATGGGATTTTCGTCGGTTATCGGTGCAGTCTGGGTCATGGTCGCAGAGTTCACATCAAAAAGTAAACTTTTTAAAAAACAAAAACAATTTGTTTTCAATTGAACCATTAAAAAATTTACTTTTCAGGTGAAAAACAGAATTATCCCGGTGTGGCTATACTGCTTCAAAACGCTCTGATTTTAATTGCAAACTTAGTCTATAAATTTGGACGCAATGAGGAAGACTGGGGCTATTAAAAAAATCAAAATCTGTTCATTTCATCTAAACGTTTTTGATTTAAATTTATTGATCATCATTTTATTCAGATATTCTTTATTTATATAGCATACAAATTTAAAATGCAACACAGTAATATTTTGTCTCAATTACATGAAACAATTCCAATAAGAAATAATCGAATTGTACACATCGTGTAAGAAATGTAAAAACCAAGCTTCTCAATCATAAAAGGTTGTCATTTTTTATGGTATTTGATAAATTTTTTCATTATATTTTTAATAATCTCTCATCATTTTGTAATTGAAGAATAAAGTCTTTAATAAAACAGTGAAGAAGTAAACAATTATAATAAATGTATATATTAAGAGGAAATTATAATAATGTGTCTTTAGTGCGTATTTGTATTATTTTTCTAAATTATTTTTTTAATTTCAATTAATTTGGAATCGTTATAAATATTCCATTACAGTATTAAAGTGCTGTTTTATTCTCATTTTACTTGGTGCTGTAAAAATTAAATTCGTGTGCGTCGTATGCGTGATTTTTTTAAACTCTCAGACTTGCAACTTTGGCCAATTAATTCGTTTTACATGAAGCAACTGAAAAGCAATGAAAAGCTGTGTATACTTGAAACTTGAAACGAAAAATTGTCCAAAGAAAAATTACCAAATTTTTTGGAAAAATGTTTCCAAAAAAATTGGATTTCTTTCATATAAGCAAAAGTATGTATTACCCTTTTTGGGAACCACGAAACCTTGAAGCTTCTAAATTTTTGGACTTTGTACCACAAACAAAAGCCCTTACGGCAGTAGCCTTAAGAAAAAGATAGATTTTACTTACGATTTGTCATGAAAATAAAGTACGGGGCCCTATCGACGAATGCGTTGCGAACGTAAATTTTATGTTGCCGTTAGTGTTTTATACACAACCACATTAAAGTCACAATTCGAAACGCTCGCATCGGATTCTGCGATAGGGCCCCAGGAACGGGGAACATTAGTTATCCAATTCAAATTTTGATGTATGAAACAGTTATGTAGAATTGTATTTTAAACAATTTTTGCATTAATAGTTTCCTGATCTGGCGCACCATTTTCAATAAGATTTTAAAAAAATCATTTGTATGGGGACTACTAGAGGGAAGGGACCAATTTTTCTTATAAACGAACTTGTCCTTAATGAGGAAAACTGAAATTCAAGAGCGGCAAATCTATAACATTTCAACCAACGGTTGTTTTGGGCCTCGGGGTCATGAAACGTGTTTCGGTATAGAAATTCTTTTGGAAGTTGTAACATGAGGCCCTCTGCAATAGGTACAATTTCTCAAAATCTACGTAATTGTCGTGCCTATGGAAATTAAATACAAGACAGTGGGTCGAGAATAAATTCATGTTTACTGGAGTTAAAGTCACCACAAGAGTTTAGCGAGCTTCAACTGATTGTGGAACTAAAAAGTTTTAACTATAATTTCTCAATCAAAATGGAACTTAAATACTTAAACGTATATTGTCAAGTTCACGTTCGATAGTGTGAACTTATACGTAATTAAGATTTTCGACCTCTTTTTTTACCTAAAACACATTTTCCGAGCAATCCCGTGTCGATTGGAGCCATATTACAAAAGTGGATGTCTGTCCGTCCGTCGCACAGTCGGGCCATTTGCAATTGTATGACTTTAAAGTTAATTTTTTGATTCTTCCCGATCTGAAATATTTTAACAACAGTAATTGAAAACTGTCCAAGCTGTATTCTCGAAGAAAAAAAACACTTCCTCCGTTTAACCCATTTTTTGCCACTGATGCATTTTTGCACCAATTACTTTAAGCAACCTTGAGCAATTTTATTACCACATAGGAGTCTAAGTTGATATTATAGAACATAAATTGTGGAAAGAAATGGGTTAACCGAGATTTACAGTCAAAGTCGGAAAAAACTCGTAATATTTATACCAGTATGGTGAAACCAAAGGGTATATTAAATTTGCCTTACCGTTTGTAACGCCAAGATCCCATCACTCAAAAAAATGAATTACACCAGTGTGTTTAGAATGATAAAAAAAGTTGAATTTACCATGTCCGTCCGTCCGTCTGTGGCGCGGATTGCGAGCGTACGGATTGAGCTAGAGACTTGAAATTTTGCGCAGATTGGTTTTTCGTAAAATACAAGGCTAAGTTCGGTAATGGACAAAAATGGAGCATTAGGTGGGGTACCCCCCATACGAACGAAAACGATTTTTGCGAATATCTCAAAAACGGTGCATATTATCAAAAAAGTGCAAGAACAAAAGTTATTTAGGATATGATTCTACATAAAACTCCCATACATCAAAATCCGATTGGAATAAATTTAAAAAAATCTTATTGGAAAGTTTGACTTCAAAGTGGAATTTGGATACAACTGTTCGCTGTTCAATTAAATCACCATACGGGTTTTCAATAATTGCCAGATTGGCAATTATAGCTTTTGTTATGTTTTTTATATAATTTTTTATCCAATTTTAAACAACTGTTCTGAAAAGTCCTGATTACTTTCTATAACTTTTATCTTTAATTTCTGTTATTATTTTACATAAAAAAATTTTTGTATTTTATAGTGAGGTCGAAGAACAAAAAATGCAGTTTTTCTTTTAATGTTTCAAGTTTAGGTAGACTTTTAAAAATTTCGCCGCATTTTGCCGATAACTCATCTGCATAATATATAAATGCCAAATACCATTACTCACTCACCCACTCATCACAGAATCTCTCAAACTCATAAACCGATTGCTATGAAAATTTGCACACCAATTCATCTTCATAAGTACTCTTGTTTTTCAAAATTCTGAAGGTAGGAAGTTGATGTTTTACAACACTGAATTTTACCATGAAGCATATTGCTGATCACGAATCTGGTGTTACAATTTTAAAATTCGAAGCGGAAAGTCCTGTAAGGATAACTCAAATATCCGTTTCTCGTTGTTCCTCGGAAAACTTTGCATTATGCTTATGTGGCCTTAGTTTTAAAATGGATGGATGTGATATAGAAATTGGAATAAAAGAATCAAGTTTACGCTTATACTATGTTCACACCGATGCAAAATTACGTAATTTTGAAGATTTTCGTAATTTTGAACGAAATCTTCCTCGAAATCACGAGATTTTCAGTACATTAACCTGTTTTCAAAATCACTAAAAGTATGCAATTTCCACAAAATTAGGAACGAAATCAAGCAAAAACAATGAATACAACCCTGCATCACTCATTCAGCTCTCTTCAGTACATCAGTTTTGACATTTGTGCTGGATTGGAAAGACGGAAATATAAGAAAAAGAAGCCGTGTTCCGCACGCGAAGAGGATATATTAGTAAACAACCTACGCGGGGCAAAAAAAATGGACCTGTTTTTGATGCGATTAGATATGAAATGGAAAATAATTGTTTATTTTCATTACAGATAATCTCCATTGTCGTCTAAAGTGTCTAATTCTGTTTGCACATATTTCATCGATGTTTTGAATTGTATTATTCATCATATTACTAAAATTCATAGCAATCCTACACTAAAATTCATAGCAATCCTGTAGTTGAAATGTCAAGCAAAATTACCTTAATCTCTGTGTGAACACTTTGGTTTAAGATGTAAATCATTTCGCAAAATTACGTGATTTTGCGTCAGTGTGAACATTGTATAAAATATAACATTTTACTGACTGCCATTTGGACAGAAAAAATCGCGAACGGTGCTGCAAACGAAGTAGGGTCTAAGATAATGGAGTCGAGAAGTAGCTCAAGTATTCGAACGATGTGCTCAATTTATTGTTTTGTGTTAATTCTAATATAGTTCAGGGATTTATTTTTCCAATAAATCGTGCTTATTTTTATCCTATCTGCCCAAGGGCAACTATTCATACCGACTCGGGCATTAATCCAGGCCGGAATTCAATCCTTATTATTTTTTCCGTTCTTTTCCTATTCGCTCGAGGGCTCTGAAATTTGACACGGATCTAGTTGAATGACGAAACTATCCTATAGATTTAAATCATATGGGTAGTTTTAAAAATGAGAATTTAAAAGCATCTACCCGTACCATATCTTAGCCAAAATCTAATCAACAGAAAATATCCGTCTAAATTTCAAAAACAAACACCTAAAATAATTAATCCTATTTATTAAAATATTTTTTACAAAATAAAAAACAAAAAATCTTTTATCAGTTCACAAATAAATCATTAACAACGTTTATTTAAGGATGGTCAATTGGACATTCGCCTTCATTCTGCAAACACCACTGCGGTTGCAGTGACTCTGCCTGAATTCCATTCTCCACTAATCTCTCCCTATGAACTAAAAGTCTCGGTTCAGCCGCCCGCCAACCATCTGAAGGATTCGACCACAAACGCTCCGCCAGGGCACTGGCTCTGGGCCAAAATCTCGAATCCAACGTATGTTCATCGATTTGTTCCGACCAAATAGCAGCTTCGGCACCCATAATTTGATCGTGGTAGGGACCAGCGATCTTGGATGGAAGATTCATGTACACTTTCTGCCATCCGATGTACGGTGAACACCAATTGTTACCATCAGTCACCCATCCACCGAAGCCACAATCAAAGTAAAGCGCATCGTAGTTGGAGAGGATCAATTTGTACCCTCTCTCTAACAAATCTTGTACCTTTGGATCTGATCCCGTCGTCCAGATTTGAATAATGTAACGACTTTTGTCCAGATATTGATCTACATAGGGCACATCCGTTAACCTGCTAGTCCACATAATAATTGGAATCTGGCGACTCGCGACTTTATCCACCCGCTGCAAAGCGTTGTCTTGAAAGTGACCCCAAAGCTTCATGAAATCATCCTCTTCCAAACGCCAGCCCTTCGCCAACATCCAGCTGCGAATTCGTTCACTAGCATTCCAACAGGAAACAGAAACTTCGTCACCGCCCATGTGAAAGATCTGTGGATCTTCAAACATTTCAAACATCTCGCGGTAAATGTCCTCCAAAACATTGTAAAGTTCATCAACGGTAGGATCCAATTGGCCACAAGGAGGCTCAACGCAAAAACTTTTCCATGGTTGCATATTGAAGCACGCGGTCATGTTTTTCTTCTGCCACCCTTCGCCCACGTGCGCCGGAGCATCAAATTCAGGAAGTACTCGAACCCCCCTTGCCCTTCCGTATCGAACAACGTCTTTAATCTCATCGCGAGTGTAAATCTGGTTAGGCGAATAGGCACCGTACTTTGACAGATCAGGATGGCTCTTCAAAACCAATGGGAAGCTCTGCGAATCCGTCATGTGCCAATGGAAGGTATTCAGTTTGGTCATGGCCATTCCATCTGAAAAATGAAATTCAAAAATTAACAATTTAAAAAAATCACATTTTTTTTTAACCATTTTACCAATAGTTTTCTTGATCGACTCTACGCTGAAGTAATTCCTCGCGGTGTCCAGTAGTAAACCTCGATATTTGTACGTAGGAGTATCTGTTATTTCACCTTCAGCCACAATTTGAATCTCATTTCGAATATCATCGTAGATAATTAGTTGGGAGAGAGTCTCCAAACCATGACGCGCTCCATAGAATGTCTGTGCCTTAATATCCACATAGACCTCACCCTTTCCTTGACTAAGTAGAATTTTGTAGCTTTCATCTGTCGCTGAATTAAACTCCAGTGATTCAGAGAATATGGAAAACTTAACTAATAGCTTCTTGCCGCCACTTTTAAGGCTGACTCTTCTTGGCACTTTGGCTAAAACCTGAGACTCCAGACGTTTTTCATTTTCTTTCCATAGCGAATGTTGATCCTTGTACGGAGGCAATTTGAACTCGATTGATGCTGGATCGATATGCATCATATAGGGTCCTAGTTTCACTGGTCCAGATGGTTTTGGCCATAGGGTGCCAGCATCATTGCCGCAAAATATCCGACAGACAGGCAAACTCACTGCTGTAGAGAGTGTCTTCTCATTCAGTTCAATTTTCACGCAAACATTTTCTCGGCACTCGTAGCCCCAGGCTGGACTGAAATTAAAATAAAATATGAATTTAATTGATAATGTGAAAAAATATGTGAAATTCTTGATAGTTCATCGAACTAAAATGAATTAAACTTTAGGACATCGGTCACCCACAAGGGCATGAACTTGGATAATCGCAAAAATGTATTAGTCACATTAATTAATTCAACAAGACGTGTATCTAAAAGTCTGTCTACAATTTTGAATAGTTTCGCCGTAGGAAACAATTAATCTACTTGCACATTAAAATGTTAACGAACTTTCAGATAAGAGACACAAAAGTGTAACGTATTTTATGGACAGACCGATAAATCAAATTCGATCAATTTTAAGTCTATCTTTATATTTATCTGAAGTAATTAGCTTTAATACGGCTGTGGCGTAACTACAAATTCTAGGAAAATTTAGTTTTCTTTGAAAACCGAAAGACTGAAAATTGAAAGACTTTTTTCGGAACACTGATCTTCAGAAGCCCCAAAACATCAAAATTTCTTTGCATTATCGGATTTTAGAATCGTAAGTTAGGTGACTGATTAAAATCTTCATTATACCAGTTATAGAAAAGCGAACGCGAAATTTGATAATCTGTTATAATAGTTTTGGGTGTTTGATCGTCTGTCTGCTCGCCTATGGGGTACATCCACAAGGCATCGAGGATAACATTTATCGAAATTTCGCTTGCAATTCTGACTTGCGAACGAGAAACACTTTGGAGGATGTACCTCACTGTCGAAACAATCCATTTGTTTCCATCTACAAATCTGAACGTGTGATTTTTAGTCAAATTCATTAGCTGTCAAGTTTATTTCCCGACAACGTCGGTTCTTTGAAGCGAAGAACCAACTTTAGAGTTTGTTAGTGAATATTTAAAATATGAGTTCTGTGGAATTTTAAATTTCCACTCTATAATATAAACAAGCAAAGCAATCTGCTTACTTTTTAGCTACTAAAGCACTTAATATCAAGTTAATCACTTGCCACTTGACTAAATACTTATATAGTCAGAACCAGCATTTAAAAATAGAAACATTTGAAGAGTTACAAAACTAAAGCAAAACAATTTCCATTAATAATAAAGAAAAATTTTGTTAGCATTGAGAAACCATTTTTTAATATCTCACAAATTCTGCTTGAATGGTTTTCCCATAACACGATGTTATAAATTTTTAAAAACAGTTCTTTTGGAAAAAATATTGTATATTCAGTTGCAATATAACTTTCCACATCTAACAAAAAAATTCATGTATAAAACTCATCAAGAAAACATAGGGTAAAGTATCCAGATCTGAGCCCCGGCACCAGTTCTGAGCACCCCTGTTAATTTTCCGGCTAAAACAAGAATTGTGCGCAATTGAGCCGATTAAACCACATTTTACAACGTGATTATTTTTCGAATTTAATTCTTATTTCTATAAGTTACTAGGCGTACCTAATTTAATACGGGGGGCTCAGAACTGGATTTTAGGATAATTTACACATTTACACATAATTCTTTTTTTTATCCAAATTGTTGAGGAATATGTATACGTTAATTTAATTTAAACAATCCATACTTTCGACCAGTAAGTATAAGTTTCTCAGAAAGTATACGGAAGACAAAGAAAATATGGTATGAAGTGAAAAAATGCTTAAGGGGGCTCAGATCTGGGTATTTTACCCTATCTTTATTTTAGGTCTCGATTAGACATAATTTTCGCCTAATTTCATGTCTTGCATTTTCCAAGACATTTCTAATTTCTTGGACAAAAATGTTCGAAAAAATCTGTCTTTGGTATCACTTTATTCGAGGCGATATTTTAACGTGAAAAATTTTCTGGCCAAATATTTTGAATTGCCGAGGAAATTACACTGGCAAATAAATCATTTTCTATGATAAGCCGCCGTTCACCAAATACGAATTTTTGGGAAACTTGAATTTGAGCAAAAAAAAACGCCAAGACATGCAGAGATTTGTTTTGTTTTGCATTGACCTTTGACAGTTCACTTGCATCGTCGGCTTAATTTTAGCCGAAGCTAAAGTTTGTGCGAAGATGACCGAAGCCGATTAATCTGCCGAACTCTATTTATTTTGTAACTAGCAATCCACACCTGCCATGAATGCCGTCACTGTCGCTGTTACATCTGATGTTACGTCTAGTGATGATTGAAATGTCAGCTGGGGTGCGTTCCTTTATTCCCGAGTAAAGTAAAGGTTGGGTTTGTCAAAGTTAGATCAGCTGATTGCCAAAGTTGAAATTTTATCGACGTTAACTCTGATTAAAAGAACGTGATTTGGTTAACTTTGACAGCAGTGATGTGCACAACAATACATTAAAAATATGTCGGACCAACAAATGATAAAAGCATGTCGTATTTTTCATTTACAAGGACCACAATAAAATCCTCCATTATTCTGCACAAAATTCATTCGAAACTATGAGACGAATTGACAGATGGTTGACAGTTGTAACCGTCTCTGTTAACTTTATCACGTTCTTTAATTACAATTAAAGTTAAGCCACCATCGTCTGAGCTACAATTTACATCATCGGAGACAATTATTATTGAATCAAACCCAATCTTGCTGAAAGCTGCGCCGCTGACAAAAAGCGTGTCTGCCCACAATTCGTCATTGTCATCGGATACAAATATTGCAATAAACAAAGTTATGCTGAAAGCTGCGCCATTGTCGAAAAGCGTGTTTGTGTCGAGATTGGACCCAAGCACAACTGCACAAGACATAATTAAGTATATTTCCCAGAAGACTTCTACCTCGGAATCCCCAGTTTCATGCCGTAATATCACGCCAAGAAATCGGAGCCAAGGCACTTCACTCGTTTCCTCGTTCAAAATAACAACTTCAGAGAGCATCTTCAAAACTCTTATGGAACCTGATTTTTGGCGTCAACACATTTTGGTAAAGGAATTTGTTCCAAGAGTCCGTCGTACTTCTCGTCGTAATGTATTGCAGAATGCTTCAAAAAACGGGATCCCGTTCTCTCCTGTTATTACGCTAACGTAGGAGGACTCCGCACTAAATTAAGTACCCTATACGTAGGCTCTACTGATTGTGGGTATGATGTGATATGCTTCACTGAGACATGGCTTTCATCTAAAATTTATGATGCTGAAATTTTAAATCCGGAATTCAACATTTATCGCCGTGATCGTCATCTTGATGCTGATGCTCCGGTTGGTGGAGGTGTTCTTTGTGCTGTACATCGACGTTTTTCTAGCTATGAAGTAATGTTGTCAACAGATATTGAAGCTGTCTGCGTTGCATTGGTTCTTCCTAAAAAAAACAGTATATTTACTAACCGTTTATATTCCACCTGCTTCTTCGGCGGGTACGTTCTCTGCGGTTTCCATGGCAATTGATGAAATCGGTGACAAGCTAACATCTAATGATGATTTTTTAATATTTGGGGATTTTAACATGCCAAAAGTTTCCTGGACGGATTCTTCAACTGATGACTTTTTGTTGCCCGTTCCAATTGGGGCACGAGGGTTCGAAACTGATCTCATAGATAACATATTGGCTAACGGGACATACCAGATCAACTCTATTACAAACAATTTCGAAAAAACGCTAGATTTAGTGTTTTCGTCGGATGCTAGCTGTACTTCTGTTCATCGAATTTCAACTCCTTTGACCAATATTTCGGATCATCACGCTGCTCTCAATGTTATTTTTAAAGTTAGCTGCACTACATTTCCAAGAGATTGTGAACTTGAATGGAATTTTAATTTTAAAAAATCTGACTTTAATCGTTTGAATATCCTGATCGAACATTACGATTGGTCCTGTGTTACTGACGATCGTGATATTGATGTCGCTGTGAAGAACTTCTACCAAACTCTGAATAACTTATTTATTGAATGTGTTCCTTTAACTTCTTTTAAAAATTTGACAACTCAGCCACCATGGACAATGAGGACATTACTCATCTGCGCAATATTAAGCGTAAGGCCTGGAAAAAATTTGCCCTATCAAAGTCAACGGCTGATTATGATTCGTATAATACAGCTTGCCTGAAGTTTTCATTCCAGGTTAAAAACGCTTTTGACGATTATATCCTTAACTCTGCAGAAAGACTTAAGAGCAATCCTAAGCAATTTTGGAATTTTGTGAACGCAAAACGAAAATCTGATGGCTTCCCACTGTCCTTCAAATTTAATGATACCTCATCAAGTGATGCCAATACCATCAGTAATCTCTTCGCTGATCATTTCCGTTCTTCTTTTACACATGACACCTGCAACATTCCCAGTGACAGTTTTAAACACTTGACGAACTCTCCTAGCACTTCTCTAGAGATGAAGGATCTTTTTTTATCTAGCGACACCATTTTGGAATACATCGGTAGACTTGATGATTCCTTGACTTGTGGTCCGGACGGCATCCCCGCTTTCTTTCTTAAAAAGTGTGGACCCTCATTATCGTTCGTTTTATGTTCTTTATTTAATCGTTCTTTGTCATCTAGTGTTTTTCCTAGTTCTTGGAAGTTATCTCACATCATTCCGCTTCACAAAAAAGGAAATAAGGATGATGTAAAAAATTACCGACCCATTGCCAAACTTTCTGTAGTAGCCAAGCTATTTGAAGCATTAATTTGTGATAGTGTATATTTCCACTGTAAAAACATAATTTCCCCACATCAACATGGATTTATGAAAGGGCGATCGACTACCTCTAATCTTGTGGAGTTTTCCACGTATTGCATTGACGTGATTGAAAATGGCTTCCAAGTCGATTGTATTTATAACGACTTCAGCAAAGCCTTCGACAAAATCAATCATAAAATTTTGTTGTATAAACTTAAGCGTCTGAATTTTCCTCGCGGTTTTATCAAATGGCTGAAGTCATATCTGTGCAACCGCACTCAAAGAGTTATCTTCCGTGGCCAATTGTCCGCGGAGATACACAACTCCTCAGGGGTTCCACAAGGCTCCGCTTCTATTTATTTTATTTATTAATGACGTGAGCTTCATTTTCAAGTACTCGAAATTTCTTATATTTGCGGACGATGTCAAAATATATTTGGCTATTCGTAATTTAATCGACCATTTAAGATTACAAGAAGACCTAGTTAAGTTTTATGTTTGGTGTGTTGAAAATAAACTGCCGTTAAATGTTTTGAAGTGCAATTTCATGTCTTATACACGTAATAAGACTACTTCATCTTACCAGTATATCCTTAATAATATATGTTTAGATAGAGTAGAAAAAGTTAGAGATTTGGGTGTGTTTTTCTGCTCCAATTTCTCCTTTTCTGACCATATCGATAGCATCGTGAACAAGGCTAATTGTGCTCTTGGTTTTATAAAACGCTGGTCTAAAGAATTCAACGATCCGTACTTAACTAAAGCTTTATACGTCACGCTTGTTCGACCTATCCTTGAATATGCTATTCCGGTATGGGATCCCTACTACGACGTTCATGTTAAACGCATTGAATCAGTCCAGAGAAGGTTTCTTAGATTTGCTCTAAGATATCTTCCGTGGACTGATTGTATGAGGCTGCCACCTTACCTTTCTCGCCTAGGTCTCTTATCTCTACAATCTCTTGAAATTAGGCGACAAAATTTCAAAATT
The DNA here is from genome assembly GCA_964034945.1 of Chrysopilus asiliformis. Lineage (NCBI taxonomy): Eukaryota > Metazoa > Arthropoda > Insecta > Diptera > Rhagionidae > Chrysopilus > Chrysopilus asiliformis. The sequence continues at coordinate 39,478,797 of OZ035962.1, forward strand.
GCTTTTGTCTTTAAAGTTTTATCCGGGACTATGAACTCTCCGGGTCTACTTAATGAGTTTTGCATTTGTGTTCCTTTTCGGCAACTCCGATCATATAAACCACTTGTTGTCCATCCTCATCGTACCAACTATGGCCGCAATGAGCCGATTACATCAATGTCACGTTTGTTCAATGAAAATTATAATTTAATTGATTATTGTTTGAATGCCAATCAAGTAAAAAACTTACTTATCTGAAAACACAATTAATGATTGTAACATTTTCTTTTCTTTTTACATATCTAAATGTTTAAAATGTAGTAATCAGCTCTGTTTTGATGAAATGATAATAAATAATAAATAATAATAAATAACTTTCTCTAACTCAGCTCTCGAGCAGAGTTGAGAAAAGTAACTTTGACAGCTTAACTTTGGCATTTAGGAACGGCAGTAAAGTTTACTGAGCGTTAACCGTAGGCATTTAAGAACGCATTTCTCTTTACCGCGGTTAACCACGGTTAATCACGATTAATAAAGGAACGCACCCCTGTTATGACAGAAAAGTCAGACAGGAAATTTGACACAATACACATAAAACGATTGCACCTTAATGATTTCACTGGACTTTTTCCGATCACAATTAATAAGTTTTACACGAATAATAAAGGAAATTTCACATTCGTGAATTTAAGATGGCGGATTGTAATTTTTCACGTGGAGAGACGCACCGTTTTATTTTCTAGATCTAATTCTTGTAAGCACTTTAAAATATTTATTACTCTCAGTGGTTTACTGTTCAACGCCATTTCTGAAAATGAAATGTCATGCCAGAATCAGCCCATCTGCGTCACAACAAAATTTTCTTATGACATTTCTGTTAACAGTTCTGTCAATGTTTCCGGCAGGTGTGGATGGCGTGTAAGAAAATGTGAAGATATCGAATGAAATCACAAATTTAAACACTCTTAAACAAAACCACTATTCTGATCATTTTATGTAACAGCTTTTTTCAAAACATATTGTGAACATCATTACATTTAAGTCGTATTCAATTGCAGCTCGAAAGATTTTTTCTTGGAAAATTATCTCTCGTCTATAAAACCCAATTCTTATCTCGAGTTATTCAAAAAATAAAAATAAATCATAAATAAATAAACTCTCAATCCACAGGTTTTTATTGGTTTCGAGATAACAGAATAATTACGGCTCCTCCATAGCATTTGATTTCAACAACTCGAAAGATGCAAAAAATTTGACTTTTGTTTTTAAATTGAAATTCTAAAAATTTACAAGTACCCAGAAATATATTGTAAACTAAATGATTGTTGCAATTTCAAAAACAATCAAAATACCTGTAATTGTGGGACGGTGTACTGGTTAGAATTAAAGTTAAGCCAATAACAATTCCCATTACGATTAAAACACTCATAACGTAGCATGTTATTTTATCCGGCGTACAGAACCATTTCATATTCTTTCGTTCATTCATAGTTACTGAAAATTCAAGTGGTTCACCCACCTATGTTATGATTTCAATTTATTTATTCAAAATCTCTTCCCAACAGAACTTTCTCAAAGTGAGAAAAACTTTCACAGCACCAAATACAAAAAAAAAAAAATAAGATAAATGATGAAAAAATTGTTATTCTTTTTTTCAAATCCGGTATACTGTTCCAATTTAAAATCAAGATCGAAAAGTGAGATGAAATAAAACCGGCGACGTTTTGATTTCAGTTTTGTTTCGCTTAATTTATTCGTTAACACCTTTTACTCTCTTCCGAAGTTGAATGCGAATATTCCGCTGCGCTGCGAACGACGAAGAACATTTCCGATGATACTTGACATTGTCAAATGAAACCCAATATGACTCAATTAAAACAGAACACCGAAACGTAACCATCGATTGTAGTCTCCAATTTACAGCACACGTGATGCCAACTGAAGGCATACTATTAACTCTATGTTGGGGACCATCTAAGAATCGTCAGCCACAACTAATTAAATTTAAAATTATATGAAAAGCTGCAATTGCTCAAAAGCACACCCTAAATGCTGTGATTTAAATCAAATCTATTAAATATGAATGTGACTTGTAAATCATTGATAAATCTTTTATTGCATTTGTTTCTGAATGAACCGTTTTCAAGAATCCTCCATATTGTGGGTTGTAATTGTTAAAAAAAAATGTGAGTCTGAAAAAAGTGGATGAAAAAAAAGTATTATTTCGATTCAATACCGCTAAAACATAAGAAAAGCTTGAATTGTCAGGGTCCAATCGTCAAATACTCCATATGAAGACAGACAAACGGTTTTTATTAGCCCGTGACATTTGTATATCCTATATGGTGAAAACAAAATAGGGTTTGTTCTAATATTTGTAACGCAACAAAGTAGTCGTTGGATAGAAAAATAAAATGTACGACATTACATTAAAACCTCGATACTGTATACCCTCAGAACTGTGTACCTCTCGATAGTATAGACGTCACATTTTGTTTAACGTCAAAACACAATCACAAGCAAATCTACGGAAGTGTCACTCTCCGATTTTAATGAAACTTTGCACATACAGTGTGACCTCGATAATCGCAACTATAGTAGACAGAGCCTGTTGCAATAACCGAGTCAGTTGCGTTAACCGAGTCACAACATTATCTGTCAAAAAGGGAAACATAAGTTCTTAAACAATATAACAGCTCCAAAAATAGGGTAAAACCTCTATCATTTGTAACGTAGTTTTTACGCTGCAAAATTATTTACAATACTAAATAAATAGTAAATACTGCAAAAGTATTTACACCAAGTTTTTCATACATCAAAGTTCAGTCGGATTATTCAATTGGAATATTATGATCCAATTCAAAAATTCCACTTTGAGAGTTTATAATCTGGCCATACACAAATTGTACAACAAATACACAAATTGCCTGCCAATTAGTTTTCATGTGTTTTTTTTGTTGGTACAGACTTGTTTTGTAACAGCCATTCTTTAATAAATAAACGTAACAAAAGCTATAATTGTCAATCTGGCAATTATTGAAAACCCGTATGTTGATTTAATTGAACGGCGTATCAAAATTTCATTTGAATTCAAATTTTCTAATAAGATTTTTTTAAAACTTGTTCCAATCGGATTTTGATGTATGGGAGTTTTATGTAGAATCATATCCTAAATGACTTTGGTTCTTGCACTTTTTTGATAAGATGCACCGTTTTTGAGATAATTACAAAAAACGATTTCGTTCGTATGGGGGGTACCCCCCCTAATGGTCCATTTTTGCCCATTAACGAACTTAGCCTCGCATTTTACGAAAAACGGATCTGTGCAAAATTTCAAGTCTCTAGCTCAATCCGTGCGCCCGCAATCCGCGCCACAGACAGACGGACAGACGGACAGACGGACAGACGGACAGACAGACAGACAGACAGACGGACAGACAGACAGACGGACAGACGGACGGACATGCAGAAATTAAATATTTTTATCATTCTAAACACACTGGTGTAATTCATTTTTTTGTGCGATGACGGGATCTTGGCGTTACAAACGGTAAGGCAAAGTTAATATACCCTTTGGTTTCACCATACGGGTATAAAAAATTGAATTTTCCATGTCCGTTCGTCTGTTCTTCCGTCTGTCTGTGGCGCGGATTGCGGGCGCATGGATTGAGCTAGAGACTTGAAATTTTGCACAGATCCGTGTTTCGTAAAATGCGAAGCTAAGTTCGTTAATGGGCAAAAATGGACCATTAGGGGGGGTACCCCCCATACGAACGAAATCGTTTTTTGCGAATATCTCAAAAACGGAGCATCTTATCAAAAAAGTCCAAGAACAAAAGTTATTTAGGATATGATTCTACATAAAACTCCCATACATCAAAATCCGATTGGAATAAATTTAAAAAAATCTTATTGGAAAGTTTGACTTCAAAGTGGAATTTTGGTATAACTGTTCGAATTTTGATACGAATATCACCATACGGGTCTCCAATGATTGCCAGATTGGCAATTATAGCTTTTGTTATGTTTTTATTTAGGCAGTAATTCGGTTTTAAATGGGGGGTTTCATGGACAAAAGCGTTTTTTGGCAATTACTCTAAAACGAAATATCCGATTTGGACGAAATATAAATGTATAGACGAATAAAAGATTAAAATGTATTCTATGTTATTTATTATTGGATGTACAAGTATTACATCCCTGTACACGGTTAGTGCAAGTTTTTTAATACACAGAGTGAAGGCTAATTGTCAACAAGAGTGAGTTTGAAGTACGTATGATATGGGAGTTTCGTGCGCATTTAAAAACTCACGCTTGCGGAATCCTAACCCAGATGTGTAATTGAACAGACTCATAAAAATTCAAGTGAATTTATAAAACTTCCAAACGATTTCATGTAATTTATTTTTTTGTACCAAAGTAGGCATTCTGATCCGGTTATTATACTGTATTATTTTTTGCTTAAAAAGTTGGATTCAGACACAGTGGTAGAAGTAGGAAACAAATATATGCTACTAGAAATTTTCACATGAAAGCAAGATTTGGTTTTCATAACTACATAACAGCTAGGTATATTTAAAAACAAAGTTCTGAGTATATTTTCATCATATAGGGTATACTAAGAAAATAATTATCTAAGCGGCTTCGGAAAACCGGCCGACAAAATCGCAAAGATATAGTAGTGGCATTCTTAACCCTTCACTTTTCATACATTATACAGAAATGGTAGACCCAAATAAAACCTAGATAAAATATGAGAACAGACCATTTTAGTTGGCCCGGGAATTTTATCAATTTTTACGCGGCAACACAAGAATTTGATAGTTGTCAATTTAAATTAAATAAAAAATTTAAGTAAATTTCAATTTGTTTTCGCGGTTGATCTTAAGTTTTGATTGTTTAAAAGGTTTGAATTGAGTGAAAAAGTTAATTAGTGCTTGTTTTGTATAAAAAATACGTTATGAAATAGTGATGTTGCCATAATTTTTACGGTTTCCCGCATGAACCTGCATCGTTCTTAATCCAAGAAATGCCGATTTGCTAATGTGCTCGTAATATTAAATCTCGCTTACACTTAAACTTGACACACATTTTCTGCATGAATTAACAGCCATTGATTAATTTTGCGTATGAAAACGTCAATTTGAAATTACTTCTTATTTTTGAATTAAAAAATTTATAGACTGTAATTGGACCCTTTCCTTACAAGTATCTTTCGAAAATTTCGAAAATCGAAAATATAGTTTTGCCTAACCTTTCCATGGAACAAAATGTGTTTAAAAACCTTGCACTGCCTTTATTGCCGTCCGTCCGTCCGTCTGTCTGTCCGTCTGTCTGTCTGTCTGTCTGTCTGTAGCGCGGATTGTGGGCGCACGGATTGAGCTAGAGACTTGAAATTTTGCACAGATCCGTTTTTCGTAAAATGCGAGGCTAAGTTCGTTAATGGACAAAAATGGAGCATTAGGGGGGTTACCCCCCATACGAACGAAAACGATTTTTGCGAATATCTCCAAAACGGTGCATCTTATCAAAAAAGTCAAAGAACAAAAGTTATTTAGAATATGATTCTACATAAAACTCCCATACGTCAAAATCCGATTGGAATAAATTTTAAAAAATCTTATTGGAAAGTTTGACTTCAAAGTGGAATTTTGGTACAACTGTTCGAATTTTGATATGAATATCACCATACGGATCTCCAATGATTGCCAGATTGGCAATTAAAGCTTTTGTTATGTTTTTAAATATTTTTGAAAATTTGTCAACTGATTGAATTTTGCCATAGAATAAGGTTTTATCAAAAGTTGAACACCGCCTGAGAAAGACAAAAATTTAAGTATTTCTCCCTCCCTTCCCCATATAAATGAAACTATTTTTGCGATTTTCTCTAAAACGGTCCATTTTCCCTAAAATCGCGTTCCATAGGGTTCTATGGAACAATAACAGCTTGCGAATGCGAAAAACCCCGTCAAAATAGAAGTCGAACCTACAATTTTCGTTACATGCATTCATACACAAACACACACACACACACACAGAAATGTTGCGATTTATCGAACTGAGTCGGTTGGTTCCAGGGAAATGTGATTTTAATACCTTTCTTATATGTAAGAAAGGAAAAATATTAATACTATAATATCGTTAGTTGTTTTATATATAACTAATATATAAAAAAAATTGATGGAAATTATAATTGATGGACGCAAAAGGTGGTAGTAGGATTTCACTTGACGATCACTATTTGCCGCTACTATATTTCTTATCACGGAATAATCACAATCGATAAAATTTAAAATTGAATCGAAAATAGCTTTTAAAGTGGCTAGAGCCAAACCAAAACTGGAACATCACTATACTCGCTTCAATTTAACTGGATGCCGCGCAAAGCTACAAATTATATTTCATTTGATGACAATACTTTATTGCTAGTTTAACCATATAAATTAATTTAATTAGACTTTTACAATCATATTATCGGGTGAGAATTTTATTGGCATAACCATTAAGAAATTGTCACTATTGAAAATGGCAATAAAATATTATTATTCGCTCAAAAAATTGCGAAACTATTAGAAATGTAACACAGGGACTACATTGACTTTTATTTCTGGTGTACCAGCAAAACTGTTTGCTAAAAAGCCAGTGTGGACCAATCTGGTTTACCAGTTTTTCTGGTAAGACAGTGCTGGTTTACCATTTTCGTAGACAGCGCTGGTATACCAGATTTTGACAGGCAACCAAATTAAAATGGCGGAAACTAAATTTTCGAGAAAAGATATATGGGAGCTTATCATTATTTTACGAGAAAAGGAATTTTGAATGGAATGCACATTTTAACCATTACAAGAGAGTTGATTTGAGAAGGCAGAGGGTGGATTCGTTATTTTGTAGTCGTTTTAAAGCCAATATTTTGGCAATCATAATTTGTTGTTTCCTATTCACTAGCATTTCGCCTACTGAACTGTTTTACCAGAATTTGCCCACCAAACAAATTTGACAGATTGCGACTAAAAGGCTTATCAGCTGGTATACCAGAAATAAAAGTCAATGTAGTCCCTGTGTTAGAATCACCAGATTTCGATTTGTTCGATTTTCGAATGGCTTTCAATTAATCCGTAAGTTCAACAAAATGAATCGTTCTAAAAAAAAACCTAAAATTGAAGTTTTGTTCTTTGCGACCTATGTATATATGCAGCAATTCAGACCTATAATTAATATCTGCGTACAAGAAGCATAAGAAAATGATGAGGACGAATCACTAGTGTCTCCAAAGCCACAATAGCTTCAATGAGGAAATTGGTGATCGACGGGTCGACTTTGGGTCAATATTTGCTTCATGAAAATTCTGCAGTGTTAGAGCGTCATTTGACGATTGTCGAGTCGACACCGTGATTAACTATGGAAAGTGAATGTCAATTTTACTTTGGGGAAGTGTGTACTGGGAAAAGGGTCGATTCTGTCGCCACTAGAGTTACCTTAAACACTCGCTATACAAACAGACGAAAAATAGTTGAAAAGGCCATATTCCCCATTGGCATGTGATTCAAATAGGGTGACCAGACGTCACTTTAAAAGTTCTTTCTTTTTTTGACTTCAGTCACTTTTTTCCCGTATCGTACTTATAGAACAACATGGTCGACGTATCTTCCATTCACACGACCAAAAAATCACAACTCGAGTCACTGCGCTGACGAAAAAGTTCGATGCGTAAGAATGGGGTAATTATGGCTCAGGTAATTATTTCTTAACTTCTACTCGTTTCAACCAATTTTTTACATCTGTATTTTAAAAAATATTCAAAAAAAAATTTTACTTCAGGGACGAGAAACGATATCGTGACGTAACGAAATGATTTTTCGACTTTTTCTTCAACATAACGTTATAGAAATTTAATTTCGTTACAATAACGGAAAACGTAACGAAAACCGAAAAAATAGTTCGCTATACGGTTTTGGTTAATCGCGATAAATTTTCGCAGAGAAACGTTTAACATGAAATTCTTATACAGCCATGTTCAGAAGTGTTAGGCACCCCCATTTTTTACAAAGAAATCATAGATTTTGATAGAGCATTTGTGGAGTATTTTGAAGAAAAATATCCGGAAACACAAAAATAACACCAGAAGATACCCTGAAAAGGGCTATTCAGGAGGAACGGGATTTTATAAGTGACGACACGAAAATAGGCTTGTAGCGACAATGCCGAAAAGATTCGCTGCTGTAATAAGGGCTAGGGGTGGGCCCACCTAATATTAGTCAGATAAATAAATTTTGATATTCTTAAAATCACATTGTTTCACTATCATATTATATACACGTAAACAGGAAAAAATTGATTTTGAAATGGTGCCTAACACTTTTGAACATGGCTGTATCTAGTCTGTGATGCCGTAAAGCAGTTGTGGATTTCCGTTTTAGTGGCAAAGCAGAGTGGATTTCTGAAATAAAATCAGTTGTGGATTTCCGTTTTAGTGGCAAGGTAGAGTTGTGAAAAACTCACTGACGAAGAAGTTGCATCGGGAATTTTAATCAAAAATTTTAGAAAATTTTATACATTTAAAGGGTTTTACATGTTTTCAACGATTTTCAAGATATTTGAAAAAAAAAATTTCCGAAATTAAATATTGCAGAGGAAAGTTTTTTGTTGAACACAACTGATATTTTTGTTTTTCGTCTTCAAGCTTACAAAAGCCGAGAATGATTGGACACTAATGGCTGCTAGATCCAGGTAATAAAATTTATTGAGAAAAACGAACAATTTCGTGCTGAATATCGAACAGTATGTATACTTGCGCATTTTATTTTTTTTTCATATAAAGTGTAACGAAATAAAACCTGTAACGTAACGGAAGAAATTTTTTTTCGGTATAAAACGAAATAACGTAACGAAATAAAATTTGAATTTCGTTACATAACAAAATGTATAACGTCACGATTTTTTTTTCGTTTTGCATCCCTGTTTTAGTTTCTGTAATAAATTTGATTAGAATCGTTCATTTAGGAGAATAGTATTAAAATCCATGTTATTCCTATATAGTATGTGAAGCAACTCATCCGGATATCTTCGCAGATATCAAAATATCTGTCTTTAATAAGAATTTGGGCAAAACAATTTACGAGTAGTTTTCGAGAAAAATATTTTCTGCGTAGCCAATCCAATTTTAGATACGAGACGAATCCAATAAGAACCTGATAACGAAAACAAATAAGAAACCGCGACAATATTCAGTATGGTTTTTTGAATATTCATTATCTATTTATATTCATATTCAATAATAAATGAGAGTCAGGTTTTGTTAATTGATCTGATAAAAACCCTAAAATACGTAGGAAATTAATATTGTGAGCAGTAGGTGTAAAAAAAAATTTCGATAAAACTGAAACCTGAGATTTTAATTTATCTCCCATATGCTATTATATTTTGAATAACATATGGTAAATTAATACAATATGCTGAAATTTATTTTCTTTTAAGAATTATAGAAAGCGTTGCAATTTTTAAAGCACGTTTCTAAAATAGTAATGGAAACTTTACAAAAATACTAGCTATACTTATCCGTAAAAAGTCGAAAAATACAATTTTGCAAAAAAATCGATTTAGTTTTTTTTCCACATAAGATTAAAAATACCCGAAAGATATTGGATTTTAAGGTTTTATTCTACAAAGTGAAATAAATTAAAGCTCCACAAACAATTTGGAGAAAATAAACCGAGTATTTAGATATTATTAAAACTAAACGATGTCTTTAATATCATGACAATTTTCAATGTTAAGTCTAGTTATGACATTAATATGTAGGAATCCATTTTTTTCGTTGTATTGTAAGTCAAGTTAGAGCATTTGAAAATGCCAACTTCAAAAACATCGTAACTGCTACATACGATGTCTAACTTTAGAAAAATTTCCAAAGATAAATGTTGTAACTCAACTTACGATACTTGAATTGTTGAATTTTGGAATATCGTAACTTCACGTACAACATATGAAAAATTTAATGAAATGTTGTAAATCTACTTACAATATTCTTACTTGGAGAAATATTGTCAAAAAATTATAAGTGTTAAAGTTAAATAACTTTTTTAAAAATCATGATACCGTTTGAAATTTTTAGTGTGGGTGCATTTTTATATGGAGATTCTTGTTGTGTCAATAACTCAAAAACATCGTAAGTTGAGTTACGATAGTCTTGCACGGAGGGGTCGATTCATAAACAAAGTCAGCAAGAAAATATCAGTTGTGGTCAACACAAAACTTTCTTCTACAAAATCTACGACCCTGCGCAATTTACGCTAGAGCCCTGTCGCGTTGTCACCTAAGACGACCTCCCAATAAATTCTTGGTTTATTCAAAAATATCAAAAACGTACACAATTTGAGATAACTTGAGAACAGTAAAAGATATCAATTTAAGGTAAATGGCAAAAAGGTAGAAAATCTTAACATCTCCAATTCTTCCTTAAATTAATTTGTCGAAAAATCGTTAGTTTGCAAATAATTTGCAAAAATATGTTTTTTTTATATTTTAATCTAAATATCTCAATAACGGTTAAGGATAACGGATAACGGTAAGAAACAAAATTGTGCAGAATGCCATTTTCATTAATTCACTTCATACATTCAGTCAGCAAAAACCCGTTAATTTTCGAGATAATTGGAAAAAACTGTTTTTTTTTTTTTGGAAATAAGGTTGAGATATCGAGGATTTTAATCTGTAAAAAGGGTGGAAAAACTCACACATGAGATTTCTCGCCTATTCATTTCCACTTCACCTTTGAAGAATTCGTTATTATGATTTTCCAAGTGAAACCTAGTACATACTTAATACAAATCTATTACAGAATATGATAAATTTATATTTCAAAGTTGTTTTTGGTTGTCATTTTGCAAATTTTAACTAAATTCAAGAAAAGTGTTACAGTTTTTTGTATTATAAACAATATAAATGATTCTCTAGATGTTGTTTCAACATTTGAAACATCATTTGTGCGGTATTTCAACATTTTTTTTTGTAGGGGAACCCGGGGCTAGAATTAACAGGGGTAAGTATTAACAAGCCTATTCCCGCCGAAATATACGAGCCAGAATCTCGAAATTTGGTTTTTGTCCATCATTTGATAAGGTCAATCATATCGTGACTCATCAGTCATAAACAGTTAATTGCCAGTGAATGTTTAGCACAAGGACCAAAATTTAGCTGGTAAACGAACTTTTTATGGTTTGGAATATTTTGATTTCTGGCTTAGTTTTTTATATTATTGAATATAACTTTGCCGATAATGTAAGTTAATGAAGCTATAATTAATAATATCCTTTGGGTTTATTACAACCTTTAACTATATTTTTGTGTGTGGTTAATAATTTAAAAAAAGTAGTGTCGGGGCTAAAATTAACAAACCCATGGGGCAAGAATTAACAATATAATGTCATAGACATGGAGTAAGAATTCTCATACTATGTTTTTATAAATACAAATTATGTACAAAAAAGCTTCCCTGAGACCTTTTTTTAGATAATAATAATTGTTTTTGTATTTTAAAACGACTTATTTTTTTTTTCAATTTATGTTCCTTGGAAAGGATATTTATTTTGTTCATTTTATTAGTTTTTGTGATAATTAATATATTTGAATTTAAAAGGATATATATTTTGTTTATTTTATAATTTTTGTGAAAAAAAAATCTTTTCTTTTAAATATTTCCATGTTAAAACCTTTGTTAATACTTACCCCATCGTTGTTAAAACTAGCCCCGTGACCGGGGTTAGTTTTAACAGATGACATTTTTTCATAAAAATGATTTTTTTCATATAGTGACTACCTGGTTGAAACTTTTTTTTATTTTTTATGATACCTGAAGACCTACAGTATGGCTAGATATAAACACAATATCAAAAATATTACTTGTTAAAAAAATATGACCCTATTTCCAAATTTTGTTAATACATTCTCCGGCTTCCCCTACTTTTGATTACATAGGAAATTTTACACATGAAATTTATAACAGCTTCTCTCTGTCTGGCAGGTACTTTCTTCTAGATGTGCGGAATGCAATTTTAATTAGTTTCGAATAAAAGAAATACCATTAAAAGTAACCGCTTTTGCTTTCATTTATTTCGCCCACATAAACTCACTTTTCGTTTCCACGTCCGAAATGGGTGGCGGATTTTTTGACATTTCGAGGTGAGAAATTTCACGGTGAAATTCTCCCGTATTTGTGATCACAATACCAAATAATGAGAAAACTCACTTATTCAGTTTTCTCACGCAAAAAATTTTCTCACTTGGCAATCACAATACCGCTGCAGGTCGATTGTCTTAGACGCATCAGTTCGCGTAACTCAATTTCTCTAACTCGAAATTCCTCTAACTCGAAACGATTTTGATGGTAACAGACAATTCGAGTTAGAGGACTTTAACTGTACCTCCATTACATTTGTTTTAAACTTAAATATGTTATGTATACAATTTTTGCTTTTTATAAAACACTTATTCATTAGTCGTCACAAAAGTCAAAGATTTAAATATAAAAAATATGCATTTTGTCAGCGCAGTTAACTTTACTTGTTTTTCGAAATGCCCGAATAAAGGTTACTGTGCTCAACTCTCGAGCGAAGTTGAAAAAGTTAACTTTGACAGTTCAACTTTGGTGTTTTGGAACGCGAAAAGGGTGCCATTTTAGATTCCTGGAAAGCGTATTATATTGGATTTTAGCCCTTATAAAGCGTATATTTAAGGTAGAGATACACGACGAGAGACTTTGGTCTCTTAGACCAAAAATTTCGCCTCTGCATACAAAGAGACCTGTGTATACACTTCGGAGATCGGAGATTTGTCTCCAAGTATCAAGTCTCTAGGATCTCTTGGGAGGCTTAAGTTTCTTGCCGTGTAGCTACTAATGAGAGAGTCTCTTTAATGCGTCTCCGGTCTTCAAAAGGTTTTGATATCTATCTCTTGGTCTCCGCAGACGAATTTTGACATTCCAGGGAATTGTTTTGTGGGAACGAGAATTCGTTTCGTTGTTTTGAGTTTAAAAGTAAATTTTTATATAGAAAAAAAGTGTTTTTCGTGCAACAATGTTTGTGTTATGCTGGTCGATTGTCGCTTTCTTATCCAATTTTTCACCCATATTTTGCGTTACCTCTTTTGCCTTCTACGCAAAATTATGAGTGCTGCTATTGCTGCTGTAATTTTTTCATTTCACCCGTTCATTTTAAAAAAAATATTCACAACTTGAAAAATTTCACAACACAACACCAATCAAAAACTACAAAATGTCAAAAAGATCTCCCAATGTTAAGATTGGAGGCGAAATACCTGCGTCGTGTATGCACTCCAGAGACTTTGCTTTTAGAGACTTTTTAGTAAACGTCTCCGGAGATCTATTTTTTGATCTCCAGACTTAAATGTCTGTAATCGTGTATACACCTTGGAGATTTTTGCCTTTTGTACCCTGGAGACCAGATACCAAAGTCTCTCGTCGTGTATCTTTACCTTTAGACTTTTTGGTTTGCCGAAAAGTGTACAAAAAAGCGTTTTTATTGTCATGTAAATATAAGCCCTTTTACCAAGTAAAAGCGATCAAAGTATGTGTGAATATGTTATATTCCGAATTTTCGTTTCTTTAATATTGGATTTTAGAAGATTAAAGAAAAAAAACCTCCATAATTAATGTATTATCACAATTTTTGGAATATATATTTTAATATGTATAGTAACAATTGACCCAAACGGCGGCTCCAAAATCGATAACATGACTATCACATTTCCACTTCAGATAAAAAGAATTGCTAAATCAAGCATTTTAAATTGTTATATTAGACATTTGTTTAGTCTGTGAGTAAAGTGTGTGAAGTACTTGAAACAATAGATTAATTAATCGTATGAAGTTATGATAAAAACCTACTACATCTTTTCAAAAATCACGGAATCTCTTCAAAAAGCGTATATTTCTGGAAATTTCCAAAAAAACGAGCGTATAGCGTATTTTTGCGAAATTTGGGAACAAAAAGCTGCAAAAACTTAGTTATAGCAACCCTAAACGAGAGTCAGGTTTACTACGCATATACCGTATGTGTTTTAGAACGACTTTCAGTTAAACGCGGTTGACCACGGTTAGTTATGGAACGCAGTTCAGCTAAATTCTATCACACAAAAAAAACACCCTTTAGAAACATGAAACTTTGAACAGTTTTTATGAAAAGTATATGAATTCCTAAAACTGGAAAGATCGACAGGTAAATAAAAGACAACTTTTGCAATTTTCTGGAAAGCGGTTCATTTTTCAAAAAAAAAAAAAGGTTAAGACAAGAAGTGTTTAAAATATGAATCTACATAACCTTTCCATACATCATAATCCAATTGGAGCCACTTTTTATAAATTCAACGACTATAATTGAGATTTTTCCAAATCAGTTCATAGGGTCTTAATGAACGATCGCCGCTTTCGAATCTAACAAATCGCGTAAAAATCGAGAATTGCGACTGTGAAAGACAACAAAATTAGGTGAGTGCCTAACGATTAAAAAAGCTGTTTTACACCGCTACATGATGATATTTTATTTTTGAAAATTTTCTGAAAATTTCCTCTGAAAATTTTGTGCGCCTAAAATCATATCTAAATTTTCAGTCCTAATGATGTTCGTGTTATGAAAAGTAACATGAAAAGTTTTCGATTTCAAAACCATTTCCACTGTATATATCTGGCTGGTCTCACAAATATTTTCAAGATTTTACAAAACTATTATACTTTATTTTTGTAAACTTTAATTTTTAGAATAAGAAAAAATTAAAATCTAACGGTTGAATTTAAATTTAATTAATAACTGCTAAAAATTAACTGCTTTACATTACAAAATTAAATAATCTATTATACTTACTCTTGAGCTCCAGTAAATCCGAATGTGATAAAAAACGCTATTCCTAGTAGCGAGAGTCTCATTATTTTTGCTTGTTATCTAAAATGAATCAATGAGAAAACGATGTATAAGCAAAAAGTATTATTAATAGCGTCATAAGGTCAACGTTAAGAGTAATTGTAAGAAATAATTTAACTTACCTGCCGTAAGGCACTTCACAGAAAAGAATGTTTTTCTGGTATTAAATCTGTTCGGCTCCTCCGTTTCTGTGGAGACACGAAATCGTGATTTTCTGTCGTTTTTTTTTCTTATTTTTTGATTTTACGAGAACAGCACGTAGGACGGAGTATTTTAGATTTGTGTGCGGTGCTGCTGTTAATCTTATGCTTGTTGTTTTATGTACGTAAACCGAATATTGATTTCGAATTGATTGATGAACAACACTCTTATGTATATATGTACGTATAGACAATAATAAATAACGAAGTAAAAAATTTGTAGATAAAAAAATAAAAAGACCACTAGGTAAAGTTTAAAGAATTGAATAAAACTGATACTACGAGCAGCACAAATATAAATCGGTTCGTTTACTCAATTCACAATGACGGCAAATCGACGGTGTCATGCTTTTATAAATGATTGGAAAACTTTCTTAAATGCGCTCGTATAACCGACCAAATGATAGCCCAGCCACAAGCCAACAATAATCGAACTCGTGTTATCCAAATCGAAGTGAGCGAGAGAAACGAATTTGCCGTCGATCTTCCAACTTCCAGCAGCAAACTGAATGTCGAGCTCCGTCAATTGTCCCGACCAGCTAACTACAAAACCAGCCAATGCCTCGCCTTCGCCACTTCCCACACTTTAGCTAGGCTGCGAAAACGATTGATAGAAATTAACAGTTTGTTTAGTAGTAAAAGCAGGTAAATACGCAACCTCTACACTTCTTGACAATCTCTAGTTACCTTTATGCGTCCCGATATTTAATTAACCAAGAATCTGTGATTGCAATATAATAGATTCGTGGTGGCTAGATCTATTATATTGCAAATTGACAACTCAACAGAATAAACGGAATTCCTCCCTTGAGCCATCAATTCATTTGTGGCCAACTTCCTACTTCGCCTTCATCGCCGTCCCTCCGTGTTATCTGGGCACATATGATGGGTTATACACAATATTACGTTGATAGACAAGCGAGTCTCGTGCAGGCAAGGCAAGCGCAGCTAAAATATCACCCGGGAATCAGATGACACTACGGAAGCTCTCACCACGTTTTTCTACTCTACTACCCTGGACAAACAATCCAGGTGAACTGTTTTCGTTTGTGTATCGTTCTTCTCACGATTTGTTTTGATTCCCGATCTTTATCATCACCTCTTCACTATTACTTCCGCTACTTTACTGTCATCTGAATCGGCGCAGATTTTTGACGTTTTTGCAGTTTGCTTTACCAGGGATTTTCCAGATGTGAACATAGATCTGGCAACTGGCACCAACTATTTGAAAATTTTTCTTTCTATTGCTTCGTAGGATTTTTTCAAAACAAATGTGTCGGAGTTGAAAATGTTCATCTATTTAGCATCAAATTTGATCCCCACTGGAAAAGTCGCTAAATTTTTGTTAGCAGAATGAAAATTGGAGTGCGCAGAATTGTCTGTAGATACCATAATTTATATATACTCTTTTTAGATCTATTCTAAAAATGCACATTTTCAAAAGTTACAAACAGGGTAAGGTTCGGATAAACATCGCACCTTTTGCAAAACCGATATCTCCAAAGAGAAGTCCTGAAACTTAACTTACGAGGCTTGAATTTTTCAATTTCGGAATATTGTAACTTGACTTACAACATGCGACTTGAATTGAAACTCCAAACAAAAATATTGTAACTATAGACTTACAGCCAGGGATGGCAAACAAAAAAAAATCATAACGTTATACCTACATTTCATTACGTAACGAAATTAAAATTTTATTTCATTACGTTATTTCGTTTTATAACGATAAAAAATTTCATTTCGTTACGTTATAACGTTAATATTTCGTTACACATTCCGAAGTAGCGTGAAGTTTGTTCGATTTCCTCTCAATTTGTATTCTTGAATCCGCTGCGTTTACTTCTGTTCGATTGCGTATGATTTAGTAACGTTTTGATGATAGAATTACTCATTACAAATTTCAGAAGACCAGAATAGCCATGAATACCAATTGAGTGACGAATCCAATTGACTAAGTTTGGTTTTACGTTTTAATTTTGGATTACAGAATACCCATGATTGTATTGAAAGTGAAAACTAAAAAAAAATCACTTTCATAATAGTATTATTAAAAATATATTATATAAAAAAAACATAACAAAAGCTATAATTGCCAATCTGACAATCATTGGAGACCCGTATGGTGATATTCGTATCAAAATTCGAACAGTTGTACCAAAATTCCATTTTGAAAAACGTTCCAATAAGATTTTTTAAAATTTATTCCAATCGGATTTTGATGTATGGGAGTTTTATGTAGAATCATATCCTAAATAACTTTTGTTCTTGCACTTTTTTGATAAGATGCACCGTTTTTGAGATATTCAAAAAAACCGTTTTCGTTCGTATGGGGGGTACCCCCCCTAATGGTCCAGTTTTGCCCATTAACGAACTTAGCCTCGCATTTTACGAAAAACGGATCTGCGCAAAATTTCAAGTCTCTAGCTCAATCCGTGCGCCCGCAATCCGCGCCACAGACGGACAGACAGACAGACGGACAGACAGACGGACGGACGGACAGACGGACGGACATGCTAAATTCAACTTTTTTCATCATTCTAAACACACCGGTGTAATTCATTTTTGTGTGCGATGACGGGATCTTGGCGTTACAAACGGTAAGGCAAAGTTAATATACCCTTTGGTTTCACCATACGGGTATAAAAAAACCGTACAAAAGTTTTGTTCATTAAAAAAATTTGCAACAAAAACGACATTTTTTGCGTCAACATCAAAGATATTGAATTTTAGGCTATTTTGACGTCGCTGATTCTGATTCGGAGTTTGCTTTCGCCAGATACACTCTACCTTTGAAAATACCAAAAAGAAAATAATTTCGATACCAAAAAAGTTGCTTAAAAGATTTTCTGTTTCGTATCTCCAGAAATAGAATAAATCTGGCCACAACTAAGTCCGATTTAGAATCCAAATATGAATTTAAAAAATACTACCTCAATATTTATACTCTATATGATATATCATGTAGGACTATATTCGATTTAGTATACCGTTTGTAAAGCCGGCCATACATTATGAGACTCGTTCTAAAACCATGTTGTACAACTTGTTGTGGCGGAGGCAAAATCAACAGGGTTTTGATTTTTGTCGAACCTAAAATTTGGTACTATAATCGGACCATACACGATCCAACATTGCCTACAACCGAACCAAGTTGTACAACAAGTCTCATAATGTGTGGCCGACTTAACGCATCGAAACAATCATCGGACACAAAAATGTACTACACAGTGTTAGGAATGAGAAAAGATTTTGATTTCTTCATGTCCGTTCGTGTGTTTGTCTGCTAGGGACTTGAAATTTTGTATAGTTACGTTTCTCGTAAATGGCTAGGCTAAGTTCTTGAACGGGCAAAATCGGACCATTCCTTTCTCCCTCTCCTATACAAACGAAACAGTTTTTTGCAATTATCTTGAAAACGGTGAGTCACATTTAAAACTTTATAAAGGTAAAATGTGTTTAGAATGGGATTTTACATAACTCATCCATACATCAAAATCCAATCGGACCACGGCTTCCCTCTATGCTGTACAAATGGATTGTTTTAAATAACATTGTTTGTCATCATATAGAGTAACTGACGATTGGCCCCTGGAAATTGTTCCTTTTCTTATGTTTTTAATTATATTTTATGCAGGTGGTTGGTCTGTGGGGTAATATTTAATGAACAAAAAAATAATAAAATATCAGTTGTGGTCAACACAAAACTTTCTTCTACAAAATCTACGACCCTGCGCAATTTACGCTAGAGCCCTGTCGCGTTGTCAACCTAAGACGACCTCCCAATAAATTCTTGGTTTATTCAAAAATATCAAAAACGTACAAAATTTGAGATAACTTGAGAACTGTAAAAGATATCAATTTACGGTAAATGGCAAAAATGTAGAAAATGTTAACATCTTTAATTATTCTTTTAACTGATTTGTCGAAAAACCGTTAGTTTGCAAATTATTCGCAAACATATGATTTTTTACATATTAATGAAAATATCTCAATAACGGTAAAATATAACGGATAACGGTAAAAAACAAAATTGGGCAGAATGCCATTCTCATTAATTCACTTCATACATTCAGTCAGCAAAAACCCGTTAGTTTTCGAGATAATCGCAAAAAACTGTTTTTTTTTGGAAATAACGGTTTATCTCGATAACAGGTGGAGATATCGAGTTATAGCTAAAGACAAAAGTGTGGGAAATTTTATTTTCTCCAAGTTTTGTCATACTTAAGGCCACTAAAAAGCGCAGGGTTTGGGAGTAAATCGAGAAAAACGAAATTGCGATTTTTGAAAAACCGCCATTTTGGATACTTCCGGTTAACGGATTTCCACCACAAGTTGATAGGATCGTCCCATTTCAGGACCCAACATGCCTATAAACTTTCATGGCGCTAGCTCTATTAGTTTTTGAGAAATCTTGTACACAGACTGACAGACTGACAGACTGACAGACAGACAGACAGACAGACTGACAGACTGACAGACTGACAGACTGACAGACTGACAGACTGACAGACTGACAGACTGACAGACTGACAGACTGACAGACTGACAGACTGACAGACAGAAAGACATTTTTTAAATATGACTCCAATCGACTCAGGAGTGATCGGGAAATGTTTTTTAGGCAAAATTAAGAGGTCGAAATTTTTCATGAATACAATACTTTATTATACTCCGTAGAAGAAAGTAAAAATAAAATAAAGCAAAAATAAACAAATATACATTTGGTTGAATTTTTCATGTTTTAAGCAACGATGGTAACGAAATAACGAAACAAAATAACGATTTTCCGGTTTTTTCCTAAAAATTGCATTTAAACATTATAGAAATTTAATTCCGTTACAATATCGAAAAACGTAACGATATATTTTGATATTGTAACGGAATTAAATTTAAGATAGTGTTCTGCAGTTTCTTCCTCTGCGTCGCATAGGTTGCATGATGGATCGCTCGAAAGCCTAATGTTGTAAAGGTGGTAGTTGAGTTTACTATGACCTGTTAGTACACTGACCAGCGGTCGTATACCAGTTCTCCCCAGACCTAGTACTTTTTTGGCCGTGGTTGGATTGGGTTCACAGTAGGGAATGGAAACCGGTTATTAACCGGTTAGGAATAACCGGTTATAGGACGGTTACAGTTAACCGATAACCGGTTATATAATTGAATTTTAACCGGTTAAACCAGTATAATTTAATTATCTTTATAATTTACCCAGAACCAAATCAAAGTTTTGGAAAATATGCATGGAGCTTTGGAGCCTTTAAAAATGGCAGTCGAGATTTTGTGTCGTCGTGAATCAAATTTGGTCACAGCGGATGCAGTTCTTAATCTTGGCAATGAATTACTCGATACTTTCAAGATTAGGATTGCCGAAAGAAGAACAGAATATTCTGGGATCCTTCAATACTTACACTCTGGAAAATATTCAAGTGAAGATGAATCGGGGTTGTTCGCTATTCTTACGAGAAACCGGATCGTCCAATTGATTAATCTAATATGCCTTCGACTGAATGCTCAAGGTAAACATAAATTTATCAATTTTGCTTATATTTATTAGCCAATTCAATTTTATTTCACGTTTTCAGCTAAAGAATTGGAGGAAATTCCAATTAATGAAGAACTGATTACAAAAACCTCAAAAAATGATTTGCATGACGAATTAGAAGATGCCATCCGAGGAATTCAATCAAATGCCCACAAAAAAAAGGTTCCGACTGATGATCGTTTGATTAAATCCATTAAAACAGAAATGATTTTATTTGAATCCGGGGATCGCGTGGAAGTAATTTAGAAAATACATGTAACTATTTATTAACTATACCCCCCACAAGCGTAGAATCTGAGAGAACTTTTTCTGCTGCTGGATATTTGTGCAATAAGTTTCGATGTCGATTAAATGACGACACAATAAATGCTCTTTCTTTTCTTCGTTTTTACTTCCAAAAGGGATAAATTGTGACCACACATTAATAATTGAATAAAATGTATTCTAATAAAAACAACTGTTGGTATTATTTGTATTTTTTTAATCATATTTAACTAAAATAAGTATACGGTTATTAACCGGTTGTAACCGGTTAAATTTTTTTCAAAAAGCCAGTTAACCGTTAACCGGTTATGAAATTATATTAACGGATTCCATTTCCTAGTTCACGGTCAAACTTTCTAGCTTGTCGTCCAACAGTTTCATTTGCCCACCTCGTCTCGTGTTGCTGTCTGCTGTATTTAAGTATCATTGCTTTGATTTTTTGATTGTTGCTACTGAGATTAGCAGTGAAGGAGCAGGTCCTACAGGTAGGATATCAGCTCCCAGTCTTGCTAATTTATGTTGCTGTGTTCTGGGACCCAGTATTGTTACATGGAATCCTTTGTAGGTTTAGGAAGCATTCTTCCACAAGTTTTGATTTCATCTCTACGGAATTCAGCGTCATTAATGCCGCTTGATTGTCAAAGAATATGTTGATCTCTTCGCCTATAGGATTACTATTTTAAATTAGTATTGCACTAGTGGAAATTGCTACTATTTCTGCTTGAAACACTTCTATAATGTTTAAACGCAATTTTTATGAAAATACCGGAAAATCGTTATTTTGTTTCGTTATTTCGTTACGTTACGATGACGTTTCCCATCCCTGCTTAAAATACATATATAAAAAATTTTACCAAATGTTGTAGTTGACTTATGATATTTTTGCTTGTAGAAATATGAATCTTGTCAAAAAATTATAAACGCTCAAGTTAAATAACTTTATTAAAAATCATAACAATGTTATAAGTTTTTTTGTATGGGTATTTTTATCTGAAGATTCTCTTAGTGACAATAACTCAAAAATGTTGTAAGTCGAGTTACAATAGTCTTGTCCAGAGGCGTCGATATATAGATAGACTACGGCCCTAATTCTAATAAATTTGCAACACCATGAACAGATTCAGGGGGAATTACATATGCGTTTTCTCACGGCATTTATCAATTTCTGGATAGAAATATAACAAATATATTATAATTTTTTACTGAAGAAAAATTGTATTAAAAAACAAATAATCGGAATCCGGATGTTCAAGACTTTTTTTTTATAAAAACAACTTTATTTTATTAGGCATAAACACAAAAAAGTGCAATTCGACAAAACTTTATGAGACATTAAAATTGAATCCCATTAAGCATGGGTAACCCCAAAACAACGGAGGTAAATCAGGTCAAGAAATGAAGTGAAATTAAGATAAAGCACGAAAAGAGGAACCCTAAAAAACGCGATTAAGTGATGTTATTTATTGCAATATTTGCGAATGAAAATACATATCACTTTTCGATGTTCTCTGATGGATCAATCAAATGCAATTTCATTAAATTGCAAGTAAGTGACAATACATAATGGAAGGAATAGCTAAAAATAAATTCCTACAAGTACAAAATTAATATGTTTAACTATTAAACGCTTTAATGATTTAATTTAAACGCTTTCCAAACAGATCCCATCAATATTATGTATATTCATGCTCAAATAAAAATAATTCAAAAAAGTGCAAAACAACAATGGAAACACGTCTGTAGCTTTTATTTAAATTGTACACAAAAATATAATTTAAAAAAAAAATGAAATTTTATAAAACTGCTAAGTAATATCAATTTACAAATTATACAAAAAGAAATTTCATTAAGGTAGATTCGACCTGTTTGGAATCATTAACATATAATTGAATAACTTCCACATTGCCGTTGGTGTTTTAGAGTCAAGAGGCAAGACTATCCAGTTACTGGGGTACCTTTTTGTGTTAACGTGTTATCTTCGTATATTTCTAGCACATCAGCTAAATGTTCGTTGTCTCGTGGCTTCTTGAATTGTCGCTTTTTGTTTTGAGCCTTCTTTCGTTTCGGTATTATCGGCTTCTTGGGTCCGTGATCTTGCATTGACCGAATTCCTGTAACAAATACAAATTCTCTTTTATTACCTTGTCAATAAGTTTAAAATTCTTCATTTAAAATACATTTTTTGTGATCTTTATTTTGAATCGTCGAAAATCAGTCGCAGTTTAATGACATTTCCTATTCGTTTTGTAATGAATAATATGAAATGTATAAATGAATAAAAAGTTAAAAACACAGCTTAATCCCCCTAACGGTGTGATGATACCTTTCTTACATAATCGAACCTTATATGATGAATATAAACGGGGTACATTGTTGAAACATTTTATACAAAAATATTTAAAAACTCGAAAACTAATTGAAGTAGAAAGTTGAAATTTGGCATAGAACAGGCTTTTACCACAAGTTAAACCCCGTAAGTTAAACCGTGTAACGCAAACAAAAGTTCTAGGCTCTAGATTTGGTCGAGAATAGAAAATAATATGAATATTTCAATCCCAAAAATCCAAATATCAACCGATCCACTAAAAAAAATTATTGATTTTTGTTTTAATTACAGAATTTGTTTTAAATTCGGTTTTGGTTCGGTTCGGCCATTGGCTTTTCAGAGTGGTTCGGTTTATGGTTTGGTTTTGATTCACTAAAACTTCGTTTGGTTTGGTTCAAAACCCGGTTTCGATCTCTGTTGGAGATTGAAATATCTTGAGAAATTAACCTTTTCATATGAACGCAACTGAAACAATAACAATAGTGTCAAAACCGCACTTTAATTCTCAGCCAACCACGAATCTTAGAAGATAAACTAAATTCCTGAAATCAAATACAATTTTACTGTAAATCAGTTAATATGCAGGGGTCTCTATTCAGAAGTATTAATTGTCCAAATTGAAAAGTATTTTTTATGATTTTCATGTCCTAATGTCCCAATTATGAGGAATGTCCGGAGGGAAATTGACTGTCCCAAGGAGGTGTTGAAAGTACGACTCTAACTTAAGCAGTTTTTGAAGCTGACAGAATGACTGACAGAAATATATTTGTGTAATATGACCCCAATCGACCCGAGAGTTCTCGGAAAATGTTTTTTTTAGGCAAAATCAAGAGGTGAATTCAACATTTTTTTATATTTTTTCATTTCCAAAATTAAAAAAAATTAAAATAATTTTTCTGGACGCTGTGTATCAGAAATAAAAGCGAGATACTTAAATATTTATTTTATTTTTTATCCTTTTATCTAGCTCCTATTTCTGATACACAGCGCCCAATTTTTTTTCCTTTTTTGTACATTTTAATAAAAGTTTTTTTTTACTTTTTTAACTTATTTTATCCTTTTAGTCGTTTTGTATTTGATTAGTAAAACTGAAAATCAAAATTGACGTCCGCCTTTTGTCACACTTATTAATTTAATGCACCACACGATGATTGCCTCGTTTGTTCGATCAAAAGAAAATGGTGTCAAAAGGCCTCAATTTTCTTTTTTCCGCAGTTTGAAAAACGAATTTATGATTATTTGTTCAAGCCCTCTCTTTTAATACAATATGGCGCCTGATAACCACCATTTTGAGATTTCATGTATGTACATTGAAACCCCGATATTGTATACCCTCAGTGCTGTCATACATTAAACAATAAAATATTTTAAGTCTATCGAAGAAAAGGGGCTATTTTCTGAATCTGAATCACTTTCAAGTTTTCGAAGAAGCTTCCACCAGTAATCAAAGTGCGCTTCAAATAAATGTTCAATGGATTTCATGTTTGTGTGTGTGTATCCGCCACCAATCAATGTTGAACAAATAAACGATCAAATTTTGCATTGCGTATGAATTTTCTGTAAAAATAACTAAAAAAAAAGCTAAAAGGGTAAAAATCCTCATATCTTCACAATCGTCATCGTTTCACTGCGTTGTCTATCTCTTTTCTTTCTTTTGACACACATCTTCTTCCCACTCGTTTGATTATGTGTAACTAACACCAGCAAAAGCTATGCACTGAGGCATGGCTGTAAGCTTTTGTAAAGTGGTTATGATTTTTCATCGCTTGGAGTATCTTAGTATATCTTCAAATATCTTACTCGTAAGCAAACCTACAGAAGTATCACCCTCCGAATTTACTGAAATTTTGTATATTTGTAGAACTATGAAAAATATTCAACACGTATTTTTTATTTGGGCAGTAATTTGGTTTTAAGGGATTTCTCTCTAGGGGTGTCATGCAAAAAAGTTTTACTCGAAAACTGTGTAAACAAATAAAAGATTTATATCTCTCTCTTGTTTAATATCGGTATACGGTATCTAGGTTTCAATGTATACATATTGTATGGTCACTCGAATTACTGAAAACCGGTATGGTGATATTCGTATCAAAATTCGAACAGTTGTACCAAAATTCCACTTTGAAGTCAAACTTTCCAATAAGATTTTTTAAAATTTATTCCAATCGGATTTTGATATATGGAAGTTTTATGTAGAATCATATCCTAAATAACTTTTGTTTTTGGACTTTTTTGATAAGATGCACCGTTTTTGAGGTATTTACAAAAAACGTTTTCCTTCGTATGGGGGGTACCCCCCCCTAATGGTCCATTTTTGCCCATGAACGAACTTAGCCTCGCATTTTACGAAAAACGAATCTGCGCAAAATTTCAAGTCTCTAGCTCAATCCGCACGCCCGCAATCCGCGCCACAGACAGACAGACGGCCAGATTGGCAATTATAGCTTTTGTTATGTTTCTATCCTCAAAAATGTGCTACACTTCGATTGCGCCCTACCTTGCTACCTTACTAATACTGAACACAAATTTTAAAATGTTTTTCACATTTTTAAATAATTTTTCGCAAAACTACACCTACACTGAGATACACAGTCTACATTTATCATATAGCTTACCTTGCTTTTCTAAATATTCATCAATCTTGGCATCGTCCATAGCATCAACAGTAACGGATCGCCACAATTTTTGGAATTCGTCATCAACCTTTAAGGACATTTCAATATTAAAAAACTCAACCTAAAATAATACACATTCCTACCACAAAATTTGCAGTCCGATCGTTATAAAACAGAACCTTTTTCTTATCTAACGGCCTAATAATATAAACAATTTCAGATGCTCGATTCTTCAGAACCTTTTCACAATGTGGCAGTGATTCCTGTACATCGTCCAGCAGAATACCTCCTAAACCCTTCAAGTCGTGTTGCTTTAGCAGTCGCATTAAACTTTTACCGTCTTTAATTTTATAAACTGGCTTAAAAGCAAATCTATTTTCATTGGTAACTTCAATCTTTGGATTATTCATCAACGCTTCTGTATGCAGCCACTGATAGTAAAATTAAATACCATGTTCAACCAGCAATATTTGATAAAAACAATATAAATTGTGTATAATTTACATTTTTCACAGAGGAGCCAATGTCCAATTGATTTGTTTCATCTAAAATATCTTCAAGACTCAAAGGATGATCGTCACCATCCTGATGCCGTGTCCGCATGTGTTTTACAATTTTGGCTAAGACTCCAAATCGGTACTGTGAACTTCCGGACATTGTCTTATACCTTAAAATTACAAAAACATTTAACAGAAATCAAACCGATTGTAGAAGTTTTCATACGTTGAAGCATCCAACTTTGGGGCCGTTGGTGGCCGGATCTTTTTTGGTGGGGCATCTTTAGGAGGAGGCAGGCTTTCCGGACGGATCTTCTTTTCTATGCTGTTGAATATTTAAAAAAATGTAAACACAACTCATTTGTAAATTTTGGGGCTTACGTTGGGGTGGCCATTGCCCGCTTTTTAAAGGCCTCCCGCTCCCGTAGCAATGCAGGATCCATTTTTTAGTTTTATAGGAAACAAATTTCACTAAAATATTAACTTGCAGCGTCCAATAGTCTTTTTCTGCTTAAAATCATAAAAGCCTAGGAGATTGCAACCTTTTGAAGTAAATTGAACTGTCAAATGCAATCGCATAGCCGTATGTCTGTTATTACACGACAAAGACGAACGGATTGCATACAAAGTTGATGGTTTTCCTGTGGACATAAAGTCTATTTTTCGATATACCAAGTGAACAAAAAAGTACTAAATTCGTGTCACGAAATGTAATTTTGAAAAAAAAACCTTTGGGTGCATTTACATATCCGTTGGAAAATTGTTGAACATTACCCAATAAACATACCGTATGGTTATCCTAGAGAGCCTATAACCTAGAGAGTGGCCATGGGGACATCTAAAAATGGCCGCCGAGCTGAAAAACGAGCGCGAAAAACTTTAAAAATTTGATTCATTGTTATAAATAATTGCCAAAATAACTGAAGGTGGTTAATATATGTAAAAATAGCATGTTTGAGGTATCAAAAAAATTTGGAAACTCATAGTTGTTTTGATAAATTGAAAAATTGTTTACAGACTGTTCTAATCTGGAGAAAAAGCTGTTCTAATTGACCCAATAGACTGTTCTAATTGGAGTTAATAGACTGTCCTACTCAGTAGCACAGTCTATTAAGGTAGCATGGCCACTCTCTAGGTTAAAGGCTCTCTAGGTTATCCTAGAGAGATTATAATCTAGAGAGTGGGCATCAGCGCTTAATAGACTCTCCTACTGAGTCCTAAAGAGCCGAAATTTCACACTTTTGTGCCAATACAAACGAAACTGTGTGGAATACATAAAATATTGTGCAGATTTTAGCACGCAGCTTATACTGTACGTGTAAATCAGAAGCAACATGTGTGTGAACATCCTGGTTAGGATGTTCAATGCATTTGTTCCATGAACCTGTCGCAAATCAAAAAAACTGCATTGAATAGCATTATGTTACAAAGAATAAAAGAGATTTTGATTTTGAGGGCGAAGTGAGTAAATATGCTTTAGCGAGTTTTAGAGAAGCTTTTTTAACCAAAACTTAATCAAAACTAACAAGAATTATTCTGGAATTACAGTGGACTTCCAATATAACGAATGCCGATATAACGAATGTTCGGTATAACGAACGTTCACATTCTTTACATTGATGTCTCTATATATCGAACGTTTCCAAAATTAAGTACTCGAAATAACGAACGCTTTTTTTGTACAATATCCATTCCATGCCTAAATTAACTGTACATATTTTGGTACTGTTATATGTGATGTATATACCACCCAACGTAACCCCACTGCTTCAGCCGATGGATCAAAATGCTATTCGGTTGACCAAATTGTTTTACAGAAACAGTTTGTTGATCCAAATTGTCAGTGCCCATTGAACTAGCATGAACATTAGGTACCGAATCACTAAAGGTTCTTACGGTCTTTGAGGCGGTTAATCTTGTTGCTGAGACATGGGATAAAATAACTCCACTTATACTTCGCAAATGTTAGAACAATATTCTCGCACCAAGAACCCTCGAGTTCGACGAAGAAGATAAAATTTCGTTAGCTGCACTACGTTCTGATGAGGAAATCATAACAATGAGGCGAATACTTATGCTGGTCAATGAAATTTTTCCTGAGGTAACTCATACATATTTTAATAGTACCTGTTGTTTAGATTGAGTAACAATAAGTTATCATGTCTCACTTTTGCTAAAACCGTTCAAATATGGAAGATATACAGGCTTGGAATAACAATGACATAAATATCGTGAAAGCTAATGCTGAACTAGAAGAATTAATTGAAATCGCTTGTCGAGGACGAGCCTGTTACAGTGAAACATTCAGAAGTAATTGTAAATTTCAACACTTGTTTGAAATGGGCTACAGCGAACGATATCGATTTCAACGACATTTAAAATACGATTGTTTTTATACTTAAATATTGTTACGATATAACGAATAATTCGATATAGCGAACGGGCTCCAACATTATATCGTTCGTTATACTGGACGTCCACTGTATATATAAAGGGTGGTTAAATTTTAAGGGCCGATGTTGAATGTGAACCACACCTAAACGTCAAGTTTTTTTCTGCATTTCATTTGACATTTCTCAATTTCAGACTAACTCAATTTGAACCATGGAAAGATACACAATCGAGCAACGCGTTAAAGTTATTCAGGCTTATTATGAAAATGGGCGTTCAAATCAAAATGCATATCGTGCCGATGATGCCGCCAGCCCATAAACCGCACCAAACAGTCACTCTTTGTGGGTGCATTGGTTTTTCGACAATCACTCTTGGATTATCATTCGCCCAAATGCGGCTGTTCTGCTTATTGACGAATCCACTGAGGTGAAAATGTGCCTCATCACTGAAGATGATTTTCTTCGAAAATTGATCATCCACTGTTGCCATTTCTTGCCACCATTCTGACCATTGACGACGCTTGAAATGGTCAAGAGGCTTTAGTTCTTGAGTCAATTGCACCTTGTAAGCGTGTAAATGCAAGTCTTTATGCATAATGTTCATCAACGACGAGCGTGGGAGGTGCAATTGTTGGGCACGACGACGAGTTGAGGTGGACGGCTCTTCAGCCACACTATCGCGAACAGCAGCAATATTTTCTGCAGTACGAGCTGTACGAGCATGCACTGGTGTTTTCACATCTCCTACAGACCCGGTTTGCTCAAATTTTTGCACGATTTTTCCGATTGTACGCACATTTGGACGATTAAATTGACCGAAAAAATCACGAAGTGCACGATATGCATTTTGATTTGAACGCCCATTTTCATAATAAGCCTGAATAACTTTAACGCGTTGCTCGATTGTGTATCTTTCCATGGTTCAAATTGAGTTAGTCTGAAATTGAGAAATGTCAAATGAAATGCAGAAAAAAACTTGACGTTTAGGTGTGGTTCACATTCAACATCGGCCCTTAAAATTTAACCACCCTTTATAAAAATCATGCGAAACATTAAAAAACCGATTTATTTTTTTAACAGTGTATTTGAGTTTTAAAGCTTGTCGCTCTCTTATTAGTTATAAATGTATAAGTTCCACACTTTTTAATTTGCTTTTGCATACGTCTGGACTATTAACTCAAATTAGAACAGTTTATTAGGCCAGGTAGAACCGTTTTTTCTCCAGATTAGAACTGCAACTTGCCAAATTTTGTTAGTACCTCAGATATCAGTTTTTTAGTTATATTAACCGATTTCAGTCAATTTGGCAATTATTGGTAACAATGTATCAAATTAAAAACCATTACCGCAAAAAAAATCGCACACAGGTTTCCAGAAATGGTGAAAATATTTCTTCCGAAAAATTGTATGGGTGCATCCCGTTATAGCAACCGTTATTTTTCCAAAAATTAATAGAAAATACGTTTTTCGTAAAACTTATTTACAAAAAATTTCAAGTTGCTAGGTCAACCCGTTCTCGAGTTATTTAAGATACGTTTAACGGACAGACCGACAGACGGACATCCTCATAATTTTTGCCTTATGCGGATTTCGTACTGATCAGAGATTTTCTATCTGCCCCAGTTCTCGAGTCGGTCTCCGTCATGAATGCAATACTTTCTTTCTATAGAAGAGGAAAGTGATTATTGGGAGTATTGGCTTGACTTCGCAAAACTGTCGCGAACGGAGTTTTTGTGACATGCAAAGTTACTATGAAAATGGATATTCCCCAATTTCTTCGCAATACCACAAATAATATACAGATGAACAGAGCTCAAAGAAAACCATGTTATATGAAACCAAATCAAGCGAGCTTTTAAAAGCCGAAAAACTTTTTCCTCTGGGAGAGAACCTTGTCTTCGGTTCTTTTGAGATGATTTCAAGCTTTTGTAAACTTGTTTTATACAACCCCACCGCCGCGCCAATCATACAAAAAATTCAACACATTTATTACATTCACTTGTGTGTGTTCGGCATACGATTTGACGAGAAACTATCTCTCCACTCTCGCTCAAAATTTAAGTCAAAAGCTTTTGTCGGCTGATCTTCTGTCGGCTGATCGTTAAAAATTGTATCATGAGTTTCTTTGAGCTCCGGCCATCTGTATATTATTTGTGGCAATACCTTTTTGTGAAAAGCTCTGAAAGCTTCCTTTAATTTTTATATATACATAAATCAAGTATTCAACACAAACCGTTCACAAGCTATGATTTTTCGATAAAATCGGAAAATCACTTGCAGTTTCCGGAAAAAACGTGAGCCAGAATTTTTCGAATTTTACTTCTGTTTATATAACTAAAAACTCTAGTTAAAGATATGTTAATTCATTTTTAAAATGAATTATCATGTCTATTTGTTAATTCATTTTTTGTGTTAAAAATATGTATTAGCATATAGCTCGTTTTTCATCCTATCCTCATTTCTTGTTAATTCACTACACGTTAATTCGGGCCCCCGTTTTTCCGCCGCCCGCAGTTATCATCAGCATTTTTTCAAGCGAATTTTTTTCACAAAAAACTGATGCCCTGTGACCGAATACGATGATTGGTTCGAACCGTAAATCCTGTGTTGTTGTTGGTATAAAACACTAACAACAATATTGAATTTTTCAATTCGAATCAATCGTATCGTATTCGGTGATAGGGTCTCTGGTGTGATTGTTATATTATTGTCCAAATATTGATAAATTCAGTGGGGAAAACCAAATGTAATTCACATTCTTATTCATTTCCTGCAAATTAGTCAGAAATACAAGTGATAGCCGTCGCCAAATAAATTGCTATAGACCTTAAGGCGTAATTTCGGTCGACTGATGTCACTAGATTCAGTATCAGAAATACTAGGTTAGAGGGAAACTGTGAAATCTTTTTTGGGGGGAAAAAGGATAGAGGTAGACAAAGAGGTTAACGCTGAGTTGTGTTCAATTAATCCGAGAAATATGACTGACGAGTGACGAAATATGAGTGACGAAATATGACTGACGAGGAATTCTGTATTCACAACGTTACTCATTTTAAGACGTGAAATAAAATAAATAAAACAAAGATACAACAACGCGTTAAATCAAACAACTATTCCAACCTTCATTTATATATTTTACATCATTTTACCGTAACAAATCTATCAACCAAAAAACAACCGGTAGTACAAAATATGACAATTAGTAAATTCTTCTCCTTGTCTAAAAACTGAAACCCAAGGGCGGTCGCAGTGGAATAGAGGATTGTTCTAAATACAAAAACATTCAAATAAATTAAAAAAAAATAACAAAAAAATATTTAAAGAAAAAAAGATCAACTAAAGTTGAAAATTAGATATTCAAAAAAAAGGCTCTGCCTCTAGAGTTGCACCAACAGGTGGCGTAGAATTTCCATTAGAATTTTGTCCCTGGAAAAATTGCTGTTGCGGTTTTGGATTTGTGAACTTCGGGGGCTGTTGTCCACGAGATGTGTTTAAATTCGTAACTGTTGCCCGTCTAGCAGTTGGCGGTTCTATAGGTTTATTCCATTGGTAGATGAACTTTCCCCGTCCAGCCGGATCTGGCAAAAACGCCGATGGATACCAAGCTCGATATGTAACGAACCACGTAAGAATCGCAATAATTCCACTTATCACCTTCTCAATCATTCGATGGTAATACAGCATCGTTCCCACTAGCATCACATCCCACAAAAGCTGAAGGGCCGCCATTCCAATGAACAAAGTTCGAATGGCTGGCGTGTACTTTTCATACAAGTCTTTCAGTATTTTAATATCTGTATCCGAGAGATTTCGAAGTGGATTACTACTTGAAAATTCTGATACGCTTCTATTGTGCTGTTCGTTTCGAAGATGTTCTTTAATGGATTCCCATTTGATGATGGGTTTAGCTTCTTCTATTAGTACTAAACTAGAATAAATTAAAATAAAAGCATGCCCAGATATATCGAATCCATGCCAAAGGTGGCCAGCTTTCAGACAACTCGATTTTGTGTCAAATTTTTTAACATTACAGCGTCCAAAACCTGACTCAATCACGTTAAACAGTTTTGTCCAGACGAACCAAAAGAACGTCGCAATGATTATCCTTGGCAAATGATGTCTGAGGATCTTTTTCGAGTCACCACAAGATAAAGTGTATGATGTCATGAACAAGAAGGGCCCGCTTAATACCAAAGTCCAGGCCCAGCCCAATTTAACGAAATATACATTAAACATGTTATCCGAACGGGCAAAATACGTTTTCGGAAACGGCGCAAAATCACCAATCAGCGATATTAGGAATAGACTACCTAAATACAGAGCGACTTTAAGGTTTGTATCGAAAAATATTATCTTTTTGCACATATGCAGCACCATCATGACAAGCACTTCCTTGACTGTCGTAGGATTCGCTGTTGGCCGTGTGCCCCTCGCGTCGGTTCTTGCCTGCTCCGCCGACGCATGTTCACTTCTGGGTCGGAAGTTCATGTTCATTTGGTTATGCAGGGGTCGTCGTTTCGACACCATTTCGATTTCGTCAAGATTGGGTCCGCACGTTTCTCCGTCGTAAAATAATGTCACTTCAGCTTTTCGGACTAAATAAAGATAAGAATTCCAAAAGTGCGAAAAAAAGCGGTCGTCACTCAAATCATACGGTTTCTTGCTTGCACGAAGTCATAATACGATTATTTTGCCCTTAAACTGACAATTTCGCCCTGGTTCTGTAAGTACAATATAAATTCATCTCAGCTTCCTATTTTTAAACGCAATTATTACCTTTTCTCGAGGCTTCCGACTTTCACTTCCAAAAAATTGACATTAATCGCTCTGTTTAGTGTTGTCGTACACAGTACTTTGGTGCTTTTTTCCCTCCTACTTTGGCTTAACTAGAGTGACTATATAATGATAGAGAGCCTATAATATAAAGAGTGGACGTTTAGAAATGGCCTCCAGGCTGAAAAACGAGTGGGAAATTCTTACAAATGATTGCCAAAATAACTGAAAACGGTTAATATAAGTAAAAAATTGAACTTGGAAAGTAGTAGTTGTTTTAATAAATTGTTCTAAATAGAGTTAATGGACTGTCTTACTCTTATGTCCATAAAACTAGAGTGTAATTTTCGGAAAACCGTTATTTCGAAACTTTTATTGAAAAAATACACTTTGGTTTCAGTTTTCTCAAAAAAAATATTTTATTAAAAAAATGTTATGCGCTTAATGCAATCAAAATATTTTTCGTTAAAATCTGTGATAATGCCCAAAAAATTTAAAAATTTCAACAGACATGAGGTTTGCGGTGGCTAAACTTTAGTTTTATATAGTCACTCTAGGCTTAACTTCCCATAGACTAGATAGTTTGTAATCTAAAGAGTAGACAATCGGATATGTAAAAAGGCGTGAAAAACAAGTGGGGAAAACTTTGAAGATTTTATTAATTGTTACAAATAATTATCAAAAAAACTGAAATCAGCTAATAAAAAGTAAAAAACTTTTGTCTGAGGGATCTAAAATTTTGAAAGTCGTAAATGTTTTGGTAAATTGAAAAACTGTGAACATACTGTTCTAATCTACTAAAAAAAACTGCTTTAGCTAGTCTAATAGACTGTTCTAATTGGAGTTAAAAGATCTCTGATCATTTCAACGCGCGTAGGGGTTGACGTTCGCGCGTTGTGGTTAATGATTTATTAAGAAATGATCACAAAGAGTTTTTCGAAATTTTCTCGAAAACGGTACATCCAACTTAGTTATTGAAATGGATCCAAATGCGAATATTGACCGTCTTAACAAAATACTCACAAATATAAGAACATGTAACGAATCCTTAAGGCCCAACCAAAGTCATTCCGATCTGTTCCGTTTCGTTTCCGTAAAAACGTATCGAACAGAGACTTGCCTATAGTACGATCGCTCCGTTTCGGAATCTGACATTTCGACCACTGTTTTGATTGTGTCTTTTGATCGAAGTTGAAAATTGTTAAATAAGCAATATTGAAATAAAAAGTCAGTTCTGGTTTATTTTGTAATTTAAAATATAATAATTCAAATATATGAATATATTAGGTTATGTGCGCGTGTCAAGTTTAGGGTTTGAGGTTAGGCAATCCGTTTGAGATGGATTTTTGCGAACTCTTCCGTTACGTTCCGGTCCGTTTTGCAGACTATGGGTAGCAACGTTGTTGGTCGTATGTTCAACTTTGACAGCTTACCGAAACGGAACGGATCAGATCGGAAGGACTTTGTTTCGAAGGACTAACCAAGCTATATGTGTAATATCTATTTCTGTATTTGTACGACTAACACAATCATACTACTTCGTATTAGTCAGTACTCTAAACAATAGCGCTGTCTGTATGTAAGTGACAATGAAAAGTCATCCTAGCCTAGAGAAGCCCACAATTGTAAATTAGACTTTCTACATAATAAAGACGTCGAACCGATCGGATCGAAGCTGGTTGGTTTTATTTATTCTAAAAATAATAAGAATTCTACATACGCTATAGCTATCTTATTACCATAGAATATGTCGACGAAGATCAAAATTTGTCGATTTACCACCATGTTCAGGAACTTAAGCTTTGTCCGCCCAGGAATTGAAGGTACAAGACCATCGCTTGCGTCGTGAGTGGGAGGAAAACTGGGAGGAAAATCAACTCGCAAATGAAACTGAATTTTACCAAAAAAATTTGTTCACCGATAAGGCTCACTTTTGACTTAATGGATATGTCAATAAGCAAAATTGTCGTATTTGGGCTGGTGAAAATCCACAGGAGGTTCTTCACAATCTATTACATCCCGAAAAATGCACTGTGTGGAGCGGAGTTCATGCCGGCGGTATCATTCTACATTTGTTCTTCAAAAATGAAGCCTGCCAATGGGTGATGTGAATAAAAAAATAGCTTTTGGTAAAACTGATGTTTTTTAGCTAATGCAGTCTGTATGCAGTCTGCATTAGCTAAAAAACATCAGTTTTAGCAAAATCTATTTTTTTATTCACATCATCCAATGTGTTAACGTTAATGGTGAACGCTGCAGAGCAATGCTAAGAGGCTTTTGTTTCCCAATTCTGATTATATTGATCTGAATGAAATTCCACAGGGTGGTGCTACTTGCCACACAGCGACCCTGGCAATTTATTTATTGAAAGAACAATTTGGCAAAAAGATTTATTTCCAAAAATGAATCCGTGAACTGGCGTCCAAGATCACGTGATATGGCACCGCCTGACTATTTTCTGTGGGGATGCGTGAAGTCATTGGTCCAAGCTGGGGTGCGTTCTTTTATTAACCGTGGTTAACCGCGGTAAACATAAATGCGTTCTTAAATGCCTACGGTTAACGCTAAGTAAACTTTACTGCCGTTCCTAAATGCCAAAGTTAAGCTGTCAAAGTTACTTTTCTCAACTCTGCTCGAGAGCTGAGTTGGAGAAATTTAACTTTAATTGTAATTAAAGAACGCGATAAAGTTAACCGAGACGGTTACAACTGTCAATCAACTGTCAATTCGTCTCTAGTTTCGAATGAGTTTTGTGCAGAATAATGGAGGATTTTATTGTGGTCTTTGTAAATGAGAAATACGACATCAAGGAGAATTCTATTTTTTTTAATGTATTGTTGTGCACATCACTGCTGTCAAAGTTAACCAAATCGCGTTCTTTTAATCAGAGTTAACGTCGGTAAAATTTCAACTTTGACAATCAGCTGTTCGAACTTTGACAAACCCAACCTTTACTTTACTCGGGAATAAAGGAACGCACCCCTGATAAGCCAGCAACGATTGATTGAAGTACTTGAAGACAACTTAATTCGCGTCTTTGATGACACTAGATTCCAGTTACTGGAGAAAGAGGTGAAAAATTGGACTGACAGGATCCGCGTCTTCAAAACTAGCCAAGGTGGATATATGCCCCAAGTACAAAATAAATATCAATTAAAATAATTTCCATATTTTATTTTAATTTAAAGTTCTGATGCTTTTAAAAACACCTGATATATACTTCTCGTAAATTCTTATGATCTGTCCAATAAGTAAACAATTTCTATAACAGAAACCAGGAGAAAGTTGACACAACTCCCCTGAGCCCGAAGCAATATGACCTCTATGGTAATAACATAGTTGCACTGGCCCTATCGCAGGCTAACATAGAAGCAACTTCACGACTGAAGCCTGAGTTACATTGCGACGACAAGGCGACACGGCACGTCGACGAGACTCGTCGGAGTTGTCAAAGTAATTTTCAATGTATGCTTTTGTATTGAATTGATTACATTGCGACGACAGCGACACGACAACGCCACAAAAGTTCGAAAAATTGAACTTTTGTCGCGACGACATGTGATGACAGTTGAAATGTTTGGTTAGGTTAATTGTGTTTGAGTTGCTCTCTTTTGGTGAAAAATTGGCAATTTTATCAAAATGCAGAAATTATCGAGCGAGCAATTGGACAAAATGATTAATTTAGTGAAAAATAAACCCGAAATATTTGATAAACGGAGCAAACTCTATAAAAACAACGAGTGGAGAGATGGTGTGTGGCTTGAAATTGCGAAGCAAATAAATTCTGACGGTAATGTTATTAATAAATTTAATAAATTTTGGTTTTATAATGGTTTGAATTTAGACAAAACTTGTAAAATGGCATGGAAGTTACTAAGAGACCAATTCCAAACAAGCATAAAAAAATCAAGGGAGCAAGTGGTCAAGAGGCCCCAGATTTTGACAAGAAACAATATAAATTCTTTGAAAATCAATCACAAATGAATTGGAAAAAATTAAAAATTTAAATTAAATTGTTTTTATAATGCATATAATAATATTTTCTTTACTTTCTGCACTCTCGTCCTTTACTTTCAAAAAAAATTGTTAGGTTATGGGATTGTTTGTCGCGTGCTCGCAGCTCTGGTAATGTAACTTGGATGACGATAACGACAATGTCGCGCGACTCTCGTCGACGTCTCGTGTCGCCTTGTCGTCGTAATGTAACTCAGGCTTGATAAAGGCAAAGTAAAAAAAAAAACAAATGCTAATTCATGAAATTAAAAAATGGAACCGTTATAACCTAACGAAATTTCATCGTTACAAAACGAAATAACGTAACCAATCAAATTTTGAATTTCGTTACATAAGGAATGTATAACGTTACGATTTTTTTTCGTTTGTCATCCCTGTTACTAATTGTTTGTGGTTTCGCTTGAGTTCTTATAAGTAAAAAAAGACTATTTTTATACAACACAAAATTAGAATTTCACAGTAAGTTTTCGAATTTATGTGTGACTACGTTACTGTATGTTAGAATGTGAACAATAGGAAATTAATACAGTTAATAACAGTTTTCACAGCAATTCAAATTTAGAAGACAAAATTGACAAACTTTTGACGGTAATGGAATCAAAATTATCTACAGAATCCAATAGTCAAAAAATCGTAAAATATCTTAATCTAGGATTAGAGAAGAAACTCATGACTTTAGCAATATAAATTTGCAGAATGAGCTTTAAAGTATTTGCTACCTTGTTCTTATAAATAAAATATCAGTTGTGGTCAACACAAAACTTTCTTCTACAAAATCTACGACCCTGCGCAATTTACGCTAGAGCCCTGTCGCGTTGTCAACCTAAGACGACCTCCCAATAAATTCTTGGTTTATTCAAAAATATCAAAAACGTACAAAATTTGAGATAACTTGAGAACTGTAAAAGATATCAATTTACGGTAAATTGCAAAAATGTAGAAAATGTTAACATCTTTAATTATTCTTTTAACCGATTTGTCGAAAAACCGTTAGTTTGCAAATTATTCGCAAAAATATGATTTTTTACATATTAATGAAAATATCTCAATAACGGTAAAAGATAACGGATAACGGTAAAAAAAAATTGTGCAGAATGTCATTCTCATTAATTCACTTCATACATTCAGTCAGCAAAAACCCGTTAGTTTTCGCGATAATCGCAAAAAACTGTTTTTTTTTGGAAATAACGGTTTATCTTGATAACAGGTTGAGATATCGAGTTATAGTTAAAGACAAAAGTGTGGGAAATTTTATTTTCTCCAAGTTTTGTCACACTTAAGGCCACTAAAAAACGTATAGTTTGGGAGTAAATCGAGAAAAACGAAATTGCGATTTTTGAAAAACCGCCATTTTGGATACTTCCTGTTAACGGATTTCCACCAAAAGTTGATAGGATCGTCCCATTTCAGGACCCAACATGCCTATAAAATTTCATGGCGCTAGCTCTATTAGTTTTTGAGAAATCTTGTACACAGACTGACAGACAGACTGACAGACAGACTGACAGACTGACAGACTGACAGACTGACAGACTGACAGACTGACAGACTGACAGACTGACAGACTGACAGACTGACAGACTGACAGACTGACAGACTGACAGACTGACAGACTGACAGACTGACAGACTGACAGACTGACAGACTGACAGACTGACAGACTGACAGACTGACAGACTGACAGACTGACAGACTGACAGACTGACAGACTGACAGACTGACAGACTGACAGACTGACAGACTGACAGACTGACAGACTGACAGACTGACAGACTGACAGACTGACAGACTGACAGACTGACAGACTGACAGACTGACAGACTGACAGACTGACAGACTGACAGACTGACAGACTGACAGACTGACAGACTGACAGACTGACAGACTGACAGACTGACAGACTGACAGACTGACAGACTGACAGACTGACAGACTGACAGACTGACAGACTGACAGACTGACAGACTGACAGACTGACAGACTGACAGACTGACAGACTGACAGACTGACAGACTGACAGACTGACAGACTGACAGACTGACAGACTGACAGACTGACAGACTGACAGACTGACAGACTGACAGACTGACAGACTGACAGACTGACAGACTGACAGACTGACAGACTGACAGACTGACAGACTGACAGACTGACAGACTGACAGACTGACAGACTGACAGACTGACAGACTGACAGACTGACAGACTGACAGACTGACAGACTGACAGACTGACAGACAGAAGACATTTTTTTAATATGACTCCAATCGACTCAGGAGTGATCGGGAAATGTTTTTTAGGCAAAATTAAGAGGTCGAAATTTTTCATGAATACAATACTTTATTATACTCCGTAGAAGAAAGTAAAAAAATCGGAAAACAAATCAAACTAATCGTGATAGTGGTTTTAAAAATTGTCGCTTATAAAGAGTGATCCAATAAGAGCTTCCTGATTTTTTTTAAATAAAACACAATAATTAATATATCGAAGAAAATCTTTATTTAAGTTGTTAGTTTGGTTCATGCCATTTAACTCTAGACCCGTGTACTGTACACTGAGTGCCCAGAACGATTTTTGAACCGAAATTAAACATATTACTTTCTTTTACGGAGTATAATAAAGTATTGTATTCATGAAAAATTTCGACCTCTTAATTTTGCCTAAAAAACATTTCTCGATCACTCCTGAGTCGATTGGAGTCATATTAAAAAAATGTCGATCTATCTGTCAGTCTATCAGTCTGTGTACAAGATTTCTCAAAAACTAATAGAGCTAGTGCCATGAAATTTTATAGGCATGTTGGGTCCTGAAATGGGACGATCCTATCAACTTTTGGTGGAAATCCGTTAACAGGAAGTATCCAAAATGGCGGTTTTTCAAAAATCGCAATTTCGTTTTTCTCGATTTACTCCCAAACTACGCGTTTTTTAGTGGCCTTAAGTATGACAAAACTTGGAGAAAATAAAATTTCCCACACTTTTGTCTTTAACTATAACTCGATATCTCAACCTGTTATCGAGATAAACCGTTATTTAAAAAAAAAAAAAAAACAGTTTTTTGCGATTATCTCAAAAATTAACGGGTTTTTGCTGACTGAATGTATGAAGTGAATTAATGAGAATGGCATTCTGCACAATTTTGTCTTTTACCGTTATCCGTTATATTTTACCGTTATTGAGATATTTTCATTAATATGTAAAAAATCATATTTTTGCGAATAATTGGCAAACTAACGATTTTTTGACAAATCAGTTAAAAGAATAATTAAAGATGTTAACGTTTTCTACATTTTTGCCATTTACCGTAAATTGATATCTTTTACAGTTCTCAAGTTATCTCAAATTTTGTACGTTTTTGATATTTTTGAATAAACCAAGAATTTATTGGGAGGTCGTCTTAGGTTGGCAATACGACAGGGCTATAACGTAAATTGCACAGGGTCGTAGATTTTGTAGAAGAAAGTTTTGTGTTGACCACAACTGATATTTTTTAATAAAGAATATGATGAAATGCAATATATTTCTGAAAGATACTCTATGTTAGACTACAAAAAACTACAAATGTCCAAAATTGCATATCTCCGGGGGGGTTGAGGCAGCTGTAAAAAAAAGTGCGTGATATCGTGTACTTGGGCACTCAGTACCCAACTCAGTACATTTTGTATGAAAATTCTTTTTATTTTGACTACAGCTTTGGGTTTTTCCCCTTTTATGATTTTTCTTGTATGCAGATATTATATTGTATTGTTATATTATTTATATGATGTATTGCATTGTCTTTCGTGGAGTACATGATTTGTTGGAGATGTCGAGAAGCAGTATCGCGAGCTTACAAGGTGGTCTATATTCTCAGTAGATTTTTGCAAATTACATTTTTTCATTGTATTTCTTACTTGTTTAACGAATAAACCACATTTTTATGATTTTTAAACAAACCAGCCATACATTTTCTATTAGAATTACATCTGGGCACTGAGTGCCCAAGTACACGATACACGGTTCTAGAGTTAATGTTTAAAGATAATTTCCTTCAAATGTTGTCCACGACTTACTCTTAAATGGTCCATTCTGTGGGTCCCATTTTCGACCACTCTTTCAAGCATATCGGTCGGTATTCCGCGAATAGCACGAGCTATGTTTGCTTCCAAAGCTGTCCCAAGCAACCAGATAAGGTATAATGCCTTAGATTAGGGCGTGGTGTCTTAAAATTGGTCGTTTTTTAAGACACCACGCCCTAATCTAAGGCATTATGCCTTATCTGGTTGCTTGGGGTAATCGTTCCGGGTTTATCAACGTAAACAAGAGATTTCATATATCCCCACAGAAAGTAATCCAATGGTGTCAGATCACAAGATCTCGGTGGCCATTTAACAGGACCATTTCTTGAGATGTTGTTTTCATCGAAAGTTTCCCTCAATAAAGCGATTGTATCGTTGAAACCACAAGTCAGCTGCACCAATATCTTGAATATTGGCAACAAAATGGCAACAAAAATTCATTGATCATTGCTCTGTAGCGAGCTCCTTCCTTCCGAATTTTTAAAGAAATACGGTCCGATGATGCCGCCTGCCATAAATCGCACCAAACAGTGCATTTTTTGGGTTGCATTGGTAGCTCTTGGATTGCTTCTGGCTGTTCATCCGCCTAAACACGACAATTTTGCTTGTTAACGTAGCCGTTTAACCAAAAATGAGCTTCGTCGCTAGAATAAAAAAAAGGATAAACTTGAAGCTGTTGCAAGGCCCATAAACCGAAATTAAAACGTAAACCATGGTCACATGGCTTTAATTCTTGAAGGAGCTGTATTTTATACGCTTTTAAACCAAGATCATGCTTCAAAATATGCCACAACGTTCCATAAGAGATGCCCAAACATTGAGAACGGCGACGAATTGATTGAGCACGGTCTTCACGAACACTCTCTGCTACTGCAGCAATATTCTCATTATTACGGGCTGCACGCACTCTGGTTGATGGATGAATGTCTAAGAGCCTATTTACACACAGATTGGGCATGAACATGGGACTGAACGATACTGTCAAAATGTAGGCAAGACGAGGAAGTGGGGGACATCCCCACCTCCTCGTCTTGCCTACATTTTGACAGTATCGTTCAGTCCCATGTTCATGCCCAATCTGTGTGTAAACAGGCTCTAATAGTGTAAAATTAGTTCGAAATTTGGTGATGGTTTCACGAATAGTGCGTTCAGTGGGACGATTATGACGACCAAAATGTGGACGAAGAGCTCTATAACAATTCCTAACTGAGCACTGACAATTAGTAAACGATGTTCACACATAAGTCTATTCATGATGAAATGGCACTGAATACTGAACACAAACGTCATATAGACAAGCCAGTTAACACATAAGAACTGTCAAAACAACCCTATTGGAAAAAGTACCTCCAATTGGATCACCCTTTATATTTCTGATCCCAACACAAAAACCAATTTTCTATTGATACGGGAGCTGATATTTCAATTTTGTCTAAATGATAGCTCATCATCTCCGAATGCAAGGATTTTATATGCTGCAAATGGAGCAGAAATTTAATCTTTTGGGGAGAACACACTAATGGCGTCGAATGGTCTGATCCTTTTGCTCGAAAATTGCTCGCTCTGAAAACTCGTAATCATTTAGCAGATTTTAGAGCACTGCACCATAGATTAGAGAGTTACTATAGATGAGAAGAAAACGCATTTTCCCATATACTTACGTAGAGTAAATAGCTGCGCTAGTGGAATATTTTCTGATGACATCGGAATTTCTTTTCACTCCTTCACGTTCAATTGGAATGCACAATTGACTCATACGACACAAACACAAACATATCCGGGGCCAGCGCTTTGTTTACATTCGTCGATAGGAATCATTCGTAGGCGCACAGGTTTTCAATTTTACTATTATTAATGTTTTTATAGCACGCAAAATGTCCGCGAAAAACTATGTGCAATGTATTGTTAGGGAATGCTCGGCGGACAGCAAAAAAAATCCCAAAATAAAGTTTTTTACACCATTTCTCACACAAAAGCAATTCATGTCTTTACGAAGCAAATGAAACAGATGCAAAGTACTCTTCTTCAGGAATAAATTTCTTCCTCGTTTCTTATCTATAGTAACTCTCTAATCTATGACTGCACGAAAAATTTGCCTATTCGAAAGAGCGATTTTTAGACCAGCAGCGGTATTGTGATTTCACTCTGAAACGAGGTGGGAAAACTCACGCGTGAGATTTCTCGCCTATTCATTTCCACTTCACCTTTGAACAATTCGGTATTATGATTTACCAAGTGAAATCTGGTACATACTTAATACAAATCTATTACAGAATATGAGAAATTTAAATCTCAAAGGTGTTTTTGGTTGCTGTTTTGCAAATTTTAACTGAATTTAAGCATAGTTACATTTTTTTGTATTATAAACAATATAAAGGATTCTCTAGATTTAAGTGTGGTGTTTCAGAATTTTTTTCCACTTTTTATACCCGTATGGTGAAACCAAA
Organism: Chrysopilus asiliformis; assembly: GCA_964034945.1. NCBI lineage: Eukaryota > Metazoa > Arthropoda > Insecta > Diptera > Rhagionidae > Chrysopilus > Chrysopilus asiliformis. Next base: position 39,522,836 of record OZ035962.1, read on the forward strand.
GGGTATATTAACTTTGCCTTACCGTTTGTAACGCCAAGATCCCGTCATCACACACAAAAATGAATTACACCAGTGTGTTTAGAATGATAAAAAAAATTGAATTTTGCATGTCCGTCCGTCTGTCTGTCCGTCTGTCCGTCTGTTTGTCCGTCTGTCTGTGGCGCGGATTGCGGGCGCACGTATTGAGCTACAGACTTGAAATTTTGCGCAGATTCGTTTTTCGTAAAATGCGAGGCTAAGTTCGTTAATGGCCAAAAATGGACCATTAGGGGGGGGGGTACCCCCCATACGAACGAAAACGGTTTTTGTGAATATCTCAAAAACGGTGCATTTTATCAAAAAAGTGCAAGAACAAAAGTTATTTAGGATATAATTCTACATAAAACTCCCATACATCAAAATCCGATTGGAATAAATTTTAAAAAATCTTATTGGAAAGTTTGACTTCAAAGTGGAATTTGGATACAACTGTTCGCTGTTCAATTAAATCACCATACGGGTCTCCAATGATTGCCAGATTGGCAATTCTAGCTTTTGTTATGTTTAAAAATGCAATTTGTAACATCTCTATGTCTAGCAGTAATTTTCTTTAAGCAATATATGTGTAGAATACAATTCCAATTAGTCTCGAATAAAAGAAATCACATTAAAACTAACCGCTTTTGCTTTCATTTGTTTCGCCCAACCAAACTCATTTTTCGTTTCCACATACAAAATATTCGGTGGATTTTCAGACATTTTGAGGTGAGAAATTTCACTGTGGGAATCTCGAATATTTGTAATCACAATACCAAATAATGATAAAACTCACTTATTCGGATTTCTGACTCCGATTTTTTTTTTAATTTTCACTACACATTATTTTTATCCAAAAATATTTTAAAAAGGCGTACTTTAAAAATAATCATTTTGACAATTTGAATTTTTTCGCGTATTTTAGGCAAATTCTTCGCTTCGGCGCAATAAAATGTGAAATTTTAAAAAAAGTAAAACTTTTTGCTTAAAAATAGATAGTGCTCTTAATTTGTGATTTGAATACGTCATAAATCTTACGCATAAAATTTAAATGGAAGTTGAATATACCTGATATTGATAAAACAATTATTGAGGCTGATTTTCTTGAATAATACGACTCATTAGTTGATTTACAAAATCGCGAATTTATTGAATCAACGAAAGTATCTTTTGCGGTGGTTCTTCGAGGATAAAAAAAAACAAATAGCAAAACAATAAATCTAAGTTGTGAATATCACCGTATCTTATCAGAATTTCCTCAATTAATCCGTCATATTTGAAAAAATGTTTTTATACCCGTATGGTGAAACCAAAGGGTATATTAGATTTGCCTTACCGTTTGTAACGCCAAGATCCTGTCATCACACAAAAAAATGAATTACACCAGTGTGTTTAGAATGATGAAAAAAGTTGAATTTAGCATGTCCGTCCGTCCGTCCGTCCGTCTGTGGCGGGCGCACGGATGGAGCTAGAGGCTTGAAATTTTGCGCAGATTGGTTTTTCGTAAAATGCAAGGCTAAGTTTGTTAATGGGCAAAAATGGACCATTAGGGTGGGTACCCCCATACGAACGAAAACGATTTTTGCGAATATCTTAAAAACGGTGCATCTTATCAAAAAAGTGCAAGAATAAAAGTTATTTAGGATATGATTCTACATAAAACTCCCATACATCAAAATCCGATTGGAATAAATTTTAAAAAATCTTATTGGAAAGTTTGACTTCAAAGTGGAATTTTGATAACTTTTGTTCTTGGACTTTTTAGATAAGATGCACCTATTTTGAGATATTCACAAAAAACTTTTTCGTTGGTATGGAGGGGTACCCCCCCTAATGGTCCATTCTTGCCCGTTAACGAACTTAGCCTCGCATTTTACGAAAAACGGATTCACGCTCTAGCTCAATCCGTGCGCCCGCAATCCCCGCCACAGACGGACGGACGGACGGACGGACGGACGGACGGACGGACGGACGGACGGACAGACGGATGGACGGACGGACATGCTAAATTCAAGTTTTTTTCATCATTCTAAACACACTGGTGTAATTCATTTTTGTGTGTGATGACGGGATCTTGGCGTTACAAACGGTAAGGCAAATCTAATATACTCTTTGGTTTCACCATACGGATATAAAAACCATTTTCTACTTTTCTATGTGACTTTTTCCTCGGATTTATTTTTTAATACATTTTTTAATACCCTCGATTTACGATGCTTGTGCACACAGAAAAGACAGTTTACTTGAGTGAAGACAATTTTTTGTCAGGTAAACTGTTTTCCCTTCTAAACAAAATTTAATTTGGGATTTTTTTAAAGTTTAGTAACAAACAGTAAATTTATTTATGTTTGACCCTTGCGTCCAAACTTGTTTTCCTCACTGAAGAAGATTTTTATTCAGTTTGGAGCGGGGTATTGCAAAAGAAATTGATTCTTAACCTAAAAGGCATGATGCGTGCTCGGAGGCACATGTCGTTTTCAAATATGATATTTTTATAGATGTATTGCTATTTTGCTATTGACAGTTGTTTCTATTCTATACTTTTGGATTTGTCTGAAGACTCACTAAAAAATTATTGCATTTATCGTCCTTTTTCATATTCAGGGACCTCTTCTAAATTTTTTATTACGTAAAAGCACTACGTGTGCCTCAGAGGCACACCGTCTTTATTTTATAAACGACTCTACCGATTTTGATGAGATTCATAGTCTTTTGGTTTTCGGGGACGAAGAAGCGATTGTGCTAGGTTTCAAGTGTGTCAAATTAATTTAGATCCTGTAAAGATAACACGAATATATTTTTTAAATATTTGATTTGGAAATTTTAAATTAAAAAACATGACTTTACATCATAGACCTTAAAAAGGTCGCAGAGTTAATTTTTGCCACAAAAAACATTGAAAATAGGATGTTCGTGTTATACTTACAGTTCCTTGGGACCAAATATTGAAATTTCAACATAAGATTCGTGATCACTGATTCCAAAAGGCCCCTAATGTAATTCTTCCCGGAAAAAATGGAAAAAGGATATACGCGGTATCCTTACAGAACCTATACCAGTTTTGACACACTTAAAACCTATTAAGCTCAAATGCTTCTGCGTTCCCTGAAACCTAAAAATTTCATCAAAATCGGTCGAGCCGTTTTCAAAATAGAGGGGATTTTACGTGATAAAAAAGAGATCGTGCTTTATAGGGTTAAAGAGAATCTTTGGTTCTTGGCAACGAAAAATATCAGTTTCTCTCTTAGAATTAACTTGTTTTTAACGACTTATAACATATGGGATTTCACTTTAATGGTCAAAATAGTTTGGCTGTTTGCCTCAAAAGTTTATTTCGGAAAGACAGACCAATTTTTAGTTTTCTGTTACGGGGAATGTGTGGGTTCTATAACAATAAACCTTGGTTGGAAGAGGGCAAGTTTGGTTGGCAGAGGGGAAGTTTAGCTCTCCCAAATAAATCGAAATGTATTTGTATATCGAGGTATTGCATTTTTTATTATTTTTGGGTATATTAATTGGAGTTATATTAACATTTGATAAAGTAAAAAAAATGGAATAAATGTAATAAAGGTAAATTACTTGGAAATCTCAAAGAAACATTTAAACATAACAAAAGCTATAATTGCCAATTTGGCAATTATTGAAAACCCGTATGGTGATATGGCATTGTTCGAAATTTAAGTGAACGGCGAACAGTTGTATCAAAATTCCTCTTTGAAGTCAAACTTTTCAATTTATTCCAATCGGATTTTGATGTATGGGAGTTTTATGTAGAATCATATCCTAAATAACTTTTGTTGTTACACTTTTTTGATAAGATGCACCGTTTTTGAAATATAATGATCCTTTTTTGCCCATTAACGAAATTAGCCTTGCATTTTACGAAAAACGAATCTGCGCAAAATTTCAAGTCTCTAGCTCAGTCCGTGCGCCCGCAATCCGCGCCACAGATGGACGGACGGACGGACATGCAAAATTCAATTTTTTTTATCATTCTAAACACACTGGTGTAATTCATTTATTTGTGTGATAACGGTATCTTGGCGTTATAAAGGGTAAGGCAAATTTAATATACCCTTTGGTTTCACCATACGGGTATAAAAAATCAGTTGTGATCAACACAAGACTTTCCTCCGAAACACAAAAGTATAAATTTGGCTATATGATTTTTTTCAAAGAGTACATAATTTTCAAGAGATTTTCAACAAACTGATTTTTTTTCAAATATCTTGAGAACCGTTAGAGATACAAAAAAAACCGTTAAAGCGAAAAATGTTGATTATTTTATATCCTTTAAATTTTGTAATTCATTCAGAAATTAATTTTTTTTTTCCAAAAGCGCATAAGTTTCGAGAATTTAAAAAAACGGTATATTAAAAAAAAGGATGGGAGGTACTCGTTATAGCTACCGTTAATTTTCCAAAAGTTGATTGAAATCTACGATTTTTGTAAAACTTATTTACAAATAATTTCAAGTCGCTAGGTCAACGCGTTCACGGGTTATTTAATATACGTACAACGGACAGACCGACAGACAAACAGATCGACAGGCAGATGCACGGACATCCTCATAACTTGGCCTGAAACGGATTTCGTACTAATCTGAAATTTTCATGAATACAGTACTTTCCCTTTATAGAAGAGGAAAGTAAAAAGAGTCGTATATCAAATTTTTGTCGTGTAATTTTTATATCGAGCGCAAGAACAAAACCCTTTGAGCGTCGTATATCGAAGCTTTTTATATCGAGACGCCTTTATTCGAAGAATGTCGGTATTATTATTCAAGTGTTTGTTTAGCGCCTGATTTTATTAGAGGACCAATTTTAAAAATCATATTTAATGTGATATACGATGGAGTAAAGGGATATTAATAATGATATTGATTTGATGAATGAACAAATAGTACGACTCGCTTATTATGGTTTTCGTCAAATTTTACAACTCATTGGATTAAAAAAAAATTATCCAAACATCAAAAACAAATAAAATATATTTTTAGTATTTTGTTAAACACTTACCACTATTTATCCACATAATTTCACACTAATACATTTTTTTTCGAATTCTTTGGAATAAAATAAACATGATTTTGTTAACAATATTTTTTTATTACAATTCTAATTTTTTTTGTTTATGGTTTTTATTATTTTTACTCATATACCATGTACACAAGATTAAATATTATATTTCCATTTACTTGTGGACAGTACAACACATTTGGTTTTAATTATTACTCGAAAGCCAAACTTAAATATAGGGCTTTCTGAGCAACAATCAAAATTATATATGTTTATCTATGAAATTAACAGTATTACACTATTAGACACACTATAATTTTTGTATAGTACTAACGGTGATAAGATTCAATATGGCTCCCGGAACTCTTCTTTGTAAGAATAACAGTTAAATACTGAACAATTATTTCATCTTGGAACGTGTTTCCATTAAATGTCGTCGACCGAAACTCCATGAGCTTTTAGCGTGCATCCCTTCGGTGTTGGAGCTTTTTCATAAAACTTGTGAAAACCTTTTGAACAGGAAATGCAACAGCGATTGTTTACTTTGACATTTTTCCCTAGAAATACTAAAATAAAAACAAATATTTTTGTTTTCTTGCAGCAGCTTTTGAGTTACGATGTTTGACAAAGCTTTCAAAGTTTTTTTGGATGGGAATTTAAGGTGTTATGTTTATACTTATGTTTATACTAAAATATTTTTTACAAGGGGCTATATCAGCGGAAAAGGTTGGGGAATATTATCGTAGAGGATAACATTATAATATAAGGTATTTGTACAACCAGATAAAATAACGCATTGCGTATTTGCGTGTTTTTATGCGGAGTGTTACGTGAACACACTCTCTTAGTAGCCACAAAATTAGAAGTTGAAAATGTCTAAAGTCAGTAAAAATTAAAATTTATTAAAATATGGGAATAAATAGCCCAAAAGAAATTCTTTTTGTTGTAACTGAATTCCATAATTTCTCTAATTCCCCGTATTTGAAGTTTGCGTAATTTTACGAGGATCGGGTATAAGGTTTTTCATACAAATTTTGAGAATTCATTTATGAGGTTTGTGACGTTTTTAAGTGAATTTATGGATCTTCGTTATGGTCACACAGTCGTCGCGAAAATGCGAAACTTCCGTAAGTTTTTCACATTTGCGCAAGCTTTCGCATCTGCAAATGTCAAATTTTTTTAACACATTCTTTTTCTTTCGAACAAATTTTCGTCTGGAACTCAAACGAAAATGAAGAAGACATTCATAGCCGCGTTAGGCTATCATTAAAAATCTGCTAAAAAACTATTTCATGCGGAAACGAATTTTCATCGCAGAGAATCTCCTTGGGTGGTGGAAAACAGACAAACAAAGCAGTTCGGTGATTTCTTTTCGCTCTTGCGGCCAGCATTCCGGACAAACAATTTTTTAGCGGCTAAGGGCTGATCACGAGCCAATCGTCTGAATTGGAATCGTTTAAACACAAGGGACCACGAAATTTTGATTTAAAATAAACTTTCAACATTTTTTTTTATAGTTTCAACCCTTTAATGCCGAAGCACAGCTCAGGATGGTCGGAAGAACGAAAGGAGATGTCGGTTTATGTTCTCCTTGAACTTCTGCAGGTTATAGAACTTCTGCGGGGGAAACACATCGGATGGTAAACCATTCCAAAGTTTTGTCGTTTTTATTTTTTACTTTTTCGTCTTACTTTATTAATTGTTCTCACGAATGTCCACCAGAGAAAAAAGTTCGCCAACTGGTCGATTTTTTGATCAAGTGAACTTTCCTCGTACTCTTGCGAACAAAGTTCATCTTCAGTTGGTGGTAGGAATTTGAAATGCTTTAAAAAGGTTTACAGCTAGTCCAGGCGAAGTTTCAGTAACAGTAGGGAAACACTTACACCGTGTGTACAGTCATAGAATAAGGAATATATAGAAAAAACTCTGCCGAACAAATATTTGACAAATTTCGCCTTCGAAGGGGGAAAAATGACCCTATCATTCACTAGCTACGGCCTAAAAGTTAATTACTTTTAGACTAGGGAGCACGAAGCAGAGAGAACATTTTCTAATCATTTTCGTAGTATCTATTAATAAGATGGAGGAATCGAATGGATAATTTTTTCCGTTTTACATCGGATCCTCTTGCTTCATCTCACAGTGGAAAAATTTTCTCTAAAAATTTGTTCTAAGAGTTTATTCTCTAGATTATTTGTTCTCTGGTACAGCAGCCAGAAATGAAGTATTACCTGTCGCAGATGTATTAACCCTAAAATAGCTGTACACTTTACTTACAGCAGTTGAACATACTCCGCGTATGATTGAATAAAGAGAACCAATCAACCTCTACAGGTGAACTGTTCACCTGTGGTAGTCGATCAGTTTTCAAATTTCCTGCAAGCGAGCGATTCAATGGATCTGATGGACCCGATCTGTGAATACTTATATATTCCAAGTTCACAAAGCATGTGCGAATCATGAACTAAACAAAATTTTTGTATAGAATATTTTCCTTCGTTGAAATTTCTATTCCTTATCTTTCCAGTTCACCTGACACGTAATTGTACTACAAGTGAACATATTTTTTATGCATTAGTTTTTTCGCTAATTTTTTTACTTTGCCTTTCTTCTGTTCTGAGAAAATTGTTTACTTCTTATCTTATATGCATTTACAATCTTTTACGTCGTCGCAATTCCCGCCTGTTCTACTATTCCAGGCGAACTTCACTTGCATCAAATTGACTCAAGCCATCTGTAGATACAGAGACTACGAGGGAACTTAGCCGGCATTAGCTAAAATAGTCCTGCAGCAGGCGTACACGGAAAAAACATATAGGAACCATTCCACCAAAATCGCATGCTCCAGTCCACCATAGATGGGAAAAAACGGCATAGTGGCCAAATATGGGAATCATTCCTATAAAAAAGGTGTAACAGCTCCCACATTTTTTAGGACCCATTCCAACAAAAAAGTGGTCGTATTCTTTTTTTTTTGGTGTAACCATTCCCAAAATTATGGCAAAGACTCCAACGTGTTACATGGGAGAGATTACTATATATGTTAGACTGGTTACGACAAAAATATGGCGACATTCCCTTTTGTAAAGGACTCGATCCTATAAAACGTTGTAAAGTCTTTATTGATTATTGGATTCTCTCCTATATATATTCGCGACATTCTAATTTGAAATAGGACACGTTCCTATAATTATAGCACCAAGTCCTATCTGTATAGGACTGGAGATTTTTTTTATTGGATCCAGTCCAATCTAAAGGGGACAAACAAAAATTCGAATTATCGAATATTCGAGATAGAGAAGTTCGGGGCCTCAAAACATTCGAGATATCAAATAGCTCGAACAAAAAAAAAACGCCCCGTAATTAAAAAATTTCTCCGACACAAGTGTCAGAGTGTGGCACTAGGCAGGTCCAAGCTATATATACTAGAGTTCGCAAACCACATGTGAATTATAATCGAAGAAAAAATTCGACTTGAATTATCATATTCGCTTAATCCCATTTGCATAGGAATGAGTCCACCAAAACTTAGGATTCATTCAATTTTTTTTGTAGGACTGAGCCCTACATAATATTGGAGTCATTTCTAAAAACAGTGAGAATGATTCCATTCCATAATATAGTAATGATTCCACATCAGATTAACAACGTCTCCAATGCAAACTAGGAACGAGTGCTACTTTTGTTGGAATGTGTCCATTCTTCTCTCAGCCCTATTTACATAGTAATGATTCCACGAAAAGTAGGACTAGTTCCAACATTTATTGAAGCCTTTCCTACAAAATGGTGCAATGACTCCTATAATCGCTTTCCACCATTTTATAGGATCGATTACTATGTGGATTTTTTTCCGTGTAAAACCTTTACTCGATGAATCAGGGTGTGAGCGCTTTATTATTGAAAATACAAAATAAAAGATACTTAGTTCATGACGTGAATGTTTGTACCTCACTGTACATCAGTCTACCAGAGAAAAGCGCGACACACAAAATATAATTCGCTCATTTTTCGTCCGGTCTCTGATAGTTGCACAAGTTTTTACGAGATGCAGTTTAAAATAAGAAAATATTGGTCATAATTGCGTAAAATGCTCTGTTGCTATGAAAAAAATTTTAAGCATGCGAGGACCTGATTGACTAAAAGGCGGGCAACTCTGCTTTAGTCACTCTGCGAAATTTTTTTATGTCTTTCAAATGGCTAAAATCAATGGTCAAAGCAAAGTTAAGCCACTAAAAACTAAACCCTGACTTGGAAAATAGGCCAAAACAGACTTAAGGCTGTTCGATTCGGGAAAGTTAAACATTACAACTTGTAACCATCCGTAACGCTTTTGATTTTCGCTCTATTTTTGACTGTAAATTCCGTCCTAGCGGACCAATTTTAGTAAAAAAAAGGTAATAAATGATTCGTTTGAGTCTCATAGTGTATCTTTAAAAAAATCAGGTATTCCCTACATGATCAAATTACCAAAAATGCTAAAAATAATATTACAAATAAACTATGAATCGTAGCGGCAAGCGGTTTTCGAATATATGATTTTAGTAATGGGTGAACTCAATGTTTTTCCTACTTCTTACCTATCTTCTTAATCGATAGACAAATTTTGACGCGATTTTTGCCATTGGGTAGGTTTTCTCCTATGGAAAAATTTTCGCCCACTAACGTCGATCCTCTTCCTGATTGTGAACCACTTTCCTCATATTTCCTGAAACGTTACAACAATCACGTACGTTACAACGTTACAACAAAACGTAGGTTTTCTCCTAATGAACTTGTATTTGGCGCTCATTCCTTTAATCAAAAACTTTATAAAAATAAATTTTTGGTGTATGCTTGGAAATTTTAAAAGACCGACCAGAGAGAAGAGGTTTGTTTGTGATTTTTAAGGCGACTGTCGATTCAACGACTATTCAAGTTGATTGTTGTCGATTCGAAGACATTTCAACTTGAAATGTCGTCCAACCCACGGTCAACTGTGGCCTTAAGGAATTCCTACTAAGATAGCGGTTGCCCGTCTTACGACAGGCTTTAATTCTAGAGTTTAAGTAAATGAGTAAAAGAATGTTTTAGTAAATGCTGAACGCTCTAAAGCATGCTACAGACAGAGCTACATGTCCGTAGACATGTCCGTGAAAACTGAATTTTAAGCGTCTGTAGGCTGGTAGACAGACGGTTGAGCTACGTGTCGACAAAATCAAAATATTTTGAATTTCTGGGGGCGTGGCTTCAAGTTTGGCTACATGGCTTAACGTCTGTACGTCGGTATGCTAACTTGATTGCTAACATCATTGTGAAAACGGAGCCGCAGTGTTCACATCTAAATAAATTGAGAGTCGTTGAAGGAAAAAAATTGTTTTATGATGGCTTCTATAGCGAATAATGAATTTTGGCGAGATTTTTTCGAACTCTATCGAAGTCTACCGGTGTTGTGGCAAATAAAATCTGAAAATTTTAAAAACAAAAGTTTAAAAAATAAGGCTTGGGATGATTTATTAACAAAGTTTAAGGAAGTGGGACCCAATTGCAGCATAGAAAAACTTAAAAACTGTCTGAGATCCATGTTGTTCATCAACAGAGGACTTTGTCGCACTGGTGATTTTTCTAAAATGATGTCCATACTACATGTCTATCGACATGTAGACAGTCTGTTGGTTTTAGCTTTAAGACATGTCGATAGACATATATCCAGTCTGTAGGGGCTTTAAGATTGTTTTGTAGTAAATTTTTAACTTTTCATTGCCTCAAAAACTAACGGTTTTTCGGTTGATCAGTGTGTAAAAATAATTAAAGAGAATAGCATTCCCTATAATGCTGTATTTTACCGTTATGCACTATCTTTTATCATTATCCAGACATTTTCATTACAAAATCTAATTAGGTTTTTGCGAGTTGCTTGCAAACTAACGAATTTTTGGAAGTTAAATAAGAACTAAAATTCTCTAAATTTTTGTCTTTTACGTAATTTGATATCGTTTGCGGTATATTTTTCTTATATAAACTAACATTTTATTCGTCAGGTTATAGTGTAAATTGCGCAAGAAAGTAGATTTTGTACAAGAAAGTCATGTGATGTTCACATCATTTTTTTTTCAATTTATCAAGCAAAATAGCAAACGGTTACAAAGAATTTTATTTTGTAGTAGAGAAAATAGTACTAACTCTGGAATAGTAATAAAAATATATTTATGTCCAAAGTTTTAACAAATCTAAAAGCTTTGCTTGCAGCAACGGACAGTTTTAGATATAAATAATTCCTACAGTATGCTAAAAGCTGATTACACCGTTGTCAAAGTTCGACACGCAACGCGACAACATCCTATTTTTGATTTCGAAAGTAAAAATGCCATGAAAAGCAGGTTGACATGACATTGACATCTTGCCATCAAGCGCCTAATGGATATACAAATTTAATCCACCTCACTATACTGAAAAATGCTTTCGTCGTTTGTGCCCTTCCTATCGTAAAGCTGTCAGATGAAATCTATATGAGGGTTAAAAGAAATAAAATTTCCCTCGACCTATCCTTAATTAAGGATGATACATTGCCACTTACTTTGGTTTTTCACCCAAATTCGAAAGGTAACAAAAAAATCAACGAATATGGTTTTACAATTTTAATGCATTCGATTTTTGCTGACATTAAAATATCTATATAAAAAAGATGAAAATGTACAATAGTTATTAAAATTTTGACTTTCTTTATAATATAAACTAAAAGAATATTTTGTAAATATTTTTCCTCTTTTATATGAAGTATCTATAATCAAGTATTGTATTCATGACCAATTTCGACCCCTTTATTTTCCCAAAAAAACACATTCCCTCAGCATTCCTCAGTCGATTGTAGCATCATTACTAGAATCTGACCGAAGGTAAGTTTTTGGCTTTCGATCTTTTTCTTAGCCTTCGGTCGCAACCGAAGCTGAAGGTTTGCATAAAAGCTGATATGAATGTTTATAGTAAGGGAAAAGCAATTAAGGTTCTATGAAATCATTTTTTTGTCGTTAAAAATAATAGAAACATTTGAAAATTTATTTAAGAAAAAGTTTTTCTAATATCTTAACATAACAAAAGCTATAATTGCCAATCTGGCAATCATTGGAGATCCGTATGGTGATATTCGTATCAAAATTCGAACAGGTGTACCAAAATTCCACTTTGAAGTCAAACTTTCCAATAAGATTTTTTTAAATTTATTCCAATCGGATTTTGATGTATGGAAGTTTTATGTAGAATCATGTCCTAAATAATTTTTGTTCTTGCAGTTTTTCGATAAGATGCACCGTTTTTGAGATATTCACAAAAAACGATTTCGTTCGTTAAAAACGATTTCGTCCATTTTTGCCCATTAACGAACTTAGCTTCGCATTTTACGAAAAACGGATCTGTGCAAATTTTCAAGTCTCTAGCTCAATCCGTGCGCCCGCAATCCGCGCCGCAGACAGACAGACGGACAGACGGACGGACGGACGGACATGCAAAAATTAAATATTTTTATCATTCTAAACACACTGGTGTAATTCATGCGATGACGGGATCTTGGCGTTACAAACGGTAAGGCAAAGTTAATATACCCTTTGGTTTCACCATACGGGTATAAAAATTGTCATAATCAGTCAACTGAAGACGTAAAACTTGCACTCAAATTGTTTTTCCCCAACGTGCTGTTTTTTTGAAAACAGTTCTTTTGGAAAAAAATTAATCGTTTTTTGTCCATTGCATGTGGGAGTAATTCAGTGCAATGGCAAATTCTGGTGAATGGTAAATCAGAAATTTGGTAAAACATAACAAAAGCTATGTTTGCCAATCTGGCAATTATTGAAAACCCGTATGGTGATTTAAGTGAATGGCGAACAGTTTGCCCGCAATCAGCGCCACAGACAGACGTACGGACAGACGGACAGTCGGACGGACAGACGGACGGACGGACGGACATGCAAAATTTAATTATTTTTATCATTCTAAACACACTGGTGTAATTCATTTTTTTGTGTGATGACGGGATCTTAGCGTTCCAAACGGTAAGGTAAAGTTAGTATACCCTTTGGTTTCACCATACGGGTATAAAAACAGGAATTCATAAAACTACGATTGCTACATAAATAACACGTGGATTTAAGTATTTACCAATGTTGATATGATAAGTTAATTTCACTAAAAACAGTTTGTTTTAGTTTATCTTCCACTATTTAAATAAAAACTAATATGGATATAGGCGCCCCTATTCTAGGGGCTAATTGGAGAGGGGGGAGCTGGAATTTTGTATGCAGCTTTCTGAGCCCTAACTACTAATGTAATATTCACAAAAATCTTTTTGCTCTTCGAAAAAATAGAATGCTAAATTATTACGATTTCGAACTTAAAAATCTTTTGCAAGTTTTTTCAATAATCACAAAAGAGTACTTGGTGAAAATCATTCGATAGTATTCGCAGGTATAATTTTAGTGTGAAGCATTTCATTTTTCCTTATTCCCTTTTCAAATGCCACAAAGGAACACAATTCATACCGCGGGAGTGGTCAGAGTTTCTATTTGGCCTAGAAGTAACTAGCAGGGGTCATTTTAATTTTTTGTAACCAATAGGCTTGGATTATGACATTCCATGCTATTTGATATGTTGTTGTACTAACAAATGTGCGCAGCCCAAAAGAAATTTTAAAAATGGAGTTGTTGCTTTGGTCTTACACATTTCTATTGTAATATTCTCACAAGGTTTTTTAATGTCTTATATCTAATTGCATCGAAATTGAATGGAATAAGATATTAGGTAAAAATAAAAAATGATGTTTATATTCCCTACGCTTTTGGCTGAATTAGAAACGAAAACACGAAACGTTTGTCGTTTGTATTCGAAGTGACTTCCAGTCGTGTGTTACCATTATTAATGAATAAAACGTCAGTCAAAGTTCATTTGAAAATTGTTTATATTATGGATTACTATCGTGGTTGCAGCCAACAACGCTTGACTTCTCAATGTTGTTGTGAGAAGATTAATTTTAAATGGGAGGAATTTACAGGTGAATACCAATAACATTTTGATTGTTTTAAGGGAAATGGCGTCTAGTTTCGGAGACTCAGTTTTTATTTACATTATCTTATTTGATGAAGAAAATATAGTGATATAAATCGTAAGTTAGGCTAGGATAAAGCAAGGAGGATTTTACAAAACTAAGCCAGTGGCGAAGCGTAATTAATTTACCTTGTAAGGACTACGAAAGGTCCTGTAAAGATAATGTGATTATCCTTTTCCTCAAATTTTCCAGGAAAAATCTAATCTGGGGGTTGTTGGGGTCGCTGAATCCGATTCAAGTATTAAGAAGTCTGTAAGGATAACGGAAGGTCCTTTAAGGATAACGTGATTTTCCGTTTCTTCAATTTTTCCGGTGAACCCGATTCTGGCGTTAAGAAGTCGATAAGGATAACGGAAGGTCGTATTAGGATAACGTGATTATCCGATCCTCAAATTTTCTAGGAAAAATCTCATCTGGTGTTTTTGTGATTACCGAATTCATTTTTTTCCCCAAATTTTCCGGAGAAAATCTCATCTCGGGGTTTTTGAGGTCGATGAATCCGATTTTGGAGTATAAAAGCCCGTAAGAATATCTCTAAAACAAAGATATATATTTGAAGACTAAAAAGTATAAATAAGCGTGGCGAAAGACAGACGCCATTGTGGATTTTTCGTTATACTAATCAAATACTTACGTTATCCTGACAGAACCTTCCGTTATCCTTACAGACTTCTTAACGTCAGAGTCAGATTCAGAAATCCCCAGATGAAATGTTTCACGTCATCCTTAGTACATTGTTGTTTTTTTTTAAAGATTTTTTTATTTTTTGTTTTACTTTTTTTACTTAAAAATTTAAAAAAAATTAAAAAAGGCCTTATTTTAAAAAAAAATTGGTAAAAAGGAAAAAAAAATATTTTTGGACCCTGAGTATCAGAAATAAAAGCGAGATAAAAGCAGATTTCCGGGCAAAAAAATGTATTTGCCTAAATGTGTACTGGGTTGATTTTGTCAGGACAGTTCATTAGAAAAAAATTATTCAAACGATAACAACGTAGGATGAATACGACAAATAATTCCCTCAATCAATTGAAACGATTCTGAATTTTCCCGAACACAACCGCTTATCGCAAAATACAATTAAATCAGTTAATGTTGACTTCTATATAATACAGAACAAATTTAACTCTCCACCCCGTCCGCTCCTGTCTGGTTAACAACAGAAGTGTAGCCGTTGTTCTGAGGAGGCCAAACTACACTTCGGGCCAACATTTGGCTGACACATCCTTAACAATTTTTCTCGACGAGCCATAGACTGCTAGAAATACACTGATATCAGCCGACCAGCGAGTGAGCTTTTCGGCATGCTGAAGTGGAAAATTGACAGCGGTCCTTTTGCCGTTGGTTAAATTTTTGGTTTTCGAGTTGCTGATATTCTTGCATGGGTAGCATATGATGTTAGTGACTATAAAATAAATTGCTACGAGGAGCCTCTAGGGATCTTGGTGACGATGCCTGCTCTAGACACAACTTTTCGCGTTTATGATTTTTAAATCGGTTGGAAAAAACGGTTTTATAGCGAAATTTTTCTGAAAGACTTTGGGACGCTACAAAATTTGAAAACTCTAGAACTAATTGAGGTAGAAAGTTGAAATTGGGCACAGAATAGGCTGTTTGAAGTGATTTAATACCTTGCTTATATATAAAAAAGGTAAAAATCACAAAATTTTACGATTTAAATAATCTAGATAAAAGTAAAGAAATATCAGTTTCAAAACGTGGGCCATATTTTTGAGTTTTCCACATAGTGAAATTTTCCTCGTGGGTTTTATTCAAAAATGAGTGCATTTGTTGTTTAGCGATTTTTGAAAATTAGGTATGAAAACCCATATTTTAATAATCAAAAATACTTTTCAAAATTCATTTTTATAAAAAAAAAGTGATTAGTAAAATTGATGAAAATATTTTCATAAGTTCAGTTGAACAAATAATATACATTTTTTTTCTATCGAATGCTTCGATATCAATGAAAACTAAGACAATTAAGTGCAAAATTGTCACATATCTACTATTTATCTGCAAAATTGTCACTTACTGTTACATAAACGGTAATATCTGTAAAATTGTCACTTCTTGTTATATAAACGACAGATTTATGCACTTTTCATGTACTAGAATTTTCAGTAAATAATTTATATTCAGTTGAACTGTAATTTCAAAAAGCTTTTCATAGTGACTTCCCGTTTATAAACTTAATGGTTCCTTCCATGTGGGCTCAATTAGCAATGCACACTATATATTATTTGCATTGAGATGGACATTTAGCGAATCTGCTTTAATGGCACAGTATTGGAAAAGTGCTAAATACAAAAACAATCAGAGCTTAATTTAATTAGAAACTGGTTGACGTTTTAAATTGTTCAGAATTTCATTCACAAATTTATTTATTTACCGATTTGTTTTCAGGTTCTTTTACGGTAAATTAGCCCAAGAAAGTTGACCGAAGGAAAAAATTACTTTTGTATTTGTTCTAGACAGAGTCGCCACTAAGTATATTTTTCCAAGAGCAAAAACACTAAAATTCCGCTTCCTCATTTTCAAGGATGTAAAACGAAAAAAACGTAACGCACACATTTCGTTATGTACTAAAATTCAAATTTTGTTTTTATTTCGTTATATTTTTTTTATAGTTCCAAACAGAGCTTAGGGGAAGACCCTTTAATGCCAAAGCACTATATGGAAATAAAAAAATTGCAAAAAATTGCCTATATTACGTATATTGTGTATTTTTTTCATTTATTACTGCAATTTTATGTCTTTTCTTAAGAATGCTGATTTTCTTTGTTTTGCCTCTCCAATCATTTCAGTTCTGTCCATAATTTTGACAAAAACTTAAATTTTCAAAAAAAAAAAAATTCTAGGAGCCGCCTCTATACATCAGTTCGATTTTCGGCACATAATCGATTGTTTTTGGTATGACATTTTCCTCAGGTACTGTCAACTTGGTAAAGAAAACAACATCAAGGAAGGTTTTATTTAGTTTTGGTGGAAAACAGAAGTGCTTTTTGTAATTCGTTTAGACTTTCTAGAATATCAGTGCAATTTTCCAGAATACCTCTAAAAGTTAGAAAAAAAAATTTCAGATAGGAATTTGTTTTTGATGTTATCAAATTTCAAGTTTAAATAAAGTATGTAGTTTTTCCCAAAATCTAGAATATTTTTAGTGCAATATTTTATTTTACAAGGACTTTTTTCTACTTGGGCATCATCTAAAGTTATAACCACCGATAAAAAAATGTTTTTTTTTTCTAAAACTAAGAAAACTGTGACGTGCATAAATTTTTTGACCAAATACACCTAAATAGCATCGAAAACCATGGGGACATGAGGTTTGTTCTTTGCGATCTCAAAAAACAGCAATTTCTGCAATTGGAATTATAGGTCTGAAGATTTACCTTACAGTGTATCATATGTAGTACATAAACATCAAAAATATTCTATATGATGACAGACAAAATATTTTTTTTAAATCATTTGTATAGCAGAAAGGGAAAGGAGTGGTTCGATTGGATTTTGATGTATGGAACGGTTATGTAAAATCATATTTTAAACAGATTTTTTTCTTTATAAATTTTTCAATACACGCACCGTTTATAAGAAAATTAGAAAAAAAAAATTTAATTTGTATGGGAGAGGATTTTTATGTATAGATAAGTCATGTAAAATCAGATTTTAACACATCTCATCTTTATAATTTTTTGGGTATGATGCACAGTTTTCGAGAAAACGGGTATTCCATTTGTATGGGAAAGAGTGGGAAGCAGTTGTCCGATTGAATTTTGATGTATGGATGAGTTATGTAAAATTCTGTTCTATGTGTCTTTATAAATTTTTCAATATGACTCACCGTTTTCGAGAAAATTGCAAAAAAACTGTTTCTTAAGGGGAAGGAATAGTTCGATTTCGCCCGTTCAAGAACCATTTACGAGAAACGTAACTATACAAAATTTCAGGTCTCTAGCACAATCCTTTTGAAAGTTATGGTGTTCACGGTCGACCAGACAGACGGACAGACAGACGGACGTACATGCGGAAATCAAAATCTTTTGTCATTCCTAACACCCTGGTGTAGTTCATTTGTGTGTCCGATGATTGGTTTGATGCGTTACAAACGGTATACTAAATCTAATATAAAAAAATATTGTGGCGTAAACCAATATCGGCGCAAACATTTGCCACAGTTAAATTAATACGTCATTCACTAATTTGATCTTTTGCTAAACGCATTTTTTTCAATTTTTGGAAAAAAGTTATTTGGCAAATACTCAATTTTTTGACAGTTATTTAAAAAAAATATGGTATTTGAGTCCTAAGGAACCAACCCTGTGAGTTTCATTAATTTACCATACAAAAACGGTTACTTGTATGCAGGAGCTCATAGCTCCCGCTTTACAAATAAAAGAAAAAAAGTTAATGTCTTCAGCTGCCATATTTCCCATTTAAATTTGATTCAAACCATTTCGCTTCGAGAATTAAATTTCTCATTGCAGGGTAATAATGGAGAAAATTGCATAAAACATGGTGTGGCGACATTTTTCAAACAGCACAACTTTATTGGCATCAAAATTTCATTGCAGAAGAGAAAAGAAAAAAAATAGCCGGAAAAATAAAACTAAACAAATTTTTCGTTAAAAATAAAATAATTTTTTGGCCTATTTAAATATGAAGCTTTTTAGGTTCAATGCTATCGAAAAATTTTAGTTGCAACCAAAATCACGGCCTGTAATCGGAAGAAAAGTCCATTATAAAATAATACTCCACAAAAAGTTTCCATTAATTTATCGCCATTCGAATTTTCTTGTTCGCTGTCTCTGTTCGGTCGGTAATCCATGTAAGCATTCGAGGGAGAAAGATGATTCTGCTCGAAGATTTGTGCGATGCAATGCGTTAGATTACGGTCGCATAAAGTTTGAAGCAGGTAATTTTGTTAATGGGGTGTCTTTTTTGTGAAATGGCAGTATTAGAATTACATTCCGGTGTTGACATTGCGCCGTGGCAAACCACTTAAAAGTGTTCCCCATTATGGGTGTCGTCGCGTTTCCCATTCGGAGAGCAGTGACGTGTCGCCGCGATTAGCATGATGTGAATAAAGACGAAATTGCTGCTTAAATGCTATTTGAGCGGTGCTTGTGGCCTATTACACTACCCTATAAAAAAACCTTTCTTTTAGAATAATTTGACGTCATTGATTCCAAATCTGCAAGTGCTTTGGCCAGACTAGCTCTAGTTTATAAAAAACCCAAACATTTTTTTTTCGAAAAAATTCCTTATAAAGAATTTTTTGTTGCCGTAATTTCCAATTACTCAAAAAATGTCTTCATGGTTTTAGTTAATCCTCACACAATTTCTAGTTAAAATATCTTAACACAATTTGTAGTTAAATCACCTGAGCTAAATATTCGAGAACTTTTCTTAATTTCTCACATTCGTACAATACTACTTGCATAAGAATGAGGCAAGTAACACTTAAAATTCGGGTCACTTCTAAAAAATGGGAATGATTCCATATTTTTATAAGAACACGGCAAAAAATCCTGGAGTATTTTTATACCCGTATGGTGAAACCAAAGGGTATATTAACTTTGCCTTACCGTTTGTAACGCCAAGATCCCGTCATCGCACAAAAAAATGAATTACACCAGTGTGTTTAGAATGATAAAAATATTTAATTTCTGCATGTCCGTCTGTCTGTCTGTCTGTGGCGCGGATTGCGGGCGCACGGATTGCGGGCGCACGGATTGAGCTAGAGACTTGAAAGTTTGCACTTCAGATCCGTTTTTCGTAAAATGCGAGGCTAAGTTCGTTAATGGGCAAAAATACAAACGAAATCGTTTTTTGTGAATATCTCAAAAACGGTGCATCTTATCAAAAAAGTCCAAGAACAAAAGTTATTTAGGATGTGATTCTACATAAAACTCCCATACATCAAAATCCGATTGGAACAAATTTTAAAAAATCTTATTGGAAAGTTTGACTTCAAAGTGGAATTTTGGTATAACTGTTCGAATTTTGATACGAATATCACCATACGGGTCTCCAATGATTGCCAGATTGGCAATTATAGCTTTTGTTATGTTTTTATATCTGGAGTGTCGCTTTCCTATGGAGGTTATTCTAATAAACTTTGGTTAAATTTTTAACTTTTTAAAGAAATAATTTGCCCCGGAATTGCTGGTGTAACTGACTTTTTTTCTATTTCAAGCTGAATCTTAAAAAAGTAGTGTAGTTATTCGCTAAAGAACATAGCATTTTGTCTATTTCAACAATACATAACAATTTAAGTGTAAAAGTGATGGAAAATTTTTATGTGATATATTACACAAATTCATGAAAAGGATTAACATAACGCTTTTTTCTCAAAAGTTTTTATGAAACGATTCTTTTTCGGAATTTTTGAAATTCATACAAAGTACTTTAACCCGATAACAATGACAAAGTATACTCAATCTAAGTAATTTCACTTGCATTTAAGCGACAATTTTCTCTTGAGTATGAATGAGAAACAATGCAGTCGAATGCCTTTTGCCTCTTCACATGAATTTCTCGTCACTGGATTCCCCGAAATTACTTCCTTCTGCACTAGTGCAACGTCATTTTGTCAAATAATTTTGTGTGAACTGAAACTACTTGGATCGCCTATAACTTGACGATGAGTTCATATGCTGGTACACTGGACTAAGTACAGTCAAAATCTGCTCAGATGAACGCCTGCTCTAGTGAATTGCTTACTGAAGTAAACTCAAATATTTTTGCATTAACTTCTTATACAGTATGCAACTATATTTTTGAATATTCTGTAGAGTCAACCAATTTTACAAAATGTCTTCTATTACATTCCTATAGAAAGTTTAAAATTATTAGTAAAGATCATTCCATAGATTTCTATTAAATTCAATAACCATTATAATGAATTCTCGTTCTGTGGAGTCAAAACATGGATATTTCATTGAATGATTTAATGTAACAGTACCGAGAAAATAACATTTCAAAAACCGAAAAAAAACATAAAAAATTTAAAACCCTTTGATTAAATTCTTTTCATAAGAATAAAAACTTAAAATATAACTTCCAGATTTTGTTTTTAGCTTCATTTCCTTACATTCAATGCTCTGGAAATTCGATAGAATGAAAAATCTATGTTTTAAATATGTTCAGTCGAGCAAAGTTTGGCTGTATTTCTATATGGAAAGAGTGTAAAATGCTTAAAAATACTCTAATGCCTTTGATATCTTTCTCAGGACTTAAGCTAGCAAAACCCAGAAATTAGTGAACGTAGAAATATAAAATATTCCCAGACTCGGTTGTATCATATATGGAAGGTCGCTAATTACTTAGTATATGAACTATTGGTGCCGCATTTTTCTGAGGCGGCGCTTTCTTATGTTTATTGAGTGTAGATTATACCAATCGCTCTATATTGTGGTGACTATTCAATAAAAAGGACCAACACGTATAATTGATGGATGCCAGAATGGATGTGTTTTATTATTTACATTTTCCCATAATGTCAATCTGACCTGTAGTGAATTAATACTTTGAATGGAGTTGCATTTTACTCTTCCCGCCTCTGTGCCGTTTTTTCTATATGAGTAATTTTATTCCGCTATCACAAATCTGTTTTAATATTCAAAAACGGCTTTGTTTATGAAGAAACTAAAGAATTAACATTTATTTGGAGCCTTAGCAGAAATTTCCTAGTTTGCGCGATGCTTAGTCGACATATGAGCAGTGTTGGGGCCAGATAATTATTTTTTTATCTAGATAAAGATAAAGATAAATGCTCGTAATGTTTATCTAGATAAGATAATAGATAATGAAAATATGAAAGATAATAGATAAGATAAGATAAAAAGCCAAATTATCTAGATAATTTTTAGATAAATATTTATTTTGACATTGCACAAAATTCAAAATTACGTACTAAAAAAAATAGCACAAATTTTTTTGCTTTTCTTGATTTCCAATTTAAATATAATAAGAAACGAAATAATAATAAAAGAAAACGGATAAGAAACGTTATCGTAACGTAACGAAATAACGAAATGATTTTCGGGCTTTTTCTTCAAAATTACGTTATAATGAACGTTATAGAAATTCAATTCCGTTACCATAACGAAAAACGAAAAAAATATTACGTTTTTTCGTTGTTTATTAGTATTTCCTTGTTTTGTTCAGTATTATTTTTTGTGAAATTTCCCACAAAAGTTCATCAAGTATAACCCCACAGACATAAAATATAATCAAAAATATTGGAGTAGTGTTTTTAATCGTATTTTGATTCTAAATCGGATTTTGTTTTGGCCAGATTCACTCTATTTCTGGAGATACAAAAATGGAAATCTTCTAAGCAAGTTTTTTGGTAGCGAAAAGATTTTCTTTTTAGTAACTCCAGAAGTAGAGCGAAATTCTATAAAAAAATTCTATATCTTTGATATCAAAATCACGCTTTTGTGGAGACAGTTTTTTTAATGAACAAAACTATTGTGTGATTTTTTGTCTTTTGTATTTTTTATTGATTTTGTAACTTAATAATCACATTTTTTTCCGTTTTTATTTGTATTTTCTTTTTGCTGAGTTTTATTATTTGTTATACAATTTATTTTTATGGAAACTGAACTGAATTACTTTGTGATAAACTATTATTACAGTGCGTTTTTTTGTTTTCAGTTTCAATACAATGTGTAACGGAATAATAACATTATAACGTAACGAAATTAAGTTTTTTATCGATACAAAACGAAATAACGTCACGAAATATAAGTTTAATTTTGCTACGTAAGGAAATTTATAACGTTATGATTTTTTATTTCACATGATTATCTTATATTCTCGACCGTTGTTATTCTACTATCTTAAGTCTTCACGGGTTATACGGTCTGGATTAAAACTCCAATTATGTATTGAACATTATTTTATTTAATGCCTCGACGTTTCGCCTGCTGGCGCTAGGCTTCTTCAGGAGTGCTAGGATCTATGATGCACAGTTTATAATGATTTAATCTAATTGCACAATTTTTTTTCTACTTACATTATTTGTTGTTAAAATTTAAACAATAAAACACTGTTACAAACGTACATAGAAATAAATTAATACGTTGCACAAAATAAATAAATATTGAAATAAAAATCGGAAACATCCGTCCTTGTCAAATTTAAAAAAGATTTTTATTTTATATTAGTCAATTTAAACCGTTTTTCCGTTCTAAAAGAGCACAATATGTTTCGTTGATATTCTCTGTGTCTGTTCTCTTATTTACTGAGTTTTTAGTGGTGTATATGTGTAATGCTTCTAGCGTCATTATTTTGTTAAAATTTTTTTCTTTACAAAGAATTTTGGTTTCGTCAAAATTAGGAACATGATTAAAATTAATACAATGCTCCGACAACGCTGTTTTGTTTGCAGATTTGGATTTAATATCTGATATATGTCCCGCGAAAAAACAGAATCGCGGGACATATATCAGATATTAAATCCAAATCTGCAAACAAAACAGCGTTGTCGGAGCATTGTATTAATTTTAATCATGTTCCTAATTTTGACGAAACCAAAATTCTTTGTAAAGAAAAAATTTTTAATAAAATAATGACGCTAGAAGCATTACACATATACACCACTAAAAACTCAGTAAATAAGAGAACAGACACAGAGAATATCAACGAAACATATTGTGCTCTTTTAGAACGGAAAAACGGTTTAAATTGACTAATATAAAATAAAAATCTTTTTTAAATTTGACAAGGACGGATGTTTCCGATTTTTATTTCAATATTTATTTATTTTGTGCAACGTATTAATTTATTTCTATGTACGTTTGTAACAGTGTTTTATTGTTTAAATTTTAACAACAAATAATGTAAGTAGAAAAAAAATTGTGCAATTAGATTAAATCATTATAAACTGTGCATCATAGATCCTAGCACTCCTGAAGAAGCCTCGCGCCAGCAGGCGAAACGTCGAGGCATTAAATAAAATAATGTTCAATACATAATTGGAGTTTTAATCCAGACCGTATAACCCGTGAAGACTTAAGATATTTTTTATTTCGTTCATAGCCCGGTTTACACTTGGCAACAGTTACTGGCAGAACTTTTTTTTATGGACAAGAGAAGAGAGGCGAGGGAAAGAGTGACACTTCGCTTCCTTGTCCGTAAACAAAAATTGTTGCCAAGTATAAAACTCTTCCTAAAAAAAGTTTTTAGGTTTTCAAAAGTATGCAGAAAACAATTTCGTTTCAGCATTTTTTCAGATTTAATTTTTTGATTTTCGGTGGTAACGATTATCTGTAGATAAATGGGATTTTCCTTTATCTAGATAAGATAAAGATAACTTTTTTGGGGTGTTATCTAGATAAGATAAAGATAACATTTTTTTTTATCTAGATGATTATCTAGATAATTATTATCTAGATAACCCCAACACTGCATATGAGGCCAAATGACATTTCTAGGCTCCTGCATTCTTAATTATCTCAATATTCTTACCGATCTTTAAGATTAGCACATAAACTGTTTTTTTTATCTTTCCATTAATTTATTCTGCAATCAGAAAGTAAATTAAATATTGCTCTCAAATGAATTATAAAAAATCTTGCCTTTTTTAAATTATTTTTTTACTGTTTTCTTGAGGGGATTTAACACCGTTTTCAAAAAGATGTAAGAATTTCCAATTTTGGTTAACACAACTGGTCTAAGTCAATTAAAAATAAATAGCGTCAGATTTTCTCCAACTACTGAACTTTCGGCATTGTCCGAAGTCAAGCGACATCAAAGACGTATCAAGTTTTGAAGAAGTCGTTTATATGTAGGAAGGAATCTCCTCATTATTCTAAAACTTTCGATGAGAGACGATTTTGACCACTAATTTTTAATTTTAATTATAAGAAAATCATAAAAAACTTTAAAAATTTCACAAAGCTCTGCTGTTTTGTTAAAAAAAACTAATTCACCGCTAATGACGCACCCCATTATTTTCTTCAGTAACAAAAATCACACTTTTTTGTAATAATATAATAATATTTAATTAGTTTTTTTAAAGTTACTTTCCATTTTAAAATGTATTAAATAAACATTTAAAAACCATTGACTTTACGAACAATAATGATTGACGAAATACACTTTCCTTTTGGAAACAACATTGCACGTCCGCCATGTTGAGGAAAATTTTATAAACAAAGATTCACGAAAAAGCTATCATATTATAGGCGAATTTAACATTTTTATCAATAGTAAAAATAAACACTAGAATATAATATGATTTGTTTTGTTTTCATATGACACTTAATATTCAAAAGTAACTCACAAAAATTGTTTATATTTTCTTTATATAATAATATAATATGGTACGAAAATGTTGCACTAAAAACTTCTTCACAAAACCCATTTTAATTTAAAATAATGTTATTAGATTAAACTGTATTAATTCTACTGTTTAAATACTTTTCACATCAGATATTTTAAACAAATATGAATTATCTTCAATTGTAATTTTTACTAACGTTTAAAACAATGATTTGAGGTTACGTTTTAAACATTACTAGCTTACACAAACACAATATTTGCGAAAATGCGCTTTTCTCATTGATTGTAGTAAAAGTTGATCATATACACACGTTTCACATCAAATAAACTTTCGTCCATGTTATCCTTGCTGTTGTATTCAAGAAACTCTCCACAAACTTTTGATTTAATATATTAAACGCAATACTGTACTTTTGTCTATGTGTTGTCTATTTTTTTTTTAATTTTAATAAAAATTTCAGGGGGGCTTTATTGCGCACGCATTGAAAATTTTACGAACTGAATTTTAAGGGGTGCAAAATTGAACTAAATCAAAAATTATCCCTTCAACATCAAAAAACGGGTTGTTGTTAGGTTGGGCTGGGTGGGTTCGATGCTAAGCTATGTATCAAGTCGTCCAGCAGACTGGTTACTGGCTTCCTCTCTTTTCAATTCATTCCTATTCTTTTTAAATTCAAGGGATTTATTTTTTTTTAAATTTTCGATTGGGTAATACAACTAAGCATAAATAAAAGGATACCACCATAGCACGAAAGCATAGCAATATGCTTGCGTAAAGAGTAAAATAAAGGACGGGTTCGCATTTTTTATTATGATTTTTTTTTTACTTTTTTAGGTTTACGCACCCCTTCATCAGACGGATATTGTACAGTAAACAGAGAATAAGCCACCACACGGGAATATCTCTGTCGTTCGTCCGTATTCACGCTTCGTCATGGCATAAGGTAACATGTAGTGCACCTTTTGTCTGGCGATCATTTTTTGTATTCGCACGTTGTTTGCTTTAATCTCAAAACGCTCGGAGATAAAGGCAAGGGATAAATTTGATAATGGTAAAAATTTCAATTGCATTTTTTTATTCGAATGGTTATCGTTCTCACAAGAAATATTATTCAATTGAAAAATATCTGCTTACTAAAAACTAACTTTGCGGACATTAAAATAATGTTAAAAGTTTTAGATCCAATTATTGAAATCCTGTTCAAAAGATTTTTGTATTTTTTTTTTAGAGATTTTGACCTACTCATTGACCAGTGCATTTTTTTAAATGCACTAAAAAGCAAAAATATATTTTTTTGGGTGCTGTGTATCAAATCCATTAGGTACGTTCTCGACCGTAGTTTGATCATTTCTTTTTTATCAGAAATACAAGCGAAATAAATATTTATTTTATTTTATTTTTTATCCTTTTATCTCGCTTTTATGTATATCAGAAATAAAAGCGAGATAAAAGCACTCAAAAAATTAGTTTTTTTTTTCTTTTTAGAGCATTTCTTAAAAAGAAAAGTTTTTTAGAATTTTATTTTATTTTATTCTTTTTTCGTCATTTCGTATTTGATTAGTATGTCTAAAAATCCAAAATTACGCCTGTCTTTCACCACGCTTGTTTATACTTTTGAGACTTCGAATATATCGCACATTCAATGCAACAACGGCATAGCTCAAAAAAATTGATTTCGAGAAAATGGCAAAGGTTTCGAAATGCTGTAATTTTGCTGTAAAAGTGATGCGACAAGAACGATAAATCATGCTTTCTGGTGGCAAATTTTTGAGTTACAGATTTGAAGTTTCGACAATGGAAAGTTTAAAAAAAAGTATATCTTATGCAACCTCAAAATTTGTGTTTTTAGAGTTATGCCGTATTCTTACAGGTTTTTGACTCCAGAATCGGATTCCCCGAACCGAAAAATCCCTGGATGAGATTTTCTCCGGAAATTTTGGGGAAAAAGATAATCAGGCTATCCTTACAAGACCTTCCGTTATCCTTACAGACTTCTTATTAATTCCTGAATCGGATTCAGCGACCCCAAAAACACTCAGATGAAATTTTTCCCAGAAAATATTCATGTAACTAGAGTTATCATTCTCATAGATAGAGTTTTGTTATTATAAGAAAAAGGCAACAGCCGCCATATTTATACTCTATATGAGAATCATATAGAGATCAGTTCTTCTAAAAAAAGTAACATAAACTCTTACAAAAAGAGCTAAAGTGTTTTTATAAGAAAAAATTAACCCTCATGAGTGGTTTCATGAGACACATTCTTAGAATTCTACTTGAGTGAAATTACGAGAGTAATAGTGAAATTACGAGAGTAATCATAAAAAATCTATATACGAGTAAGTAATAGTACCAGGAAGACCGAGCCATGCTCGGCGAGCTAAAAATCCTACTTTTGGTGATTTTTGGGGAAAAACTAAATTCACATTATCTTTACAGAGCTTTTCCAGAGTTTTTAAATTCCCGACCTAGAAAGCTAGAACTAAAACTAACGCGCGATAACAAAATTTCATAGAAATCGGTTGAGCGGTTATTGAGTAATCGCTGTCACCGATTTTTGAAACCTTTTGAGACACCAGGTGAGGGTTATCGAGGGGAGGGAAAAGTCAGGTTTGTAGTGGAAAAATCGAAAGCCCTTAGCCCGCTTAGTAATACTCTAAAGTTTCATTAAGATCGGACCATCCAATTCGAACATACCTGGCGAGGGGTATCGAGGGGAGGGAAAAGTCAGATTTGTGGGGGGAAAAATCGAAAGCCCCTAGCCCCCTTAGTAATACTGTAAAGTTTCATTAAGATCGGACCATCCAATTCGAAGATACCTGGCGAGGGGTATCGAGGGGAGGGAAAAGTCAGGTTTGTGGGGGGAAAAATCGAAAGCCCCTAGCCCCCTTAGTAATACTGTAAAGTTCATTAAGATCGGACCATCCAATGCGAAGATACCAGGCGAGGGGTATCGAGGGGGAATTTTCTCAGGGGTGAGACCTATCTAGATCGATTCCTTGTCCCCGAAAATCCCTAACCTCCAAGTTTCGTGAAAATCGTTAGGCGGGTTTTCGAGATCGTTTGTGCAGACAGACAGACAGACATTCCTCGTATTATATTATAGGATATATAACGCTGATATCCTATTTTTCTCGGAAAAACGGGCTTTAGGGAGTTTTCGGGACCGCTGATCACGAATCTGGTATTAGAATTTAAAAATCTGAAACGGAAACGTCCTGTAAGCATAGCGCAAATACTCTTTTTCCTATTTTTCTGGGGTTAGCTTTTCAAAATTCGAAACGGGAGGTCCTGAAGGCATAATTTTTTTCTAAACAGGGGAAGTTACACCAGCTTTATGAAAAACTTAGGTTTATTTTACAGTATATAGCTAGAATAACTCAAAATCATAAAAAGTTTAGTGACTTACAATTTTGGACAGTTCTCTTTTCTCAAAATGTCGTTACCAGACAAAATTGAATTATTCATTCCCCTCTCCGAAAAAAATAAATTGTTTTTGATTTTCTTAAAGAAAGTGCGTCGAATCGACAAATTTATATAAAAAAACGCACTTAAAAAATGGTTTTGCATAATTTTTTTATACATCAAAATACGTTATTGATTATTGCAGTAAATTACATTTGGCTATAAATTGAAAACACATAAAAAGCGATTTTGTCAATTTATTTTAAATCATAAGCTTTATAACTAAGTAAAACATCGTCATACTCTTTACTACTATAATTTAAATCATTTACATTTCAAACACATCAGCATTGTATCTGAACGAAGACGTATTACGCTTATCCCTTTTATAACTCTCGCGCAACTGACTGCTGCACCAATATAAAAATCACATATGATAAAAAATTGAATTGAACTTCCCTTAAAAATTATACCCTAACTGTCGGCTGACGGCGCAAAATTCATTTGATCGTTTATTCTTGAGATGCGATCAGTTAGATCTGTATCCCAGATGCCTAAAAAATCCGTTGTAAAAAGCAAAGGTGCGTTTCTTGTCTGTCGTTAAAAAGGGGTCCGTTTGTTCATAGTAATGAAGATGAAGGGAAAGGATACAGCAGAAATGAAATCTTTAAAACAGGATACGACCGAATTCCCAACTAGGAAATTGGAAAGGTCCACATGACAATGTTAGTTTCCGATTTAAAGTGCTGTGGCGCGAGAAAAAAAAATTTCATGTGTGATTTTTTTATGATTGCATAGCATAGCAAATGAATTACTTGAATTGTGTTTGCACATTTTGACTGGAGATTCACAGACGAATTAATTCGAGGATTCCAAAATACGAAAAGTAGAAAACACTTTTTTGGATTTTATTTTATAAAAATTTAAGGTAACGAAAGGTCCCATACAAACACACATATATACCTTGAATGCTTCTATGTGTGACCCTAATTCTGCCGTCGCGCCTTTTCCACAATTTTGGAAAAAATACTTTTGATTTATGAAGTTCCGAAATTGTGCAACATCAAGGTCAAAATGAAGCTAAAGGGGCACATTTACCAAATATTGTGCATGGGCTGCATTCTCATTATTTCCAATTCACCGAATTTCTTTTATGTACAACCATGTAATCAAAATTTGGTTTGGAATAACAGTGGTCCGCCGTTGTATGCGATTTATTGCTACTACAAAAACATCGCATATACCGAAATCGCGTTAATTGGGTTTTAGAAAGCTTGTGACTCGGTCTCATAATCGTGAATATGTAATTTTTACTGGGTTAGTAGGTGTTTTAACTATTAATATTCTGACATGAGAATCAGTGTCGGCCAAAAATTCTACATTCGGTGAAAAATTCTACATTCGGCCAAGTTTTGGTTTCAGCCATAATTTGGCCGAAACCAAAACTTTTGTAGAAAACATAAAGTTTTAAAATATCAATACTAACCATACCATATGTTTATCAAATTTTTTTTTTAAATGTGTTAATGTATTGGTTATAGAGATTGGGATTTCGCGGCAAATTTCATTATGCGGGAAGTCGGGATTTTTTTCCGGTTTTTTTATGCCTTCGGAATTTGGAATTTTTTTTTAATTCCCCGAGAATCTCGAGAATTTTTGTGTTTTTTCAAAAACATTATTTTGTATTCAAAAACGAATATTTTGTGACTTATTTTAACTAATTTATTTATTTTTTCTGTTTTTTCAAAGGTAATTATATACACCAACTCTTTTTTTACATGGTAGACACGTTCCTCAGAAAATCCTGTAGAAAAAAAAAATTTCTTAAAAAATATAAGTTTCCTATAGTAATATTGGAGATACGTTCCATGTTATCCGAAAACTGTGTAAGATGAAATAAAGAACTATATTCAGTTGAAAAACTGTGTAAAAAAATGCTGAAAATTGTAAAAGTTGCAATTTTTTTGGACAATAAAACTTAAAATAAAGGGTGGTTAAATTTTAAGGGCCGATGTTGAATGTGAACCACACCTAAACGTCAAGTTTTTTTCTGCATTTCATTTGACATTTCTCAATTTCAGACTAACTCAATTTGAACCATGGAAAGATACACAATCGAGCAACGCGTTAAAGTTATTCAGGCTTATTATGAAAATGGGCGTTCAAATCAAAATGCATATCGTGCACTTCGTGATTTTTTCGGTCAATTTAATCGTCCAAATGTGCGTACAATCGGAAAAATCGTGCAAAAATTTAAGCAAACCGGGTCTGTAGGAGATGTGAAAACACCAGTGCATGCTCGTTCAGCTCGTACTGCAGAAAATATTGCTGCTGTTCGCGATAGTGTGGCTGAAGAGCCGTCCACCTCAACTCGTCGTCGTGCCCAACAATTGCACCTCCCACGCTCGTCGTTGATGAACATTATGCATAAAGACTTGCATTTACACGCTTACAAGGTGCAATTGACTCAAGAACTAAAGCCTCTTGACCATTTCAAGCGTCGTCAATGGTCAGAATGGTGGCAAGAAATGGCAACAGTGGATGATCAATTTTCGAAGAAAATCATCTTCAGTGATGAGGCACATTTTCACCTCAGTGGATTCGTCAATAAGCAGAACAGCCGCATTTGGGCGAATGATAATCCAAGAGTGATTGTCGAAAAACCAATGCACCCACAAAGAGTGACTGTTTGGTGCGGTTTATGGGCTGGCGGCATCATCGGGCCGTATTTTTTCCAAAATGAGGCCGGTCAGGCAGTTACTGTGAATGGTGTTCGCTATCGTGAGATGATAACGAACTTGTTATGGCCCGAATTGGAAGATATGGATGTGGACGATATGTGGTTTCAACAGGACGGTGCCACTTGCCACACAGCTACCGAAACAATCGCTCTTTTGCGCGACAAATTTAATGGCCGTGTTATCTCACGTGGTGGCGATGTCAATTGGCCGCCAAGATCATGTGATTTGACACCGTTGGACTTCTTTCTTTGGGGTTATTTGAAAGAAAAGGTGTACGTCGATAAGCCAGCAACAATTCAAGAGCTAAAGGATGAGATAATTCGGCACATTAACGGCATAGAACCTCAATTATGCCTCAGCGTCATCGAAAATTTGGACCATCGGATGGAGGTGTGCCGCCGAGGTCGCGGCGGCCATTTGGCCGATATTTTGTTCATAAAAAGAAATGACAATAATTTCCTAAATAATTCGTGTTTTATTCAAAATCAACATCGGCCCTTAAAATTTAACCACCCTTTACATACATAATTCATAGCTAAAAATAAGTGGCGCAAGCAAAAAAAAATCTAAACTAAAATTTAAGATACATAGAAAACTAAAAATTAAAAAAAAATAAAATTGCACTAAAAAGGAAAAAAAAAATTTTGGCGCTGTGTATCAGAAATAAAACCGAGATTAATGTTTATTTTATTTTATCTTTTTTAGCCATTTTGTATTTGATCACTATGACTAAAAATCTAAAATGACGTCTGTTTTACGTATGTGTGCAAAATTTCAAGTCAATCGGATGAGTGGAAGTGGGTCAAAATTAGATTACAAGAATTGACCCTGACAGACAGACAAACAAATAGACAGGCAAGCTAAATAAAAGCTTTTAAAAATAGAAATAAGGAAATACAACGGGAATAAAAACAGTCAGAGAGATGTTGCAGATCACTTAAAAGTACATTTAATGAGTCCTGGACATAAAAAAAATGCATTTTAGGGGCTGGGGGTCACTGAACCCCAAAATACAAAAGTGGCTCAAAATATGTTTTGAGGGCTTCAGAATGTGAGAATCTGCATCTCAGATTTTTGTTTTTCCAGTGCCGTACGTGTATTTTTTTCAAGTTGGAGGTGGGGGAAGGGGGTGGGCGCCCCGACGGGCATCGAAAGAAGAAAATAAAACACTGTCGCGCCAAGTCTTAATTGCAGTGTGATGAGGAGTATTCAGAGTATGAATGGATTTGTATGAATGGTTGCATGAATGATGTATTGAGCTGTGCTTCGGCATTAGAGGCAATTTGCCTAAGCTCCTGGCATAAATATAAAAAAAAACACGTCTTTTGGCTTCACAGATTTAAAATAAATTGAAAAATAAAAACTTTATAGCGGTTTGAAGAGCGCGTATATATAGCGATCTCCCGTGATGGTTTCGTTGGAGCAGCTCATAACAAACTACACCCAGCTGATCCCACCAAACACACATCATGAGTGTTCTTTGTTCTCCGTGTCAAAATCACCACTTTTAAAACGTCGAAACCAGAACTCACATGTTGTAATCGATGGATATTCACCGCAAGTTCCTGAAATCAACCGATGACTTTTAGAAGCACTTTTCTTCGAATTATAAAAGAAAAATAAAATTCTCCGCAAATGCCGTTTTGTTGCCACGTAATTCGAGATATTCACTGCTTAAAAAACATAATGGTGCTTTCACATGAATATGGTTACAGCTAGGGCCTGCAAAATTACCGAATTTAGGCTTTACCGGTAAACGGTAAATACTTTTAGTAAAAACCGGTTTACCGGTAAATCGCTTTTTAGATAAAAAAAATCATGTATAGCATATTAGTGACGGTGGGAGGACAAAATAACGTACGAAGAAATAAGTAACAATAATTTTATAATATTTATAGTGTGAATCATAAAATTTTAATTCATTTATAAAGAAAACATAATTATAACAATTCAATAATAAAACCAAAATACATTAATTACGGCTACAAATGCCAAATATGGTTGTTTTTTTCTTTTCTGTTTTGTTTCGATTTTTTTTTTCTCTAATGTAATTATGTACACAGAAAAAAATAATGTCGTATTATTTACAAAATGGGTTTTGTTAAGCCTAACAAAAAAAAATTCGTAAATATTACTGAAGTTTTGTATATACTACGAAAAAATTAACGAATATTTTTTCGTATAGTTACTAAAATTTGTTAATATTACGAAGTACATTTTGTCAAATCTGATTTGCATCATGGCGTCATTACGATACACAAGCTTTTCTATTAGTGGTCTCATTAGCCGCTGTAAGCATCCAATTCCCTGCTGTTAATGTTTGGATGCCTGCAGTAGGTAATTAGACTACTAGTAGAACTGCGCCACACTTGTGCATGACGAAAAAATGGCGACGATTTTGTTAGTCGATTCGTCAATTCTAAAAACTCGATTTTAAAGCGATTCCAATAATTTTTCATAAAACTGATGCAAAAAATCAGTTTTGGGAAAGCATTTCTTAGTTTAGACATTAGTTGAAATGCTTTTTTGAAATATTTTTTATGCCCATTTTTTTCAGATTTCGATAATTTTTTCCCATTTTCGAAAAATACTAAACGGGAATAGTATTTTTTCGAGGAAACACAACAACATTCGCCGAAAGAATTCATTCATTCGAAGTTTTTGTAAGAAAAATCATTCAAAATAAATTATTTTCATTTCGCATCATATTGGCCGTCATAAAACATTTCCTCCATACGAATATTCAATATAGAAACTATCAGAAACAAACACGCATCTCTTAATTTTTGAAGTCATCACACTAAAACAATTTCCGCTCGTTAGTTGCATATATTAAATTCTATGAACACACACTAAGCAAGAAACAGAAAGAGATTCCATATCAACAAGAGAGATTTGTTTTTGTAATATTTACAAAATATTTGTAATATTTACAAAATATTTGTAATATTTACAAAATATTTGCGAAAACGAAATACAAAAATACAAAAACTTAACAAAATTGACATCGTACCATTAACAAAATATGTTGTCGGCCCATGGGGGACAAATGGTTTCGTTATATTAACAAACGTTTTCGTAATATTTACATACATTTTATTTTCTGTGTATATTGCATATTATATTACATATTTTATCAT
The DNA here is from genome assembly GCA_964034945.1 of Chrysopilus asiliformis. Lineage (NCBI taxonomy): Eukaryota > Metazoa > Arthropoda > Insecta > Diptera > Rhagionidae > Chrysopilus > Chrysopilus asiliformis. Next base: position 39,557,521 of record OZ035962.1, read on the forward strand.
TTACTTCTGTACATGTACAGGGTTTTTCAACAAGAACTTTGTTTTTCAATAGGGGAAAATCGAATATCATGACAGTTTTGACATTTGGTTTTTTGACATTTACACAGTAGAAGCTTTGACATTTGTTATAATGAATTCGATTTCGCTCAAAAATCGCATTAAAATAATAAAAATCCAATACGAAAATGGTAGATCTGTGAAAACTACATTTCGTAAATTCATGATATTTTCGATCTACATAATCGTCCTTCTGAGACCGCTATCAATTTGGTCGATAAATTTGAGTAATTGTTGAGAAGCCTTTACATGCTCAACGTGTCACTGTATGGTGCGCCATGTGGTCTGGAGGCGTGATTGGGCCATTTTTTTTCGAAAATGCGGCTGGAAATTCGGTTACGGTCAACGGATACGCTATCGGGAGATGCTAACAACTGAATTTTAGCCTATTATTGATGGTATGGATATCAGTGACATGTGGTTTCAGCAAGACGGTGCCACATGTCAAACAGCCATAAATTTATTGCAAACGAAATTTCCTGATCGCATAATTTCGCGAAATTCAGCTGTTAATTGGCCGCCCCGATCATGAAATCTCACACCATTGGACTATTTTTGTGGGGCTACGTTAAAGATGAGGTTTATAAGGTTCCTTTAGAATCGATTGCAGCTTTAAAACAAAGAATCCGTGACGTGATTCGCGAAATTAAGCCGGGACATTTGCCGAAAAGTGATTGAAAATTTTCACGAAAGAATCGACGTTTGTAAGCGTGGCGTGGTGGACATCTGTTCGATATCATTTTTCATTTGTAAATGTCAAACCTTCCTCTTTCTGTATAAATAAAGATTTCAATCATTTTCAACTAAATTGTCTGTTTTATTTTGTTTTGAAAAACAAAGTTCTTGTTGAAAAAATATTGGGCTTTTTTGATAATTAAGGTTTTTACAAAAGATTTTACGATTTTGACATTTTTGAATTATCAAAAAAGCCCATTATCAAAAGTTATTTCATTAAAACATTTGAAGACCTCGGTACAAAAAGCGGTCATCTCCACTTTTTGACGAAAATGAGTTATTGATGCCAACTGCAAGAATAAACGAATGCGCATATTTGGCTGCAAACACCATACTTATTGGAGGTCTCTGTAAAAAGTTATTAAAGAAAAGGAGACGACTGAAGGCATTGTTTCATACAATTTGAAGCAGAATTTTTTTTTTCAAAAATTTTTTGATTTTTTTTTCTGAGAGTTTTGTTTTGTGAAATTGAATATTTTTTTATTTGTTTATTTTTAAAGGCTATTGAACATATTTTGGACTGTATTTTGTAGCCAATAATGCATTTTGAAAACCGCTAATGTCCTCTTGGGTGCAAGAAACAGCTATCTCCAAAATTTACAATGTCTATAACTTTTTCAAAAAAAAATATATAGATTTATCTCAAATTAAAATGATGTAAGAATACATGCTTGATTTAAATTGTAATTTTTTAACTTAGTCCCAGAGCAAAAATTTCACGCTAATATCTTTTTTGAAAAAGTGGAGATGACCGCTTTTTGCACCGACGTCTTCATTTAGAAAAAAAAAATTACCAGAAGTTGTGTTTTAATTTTCAGCCTGACGTTTCGAGCCTTGTTTTGGCTCATTTTTAATGTAACAATTCGACAAAGTTTTTACGGCTAAATATTAACAGTTATAACATAGTGCATTTAAATGATCGTTTAACGCCTCTGAAGATGAGCCAAAACAAGGCTCGAAACGTCAGGCTGGAAAATTAAAACACTTTTGTTTTTATTTCTTAAAATTGGACCACTAAGCCCGCCAAACTAATACAAAAAAATTACCGAAATTACCGGTATTTTTTTTTAATTTACTGGTAATTTCGGTAATAAAATTCGGTAATAAATTGGTAATTAATTTTACTAATTTTGAATTAAATGAGAAATAACGTAGTTCCAGCACGCAGGGATTTTTAGTTCAGATTTAAACCTTGATTTAGCAAGGACAGAAAAGGATTTTATTTAATTTTAAATAATAATGCTGTTTTTCAAAGCTTTTCACCTTCGTTGCATAATGATAGGTATTACAGCCATTATTAAATAAGTACCAGGAAGACCGAGCTATGCTCGGAATCCTCAGAATTCTCCTTTTGCTAATTTTTTTGGGGACAAAAGTAAATTCGCGTTAACTTCACAGTAGTTTTCCTGAGGTTTTAAATCTCCGAGCCAAAAGCCCACTCCGCTAACTTCCTCGGAGAAAGAGGAAAGAAAGAATATTTTTGTTATCACCACAGGACCTTTGGTTTCGAATATTGAATTTCCAACATCATATTCGGGATCACCGACCTCACAAACTCCCTAATGTATATTTTCCAGAAAAAAAAAGAATATACGCGATATTCTATAGGACCTTCCGTTTCAAATTTTGAAATTCCAACATCATATTCGGGATCAGCGACCTCACAAACCCTATAGTGTAAACTTTCCTGAAGAAAAACGTGACAAAGAAAATTCGCAGTATCCTTATAGAACTTTAACGAATTTCCCTGAAGTTTGGACCTAAGGTGATCGCATATTTGTCCCCAAAAACTATAAGTAGCCGAATTTCATCAAAATCTATAGAACCTGTTTCGAAAAAATATATATATACAATACAAACATGAAAACATACAATTGTAATTCTTAATGCAGTCTGTCTCTGAATAATTGAATCCGATTGTAATTACAACATGATTCGTATAATGAGGTTCAGGGAACTTGATTGTTTTGTAATTACTATTTATCGCTGCCGATAGATATCTAAAAAGTGATATTTTTAGAATGCATATCGAAAAACCTTACTCCCTAGCAATATTGTGAATTTCCATTAAAATACCTTCACGTAATTCGAAGACACCAGGCTAGGGGTACCGAGGGGAGGGAAAAGTCAGGTTTGTAGTGGAAAAATCGAAAGCCCCTAGCCCCCTTAGTAATACCACAAATAATATACAGATGAACAGAGCTCAAAGAAATCCATGTTATATGAAACCAAATCAAGCGAGCTTTTAAAAGCCGAAAAACTTTTTCCTATGGGAGAGAACTTTGTCTTCGGTTCTTTTGAGATGATTTCAAGCTTTTGTAAACTTGTTTTATACAACCCCACCGCCCCGCCAATCATACAAAAAATTCAACACATTTATTACATTCACTTGTGTGTGTGTTCGGCATACGATTTGACGAGAAACTATCTCTCCACTCTCGCTCAAAATTTAAGTCAAAAGCTTTTGTCGGCTGATCTTCTGGCGGCTGATCGTTAAAAATTGTATCATGAGTTTCTTTGAGCTCTGGTCATCTGTATATTATTTGTGGTAATACTGTAAAGTTTCATTAAGATCGGACCATCCAATTCGAAGATACCAGGCGAGGGGTATCGAGGGAGAATTTTCTCAGGGGTGAGACCTATCTAGATCGATTCATTGTCCCCGAAAATCCCTAACCTCCAAGTTTCGTGAAAATCGTTAGGCGGGTTTTCGAGATCGTTTGTGCAGACAGACAGACAGACAGACAGACATTCCTCGTATTATATTATAGGATATACAATACATACATGTTTCACGAATAGCTTTCCGGATGGTGAGAATTTCATATGGAGATATTGATATATATTATATGAGATATTGCAACGTTAAAAAACATAAATCTATTTATTTTTTTTTGTTTTGAAAAGCCTGAATCGTTGCTACATAGAATAGAAAACACGAATAGTATCTCAATCATTTAGAAAATAAAATGTTTTTCAATTTATTTACTCAAAGTTTTTTGTTTATATTTCGTCCATCACTAACAGCTGAGCTTTTCTTAAACCACTGGAATAAAAGTAAACAGGCTTTTAACATCATTTTTCTTGAAAGAAGTAACATTCATTCGTTGGTTGCGGTTATGTCGCTCAAGAAGATTTAATATTCATCGCTGAAAAGGAATTAACACGCTCACCGCCAACTACGTCTATGCGAGTATACGTTGGCAGTAAACGTGTTAAAAGTTTAGTGGAAAAACAGTATTAGTCGTTATTCATCAACCGTTATAAAATCCGTTAAATTCCTTGGATGAAACAAAAGCTCAACGGAAAATTCTGGAAACGCTTTGAAAATTCAATTGTATGAAATTTTTGTCATTCCAATTCAATTCAATTTCTATTCAAGTTGTTGAAATCAAACCGTTTTAACGTTTTATAGATTATTATAATTTCTTAATTATTACTTCGCAACAACTGAAGATATGAACCGAAACGAATCGAAGATGTGAACCAAAACACAGATCAAGACATGAACCAAAATAAAATGAAAACTTGAACCTCTAGCCGACGCCAAAACCATAGCGAATATCCAAAACATACAAAATGTTTTCAAAATGGAAATCAAATGTTTCAGAATGGAATTGGAGATTTTTCCATTTGATTTGTATTTTAAAATATTTGTAGGAACTTTTTCCGAAATAATTTAAAATTCAAGCCCACTAAAATTCAAATATGAAAACTTCTAATTCTTTATTACCTCGTGATTTTGATAAACGAAATGTCGTTAGATTCGAGCAGTGTTGTGCCCAGTGTTGGGCAAAACGGCGTAAAAAACAGTTTTTTACATTTTTCACGTAAAAAACGTAAAAAACTGGTAAAAAACGTAAAAAACCGTAAAAAACGTAAAAAATAGTAAAAAACCTAAAAAATGGGACATCGCAGTTCCTACAAAGTATGACAGTCTGTTTTTCTCAGCATTTTATTAGAGATCCTATAATATAGAGAGTGGACATCAGCACTTAATAAACCGTACTACTAAGTAGGACAGTCTATTAACTCAAATTAGAACAGTTGTTTGAATGGAATTTTTCCAGTTTTTAAAATTTCTTTTCCCTTTTTCCAGTTTTGTTTCAATTTCCGCCTTCGGAATCAGTCTCCTTGTGTTTAAAAACGATTTTTTGATGCAAACTTTAAAATTACGCTTGTTGTTGCAAGAACTAGTCCAAATATGTTTCTTTAACCCTTTCATGCATACATTTTTCTATGGAATTAATTTTCACGGTTTTTGGTATCCGAGGGTTTTTGGGGTCGCTGATTACGAATCTTAAGTCAAAACTTCAAAAATCAGATTGGCGGATCCAATATGGCGGTCAAAAAAGATAAAATTCATTAGATTACGCTGAAAACTAGTACGTAATTTTATCTTTTTTGACCGCCATATTGGATCCGCCATTTTGAAATTTGAAGTTTTGACTTCAGATTCGTAATTAGCGACCCCAAAAACCTTTATAAAGCTAATTACCGATTTTTTAACTGTAATAGATTTGCCACAGTTACATTTAATCTGCAAAATAGCTACTTTTTTGCTCTTTATTTATTTATAAAATGCAGTAATTATAAAAAAAAGGCGCATATTACTTTTTTTCATAACAATTGATGTCCTAGGATACTTACGAAATGAATTTAGTCAATATAAGGGCATGACATATACATATGTTATAATATTAAAACATAACAAAAGCTATAATTGCCAATCTGGCAATCATTGGAGACCCGTATGGTGATATTCGTATCAAAATTCGAACAGTTGTACCAAAATTCCACTTTGAAGTCAAACTTTCCAAAAAGATTTTTTAAAATTTATTCCAATCAGATTTTGATGTATAGGAGTTTTATGTAGAATCATATCCTAAATAACTTTTGTTCTTTGACTTTTTTGATAAGATGCACCGTTTTTGAGATATTCGCCAAAAACGTTTTCGTTCGTATGGAGGGTACCCCCCCTAGTGGTCCATTTTTGCCCATTAACGAACTTAGCCTCACATTTTACGAAAAACGAATCTGCGCAAAATTTCAAGTCTCTAGCTCAATCCGTGCGCCCGCAATCCGCGCCACAGACAGACAGACGGACAGACGGACAGACAGACAGACAGACGGACAGACAGACGGACGGACGGACAGACGGACGGACATGCTAAATTCAACTTTTTTCATCATTCTAAACACACTGGTGTAATTCATTTTTGTGTGCGATGACGAGATCTTGGCGTTACAAACGGTAAGGCAAAGTTAATATACCCTTTGGTTTCACCATACGGGTATAAAAACTGAATTAGAAAAGGTGTTGTACAACAACACTGCAACAAAGGGTTAAAATAGCCCATATGTCGCAAATCTCTCCACATTATTCACATTAATTAACGTTAAAATGAGTAGGCGGACGTAATGTAATGAAAGGATATAAACAGTTTTTGAACTCCGAGTTTAAAATCTTTTTCACTTTCAAGAGGAAATGCTTTTGAATACTTTTCTGTGTTTGCTGGAGACTATTAACCTTTTTATTGTTCTAAGTTGATTTATTTACGAATAATTACTATATTTAGTGACTGGCTACGATATAAAATTTTTTATCATCAATGTTTTAGGTTTTTTACAGTTTTTTACGTTTTTTACGTTTTTTACGTTAAAATTGAGGTTTTTTACGCGTAATTTTTTACGCGTAAAAAACTAGGTAAATTACTTTACGTAAAAAACCGGCACAACACTGGTTGTGCCGCGTGATGTAGACTACACCATTGTCTACGCGTAGACTATTACTGTAGACAATGGTCTATTCTCTACGCGTAGACAATGCAGACAATCAATAAAATAAAGGATAGCTGATTTAGTTTTAAAATATCATTTTCTTCAATTAAGTTTAACATAATAAAGCACAATTTCCAGGAAGCAATCGCCAAATGCTGTACATGAGAATTTCGGAGCAAACTTTAATGGCAATTCTAATTCTATGCATGTAATCTAAGCGGTTTTTTTAATTTTTGCAATTGAAATCACATTGAATTCTAAAACCTTTTTGCTTCACACATTTTTCAATATAACGAACCGTTTATTTAAAAAACAGATTCATTTGTATGGGATGGCTTTGCTAATTTAAGAATATCTGTTTAATTTTTTCGAAAAACACGTTTGTTTTTAGTCCTTAGCTTAATTCCGTTGAGAGTTGTCGTATTTATAGATAGACGGAAATCTATACGGAAGTAATTCAAATCAAATAAAGTAAATCAAATACCCCTTGGCAGATATGAGAAAGTCTACATTGTCTACCCCAAATCTATTGTCTACGCTATTGTCTACATTGAAGTGTAGACAATTAAAGTCTACGGGTAGAGGAACAACACTGGATTCGAGTTGATATCTGTATAAATAGCTTAAAAAATTAAAATTTGGACGGCAGGTGCCGGGCAACATTTTGTCTAAATTTAATAAACAAAATACACCTCGAATGTTTTGTCTTCTCCTCCCAATGGTCACTATGTATCAGGGTACTGAGAATAATCCTTTTCGTTTATTTACGAATAATTCTCGCACGAATTTTATTTTTGATTCTTTATTTTTTGATTCTCGTGTTTGTAAAATTCGATTCGCGAATCGAATCGAAAATTTCGAGGATCAAAAATATGATTCGTTGCGAATTCAACGCAAACAAAAGACTCGCGAATTAAATTAAAGTATAAAATATTTAAAACGAAATGTTATAAGTTTGAACAGGGAATGAGTCCGGAGAGGGGGAATTGTGGTGAGCGAAGGGGGCCGGGATTGTGGATGGAGAGGTAGGAGGAGACGAGATGGGGAGACGGAAAATTTGTTTCTTGGGGGAAAAATTTAATTTGCTCACGAGCATATGAATATTACTCACAAGAAGTTGCTCATGAGCAAAATAAGTTACTCATCTCAAACTACTGATGAGCCATTCTTTACCTCTACCATACTGATATTTTACACATATACAGTATTGTGCAAAACAAAAGCAACAAATCGTAGTCGAAAACTTCAATGTCGATACATTATAGTGTGCACACTAGTCAAAACTAAAATCACCGTTTTCAGAGTTCTGCCTGTCGTGCTCTGATTGGTTGGCTGCCATATTGAATGTGCTCCATTGTTATTATTGTTTCGGTCGTTTTAGATGCAGCATGTCGCATTGAAATAGGCTGCAAAATATTACTTGCGATTCTTTAAAAATGTCCCGTTTCCAAATGTATCACGTAATTCTGATACCTTACTTCTACTGGCGTAATTAGTCTTAATGTGAACAGGAGCAATATTTCATCCGTCTTAAGGTGATGGCCCAATAGAAGCTTTGCTTGCTTCGCTTGCTTTACTCGCTTTGACAGCTGAATTGAACTCCATGTTTCCTTATGGGAGTTGGCCCAATACAAAAGCGCTTAAAGCAAAGCAAAGCAAACCAAGCTTCGATTTGAACAATTCTCAATTCGACGCCTTGCTTTATACGCTTTGACAGTTCAAGTTTGTAATTTCGTGTTAAAAGGTTTTCAATTTCGTGTTAAAAGGATTGAAATTAAGTAAATTAATTTGTTTACTTTTATAAATAAACTGAACAGTTAATTTGCTATTAATATTGTAGGAGACATGTTCGAGGAAAAACTAATTAATGAGGTCTTTAAGCATAAATCTGTGTGGGATAAAACAACAGTTCTTTAAAGGAATCGAATTGAAAAAGAAAAGGCTTGGAATGCAATTGCTAATGCTGTCGAGCACTCTGGTAAATATTGTATTATATTTATAATGCCGTTAATATATAAATTATTGTAATTTTTAGATCAAAGCTATAAAAAAAGGTGGAAAAGTTTGCGTGACAGATTTGTTATGGAACATAACTCATCTAACAAAGCCCGTGGTAGCGCAGCATCTGATCGGAAATATTGGCAGCATTACGATTCATTATTGTTTTTGAAAGACCAAATCACTCCAAGAAGATAAATTGATGAAATCTAGAAATAATAAAAATCTATGTCGAATTTTTTGCAGACCTTGTTCTAACATTCCCGAAACCACATTAATGTCGCATTATGAATATAACATATAATATATCACAAATATCGTCTAAATCCATTTTTTTTATTAAATTTGCGTCTCCCAATTCAATTGATTGTATCAAAGTCGTATGTCAAAAGCTTACATTGGGCCTAGTTATGCTTTGCTTGCTTTGACCGCCTCGAATACTTCAGCAAAGCAAAGCAAGCGAAGCAAGCAAAGCTTCTATTGGGCCATCACCTTTAGTTAGGCGGACTATTTCAACCAATGTGAACAGGCTCCAAAAAGTTATTCCACTACCCGACAAAAAAACTTTTTTGTGTTACCAAATATTTTACAATCTTTTTAGAATAATTTGACGTTGCTGATTCCGAATCTGCAAGTGGTTTAGCCAGATTGACTAGTTTTTGAGAAAAGCCCAAAAAAATATTGTTTTTTCGAAAAAAATTCATATAAACTGAAATTTTTTATTTTTGTTGTTGCCGTGGATCATAGATATCGTACTACTAGATCGCGGCACTCAAACAATTCCATAGCAAAAGTATGGGACAGCGTGACTATGGTTCTCTTTTTTTCTTCAAACTTTAGTGATGTCAGATGTTCGAATCAACAAACTCAATAACACTTGAATTATATGTTTTACGTCGAACTCATAAGACATACACAGGTTTAGGGAATTGCATATTAATGTATGTGGCAGCTATGAATATTAACATGAATAATCGGTATAGGGATTGAATAATATTCCGTCGGGGACCTGCATAAGCATTTTTTTCCAGAATTTTAATTTCCCAGAATCTACTAGCTTTGTCCCTTTTTTTTCGTCATAGCTTTTTGACGTTTCAGTGGCCCATTTGAGATAGTAAATGGCTTGATCTAGTCTAATAGTACGATATCTGTGCCGTGGATATTTTAATCATTTTAGGGTAAGTTGACATGAATCTGGAAGTAGTTTGCCAGGATTCAGTCTAGTTTTTGATATTTGACTTTTTTGCTAATTATATGAGTTAATGTTTTTGCTAAATCTCAAAAACAAGAATGAATTCAGTCACACGTTTTCTAGACTCAAATTCAGCGGTATCAAATTACTCTAAAATGGTTGAAATATCCACAACAATGAATTTTTTTCGAAAAATTCAATACTTTTTTGGGATTTTCTCAAAAACTAGAGAAAATCTGGTCTCTACAGATTCGGAATCAACGACGTCAAGTTATCCTTAATTAATTGTAAAATCTTTAGCAGCAAAATGGCTGTTGTGCAGTGTTATTATTGGAATTTCAAAATATTTCACACACTAAATATAACATCACATATTCTCAAGTCTACAAATTTTAAATGGACAAAATTCCTAAAAAGTTTAGGTTAAAAATCCTATCAAGAAACAAAACAATTTGAACGAAACAAAATGAAGACATGAACCACTTAGCCGAGATCAGCAGAAAATTTCCAAAACCTATAAAATGTTTTCAAAATGGAAATCAATTGTTTTCAAAACGAAAACGAGAATTAAAATCCCAAAACGCGAATTGAAGACGCACATATTGCGTGTTATTAATAACAGAAGTTTCAGTGGGTCGGTGCTTTTCAATAAAAGTAAGAAACGCAGCGACCGGCAATTAGTCGGTTTGAAGTTTTCAGGGCTGGGTGGTGTGTAGCCTTTATGTTTTTTTTTCATATCAAAGATAACATTCGCACATGACTGATGGATAAACGACCTTTTTAATGCAAGCAACATAATAATTGTATTGTATTGATAAAGTACGAAGATCTTCTGTGAAATCATTTGACGGAATCGGTGCGGCTTTTGTTCTGTTCGCGTTACAGTTGTTCTAATATTTATTTAATTTTTGGTATTGTGTATGATAAGTTGAGAATTTGTTCTGTGCGATTTTTACAACGTGCATATGTTGTGTGTCGGGGTTTACTGAAATAACCTTAATTTTACATGAGCCGCGGCCATTAACAACCATTTGGATAATTTCTCAATGCGGTAAGATCATACAAAACGAAGTAAAATGCATATGGAATAGAGGTTTAAGTGACTAGTTTTGACGTGAATTTTGATTTTACTGTAAAATTGTGCGTTTCATCAAAAATCTCAAAAAGGCGTGATACTACATTTTATGTGTGCTTTCGGAACCCAATATAAAACAACCTATTTTTAAAGCACTTTTTACTGAATGTCAAAGACTGAAGATGCGCGCGCATGCACTTCTTTGGTCAGCAAACAGTGCTGCCGTGTTTATGTAATATGTAAAAGTCTACCGTTTCGTGAGTTTGCTATTGATTCACTATTCTTAATTTTACGCTTCTATTTTCATTGCATGATAAAAGTAAATACAATGACACTTGTATAAGCAAAGTGGCACGAGACCAGATAATTTGCCCGAAAAATTTATTATTTGCTATGAAACACCAAACACGGGACTTTGAAAAGTATTCGCCTCGAGCAGATTTTTGGCTTATAGAGCCTCCACACGTTCAATGTTACTTGACAAGTATTTTTTTTTGTATTTTTTGTTCCTAACACATGGATCAATAAGTCCCGAGACTAACAATGAAAACAACATTTTTTTTGCCAAATTTTTTTTTATTCATCAATATAATCACCTTTTAGGGTGATACAATCGTTCCAACGCTTTTCCAATTTTTCAATACCATGTTTATAAAAAAAAATATCTTTCGCTTCAAAATAAGCTTCAGTTTCAGCGATGACCTCCTCATTTGAGCCAAATCTTTTTCCCTGGAGCATTTTTTTAAGATCAGCAAAGAGCCAGTAGTCACTGGGGGCTAAATCTGGCGAGTATGGGGGGTGGGGAAGCAGATGAAAGCCCAATTCGTTCAATTTTGCCATTGTTTTCATCGACTTGTGGCAGGGTGCATTGTCTTGGTGAAAAAGGATTTTTTTTCTCTGCATGTGCGGTCGTTTTTTTGCGATTTCCTCCTTCAAACGCACCAGCAAGTCAATATAATAATCACTGTTGATCGATTTACCTTTTTCGAGGTAGTCAATGAAAATCACGCCATGCGTATCCCAAAAAACTGACGCCATGACTTTGCCAGCTGACTGCTGCGTTTTCGGACGCTTCGGACGGCTTTCGCCAGCTGTGCGCCACTCAGATGACTGCCGCTTCGACTCTGGAGTGTAGTGATGTATCCATGTTTCGTCCATGGACACGTAACGACGCAAGAAATCTTTTTTATTGCGAGTAAATAGCGATAAACAGCTTTCTGAATCATCGACTCGTTGCTGTTTTTGTTCCATCGAAAGCAATCGCGGCACCCACTTGGAAAAAACCTTTTTCATGCTCAATTTTTCATGAAGGATAGTAAATGCACTTCCATATGATATCTGTGTTATCTCAGCAATCTCACGGAGCTTCACTTTACGATCTTTCATTATAATTTTTGTCACTTCACTCACATTTTCCGGTGTGACGGCTTCCACAGGTCTACCCGAGCGTTCCGCGTCATTTGTGTCGGTACGACCACGTTTAAACTCGGCAAACCACCGACAAATCGTTGCTTTTGATGGATAAGAGTCCGGGTAACATTTTTCAATCCATTGTTTCGCTTGCACGGTGTTTTTACCCATTAAAAAACAATGTTTTATCAGAACACGAAACTCGGTTTTTTCCATTTTTTAAACAAACTACAAAACGACTTTACTCCAACCTCGATAACTCAGCTGTTTCTGGTCCGATCGACTTAAAATTTTGACACGTTTCAAGCAAAGGTTAGTACTCTAGAAAGACGTGGTTACTGGTTTACTACGAGCGTCATCTCTGGGTTAGTCTCGGGACTTATTGATCCATGTGTTACTTGACTAGTATTTGTTACTTGACAAGTATTTTTTTTTGTATTTTTTGTTCCGAAGAGAATTACTTGGCCGGACACTGTCCAAATCGTCAGTCACACATTACCTAAACAAACAAAAAACTTTTATATTCCTCTAGTTTCCTATTGGAATTTCTCGGCTTATAAGGTCTGCAAAAACAACAAAATTATATTATTTTTGCGGATGTTTTCACATCCAAATTTCCCCCCAACAGGTCGGGCATGTGTGCCCTGAAAACCTATCAGGAGCCTGTTTCTGGTATGGAAGCTGGCTCACCATCATCAGAGCCTGCTTTACCAGCTTCCACGCAGGCTTACAGGATTTTGGTGGAGTAAAACTCGATTCGAGTATTTATACTCCGATGCCACAAACCTTGTGCGAATTATAAGGTTTAAGGTAACATAGCTCCATCAAGCCAGAGCGAATAAACTATTTAGTGTTTAACCATTGAACCATTTCTGATTCATGGTTTATACTCGACCTTTTAGCATTGAATCCTATTGGAATTTCTTGAAGAGCATCCAACTGGTCAATGTTACTTAAAACATGAGTCATTCAAGTAAAATTGTCAATTAACATTGAACGTGTGGAGATTCCTATACAGTACAATTGAACTACGACACTTCGATGATTTTTCAGTCTCATTGAACCTGCCTTATTTACTCCATGTTTTATTATTTCGATAACTCGAACATAATCCTCGATATGTCGAAGTTTTGCCAGTTTCTGGTCGAGGGCGAGTTTGAACCAAAGTTCATTGTGGTGACAAAAAGTTAGTTTCTCATCGCGAACCGTTTCAAGCTTTCATTTTTTGAAACCCTAAAATATGCATAACTATTTATCATCGACCTCGATAACTCAAAATTTAGTAGAACCTTGATATCTTAAATTCTGCATAACTGGACTTTTTGTATATGACCGTCCATTTTAACATATCAAAGTACGACTTAGGGTTTTTCAAACGGGAAATCCCAAAATTGGTCGATTTTTTTAAAAATTGCTCAAAATTATTACAGTTAGCCTGCAACAATTGCTCAAAATTGTTGAAATTAGCATGCTCTTCCTGGTGGTGTTGAGAAAAGAAGGTTAGTTTGGGCAGAGAACAAATAATCTAGAGAATAAACTCTTAGAACAAATTTTTAGAGAAAATTTTTCCACTGTGAGATGAAGCAAGAGGATCCGATGTAACACGGAAAAAATTATCCATTCGATTCCTCCATCTCATTGAATAGATACGACGAAAATGATTCTCTCTGCTTCGTGCTCCCTAGTCTAAAAGTAATTAACTTTTAGGCCGTAGCTAATGAATGATAGGGACATTTTTCCTCCCTTCGAAGGGGAAATTTGTCAAAAATTTGTTCTAAGTATTTATTCTCTAGATTATTTGTTCTCTGGTTTGGGGGTCCCGAACATGAGAACATTCCAAAGAGCAAAATCTCATTGAAATTCTTTAGACCTCTACCTTAATGTTTGTTGCTAGACACCTGTCCAATAAGTAAAATTTTGTTTGGAAATTGATACGTTCAAAAACCAAAAGAAATTAAATTTTAGTTCTTTTATGTTCCATTTGTTTCTACTACAGAAATTCAGATATTTTTATTGTATATTAAAAAATTGTTTAAATATTGGTTCGTTATAACGAATAATTTGATATAACGAATGGACTGAACGATATATCATTCGTTATACTGGACCTTCACTGTATTTGTAAACTTCGTCAATTTTAAAAATATTGACTTGGATTTTTGCATAAATATATTTAAGGGACTGTAAAGGAAGAAATCGATTTTTAACTTGTTCCACCTTAAAAAAACATTCAACACGATTCTGTAAGGATGCATACGCTTTTATATTAAGCATTGAAGACTATCCCACTAACTTCATTTTCCCGCCTGACTTTCAACAAGGCAACGTGTTTCATTTCAATTGATAAAGCATTAATCGTTTGAGAATTTGTTATAAACAACAACTTTTTTTTTAAATCTCGGGATTTCCCGATAAGAACTTTCATTTTCCAGGGTTTGAAAATTCCGAGAAATAAGTGTTCCTAGTTCGACTGTTAACCCTTCCTCTACCATTGGGGCCATATTGACCCTCAAGCGATTAAATTTTGCATTCATTTTAGTTATAATAGCTTCTGGTTTTATTTATTTACACATCCCTCGTTGAATTTTGTTAGAATTGATAGTTATAGTTAATTTTTTTTTAAAGCTTTTATTTAGCTTTCCTTCGTATATATTTGTCTCTGTTTTTTTCACGCATCCACTTCCAACAATCCGATTGATTTAAAATTTTGGACACATACGTAAGTTGGATGACAATATAATATTTCACTGCTTAGGATAAGGGAAGGTCCTGTAAGACCACCGCGATTATGCTTTTTCCACGAATCTCCCCGGGAGTTTTTTGTGGTCGCTGAATCTGATTTTGTCATTAATAAATCTGTAACAATAACGGAAGGTCCTGTAAAGATAACGTTTTCAAATTTTCCAGAAAAAATCTCATCTGGGAGTTTTCGGGATCGCTGAATTCGATTCTGACGTTAAGAAATTTGTAATAACCTTTTGTGCAATTTAAAAAAAAATTTATAATTCGCATAAGGTTTGGGGCAATCGGGCTATAATTTCTCGAATCGATCTTACCCCGCCAAAATCCTGTAAGCCTGCGTGTTAGCTGGTAAAGCAGGCTCTGATGACGGTGAGCCAGCTTCCGTGCCAGATACAGGCTCCTAATAGGGTTTCAGAGCACACATGTCTGACCTATTGGGGAGTTTTGCGGAAGTGAAAACATCCACAAAAATAATATGACATTTTGTTATATTTGTTATGAATTGTTAGCTGAGAAATTCCAATCGTATTACACGACACAGTCCCGGATTTCAGTCCTGTTCCAAATTGACAATCGCCCCACCCCGTAAATGTTCTGCATTGAGCATAATATGTTCTACATTGAAAAAATTTTATTCTGTCTAATGATAATGTTTGTTGCATTTGGGTGAAGTTCTTTCGTTCCTTTGTCACTACAAGCTCAGTAAACTAGCAACAACTTTAAAAACTTTTTTTTAGAAAAGGAAACCATTTTTGGAACCCAATTGCTAGTACAGGATGGGGTTGTCAAACGGATAGCTACCGACTCGGGGGCCGATTTGCAATTTTTCGGAGTTGACTTTGGCTTGAAGTCAATTCAAGATTATCGGCCCTATTCCAGAATCCGTCGTAGCTACCATTTTCGGAGAAATTTCGAAAATGGTATCACAGAATCCGTTCGTATTAAAAATCATTTCGAATCGGGGAAATGTGGTATCACAGAATCCAAACAACTCGGAAATTTGACAGCTGAATGTACGAAAATACATTTGCTTCGTAGATCGAGTGGGGGCTGTTTTGGTATTCATTTTCTTAGATTCAGTGATTTAAAATGGCAGACAAGTGCAATGTAAGTGTTTGTACTCTTGTTTATTTATTTAGTAGGTTTTTTAAAAGGCTATTAATTGGTCAAAGTCAAAAGTAAAAACCAACAGAAAACAATACGAAGAACGTGTGATGGATTGGCAATATATGGCAGCGAATGACAGCACTGTTGGGCCCAGCTCCAGTTCGAGTTTGCCGGTTTGTTCAAACGAAAGATTTTTTTAAATTATCAAAAATACTTAAGTATTGAACATCTATCTTGAATTGTTTTGAAATAAAAACTTAAGTTTGTTCGTCCAATTCGAATGGATTTGAAGCATCCCTCCATACTTTTCTTTCAACTTTCATTGTTCTTTTTTGTAGATAGCCTCTTCCAAACACAGCTCAACAAAAGCAATGGAGTCCATTTTAATTCACGTATAATTTAAAAGAGTTTTTTTTTTCATTTTATTGCCAACATTTTATTGCCTGTATGACATGCACTTTGACAGGAAACAGCTGATTTCGAAAATTCTTAATTAGATTTTAATCAGGCACCACTAAGTTCAATTCCGTTCGGATCGTGGAATACTGATTTCTTCGTATTCGTAACGTAGTTAGTTCTTCGTAATAAAGCTACGACGGATTCTGGAATCGGGCCGTATATTTAACCCTAAATATGTGAAAACTTACGCCTACGACACATCGACATATTTATTTTCAAACAATTTTGCCTGCCGTACATTTTTACTTTCTTCTACGGAGTATATACCCCCCATAATGGTCCGTTTAACGCACTTAGCCTTGCATTTTACGAAAAACCAATCTGCGCCAAATTTCAAGTCTCTAGCTCAATCCGTGCGCCCGCAATCCGCGCCACAGACGGATGGACAGGCGGACGGACGGACATGCTAAATTCAACTTTTTTTTTATCATTCTAAACACACTGGTGTAATTCATTTTTTGTGTGATGACAGAATCTTGGCGTTACAAACGGTAAGGCAAATCTAATATACCCTTTGGTTTCACCATACGGGTATAAAAATGTCGTTCTGTCTGTCAGTCTGTGTACAAGATTTTTCAAAAACTAATAGAGCTAGCGCCATGAAATTTTATAGACATCTTGGGTCCTGAAATGGGACGATCCTATCAACTTTTGGTGGAAATCCGTTTTTTAGTGGCCTTAGGTATGACAAAACTTGGAGAAAATAAAATTTCCCAAACTTTTGTCTTTAGCTATAACTCGATATCTCAACCTGTTATCGAGATAAACCGTTATTTCTAAAAAAAAACAGTTTTTTGCGATTATCTCGAAAATTAACGGGTTTTTGCTGACTGAAAGTATGAAGTGAATTAATGAGAATGGCATTCTGCACAATTTTGTTTCTTACCGTTATCCGTTATCTTTTACCGTTATTGAGATATTTAGATTAAAATATAAAAAAATATATTTTTGCAAATTACTTGCAAACTAACGATTTTTCGACAAATTAATTTAAGGAAGAATTGGAGATGTTAAAATTTTCTACCTTTTTGCGATTTACCGTAAATTGATATGTTTTACCGTTCTCAAGTTATCTCAAATTTTGTACGTTTTTGATATTTTTGAATAAACCAAGAATTTATTGGGAGGTCGTCTTAGGTTGACAACGCGACAGGGCTCTAGCGTAAATTACGTAGGGTCGTAGATTTTGTAGAAGAAAGTTTTCCGTTGACCACAACTGATATTTTGAAAAAATATTTCAAATTTTTTGAGTCTCAATAGAGGTTGTGAGTTGTCTTGCAAATGGCGCCGCCTTAAGTAATCATCTATCGCTTTAATAGTGAATTTATGTAAAAAGAATTTTAGTATTAACTTATATTTTTAATTTTTATTTCAATGCAATTGCCTATTTTAAATGGCTAAGGAACTCGCTACATAGAATCCGTTCGTCGGGCTAGCGATTTTTCGATTTCGTCTTTATACGGAAGTAGTCATCGAAATCGACAAAAGAAGCGTTTCGAAATTATTCAATTATCTCAAGAAGATAACTCGAACCGAATTAAATTCATTTGATAGCATAATTAGGCAGGAAGATAAAATTTCCTCGAAAATTGGTATTGAAATACTCAAAAACAGGTATTACTGTATTGGCGCGTGCTTCCGGTAATTGGTTTTCGGTATTTTGGTTTTGAAAAATGGTCGGGATCCCGGTTTCGGTAATACCGGTACTGCAAAACCCACCCGAGACCGTTTTAGTGGTTTCACCGATTTTTTTCAGCTGAGTTTTTAATAAACTGTTTTTTTGTTTCGTTCAAGAGAAATGAAAATATGAATTAACTTTAAAAATTTAAATTTTAAGAATAGGTTTGTTTCACCTTATAGGGTACAAACAGTCACATATAATTCAATCACGTTTATGACGAAACCGCCGAAAAAATGAATAGAGAAAATACTTGTATATATGTTCTGGATTCTAAAAATAACAAAACATCTCGAAATTAGAAAAGATAAATTCTATTTCCAACAAACTTTTTAACTTTCAATAACGATGCGTTGCACACGTAAGCTAATTTGAGTCAGGGGTGATGTGATGATTGTGTATGTATTATGTAAATCTCATGAATTTTTGTGTAAACAGGGCATTCAATTATTGGTGTTTCAAAAAAAAAACCGAATATCGATTATTATTTTTTTTAAAAACCCGATTTTTCGGCTTTATGACGAATATTTGGTGAAACTTTAAAATAGGGTGGGGTGGCTTTGGAAACAAGTTGCTAAGAAAAAACATAACAATATAGAGGATTGTGTAAAAGCAATATTTTATTGACACTTTTGTTTTTGATAGAACATTAGGATTTTTAAATTCAAAAACTAATTCAATTTTGATTTTATGTTACCGACCATAAATACAACTCTCTCAGTCGTTGAAGTTGAATTTACGGCTAGTAAGGCGTCGTTCAAAATATCCATATTACCCGTTAATCATATTCAAACTATTGAAATCTCTTTTTAAAAGCTTTGGTTTCATCTGGGGGGTTTTGGAGATCGCTGAATTCTGGCATTAAGTATGTAAGGATAACGGAAGGTCCTGTAAGGATAACGCGATTATCCTTTTCCTCAAATTTTCCCGAAAAATTGTCATCTTAGGGTTTTTGGGATTGCTGAATCCGATCATGACGTTAAAAAGTCTGTAAGGATAAAGTTACGGTCAGACGATATGAACACTGCTCAGTTTTATGAACATACAAATATGATGCTTTTTAGCTTCAGTTGCTCATACGGCATATGAAGGGTGTTCAGACGATATGAACGTTTTGTCCCAAAACGTCAAATTTTTCAGTGTGCTCAGTTGCTCATATCTGAATTGTGCTCAGATGCTCATACGGCATATGAAAGGTGTTCAGACGATATGAAGGCTGTGCTCAGTTGACAAATATGAGCATCCACATCGTCATATATAAACAAAATCATTGACAGTTTGACTTCGTGCTGTTCGCACTGTTTACGTATTTGTTAGAATTTCATTTGGAACGCAACAACATGGAAGCAGAAGATAATTCCCTTGCGATACTATTGGCCTCGTATATATTTGAAGACAGGAATGAAGACGGCCAAGAGGAATTACCCCGAAAACATCGGTCAGTTTGGAGAAAGAATTGGGTAAGGGCTCGCGACCGAGATGGATTTTGTGCAAAATTGTATCGGGAATTGCGAGCAGAAGAACCGGAATTGTACCACAATTTCTTGCGGATGACAGCCGTTCAATTCGACAACCTCCTTGTCTTGGTGTCGCCACTCATAGCAAAGCAAGATACTAAGATGCGCACAAGCATTCCAGCTTCGGAAAGGCTCATATTGACGCTTCGATTTCTGGCCACGGGCGATAATTTCCGATCGCTACAGTATCTTTTCCGCATTCCGGCCAACACCATCTCTACCATCATTCCGGATGTGCTGGATGCAATATATAAAGTACTTGTGAACGAGTACATAAAAGTTGAAATGAACATTTGTTTTGTTTTAGCTTTGCCTTTATCAGTCGTGAAAGTTTTTTCTGTTAAACCTGAATTAGGTCCAGTGCAACTGTGGCACTGTGTTATCACCGTGAAGGTTCATGTTTGTTTCGGGCTCAGGGGAGTGACGAAGCCCTCGTCAGACAGAGTAGTGTCAACTCCTCCTGCTCTCTATTACAGAAATTGTTTATTGGATGGATCATAGGAACTTACAAGAAGTTTATATATTCACCATCTGATTTAATTCGGCTTGTGCGAATTATTTTAGAAATCTCCGGCTCGAGAACTTTATTGTGGATTTTTGCATTGACAATGCAAATGGTTTTCGACTGTGATTCAAATGAAATGAACATTTGTTTTGTTTTAGCTTTGCCTTTATCAGTCGTGAAAGTTTTTTCTGTTAAACCTGAATTAGGTCCAGTGCAACTGTGGCACTGTGTTATCACCGTGAAGGTTCATGTTTGTTTCGGGCTCAGGGGAGTGACGAAGCCCTCGTCAGACAGAGTAGTGTCAACTCCTCCTGCTCTCTATTACAGAAATTGTTTATTGGATGGATCATAGGAACTTACAAGAAGTTTATATATTCACCATCTGATTTAATTCGGCTTGTGCGAATTATTTTAGAAATCTCCGGCTCGAGAACTTTATTGTGGATTTTTGCATTGACAATGCAAATGGTTTTCGACTGTGATTCAAATGAAATGAACATTTGTTTTGTTTTAGCTTTGCCTTTATCAGTCGTGAAAGTTTTTTCTGTTAAACCTGAATTAGGTCCAGTGCAACTGTGGCACTGTGTTATCACCGTGAAGGTTCATGTTTGTTTCGGGCTCAGGGGAGTGACGAAGCCCTCGTCAGACAGAGTAGTGTCAACTCCTCCTGCTCTCTATTACAGAAATTGTTTATTGGATGGATCATAGGAACTTACAAGAAGTTTATATATTCACCATCTGATTTAATTCGGCTTGTGCGAATTATTTTAGAAATCTCCGGCTCGAGAACTTTATTGTGGATTTTTGCATTGACAATGCAAATGGTTTTCGACTGTGATTCAAATGAAATGAACATTTGTTTTGTTTTAGCTTTGCCTTTATCAGTCGTGAAAGTTTTTTCTGTTAAACCTGAATTAGGTCCAGTGCAACTGTGGCACTGTGTTATCACCGTGAAGGTTCATGTTTGTTTCGGGCTCAGGGGAGTGACGAAGCCCTCGTCAGACAGAGTAGTGTCAACTCCTCCTGCTCTCTATTACAGAAATTGTTTATTGGATGGATCATAGGAACTTACAAGAAGTTTATATATTCACCATCTGATTTAATTCGGCTTGTGCGAATTATTTTAGAAATCTCCGGCTCGAGAACTTTATTGTGGATTTTTGCATTGACAATGCAAATGGTTTTCGACTGTGATTCAAATGAAATGAACATTTGTTTTGTTTTAGCTTTGCCTTTATCAGTCGTGAAAGTTTTTTCTGTTAAACCTGAATTAGGTCCAGTGCAACTGTGGCACTGTGTTATCACCGTGAAGGTTCATGTTTGTTTCGGGCTCAGGGGAGTGACGAAGCCCTCGTCAGACAGAGTAGTGTCAACTCCTCCTGCTCTCTATTACAGAAATTGTTTATTGGATGGATCATAGGAACTTACAAGAAGTTTATATATTCACCATCTGATTTAATTCGGCTTGTGCGAATTATTTTAGAAATCTCCGGCTCGAGAACTTTATTGTGGATTTTTTTTTTTTTGCATTGACAATGCAAATGGTTTTCGACTGTGATTCAAATGAAATGAACATTTGTTTTGTTTTAGCTTTGCCTTTATCAGTCGTGAAAGTTTTTTCTGTTAAACCTGAATTAGGTCCAGTGCAACTGTGGCACTGTGTTATCACCGTGAAGGTTCATGTTTGTTTCGGGCTCAGGGGAGTGACGAAGCCCTCGTCAGACAGAGTAGTGTCAACTCCTCCTGCTCTCTATTACAGAAATTGTTTATTGGATGGATCATAGGAACTTACAAGAAGTTTATATATTCACCATCTGATTTAATTCGGCTTGTGCGAATTATTTTAGAAATCTCCGGCTCGAGAACTTTATTGTGGATTTTTGCATTGACAATGCAAATGGTTTTCGACTGTGATTCAAATGAAATGAACATTTGTTTTGTTTTAGCTTTGCCTTTATCAGTCGTGAAAGTTTTTTCTGTTAAACCTGAATTAGGTCCAGTGCAACTGTGGCACTGTGTTATCACCGTGAAGGTTCATGTTTGTTTCGGGCTCAGGGGAGTGACGAAGCCCTCGTCAGACAGAGTAGTGTCAACTCCTCCTGCTCTCTATTACAGAAATTGTTTATTGGATGGATCATAGGAACTTACAAGAAGTTTATATATTCACCATCTGATTTAATTCGGCTTGTGCGAATTATTTTAGAAATCTCCGGCTCGAGAACTTTATTGTGGATTTTTTTTTTTTTTGCATTGACAATGCAAATGGTTTTCGACTGTGATTCAAATGAAATGAACATTTGTTTTGTACAAAACAAA
Organism: Chrysopilus asiliformis; assembly: GCA_964034945.1. Classification (NCBI taxonomy): domain Eukaryota; kingdom Metazoa; phylum Arthropoda; class Insecta; order Diptera; family Rhagionidae; genus Chrysopilus; species Chrysopilus asiliformis. The sequence goes on from OZ035962.1 coordinate 39,580,093, forward strand.
ACAAATGTCCATTTCATTTGAATCACAGTCGAAAACCATTTGCATTGTCAATGCAAAAAAAAAAAAATCCACAATAAAGTTCTCGAGCCGGAGATTTCTAAAATAATTCGCACAAGCCGAATTAAATCAGATGGTGAATATATAAACTTCTTGTAAGTTCCTATGATCCATCCAATAAACAATTTCTGTAATAGAGAGCAGGAGGAGTTGACACTACTCTGTCTGACGAGGGCTTCGTCACTCCCCTGAGCCCGAAACAAACATGAACCTTCACGGTGATAACACAGTGCCACAGTTGCACTGGACCTAATTCAGGTTTAACAGAAAAAACTTTCACGACTGATAAAGGCAAAGCTAAAACAAAACAAATGTTCATTTCATTTGAATCACAGTCGAAAACCATTTGCATTGTCAATGCAAAAATCCACAATACATAAAAGTTTGTGTTTTATCCATTCTTTGGTAAACTTATTTACCTTTTCGTTGCATATATCTATTTCAGACTCCGAAAAATCCACAGGATTGGAAAGCAGTCGCATGTCAGTTTAATGATCTGTGGCACTTTCCCAACTGCATCGGTGCAGTCGATGGAAAACACGTGGTTATGCTCGCACCGCCCAATGCTGGCAGCGTTTTTTATAATTATAAAGGCACTCACAGTATCGTATTAATGGGGATCGGGGATGCAGAATACAAATTGCTGTACGTCGACGTCGGTCGCAAAGGGGGGGATTTTCCTATGGCGGTATCTTTAATCGCTGCAACTTTGCACAAGCCATGGACAGCAATCAGTTGGGATTGCCACCATGACAACCGTTGCCTGGTCGAGAAATGCCGGTTCCGTACGCTCTTGTCGCTGATGATGCTTTCGCTTTAAGTCCGCATATTATGAAGCCCTACAGTCAACGTGGCCTTACGATGGTGCAACGCGTTTATAATTACCGGCTAAGCCGCGCACGACGCATAATTGAAAACGTGTTTGGCATTATGTAAGCACGTTTCCGAGTCCTGCGGAAGCCCATTCATTTGAATGCTGAGAAGACGAAGAAAGTGACACTTGCATGTTGTGCGCTGCACAACTATTTGCTGACCACAAATAAGAGAAGATACGCACCGCCTCGCACCTTTGATCAATATGATGTCAATGGCGAACTGATTCCAGGTGATTGGCGGCAGGAGGTGATTACAATACATCCGCTGCAAAAGGATACACATTCAGCTGTCCTACCCAGCGCTAAAGAAGTGCAAAAAGAATTTTCAGCGTACTTTGTCGAAGAAGGCGAATTGGAGTGGCAATATAAATTCATTTAATTCATTGGTTTTGTTTTCTTATCAAAATAAATAATAATATTACCCAAAAAGCAAATTAATGGTACTATCACACTTAGCTACTTTCGCTGCGCTGCACGAAGAAAAACTGTCAGTCGCTGCAGTCTTCTGACAGTTTTTCTTCGTGCAGCGCACCGAAAGTAGCTAAGTGTGATGGTACCATAAATTGGAAGTATAAACTATTTCCCGACAGACTTGAGAACGGAGTCAGATAGACACTTCTTACCATTACGAAATCAATTTCAGAAAATATTATTAGGATGTCTGTTGCATCTGTTTGCCAATCTGTTCTTATATCGCATAACTCAACCACAAACTAATCATAAGCAGACTAACATTTTCATTCAATCCATTCTAGAACAAAATTGAATTTCAACTTCCAAAAAATAAATACCCATAGCAGCCACTCCAGCCGTAGCAGCCATGTGCTTTACTGCCAACAGCACAAGACTTCGTGATGCAAGCTTTCCAGCAGTAAAAGTCCGATAAATCTGTTCGAAGTCTTGTGCTGTTGGCAGTAAAGCACATGGCTGCTACGGCTGGAGTGGCTGCTATGGGTATTTATTTTTTGGAAGTTGAAATTAAATTTTGTTCTAGAATGGATTGAATGAAATTGTTAGTCTGCTTATGATTAGTTTGTGACTCAACAATGCGTAAAGCTAGAGACTTAAAAAAATATTTAAAATAACGTCTGTCTAACCTTCCATTATTTTAGTAATGATACTGGGACCTGTAAGTAAATTGTTGTGTTTCTTTAAAATAAAAAATACATAACTAGCTTCTGTGTATGTTTATTTTTATATCCATAGGATAAACTAAGCTTTAAAATTTTACAAAGAAACATCATCAATTGTTTCTTCCGGTAAAATGACCATCTGCGACGTAACATTCTCGCCATGTTGATCGAGGACGATTATATTGGTGTGGTGCGGTGGCTCTTTATCGGTGACGATAATTTTTTTTGGTGGCTCTGGTGGTGGTGGCTGAATGGATTAAAGGAAAATAAAAATACATATTTAAAAAGTAAATGAAATGCTAAAAATGATTTTTTTAAACACTCACCATTGATTCGACTTCGTCCATTAAGTCCAAAAGTGCACGGTTTAATTTTCGTTTTACGTATGCGGCACGGTATGGCGTAATGCTCCGTAATTCCGACGCAACAAAATCGCCAAAGATCGTGTACTCGTCCCGCATACTTCCGCTACTCTTCGCTTGTAATGCCTGCGCCGCTAATTCTTTAAAATCCGAGCTGGAATTCGAAGGTGTCGGCGACGGTGACAGCGCCGGTCGTCTAATGGCCTTTCTACGTGGTCCTCCAGACGTCGGTGGCGGACTCGCAGCTACCGACATCTCGAAATCCACCGAAATTGCGCGGTCAGTGATAGAGGATGACTAGAAAATTAAAAAAAATAATACGAGGTGAGTTGGAGGCATAATATTTACCAATTGCATTGACGAAACCGATTCGGTAGATTGGCGCACATTGGAAGCCTCTAGAAACATCATGGATTTGAAATACTTCCAATTTATATGTTTTGTCTCTTCAGTGCCTTGACCAGGGGGCCTATTCTCGAAACGTTTCGGATTTTTCCGAAACGTTTGTGGTGCAGTGGAAAAAGACCTCTATATGGTGTACCTATATTGCTCCAAATGACGTCTCAAAAATTACGAAGCAGTTCACCACTTTACACGAAACCGCATTCTCGAACTTAGATTACGGAAATATCCGAAACATAACAAAACATTACGTTTCGGATCCATCCGAAACGTCCAGATGTTACTTTTCGAAACGTTTGTGTGCTTTGAGTTATGGTTTCGCGTCCGTTGTTTATTTTTTTTCGATGCGGGCATAATTTTAATCGTGAATTTTGGTTTTAATTCACTTTATTTCTCCATTCTCGTATTATGAAATGGAAAAGTGGAAAAAAATGGAAAAATAAAATTCGTTCACGAAATTATCGCAAAAGAATGAAATACAAATAAAAAAATGTCTATGAAAATTCAGTTATTCTCATTTAGGGTATTATAAGATTGTCCCCTGGCAAATATTGCTTTCATTGTTTGGTATTGAAATTTTTTATCCATAGAAAAAAAACTGTGCTCTGATAAAAAGAAAACGTGAGACAAAAATAATTATTCTTTTTTATTGAAATAGTCAAAAATTGATTTAGATTATTTCACGAATTTAACTGTTTTCGCAGTACTCTGTCAATGAGTAATCGAAATGAGTGTTTCAACATCAATAGCTCAAAAAGAAGCGCTGCTCGATTTTCTCGAGCAAAATGAAAACTTACGAAAAGCAAAGTTCTCATCAAACACGAGGAAAACTGCGCAAGAGTTGTGGTGCGCAAGAGGCATCCGTGAAGAGCCAAGCAAATTCATCCATTCTAGAATTTTGCTAAATAGGGTTTTTTAAGAACAATAACAAACGTTAAAATCACCAAATAAACAAAAATTACTCATAATACACTATTACTTACATTGAACACTAGTCAAATATTATTAATTATTATTAAAATTAGTAAAGTATTGTTCCAATACGAGTCAAACACAAATATATAAACAAAACAAAACTAGTCAAATATTTTCATTTTGACAGCTCTATTCTACGTACATTTCGGAATGAGGTGAATTTGGTGAATATAATTCCGAAACATAAACGTTTCGTTACCAGAATACGATCTTTCGAACGTCTCGGATTTGTATTACGGAAAAAACATTTCGGCGAGATTCGTAATCCGTAACGTAACGAAAAATCCGAAACGTTTCGAGAATAGGCCCCCAGACATCGTGCTGCGGAGCTTAGCCAGTCTTCAATATCCATTTTTCTAAACACAATACCCAAAATAAATTAACGGAATAAAAATATACAAAAATACTTACCATATATAAAAAGCAAAACCAAAACTAAAAACAGAAACTACAGGTCACGCGAAAATATTTGTAATAAAACCGTAAATGGAAATATTAACACAAATTTGACAACTGAGCACTTCTGTAATTTTCCCCATGCTCAGTTGTCATAGAGTGCTCAGTTCGTTTTTAAAATGTCCAAAACTGCTCATATACTTTTGGACAGTGTTCAGACCAGTGATGCTATGTACCTTTAGTGACATTCCCCTTTCCAAATGACGAAATTCCCCTTTTTCCCCTATTTCAATGACGAAATTCCCCTCATTTTTCCCCTTATAAAAACAACGAATTTTAAATAAAGAATTCATTTATTAAAACCAAAAATTATTGTCATCTGGACTCATGTTAAAGTCTTTTAAAAGAAAAAAGCACAAATTAGGAAATAATTTTATATTTTGGAAAGCTTTAACAAAATACTCGTTAATTGTATTCCCGATAACAACGTCACGGGTCTCCAAACAAACGTCAAATAAGATATGAAAAGAAGCCGGGATTCACAATTAAATAATAATCAAAGCAAGTCACAAATTTATAAATCAAGGTAGTTCCTTTGCTTTCGAGCTTAAAATGATCCTGTCCTTAAATTCGGTAAAAATTATTTCCCTATTTTGAATTTAAAAAAAAAAATAAAAATTTTTTTTAAAAAAAGCTTTTATTAAAAAAGAATGCACTAAAAAGAAAAAAATAATTTTCTGGACGCTGTGTATCACAAATATAAAAGCTTTTTAAAAGCGAGATAAATTTTTATTTTATTGTTTTATGCTTTATCTCGCTTTTTAAAAGCTTTTATATTTGTGATACACAGCGTCCAGAAAATTATTTTTTTCTTTTTAGTGCATTCTTTTTTAATAAAAGCTTTTTTTAAAAAAAAATTTTTTATTTTTTTTATTTTGTTCTTTTTAGTCTTCGAATATATATCCTTACATTTGAGATGTCCTTACAGGCTTTTTAACTTGAGAATCGTATTCAGCGACCCCAAAAACCCCCAGAATAGATTTTTTACCGGAAAATTTGGAGAAAAGGATAATCACGTTATCCTTACAGGACCTTCCGTTATCCTTACTGACTTTTTAATGACAGATTCGGATTCAGCGACCCCAAAAACCCCCAGAATAGATTTTTTACCGGAAAATTTGGAGAAAAGGATAATCACGTTATCCTTACAGGACCTTCCGTTATCCTTATTGACTTTTTAATGACAGATTCGGATTCAGCGACCCCAAAAACCCCCAGAATAGATTTTTTTCCGGGAAATTTGGAGAAAAGGATAATCACGTTATCCTTACAGGACCTTCCGTTATCCTTACAAGGACGAAGTAGTGAAAATATTGTATTGTCATCGGACTTATATAAGTGTGCAAAATTTCAAGTCAATCGGACAAGTGGAAGTGGGTCAAAATTGGGTTGCAAAATTTGATCTGACAAACAGACAGACAGACACGAAGGCAAGCTAAATAAAAACTTTTAAAAATATAAAAATATCAAAAAATGGGAAAAAACGAAATCAAGTCGCGACTGGAATTCGATTTTTGTATTCCGGGCACTTTGCCACTGGTCCATGCATTCTTCTGGTGAATATTGGTCGAAATTAGAACATTAAGCCAAATTTTAAAGATGACCAAGAAATTACCGATTTAGTTGATTTTTACATAATTTAAACAAAGCACTTCTGTTGATTTGCAATTTAAAATATTTCTATTGAAAATATATTTAAGAAATCCGAAAAACGAACAAAAAATATTTGTCAATGAACTTTCATGGAAACTACTTTCCATCAAAGTCTTTTAAAGTAGTTTAAAGTAATTACTTTGAATAAGATGAAAAATGCTACTTTTTAATGTGCTTTTTTCAAAGCAGTTAAAAAGTACACTGAAAAATCGGTTAAACGTACATTCCAAAGCCATTTTAAAGTGCTTTCATTTAAAAGATTGGTGTGTACTTTACAATTGCAATAAGATCATTATAAAGTGGCAAATGCATAAATATGGGCATTTCCTTCACTCTTTACATTCGCCTAAGCTTGGAATTGGATTGTAATTGTTTTTATTTATTTGTATTTTTACTTTTCCGTAATTTTGTAAAAGTATTTGGGATTTAGTTGAAAGGCGAAGATTTTCCCCTCGTTTCCCCTATTAACAATATTTATAGTCAAATTCCCCTCAAAAAGGGGAATTCCCCTCGATATAGCATCACTGGTTCAGACAATATGACAATCGTGTCTCGTGTATATTTGAAATGAGGACGCAAAGTTAAAGTATGCCAAAAAATTACGGAATTATGTAGGAAGACCTATTCTTCTTAATATATAAAATGTTTCACCGAATTATGTAGGAAGACCTTTTTTGGGGAATTATGTAAGAAGACCTATTCTTCTGGAGGGGAAAAGCGAAACAGAGATTGGTGTTCGTATTCTATATGTGGTTATGCTTGTTCTTAGCAAAAGCTGTATGAAAGTATTTGTACGAATCGGAGGCTAGCCTCTATGAAGAGAATTTGTAGTTTATGTTTTAGAGAATCCGACATTAGAGAATAGGATTTTCTTTTAAATTATTATTTTCTGAACATACAGATTTTTATACAGTTCATTATGGTATAAAAAATTAAAGGCATACGATAGAAAAACATTTTTATAAAATCCCCTATAAAGCCGCCACTGCGTGATTATTCTTTTCCTCAAATTTTCCGGAAAAAATCTCATCTGGGAGTTTTTGGTTTTTCTAAATCCAATTCTGGAGTTAAAAAGTCCGTAATAATATCTCAAAAATATCAAGAATATATCGAAGACTAAAAAGTATAAACAAGCGTGGCGAAAGACAGATGTCATTTTGAATTTTTAGTCATACTAACCAAATACAAAAATGACTAAAAAGGATAAAAACAATTTTTTTTAAGAAATAAAAATTTGAAAAAATGCAATAAAAAGGATAAAATAATTTTTGTATCTGTAGGACATTTTAGTAATGACATTGAAACCCATTATTTTTGGAGATATAAGCTATGATTACCTTTTTTTTTAAATCGTAAGCTCTATTCTTGAATCCACTATTTCATAGAGCAGTTTTTTTTACTTTAGGAAAAATGCATTATTTTCGAGCAATTAATCAAAAAATATTCAATGCAATTTTTTTATGGGTCTCTATCTTATTTGTTTATAAAATATGTCCATCATTTAATCATAAACATTTTTGTACTCGCCTTTTGAAATTAAAATGAACAGTTTCTAATTCACAAGACAGTATCAATTGTTTGTTTTTTATTTATTCAAATTTTGAATACAATAATCGCTATGATAACGATCCAAAAAGTTGCATGCACATTTAATAATTGAATTGCGATAAAAATAAACGGATTTAAAAAAAATTACTTGTACATAAAAATGTTGTATATAAATCGAGAAGCTTTTGACATGATGATGATGATTAACCGTCAAACCGGACGTGATGATAATGCCGTCAAAACGAACGTGATACAAAAACCGTTGTCGGAAATTGAAGGATCTTTTTTATACCCGTTGGAAAGTTTGACTTGGAAAGTTTGACTTCAAAGTGGAATTTTGGTACAACTGTTCGAATTTTGATACGAATATCACCATACGGGTCTCCAATGATTGCCAGATTGGCAATTATAGCTTTTGTTATGTTTATTTGATTCAACTGCTTTTTCGTTGAATCTAATGACAATTTGGCCTATAGCAATCAAAATATTTGGTTCCATTTTAATCTAATAAACGGCTTTGGTGAAAAAGAAATACGTAATGAAAACAATGGCGTATCTAAAATTATTCCCCGCAAACAAGAAAAAAAATTTATCGCGAAATTTTTTTTTAATATTTTGGGATTTAATAACATCAAGTATTTTCTCCAATGAAATTTTTAGCCACCAGTAAATCAAGTTAGCGGGCGAATTTTAAGCAAAAAGTGCCTACTAACTCGATTTAGCGGCTGCTAAAAATTTCGTTAAACTGATTCTATATCTTATAATTTCTTATCAACGAAGTCGAATAATGTTTTAATCTTCGGAAGCATGAAATGTGCTCAAGCCGTTTAATGACGTATACTTTTTGTTTCCAAATATATTTTTTATTATATTATGCTCTCATAATTTGATCAGTAAACGATAGGAGATACTACCTTTTTTGGTATCATACCTGCTGTTGCGTGAGATCAAATATAAACATAACAAAAGCTATAATTGCCAATCTGGCATTTATTGAAAACCCGTATGGTGATATCAAAATTCGAAAAGTTGTACCAAAATTCCACTTTGAAGTCTAACTTTCCAATAAGATTTTTTAAAATTTATTCCAATCGGATTTTGATGTATGGAAGTTTTATGTAGAATCATATCCTAAATAACTTTTGTTCTTGCACTTTTTTGATAAGATGCACCGTTTTTGAGATATTCGCAAAAATCGTTTTCGTTCGTATGGGGGGTAGAAAAATATATTTTTCTACAGCAGGTACCCAAAAAATATAATAAGCAATGGGTGCCCCTATTGTCACAGAAAAAAGTTATATTAACATAGTAACGGTATAGCGAACGACATTTATCACAGATTTGCTTATAAAATAGTTCATAGCCAACAAAATTTAATCATAGAGACATTGAGTAATATAGCCCTTTAAATCCAATTTGTTCTATTTGGTAAATTTCACTGATTTTATTGAACCACTTAACCTTTGTTGATATGCAAGAATTCTCTTTAATGTTAAAATTTTATCAAACTTCTATTCAATTACCATTCAATGTATGTAAAGTGATAAGCATTGACGTGGTATGTTAACCATTCAAAGAAAATATATATAAGGCACTTATCATGCTTGACTCTGTATTATATATGGCAATCTTTCCACATTTTGTGAGAATTTCTCGATTTTTCAACAAGATAACGCCGAATACAGGTTACAAGTTTAAAATATACCGATTTCGTATTTTTACTCGGTGTTTCTTGAACGCACCTCCAAGTATATCGATCAGCTGTTCGGCTGTCTACTTTCAACATGTACAAAATTACAAGTGGAAAATGCGCAATCTTGCGTAAAAGTTTTTCCATACAAATTTTGACGATGGCCGGCAAGTTGCTCGACAGTAGGGACTGTAATGGGGATATGAAGTCTCTTGCATAAACCAAACGAAAAGTGTCTGTCAGATTAAAGGAACATCTCGCGGCTATCAAAAACAACAGACAGGATTTTTCTGCGATAGCCGAACATGTCACAAAACAATGCAGAAGGTCATTGGATACGCCTTGACCAAGCAAAGGTGTTGTGCCCAGAAAGTCGATATTATCCGCGACTTGTGCGAGAAGCTACTGAAATTAAACGAAGGCCAAACGTTTAATAGAGAAGATAGCTTCAGATTGTCCGAAACTTGGTATTCGGTTCTAAAATTAATCAAATGACCGAGACCTACCAGAAACAGTACTGAAAATACCGTAAGTGCCGTCTGCCAAAAAAGACCGACAGAACCGTTACAACGGTACAATTAACGGAGCAATCCAATGTTTTTTAAAAGCTTTTATTTAGCTTGCGTTCGTGTCTGTTTGTCTGTCTGTCTGTCTGTCAGATCAAATCTTGCAACCCAATTTTGACCCACTTCCACTTGTCCGATTGACTTGAAATTTTGCACACTTATATAAGTCCGATGACAATACAATATTTTCACTACTTCGTCCTTATAAGGATAACGAAGGTCCTGTAAGGATAACGTGATTATCCTTTTCTCCAAATTCTCCGGAAAAAAAATCTATTCTGGGGGTTTTTGGGGTCGCTGAATCCGAATCTGTCATTAAAAAGTCAGTAAGGATAACGGAAGGTCCTGTAAGGATAACGTGATTATCCTTTTCTCCAAATTTTCCGGAAAAAAATCTATTCTGGGGGTTTTTGGGGTCGCTGAATCCGAATCTGTCATTAAAAAGTCAGTAAGGATAATGGAAGGTCCTGTAAGGATAACGTGATTATCCTTTTCTCCAAATTTTCCGGTAAAAAATCTATTCTGGTGGTTTTTGAGGTCGCTGAATCCGAATCTGTCATTAAAAAGTCAGTAAGGATAACGGAAGGTCCTGTAAGGATAACGTGATTATCCTTTTCTCCAAATTTTCCGGAAAAAAATTATTCTGGGGGTTTTTGAGGTCGCTGAATCCGAATCTGTCATTAAAAAGTCTGTAAGGATAACGGAAGGTCCTGTAAGGATAACGTGATTATCCCTTTCTCCAAATTTTCCGGAAAAAAATTATTCTGGGGGTTTTTGAGGTCGCTAAATCCGAATCTGCCATTAAAAAGTCTGTAAGGATAACGGAAGGTCCTGTTAGGATAACGTGATTAGGGTGATTATCCCTTTCTCCAAATTTTCCGGAAAAAAAACTATTCTGGGGGTTTTTGGGGTCGCTGAATCCGAATCTGTCATTAAAAAGTCTGTAAGGATAACGGAAGGTCCTGTAAGGATAACGTGATTATTCTTTTCTCTAAATTTTCCGGAAAAAAATCTATTCTGGGGTTTTTGGGGTCGCTGAATCCGAATCTGTCATTAAAATTTTTTTAAAAGCTTTTATTTAGCTCGCTATCTTGTCTGTCTGTTTGTTTGTTTGTTTGTTTGTTTGTCGGGGTCAAATCTTGCAATCAAATTTTGACCCACTTCCACTCATCCGATTCACTTGAAATTTTGTACACTTATATAAGTCCGATGACAATACAATATTTTCTCTACTTCGTCCTTGTAAGGATAAGAGAAGGTCCTGTAAGGATAACGTGATTATCCTTATCTCCAAATTTTCCAGAAAAAAATCTATTCTGGGGTTTTTTGGGGTCGCTGAATCCGAATCTGTCATTAAAAAGTCTGTAAGGATAACGGAAGGTCCTGTAAGGATAACGTGATTATCCTTTTCTCCAAATTTTCCGGAAAAAATCTATTCTGGGGTTTTTGGGTTCGCTGAATCCAAATCTGTCATCAAAAAGTCTGTAAGGATAACGGAAGGTCCTGTAAGGATAACGTGATTATCCCTTTCTCCAAATTTTCCGGAAAAAAATCTATTCTGGGGGTTTTTGGGGTCGCTGAATCCGAATCTGTCATTAAAAGTCTGTAAGGATAACGGAATGTCCTGTAAGGATAACGTGATTATCCCTTTCTCCAAATTTTCCGGAAAAAAATCTATTCTGGGGGTTTTTGGGGTCGCTGAATACGATTCTCAAGTTAAAAAGCCTGTAAGGACATCTCAAATGTAAAGCTATATATTCGAAGACTAAAAAGAACAAAATAAAAAAAAATAAAATTTTTTTTTTTTAAAAAAAGCTTTTATTAAAAAAAATGCACTAAAAAGAAAAAAATAATTTTCTGGACGCTGTGTATCACAAATATAAAAGCTTTTAAAAAGCGAGATAAAGCATAAAACAATAAAATAAACATTTATCTCGCTTTTTAAAAGCTTTTATATTTGTGATACACAGCGTCCAGAAAATGATTTTTTTCTTTTTAGTGCATTTTTTTAATAAAAGCTTTTTTTAAAAAAAAATTTTTTATTGATGTCTGAACTTCAGTTTTCGAACGACTATGGGTAGCACAGCCCGTACCCGAAACGTCTCGTGATTATAAAGTAAGTAACTTTATTTTTCAAACGCGATCTAAATCGAAAAAACTAAAATGAGTATTAAAAATGGTCGTGAAACCATATTTAACAAAACATATTTAACAAATACATTCAGCTCGGCAATTGTGTGTAAATTTGACACTTGCCGTTAAATAAATTTTTTTCCGGCTGTCACTTTATACTAAATAAAGGAATTTTTCGAGTTAGCTTTTGAACGCAATATCATAATACTGTCTGGCAAGAGCCGAATACGTGTCGATGACTGACCTACTGTCTTTCAATCTACTTGGCGGCCAGCACACAGTCATGGAAATGGGCCTTTAACGCTGCCATCAATACGAAAAAATATGCATTTTGAACGCAATTGTTTTTCAGTAAAAAATTACTCAGGGAATAAACAAGCACGCATTTTTTTTAATTTTTGGAGACTCAAAATTTAAAAAAATATATAATAAACAATCCTAAAAATCTGGTTCACATATGTTACCTTCAAAAATACTTTTATTATCAAATTCATAGAGAAATTTTTTTCTTAGGATTTAGTTTATTATGAAATGAAATCTAAATGCCTTCCAAAACATGGAATATGCAATGACGGTGTTCCATTAGTAAATGTAACTGAGAGTAAATTGACACCTTTCTTAAAATGAACAATTATTGTTGGAAACAAAAAGTCCAAACTGGTCGTTAAATTAAATAAGGTAAAAAAAGTATTAGCGCATACAAACGATATCAATAAGGGTTGCATTTTTTTACAACATTATAGCAAGAGAAGCTGATATTTAGTATATCACAATAATTTTGTTTTGATTTTTGCTCCAGTGAATATTCAACTACAGCGTCGAAAGCAAAAACCAATCAAATTTATTCACTTGATACGAATTTTGTACTTTACGATGCAAATTTTTAATATCAGTTTCTGATTTCAGCTTATTGACAAACAGTCTGACCGAGAGTCGTCATTAATTGTAAAGTTGCACTCAGATTACATATGTACCTAACTACTGCAATATTTTTGTAAGCAATGCATTTATTTTTACTTTTATATAATTTGAAACGTCATGCTATTTTTCAATGTCACAAGATAGAAAATTGAATAATTGTATGAAATGTGCGATTTCGTGGTCATCAATCTCATATTGATTACACTCCATTTCTCTACATCATTATCATCAATCTCATATTGATTACACTCCATTTCTCTACATCATTATCATCATAATAATATTATAAAGGAAAATCAGTTTTTTTTCTCTTGTAATTCTGAAATGATTTCGATCCGGTTTTCATGGTTAGAGAGGCCAGCCTTCGCGACCAGAAAATGCAAAAACCCCTAAAAAGGAACCAAAAACCATTCAAATTTTTTTGGAACAAAAATCAAAACCGGAACCAAAATTTTTGAATTTTGGAACAAAATCCAAAACCGGAAACAAAATTTTAAAATTTTAGAAACCACAAAACCAGAACCGAATTTTCAAATTTTAGAAACCAGCACCAAACCCAAAATCGAGAAATTCAACTTAGCCTTGAATCAAAACCAAACCACACTCAAAATAGTTTTGGATATAATGATCAAGAATTTTTATGTTGTGTTTTTGAACTTTTAGCATCATTAGGAAAAAAGATATATGTATGTTAATAAAAACAGTATATAAGATTTAAGAACCGTTAATCACAAACTGCCATCAGCTAATGCTTGTTCGGTTCTTTGTTGGTCACTGGAAGAACTTTTCTTTAAACTCCACAAAAAAAAGTTTTTTCATTCTCTTTGAGTAATTCCTTTTTACATTCTCGTAAATCGAATTAGTTTTTATACCCGTATGGTGAAACCAAAGGGTATATTAACTTTGCTTTACCGTTTGTAACGCCAAGATCCCGTCATCACACACAAAAATGAATTACACCAGTGTGTTTAGAATGATAAAAAAAATTGAATTTTGCATGTCCGTCCGTCTGTCTGTCCGTCTGTCTGTCTGTCTGTCTGTCTGTCTGTCTGTCCGTCTGTCCGTCTGTCTGTCTGTCTGTGGCGCGGATTGCGGGCGCACGGATTGAGCTAGAGACTTGAAATTTTGCACATATCCGTTTTTCGTAAAATGTGAGGCTAAGTTCGTTAATGGGCAAAAATGGACCATTAGGGGGGGTACCCCCCATACGAACGAAAACTTTTTTTCTGAATATCTCAAAAACGGTGAATTTTATCAAAAAAGTCCAAGAACAAAAGTTATTTAGGATATGATTCTACATAAAACTCCCATACATCAAAATCCGATTGGAATAAATTTTAAAAAATCTTATTGGAAAGTTTGACTTCAAAGTGGAATTTTGGTATAACTGTTCGAATTTTGATACGAATATCACCATACGGGTCTCCAATGATTGCCAGATTGGCAATTATAGCTTTTGTTATGTTTTTAGTTTAGAGATTCATTTGAATATTCTCATTTTCAATTCGCCTATAATTTTACAGTTTTTGCCGAAACTGACACAAATTTTAAGAATTTCTATCTAAGCTGATGAATTTGATATTTTTTTGGAGCAAAACATGTGCGAATGACGCCCCCTTCCTTTCTTCACAGAGAAGATCTTTCAAAAGATTTGCTTCGATGTCAAAATTTTCCCTTTTTGCGAGAAAATCATTTAAACTTTCCTTTTTTTTTGCTTTTCAGCGCTTTATGGTATATTGCGACCGAAGTTGCATTCGATTCAATAAAATAGCACAGCACAGCAAATCGGGAGCCCTGTCAAATCGAAGAACGCTGTAGAGGGCAGATCTGAGCATACTTCAGTATATTTGGTACTGCCATACACGACCAGCATCAATACATGCATACTTGTATTGGGCTTGCCACCATTATCAATACCTAACACTCTAACTGCCACGTCAGTCAAAAAGACCTTACACCTAATTGTACACAACGGCCATAATGAAAATTATTAAAAAGTTCGCTGCAACCGCAAGGATTTTTTGTAGTTGCACACATTTTATGGTAATAAAATAACATTTAGGTACAATTTTGTTTCAATTTTTTTTCCTCTTAGTACCTTTTTGACTGACAACTAAATATTCGAAAAAGGCTTAAAACTGTCGTGGCAGTTAGAGTGTTAAAGTACTGGTACTGCATGATCATTACTACATAGTACTTAAAGCACTGGTAATGGGGGCAGGGATCCAGTATCAATGCTGATTTTTTGCAATATCTGTACTTGTACTGGTATTGCAATTTGCATTAACAGTACAAAAAGTACTGGTACTGGTTGTTTGCTGTGACAGTACTAATTTTCATATTTTCTTGAAACTCAAATTTCTTAAAAATTTGAGTTTGGTGAATGACGGCTTATTATAGGAAATGATTTATTTGCCAGTGAAATTTCCTTGTCAATTCCAAATATTTGGTCCTCCTCCCCAACTACACTTGCGACCGAAACTTGACTGGCGCTTCCTTTAGAATTTTCCCATCCTTTGTTTCAATTGAATTAAAATTTCAAAAATATTCAATCGTTCGCAAGGAGAAATTCGGTGCGAATGAATAGAAAATTAGAAGCAAATAATATTCAAAATATTGACCAATAAACCCTAAGTTGCGAGAAATTTTCAAATGTTTCTATTATTTTTACCGACAAAAAAATTTAATAGAATCGCCATTGCTTTGGCCTTACTGTAAATATTTTTCTTAGCTTTTATGCAAACCATCGGCTTCTGTTGAGAAAAAGCCGAAGTTCGACTTCGGACACGCACTCCAATGAAAAGTGAACGCAGCTATAGTTTATCTGTAGTTGGCGTTTTAAATTTTCCCAGGCGAAAGTAATTTCAGATTATTTGAAAGTCCCATAGTGCTTTCGCAAAATTATTTTAGTTAAAAAAATCAAATCGATTAAAAAAATTTACTTCTTTCAGGTGATGATCTAAACAGGAATTATCCAGGAATTTGTTTGACGAAACTAAATTTAAAAAAAAGAAGGTAAGGTTCGAAAATAGTTTTTGTGCTTTCTTGTATTTCTTTGTGCTTCCTTACATGTAAATGTGAGAGTATAAAAAGTAGAAGAATCCACTGGCCATCGAAAAATAATTGTACTAATACAATTTGAATGTTTTTGATTAGCCAGCGCTCAAATGCTTTAGCAAATAGTATTTAGAATATGATTTTACATAACTTTTCCTTACATCTAAATGCAATTCGAACCAATTTTTTTTTAATCCAATTGGATTTACTGTAATTTTCCGTTTCTGTAAGTTAATAGAAAAAAAATATTCGATTTGCTAGGGTCACGTATACTCGATTCACTAAACTTGATTGATCGACTCAATTTGTTTCTCTAAGCACCAATCGAGAAAACTGTGGTAAAACCCAGACGGACCACTCCTTCCTTCACTTCCACACAAATGGATTTTTTTAATAAGAATTTTGTCTGTCCTCATATAGAGTATTTGACGATTGGCCCCTAGCAATTGCAGCTTTTCTTACGTTTTTTTTTTCTTTTTTGTCTAAAGTTTGCCGGCTCAAGGTAAACTAAATAGTTTGACTCCTTGAGCCAAAAAAAATTTGTTTGGCACAAAAAGTCAAACTATTTCGTAGTACAGACAAATGTGCCTTCCGTTTGAAGCACCAGTTCTACTTGAATCTCTTTTTGGCGCAATCAACAACAAGACTTTGGAATAATTTACCATCCGATATGTACCCCCCGGACTATAACTGCAGAAGTTCAAAGAAAACATAAACCGACATATCCTTTCGTTTTTCCGACCATCCTGAGCTGGGCTTCGACATTAAAGGGGCTTCCCCTAAGCTCTGGCTGAAACTATATAAAAAAAAATTGGTAACAACGTCGGACTTGTAACATTAGAATGTTTCTGTGCGATTTCCGGCAGTTTAAATAACAATAACTTTACAATCTTTAACAAATTAAAATCTACACTAATAAAACATTCATAGGAGCCAAACTATCAGTTTAGTTTAGGAGGGTCAAAACTTTCCTCACGCAAGTAAACGGGTATATCTCAGTGTAATTTATGTATTCAACTGAAGTAAATTAAACATTTTTAAGTAGAGAATTCATCTTCTGCGTAATATTAAACTCATTTTTGCTTAAAATTAAACAAATGTTGAATTTTTAAGCATTTATTTGTTGAAAAATATTTTCTACTTTAAAAATTTATCAAATTTTTAACAAAAAAGCGGTACCTCATCGATTTGATCCAATGGCGTAGTTGGATAACTACTAGACTCGGAATGATGAAGTGAGACATTCGAACACTGACTCAGGTAGATTTTACAATATAAATTAATAAATAAAAATCAATAATTTGAAACACAAATACTAAATTTCTTTGAAAAGAGAAAAATATTGCTCAAAATCTTTCAAATGTCGTTGAAAATTGAAATATTTGATAATTACTACATTTAATGTTAAAATTTACACCATTTGTTGTTAAAAATTACACCTCGGGTTGTAATTTTACTTTATTTAACAAAGTACACCTGGGGTGCGTTCCTTTATTCCCGAGTAAAGTAAAGGTTGGGTTTGTCAAAGTTAGAACAGCTGATTGCCATAGATGAAATTTTACCGACGTTAACTTTGACAGCAGTGATGTGCACAACAATACATTAAAAATATGTCGGACCAACAAATGATCAAAGCATTCTTTTTGGGAGCTGCGGAAGTGTTTGAAAACCAACAGAAGCTTTAAGGTAGAACCAGAAACATACGTCCGTGCGTCCGTCACGTTGACAGTTCGATGCGGTCAAAGTAAAATCAACGGGCTGCTATGAGTCACAGAACTATATAACATAGAACAACTGTCACCATACAAAGCTCTGCTGAAAAATGGTCCCAAAAGTATTTCCCTCTTTATCGTACTTGAACGCATCCACTGAACTGTATAAGGTCGCGAAATTCAAATTTAGTTTGCCGCGAAATTCAAATTTCACAAGTTTGAGACTAACTTTAGGCGCAAACAAATAACTTTAGGCGCCAACACCATTCCGAACGTCTATTTTCCTTTGACAGCTCACGGTTTAAACGAGAGGACTATATTTATTTTCATACGGTTATCTTGCTCTTACTTGACTCGTTTTGATTTACTGAACTGTATTGAAATGGGACCATTTGCGACAGCAAATCGAGCGATCTAGTATATCTATGCTATGAGTACTCCCATAATAATGCGTTTGTCCGCATAGAGTAGGTCGACTTTCTACTTTTACATGCGGCAACGCACGGAAATGTCATTTCGCAAAAAAGTTTGGTTACGATTTAAGCAATTTAAGTATGGAACAAATTGAAAGTAATTGTTTCAACGATAAACTAATAGAAGAAGTACAAAAAAAGTGAAGAAGAAGTGATTCGTTGCCGTACCCAACTGTCACCGCATAAAACTGTCTACTGGACGGACGCATGACGGACGCATCGACGTACGATTCAGGTTCTAGCTTTATATTGAAAACAATGAAAAAAACTCATTCAAAACTACGAGACGAATTTACAGTTGGTTGACAGTTGCAACCGTCTCGGTTAACTTTATCGCGTTCTTTAACCCTTAATTTATGAGGTGAAAATCATATGCGTAAATGATGAGGTGGTTTCCAATGGACTTGTTCTAATCACATACCAAATCCGTGCTTTTAACTCGGCATACAACACCATGCTGTATGAAGGTACTGAAGATTTCAGAGTCACTGTGAGAAATAGCAAAGAGGGAAAAGTCAATGTGGGTCCACTGGACCCGCCTCATCAATTAAGAGTTAATTACAATTAAAGTTAACTTTCTCCAACTCAGCTCTCGAGCAGAGTTGAGAAAAGTAACTTTGACAGCTTAACTTTGGCATTTAGAAACGGCAGTAAAGTTTACTGAGCGTTAACCGTAGGCATTTAAGAACGCATTTCTCTTTATCGTTAACCACGGTTAATAAAGGAACGCACCCCTGTTACATTAAATAAAATTCAACTAAATATTCTTAGAGTGTGCACTATTTTGAGCATACGCTTTTCCCAAAATGATTTTATTATCTCTACATTAATGTTTTCTATCAAGCAGATTGTGTGGGCAATGAAACACATTCTATTTTTTTTTCAATCTCTTATGGGTGTGCATATTTCTATAATGTTATTTGATAGTCACAATTGCATATGTATGTTTTCATAAAAAGAAAGATTTTTGCTTCTTTATGTAGAATTGTCTCCAAGAGTTTACGTATTTTATAAAGCAATTTAATATTTTAAATATGACTAAAATATTACAATTTCATAATATGTCTCGAAGTACTCCTTACTTTTGTCATAACCGCACATGTTTGTCGGCTGAAATATGAATGAAAGATTAGCGATCTTGGAATATCTAAAAATGTCAGATGACGAGTAGTATTAGAGTATGGCTCGTGAGTTTGGTCACGTGGAAAAGAAGAGATATACCGCGTGATGCTGTAGTCTTTAAGAGATATTTTTAACTTAGAAACAATGTAGTGAACTTTTGGAAAAAATCATTTTTGAAAACATAAGAACAACTACTCGAGCTCAATCCTTTTGAAAGTAATGGTAATTTAAGCCACATGTAATTTCTTTAGAAAACTTTGTTTTGCTAGCCAAACTAAGATTTCTAAGGTTTCCATTAACATCGCAGCACTGACACAAACAGTCAATAATAAATTTGCTTTGATGTAGCTGGGAATCATTAAATTTTTACCCAAAAATCAAAACAAAGGATATTGCTATACGTTTTAACACAACAAAAAACATAACAAAAGCTATAATTGCCAATCTGGCAATCATTGGAGACCCGTATGGTGATATTCGTATCAAAATTCGAACAGTTATACCAAAATTCCACTTTGAAGTCAAACTTTCCAATAAGATTTTTTAAAATTTATTCCAATCGGATTTTGATGTATGGGAGTTTTATGTAGAATCATATCCTAAATAACTTTTGTTCTTGGACTTTTTTGATAGGATGCACCGTTTTGGAGATATTCACAAAAACCGTTTTCGTTCGTATGGGGGGTACCCCCCCTAATGGTCCATTTTTGCCCATTAACGAACTTAGCCTCGCATTTTACGAAAAACGGATCTGTGCAAACTTTCAAGTCTCTAGCTCAATCCGTGCGCCCGCAATCCGCGCCACAGACAGACGGACAGACGGACAGACAGACAGACGGACAGACAGACGGACAGACGGACGGACATGCAAAATTCAATTTTTTTTATCATTCTAAACACACTGGTGTAATTAATTTTTGTGTGTGATGACGGGATCTTGGCGTTACAAACGGTAAGGCAAAGTTAATATACCCTTTGGTTTCACCATACGGGTATAAAAATGTACATAGGATATACGAGCATTAGAAAAAATTATTTTTTTTGAATTCTCTTAACTATGAAACTCGCAGGATTTGTAGTATTTATATTTAAAATATGATCGTACTAAATTGGTTCATTTGAATCTGATGCAGAACCAGCAGCTACATTTGTGTGGCAAATTTAAAATCAATCGAAATCAACCTTTTCGATTCTACTTTAAATCTTTTATTTTTTTAATCTTTTAAGGCGACTTAAAAGGAAATTAACAGATTTCGAATGCTATGCCTTAGGTTAAAGTTTGTCGAAATCAGCTGATCTTTTAACTGGCGTGGTGAAAATTCTTATAATATTTTATAGCCATTAGCCATACAATGCGTGATTTTTTATACCCGTATGATGAAATCAAAGGGTATATTAACTTTGCTTTATCGTTTGTAACGCCAAGATCCCGTCATCACACACAAAAATGAATTACACCAGTGTGTTTAGAATGATAAAAAAAATTGAATTTTGCATGTCCGTCCGTCTGTCCGTCTGTCTGTCTGTCCGTCTGTCTGTGGCGCGGATTGCGGGCGCACGGATTGAGCTAGAGACTTGAAATTTTGCGCAGATTCGTTTTTCGTAAAATGCGAGGCTAAGTTCGTTAATGGGCAAAAATGGTCCATTAGGGGGGGTACCCCCCATACGAACGAAAACGGTTTTTGTGAATATCTCGAAAACGGTGCATCTTATCAAAAAAGTGCAAGAACAAAAGTTATTTAGGATATGATTCTACATAAAACTCCCATACATCAAAATCCGATTGGAATAAATTTTAAAAAATCTTATTGGAAAGTTTGACTTCAAAGTGGAATTTTGGTACAACTGTTCGAATTTTGATACGAATATCACCATACGCGTTTTCAATAATTGCCAGATTGGCAATTATAGCTTTTGTTATGTTTAAAATTGAAAATACAATAACGTAAAATATATACTAGAACATGTAAAAACACAAATTTTTTTTTTGTGTTTTTTTTATATAGTGGTTGATTTATATATGCATCATTGTGCACTGTAAGGTTAGGTATTCTACAATTAAGTTTAAAAGCATTTTTAACCCTTATCGGACGCGACTTTTTGCATGCTTGATTCTCACCAGGTTGTAGTTATTTTTAACTAGCTTGCATACCCGTCGTTGCCGGGTTAAGTTTTTTCAATTTTTTTTTTTGATGGTCTATGTTGGAGCTAAACTTCAGGCCAATCGGCTCGGTAGTTTCCCCGCGAAAGGGTAACATAGAGGAAGAGCTAAGTTTCGAGATCACTTTACCCCGTCCCCTTACTCCCTCACCTCTCGGGCTACTTTTTAATGGGTCTATGTTGGGGCTGGACCCCCGACGAACATCTATGTCAAATTTCAGGCCAATCGGTTCAGTAGTTTCCTCGCGAAAGAGTAACATAGAGGGAAAACTAAGTTTCGAAATCACTTTACTCCCTCCCCTTACTCCCTCCATCCCTCGCGCTACTTTTCCGTATGCCTATGTTGGAACCAGAACTAATGATTAGTATGAGTATGATATGATAAATATGAAAAAAAAACATTTTATTTTATTATTCTTATTTTCTTATATTCATTTCAATTTACCAATTTTGTTAAAAATTATTTATTTTTTTAAGAAAAAACATGTCTGAGTTTCTAATAATTATTTATAAAAACATATATGTATGGCATTTTTTGAAGTAATCTCCAACATGAAGGAATCAACGTGTCACACGTGCCATACGACCGCTGCAGAAACTGTTGTCACGTCAGAGGTGACTTACGACCGATAAGAGTTA
The DNA here is from genome assembly GCA_964034945.1 of Chrysopilus asiliformis. Classification (NCBI taxonomy): domain Eukaryota; kingdom Metazoa; phylum Arthropoda; class Insecta; order Diptera; family Rhagionidae; genus Chrysopilus; species Chrysopilus asiliformis. The sequence continues at coordinate 39,602,027 of OZ035962.1, forward strand.
ATATAAAAATTCTTTTAAGCTATAAGCTGATCTGATGGTTCTTGTAGAATCTTTTACAGCAATCAGTGATGGTGCTAGGCAATGCAATGAAACTTCTGTCTTTAATACAGCCGTAATGTATTCGTCTTAAATAAAAAAAAGAATTATACGGTTTAATAAAGAGTAAGCAAGAGAGAAAAAAATTTGAAAGCACAATCTAGAAAAAAGGTCATAATTTACTTTGAGATTAAAGTCACAGTAATAAGCTGGTAAAGATTTGATTTATTTAATATATAAAAATTTAATACAAGCTGGTAAAGACTTAATATATATTTAATCAAATATTTGATCAAATGAAACAAAAGTGATTCATTTTTGAAGTTATTACTCAATTTAACATCTTCACATAAAATAGGATTCGATGTTCTTGTCATATAACGGTATGTTGAAACAATGATTTGGAATTTTAATATTCTGCAAATACAAAATATTACGCTGTGTATTAATATTTTCGTTACTAATCACTCTTTAAGCTTGAGATACGGTTAAACTTTGTCTAACGAGTACATAAAATGTAAATTATATTTACTATAAGTGATAAACGAAAAGAATTTTATTATATGTTTAAAGAGCATAATTGACTTGAAATTGAAACTTGGAATAAATATTATGCAATATGAGTGACTGTTTAACCAATGTGAAATGATTCTGAATGTTATGCTCTTCTCGCTATTTGGGTATTTTAGGTAGAAAAGCGCTAAAATCTGAAAAAAAAACTAAAACTAGTGACGTAACTCTAGTTGGCATACACCCGTTATGCGCGGAGCCCCGCAGAAAAAAATATACGAGTTTGTCGTTTGGACAAATCTGTTTTGCGTAGATGTAGAAGTTTAAGCTTTAACGGAATTCACGGAAACAAAACATACAAATATTACAGAAAGCGGAAATAGTGAAGATGATTTTTTTTCATATATCCGACATTTACAGTTAGTTTAGTGAGTTTATAAATTAAATAGATGATAAGCTGATTAGTTTTAATTTATTCTAAGAAAATTGTCTTTCGTTATATTTTTTGAACGACATATTTTGTTTAATATCGGAAATATGGTTACTAATAGTCAATTATCATAATGTAATACGATATGTAATTATTCCGTAAAAAGAAATCTTTTCTATATTGAGAAATTCATTCAACTAAAATTAATTCTAAAAACTATAAAGTTCTGATTCAATAGCTTCGATATTTGACATTGTCTGGCGTTGTAGTGTCTTAAGAAAATAATAAAAAACATACGAATAACCTTGAAAATCAAGCTGGATTTTTAATACATCAGTATTTTGCATATACGAGATAATGTTGATAATATTTCTGCGTATAAAATGCAACTATTATGTAAAAGTAAAAGCGTTTAAGAATAGTAACAAATAAATAGACACTGATATCGTGTAGTAGTTGGCAATGACATAATTTCAAAGAGAATTTGCAATCGTTGCATAGACTAAGGTGTTTAGTTCTATTTGCAAACTACAATTTATATAACCATTAAAATACCAAAAGTGTAATCCCAGAACTCCTCAAAATTTAATTCGTTTTACTAAAATACTCGTATTGTGAAATGTTTACCATAAAATATATAAATGAAGAATATTTTATATATTTTGCGATTCACTGATTCGTTTTTACATCTTTCAAAAGTATCACATAAAAATATATATTAAAATATACTTAAAATAACCAAAATTCTTCTTTATTTCTTCTTAAATTTACCAGTTTTTGCATTCTTATAAAACGTGTAATCGAACCAAAATGCTTTAGCGTATGCTTAAAAAAATAGAAATATCAGTTGTGATCAACATAAAAATTTCCTCTGCAATATTTAGTTTCTATTTATTATTTAAAAATAATATTTTTTTCAAATACAGTAAAGATTCGGTAGTTCGAATCAATAGAAACCGTAACTAATTCGAACCTCGGAGATTTTCTAATTACTGGATTCTTTTTTATGGTGGATATTTTGTTTAATAAAACAGTCTTAATGGCAAAAAAAAATATTCTTTCAAGTTAAAATTAAGTAACAATGTTTCTGCAGTTAAAAAGTATATACACCTACATGATAACAATCAATTTTTTTTAAAGAAACTTGAAATTTTGACTGCAAAATTAATGTCTGTACAGTTACGACAGTACATACCACCACGAAAATGTTGCTGCTAAACGTCTTAGTTATTGTATTCAAGTCATTTCCATGCTAGACCAGAAAAGTTCGAATTACAGAGACCAATATATCAACCACAATTCGAATTACAAGATACCCAATATAAAAAAAATGGTTTTTCGAATTAGCGCGCGGTATTCGAATTACCGAGTCTCTACTGCAGGCATGCCCAACCTTTTTGTACTAAAGTTCGACTTTTTTTAATCCAACTACATCGAGATCTACCCATATACGTGTGGTTACACGGCCAGAGCAAAAGATACTCCACGTACGATGCCGCAGTAATCCTGAAAATAAACCATTTCACGTTTGCGATAACACGTAGCGTCTCGGACCGCCTAATGTGAACAGGCTCGTGAACTCTAAATCGAAACTAAACTATTCAAACAAATTTTAAACATGAGTCAAATTCAAATAAACCTCGAGAATCTAGTAATTTTCAAGTTTTCAATACCTACTTAAAATAGGCAAGTAAAATAAAATTTAAAAAAAGGTATCTAAGTAAAATATACCACTTGCTTTAACAGCAAAAAAAAACAAAAAAACGGAGAAGTAGATAGTGTGATTACTTAATTTTCACTTTCCCTTTTTTTTAATATTTATGTTTACAAAAAAAAATTTTTTTTTAACATTTTCAGTCTGTAGCAGAAGATCGACCCAAATTCGTGTCGAGATCGACTGGTAGATCGCGATCGCCTGGCTCTACTGTATATTGAGACCGTTAGAGATACGTAAAAACCGTTAAAGGAAAAAATGTTGGAAATTCTATTGAATTTGGTTACCTGCATTTTTTCTCAAAAGCGAATTTCCGAGAAATTTCCAAAAACTTTTTTTTTTTCAAATATCGTCGGGCCGTTAGAGATACGTAAAAACCGTTAAACCAAAAAAATGTAGAAAATTTTATTTCCTTTAAATTTTGTTATATTTATTTTTCTCGCAAAAATGCAAAAGTTTAAAATAAAATTTTCAAAAAAAAAATGTATAGGAGGTACCCGTTATGGCTAACGTTACTTTTCCAAAAGTTTCGCAAAACACATTTACAAAAATTTCAAGTCGTTAGCTCAATGCATTCTCGAGATATTTAAAATACGTAAAACGGACAGACAGGCAAATAGACTGGCAGATGCACGGACATCCTCATAATTTTGCCTGAAACATATTTCGCACTGATCAGAAAGTTTCTATTTGCCGCCGTTCTCGAGTCGGTCTCCGTATTGTCATGAAAATAATACTTTCCCTCTATAGCAGAAGAAAGTAAAAATTAACAACAAAAAAAAATATTTTTGTTTGTCCTTTTAATAAACTGAACCGGAGCTGAACCTAAAAAAAATTCAATACATTGAACCGAACCCAAAAATGGCGCGGTCCGATAAACTGTTTAAAACCCTACAAAAAAATCTTTTATACTCTACAGTGGTGATGTGACGGCCCTGACCGTCACCCCTTAATTATCACATCGCCGGCCCTGGCTGGCGGAGACACAAACTGCACCTTCAGCAGAAGCGTTTCCGTTGGCCAGAGGCGAAACCTGACACCGCTGGCATCGTAAGTAACAAAACGCTTGCGATGCACAAGTGGCTGTTCACGATCTCGGCTAGTGATACGAAAACGCGCTGACACTGCGAATTCCGTAGACCGACGCCAACAGCTTAAAGGGCTGCTGGAGTCGAATATGGAAAACTCAAACAGAAGTAAAACGGGAGTCATTCAGTGAACAACAGTAAATAATTACAAAGTAAATTTCAAACCGTGAATAATTGTAAAGTGAATTACAATTGACAATTTTAATAAATATTTTTTAATTGATACGTTTAGTTTCATTCGAACCACGACAATTTGGCGCAGCCGGAAAAGAAATTGCTGCGACCAATTTGGCGCAGCCGGTGAAGTTTTTTTTTTTGTCGTTTTTGTGTTTTTACTCACTTTTTCGCATAAGTGGAGGAACAGTTGTAAAGTGAAAAAACGACATAAGTGGAAAGACAGCTGAAAATTAAAGTGAAAAACAACATAAGTGAAAAAATAGTTGGAAATTTAGAAGTGAAAAACTAAACTAAAACTCAAAAAAAAAAAGTGAAAGGAAAACTCTGAACAACAGCTGAGTAAGGAAAATCAGAAATAAGTAAGTAAAATCTCTTTCTTCATTTTCTTATTAGTGGTTTAATATTGTGAATTTGTGTAGTGTAAAGGAATTAAACAAGAATAGAGTAATTTTATAACGACTTTTCGTTTTCTTAAATGCCCGAATCTTGATACAAGTGCTGGGACCCCGAGCTAGAATAGCACCAATTGCCAAAATACAACTTGTTCAGTGGACGGGTACTGCTCTGCTTTGCTAATTCAGAGCCCAAATCTTACCATGTTCCACAGGATCAAAATCTAAAATGCAAAAAGTTCTATGATTGGCTCGGGTTAACCAGTGCTTGAAAATTTTCCGGTCGTCTCGAAGTCCATCAAAATCCAAATTGTCAACATAGTGACATCACTCTACTATCCTAAATTGAGAGCCAAATTGTGTCACTATGAAGACGAAACCTAACTTGTGGAGTTCGAGACACCAAGAAAGGAAAATCTTATCAGGGCAATAGAAAGAAAAGGTTTTATCTAGGAATAGAAGTCAAAAAATTCCTTCACACAATTAAATTCAATATAGATTGTGATAAATAAAATAAAATATATAACTAATCATATTGGTAGAAATTTAGTAGAATTTTAATATTTCAGAAAACTAAATACAAACAATTATTCCATATTTTAGATAATAGTAAATAAAGTGTATTATGTAAGTTAACAAAATAATTTCAATAAATACAGTAAAAAATATCGTAAATAATAAACCAATAAAAGTAACTTTTCCCCCGTCTATAAAAATACATCCATATAAATGTTCCTTTCCATTCCTATTAAAATAATTCTCATTTCATACCAATTTTGGAAGTAAAAAAAAAAAGGGAGAAAATAGAGATAAATTAAAAATATATTCCAAGTCAGTTAAGGCCAGTGAACAAATCCACTTTTAGTAGCCATTCCGTATTAAGATCAGTGACAAAGACCTGGAATTTTTCATTCATTTACTTTTCATTCATGACGATTATAATTTCCATTTTTCCTTTTTCGTGACATGCTACAAAGGTGATAGTCAAATTCCATTTCTACCTGTCTCACTATTTAATTAAATTCAACACTGAATGAAAACTCAAACAAAACCTGATAAATTATAAAAGATCCTTTCTAAACACCACTAATTAACAGTATCTGAATTAAACGCTGTTCGAAAATCGATTCACGGTAATATGCATAAGTGATTTCCGCAATAGGAAAAAACTAGTAGAACCCTATTATAACACCTTCTCTTGTTTTTTTTTTCTTCTTCCCCTCAATAATTGCAAAATTTTATCTAAAAATTCGGAAGTTGATTTCACAACTAACGTACAAATTAAATGCCCTTCGAAAGTAACATACTCACAAAGGAGGAACTCAAAAGGGTTAATGATTCAGAATTAGAGGCACAACACCTAGCAGAAGAAACCCACAAACTAAAAAAAGATTTAGAGAAATTGGAATCAAAACTAAGAAACGTAAAAGAAATTCTTTCTGCAGAAATAAGTCTAAGAATTCCCCCTCAAGAATTTAAAAAGTTCGAATCAGCACTCGAAAACATCCCAGAAAAAGACGAACAAATAGAAAAACAAATAATTAGAATAATAGAAGCAATAAAATCTGAAGAAAAACAGTTCCAGGACGAAAGTGAAAACACAAAAAATAAAATAAAATTTCTCTTAGACGAAATCGAAAGCTTAAGACAGCAATTAAAAGAGGCAACGGAACGAGTAAACTTATACGAAGAAGAAACTAATCCGGAAAACAAAGTTACGACAAATCAGGCAATAACAACCAATCTCCAAAGGAACCAACAAGAAGAAGAGGTAGCCTCACTAAAAAACCAACTGTCGAAACTCACAGCTGTGCTAAAGAAAAAGGATCAGGAAAAGAGCAAGGCTGAACTGCAGGTGAAAGAAATCCAGAAATCTTTAAACGAATATAAAGAAGCACTAGGAGACAACAACAGTAAACACCTGAAAATCCAACAACTGAAAAAATACAAAATGGCTAACGCAACAGAAGGCTATGAAAAGGTCATGGATATGTGCAGCAAGTACATTCCAATTTTCTCAGGACAACGTTCCCCGAAATTGACTAATGAAGTGCTGAGATTCATAGCCATAGCCAAAGACTTGAATGATAGACTATCAGAAGACGAGAAAAATGCGTTTACATCATGTATACGGTATAGGCTCACGGACGATGCATACCACTTGGTAAGCACGGAAAATCCGGAAAACGTAAAAGACACTTTAGATTTACTAAAAAAAAATTACGTCGCGAAAAAAGGATTTGATGAGGTTAGAGCCGAAATGACATCCAGTAAACAGAGGCCTGGAGAAAGTGTTGGAGATTATGCAGACCGACTGAAGCATCTGCTCGACGAAACGAGATATGCAGTAGAAGCAGAATACCCAACGGGCCACGAAGGACTCATGAAGGAAGCCGAAAAGGAAGTGGTAACCACTTATAAGAAGGGACTAATAAATTATCAAATCCGCCAACTTCTGGTAGGAAATAGAGCGAAGACCCTAGAGGAAATAAAAGAAGAAGCGAAATTCCTCGAAACGGATATCAAACGACTCAATATAAGCGAACCAAGCCCACTACAGCAACAAGGCCCCTATAACAGAAACTGGACAGGAGGATACCCTAACGGAAATAGAAATGTTCCCCCGCCAAACCCTAGAAACAACAATCAACCAATAATCTGTAGTTTTTGCGGAAAAAGGGGGCACCAAGAACGAGATTGCTATGCAAAAGGAAATCAAACCTTCTGCACAAAATGCAACGCTTACGGTCACGATAGAACAAGCTGCCGAGGCCCGCAACAACAGGTAAGAGTCCTAAACGACTTAAATCCCATAACCAACGAACGTGTGTTGTATTGCCAGTTTTGTAAAACAACCGACCATTTCACAGAAATCTGTGTCCGCAAATACAAGGCCGAACTGGAGAACCAGGGAAACGAAAACCGGCAGTCCGGGAGCACGACGGCCACTGCCAACCCAAATCCCGAACCAATGTAACGTGCAACCCACCAAACTTCCCAGCACCAGAAGTTCACGACCCAACCAAACAAGAAGTGAATTTTTTAGGAAAATACAATATTAGACTAAACGTCGACATAGCAAAATTCCCAAACCTTATGATGCTGGTGGACACCGGGTCCGACTGCAACATTTTAAAACTTAGCAAACTAAAAGAAATAATTCCCATTAATGTCAAGGAAACCATAATGATAGGAGGTATCTTTGGTTCAACAAACAATTCCATTGGCACTTGCCACGCAAAGATTGAAATAGGCAGTCGCAAATACGACTGCAAATTTCATATCATCCATGATACAGACTCAATACCTTCGGACGGTATATTAGGTATACCCTTTCTGAAGGAAAAAGCAGTAATAGACTGTGTACAAAATAAACTTACAGTCATAACGAATTCCTCAACCTCAGTTGCACCCACAATTAGCCCACTAAAACAATGCTTACCAAAGTCTCTTTTCGGCCATGTGGACATGAACTTAAAAACTCCTGAAAGAGTATTAAAAAACTATAAAATCACCCACAAAACATCTACAAACCAAGAACTGGTTACGGGAATCAACAGTGACCTATTCAGAAAACGCGCTGAAAACATAGCTGAGAACATGAGGGACAAGATGCAAGCGATGCAAACGGCTATATCGGCGGCGACGCACGCCCTGAAATTAGTTAAAGAAAACAAAGAAAAAATAGAAGCAAAAATAATGATAGCAAAAGCAACCCCTGAAGTCTCTGCCCCTGATAATAAAACCCCACTGAAATCTCTGCCCCTGATAATACCAACCTTAAAGTCTCTGCCCCTGATAGACCCACCCCCTCTGTCTCTGCCCCTGGTACAACTTACCCCTAAAACTCTAAAATTAGAGGAAATATATAAAGAAAATATAAAAACAAATATACAAAGAATAAAGGAAAATATAAATAATGAAAATATAATGATAATAAAAAATACAGCCCCTGAACCCCTGCCCCTGCTAGCTTGTAAGTCTCTGCCCCTGTTATCCCAGTCTCTGCCCCTGTTACCCCCGTCTCTGCCCCTGTTACCCCAGTCTCTGCCCCTATTACCCCCGTCTCTGCCCCTGATACCCCCGTCTCTGCCCCTGATACCCCAGTCTCTGCCCCTGATACCCCCGTCTCTGCCCCCAATTATACCTAAATCTTTCTCCCTGATAGACAACCCTCGAAAGGTACTGTCTATCATTGAGGAGAGGGAAGCTAAATCAGTCCAACCTCGCACGGTGATTGACCAAGCGAGTTCTCCAATTACCCCTAAGACTTTATCCCTGATAGACCCACCCCCTCAGTCGCTGCCCCTGGCACACCCAACTCACAAGTCTCTGCTTATTTACCAACCCCCGATGACCCTACTGATGAATCACCCACCCCCTAAAAGTATGCCACTTATACAACCACCACCTAAGCCACCCCCCTCAATATCTTCACCCTCACAGAATCCGCTCGTAATACTAACCCCAGGCAATGTAATGAAGACAACGGATAACGCAAATACCGTAATAAATAACCCCGGAAGGACTTTGACTGTTGCTGGGGGGATGGAAGCTAAATCAATCATAACTCGCATGTGGACTGACCGAGGAAACTCTCCACCACACTCTCCATGCAACGAAGACCACCTTCTCCAAAAACTAGAGCCTAGGACCGAAAAAATCATAATGGTACCTATGAACACGGAAGAAGAAAGAGTTTGCATAAGAAAAGAAATTTTCCCCGGTGTGTTTTCTAGCAACACCATAGTTAGGCCACAAGACGGACACGCATACGTGGCAGTAATCAACGCCACCATGAACCAAATTACCCTTCCCCCTTTAGAACTAGAAACCGAACCCTTATCGAACTATCTGGTATATAAATCGGACACTCAAATTCCCCAAGAATACGCTGTCCAGGAAAACGCGTCTCGGATAGGATTAATGAGGGAATCAATAACCTTAGACGAAAACTTAAATAACGAAGAACGAGTTACCATCTCCCAACTCTGTGCCGAGTATAGCGATATTTTCCACTTACCAGGAGACAACCTCTCATATACTAACGCGAACACCTTTAAATTACCCCTACTGGAAAACAAAGGACCCATATTCAAAAAACAATACCGAATCCCAGCCGCTCATTCTGGGGAATGCGCACGTCAGATTAAAAACCTAATTCAAGAGGACATTATCGAACCGAGTACCAGCCCATTCAACTCCCCTGTAATTTTGGTACCCAAGAAAGGAACCAATGAGGACGGCACAAGAAAACTGAGACTGTGTGTAGATTTTAGAGAACTGAATAAAGTCTGCATCCCTTATGTGTACCCTCTACCCCGTATCGAGGAAATACTGGACCATTTAGGACACTCCCGGTATTTCACCACCCTCGATCTTGCTAGCGGATATCATCAGGTATTAATTGATCCTCCCGATCGAGAAAAAACGGCATTCAGTGTCAACTATGGGCACTACCAATACAAACGAATCCCTTTCGGATTAAAAAATGCACCGGGATTCTTTCAATCCCTCCTGAATGGTATCCTAACGGGGCTACAAGGAATCCATTGCTTTGTATATTTAGATGACGTAATAATTTTCGCCAACAATCTAAATACACACAACGACAAATTGCGTGAAGTTTTTCAACGATTTAGAAAAGCCAACCTAAAAATACAACCCACAAAATGTCAATTCCTACAACGGGAAATAATATATTTGGGACACATCTGCTCAGAACAAGGAGTCAGTCCAGACCCTAGACTAGTAGAAATAGTACAAAAATACCCACAACCCAAAACTCTTAAACAAGTGCAGTCATTTCTAGGACTAGCAAACTATTACCGCAAGTTCATCCCAAATTTTTCAAAATTAGCAAATCCTATAAACCGACTATTGAGAAAGGACGTCAAATTTCACTGGAGCAACCATTGTGAGGGATCTTTTCAAGGATTAAAAAACGCTTTAACGTCCCCCCCGGTTCTCTCGTACCCCGATTTCCAAAGAGAATTCGTACTCGTTACTGACGCAAGCGGTGAGTCGTTAGGAGCCATTTTAGAACAAGAAGGTCACCCCATTAGTTATGCTAGTCGAACGCTGAATCCAGCAGAAAGAAATTACTCGACCACAGAGAGGGAACTTTTAGCAATAGTCTGGGCTACGCGAAATTTCAAGTGCTATCTATTAGGAAGACATTTCAAGGTGATTACGGATCATCAGCCTCTAAAGGGAATCTTTAAGGTAAAAGACACAACCTGCCGTATGACGAGATTTCATCAAAAATTATCCGAATTCGACTTCGAAATCTTGTTCAAGGCCGGAAAAAATAATCAGAACGCCGACTGCCTATCTAGAATCCCACCTCTCAACTCCGCGGCAAATGAAAATAAAAGGCATTGTTTAGTAATAACTCGAGCCCAAGCATCGACACATCCCCCACAAAACCCAAGCGGTCCCCAGGGAACACCCCCTACGAAAAAGCCACCTCAGAAACCACCCCTTAGTAAAACAACCCCCCCAGTTTGCGACATTAACAATAGCAAAGACCCCAAACCCACCACATCTGACCCTCGTGGCGCAAGAGAAGTCACTGACCCCTATCAGGTAAAACTAATATTGAAGGACTACCACGACTCTAGATTCGGAGGCCATTTCGGCAACGCTAAAACGTACGCACGAATCCGCAAACATTTCCGATGGAAAAATATGAAAATGCAAATCGCGAGATACGTACGGACTTGCCGAAAATGCCAATTAAATAAATCAGCTGAAAAAATCAAGATGCCTTTAGTCGTACCCGAAGTGGCTCAACGACCCTTCGATAAGGTATACGTGGACATCGTCGGACCGTTGCCTCTGACCCCTAAAGGAAACCGATATATATTATCCTTTTTAGATGATCTAACGCGATATGTAGATTTTGTAGCCATTCCGGATCAAGAAGCGGCCACCGTGGCCCAAGCGCTGGTAGAACAAATCATAAGTCGATACTCGTTACCGAAGGTCTTGATAACGGATCAAGGAACTAACTTTACGAGCGCGATGTTCAAATCTATATGCAAACTGCTAGGTATTAAAAAGCTGCAAACGACGGCCTATCACCCACAAGCAAATGCAGTAGAAAGACAACATTCCACTCTCGGAAATTACCTAAGGTGCCTAGTAGATGACAGCCCCCAAATTTGGGATGAATTTTTGAGAACGGCGGCCTTCGCGTACAATAACTCAAAGCATGAAGGCACAAAACTGACCCCAATGGAAACACTGTTCGGTTTCGTGGCAGAAATACCAGGAAATCTTCAAAGAAAGCCCGAACCTTGTTATAACGCTGAAAGCTACCACATGCAGTTACGATTCAAACTCCAAAGAACCTTTGAATTAGCTCGAAAAAACCTAATTAAAGCAAAAATGAAATCGAAGGGCTACCACGACCGAAAGGTCAACTCACAGACCTTCCACATTGGAGAAGACGTGCTAATACAAAACGAAGCACGTCCTAATAAATTAACGCCTATTTATAAGGGTCCTTACAAGATCGTAATCGTAAACTCCCCTGAAAACGTCACGATACAACAAGGAAGAAAATTAAAACGGGTACACGTAAATCGACTAAAGAAATTCACAACTAACCTCGAATAACACTCTTTACCTCCTTCCCCTTTTTTTCGTATCAAGAATTGTAATTCTTCATCGTGCAGAAAATTGTATAAAACTTGAACTACTTAATTATTAATTGAAGTCGTCTTGTTATAATTTTAATTCATTTTCAATGAATTTTTCGCTATCACAAAATTTTCAAATTGTGGCAACACCTTTAACTTTTTAACAAAACCTTAAGGCTTTAATTGTTATGTTAGAATTATATTATACTCTATTAATTTGGATTTCGGTTAGAGCAAATCAATATATATTTCAAAAAAAAAAAATCAGAAAAACAACAGGAACCGTGCTGGTTCTCTCGATGTCGGTCCAATTTTGGTTATGCCGAAACAAGACTTCACAAATCACTCTAGCACACAATTATTAACCTGGCACATAACACGTAATATTGACCCCTACTCTAACTTACTGGATAAAACCCAATGAAGATGAAACTTTTTCTGCCCTTGGCACGGAATTCCCAAGTTGGTTTTCATTTATAAAATTTAACCCCATCTCCTATCCTTCTTTCGTCTCATCCGTCTCCCTATTTTCGTCCTTCTCCTCACCCCTTTGGGGGAGCTGCACACCTTGACACTTATAATCCGTCTCCTTATTTTCAATGTTCCATTGAGCCAGTAGACCTATTCTTACCATAGGTACGGGAACATATTATACAAAACCTCTCTCTGCACCGTTCTGCTTCTTGTGAGTTTTGCGATGATTCCATACTTTGCAACTATTCACTTATTTGTAATTCACTTTGCGATGATTCCATATTTCCTTTCAACGCAGCCGATTTAGAGCTAAACTTCCCTTCGTTGAGTTCACTCTAGCGTCATGTTTGCACATGTGAGCCCTTCGTTTTTTCCTCTTTCGCTTATCTTTATTTCCGGGAATTTCCATACAAAGCAAAATCACGTACAGAATGTAATTAATTATCCATTTTGGAAATGTGGGAACTAAGGTTTATGGATTGAAACGTGTTTTATAATTCAAAAAAAAAAAAAAAAAAAAAAAAAAAAAAAAAAAAAAAAAAAAAAAAAAACTTATTGAGTACCGTGTGCGAAGGAATTGATTGAGTTTTGTGTACATCAACTTTTACTTGTTTCACGTTCAGATATGCTGTTCACTCTCCTGTACTTTCTTATTACATTCTTTACCATGTAGGTCCTCTACTTTTAGAGTTTCAGGGGGCAGAGACTTAGGGTTTTATCACTTTCCGTTATTTCTTTATTACCTCTGTAGATTTTTATATCTTTTTTTTTATTTCTCTGTTCCTTGATATTATTAAATTCGACATGATTCCATATTTCCTTACAACACGACTTCAGTGACTTCAAACATGTGAGGAAGATTATCTGGCTCATTCCAGTCAGGCAATTACAAGGGAAACTCAAAAGTACTACTTCATTCTTCTTTTCTCTCCTTGAATGTGAAAATGCATTCTAATCAATTAACTGTATTATACAGAACCTCCCTCTGCACCGTTCTGCTTCTTGTGAGTTTTGCGATGATTCCATATTTCCTTACAACACGACTTCAATGACTTCAAACATGTGAGGAAGATTATTTGGCTCATTCCAGTCAGGCAATTACAAGGGAAACTCAAAAGTATACACCAAAATCCAATATACACCTCCCGTTCTCAACCATCATACCACTCCCCTATTCCAATTTCCCTCTCTTTACCCAAATGTAATAACCCAATGTAAATAACCGCATCATATTAGCCATAAGTAATAACTCCAGTAAAAATAGAACACCGGCACTAGCGAACCGGCAACCAATCATGACACCCTTAACCATTATACCATTCTAAGGTTTCAAAGAAAAAAAAAAAAAAAAAAACAAACTAACAGGCCGTGCACGTACTGCAAGAGACCGGATCATACAGTGGAAAACTGTAGGAAGAGGATCTACAACTTCTATAAAAGAAAATTCTCCGAAGAATACGCAAAACAAAAGATGCAGGAATTTACCAAAGGCACTGGCAGACCAAATAGGACAGGGGAACCGGTCCCATCAACTTCATCCGCTGCCCACCAAACCACTCAAGTTCCGCAAAGAAGGTCACGCCCGTCAACCTCCCGAAGCGCCGACCTTCCAATAGAACGTCCAATATGCCGAGTACCACCTATGAACCACCTGGAAGACGAAGCACTACCACCACTGGATCGAACGTTCAGCCTCGCACTGTACTGGGATAACCGGAACATCTTGATGGTTAGGGTACAGACGGGATTTTCAGAGACGCCCCTGGTATTGGCCATTGACACCACATCCAACCACAGCGCCGTGTGTATTACGTCAATGGACTTATGGGAAGATATGCAGAACCCAGAAATGTTGATCCCCGAAATAGTCCGAACTCCAGGATACCCTACCCGAGAGCTGGCAGCCATAGGCACCGAAACCGCCTATATACACAGCCGACATATGAGGCAGGTGTTCCAGATAGTGCCACCCTTTGATGTCCGGGGAAGCATTATCGACGGAATTTTAGGAGCAGATTTTTTAAAAATCTTCCAATGTATCATAAACTACCCGCTCAAACAGCTAACAGGAAAATATCGGGAAAACCTATTGGCCAGGGGACCAAATTAGCCGGAATCATCTTAAAAAACTTGATGATAATCTAACGGTAATAATAAATAATTTTTCTTTCTCTTCCTTTATTCTTTTAGGCGCCGGACCTACAAACCACCGCAATACAGCATGTGTACCGATCTGTTGAATTGTTTGGGATTCTCGTTCTCGTGGATATCCGGACCGATAAAATACTTCCTCTACACGGGCGCCACATTGGCACTAATTTTCGGGGCAACCATCCTCCTAATTCTACTAATGAAACTTAAAAACTGCCTAGGACCCGCACAAGCCTTAACCACGGGATTATTACTAACCCGGCCCGTCCACGCGGAATTAATATTGTTCCAACAGACATACATGCCCATTTACAATCAGGTGGAAACTATTAATGTCCCACTGTTCGATGAGGACATAAGAAACACCTTGCAAACGGTAATTCACTTCGAACCCTTGATAAACGGACACAATGTCATTCAGGTCGAACTAGTACATGACTGCGAGTACCCGCAGCTCATGATACCCCATATCGAGGACGAGTGTTTCCCCATAAACCAAAACAAAAAACACCCCCTACATCTCTGTAAACCAGGTTACCAATCTTCAAGTACCACCCCCACAAGTCTTACAAAAAACGAGCTCGCCAATATAGGGCTAATAAGGAAAATGTACCCATCTTTTGATAACGGTAATCTAACCCAATTAAACTCAACAAGTAACGCCACCTACGAGTGGCTATGTGAAAAACCCTCCGTCAAAATCACTTTTCAAAACAACCAACAGCTACTTGTCAACGTAGATAACTTACCCTTATATGTGACCTTTAATGAAATCGAATTCCAGGACACTATTTCGGACTGCAAATCCGACTCCTGTCAGGTAGGATTCAAAGAGCTTGCCAGCCTTTATATAAAAAAATTCGATATGGTCAAGAAGGGTCGAGCAAAACGTAACACTTGCTACAGCATATCCCTTTTACCCTTAGTACCCACCAAGTTTGGAGGCGGATGCTCTGTGGATCTGCAACCAATAATTGACAAACTAAACGATGTAATTACAGAATTAAACATCGCGAATAACGAAACTGAACATAAATTCAAAATTGTAAGACAGTCTTTAGACAATTTATACAACTTCACCCTAATACAAGATAAAAAATTCGACATGATCACCCAATATTTACAACATGACACAATAACCCCAGAAAAATCTCTATATATCAGCAAATACATAGCAGAGTTCAAGGACATAAAAATCAAACAAGAGTCCATCTTAAGTAATATAATAAGCCGGGCACAGTCCACTGCTCAACAGAACTTCATGGCCATCAAGGACCATATCTTACTGCACACTTGGGCAACCGACTGCGCAAAGTATTCTCATTGCACAAGGGTTAACAACTTCATTAAGTCCAAGGTTCTTTACTGGGAAGAACTACTACTCCATAACTTCAACCCCAACATTAAACTAGTGGAAAGGGAAGGAAACATCTTCCTGAAATTTCAAGCACCAAGGAGCGTGGTCTGGGATTATAAAATAACTCCGGTATTGCCCGAGTACCAAATTTCAAGTGGGTGCACCCCAACCGAGTCTGGATTAATTTTCTGCCAGAAATGTTTCCATCAAAAAATTAAATTTCTGACCATCAACGCCAACGGAACCAATAACCATTTCGACTTGGCACTTAAAAATCGAGTAATACTAACAGAATTCGAATTCGAAACCAATTGTTTGATGGAAAAAATCGAAGATAAATACTTAGAAGTAGGAGGAGTCTGTTTACAGTATCAAGATGAAAATATGGTCATGGTACCGCACAGTAACTGCGAAGGCGACTCCACTATTAACACAGCCTTTTTAGTTACCAGGATTAACGTTCCAAACATAAAACATCGTAAAATAGAAATAAAATCGAATTTCCAATTGGAGTTCGAAATATTCAAAGAAACTAAAAATTATATACCCCTCATTAACCAATCCATAAACCTGAACTTGCAACAAATAATCAATGAACTCACTAAGACACATACCCGAGAAATAGATCATATACGGTACTCGAAAGATATAATTAAAACCACCTTCAATATAAATTTGTTCCTGAGCTCGATGAACTCAGTTAGTATCTCCTTGATATCCATATGGTTGGCGCGAAACTCTAGAATCATGACTTTAATATTCGTCTATTTCAAGCAAATCATCAACAAACTAACGAGTGGATGTAAACCCACTCCTACCGTGCCATCAGAGTACGAAACCAAAGTTTTTGGGGATCCAAACACTCGTTTCACTTACCTATTCAATGGTTTCCACAAAGATTGGGGCCACAAAAAATTCACATTTAACACCAACACCGAACAGTGCGATCTTGTTGGTGGATACCTGATTGTGAAACTCGCCACAGAGGGCCCGTTCTACTTGTTTTCGGAGGTGACCAACTTAATAAAAAGGGATGCTATGGCAGAAAAAACCGCGGATGAAGTATAATTTTTCAATTCAGAATAATCAATAATCAACTATAGCTAACTCAACCCAAATAACAACCCCAACTAATAAATTTTTTTTTAATTAGAGAGGACCAACTAACGCGTGAGGAAGGACACGTCAACAACGACATAGAGTAAAGACATCATACGACCCAGTGCATACTACAAGGATATCTCCACGAACGAAAGATAAACCTCAACCCCGCTCCACTACTATTACTGTTGTTATCGCAGTTACATTCTGTTGGTTACCAACATTTCCACTCACACTTCCGCCGCCGGCGCCACTACCGCTGATGTTGTCGTTATTGCTCACCAATGCCTGATCGGACATCGGTCGCCAGTACAGGACGGAACAAAAACTCTGTCCATGAGAGCACCTAACGCATGATCATCGCAGAAGCCTCCTACCAGCAACAGGGGAACCTCTAACCTCGACAGCTACATCCTAAGGTCATGTCGAGTCATACGTGTTTTTTGTTCCTCATATTATTTTTTATATATATTTTATTTTGTTTTCGACTATAATATCTGTACTATAATTCCTGTCACTTAAGAATATTCTATAAGTTTTATATTACTGACGGTAGTATTGTGTTAAACTCCTGTTAATACATAAGTAATCATACATTAGTTACTCTACTTATTAATTGCATTTAGATTAAGTTATAACAATTCACTTAAATTAAAGTATAACAACCCACTTAGATTCGTGACACCACTCTGCCATTCTAAATTGAGAGCTAAATTGTGTCACTATGTAGACCGAGAACTAACTTGCAGGTTCCAATTGAACCCAATTGAAAAAAAAAAAAAACTGAATTCAATGAAAAACTCCCGTTTAGGTCAACCGACTGATTAAGATTTACTAAAAATTTCTGATACGGTATTATATATCGAACTTCTATGTTTTGAAATGTTAAGTAATTGTTATTAAGAAAATGTAATAGAAGTTTTCACTGACAGCATTGGGGGTGCCGGGGAGGGGGGCCGCCCATTTCAAATTAGCCAGGAGCCCCGAGGGCGCCCACGTGAGCGCTATATATATATATTTAATAATAAAAAAAAAAAAAATTTTCAGCCGGGGTCGCAACTGACCGATTGACAAAATGGACCGTGCATCTCAAATAAAGGGTTTCCCGCCCATAATGAGGAAATATACAAATATATATATATTAAATAATAAAAGAGTGTAACGGCATCAGTCACGGTGCAGAATTGCGGACACCTAGGAATAATAATAATAAAAAATAATAAATAAATGATGTAGCGCTTACGGTGCGCCACCGGCGGTGGTGCGAACCATGAAACACGGAGCGGCCCCGTTCAACGGCGCCCGCATATAAAATTCTTTAACAAATTTGATTCAAACAATCTTATTCTCAGAACAATTAAATCAATATTAACTCAAAACGTTTGTTATGTTAAAAATGTTTCGGATTTATAACAGAAAAACTTATAAATTTTTTTTTTTTATTGCGAAAATTTTGAATTTTAACCTTGTAACGATATTGTAAGGCGTCGGGCTAGGGACTTCGCAGTAGCCGTTAGTATCCTTTTCCATCGGATACTAACTTCTTAGAGGGGGGAGTAATGTGACGGCCCTGACCGTCACCCCTTAATTATCACATCGCCGGCCCTGGCTGGCGGAGACACAAACTGCACCTTCAGCAGAAGCGTTTCCGTTGGCCAGAGGCGAAACCTGACACCGCTGGCATCGTAAGTAACAAAACGCTTGCGATGCACAAGTGGCTGTTCACGATCTCGGCTAGTGATACGAAAACGCGCTGACACTGCGAATTCCGTAGACCGACGCCAACAGCTTAAAGGGCTGCTGGAGTCGAATATGGAAAACTCAAACAGAAGTAAAACGGGAGTCATTCAGTGAACAACAGTAAATAATTACAAAGTAAATTTCAAACCGTGAATAATTGTAAAGTGAATTACAATTGACAATTTTAATAAATATTTTTTAATTGATACGTTTAGTTTCATTCGAACCACGACAGTGATATTAGTATTTGTAAATATTTTTCGACTTATTGATTGAAAATAAATTTACTTAAATAATATTGTGTATGCTGTTGTGGAAAATACATTTGATCATAAGTCGAAAATATACTACTTAATTTTCGTGAAACGAATGCAATTAAACAATTTGAGCTGAAGTTCAAAGTCAAGTTTAAGTTTTTATACATATCCATATTGTACTTTGTTTGTTTTTACGTAAGCGTAGTCGATTGACCTCGCAAAGCAATAACCGATGAGACTTGAAGAACAGGCATTCAAATTGATGACTTTTCAGCAAAAGTAGACGAAAAAATTGAGTAACAAAAAATGTATGCTAATTTACCAAAGCGTACATTTCAATGGAGGACTTTTTTGAACTCAACTGTGTCTATCTATAAATATTTAATTTGTTTCGTTCAATGACTTTAACGTCATCAAAGTTATATATTTTAAACGTTAAGAAGTAGGTATGTATATTTAAAGTTGAAAAATAGTGTCTTATTTGTATTAATTGAAGAATATTGAAAGATTTCAAAAATCCGCTGATTTTTTTTTTTGCTTAAATTTAGAATATATCTCAAATATGAATGCAACGCGAACGCAACTCCAACGCTGTGAACTGTCACGCAGCGCAACATTTCAGCGGCAGAGCCCAATGGCATCTCGAAAAGTATTAAAAGTGACATAATATAAAGTGGTATAAAGCTGGCAAAATTACAAAAATGGATAATTTTGAAGCGATAATTTGTTTTGTTGGTCTTTATGTTTGTTATTTGTTGTTTTTTGCACTAAGGCTATCAATTTTTAATCGAACGACATTTCCCCAACCTCACTTTGAACTGTCAACGCAGAATTCTGCGGCAAAGTTAGAAGTTTGCAAACTTTCGCGTTGTAGTTGCGTTCACTGCGTTCACTATGCTCACTTCAAATGATTTCTATGGGACAAACTTGTAAGTGACAGTTTCTGCATTCGCGTTGCGTTCATTGGGCTCCAGGCAAAAGAGTCGATTTGTGGCGCCACACTAAGCGCGTGTAATCGTGCTCTATGGATACTTTAATATTCACAATAGATATAAGCCATCAAATCAAGGAACGAAGCGTGCAATATGACAAGGTGTTCACCAGCCAAAATTTCAAGAAAAATTTCAAGAAAAATCCGAACATTTGGGATTTATGAAAAAAATAACATCGAAACTTTAGTATCGTCACTAATTAGATCCTTTTTCTATAAATGACGTTATTGACGTTTCCAATTGGCCTGTTGTTTTTTATACCCGTATGGTGAAACCAAAGGGTATATTAACTTTGCCTTACCGTTTGTAACGCCAAGATCCCGTCATCGCACAAAAAAATGAATTACACAAGTGTGTTTAGAATGATAAAAATATTTAATTTTTGCATGTCCGTCCGTCCGTCCGTCTGTGGCGCGGATTGCGGGCGTACGGATTGAGCTAGAGACTTGAAATTTTGCGTAGATCCGTTTTTCGTAAAATGCGAGGCTAAGTTCGTTAATGGGCAAAAATGGACCATTAGGGGGGGTACCCCCCATACGAACGAAATCGTTTTTTGTGAATATCTCAAAAACGGTGCATCTTATCAAAAAAGTCCAAGAACAAAAGTTATTTAGGATATGATTCTACATAAAACTCCCATACATCAAAATCGATTGGAATAAATTTTAAAAAATCTTATTGGAAAGTTTGACTTCAAATTGGAATTTTGGTATAACTGTTCGAATTTTGATACGAATATCACCATACGGGTCTCCAATGATTGCCAGATTGGCAATTATAGCTTTTGTTATGTTTTTTATTGTTGAAAAACGCTTGCTCCTAATGATTTTTGATCTATAAGCCTGTAATCATTTTTACTGAAAATACTAGAAACGCACGGAAAAACATATGGGACCCGTTCCACCAAAATTGCATGCTCCAGTCCCATATTTATGTGGCCAAATATGGGAGTAATCCTATCAAAAAATGATAACTGTTCCCAAATTTTTTAGGACACATTCCAACAAAAACAAATCGCCGTATTCTTTTTTGTTGTGTGATCATTCCTATAATTATGGGAGGGATTACAGTATATGTTAGATATGTTACGACAAAAAATTGGGGAACATTTCCTTTTGTAAGGGACTGATCCTAAAATGAAAGGAATGATTTGTTCCTATAATTGTGGCACCAAGTCCCATCCGAATAGGATCATGAGTTCTCATAGAATTTTCCAATGCTCATACTCGTGAGTAAGAGTTTTTGACTAAACATTTGGCTCATTTATCATGAGCAGTACTCATGAGTGAACATTTCCAAACTCTGCCTGGAGTTAAGCTGAACACAACACAAAAAATTTCAACTCGATATTTCAAACGATGTAGAATCTAACGGGAGGGGGTTTAAAGCGGTCGACAAAGGGGAAATATAGAAAGGGGGGGGGGGGGGGGCTTAGGAATTTTCTCTTTGGAGTAAAAATTTATGCGTAACATACAGAAAAAAATACATACGAGTCGAATTGAGAGCCTTTTCCTTTTTGGAAGGCGATTAAAACTAAACTAAATTTCTAGAGTCAAAACTCACTGAAGTGCTGAACTTGGCCGGTACACTACCATGCACCTAGATCTTTTAAAATCATGCAAAAAAAAATTTTGTCGAAATATGACTTCTTTGTTTTTGTAAAATAACTTTTATTATTTTGTGTTTAACCTTTGAATCAGCAAGGAATGTTGAGCGACTAAATCTTAATATATCAATTAGAGCAAGAGTATCAAACTTGCGTCCCGAAACGGGTGTTTTTGTGGCCCATCTATCGCTTTGGATTTAGAAGCCTTAAGGTCAAAACATAACCAACGCAGCAAAAATGCGATGTACATTTTTCGTATAAAATGTCCAACTGTATTAATTGGGTTGTAAATTTTGTTTTTTCCCCCAAATGAAGCCTTTTTTAGTGAAAATAGTAAAATCATTCGCCTTTCATATCATTTCGCATTGTTTTTTCCTTTCACCTTTCTAAGCCGCACACCTTTCGAAGTCCTATATTTTTTCCATAGAGTAAACCGGAAACCTGTCTAAGGCGGACAAATTTCCTGGTTCCGTGCGAGTCCGGCTTATACTGGCTTCAGTGTATTTATGTTTGTAAAGTTTCTTCACATAATTCCCCAAATGTAATTCAAATGCAATTAGGTACAATTAAATTCAACCCTTAACTGATAGTGCTTTGTAGTAAATATTGAATATTTATGGAATGATGTCATTTTCAATATTGATGTCCAAACATTTCATCACGAATGGCTGACCACATGGAAAAAGAACGAACTTCCTTCAACTGTTATTTGTTATATTGGTATTCTATCTATATTATATCTAAAAATACCACTAATATGGTGCCAATTAACCTGTGCTTTAATCAACATTCTATTGGATTATTGATGTGGACACTGCACGAACAACTCTTCTTAGTGACCGATGGGTAGCTGTTTTTCTATTATTTTGACATTGACCTCTTTTTCATCAATCACCTTACACATTTTATGGAGTTTCCTATGTTTTCCTTTTCGGTGATATAAACTATAATAAAATCCATATAATCTCTCTAGCTATATGTATATAGTTTCCAAAGGATATAAATGGAAAATACTTTTCCAGTAAATTAATGATATTTTTAGATCCATAAGTTTTTAGGCTAGGTTTTCAAAAAAATTCTTAAGAACAGTTCTATCCCTACGAAAATTTGGAGAAGCTTTTAAAGTTTTTTCAAATGATTGAAATTGACTGAACTGAATGAGCAAAATGACCCCTGTTCTGAAAAACGGCGTTACGTTAGTTTATTCGATAGTTACACGATCGGTACTCGTAGTTCACTTTCGTTATTCTCAAATACGCAACGTCCCATTTAAGTTCAACCGGTAGTAACGATTCGAATCATTAAATTCTTGATCGAGTGACTGCAACTTTCTCGCATTTGGTGCTGGCCGTGATGAAATGAATAAATGGTTTTATTTCAAACTAGGAATAGCCCCTAAACCGCTTTGCAGTTCATCCACTTCTCGCGATGCGTATTTATTTATAAAACTCTAAATACTTCTGAGGATTTAAGAGGTCTTAACGGAGTGAGTTAAAGTGAAAAGGATAGGTAATTTTTTAGGTGAAATAGGTAGGACGTCGTGGACCCATACTACTTTTTTATGAATTTTAGGAATAAAATTGCATTATAATAACTTCACAACCAATATTTTTTTAAAAATTGTCTTAAATGTTTGTTTCTAACCCTTTAATGTTTATAAAGGCCTATTTTTTCTAAGAAAAATACTACCGGCAAAATTATTTTCGATTATAGGAATGAACGTTCAGAATGTTACGCTAAATATACCAAATTGTCCCTGACGCCGTATTCATTTGCCTGCCTATATTTTAACATACTGCTGTGAAACCGCGAATCACGCGATCTTTGGACCAAATCTACCCCGAAATCATATAAAACTCGTGTGGCCCCGCAGCCTACAGAACATGCGAGTTGTATTTAACTCTCATGTCTGTTAACGTGTTAAAAATGAATGTTATTTATCAAATTCAGAAAAACTTTCAAATTTGAGGAATTTGAAAGAAAACATAACAAAAGCTATAATTGCCAATCTGGCAATTATTGAAGACCCGTATGGTGATATTCGTATCAAAATTCCACTTTGAGTCAAACTTTCCAATAAGATTTTTTAAAATGTATTCCAATCGGATTTTGATGTATGGGAGTTTTATGTAGAATCATATCCTAAATAACTCTTGTTCTTGCATTTTTTTGATAACATGCACCGTTTTCGAGATATTTGCAAAAAACGTTTTCGTTCGTAATGGTCTAATGGTCCATTTTTGCCCATTAACGAACTTAGCCTCGCATTTTACGAAAAACGGATCTGCGCAAAATTTCAAGTCTGTAGCTCAATCCGTGCGACCGCAATCCGCGCCACAGATGGACGGACCGACAGACGGACATGCAAAATTCAACTTTTTTTTATCATTCTAAACACACTGGTGTAATTCATTTTTGTGTGTGATGACGGGATCTTGGCGTTACAAACGTAAGGCAAAGTTAATATACCCTTTGGTTTCACCATACGGGTAAAAAAATATTCGAAATAAAATAAATCAAAAATATTTTTTTCGGTTTTCGTTACGTTTTTCGTTATTGTAACGGAATTAATTTGCTATAACGTTATATTGTAATTTTGAAGAAAAAGCCGGAACTTTATTTCGTTACGTTACGATATATGTAGTTTCCCATCCCTGCATTTTCAAAAATGACGTCTACCCATTGGCCCAAACTATCAAAATTGCTCCAACATTTCAGAAGATAGCGGAAGATGGAGTTGACAGGAAAGTGTAGGGGTAGGTTACATACACATATATTGTGTTGTCATCGGAGTTACAGATGCATGCAAAATTTCAAGGACAAGTGGAACTGGGTCAAAATTAGATTATAAAATTTGACCTTGACAGACAAACAACAAACAGACAGAAAAGCAAGCTAAAAAAATCTTTTAAAAAGCGAATAGTATGATTTGTTTACTTTAGGACGACATAAAATTAATTACAGCAAAGAATGCGCTCTCTTGCTTATTGTCATATGGTAAAAAAATTAAACTTTAGCTGTTAAAGTTTTAGCAGTTTGATTGCCAAACTCGATTACTTATCAGTCGATATAAAATCCGTAAAATATATTTACATACTTTTTTTTATAATAATATAATATAAGATATTTTGTGCTTTTTAATTTATCCATTCCTCTATTATTCCCAGATTACTAAATCACTATGACGAAAGAGCCGGATCCGAAACCCCTTAATGGGGACGAGATAATGCCGTAAGACAATTTTGATTCCTTTATTACACTGTTTTTTTTTTAAATAATAAATTGAATATTATTTTTCCAGTATTGCAGTAGAACGCAGAAAAATGACATGCAGTAGACGATTTTTATTATTTTTAAAGACCTATTGGCGTTCAATAGTAGTTTGTACGACTCCGTTCATCTTATTGCCTGTATTTTTAGCAAATGAGGGTCTAGTAAGTATCTATAACATGTAATTCGTCATAAATTCCAATCAAGTATATAGTTTGTTTGCAAGTATTTAATTGATTCTGATTTCAATTGAGAACATTGCACTTTGGATAGTACGATAAACGTAACATATATGATAAAACTTATGAATTGAAGAATCAAACCGTTTTTGATTAGTACTCACTTTATGTTTTGCGATTGGCGCGCTTTTTTCCAATCTATTGTCGAATAAAGTATTATTAGTTTTTTTTTTTTAATTTCTTTAACAGCAATACAGATGCATGTATGTAGTTTTACTGATGACAGTTTATTGGGTGACTGAAGCTCTTCCCTTGCCTATCACTTCAATGATACCAATGGTGCTGTTTCCAATAATGGGAATATTGGTATAAATACTCATAAAAGCAATTGCTTATATTTCTCATTTCGCTTGAACTATATATTTTTCAGACAACTGATGAAACGTGCATGATGTATTTCAAAGAAACCATCCTAATGTTCATTGGCGGCCTTATCATAGCGTTAGCAGTGGAGCACTGTAATCTTCATAAACGCGTTGCTTTGAAAGTAATGCTTGTCATAGGATGTAGTCATAGAAGGTATATTAAATATAAGAATTTCACTAATTTATTTAATAATTTCTTCCGGCGAATTCGGCAATTTTGAAAGAGAATCGGTATATTAGTGTTGACCTTCAATTCTATTTCTATTAACATTGCATACGCAAATACTTAATATCTTAATTTCTTTTAGCATAGGAATTAGTAAAATTCTTTTTTAAATTTAAACACAAAAATACATCATATTCATGTAGAGTTCATGTTCAGAATTTCTCCATAGACGTTTGTATGATAAATGACTATTGGCTTCTATCCAATTGTTATGTAAACATGTGGCGACCTTTACAATGTATGAATAAAATACAATAATATTGACTGACATAATATTTTTATGGCATTCTATTCCGATTTTTTAATATTATTCGAACGAAACATTTAGCGATAATTAACAAGCAAATAATATCGCGCCTGTCTACAGTGTCACAATGTCTCTAAAAATTGATCTGACGTTTGGGGGCTTGATCTTGTAATTTATATGTCATTCGTGTATATAAGCACGTGACCTTTTTCATGCGAGCACATTTCTTTTCAAACAAACAAAAAAAAACTTGGCACTCTCATTAGCTTAATTATCTTATCTGCAATCGAGCTGGAAGTCTCTCGGCAAATATCGTTCAAGTGAATTTATAATAAGGAAAGAAATTTAACATATTAAATTAAAGAACTTAACTCAATTTTCTTATGATGAGATATTTTTATTCAATTGTCAAAGCAAATGAGTTGTCGTATGAAATTTGTCTGCCAATGTCAACGCGCAAAAAATAAAATTATATTTAACCGACATTGTATCAGTATTTTATCACAATTGATTTGACAAGTGATTACCTTATTCATTAACGCGTTATCAGGGTATATTCAAATATAATTATTAGTATATTTACTTTTTTCGGCAATAAATAATTTTTCCACGAACATTTTTTTTCAATTAGGTTACGTACACATGTTCATAATTTTTTTCCGATATTTTCTATTTGGCCTGGTTTAAGTAATGGATATTAAATTATCGTGATATTTGTTCATATTGTAAAATGTAAATTCTTCATATTATGCAGGAAAGTGGAAAAGTACCATCTAAGTCGTGAATTTTGAAATAAATACAAAAATTAAAAAAAGATTTTATTTAAGAAATGTATACTAAACATAAGAAGAGCTGCGATTGCCAGTTAGCAATTGTTAAATACTCTATATGAGGACAGACAATAAAAAAAATCCATTTGTATGGGAGAGGGAAGGAGTGGTGTACTGGATTTTGATGTATGAAACGGTTATGTAAAATCATACTCTAAACAGATTTTGTCTTTATAAATTTTGCGATACGATGCACCGCTTCGGTAAAAGGTAATCTACTTGTATGGAGGAGGGGGAAGCAGTGTTTCAACTGGATTTTGATGTATATATGAGTTATGTGAAATACTATTCTAAACTTATTTTACCTTAATAAATTGTTAAATACGACGCACCGTTTTCGAGAAACTACAAAACTGTTTTGTTTGTAGGGAGTGGAGGAAAGGATTTTCCCCGTTCAAGAACTTAGTCTTGATATTTACGAGACGCTTAACTCTATAAAGTCCTTTCGACAGTTATGGTGTTCACGGATAAACAGACGGATATGCAGAAATCAAAATTTTTTGCCATCCTAAACAGCCCGTAGTTCATTTTTATACCCGTATGGTGAAACCAAAGGGTATACTAACTTTGCCTTACCGTTTGTAACGCCAAGATCCCGTCATCACACACAAAAACGAATTACACCAGTGTGTTTAGAATGATAAAAATATTTAATTTTTGCATGTCCGTCCGTCCGTCCGTCTGTGGCGCGGATTGCGGGCGCACGGATTGAGCTAGAGACTTGAAATTTTGCACAGATCCGTTTTTCGTAAAATGCGAGGCTAAGTTCGTTAATGGGCAAAAATGGACCATTAGGGGGGGTACCCCCCATACGAACGAAAACGTTTTTTGCGAATATCTCAAAAACGGTGCATCTTATCAAAAAAGTGCAAGAACAAAAGTTATTCAGGATATTATTCTACATAAAACTCCCATACATGAAAATCCGATTGGAATAAATTTTAAAAAATCTTATTGGAAAGTTTGACTTCATAGTAGAATTTTGATAAAACTGTTCGCCATTCACTTAAATCACCATACGGGTTTTCAATAATTGCCAGATTGGCAATTATAGCTTTTGTTTTGTTTGTGTCCGACGATACGTCACAAATGGTATGCTAAATCTAATACAGTAGAATCCCGATAATTCGTACCCCGATAATTCGTATATCCCGCTAATTCGTATGAATTTGCTGGTCCCTTGAAAAAAATCCCGATAATTCGTACCCCGATAATTCGTATATCCCGCTAATTCGTATGAATTTACTGGTCCCTTAAAATACGAATTATCGGGATTCTACTGTACTTCTATATTATTAACATTAGAGTATAAAAAGGAAAAAATAATTTTTTGGTCGTTATGTATCAGAAATAAAACTGAGATAATTTTTTTAACCACCCCTATTCCCGTAACCGGCGGGACGTATATACGCCACGCAAGTCTTATCTCGATCGAATGAAATTTTTTTATTCCAGTAGACGTAGAAACGCAGTTTTATTCAGCCCCGCGCTGACTATTTTGACAATTTCGATGATTTGATACGCATGAAGTTTTATTTGTTCAATTAAATGATTGTACTGCGTCTAGTTAGTTTTTCCTGACCTTCAAAACTTATATTTAGTTAAAATTCATTGAATGTATAAATAAAATTCACATTTTTATTCAAACTTTCTATTTAATTGATTTAATTGGGAAATAAATGTATGGAAAAGTCAAAACATTCGCGGGTGCATTTAGTGTAATACCGAAAGTAAAACGTTTTCAGCACCACGGCACACGCCGGGACAATTGCGTTTAGCAGAATGCAAATTTTCTGCGGGAAACGCCAAATCCCGCGGCGTACACGTCCCGCCGGTTACGGGAATAGGGCTGAATGTTTCTATCTCGCTTTTCTTTTTTGATACATAGCGCCCAAAAAATATTTTTAAGTACATTTTTTAAAAACCGTAAAACCTGTAACGGTAAAACGGCCTAGGCCGAACACTTTTCATTGTTCAGTGATTTTGAAGACGTTTTTCATATGAAATGAACGCGAACCGGACATCATTTTTTCCGGCATAAGCCGGACTTTTTTCCTATCAGATTTTTTATTGTCTGAATAAAAATCATGTTAAATTTATTATACCGTATCTAACACATAGAACCAATCGTCCGATCAAGAAACAATAAAAAATTATTTGATTCGGAAGACTGATTTTTCAATATTTTATGATATAAAAATCGTAAACGCAAAATATCTTACTAAAAGTTAATAAATCCAATAAATAGGCAAATATATATAAAGTGAAAAATAAGTCCCAAGTAGAAAGTCTTGAGAAAGTAGGAGGCAAGACATACTTCCATAAAACCATCAGACAGCAGTTTTATTGAAATTAAAAATTTTTTTTGAAATAACTATTATTTGTGTATCTCCACCATTTGGATTTTAATATTATTTATTTTGATAATTTTCAAGCTATAGGTCATATTAGAATGTTTTTTGCTTCTATCGAAACCATTTCTATTCAAGTTCCAGATTTTTCATGGCCACAATTCGACAATACAATGAAATAAAAACTTTAAATGGAAACAATGAGGAATCATTATAAAATAACTCAAAAAAAAGTGCCGCGGGCGAAAACTTTTGATAAAAATGTTAAGTATGTTTTCTGAGGGTATTTGCGAGACATATGAAACTAAACCTTTTGCACTTGCTTTTTTACTGCTTTGCTCATACATATCTTTGGTTTGTATATGTCAAAGAGAAATTATCTTTCGCTTGTAAAATGTACATTCGCATTCGTAGTAAAAAAATATCCCACAAAAAAGTGAAAAGCCTTTTTTCTTTTTCCCCCCTTTTGCCGAAAAATTTCTCAAGAAGGGAGAAATCTCTCGATCTTTCATGCAAAAATACATTCGTTAAATATTTTCTTATATGATTTTATTTGGATTTTATGGTTTTATTTCTGCTCTGAATGCACTCAGTGTTTAAAAGAAAATTAGTAAGAGGGAAACATTTGGCAGAATTTCCATTCAGCACCACCGGTATGAGCAAGTTTTTTTTCATGCTGGCAAACAGAATCACATTCCTGGATAAAATATTATGAAAGTAGATAAATGTTGTATGAAAATCGAATAAAAAGGCTTTTCTTTTTTGATGGGATGCAAATTGATATCTAAAGCATGCTACAGACAGAGCTACATGTCCGTAGACATGTCCGTGAAAACTGAATTTTAAGCGTCTGTAGGCTGGTAGACAGACGGTTGAGCTACATGTCGACAAAATCAAAATATTTTGAATTTCTGGGGGCGTGGCTTCAAGTTTGGCTACATGTCTTAACGTCTGTACGTCGGTATGCTAACTTGATTGCTAACATCATTGTGAAAACGGAGCCGCAGTGTTCACATCTAAATAAATTGAGAGTCGTTGAAGTAAAACAATTGTTTTATGATGGCTTCTATAGCGAATAATGAATTTTGGCGAGATTTTTTCGAACTCTATCGAAGTCTACCGGTGTTGTGGCAAATAAAATCTGACAATTTCAAAAATAAAAGTTTAAAAAATAAGGCTTGGGATGATTTATTAACAAAGTTTAAGCAAGTGGAACCCAATTGCAGCATGGAAACACATCAACAGAGTGACAAAGTCTATCGACATGTAGACAGTCTGTTGGTTTTAGCTTTAAGACATGTCGATAGACATGTATCCAGTCTGTAGGGGCTTTAAAATCTGAAAATGTAAATAAATTTAGAAAATTGGATAAATATAACAGCAGTTATCAAAATTAAAACAACGCGTCCAAAAAGGTCTCAAATCTACGACTATATAATTGATACGCCACTGGCTATACATGTATGTGTATTCTGTTGAAAATCCCATCAAAAATTCTGTTTTGTAAATCACCATTGATTAGTTTTGTTTAACAAGTGCTAGCTAAATAATTATATCAAATCAAATCTATTATTATTGGGCCAGCTTAATAGAAGCTAATTTAAAATCATTTAGCGACATTCAAACAATGATTCTGTGTCAAATTTTTTGTCTTTAGTTTTTGTCTTTTTGTTTTGCTTGTTTTCCAACTCAGTTCAATCTGCTACAATAAATTCATAATTTAAACTGTAGTTTCATTAATGTTTGTATTTCAAAAAAATGATTTTCATATTAGACCAAAGATATTGTGCCAAAGAACTTAAATGAAGCGTAAAGTTTTTTAGTCGACATATAATTGAATCAATATAGTTTATTAACACAATTATGAAATGGGCGAATGTTCACAAATTTATTATTTAAAAATTCACATTAGATTGGCGATGAACTTAATTATTTGAATAATTTGCATTACCAAAAAAAAACATTCTCAATGTTAAAATTTGGTGTTTGATACTAACGATCGATTCCCTTGTTTTTATTCACAATACTTTAGCAGAAAATAGCCATATCCATAAGGCTCAGTTAATGACAACCGCTGAGACATGGTTGAACATTTCAATTTCCGTGCGCCTGACGACTCGACTTGCGTGACAAAAAATACGAGTTTTGTGTGCCTTTGTGAGTTTTAGAGAAAGCTTGTACACAGACTAAGGTCCGTTTGCGCGTATTATTCTTAAAAAATTAAGTTGTGGTTAGCCTACTTAAACCGTAGAAATTCTTCGACTTAAATTTTTTAAGTTGTACATAAGTTGCTAAGTTTTGTTGGTGCAAACGGCACTAACTGACAGGCAGAGATCGATCCACGGGTGCCCGAAAAATTGGTTTAAGCAATGAAAGTCTGAAAAGCGGATGGTTGAGTGACTTGAGGCGTGCAAATGTACAAGTTCGTAAAACGAATGTCACGATCTGGCGGACATATTTGAATTTCATATTAGCAAATTTTTGCTCGATTTAAATAAAAATGTTTTGACTATGTGTAAAATTAATTATTTGTTGACTAAATCAAATTAAATAATAAAACAAGACTAAATACCTTACATAATACATATTTAGATTTATTAACCTTCTTTCGTCACTCGGGTATAACTGGACCCAAACAGAAATGAGTTTTTTTGTAGATTAGTTTCCTTGTAGTTTCCTTGAGCTAGAGACTTGAAATTTTGTATGCTTACGTCTCTCGTAAATGACTAGGCTAAGTTCTTGAACGGGCAAGATTGGACCATTCTTTTCCCCTACCCTATACAAACGAAACAGTTTTTTTTGCAATTTTCTCGAAAACGGTGAGTCGTATTCAGAAATTTATAGAGGTAAAATGTGTTAGGAATAGGATTTTACATAACTCAACCATACATCAAAATTCAGTTGGACCAATCCTTCCCCCTCCCCATACAAATGGAATACTTTTGTCATAGTTTCTCAAAAACGGTGCATCGTATCCCAAAATTTATAAAGATAAAATGTGTTTAGAACATCATCATCTTCGGCGCTACAACTCTCGAAGGGCATTGGTCTCCTCAATTGAGGTTTCATAACAATTTCTCCCCTGCTTCACACCTACATTTTTACATGGATTTCAAACCATGCTTGAATTACAAGATTTGTAAAGTTCTTACGTTGCAACCCATCAACAGCAGATGCCGTGATAGTAATCTAGACCGATGATGTGGTTAGCACCAAGCGGCAACTATCATTTCGTAAAGCAATTTGAGTGGACTTGAATCGCAGCGTGCGACAAACGGGAATTGAACCACCGACCTCCGGAACACGGGCCAAGCACTTTACCACTTGAACTACGCTGGACTTAAGGGCATGATTTTGCATGTTGGAACATGATTTTACACAATCGTTTCATACATCAAAATTCAACAGACCACTTGTCCCCCTTTTCTACACAAATGGATTTATTTTAATAAAAATGTTGTCTGTCCTCATATAGAGTATTTGACGATTCACCCCTGGCTATTGTAACTTTTCTTATGTTTATATTTTGTCAGTTAAGCTAAAGTGGTTATTTATCGAAAACATTATTTTTTCGTCAAATTTCTGCGTGAAATTCTTACAATTTCAATAAAAACGGATTGTCTCAAAATTTACATAATTCTGATATCCTTGGATATAATAGCGAAAAATAATTTCATATCACTATTGAAAACCTTAATTGAGTATTCAACTCCCCTAAATTATCTCTTTAGATTTTTAAAACGAATTCGTTAACTTACTATACTTGACTAATTATTGACGGTAAACAATAATAATAGAATATGAATGGTAATAACTAAAAGCTTTCGCAACTTTTAGTAGAAAACTATTAGTTTTCTTATTTCACAAGAACAAAAAAAAGGAAAAATCCAAATTTTGTGGACTCATCATATCAAATATTTTCCTGTCAGACCCAAATATCAGAAATTCTAGTTGGGACGTAGTAGATTGGCCCGCTGTTTTTGCTCGAAAACTGCTCGATCTAGGTTTTAAATCGAATAGAAAAGTTTGACAATTTTTTTCTCACAAAATATTATTGAATAGAGCGTGCTCTAAACCTGTGAGTCGAATTCACCATTAAATTATTCCAAGACATCTATTCGCCATATATTAATGTTCACTATGAATTTTTTTTTTTTAAATTACGAAAATTACAATGGAACGAATTTTTGTTCAATAAGAATCAATTTTACCTAATGACTATTAAATTTGCAATTGATAAGTTTATCACGACCTTGAGATTAGAGTAACAAAAAAAAATTATTTGACAAGATTACTTACAATAATCGATCAATCCATTCCTAATAGAAAAACATAAGAAAAGCTACAATTGCCAGGGGATAGTGGTCAAATACTCTATATGGGAAGTTTAAGCCGAATTTTTTTAGAAAATTCTGCAAGACATTTTCGAAATTATTAGTCGTCGGAAATATTTTTATTTCTCTCGAAGCCATTTCAATTCAAGTTTTTGTATTTGTTACAATTTCTATGACAGAGAGGAGGGGCAATTTTTCTGTCTGATGAGGGCTTCGTCTCTCCTCTGAGCCCGAAACCAGGGCACCAATCGTGTAACGCGACGCAGACACGAAATTGCGTCTTTCATTATGAAAAGCAATCGTGTATGGCGACGCGTCGTTGCAAACTAGCGACGTGTCTTTTCGTTCAGCGACACAGTTCGAGGTGTCATTTCACAATGGAGGAACCAAAGTAAATAGTATAGGTTTTTGTGTTTAAATTATAATAAATCTATATTATTTCAGACATTTAAGAATTTTTTTTAGTGTCGCGATACAAAATTAGAAAACGTGTCGCGTCGATGTCGTCGTCTCAGCTCAAAGACGGAGACGCGTCTCGTTACACGATTGATGCCCAGTTGACTTATACTGTAATAATACCACAGTAGCACTGGACGTACAATCAGTTTAATAGAAAAAAACTACTACCGATATATACATGGTGTTTCAATGGCTTGGACCGATGTTAACAGAAAATAAGGCAATTTTATTTGTTAATTTTTTTTTTGATTTCTTTATGGAATCATGTTATTTGGCACATGGCAGTTATGTGTGAAATAAAATATCGATCAAATATTCGCCGATTCGCTCGATGGTCAAAATTTTTTGATGACATCTCTGCATAATTGCTCCTCGATCCCACGGATATGCCTTATTTTCTCATCCTTCAGCTGTTAAATTGTTGTTGACATAGACCTTACTCTTGAGATAATTCCAAAGGAAGAAGTCAAATCGCACGATCTTGGTGGCCAATTGATTTCGCAGTTTTGAGAGATGATTCTCATTCAATAAAGCCATTGTTGCATTGGCTGTGTGACATGTCGCGCCGTCCTGTTGAAACCACAAATCCATAGCATCCAATTCGGGCCATAAAAAGTTGGTTATATGACACGGTAGTGCTCACCATTCACCGTAACAGAATCGACAATGTTTCCGGCGAAACGGCGTACACGAGAACGCAATGGTGTTTTCACATATGCCACCGACCCAGGGGGCATATTGCGGATCTCGAACAAACGCTAGTACGATCGAGAAACCATACATTGGTATTGCCTATCTCGATTTTGTGCTCGACATTGCATACCAATTTCTCGAAATTTAAGAGTAGTCGAAACAACATTTTTTTGCATAAATATTGCAAAATTCGCATTTCCAAAGAAAAAAAAGTGGGTGCTGGCTTTTAAAAATACCTAAAAACCACAAAAAAATGTTCTTTCGAAAGTAATAATTTTTTACTGAACGCACATAGAATAATACAAAATTCTCTTATTAGTGGTTTTTTATAAAACCCAAATAAATATTTAAAGGGTTTTGTAGCATACCACTTGAAAGAATTTATCCGCATAAAGCAAAAAACTGCGAAAAACTTAAAAATATATAATGCATTTGCAATTTCCCAAAAATTTGCCTTGGGCTCGTTCGTTTTCTCGAATTTAATGCCTGATTGCTTATCTCGAAAATCGAGGGTTTCTGACATTTCTCTCTACCGATATTTCTCGAAAGGTCTTGTGCTTTCGAGACGGCAGTTGTGGTTTTAGACGGCAGTTGTGGAAAATGTTCGGAAGAAACACTTTACTGAATAAAGTGGAACAATTAAATGCAACTTTTCACTTTAACACCACAAAAATAAATAAACATTATCTGTCAAAAATATTTCCCTTGGGGAAATCTCGAAATTGCATGTTCGAGATACGTAATTCCATTATCTCTCGAAATCGAAGTTGCCTCTCGAATTCGCTGGTCTCGTTTTTCGAGATCCGCAATGTCTCCCCAGTTTGTTTGATTTTTTAAACAATTTTTTCAGATGCCTCAATTTAGACGTTTAAGCCTCAACATCGGTCCAAGCAATCGGAACACCCGACACAAAAAAATCTTTGTTAATTTTTCGATCTGATATATATAGAAAATCTCAAAAAACTTTCATTCATATGGGAGAGAAAAATCGTACTGCTCGATCAAGATCTTAATCTCACTTCTTACAAAAAACTTTTTTTTAAGTCTCTAGCTCAATCCTTTCGTAAGGTATCATGTTGACAGACAGACACACGAATTTTTAAGTCTCTAGCTCAATCCTTTCGTAAGTTATCATGTTGACAGACAGACATTCATACGGAAATAGATTGCCAAGACACAATGCAAAACAAGTTGAAGGGTTGATCGTCAACTGTTAATATAGAAATACAACGTGTTCTATTAAGCCTCGATGACACATTTCGTTCTAGACTTGGCAAAATTTCGGGTTATGTGACGCCATATCAGAATCGATTCTCAAAGATTTCATTCCGACCGCTTGAGGTTAATATTGACCTATTTAATAACCTGTTTGTATCCACAGGTTGGCATAGCAATTACTATAAATAAATATTTTTGTATATTTTCTCAAAACATTGATCATATTGAACATTAACTTAAAATATATTACTTTTTAGATTAAATTTTGGTCTCATAACCGTTACAATGTTTATATCCATGTGGATATCAAACACAGCAGCTGTTGCTATGATGTGTCCCATAATGCAAGCAGTATTAGAGGAATTACAATCAGTAAGTACTGAAAAGTTTTTGTAAAAAGTTAGAATTGTCTGAATGTCTAATTACAGCAAGGGCTTTGTAAAATGTATGAGGATCCAAAGAAACGGCCTCAAGAAGAAGAAGGAATGATCACAAGGAATCAAGATGCCGAGGAGTAATTTCAAACAAATATACTATTCATAAAATTTTGAAGATATATGATCAAATTATAGGCAGACACGCCCTACTAAAATAACAATGTGTTATTTTCTCGGTGCCGCTTATGCTTCAACAATGGGAGGTTGCGGGACGATCGTGGGCTCTGGAACAAATTTGACATTTAAGGGATTATATGAGAAGTAATATACCTTTAACGGAAGTAATATATTTAAAATCTTTAATGGCAATTATAATTCAAAAATTTAGAGCATTTCCGCATAGTGGGGGACTAGATTTTTCGAAATGGATGTTTTACAATGTTCCTGGTATGCTTATTTATACTTTCTTAACATGGCTGTATCTTCAATGGCTTTATCTAGGATTAGGACGGTAAAAAGAAATTGGCTTTTTTTTTATTTTAGTAATAAAAAAATCATTTTGAGATCAAACATTTTTATTTTGTAGACCGAACAGTCCCGAAGCGAAGGCTGCTACGCTTGGTAAACAAGGTGAGGCTGTTGCCCGTGCGGTCATTGAAAAAAGATACGCTGAACTGGGACCTATAAGTTCACATGAGAGAAGTGTTGGCATGCTCTTCATTTTATCTGTGATTTTGTTCTTCACTAGAAAACCAGGTTTTATGCCAGGTTGGGGACAATTTATTGAAGAACATGGAGGAAAGAAAATAACTGACGCTACACCGGCAATATTTATTGTCATTGCATTCTTTTTCATTCCTGCGAATTGGAGCTGCTTGAATTTTTGTAAATCAAAGCCATGTAAATTAATGCCATTAAACTTGATTCAAAAATCGATATTTTATAAAGTATATTTTTAGCAAAACTACCTACAGAGGCCACCGCACCACTTTTAACGTGGAAATATATTCATCAGAAAACATCCTGGAGTTTGATATTTTTATTAGGTGGCGGTTTTGCGCTTGCTGAAGGTGGTGAAAAATCAAAAATGTCACAAATGATCGGAGATTCTCTGCAAGGATTAGGTGCATTACCACCTCTACTCTTGCTTTTCGTCGTTTGTTTGACAGCACAAATTTTAACGGAATTCACATCAAACGTAGCCATCGCTAACATTATTCTAAATCCTCTCGCGACGCTGGTAAGACAGTGTTTTATATTTTTTTAAACATTCTTTATACTTCGAATTTTGAAAAGAATTTTTTTAGTACATTGAACGAATTAAGTCCTATTATAACAATTTCTTTTTTTGTCTCCGAAAAATGTCTTTCTACGTAATTCAATATGTTGACATTTTTAAGTAATTTTCTTAAATAATAAATATACAGCCATGTTCAAAAGTGTTAGACACCATTTCAAAATCAATTTTTTCCTGTTTACGTGTATATAATATGATAGTAGGTCTGTTCGATATAAGTCCTGGACTTACTCCGAGTATTTTTACTTTACTCCACAAAATGGCGCATTTTCTTACTCTGAATTTGTTTTTATCGAACAACTTGGAGTAAGTTCAGAGTAAATCACTAACTCTATATTATGAGTTTATAATTATAGCTTATAAAATATAACAAATATAATAAATAAAACCCGAAACTACTCAAGAATATATATCGTCGGCTAAAAGTGAAATTGTGCTAAGTCCATTATACCAAATTTGACAGAAGAGCAATAAAAAACCTTGTTAAATCATTTTAATTTTTATTTAAAGAAAACAGAGTCTCATTTAAAGAAAACTGAGCCCAATTTTTCTCATTTAAAGAAAACTTAGTGTTATTGAAAGAGAATTAAAACGATTTAACAAGGTTTTCTTTGCTCGTCCGGAAAATTATACCAAATGGACTTAGCACAATTTCACTTTAAGCCGACGATATTGGAAATAATTTATGATGTCTTTTGTTGCATTTCTTCTTCCAAACACTGTAAAAGAGAGGTTATGTCTGACAAATATCAGCTCTCAAAAGTTTACTCCAGCTAAAAGCAAGAGTAAGTTCGGAGTAAGTCCAGGACTCATATCGAACAGAAAAGAGTAAAAAATTTTACTCCGAGTAAGTCCAGGACTCATATCGAACAGACCTAGTGAAACAATGTGATTTTAAGAATATCAAAATTTATTTATCTGACTAATATTAGGTGGGCCCACCCCTAGCCCTTATTACAGCAGCGAGTCTTTTCGGCATTGTCGCTACAAGCCTATTTTCGTGTCGTCACTTATAAAATCCCATTCCTCCTGAATAGCCCTTTTCAGGGTATCTTCTGATGTTATTTTTGTGTTTCCGGATATTTTTCATCAAAATACTCCACAAATGCTCTATCAAAATCTATGATTTCTTTGTAAAAAAATTTTTTAAAAAAAGCTTTTATTAAAAAAAATGCACTAAAAAGAAAAAAATAATTTTCTGGACGCTGTGTATCACAAATATAAAAGCTTTTAAAAAGCGAAATAAATGTTTATTTTATTGTTTTATGCTTTATCTCGCTTTTTAAAAGCTTTTATATTTGTGATACACAGCGTCCAGAAAATTATTTTTTTCTTTTTAGTGCATTTTTTTTAATAAAAGCTTTTTTTAAAAAATTTTTTTTTATTTTTTTTTATTTTGTTCTTTTTAGTCTTCGAATATATAGCTTTACATTTGAGATGTCCTTACAGGCTTTTTAACTTGAGAATCGTATTCAGCGAACCCCAAAACCCGCAGAATATATTTTTTCCCGGAACAATTGAGAAAAAGGATAATCACGTTATCCTTACAGGACATTCCGTTATCCTTACAGACTTTTTAATGACAGATTCGGATTCAGCGATCCCAAAAACCCCAGAATAGATTTTTTTTCCGGAAAATTTGGAGAAAAGGATAATCACGTTATCCTTACAGGACCTTCCGTTATCCTTACAGACTTTTTAATGACAGATTCGGATTCAGCGACCCCAAAAACCCCCAGGATAGATTTTTTTCCGGAAAATTTGGAGAAAAGGATAATCACGTTATCCTTACAGGACCTTCCGTTATCCTTACAGAGTTTTTGATGACAGATTCGGATTCAGCGACCCCAAAAACCCCAGAATAGATTTTTTTCCGGAAAATTTGGAGAAAAGGATAATCACGTTATCCTTACAGGACCTTCCGTTATCCTTACAGACTTTTTAATGACAGATTCGGATTCAGCGACCCCAAAAACCCCCAGAATAGATTTTTTTCCGGAAAATTTGGAGAAAAGGATAATCACGTTATCCTTACAGGACCTTCCGTTATACTTACAGACTTTTTAATGACAGATTCGGATTCAGCGACCCCAAAAACCCCCAGGATAGATTTTTTTTCCGGAAAATTTGGAGAAAAGGATAATCACGTTATCCTTACAGGACCTTCCGTTATCCTTACTGACTTTTTAATGACAGATTCGGATTCAGCGACGCCAAAAACCCCCAGGATAGATTTTTTTCCGGAAAATTTGGAGAAAAGGATAATCACGTTATCCTTACAGGACCTTCCGTTATCCTTATAAGGACGAAGTAGTGAAAATATTGTATTGTCATCGGACTTATATAAGTGTGCAAAATTTCAAGTCAATCGGACAAGTGGAAGTGGGTCAAAATTGGGTTGCAAGATTTGATCTGACAAACAGACAAACAAACAAGATAGCGAGCTAAATAAAAGCTTTTAAAATGGGGGTGCCTAACACTTTTGAACATGGCTGTATAACATAACAAAAGCTATAATTGCCAATGTGGCAATTATTGAAAACCCATATGGTGATATTCGTAGCAAAATTCGAACAGTTGTATCAAAATTCCCCTTTGAAGTCAAACTTTCCAATAAGATTTTTTAACATTTATTCCAATCGGATTTTGATGTATGGGAGTTTTATGTAGAATCATATCCTAAATAACTTTTGTTTTTGCACTTTTTAGATAAGATGCACTGTTTTTGAGATATTCGCAAAAATCGTTTTCGTTCGTATGGGGGGTAACTCCCCTAATGGTCTATTTTTGCTTATGAACGAACTTGGCCTCGCATTTTACGAAAAACGGATCTGCTCAAAATTTCAAGCCTCTAGCTCAATCCGTGCGCCCGCAATCCGCGCCACAGACGGACGGACGGACATGCTAAATGCAACTTTTTATACCCGTATGGTGAAACCAAAGGATATATTAACTTTGCCTTACCGTTTGTAACGCCAAGATCTCGTCATCGCACACAGAAACGAATTACACCAGTGTGTTTAGAATGATGAAAAAAGTTGAATTTAGCATGTCCGTCCGTCTGTCCGTCCGTCCGTCTGTCTGTCCGTCTGTCTGTCCGTCTGTCTGTCCGTCTGTCTGTCCGTCTGTGGCGCGGATTGCGGGCGCACGGATTGAGCTAGAGACTTGAAATTTTGCGCAGATTCGTTTTTCGTAAAATGTGAGGCTAAGTTCGTTAATGGGCACAAATGGTCCATTAGGGGGGGTACCCCCCATACGAACGAAAATGTTTTTTGTGAATATCTCAAAAACGGTGCATCTTATCAAAAAAGTGCAAGAACAAAAGTTATTTAGGATATCATTCTACATAAAACTCCCATACATCAAAATCTGATTGGAATAAATTTTAAAAAATCTTATTGGAAAGTTTGACTTCAAAGTGGAATTTTGGTACAACTGTTCGAATTTTGATACGAATATCACCATACGGGTCTCCAATGATTGCCAGATTGGCAATTATAGCTTTTGTTATGTTTTTATCATTCTAAACACACTGGTGTAATTCATTTTTGTGTGTGATGACGGGATCTTCGCGTTACAAACGGTAAGGCAAATCTAATATACCCTTTGATTTCACCATACGGGTATAAAAAGTTGAATTTAGCATGTCCGTCCGTCCATCTGTGGCGCGGATTGCGGGCGCACGGATTGAGCTAGAGACTTGAAATTTTGCGCAGATTGGTTTTTCGTAAAATGCAAGGCTAAGTTCGTTAATGGGCAAAAATGGGCCATTAGGGGGGTACCGCCCATACGAACGAAAACGATTTTTGCAAATATCTCAAAAAACGGTGCATCCTATCAAAAAAGTGCTAGAACAAAACTTATTTAGGATATGATTGTACATAAAACTCCCATACTTCAAAATCCGATTCGAATAATTTTTTCCAATTATCTTATTGGAAAGTTTGACTTCAAAGTGGAATTTTGATACAACTGTTCGCCGTTCACTTAAATCACCATACGGGTTTTCAATAATTGCCAGATTGGCAATTATAGCTTTTGTTATGTTTTTATCACTAAACACACTGGTGTAATTCATTTTTGTATGTGATGACGGGATCTTGGCGTTACAAACGGTAAGGCAAAGTTATTATATCCTTTGGTTTCACAATACGGGTACAAAAACACAAAACTTTCCTCTGCAATGTTTAGTTTCTGAAAAAATATGTATTTTTTTTTTGTTTTAGAACCGTTAAAGATACGTAAACACCGTTAATTTTATTTCCTCTGAAACTGGTTATATTCATTTTTTCATAATAGCGCATGGTTAATTTTTTTTCATTTGAATTTTGATGCCATCGTCTTTAAAACGACCTACAATATGAAAAAAAAAATTATTATTAAACAAACTCTACTCTTTCATTAAACAAATAACACAATCAAAATAAAATATCATAATATAAAAAATTAAATAAAATTTTCAGGCCAGAAGAATACAAGTCCATCCTCTACTATTAATGTTACCTGCTGCCTTATCTTGTAGTTTTGCATTTCATATGCCTGTTGGTACTCCACCGAATGCGATAGTTGCTGGATTTGCTAGGATTCCTATAAAAGATATGGTAATTTTCCATTTCAATAAAAAGTATAATTTAATTGTTTTTCTCGTTATATAACCGTAGGCAATTGCTGGCATTGGACCTAGTATATTCACATTAGTGACGGTGTGGGCAACTTTTCCGACCTGGGGCAGAGTGGTATTTCCGGACTTAAAAGATTTTCCAGATTGGGCATGGGAAAATTATACATCAACATGGAATTCAACTGTTTTATAATGTTTATATATGATATAATACATTATATAGACATTAGATTGTAGTATTGTTGCATTT
Source organism: Chrysopilus asiliformis (assembly GCA_964034945.1). Taxonomy (NCBI): domain Eukaryota; kingdom Metazoa; phylum Arthropoda; class Insecta; order Diptera; family Rhagionidae; genus Chrysopilus; species Chrysopilus asiliformis. Next base: position 39,644,475 of record OZ035962.1, read on the forward strand.
TATATTATTCATTTAAACTATCAAAAAAAACTTGATAACTGCGCACACATTAGTCGGGTAAATTATTTTATATATACATATCATGTATACATCGATAAATTGTCTTCCAACTGTTAGAAGCACTTTTGCATGTTTTCGAGCTTTTTCTTAAGAAATGTATAGCCTGGAATTAATAATTAATTTTTGTATAACAAAATATTAAGGAATTTTGACGTGAAATCAATAAAGAAATCACAAAAAATAGTAAGATTATTTTAATAACCAGTTCTGACCAGTGTTCAAAACGCTCCCATTTGTAGTCTTTCGTTCTGCTCCCAAGGAGGCATTGAAATCAATAGAAAATAAAAATCACTCTCTAGAGAACGAAATTCGGCATTTCAGAAAAACGCTCCCAAGAACGAGAACGAAATTATTGTTTTTACGTTCTTGCTCTTAGGATTTTTATATTTGCATTTTGTTTTTACGTTCTTTGAGAACAGAACGTTAATGCTGGGAGCGAAATATCGTTCTCTCACTATTAAAATACATACTTATATGTGTGTGTGCATTATACCAAAAAGCCATCGCTCGAGGCTTTTATTCATTTTTATGCGAGACCCACAAACCGGTTTGAACAAGGAGCGAAAACTTAAATAGAAATCATTTCGTTCTTAACTTGGGAGGGAGAACGAAAAATGTGCATAGCTCGTTCCGACTCCTAGCAACAGTACAGCGGAGCTGAAAATTTCTCTCTTTACAGAACGATTGCGTTTGAAAATCATTTTCGTTCTTGAGAACGGGAGTCGGAAAACGCAGCAAGCGTTCTTGTCGTTGGGAGCGAAACTTTTAAGAGCGAAAAGAACGATATAACAAAATAAAGTTTTGAACACTGGTTCTGACTCTTCATAATTAAATTTTCAAATGAGTTAGAAAAAATATTGTGTCAAACTTGCGTACATCCTGGATGTTTTTCTCTCGCAAGCTGAAACAGTGAGCTGAATTTTCATATACGGGGTGTATCAGACGGTGATTCTATGGAAAATTTAATGAACAAAATTGTGTGGGCGGTGGTGGTCTATCTTGCACCCACACAGAATCACAGGGTGACTCGTCTGTCCAAAACGTGTTGTTTTGGTCTAAGTTTCGTATCAACAGCCACACCTCTCCAGGATCTATTACCACATGATTTGGCTGGCTTATGTGGTATTAGATCCTGGAGAAGTGTAGAATGAAAAGGATGGAATTTTTCCTTCTGCAAAACTATGAACTGTAATATGTGTAACATGTAGTATTCTACTCAATGTTATGGTACTAATGGATGGACATGTTTGTACAATGCCAAGTATTTCTTCTTCTTGTGCAACACTTCTTAGGAGTTCTTGAAAACACTCTAGGATCAGAAATATGGCGTTCAGGGTATTTACGGTCAGAGGCGTAGATAAGGAGCGTAGATAATTTCTACCTATTTTAATAAAAATTTTGCCTGCGGTGCAATTTTTGTTGCATACCGAAAAACTAAGAAACCTATTATAACTAGATATTCACAAACAAAGATTGAGACAGCTCTTTTCTTTGATTGGTCGTCTTTCCAAATTTCCATGCATACACAAAAATGCGTGATAGCCCCTGAGTTTGGCAGCTTTGCATTTTACAATAGCCGGAATGGAAAAGGACTATAATAAAAATTTCGTCTGCGGCGCATTACTTTATCTTATGATTTGATAGTATGTAACTTTCTGAGTTAAATTTCAGTGCTAATATTAAATAACTGTTTATTTTATTTTTTTTTTGTAATGCGGCCCATGGTTTGGTGTAGTAAACTCAATGTGGCTATTGATTTTGGAAGCTCTTTTTTACACTTAAAAAATTTAGCTCTTACTCAAACAAGCCCCCGCCCCGTGATAAACCTACGCCCCTGCCTACGGTGATAATCCTCCCTTGCTCTACTAGAATTTCCGTTACAGAAACAGTAGACAAAGTGAATGTCTGCATATTCTTCGTTGGAGAAGTGCTTCATATTAAAAAATAATATTTCTACGTTTTACCAATTAACGACAACATTCTTCGAACAATTTGACTTCAATGAACAGCTAAATAAAGGAAACGACTTTTTACTTTCAATTAACCCTAAGTTTTGAGAAATTGGAATATTTGGAATAGGTGCACATTTTTCAGTTTCAGTATGCAAAATATCCTCCTCAAAGGAGTATAGTATTTACTGATGACACAATTATCATTAACATTGCTCGATATGGTAAAACACTGGAAGCGGATATTAATTGCGATTTAAAACGATATAGAGATTGGACACTGCAAAAAAAACTAACAGTAAATGCTGAAAAACGCAATACATGATATTCAGACAGAAAAACAAAGCCAATCTAAATATAAAAATTTTATTTGGTGCGACCGAACTGGAAAGAGTTCACACTGCGAAATATCTTGGTGTAGTTATGGACGAAAAATTAAGTTGGAAGTTTCATGTCCAGAGTATAAGAAAAAAAAGTGGTTCCTCTTATTGGAGCTATCAAACGTTGCTCAGGATTCACATCAAAGGTGAAAACGATCATAGTCAAATCTCATATTATTCCGAGAATGAGATACACAATATCGGCATGGAGCCATTGTTCTAAACATCTGATGGCAGTTATGAACAGGATGTTATGCAAATCGCTTAAAGGAGGATCTCCATTGCCATGACTTCTGTAACTGCAAAAAAATGCAGAAAACTAGAGCAAGATAGACTTATATAGATCTAAATAGGAATGACTAAATACAAGTATAAACGGTATCCCTCCTAGTTTTACAAATTTATAGCAAAGATATCAAACCTTATGCTATGGATATAATGTTCAAATTGGCATAGCAATAAAGCTATAGAGCTGTATGTGTGCGGTTGAACTACATGAAAAATGACAGCTACGCTATTGGCTGGGTGCGAACTACCTGGTGGGGGAATCAAAATCGATCGCAGCGCACGAAGTGCTAAAATTGACAACTTCGGGCGAGAAATTGTCACTGTCAGTGAAACCTGGTAAAATCTGGTTGTTCGCATATTTTTAAAAGGAAAATTAAAAATGAATTGTAACAACAATGGACTGAACAAGAACTAATAATTCTACCAATTTCCAAGAGCGAGTTGGAAATTAGATCAACGAAACAAATGGATAGCTGCTGTAAAGAGGAAAAAGTAAGCCAACATATGAAATGAAATTTTCACATTCTGGGAAGTAACACGGCGAATAATTCGAGCTTTAATTGTGGTGATGTTAGGATCATTTTGTCGCACTTCTTCCACTTCTCGTACATGTTCAGCCAGAACCAAATTTTTTCCCTTTATTGGAGTCTGAGGTTGAAAGGCGATGTCGTGTGTGACAGCTTCTGAGGTTGAAAGGCGATGTCGTGTGTGAATAAACTCATATTTACTAAAAATCTAAAAAAAACGTTTAATAATTATCAACACCAGACTTGTAAATGCTTTTACAATTTGTTGAATTTTATTCACTTGCGATTTACATACCGATTTCTTCTCACATCTTGTTTCGAATTTATTTATGTGTTTGATTCTCGTTCGGTCATTAAAATGTCAAAAATTACGCCCTAGTTGCAACCACTAGATGTCGCTGCCATCACGCACCCTGCCAATAATAGCACTTTGAATGTGTTTGTGCTCACTATTCACTTACAGGGACAATGTGTGATTGTAGTAGAAATCGCTATAAAAAAGTTGAAGTCCGTCAACTGTAACCATAAAATCGCCATAAAAAAGGAGGAGAAATGATTTTTGCAGTTGCCGACAAATTTTTGCAGGTGATTCTTATCTTCCTTTCTCGCCAAGGTATCTTCACATAAATGTGTCTCTATTTTTTTGCAGTTGGGAAAAATCATGGTAATGGAGGGCCTCCTTAAAACGGCAAACAGCTTTCATTGGTCTACGCCCACAGAGGAGGTCTTCGAATTAACAGGAATAATGGACATTTACAAGCTAAGGGACTTTGAAAAAATAAAAATTGTATTCAAAGTGATTCACCAACTGATGGAAAGTAGTCTCATTTCAAACACGAAGCGGATATCATGGAAGAGTACTCCGTAATATGGACAAATTGGACGTCGAGAGTGGTAGGACAGACAGACGACATAAGTTACTCCTGCGTACAGCTACGGATCTCTACAACAGCGTTCCAGAGGAATTGAAGAGGCTTAATTCTCTTGAGATTCTCAAAAAGAAATTGGCCCAATGGCTAAAAAATCGGCGGAAAACTTGAGGCGGATTTTCTATGTAATATAATTGAATTGTTATTTATACTAATAGATTTTAATCAAACTTATTAGTTCTATGATTTAATTTAAAATTAGCACTAAATTGTGAAAACTAGTAATTTTAATTATATAATTGCTAATATTTATATGGCTCTCACACCAGTCTAACTGTTTTGAGCCTAATCAATCCAAAATATTGTGATGCTTTTAAATAGCTGATTAAAATAAATTTTTTGGCATCCTTTGGGTGCAAGATAGACTACCACCACCCATACGATTTTTTTCATGAAATTGTCCATAGAATCACTCCTTTCAGGATTAGTCACTATATCTGATACTCCCTGTATGGAATGCTCGATGAGATTGTGTCTCACATAATAGCAAAATCGCAAATAAAATTAGCCAACGCTGCCACACATGGAGGCTGCGTTCATAATTGCAGAAATCTATCGCAGTACTGCGCAAAAGTCAGCTGCGCGCAGACAGTCTGCGCTGCGGCAGACTTTTGGACTGCTTTAGCTGCTGCAGTGCGTTCATAACCTGGTTGGCTGAGTAAAGAAACAAATAGAGAATCCTTATGCAATATCATTTAAACAAAAAATTTCTGAATTGTAAAGTTATAAAATTTAAACAAAAATAATTTTTATTCGATTAGAAAATTAAAATCACAATTCATTTTGTACTTCAATGGTGTTGTATTCACAAATTAAGTTTTTTAAATGTTTTTAGCTCCTTTAGCATATTAATCTATCATCCGGAGGAGAATGGCTTTCAGTTCATTCAGCGCTTGGACCTTACTCTGTTCAGCGGCGAGAAGAGATTTTTCCAGCTCTATTATCTCATTCAGTCTGTGGTCATCTTTTTTAGCTTCCTCTTGCAGAAACGCCAGTACCTCATTTTTTGTCTTCCGTTTTTTCGGTGGACAGTTTTCATCATTGTCGATTGTTTCTTCGGTTGATGAAGTGGTAGGTTCTGAACAAGAATTTGTTGACGAATCAGATAAACTGGAGGAACTCTGCAGTGAGTAGTGCCGTATTCTTCATCGAACAAGGAATAAAACTCCCATATGGTTGAATTTCGTCCACTTGCACTATTCCTCTTTTTGATTCGGTTATACGTGACAAGCAGATTACCAAATTTCTTTTTGATATCGTCTTGCGAGAACGGAAAATCGGCCTTAATTTCTTTGATATTACGTAGAACCATTTTCCACAAAACAGATTTCTTTCGCTCCCCGGAATTGAACATTCGCTCTAATTTAAGTCGTTCAACAATCAAAAGCTTTGAAGCTGATGATGTCCTCTTTTTGTCATCCCGCAACTCATTAAAACTACAAATTATAACGTAATATTTCACATTTTATTAATGTTATTTACGAGTACTTACATCTCGCTATCGCTGTCTGCCATTTTTTCACAAATGTCACTTTCTGCTGTTTTATCGTCAGCTAAATTTCTTTCCTGCGCTTGCTGCGCAGTTGCTGCCGAAAATTTTCTGCAGCCTGCTTTCATGAACGCACTGCATACTGCGCAGATATGATGATGAACGCGCTGCTTTAGAACTGCGTTAGATCTGCAATTATGAACGCAGCCGGAGTTAACAACAAACGTAACCTCACATTTCAATGAAAACTTGTTCTTTGCATATTTCCATTGAGCCTAGGGCCCTCAGCTTGGACGACCAATGCGTTCTACTGTTTTGTTAATAGGTACATATAACTAATCTCCCTTTTTCTGTTGCAGCCACATAGGAGTTTACACCCCTTTAGCGAGATTTTTCTCAAACTCTGGCCCCAATTCCCTACCTTTGTGTACTAAAAGTGCGTTTCTTTATGATAGTATTAAGGCTGGGTTTGTCAAAGTTAGAACAGCTGATTGCCAAAGTTGAACAAAGGAAACTTACTGAAACCATGAGAGAAAATATTGATAACAGATTACTATCAATTCTTGTCCTCCTTGATTTTAGTAAAGCGTTTAACAAAATCGATCCTATTATTCTTTGTATGAAATTAAAGAGTAAGTTCTATTTTTCCAATTCTGCCAGCAATTTAATTTATTCCTACATGACCGGCCGATCCCAGTGTGTTATGGTACAAAACGAATTATCCCAGGCTCTACCTGTTTTTAGTGGCGTTCCGCAGGGTTCCATCCTAGGTCCACTTCTCTTTTTACTATATATAAATGACCTCCCTAATGTCGTGCGCAACTCTTCTGTTTTTATTTTCGCAGATGATGTACAGTTGCTTTGCTCTTGTGCTCCTAATGAGGTTTCGTCATTTACATGTTTAGTTAAAGAGGACTTAGTAGCGGTTTCCGTATGGGCAACTATAAATAAACTAACTTTAAACGCAGCTAAAACCCAAGCCATACTAGTTCAGAACAAGTGGTCAAGCATTTCGTTCCCAAATATCGTACTCGATGGTTGCAAAATCAGCTCGGTGGATTCTGCTAAATGCTTAGGTATATACCTCACGAAAGATTTGTCCTTTGATAAACATGTCTCCTTCATCTGTATGAAAGTGTTTCTAACACTGAGGAAGCTGTACGCTATAAAGTACTTCTTGCCATTACACACCAGAATCAAGCTCGTTCAGGCGCTTATCGTTCCACACTTCTGTTATGGTTGTGAAATTTTTTCTGGGTGTAGTTTGAAGTGTAAACAAAGGCTTAAAGTATGCTTCAACTCGGTTATTAGATTAATTTACTCTTTACATCGCTGGGAACATGTGTCTCATTTAACACAGACTGTACTTGGTTCTAACCATAATAATTATTTTGATTTTCGAGTCCTTTTGCAACTATTTAAATTAATAACGAATCAAGTACCACCAAATTTGTATTCAAGATTTATTTATAGAAATTCTTCCCGCACTAATAATTTCCTTTTTCCGCGTTTCACAACTACTTACATGGGAAACTCTTTCACAGTGAAAGCAATCAGACTTTGGAACAATCTTCCTTTATCAATTAAATGCAGCCAAACCCTCATGATATTTAGAAAGAAATTAAAGGATTTCCTGTAAAAATTTGGTCCATCCGTCCACGCACATGTATATCTATATCATATTATTCTAGCACTTTTTTTTGCTTTAATTGTATATGAGAATGAGGGTATTCACAATCCTCTTCGGTATTCGGTATTCGGTATTTTCGGTAATATTAAAAGACTGAAAATATTCTGCTGTGAACATCCCACAGCACAGATTTGAGAACAGCGCTTTTATTTGATACGTGACCAAATCATGAACTGCGAATTTGATTGTAAAATATATCACATACCTTTAAATCCATGTTTGATGTATTCTTTTGAATTTCTATTGTGGCAACGGCTATCAAAATTGAAAAAAATTGCAGTCCGATGAGATAACCAACGAGAAAATTTGACAAGCGAGAAAATTTGACAACATTACTAGCGCCACTCGCGGTTGATTCTTGATACCGAATACCGAGGCTGAAAAACACGACTCGAGGCATGTATACAATTACCGAATCCGGTAATTCATTTTTACATGAACCAAATTACCGACTCGGTAAAAATCTGTTAAATTTGACCGCTCGGTAAGGTAAATTTACCCGCATTTTAAAAGAGGACTGTGAATTCCCTCATTGTGATGGTTTTACCGGAAAATAAATTGTTGTTTTTTAGTTGGAATTTATTTTTGTTAACATAATGCTGCAGAATTAAAGAATTTTAAATTTAAGATTTGGAATTTAAGACTAGATTTTGGAATTTAAAATATGGAATTGGAATTTAAAAAATAAGATTTAGAATTTGAATTTAAATTTAAAAATAGGAAAAAATTTAAAAAAAATCATAATTTAAAAAATATAAAAATAATTTAAATTACATTAGATTAAATTGTTAAATCAAATTTGAATTGTTAATTTAATTAATCTTGATTATTGATTATTGCACTTGTTATTTACTGTACAGATTTATATAAGGCTAGTCCTTTTTCTTGTACCATATTAAATAGATAAATAAATAAATAAATAAATAAACTTTACTACTGCATTTCGGAACGAGATTTAGTTAACTTTGGCATTTGCCAATTGAAATATTTGAATGCGAAATATTTCCAAAACTATTTTCGTCATTAAACACATCCTAACAAAAAATTATCCATTTTGACAGTGCAGTTAACTTAACTCGCATTTAGAAATCGTGTAGTAAAGTTAACTCTGTGCAACTCTGTTTTTGAGCAGAATTGAGCAACGTTAACTTTGATTAGGGCTGCCATGGAACCTATTTGTGAAAAGAGAACATTTGGGTTAAAAAAAGAGACATTGTATAGGAAATTAACCAAATGAAAAAAGAGAACTAAAAGAGAACTTTTTTTGAATGTGAAAATTACAGAACTTAGAATGACTGCACAGAATTATTACAAAAAAGTGTAATTTTTCGTGCCTGTTATTTTCCGTATCTATCGAAAAAAAACTGAAAATGTCAAAACTACAATATCAAATGTCAAAACCGGCTATTTCCTTAACCGCACAATTTTGATTTGTTTTGATTTTTACAGCAGCTGATCGTGGGAGAAGAAACTGTTCTTGCTGGCGCATACAATAAATAGCTTTACGTTACAATTATAATGTACAGTTTCGCACTACACACACAAATTGTAGAGTAGAGTCCTACTATACAATAAATAACGTGATCATTTTAATTCATAATGGAATTTTCGTGGAAAAATCTGTTTGGTTTTTTACGCATAGTATGAACCAAGAGTTTTCTAAAAAAAGAAAACTAAAGAGAACTGGCAAGGAAAAAGAAAGAGGAAAAAGAATGGGGTTAAAAAAAGAGATAAGGTTCACTTTAACCCTTCTGTTACCTTTGGGTCATTTAGTGACCCAAATCGATTACAATCTCAACATTTTTACATTTTGCATTCTCTAATTTCGAATTCTCTCGAGCTCAGTGTATGAATTTTAAAATATTTTTAGGAAAATAAATTATTTTCGTTAAATGTATTTTAGTTTAACGGCAACACTACTTGTATGCACGCCGTCTCTTTGGGTCATCACACGACCCATTATTTTCCTATTGAGAAACTGTTTTATTTCAGTCTCATTTTATGTGATTCTAGTTTCTGCATAGATTGAATTAAAGCGTGAATATTTTGTAAAGTTTTATGTTTTATAAAACAAATAAAAAAAATAGTTATGTCTGAAAAATATCAGCGGGGAGGCTTAGCAAGTAATTTTTTTTTATTCCATATTTTCAATTTGTAATAGGCTTTATACTATGTTATTAGAACCCTTATTAGACGATGAAATAGCAGAAGTTCTAAATGCTTATGAAGAAGAAGCCCTGAAGGTTTTGAAGGTTTAGAAAATGATGATACGCTTGGTGATGAACATAGCGACGACGAAGATTTCGAGCCAGAGCTGGAAAGTGAAATGGACGATGTCGAAAGTATTGACACCAGTGATTTAGATGATCATCAGAATGATATACCTGAAAACCGAATATATTTCAGTAAGAATAAACAAGTTACTTGGCATACAACACCCCATAGTAACAATTATTTGTCGCGTAAACCAGTTGAAAATATTATTCACGGCCGTGTTGGTGTAACGTCGTTTGCAGTTCAACGAATTTCTGAACTGAAAGATTCCTTCAATTTATGTTTGACTGTCACACTTAAAAAAGATGTTATCCACATTAGCAATATGGAAGGCATATTTTAATTTAGCATTAGAATTACTAAGCGAAAAATTACGCTGGTTGGTACCGTCCGCAAAAACAAAAGTTTCTTGCCTGTATATGCAACGCCGACCCAAATTCGTACAGAACCCGTGTTTTCAAGCAAATTTGATTGGGAAATGTCGGTTGCGGGCCATGTTCCAAAGAAATACAAATTGCTGACCACGAAAAACAAGTTATGCATGATCACCCAAAAAAATTGCCGAGATCATATAGTTTTATAATTCGACGAAAGGGTGGGTCGACACCATGGATCAATTAGTACGCACTTACTCTTGTAAATGTCAAACGAACCATTGGCCAGTGGCTTTATTTAGCAATTTTATTGTTTTGTCTGCGTTAAATGCATTCATTTTATGGACAGGAATCAACTCCAATTGAAACCATAGTAAAATGGAAAAACGTCGACATTTCTTACACAAGCTGGGTGAATGGCTTTTGCGGCCACTGATTACTCGCCGACTACGACTTCCTAGATCGGCAGCGTCTGCAGCTATAGTGGAAAACATACGAGCCGAGGAAGCAACACATCATCACGACAGGAATGATACACCAGGATCATCTTCACAACCGCAATCACATGAAGTAAGACAGGATGCGAACAAAAGCAAACGATGTGGTGTTTGCCCCAATATAACCACGACAAAGAAAACTTTCACTTCCTGTAACATTTGCAAATACCAATTCGCCCAGATCATTGACATAGCGCTACTTTTACCTACACTTACTGCAACCAGCACAAACCATAAATATATTTTTAATTTTTTTGTATGAAATGCCTGCAAATAAATGTGGGTCATCCTATGACCCAAAGGGTACGCTATGTAGTTTTTTCGAAGGGTAACAGAAGGGTTAAAAGAGATATGATGGCAGCCCTAACTTTGATAGCTGAAATTTGTCATTTCGGAACACGAGTAAAGTTAACTACAGCAAGCATTTAGGAACGACTTTCAGTCGACTACGCGTAATAAAGAACGCAGGCACAGTAGTTTTGTAAAATTTAATTGTTTTAGCTTTTGGGGTGTGTTCCCTAGGACATAGTATCAGTGGGTGATATTAAATAAGTTTATTTTGCGATTGTGAATGCAAGAAGTTTTCGTTTTTAGTTTGAGTTGAATGGTTTCAGGGTTGGGCGGCTACGCGTATTTTTTTTAGCAAGAAAAGTGGTCGAAAGAATGTGTATTTGATATTATCGTAGTACGAAATTCTCATAGTATATTAATTGGGTCGTGGAATGTATAAAATAGTGCAGTGCTAAGTCAAATTTTGAAGTTATAAATTTTTATTGTGTCGTTGCCTCAAACATTTATGGTTAAAACACATACAAATTAAGCAAAAACCAGTCGCAGCTCTCGTTTGCATTTTAACGTATTTATGTATCGCGATAGTTCTGCGGTTTCACGTATTTTGTTGAATCAAAAGGTGTTTTTTTGATTTTTACGCCGTTTTCTTCGGTTATTAACTGTTGCTAGTGCTGCACCTTTCTCCCCGTTCGAAGGTATTTCATGCAACCACATATATTTGTACGTGACGTTTACAGGTGTGCAAACACCGAGCTAAAGTTAATAAAGTTGAAACGGTTGAAATCAAGCTCAGTGTATAAACTTGATCAATAGGAATTCCAATGTCCCAAACGCTGCTTTATGAATAAATTAATATTTTCCTATAGAAAGAATAAATTTCAACTTTAAAACGAAAGCGTTAGATCGAAGCATTTATTTATTTATATATGTTGGTATTTAAAATATAATCGTACTGAATATACGAAATACATCGAGATATGTATTTTTAAAAAATCCATATTTTTTTGTCAATCAATGAGACAAAACAAGTGTAATGTGAGAAGTTTTGCGTTTCATCAAACAACTGAAAAAGATAATTGTTTCAAGGTGGATTTAATTCAGCCTACCAATTGGAAGACACCCACACTCGCGTGAACCAGCGGATACGATTACTACGTACATACCTTAAATATTCTGCACAAGGTATAAATTTTTAGATTTTGTTTTCGTAAAGTGCCTTCTTTATTATAAAATTTAAATTTATCATTTCCGATAGCTCTAATAAATCCTATGTGTATCTTAAATATTGTCAACAAAATTTTTAACGTAGTTTAAATTCAAAAAGTCACAACACAACAATTTTGGGTGTGTTATTGTTGCGAAAACTTGAAATCTTTTTTTTTGTTCTTTTTTGTTGTTCCTCGTGAGGTTATTGTACCTGTTTGTATCAACTTGCGAATTGAGTCTAGATTTTTTATTGCGTTTCATATACCTGCGTTTCACCGGTAAATTAATCTGCATCATAAAACTGAATACAAAGGATTCAAAAATTCTGATGAATCACCGCATCATTTGAAATACTATTTTTAAATAATCGAAAATAAAATTGAACAAAATACAGTAGACTTGCGATTATATTTATGAACTCGTTAATGCATCCCGGTGAAAAAGAAAGTCCTTAAAATGCCCGTAATCACTGCTCAGGCGTAGCATATGCAAAGCCCTTAAGCCGGCCATACATTATGAGACTTGGTCTAAAACCATGTTGTGCAACTTGTTGTGGCGGAGTCAAAATCAACAGGGTTTTGATTTTTGTCGAACCTAAAATTTGGTACTACAACCGACCCATACACGATCCAACATTGCCTACAACCGAACCAAGTTGTATAACAAGTCTCATAATGTATGGCCGACTTTATGCAGGAGAATAACTGTCGTGTCTGGAGTAGTAGTGGGCGCGCTTTTCCTTGAGTGCTCGACTCAGTCTCATCAATTGTGTTCGGTAGACAGACCCAGTAATGGTTCCGTTCGGTTTGAGCAACTCACACCAACCTGATCCCGAAAATGACGCTTATTTGGCTCAAAACTCGACATTTTCGCACACAAAAGAATAAATTATACTGATAAAAATCCACTAATATTTCAAGGTTATGTTGTCGACAGATGTCTAACCTTACGATAATGACGTTTTATATTTGACAATTTTAACCATAACTTACTGGTGCGCCAACTTTAGTCAAACACGGAATCTTATTTGTACACCCAATAACTATAAAGTAGTTTTGTGTTTAATAAAATACTCGAAAATATTTAGTCACGAATTCAGGGCATCTCGTTTTTTTTATGTGGACAAATTATATCGCCATCTACCGCCTTAAGACCATCTTACGACCACCTTAGCGGTAAACCCTTATAAAATTTTCACTGGGCATGTTCAAATTTATCGGTTCACTGTGGTATACCAACTGATTTCAGTTGGCGCAGTCAACTGCGATATCCGAATCAGATCGTTATCAGTAGCTGACGGCAGTGTAGCATCTCGTTAAGCGAGCCATAGACCATAGATAATATATTTACAATAAATGTCCAAGTGCCTGAAATAGTAAAACTAGCATCAGACGAGCACACAAAACCTTAACACGTGTGATGACTGACGTCACGAAAAAAACTCAAAACACATTTCAAACACATCTGACACGACACGTCCTTACACGTGTGTTGTTATCAGACGGTGTGAAATTTTTTTCCACACAATCGGATTTTTGTCCCAAAACGTGTTAACGTCGCTAGTCTTCCCACGAAATTTTGTCACACAATTACACACTGTGTTACGCAGATTGAGTAGTTATCAGACGGAGTGAAACGTCTCAAAAGGTGTGATGATGGAAGACGTGTAACAGCAGTCGAAATCGTCTGACACACTGATTTGCTATCAGACGGTGTGATAGCTCTCTGACATTTTGTGTATTTTTCTCAAGCAATTTTGACAAGCAATTGTGCGGTATTTTCAATTTGTGAAGAAAAATAAAATAAAATTAAAATGTCAAAAAGGAAATATGAGGAGATGATGGATATGGCGATTTTGGCAGCCTATATTGTGGAAAGCAGTGACGACGACGACGACGACGAGTCAATGGGTCGAAAGCGCAGTTGTTGGACAAAGGATTGGGTGTCGCGTCGCGAGAAGGAGGGTTTCTTTGCCAAATTGATGGTGGAATTGCGCTCTGAAGAACCCGAATTGTATCGGAATTTCTTACGGATGTCGGCCGGTCAATTCGATAATTTACTAACAATTGGTGAAGTCGCAGATAGAAACATAACAAAAGCTATAATTGAAAACCCGTTTGGTGATATGGCATTATTTGAAGTTTAATCGAACAGCGAACAGTTGTATCAAAATTCCACTTTGAAGTCAAACTTTTCAATAAGATTTTTTAAAAATTCTCCGAATTGGATTTTGATGTATGGGAGTTTTATGTAGAATCATATCCTAAACAACTTTTGTTCTTGCACTTTTTTGATAAGATGCACCGTTTTTGAGATATTCGCTATAACACAGTGCGTGTGAAATGGCACGAATTCATGCCAGTTTACACATTGGGACATTTTCCCACAGTCTTAACACAGACCGAAAAATGTCAAAACACATACCACGTTTTACACAGGGTTATCAGACGGAGGCAAAATTCGTTTAACGCACGTCAAAAAAATTGTCGTAACACAGGTTATAACACGGTGTGTAAACAAAAATTCTGTCACAATTTAAGTTATCAGACGGTGTTAACTGGTGTTACAATTTTGTGACGTCAAAATTACGTCAGTCATCACACGTGTTAAGGTTTTGTGTGCTCGTCTGATGCTAGCTTAACGCCGCAGTGCCACACTAGCATGTGGTAAACTTGGTTTGCGCCCTTAATACTTTTTTCCTGCTGAAAAAATGAAAAAAATCAAAGAAAAAGTTTAAAAAAGACCAATGTTTTTAAAAATGGTTTTATTTTTGTTTTGAATATTGTACATTTTTACACAAATACTTCATTTATACTTTTTACCGCAATTGTCAAGGAAGGCTCTGGTTAAACGTAACCAGAGCCTTCCCTGACAATTGCTTCAGTCTTTCGTGCAGCAAAATTAAACTTAAAATAGCTGGAGTCTCCTAATCCTCAGAAAAGCAGTCCAGCCAGTAAATCTGTTGGTAAACTAATGCGCAGCAGGAACTTCTAGAAATTCTTCATGTTGTCGGGTGCCTTTCCTTGTAGAGTAGTCGCACAGATGAACAAGACGACACTTTCTTCTATTATTCGCCTTACTGGACAATTAGTTTATGACTAAAACGGGCTCTGAAAATCCAAAATTTCGGGATTGACGCCAACAGAAGTCCCGAAATGTTCCCGTTTCGCTTCCGTAAAATATTAAGTCTTCGTCCTTGTGAACAAAAAATCTTACGTCAAACCGAATAAACACACGCGCGCCGATGTGCTTGAAATCTGCACTAAACTTTGAAATTGAGCTTTTTTCTAAGTTGACACACCGTGCCATACACGTGCAACTTGGTTGCCAACCAGGTTGCTAACTCGTTTGCATACAACTTCAACAGCATCATCAGTTTAGAAACACAAGTCACAGTAAAGATACAATAATTTTGTGTTCGATTGAGCTAAATTATTTTTAATTTTTTTCCGGGTATTTCAATATAATGGGTGATGTTAATAAAAAAATAGCTTTTGCTAAAACTGATGTTTTTTAGCTAATGCAGTGTGTGTGCAGTCTGCATTAGCTAAAAAACATCAGTTTTAGCAAAAGCTATTTTTTTATTCACATCACCCAATGAGTGGAAAAAATGTGCCTTCATTTGCTGTTATCTCAATTTGTTTATAAATTTCTAACAGCTTTAAAAAATGCAATTTTCTTTTTGTTACGGTCTTTAAAAAAATTTAATTTAACTTTCCATAACTCCGGTAAGCTGCGATAAACTTCGAAAAGTCCCTCCACGCTTCATTGTTTGGAACGTTTGCCATATTTTTGAAAAGATAACACTTCGCAAATGCTTGTAGCATACTGATATTGCTGACTTGGTTGCCAACCTCGTTGCAGACGGTCTAACCTGGTTGCTGACATGTTTGACGCACAAAAAATCAAAACTTTTTGATTTTTCTGCAACCGAACATGCAACCTAAATTTGCAACAGGAACTATCCCACAGACGTTCAACATCATTTGCAACATGCAATATTGGCAACCAGGTTGCACGTCTATGGTTCGCTTTAAGATAACGTACACATCGGACAGACTGAAACGGATTTCGTGCTAATCAAAAAGTTGATATTTGCGCCCGTTCTCGAGTCGATCACCGTCATGAATTCAATACTTCCCTTCGCCACTGAACTATTGAAAATTTATAAACCAGAACCAAATTTTCAAATTTTAGGGAACAAAACCAAAATCCAATTCACCCTCGAACCCAACCCGAATCACATTCAGAAAATTTTTGGCTTGTATTTCTGATACATAAACAAACTAAAATGTGTCTAGAATTTTTCTTCTGTATAATTTTTTTCGTTGATGTTTTCAGGTTTTGCTTCAAAATTTCCTACCTCCAATTCTTGCTATATTAAAATCGTCTTACAGGCAGAAAATTTCCACTGCTTCAACTTCTAGTGCTGCATTCTGCTGTTAATGTAATTCTTGCTAAAACCCAAAAAGATTTAGTTATGAGTTTGTGATAAATTCTTTTTTATTGTGAAAGTTTATGTACAACTTCAAAAATACAGCGAACAACTAAATATATTAAAGTACCGGTGTAATTTGTTCCGCTCTAGCTACGTTTTCTCAATTCTGTCGACAACTGAAGCTTGTTTCTATCAGACATCATAAAACAGATTTTTCTTTTTGTTGTTGGTTTCATTGCTTTTTGCTGTCGAGGGGTCAATGTATTTTAAATGTTTGCCTAGGTTTGCTTTTGATTTTGTGTTCTACAGCTGTGCAAGCAAAGAAGAGGTGAACCCCAGGAATCTTTAGTTACTCATGCCAATCTTTTAGCCTAGTCGTGTACCGTTAAAATTTTAAATTTATCCCATTACAACTTTGATACCAAAAAGCGTTCATACGTGAATAAATTTATAAAATAGTTTGATTGTGACTCTACATTCATACATTTTGGTTGAGCTGTGTACCTTTATAGAGTATTTTAAACAAATCAAAACTTTATTACAATAAGGGTGTATTTCACTAGATGCAAATACAGCAATATCTATCATAGTCCGGATAATCACGACACTTCAAAAACTAATACTGTATAATCGAACATGTACTTTATAGCAGTGTTGTGCCGCGTAGTCTACGTGGTGTAGACTACACCATTGTCTACGCGTAGACTATTACTGTAGACAATGGTCTATTCTCTACGCGTAGACAATGTAGACAATCAATAAAATAAAGGATAGCTGATTTAGTTTTAAAATCTCATTTTCTTCAATCAATTTTAACATAATAAAGCACAATTTCCAGAAAGCAATCGCCAAATGCTGTAATGGAGAACTTCAGAGCAAACTTTAGTGGCAATTCTAATTCTTTTCATGCAATCTAAGCGGCTTTTTTTTCATTTTTGCAATTGAAATCACATTGAATTCTAAAACCTTTTTGCTTTACACATTTTTCTATATAACGAACCGTTTATTTAAAAAACTGATTCATTTGTAAGGGATGGCTTTGCTCATTTAAGAATATCTGTTTAATTTTTTCGAAAAACACTAGTCTTTAGCTTAATTCCGTTGATAGTCATCGTATTTACAGATAGACGGAAATCTATACGGAAGTCATTCAAATCAAATAAAGTAAATCAAATACCCCTAATATAAAAAATATTAAAAAAAACCTACCAAAACTAATTCAAGAATTAATTTTTTGCGCTTATATGTATTGTACATAAATCAATCATAATCAGAATCATTGTCTTCTTCGTAATATAAATTATCATTTTTTCGCCAAGAATAATAAATATGGAGTAGTTTTTTAGACCTTTCAAAGGTCAGTCGATTTCGGCTTTGAGAATATATGACTCACTGATGACTTTGTTTTGACAGATATGAGAAAGTCTACATTGTCTACGCAAAGTCGACATTGTCTACGCCAAAGTCGACATTGTCTACGCCAAATCTATTGTCTACGCTATTGTCTACACTGAAGTGTAGACAATTAAAGTCTACGCGTAGAGGAACAACACTGCTTTATAGCTTACCCAGAGTGTGTTCCTTTTATTTTGGAGTGTACTCTTTGAGTAAAACATAACCTGGGAAATATGGTTTTCAGCAGTTTTAATTTATTGGTAATACATTCCACAAGAAAAGTTGTCAATTTTACTCCTCCTTACGGTTCGGTATTTTTTGGAGTAAACATTATTTGGCTTTTACTCCAGGAGTCGAATTCAACTTAAATGGAATATACTCACATTAAGACGTTGAAAGGCGGAACCCCGAAAAATTGAAATATCGTATTGCATAACTTAAAAATTTTTAAGATTTGAAACCGAATTATCACGAAACCGGACTGTTTGAAGAAATACTATGCGACGTATTGCTCTAGTCCAAGGGTGTCCAATCTTTTAGCTTTCCACAAATAAAATAAGAGTTAAATTGGGCCACAAATAAAATATACTAAAGCTAGCATCAGGCGAGCACACAAAACCGTCACACGTGTGATGACTGACGTCACGAAAAAAACTCAACACACTTGAAATGTGTTGTTATCAGACGGTGTGAAATTTTTTTCCACACAATCGGATTTTTGTCCCAAAACGTGTTAACGACGCTAGTCTTCACACGAAATTTTGTCACACAATTACACACTGTGTAACGCAGATTGAGTAGTTATCAGACGGAGTGCAAAGCCTCAAAAGGTGTGATGATGGAAGACGTGTGACAGCAATCAAAATCGTCTGACACACTGATTTGCTATCAGACGGTGTGATAGCTCTCTGACATTTTGTGTATTTTTCTCGGTCATTGCTTGTCAAAATTGTGCGCTATTTTAAATTTGTGAAGAAAAATAAAATTAAATTAAAATGTCAAAAAGGAAATATGAGGAGATGATGGATATGGCGGTTTTGGCAGCCTATATTTTGGAAAACAGTCACGACGTCGACGAGTTAATGGGCGCATTCACGGTACTCAACGGTTGAGAGATTTGCTCAACAGTTGAGAGATTTACTCATCATAACCACTGATCGGACGCCATTTTTTGTATCGGAAAATTACTGCGATACTTTTCTGCTCAACCGATGGATTGAGTATTTTGACAGATAACAGCTGGCGTTTTTTCGAAGAACAAAATATTTGCGAAACAGAATGGCTTTTCTGGATCAAATTTACAAATTAAATGATATGGAACATAATATTTTCGAAACTCCGGAGGTGCATCACAGATTACAAACTGATAAGTTGCATTTTATTAGTTTACAAGAGGTGGAAATATTTCCAATCGTTTGAAGAAATTTTTCATTCCGCACTTTCACCGATTCACGGCCTTTAAATATTTCATGCGCAAATAAAGATGTTTGCATTAAATCAGGAATCTGTTGCAATGTTTGTGGTAACATCATCTTCAGCTAAAAACTCCAAAAACCAGTGGTTTTCCATAATTACAACTAACAATTTTCACACAACAAATTTTCCCTCCATTTGTCTATGACAAGATTGACAGATATCAGCTGTTTAATGTATCGAGGCATTCACGAGAACTAATCGAGATTTACTCAACCGTTGAGTATTCGTGAATGCGCCCAATGGCTCGAAAGCGCAGTTGTTGGACAAAGGATTGGGTGTCGCGTCGCGAGAAGGCGGGTTTCTTTGCCAAATTGATGGTAAAATTGCGCTCTGAAGAACCCGAATTGTATCGGAATTTCTTACGGATGTCGGCCGGTCAATTCAATAATTTGCTAACAATTGGTGAAGTCGCAGATAGAAACATAACAAAAGCTATAATTGAAAACCCGTTTGGTGATATGGCATTATTTGAAGTTTAATTGAACGGCGAACAGTTGTATCAAAATTCCACTTTGAGTCAAACTTTTCAATAAGATTTTTTAAAAATTCTCGGAATCGAATTTTGATGTATGGGAGTTTTATGTAGAATCATATCCTAATCAACTTTTGTTCTTGTACTTTTTTGATAAGATGCACCGTTTTTAAGATATTAGCTATAACACAGTATGTGTGAAATGGCACGAATTCATGCCACTTCACACATTGGGACATTTACACACAGTCTTAACACAGACCGAAAAATGTCATCACACATACCACGTTTTACACAGCGTTATCAGACGGAGGCAAAATTCGTTTCACACACGTCAAAAAAATGGTCGTAACACAGGTTATCACATGGTGTGTAAACTAAAATTATGTCACAATTTAAGTTATCAGACGGTGTTAACTGGTGTAACAATTTTGTGACGTCAAAATTACGTCAGTCATCACACGTGTGACGGTTTTGTGTACTCGTCTGATGCTAGCTTAACCCTAAAGATAGCTGATTAATAAAAAAAACGTAGAATATATACATACATACTTAGTTTAGAATTTTAAGTAATTTAAACTTCATTAATCCATAAAGTTTGTAAATATATCAGTTTTTGTTGGGCCACATTCAAACACGTCCTGGGCCGCATGCGGGCCACAGGTTGGACAAGCCTGCTCTAGTCTAATGTCGTTGCACACCGGATGCCAACATTAAAATTATTCAATCCCACTCAATGTTTTCAAGAAAATGGCAAAAAACGGTTGTGTTTGTATGGGAGAGGGGAGAAGGAATGATCTGATTTTGCCCGTTCAAGATCTTAGCCTTGCTATTTCCTAGGATCGCAACTGTAAAAATCTTCAAACTTCTAGCTCAATCCTTTCGAAAGTTATGGTGTTCAGACGGACATTCGGAAATGAAAATCTTTTGTTATCCTAAACACTCGGTGTAGTTAATTTCTGTGTCCCATGATTGGTTCGATGCGTTACAAACGGTATACTAAATCTAACAAACTTTTATATGATTCTCATATAGATTATAACCACGGGATGTTTACTCGATATTTCTGCCATGCAAATAACCAAACGTTTCAGTGTGATATAATAATTTTCTAATCTAATTAGAAATCTCGTCGTTTTTGAGTCAAATATGAGTCCAAATTGACTCCACATGAGAGTAAATGCCGGCGAGAACCTCTCGATAGCAGCTACTCGCGAGCTAGTTTCTGCGCGCTGTCAAAAGTTATTCTACTCTCTAATTGACACGCACCCACTGAACTCTCGGGGAGTTGCTCGCCAGATACGAACGGCGTTTGAATTTCGCTAGTAGCTCTCGAGAACTCGCCAAAGCAAGAAGTCAAAAAAAATTAAGATATTGGTCTTGAAAAGAGAAACATCGCCGAAATTAACTCTCAAACGGACAACCTCCTGCGAGTAACTCTCGAGAGTTTTTGAGAGTTACTCGCGTATTTACTCTCATGTGGAGCGACACCTTAAAGTGCGCAATATACAATACAATTGTTGTACCAATATCGGTCCGATTTGCCAGTTGTATACAACCGTTGCATGGTGTGTGTTAAAAAATCATCAGTTGGGCCGATATTGCTCGAAAGTAAAAACTTGCGGTTGCATGGTTAAAGAATCTAATCGGAAGCAAATCGCATCGTGTGTTCGCTGTACACAACCGTTGGCCCAACATCGGGACAACTCAGGTTGGACCAACCGTCGCTTCGTGTATTTCCCCTTTTAGACTACTGAATGTGACGTAATAAATCTTATATAAGAAACAGAATTTTCATATGGTATTTCACTTGTTATTCTTAAAATCACTCGAACTGATTTATATTTTATGCAAAGCATTTACGAGTTCATTTATGTAATTGTACTAGACTGACCGTAAATTCAGTTAAGTTTAGAATGATGAAAATAATTTTCTTTTATTAAATGATTGAAATGTAAAAATTGGTTGATCAAGACCTTTTAGGTTAAAACCCACCGATAAAACTTTTTGTTGTTTCAAGAAACTACATTTTTGTTGTATGAAGTTCACGTACAAAATATCTAATATATTCAATCTTAATAAGTATATTGCAATCAAACCTGACCTTTGATATCTTCAAATTACAAAATGTGTGCGATCAGCCCATGCCTAAAATGATTCACTATTGTGAAACTTTGGCTAACTAGTTGTACGTTTAGATACAAAGAATACTAATTGTCTATTGATCAAGAGCCCTATTGAACTGTTTTTATTATACTCTATATGAGAATCATATAATAGTATGTTAGATTTAGTATACCGTTTGTAACGCATCGAATCAATCGTGAAGCACAGGATGTTTGGTATGACAAAAGGTTTTGATTTCCGCTTGTATGTTCGTCCGCCTGTCTGTTCGTCCGTCTGTCTGTTCGTCCGTATGTCCGTGAACACATTCGAAAGGATTGAGCTAGAAGTTTGAAATTTTGTGTAGGTGCGTTTCTCGTAAATAAGAAGGCTAACGAAGTACACATTTTGCAATTTTTTCGAAACGGTGCAACGTGTGCTTTTAGATAACTCTTTTTTACACCAAATTCCCGTCGGACCACTGCTTCCTCCTTTTCCGATGCAAATGACTTTTTTTTTATTGTAAATAAAAATTTTGTCTATCCTCATACAGAGTATTTGACTATTGGCCTTTGAAAATTGTAACTTTTCTTATATTTTTAATGTGGTCTAAAAATTGTAGATAAAAATTGGCCTTTTGCTTGTTAGTCGTTTTAAACAATTTATTTTTATACTCTATATGAAGGCGTTGAGTGCAAAAATGTCAAACCCACATGATTTTTTTTGAATCACTATTGCGAGAGAGTTTTTAAATAAAAATGTTTGGATGTACAAAGGTAAGTGTACACTATTACGGCCTAGTACATTATTCCGTCCCATTTCATTAAAAGTCATAAAATAAGAAAACTGATCAACTTTTGAGGAAATCACTTGATAAAACTTGATCAGTAATGTTTACTGTGTCTAAAAATGAAGTGTAGTATATATTATTGTCTATCAATTACAACTAATAATCCTATTTTGATAAGTAATTCTGTGAAAAGTGCTGTGCCAAGTAAACGTGTTGTGTCAATCGTCAAGGAACTGAAGCAATTTTCTTAAGATCACAAAAAGTAAAAGGTAAGTCATTTCTAATCACATCTTTGTTTTTGTTGAAATTATGCCTTTTTTAAGTATTTTTATTTGTACCAAAGTGTTACTCTGTGTTTTTTTATTAAACAAGCCGTTTTACTGTCGGACGGAATTACGTTCACTAAATAATCTGACGTGTACATTATTCCGTGCCTAGGCCGGAATTGACGAATAATAATTAGATTTTCTTTGGTTTTTTTTGCAATCAATCATAAAATAAATAATTAGTTATCGGTTTTATTAAATAAAGTATACCATAGAGGTGCACTTGAGCAAATTCCGGACCACATTTTTTCTTACTGTTTTTTAGTTATTTGAGATTTTATCAACAACTTTTATTTATATTATAAGAGAATCTTCTCCATACCACGTTTTTTTGTTGTTCATTATAATTTGTGTAAAATCCGAGAATTGTATAACTTTATTATTATAAAATAAAAGAGTAATATTTTTACTACAAGTTTTGATTAAAAACACTAAAATAATATTTATATTCTACTATTTTACCTAGCACGGAATTTGGTTCCCGACTTAATCAGACGTGTACAATATTCCGTGACAAAGACGGAATTCGCAATCGAATTAAAAACAATGACAATGTGCGGAGCCAACTGGCGTTGGCCTGAACACGATGAGGTCCTTTTTATGACGCTAAAGATGTCTTGAAGAAAATTAACTTTCAAGTGCTTTTAAATAATAGAGGAATTTATTCTATTCAAGACTTTAATTGAGCAAATAATAATGCAACTGTTTATGAAAATATATTTTATATTAACTTCAATGCAATGAATTGTGATTTTTATTTTATTTTTGTATTATATATAGAAAATATATTTTTTTTTATCGAATACATATTCTATAATCGAATAAATACATATCTGCATAAATATTGTTTTTCTTATTTAAATATTTGTTGTGTTTTATAGGAAGGAAAATCATATTATGTATACTTAAGTGTTTAAACTTTCAAAAAATTCAAATTATTAAATTTAAATTTCTTCATATTGGATATTTCACGATTTACACCGCTATTGTAGCTGTTTTTATGTTTATTTCATAAAACTTAAGCTCTTTCATACTGCTTTGTGTGCAAAACTGCCATTCTCATAGATAGGCCGGAATTAGGTACTTACTAGCACGGAATTAAATACAACGTCATTTTTTTAGCACGGAATTACAGACAATTAAGGTGTTAACAAATTTATCAATAAATAATATAAAATATATTTTTACAAGTATGACACATATGATAATCTACACAGAATTGATACTAAATTATGCTAAAAAAGTTTGGCATTGCTGCTTTATCTTGGAAAAGCACAAATTCAACTGAAAGTGGCAGAACCCTTAATGGCACGGAATATGGTACAGTTACCTAATAGAACATTTTGACATCGAGTAATAAAGTCCACCCAAATTTTTTTTTCCAGAAATTTACAGTCAATAATAGTACAAAAGTGGAAAAACTCCAAAAAGTCGATTATGTGGCTTGGACCACTTTGGCTCTCAACTCATATAAAACGGGTCTTAGTATATCGTTTATAATACATCGAACCAATCATCTGACACAAAAATGAACTACACCAGGGTGTTAAGCGGCCCACACACTAAGAGGATACAATCTTGAGTTGTCCTGTATCCTCACAGTCTGTGGGCAATGAAAGAGCACAATCAAAGCCAAGATTGTATCGTTCCACGGCTCCTGAACTCGTCTTGTTAGGTCCATCTCGTTCTCTCTCAATGTAGATCCATAGCGCTGTCTCGATGTAGACTGGCCGAAAGTTATCTACAAACTAAACTGATGGGAATGAATGTGTGTGTGGGGACTTCACGATACAATCTTTTTCGTGTTGTCTTTCCTTGAGGAATAATGAGTTATAAGATTGTCGTGAATCGTGTGTGTGGCCCGCATTAGGCATGACAAAAGATTTTGATTTCCGCATGTCGGTCCGGCTGTCCGTCCGACCGTGAACACCATGACTTCTGAAAGGATTGAGCTAGAGACTTGAAATTTTGTACATATAGTTACGTTTTGGCCTTTTTGGCAGCCACTCCAACCTAACCTAACCTAACCTACGTTTCTCGTAAATGGCTAGGCTAAGTTCTTGAACGGGCAAAATTTAACAATTTCTTCCCCCGTCCCCCATACAAACGAAACAGATTTTTGGAATTTTCTCGAAAACGGTGAGTCATATTGAAAAAATTAAAAAGGTAAAATGTGTTTAGAATATGATTTTACATCAGCATTCCATATACATAAGGCTCCCATCTCATTTTGGCTAAAATACAGGATAAACCTGCGAAAATTAAGGATTTTACAGGATTTTACAGGATAAATTTTTCAAAATACAGGATAAATACAGGATACAGTTCCTAGTCATTTATTTGAAAAAAAATTACATAAAAAATGCAATACACCTGTGAATGTAATTATTATTGTATCATTGATTAAGTGTAAAATCATTGCTTTTGTCGTCATTGTCAATTTCGAGAGTTTTATTATCAACTCACGTGTTGTATTTGTCTTTAGAAGCTATTTTCCGAAGCATTTCCGGCTGCGACGTCAGGAATTCATAGAATTCCAAGCAAGATAGTTTCATATTGGTTTTGATCGTGAGAATCGCTTTTAATGTTTCAATTTATAAATTGAATATAAAATTTATATTCGGACCACAGAACTATATAACATAGAACAACTGTCACCATACAAAGCTCTGCTGAAAAATGGTCCCAAAAGTATTTCCCTCTTTATCGTACTTGAACGCATCCACTGAACTGTATAAGGTCGCGAAATTCAAATTTAGTTTGCCGCGAAATTCAAATTTCACAAGTTTGAGACTAACTTTAGGCACAAACAAATAACTTTAGGCGCCAACACCATTCCGAAAGTCTATTTTCCTTTGACAGCTCACGGTTTAAACGAGAGGACTATATTTATTTTCATACGATTATCTCGCTCTTACTTGACTCGTTTTGATTCACTGAACTGTATTGAAATGGGACCATTTGAGACAGCAAATCGAGCGATCTAGTATATCTATGATTCGGACACACAAAACGAACTGTAATAATATCCTGCACAGTGTTACCAGCTTGTTTCTTGCGAGAGGCTATTTATTCTCTAGTCGCTACGAGTAGAGTGCCTAAGTGTTCATAACATTTGTGCTAGTCTGAGCAAAACAGGAACGATATACGATATTTTCCTCATTAAATCTCGGTTATACAGGCAAATACAGGATAAATACAGGTTTTTGAAAAAAAAACAGGATCGAAAAAAAATACAGGAAAAATACAGGATAGAAAAAAAATACAGGATTGCACTCAAAAATACAGGATAAACCTGTAAAATACAGGATAGATGGGAGCCTTACATATACATCAAAATACAATCGGATCACTTCTTTCCCCCTTTCCTATACAAATGGATTTTTTTTAAATAAACATTTTATTTGTCATCATATAGAATATTTCACGATTGGCCTCTGGCCTATTTAGACAACTCTGTAAAAACACGGTCCCCTACAAAGCAAAAATAGTTCAAATAAAACGTTTTCAGTATAGTTCACAAACAAAGGAACTTTTCATAGTTGACATACATAGAGAAATTTGAACTCTCCTCCATCGTCCACATCCTTCGTGTGGTCAGGTCAGGTTGATAATTGTCAAAAAGCGAACAAAGTATGACAGCTCGTTGGACAGTTAATCCTTTCGTAAATTCTATCGAAGCAGAAAAACTTTTTTAGTACGTAAAAGTCTTTTATTTGCACTTACTAGTTTTAAAACAATTGAAATCCAAACTCCTCAGTATCTCGAAATTACGAAGAGTGAAGTTGTGTCGCTTTAAAAAAAGACAATGCTAATAAAATGATATCTTTGAAAGCTTGCAACCTTCTGTTAGTAACTCACAGCCGGCTAACACTTTCTGTGTGCTAAGACTCATCATGTGTAGGAACTTCTTCAAGTAAACAGTATCCAGTTTGAATATATAGAGCAAGCATCATCAGCTACCCTGCCAAATTTGTCATCAGGGCGTCATCGAGGACGTCATTATGACATATCTCGTGACCGTCATGGGAATTCTCTTATGACATTTGTTCGGAAGTGGTAGATTTGGTCATTATATATACTACCCAAACCACGAATAGTTCGCCTATCAATATAACTTCAAATCAATGGCATTTTTTTCGTATTTGATTTTGTCGACAATTCGAATAAAAAATGAACAAGTAACTGTATTAAAAATAAATATATTTCATGATTAAATTAAAAAACACAAATCAGTCTTCAGCAATAAGTTCTAAAAAATTCTTGATAGGCGAACTATTCGTGGTTTGGGTAGTAAATCGTACATAATGACACCCCCGATGACTCGTCAGTGGCATGTCATCTAGAGTATGATTTTCGTTCTTTTTTTACTTACCAAACCGCAAAAAAGTGGTTGTGTGGGTTTGTTGCCATGGTTGTGTAGGAAAGTTAGTGACAAAAATTTGGCAGGGTAGTGGCTCGGCTGGCTCATCACACAGATTGGCTTTAACAGCGTAGCCCTATAATCGACCTTTTATTGTGTGCTGTAATGCTTGTGTGTTGCGGTTTCAACTTTGGATTTGGAATCGGTGCTGTATTTTAATGTGTAGTGGTTACAAATTTTGATTGTAAAGGGAGCGACAGTTACTTTGATGACCCCTGATATAGAGTAACATATGAGCCGCTCACTGCACACATCGATTAACTCCACTTTTGAAAAACCTTAAAATTAAGTGTAAAGCACTTCGTATAGTCATAACTTTTTATATTTATAATAATTTTGCTGAATAATAAGGATTCCTGAATAATAAGCGACAAAATTTTTATATTATAAAGAGAATTTTAGAAAACAATGCACATTATTTCATCACATTTCTCAACTCTTTGTTTTATGGAGTTAGTCGGAGTGTGCAGTGAGCGGCTCATATGTTGTTTATATTGCAGAAAGTGAGTTTGAAAAAATCACAAGGTCTTGAAACTAATACAGGGTGTTCCAAAAAAATGTATACGGAGTTTGAATGATTATAACTTCAGTTGTTATTCACATACAATTAATATTTCAATTGCAAAAGAATGTAAACTTTTCCAACTATCGCAGTTGTTCAAAACTATTACCGTTCTGGTCAATTCGCTGCTGATAACGGTGGACTATTGATTCATAAACTTTAACAAACATTTCATTTGGTGCTGTGGCGCATTCTTGCTCAATTGCGGCTTCTAATTCTTCGAGTGTCGTCGGTTTTCTGGCGTAGACTTCATCATTAAGGTATCCCCACAAGAACAAAACCCAGTGGCGTCAGGTCTGGGGAGCGGGGAGGGTATTCTATGGGACCGCTTCGTCCTAGCTATCTGTTCGGAACTTTCTCATCAAGATATGCTCTTACATCACGATGATAGTTTGGAGGTGCTCCAAACTATCATCGTGATTTGTTGGAAATAAAATTCACCATCTTCACCAAGCCTTCCCGAATGCGTGGTGAAACAGATTCATACAGTAAATTCCAGTAATTGGCACTGTCTATTCATTTTTTTTTTGGAACACCCTGTATATGAGGAAATTTTCTTTGAACTTCCGTTTATCAGTAAGAATTATTGTAATTGCAATATTATTAGGTATTAAAAGTTACCTTACGTAGGGGCCACATCTATCAGTTTTCTATCAGTTTTTGGGAAACTGATTGGTGTGAACGTAAAATCAGACGACTGATGAGCAACCACGAAAAAATTCGTGGGCAGATCATAGAATGCATGTCAGTTCTTTAAGATTGATTCGGTGAAAAGATTTATGACTTTTGAGGGTTTGATATCCACCGTAAACCACAAAGAAATGCAATTCGTTCAGATAACAAGCTCAGATACTAAACATTTTTTCAAATAGTACAAAATCGTTTAGATAGTTAGCTTTAAAATCGCCATGGGGATGTATTGAAGTGTAATCCAAAGGTATTTAAAAAACCATAGGTTAATTCACCTAGCAATAAGCTGATACCTTACTTACATAATTAAACCTCCAATGATAAAAAGAAGTCCGATTTTAGCAATTTACGAACTAGCCTCGCTTTTTCGAACGCCAGATTTGCGCTCTCTATCTCAATCCATTCAAAAGTTATCGTGTTCGCAGATCGACGGATGAACGTAAATTATCTTTTTTAGCATCCTTAACACACTGCCGTAATTAAATTTCCCGAGCACTTCTGAGTCGATTAAATCATACTTACAAAAATGTCTTTATGTCTGTCAGATTGTGTAAAAATTTTTTCAAAATCCACTGCATCCAATTTTAAGGTAATCCAGTAGTTAATCTGAAAGTAATTTTGAAGGAAATAATCCAAATATTTTCGGCAGCCTCTTACATTCCTTTAAGATTTCAACCAATAGTATTACCAGGATACGGAGAATCATTTTTTTCAAAAATTTTATTTTTGATTCTTTCGCGAATTGGGTTTTTATACCCGTATGGTGAAACCAAAGGGTATATTAACTTTGCCTTACCGTTTGTAACGCCAAGATCCCGTCATCACACACAAAAATGAATTACACCAGTGTGTTTAGAATGATAAAAATAATTAATTTTTGCATGTCCGTCCGTCTGTCCGTCCGTCCGTCTGTCTGTCCGCCTGTCTGTGGCGCGGATTGCGGGCGCACAGATTGAGCTAGAGACTTGAAATTTTGGGCAGATTCGTTTTTCGTAAAATGTGAGGCTAAGTTCGTTAATGGGCAAAAATGGACCATTAGGGGAGGTACCCCCCATACGAACGAAAACGTTTTTTGCGAATATCTCAAAAATGGTGCATCTTATCAAAAAAGTGCAAGAACAAAAGTTGTTTAGGACATGATTCTACATAAAACTCCCATACATCAAAATCCAGTTAGAATAAATTTTAAAAAATCTTATTGGAAAATTTGACTTCAAAGTGGAATTTTGATACAACTGTTCGCCGTTAAATCACCATACGGGTTTTCAATAATTGCCAGATTGGCAATTATAGCTTTTGTTATGTTTTGTGTTTAAAAAATTCCATTCGCGAAAATAATCATGAAAAAACATCAAAAACCAACAATTTGAAAAAAATAATAAAGATAAAAAGTGTTAACAATACGATTTTAAATAGCTTTCCCATAAATATATGCCGGTTAAATCAACTGTCAATTACAACATCAACTAGAATTTTCTACAGAAAAAAATTTTTTTTTTTTCGTTGGTTTCACGGTTCTTGCAAAAGAACCACAGAAATACACGTGATAGAAAGATCAGGAAGATGGGCACGACAAGAAAGTAAGGAGGAAGTAACGTCATGGCATCCGACAGCTTTATAATTATCATAAGGGTAAAAAATCGATTCGAAACTAGGTTATGCTGGCAGTCATAGTAACGTAACTTTTGTATACACCATTTTTCGTCTATCACGATACGTACGAGTATACATGTACAGACAACTGTTTATAATCCCTAAGCACGAAATGTGCAATAAAAATTATAAAAAAAAAATTTCTTTAAGCTCCTTGATCAACGAAAGTAGTGCAAATAAAGCCCGTACCAATAGGACAATTTGCTAAATAAAAGCTTAAATTTAAAGCAAAATGGAATATTATTTAGAAGAAATACCACTGTTAATATACTGTGTAAAGTCACCTTAAAAACTCCGGTTAAAGAGTTAAGAAAGAAAGGAAGTTTAATGCCAACAGAACCTTTTTATATGTATTTCTGCATTTCACTAAAAGCAAACAAACCAACCGTCGGTCGTTAATTTTCAGGTGTGCTTTTAGCCTGTCAGAGTGAAAACTGAAGCATAGTAATTGTTAATTTGATTGCTACCGTGTATTCCTCATCTGTTAATGTCAATGTTTAGTTTTAATTTTTTTCCGCTATATTATTTCTCTTACCACATCGAACGGCACTTTGTAGCAATATGTGAGTTCTAAGTATGGTTTGTAGATAGAAGAAAATATTTACTTTAACGGTTATTTCGGTTTCTTCATCAAATATCCATTTGAGCTGTGGTGTCAATTGTAATAATAAATAGGCAGCAATATTTATGAATATTTTTCCTAAATTCTAACCTTTTATCAGATTAACATTTCCAATTCTTTAACTTTTATTTGGAAGTGCATCTTCACCATTTTACCTTTTTTTTATTATAGTATAGAAAAATTTTTGATGACAAAATGCCCGATTTAAACAAAATAAAAATCAAGTTTTTTTTGAGAGTGAAATCAAAGAAAAATTTAAACTTACTATGATAGGGTAGAAGAACCTATATTCAACTATGGTTTTTTAACCCCCGTCTCCTCTATAATTGTTGCGCTTCAAAACTGGTTGTATATTCTGAAAGCTCCATTAAAACTAAATTATACTGTGACTAAATGTTAGCTGTTTTTGCATTTGACTGGAAAAACTCAAATAATAGGGTAAGTGACATTTTTTTCATCCCTTGTCAAACTATTTCTTTTTAAATAAATTTTTATCCAATTGAGATAGAACCTTCATTTTTGACACAGAAGTTTCTGTTTCAAGGCTCCCCAACCAGGTGAAGACAACTTTAACATATATCTGCCATACCAATCAACAATTTCTATAGGGTTGTTGTGCTAAAGTTGAGTTTAGTCTCAATGATGCTACACATTTGGTGTGTATATGGGGAGGAAAGGGAAAGTTTCCCCTATACGAAATGTGCATTTTTAGGTGTTGCTCATGCCCCCGCCCTCCTCCGGCTGATTTTCGGCTTGTTGTAAAAATGCACAGCTCATTGTTGTACTGCATTCCCCGTCTATCTTCATCTCGTATCGCTCCAAGTATTCCTCGAATGACTTTTCTTAACGAGGCTACGTATCAATAAAACTATTATCATGCCTGTGCTATGTTGCGGTAGTAAAACTTGGACCCTATTTCTTTCCACCTCCATACAAACGAAACCATTTTTTGCAAGTTTCTCGAAAACGGTGAATCGTATTGAAAAATTTGTGAAGGTAAAATGTGTTTAGAATAGGATCTTACATAACTCATCTCTACACCAAAATTCAATCGGACCACTGCTTCCCCCCTCTCCCATACAAATGGAATACTTTTTTTTCAGTTTTCTCGAAAACGGTGCATCGTATCAAAAAGTTTCTCAAGATGTAATGTGTTTAGAATATGATTTTACATAAGTTATCCATACATCTAAATCCAATCGGATCACTTTTCTCCTATACAAATGGATTTTTTAAAATAAACATTTTGTCTGACATCATATAGAGTATTTGACGATTGGCTCCTAGTAATTGTAACTTTTCTTATGTTTAAATACACAAATATTTTAATTTTCTTTAACGACCTCGGGTTTGCGATTTGTAGCCCTATTATGTAAATCGTGCGGACTCGTCAGCCCGCAGCGACCGTCAAGTCCATTCCGCAGTGATTTGGTATTATGTAAGTCCGCATGCCGTTTGCGGACTAGACTCTGCGATCATATGCGTTGGTTTTTTTTTATATTTATGCCAGGAGCTTAGGCAAATTGCCTCTAATGCCGAAGCACAGCTCAAGACATCATTCATTCAACCATTCATACAATCCATTCACACTCTGACACACTGTAACGAAGACTTGGCGCGACAGTACATAGCCTTATCTTCCATTGTGTCCTGTTACAGAGCTTGGAGGAGTATTCAGGCGGCGGTAGGCAAAGACCAAACTGGTCCGTGTTTAGGTCCATGAGCAGAAAAGTTTCAAATTCAAGCCGAATTATTTTGCCCTGAGTGGGATTTGAACCACCGCTCTTTGGATCACAAGGCAAGCACTTAGCTGACTGAGCCATCCACGGTTCGCGTTGAACTGTCAAACGTGAGAAAGATTCGTTTCAGTCGTCACTGATACTTAAAGATTTTATTTATTTTTCAAAAATATAGCAATGTTTCCAAGTGTAGCATTTTTTTTTCTTTAATGATAATAACAACACTGATATGAAAATCATAAGAAAATCAATGATAAGAAAATCAAACACAGTATCTTTTTCTCATAACCTCGAAATGCCACTGGAAAAGGTGTGTCCGCAGCCAAATAGATGCGGACTTGAAATTGCTTGAAACGCAGGTCGTGCGGACTTATATAATACCAAAACAGTTCGTAGTGGCAGATTTGCCACAGTACGACGAGTCGCGCGACTTTCATAATAGAGCTATTAATGTACGTTCTAAATCAGGGGTATACAGGAATTTCTCCGCCAAAGCACAAAATCTTAGATTTTCGATCCCAGCCAATTACGATTAAGCAGGGTTTAGACGAGACAAGTAACTTGCGGCAAGTAGACGTAAATACACGCGATTTGACCTAGTGTGCGACGCTCGCATATGTGTGAGAATACTTGCCGCTCTCTCGAAAATAATAGAAAGCCATTCTATTTTTGTGGCAAGTAAAACCAATACAAGAACATGGAACCGCGTGCAAATGAAGTGGTTTTATGTGTGTGTGTTTCGGTTCATTTTATATTTGCTGCTTTGCCAGAAAACGTCGTAACATTTTAAGGAAAAAACGACACGGATATAAAAAACTCGTCGGCAACAAACAGTTTCAGGTCGAAATTCGCAAATTTTTCCACAAAAAAGAGTCGTGATATTTTTTCTCAGAAAATTTTAGGTTATGTTTTCCTTCGGCTGTCATTCTACTTGCAACGATTTACTTGCAACGTGTAAACGAAGCAAACTACTTGCCTCTCTTTACTTGCCGCAAGTTACTTGTCTCGTCTAAACCGAGCTTTAGCTACAGTCAGTTACACAATTATTTTTTTATGAATTCCCCGTCAGTAATAGTATTTGGTGATATTTAAACTTAAAATCTATGAATTTTTAGAACCTCGGTTTGATTTCAGATTCGTCGTTAGGACAGCATTTCAAGTGCCACACGCAGATTACACCCTTAAATATAATTTTTATAAGATGTTTTCAGCATTGTCCAAGCTTCTTTGGATTTAACTTCCTGCTGAATTAGGTGGAAAGTGCCGTACTATTTAACTTCTAGTGAAATTAACATCAAAATAAATTAATTGTATAGCCATTGGAAAGGCGGTATAGAAATCGTGGCCATTTGGCGCCCTAATTACCGGCCCCAATTACCTGGATTAATTGGAAAATAACTTGTCTTCGTTTTATTGTTTTTTCACTTTAGGCGCACGATCATTTTTGTGATACCTACAATTTCATTAACTTTTTGTCTGCAATATTTCATATGACTATATCTCATATATTAAACCCTAATTCTGTTTCTTGATAGTTTAAATTAAACAAAAATTATTTAAAATAGACATTCTGGATCCTGAAAGCCGTAGATTCTGTTTATACCAAAGGGTATATTAAATTCGCCTTAAAGGGCCCATAGACGGGCAACTTTGTTGCCAACCTGGTCGCCAACCTGGTTGGTAGTTTTTACCACAGACGAGACGGAATGTTGGCAACCAAGTTGTCAACATCATTTTTAACAAGATCCCGTCGACTTTAGGTGATTTCTCTAATTTTTTTATTGTTTATAGTTTACTATATGGTTATAGGATAACTATAGGGTATATGTTGACTAGTGAAAAATGAGTAAGGATTTGTTATTGGTATTGGTTTTAAACGAGTTGTGCGAAGATGAACAACTCAATGCAACTGAGATTGGCAACCAGGTTGTAAACTTGCCTACAGACTCCCCAACATGAACGCCAACATGCTAAGTTTTCAAATTTTTTTGATTTTACACCAACCTGGTCGACAACATGAAAAACCAACCGCCAACTTGGCCACAGACGTACAATCGACTCCAACATTGCATGTTGGCGACCAGGTTGGCAACAAAGTTGGCCGTCTATGGGCCCTTTTACCGTTTGTAACGCCAAGATCCCGTCATCGCACACAAAAATGAATTACACCAGTGTGTTTAAATGATAAAAAAAAGTCAGATTTGATCGAATTTTAATTCACCATAAAGTAGAAAATTTTTTCATACGTAGAAATTAGTGTAAATAATATATTGATTGAATTATTTTTAATTTTCAGAATATTCGTTTTAATGGAAACTAGTTAGAATGGATTAAATTTCACCACTAGTCAATGAAAATCTTTGAAATGAAGTTTTTTCTTTGAATCACGCATATAAAGATGATTGCTGGTCAATAATGATAAGTGCGATATGGCTGGGCCCAAAACAGCACTTTATGCGGCAGGTTTAACTTGTCTCGGTTTCATATGCTTTGCATTGGCCTCAACTGCTGTTGGTCTACCGATATGGGGATATTTTGACAATCCATCCGGTATGTATTTTTATTATGGTTTTTCTATATTATACAATATAATACTGTAGCAATGGATTTTCAGGCGAAGTCCAAATGATCTATCTAAAAATGTAAATACAGATCTCTTTGGCTTCGCCTTAAGAATTTTTGGGCTATAGAAATATTATTTAATAGTGTAATTTTTTCAAACAATTTTTCAGGATTTTTTCGTTATTTATAAACTTTTCTACCGTGGTCCAAGTGGTAGAGTGAGTACTTAACCTGTAACCCCGAGGTCGTTGGTTCGATCCTCATTCAAGTACAGTAGACCCCAGTAGCTTTACACGGTTGATTGGTTCCGCGAAATCTTCGAAATTGGCAGAGAACTGTTTCGTACATTAATATAGGTTTTGCTAGGTCGGAGATATGCCGTCTTATTTTTCTTATGGCCGGGGTCTTCGGTCTCAGATATACTGCGGATAACACTAATCGGGATTTAACCCTGGACCCGTGTACTATAAAACTTCCATTTATCGTGTACTTGGGCACTCAGTGCCCAGATGCAATTCCAATAGAAAATGTATGGCTGGTTTGTTTAAAAATCATAAAAATGTGGTTTATTCGTTAAACAAGTAAGAAATACAAGGGAAAATATAATTTGCAAAAATCGACTGAGAATATAGACCACCTTGTAAGCTCGCGAATCTGGTACTCGATTTCTCCAACAAATCATGTACTCCACGAAAGAAAATGCAATACATGACAACAATACAATATAAATATTATAATATAAATAATGTAACAATACAATATAAAATCTGCATACAAGAAAAATCATAACAGGGGAAAAACCCAAAGCTGTAATCAAAATAAAAACCAAATTCATGCAAAATGTACTGACTTGGGCACTGAGTGCCCAAGTACACGATATTACGCTTTTTTTTTGACACCTTCCACAACCCCCCCGAAGATATGCAATTTGGATTTTTTGTTTTGTTTTTGTACTCTAAATTTCAGTATCTTTCAGAAATATATTGCATTTCATCATATTCTTTATTAAAAATATGATTAATTTCGGTTTGAAAATCGTTCTGGGCACTCAGTGCCCAGTACACGGGTCCAGGGTTAAACAATGTTTATTTAAGAAGTTATATTTACTTTTTTGATGGAAAATTAAAGGATTTTCATGGTTTTTTTAGCCATGTTAAGAAACTTTTATTACAATATACTAAAGAGTATCTGTTGAGTCTAAATTCTTTTATTTAAACAGAGTTGAATTTTGGTGTATCACCAAGATTCTATGTTGTGAGGTATTCAGGTTTTAAACCAGAACACGAAATATAAAATGTTGAGTTATTAACAACGCGCGATTCAAATTAGGAATGAATTTTATTAATCTATTGTCATCTCTTTATATACAATTATTTACATTAATAATATATGAAGTTCACAAATGAAATTGCAAACAGTATCCTTCAATACATCTTTTGAGGCTACTGTATACATTTTTTCACACGGAAATAATGAAAAAACATCTTTTTTACTTTCCTCTTCTATAAAGAGAAAGTATTGTATTTGTGACGGAGACCGACTCGGAAACGGTGGCAGATAGAATATTTCTGATCAGTACGAGATCCGTTACAGGTAAAATTATGAGGATGGCCGTGTATATCCGTGTATTTTTTCTCGTCCTAGATCTTTGAGCTTTTTCAGATTTATAGTTTTACGTGTAATTTTCTGTTTCATTCAGACACGCAAAGAAATAATAGGACAAATTCCTACAAAAAATATGAATATACGAGGCATTGAAATTTTTGAAATTTTTTTGACATTAACAAATATTTAATGTGAACAGCACATGACTTTCTTATACAAAATATACGTTTTTCCGCAATTTACGAGTAAACTATAACCCGACGAACAAAATTCTAGTTTATATAAAAAGTGATTTTTTTTACAAAATCTAAAATATCTCGAAATATCGATTTACGGTAAAAGGCAAAACTGTATAGAATTTTAATATCTTTTAGATATATCACTGAAATCTGTTTTTTTTAAACAATAATTGAAATAGGGAATATTTGAATATTG
This sequence comes from Chrysopilus asiliformis, assembly GCA_964034945.1. Lineage (NCBI taxonomy): Eukaryota > Metazoa > Arthropoda > Insecta > Diptera > Rhagionidae > Chrysopilus > Chrysopilus asiliformis. The sequence continues at coordinate 39,681,720 of OZ035962.1, forward strand.
CAAATAATTCCAACAGCGATATGGGTGTGCCTTTTGTGAGTTTCTTTGTAGAGCAAGCGTTTTTAGAGAAGTTCAGTTTGATTTTTTTTGGTTTTTCGTATCAAATAATATTGCTTTTGGTCGACCCTGCACGACTTTTCCAAAAGACAGTTTTTTTTCTCCTTCATGAAATTCATTTAGCTGTAAAGGAATAAAAAGGACTTACCATTTCATCTGGTTTTCGAAACTCTTCATTTTTATAGTATTGCTCTTTTGTCTACCGCAAATGCACCAGAAATCGCGTTCGTCATTTATCTATTCTTATGTTATCGTTGATATCAGTGCATTTCTAGCAGTTGTTGAGGTATGACGGGTGGATATTTTTTTCAAGCGCAATGATGACTTGTTTCAAGACTTCCTTTTTAGTTTTTTGGAAATGCCAAACAGTAAAGCGTGGAAAAATACCAGTTCCGGATGATCCCGCTCATGAAATAAAATCTCTTCAATCCCCGTTTGTTAGGTCGCGAACACTCAAATAAAAATAAATAAAATAGATTGTAACATGCAGTGGAACTTCGATAAGTCGAAGCTGGCGAGACCGAAAAAAAACTTCGAGTTATCGGATACCAAGGATGTCGAGATACCAAGATTCATTTTGTATAGAAATAAAGTTCAAGGAGATTAAAAAAAACTTCGACTTATCAAGGTATCCGAGTTATCGAGGTTCGGTTTGTCGAGGTTCCACTGTAATATTATTAAGTTGTGATTATATCACTTGCTAATAATTCTAATTTCTCTAATCTGATTTTTTCAAGGTGGATGGGAGGCTGATAGAGGATATTTTGGCCCTTGGCGTGTGTGTAAACAACTAAGTTATAACCGCGAAAAATGTGGATCCGACGTATCACGTTTCCGGCCTTCATGTATGTACTTAAATTTAATTTTTTAATTGATTATTAATTTTTTTTGTTTTGAATTTTTAGTGGCTGTTTATATAAGTGGCATTTTAGCATCTATAAGTTCAGCATCACTAGGATTATTTTGTATTTTATCAGTTTTACAAATCGCAATGATTTCTTCACGAGAAAAAATAGTTGTAAAATATAGTATATTGGTCATAACGAAGTTGGTCCTATCTTTAATAGCAGGTAAATAAGGTCTTACTAATTTAATTTTTTTTTCACAAGTTTCAGTTTTGTGAGTTTTTTTTTCCAAAAACTACCGGTTTTGCATGGAGTTTTCTTTGGTCGTGTTGGAGATATTCGGATTAATATATGAAAGATTTGCTTTCAGTCGTCTCCTTGCAAAGTAAGAGTGTTTTTGAAAAAGTTGGAATGAAGGAACTCCTAAACTTTACTGTACGAAAACGGGCTGGCTCAACGAAGAAGTCGTGCGCGCGTGCAGCTGCGCGAGAAGATCTAGGGAAAACATATGAATATTGAAGCTTCTCATTTATTTCGATGTCCAGTATTCTGATGTTTTCAGAGTCACTAATGGGAGATTTTTCGCATTTCATCCACAACAGCATTGATTGGGTTTTAGATACGTTGAATTCTACACGGTTGATTCTGCCCCAACCCAGAATTGTGTTTAAATCAGAATTCAAAGATCTAATTTGCCCACAGCGTTTCGATCGAACTGCAATGGCGTTCGATTCTGCAGGTGAGCTGAAATGGTAGGAGGCGTCAAGGGAGCTGTCATCAGCGAAACAGTAAAGCTGATTGAGAGTGAGAGACAGTAGATCATACTAATATATAAAAATGAGTTGGTGTCTGTCTGTCTGTCTGTCTGTCTGTTCCTCTTTCACGCAAAAACTGCTGAACCGATTGACTTGAAATTTGGCATGAGTGTCTGTGGTAGTTCTGGTTCCAACATAGGCATACGGAAAAAGATGCGCGAGGGGTGGGGGGAGTAAGGGGAGGGGGTAAAGTGATTTCGAAACTTAGTTTTTGCGCTATGTTACTCTTTCGCGGGGAAACTACTGGACCGATTGGCCTGAAATTTGGCACAGATGTTCGTCGGAGGTCTAGCCCCAACATAGACCCATTAAAAAGTAGCTCGAGAGGTGGGGGAGTAAGGGGAGGGGGTCTCGAAACTTAGCTCTTCCTCTATGTTACCCTTTCGCGGGGAAGCTACCGAGCCGGTTGGCCTGAAGTTTAGCTCCAACATAGACCATAAAAAAATTGAAAAAAAACTTGACCCGGCAACGACGGGTTTGCAAGCTAGTCCTTAATAGATAGCATCAAGTCGTTAATCATTTGAAATGTCAGGAATAATTCGTGTCAAAGTTTCTAACTCTAGTTGGGCTTTAAGTAAACTTTTTAATGATTATTATACTATGATAGTTTTTGCATAGAAAGTATCTTAATGAGAATATTAAATTTCAGCCTTATTAGCTACTATAGCAGCTATTCTATTTGCGGTACAAATCGATGATACAAGTAGGGGTGGTTTTATGGTGACAAGAGGAGTGTCCTTTTATCTACAGGTAAAACATGTGAAAAACTCGATGTACTTTTTGATTAAAATATTTAAAAATTTTCAGATATTTGTTATTATATTAACTATCGGTTTATTTGTTATGGCTTTATACGATGTACTATTTTCACGACGTAGTGGCGGTGATCCAACGATTCCTCAAGAGACACTACCAGCTGCTGTTACAACAATTAATAACCCTGGATTCAGAGAAGGCAGGAGAAAAAATGGTAAAATTTTCAATATATTTCAAAAAACGTAGTATCGTAAGTAGTAAAGGGTTTTTTTAATTGGGACGACGCAATTTAATAAAAAGTTTTGTATAAAAGATATTGAGCTAATTTTTGTCTCATATGAAAGCTACGACGTATGGAATACAACATCATTTAAATGTCCTCCACGGAAGCGCTGACAGGAGTATATGCGTTGAACCCAATTTTACATGACTTTTTCGCATAAAGCGATTGATATCTTAGCAATAGCGCATTGAATGATGGTCCTGAGGTTGTCTAAAGTTTCTGGCTTGTTTCTATAGATAAACTACTTCACATAATCCCAAAGAAAAAAGTCTAGAGATGTTAAATCACACGAAAGAGGCGGCCAATTATTTGGACCATTTCTCGACTGTTTCACACGCTGTGTGGTATGTGGGGCTATCTTACTTATTGAAACCATATATCATTTTGTTCCAATTGGTCGCAAAAATAGTCAGTTAACATGGCACCCATTGACTGTTAGTGAAGTGCCGGCGTCGTTCGAGAAGAAGTACAGCCTAATTACACCTTCGGAAAAACCCTTTATTACCTGACAATAATTTTCTACCAAAAGATTTCTTCGACAAAGGTGGTGTGCGGTCAGGGTAAGAGGGAAACTCGGCGATCACCAGAAATGTGAAATGTGGAGACTTATCTCCATGCAGCCAGTCTGTGTTCCGTTTGTGTTATGCTGTTTGTGCCATCGTTTCTCCATCATCGTCGTTGCATCAGCACGGCACCGATGCACACTAGTACCAAATAATCCAAAATATGGTATTATTCCACAGGCACAATTTTTCGCGTTGCCAATGCATAACTGAGTTCTGTAAATAACAAAACATTTAAAAAAAAGTTTTCCCGTCCCGGGCTGGATTGCATTTAATAATCTATTTAAAAAAAAACACGCGTTTGATTATTTGAATTAATTCTAGCTTTTGTGCCCTTTGGAACCCGTGCACGATGGCTTAGTAAACGAAAGTCTTTTATTTCTTTGCGAACATCAGACAATTTTTTCGTATCCACTTTATGCGATGTCCGTTTATCTATGACGACGGGTTCCAGCGCTGGACCCCGTAAAGAAAAATTATCGAGACGAAAGTTTGAAAAAATATTTTTTGTATAAGCTTTATGTTATTTGATACAATTCTTTGCAAGGCTAAAATTATGACCCATGAGCTTCTTGAATTGATATACCTCAATTATTGGAACTAAATTCGCTAGATTTTTTGTTATAATGACATTGTTTTATTAGGGGCTTCGCTCCTGACCGCTTTCCGGTCCAATCCTGATTCGCGGATTCCCCTTCTTTTCGGCTTTTGGCTTCAGTAGCTACTGGCCTTCGACGTCGCACTAAACTGCGTCAAAATCCTTTTAAAGTTTTACCATAATAATATCCATCAAAAGATGAATAAAAATATTAAGCAAATAACGTTAAAATACCAATTTATTACAACCAATTAATAATTGGCAATTCGGTATATATTTGTTACCGTTACAGACACATTTTTGAATTATTTTACCATATATTTTCCCGAACACGAAAAATTGGAGAATTATGAAAAAATTCTGATTTCTTAATGGGATATGCTGTTTCTCAAAGTTTCATTTAGCAATTCTAGCGCATTTTGTTACTAGTTGTTAATGTCTTAACGGTACAGGAATTAGTAGGGACGGGATAACGAACCTTTGGTTTTGTAAACTCCCTTGAAAGTTCGATCCGAATCTGTTCAGTGGTTCTTAAGTTTTAAGTGAACATACAGACAAATAGACGTACAAGCCTATTATATAATAGATATAGCCACTGATTATACGTGGCATAGTGACATGGCGTGGATGGCTCAGTCAGCTTAGTGCTTGCCTTGTATCCAAAGAGCAGTGGTTCAAATCCCACTCAGGACAAAATAATTCGATTCGAAAATTTGGAACTTCTCTGCTCATGGGCCTAAACATGGACCAGTTTAGTCTTTGCCTCCCGCCGCCTGAATATTCCTCCAAGCTCTGTAACTGGATACAATGGTCGATAAGGCTATGTACTGTTGTCGGCCAAGTCTTCGTTGCAGTGTGATGAGGAGTATTCAGAGTGTGAATGGATTGTATTAATGGTTGTATGTATGAATGAATGTCTTGAGCTGTGCTCGGCATTAGAGGCAATTTGCCTAAGCTCTTGGCATATAATAAATATACAGTATCGGACAAAAGAAATTGAATTTTTTTGTTTTAAAGCTAACTTTTTATGGGGGTTATGAATTGACAAACGGTATTCAGAAAAGTTGTTGCACGTGTTGAGGGTTCTCTGAATATATCAAAGTACCGTTATAATATCGGGTCTTTAATTGTTTTTTTTAACAAAAACGAAATTAGGAACGACAACAGTAATTGAATTTGATATATTTATTCGTTTAAAGGTAACAAATTATATGTTTTTTACATTAAATATACTTCTTTTTTCAATATCGTGTAGAAACAACTAAAAAGTGTGCAACAACTTTTCTGAATACCGTTTGTCAATTCATAACCCCCCTAAAAAGTTAGCCTTAAACCAAAAAATTCAATTTCTTTTGTCCGATACTGTATATAAAGGGTGATCCAATAAGAGCTTCCTGTTTTTTTTAAAATAAAACACATAATAATTAATATATTGAGGAAAATCTTTATTTAAGTTGTTAGTTTGGTTCATGCCATTTAGGCCCGTTTGCTGAAACAAGTCATAACAATTTAAGTTGTGCTTAGCCTACTTAAGCCGTAGAAATTCTGGGTCTTAAATAACTTAAGTTGAACATAAGACGCTATGACTTGTTTCAGCAAACGGGCCTTAATGTTTAAAGATAATTTCCTTTAAATGTTGTCCACGACTTACTCTTAAATGGTCCATTCTGTAGGTCCAATTTTCGACCACTCTTTCAAGTATATCGGTCGGTATTCCGCGAATAGCAAGAGGTATGTTTGCTTCCAAAGCTGTAATCGTTCCGGGTTTATCGACGTAAACAAGAGATTTCACATATCCCCACAGAAAGTAATCCAATGGTGTCAGATCACAAGATCTCGGTGGCCAATTAACAGGACCATTTCTTGAGATGATGTTTTCATCGAACGTTTCCCTTAATAAAACGATTGTATCGTTAGCTGTATGACATGTAGCGCCATCCTGTTGAAATCACAAGTCAGCTACACCAATATCTGGAATTTTTGGCAACAAAAATTCAGTGATCATTGCTCTTTAGCGATGCCCAAACCTTGAGAACGGCGACGAATTTCTCACGAACACTTTCTGCTACTGCAGCAATATTCTCATTACTACGGGCTGTACGCACTCTGGTTGATGGATGAATGTCTAATAGTGTAAAATTAGTTCGAAATTTGGTGATGGTTTCACGAATAGTGCGTTCAGTGGGACGATTATGACGACCAAAATGTGGACGAAGAGCTCTATAACAATTCCTCACTGAGCACTGATTTTGGAAATAAGGTTCTACAATTAGTAAACGTTGTTCACACGTAAGTTTATTCATGATGAAATGGCACTGAACACAAACGTCATATAGACAAGCCAGTTGACACATAAGAACTGTCAAAACAACCCTATTGGAAAAAGTACCTCCAATTGGATCACCCTTTATTATATTATATGTAGCCACTGAAAAACTGCTGAACACAGATTCAAAATTCGTTTTAAGCTGTATAAAGCTGACGAGTAACTATCATTGGGCTTGGGGGAGGGAGGAGGGCATATTATATCATTATTTTTGAACAAAATCACAATGCAAATTTTTTTTGATAATATTTTACCTCGTTTTGTTTTATAGGGGTTTCAGTGACAGATTCGTCAGGAAAACCGTACAGTGGCATAACAAATGGCAGCATGGCTTCCATGAACACTACCATGACAAGTGTGTCAAATGGATCAACCGTTGAGTCCGTAGCACGTTCACCACTCAGGTCTAGTCTCAAGAAACCACGTCCTAAAGAAGGATTGGGTATTCAAAATCCTGGATTTTCAGGAACATCTAGTTCACCGCCAATGAATCGTAATGGCAGCATGAAAAAGGTTCGAATACAAACCCATAGCACAGAAGTTTAAGAACAGATTTCAAGTATCGCCTGAAAATTAGAGTCCTATGAATATTTATATGCGATTAATTTCGAATATTCTGAATGTGCAAGTGCATGAAACAAAGTTAAGAGTTTCATTATTTTTAGATAAGTACAACAATTTTTTGAAGATATTAATCTATTGAACAGAATTTAAAATAAAAAATAAGCAGTAGAAAAGTCTACATATATACGGGCAAAAACGATTAATTCGCATGAAATGTTTTTTAAAATCAAAACTTTGATTCGATTAAGTGTAAGAAATATAATAAATGAAGAACCAGATTTTAGATTATATAACATTAGTTTCTTAAATTTTTCTTTCAAAAAATCTCAAATTCTGAACATTACTAACACCACAAATGTTGTACGCAAAATATTTGATGTATGACTTTATTAACACTCAACTAAAATCTGTTTACTGATAAATATGTCTTCCATAATTAGATTCCGTTTAAGAGCTAATTTCATTTATTATTACTATTGTTAATAATCAAATTCAATATTTAAGTATAAAGTACAAAATCTTTTACAATTGAATTCTTATTGTAAATAAACTATAAAAAATTTATACTTAGAAAATTTTAAATATGATAGAAAATTAAGTTTTTGTTTTTACCTTTTTTTTACATATAAAGTGAACAAATCATATAGATATATCCGCAAATATAATTTGTCAGTTATGGGACATAGCTTGTAATAAAAAAATTGTACTGAGAAGTAAAGTATCCGTCCAAGCGTATCGCAAAAGGGAAATATTAAATTATCATTAAAATAATAGTAAAATATCGTCTAACGAGTGTAATTACACTGTGATTTACAAAGAAAAAAAATAAATATTTCTTGTTTTGTTAAAAAAAAGCTTTGTTTATTTATGAAATTTTGATATATTTTGTAAGCACAATTTGTAATCAAATGATTTTTAAAAGTTATTTCTTTAAATAATAATAATACTTAAAAACTGTTTGCTGTTTTTTTTATCTTTTTTGTACGTTATACAGTAAAAAAGTCCCGTAATTTTGAAGACATTTTCCACACAGAATGATCCTGGATAAGCCAGAACCTGGTTAACGCGATCTCGGGCATCATTTTTTCTTAATAGACAAAAAAAATTTTTTTTTAAATAAATTTTTTTATACCCGTATAGTGAAACCAAAGGGTATATTAGATTTGCCTTACCATTTGTAACGCCAAGATCCCGTCATCACACAAAAAAATTAATTGCACCAGTGTGTTTAGAATGATAAAAATAATTACATGTCCGTCCGTCTATCCGTCCGCCCGTCTATCTGTCTGTGGCGCGGATTGCGGGCGCACGGATTGAGCTAGAGACTTGAAATTTTGCGCAGATTTGTTTTTCGTAAAATGCGAGGCTAAGTTCGTTAATGGGCAAAAATGGACCATTTTTACGAACGAAAACGATTTTTGCGAATATCTCAAAAACGGTGCATCTTATCAAAAAAGTCCAAGAACAAAAGTTATTTAGGATATGATTCTACATAAAACTCATATACATCAAAATCCGATTGGAATAAATTTTAAAAAATCTTATTGGAAAGTTTGACTCAAAGTGGAATTTTGGTACAACTGTTCGAATTTTGATACGAATATCACCATACGGATTTTGAATAAATGCCAGATTGGCAATTATAGCTTTTGTTATGTTTTTTGATTTGTGATTGAATTTGTTAGTCATTAATCATTCGTAACTTTGATTGTGATTGATTAGTTTTAATCATAATCATGATTGAAAAACTAACTCTTATGATTGATTTTAATTTCAGTAGGGGTAAGTATTGTATTCATGACGGAGACCGACTCATGAAGTCATGAGATGCTTACATCTGATATTTTTGTAGTCAAAATTTAAATGAAATTACAAATGATAGTGAAAGTTCCCATAAGCGGACACTCACGGGACAAGATTTATGTCCGGTTATGAGAGAAGTCCGTTTATCAGAACAAGTAGGATTTGCGCATTTGGTCATAAGAAATGTGTCCATACAAAAAAAAAAGCAGGTGTCTGTCTCGTAGAGACGGCCAGAAGACGTGGATCCGCCTACAACGATCGCCAATAGATATTTAAGTAAGAAATTTTAGTGAAAAGGAAATAAGGGAAACAAATTTTTATTTAAAACATAACAAAAGCTATAATTGCCATTCTGGCAATTATTGAAAATCCGTATGGTGATTTAACTGAACGGGGAACAGTTGTATCAAAATTCCAGTTTGAAGTCAAACTTTCTAATTAGATTTTTTTAAAAAAATTTCCAATCGGATTTTGATGTGTGGCAGTTTTATGTAGAATCATATCCTAAATAACTTTTGTTCTTGCACTTTTTTGATAAGAGGCACCGTTTTTGAGATATTCGGTTTCACCATACGGGTATAATAATTTTATTTATAATTGGTTTATGATAAGAGAAGTGTGAAATAAATATCATACATACAGTGTTCAAAACGCTCCCATTTCTAGTCTTTCGTTCAAAATAAACAAAGGTTTTACATAAATTTACTATTTCATCGATTCTACTACTATTTTTCGGCCGATTTATTACGATTTCGAGAATCAAAAGTCACAACCCTGAACAGAGGCCCTATCGGCGAACACGATACGATTGATTCGAATCGTAAATTCAATGTTGTTGTTAGTGTTTTACACGAACAACAACATGGAGTTTACGACTCGATCCAATCGTATCGTGTTCGCCGATAGGGCCTCAGAACTTTAATGCTGGGAGCGAAATATCGCTCTCTTACTAATGAAATACATATTTATATATGTGTGTGCATCATACCAAAAAGCCATCGCTCGAGGGTTTCATTCATTTTTATGCGAGACCCACAAACCGCTTTGAACAAGAAGCGAAAACTTAAATAGAAATCATTTTCGTTCCCAAGAACGAGAGTCGGAAACCACAACAAACGCTTTTGCCGTTAAGAGCGAAAAGAACGAAATAACATGACATTCAATACATCACATTCAATACACACAAAGGAGGAGCATAAAAAGAGTATAAATGTAAAATCTATACTACAAGCAGCAAACACAGCATAGCAGCGGCAGTAAAAATTTTGATTTTGATCTTTAAAAAAATAATTGAACATAGTTTAACATAACAAAATACCCTAAACAATGCTTTAATGTAGGCCTCATCTTATAACACAGTTTGTGTTCGGATGTCACCACAAACTATCGAGTTTCATCGATTGCAAATTTGTTATCATGGCAGCAAGCCGATTTTCTAATTTGTACCCCCATAACCAAAATCCAAGACGTATCCACGTCAAAAATAAATAAAAAAAATAAAATTAAAAAATAAAATAAATAAATAAATAGTAGGAAATGTGCATGTGTACTTTCATCGAGTCTACCTGAAGACATGTTCCTTTCTTCATCATCATCCATTTTTCATAATTGATTTACAATTTCAATTATTTGAATTTTAAATGTTTTTCCTAAAGTCTACTATCATTTTTACACAAAAATTTTAGCGCGAAATAGAATTTAATCATTCCTATCCTTGATTGAAATTGATGATGGAAAATCTAATGATTACTGTGTTCAATTATGATTATGACTAATGTATTAATCATGACTGAATTGGTCATGACTAAATTTTTAGTTGATTGATCAATCAACTAACAAAATTAGTTGATTACGCCCAACACTGCTCAGCAATCAGTCGTCCGATTTAAATAAATCAAAAACCAAAATTTTTCTATTTAGGCGTGGAAACATGCTCGGTGAGTACTCCAGTTCTGTTTATTATTTATTTAAGATGAAATTGATTATCATTTAAATTTGTCATAAAGAAGCGGTTGCTTTTCGACCACAAAGCATTTTTTATTCTTTTCTACACGTTGATTTGTTGCTAAACTAGTGTCCTATTCTCTCCATCCGTAGATGAAGGCTAAAAGATTTCCTCCCGATTATACCCTGGCCAAAATAGATTATTTCTTGAATTGTATTCAGAATTTATTTCGCCAACTTCATTCATCCATCGCACAATAAATTCACTTAGCAAAAGTTGTCAAAATTTGAATTCCGGTGGTTCTATAGGCCCTATTCCAGAATCCGATACGAATGGTTCGAATCGTAAACTCAATGTTGTTGTTAGTGTTTTATACCAACAACAACATTGAGTTTACGATCCGAACCATTCGTATCGGATTCTGAAATAGGGCCTTATATGATAAAATTTGAGTCTGGGTGTTTTTCAAGAACGTCTATTTCATACACAGGCACATGATAGATTCAACAGAATCTGAAGCGGACATACTATTATTTTTTAGAAGGAAAGTCTCAGTTGAAAGATAACTAGCCGCTAGTTTACTAGTAAAGGCGCGTGCTTTTTGCTGGTCATTAATTTTTTAACTGGGATGTTCCTTTTAAAAAATAAGGCCCATCATCGTTTTACGACAATTCAAAAACTATTAATCGGGTTTCTTATTTTTTCACCAAAACCTATTGTTTTTAATTGGCCTGCAAGCAGCATAGCAAAACTTGCCGTAGTATCGTAGTGTAAATGGTTTGTGAAATGTGAATTTGTCACAGAAAAGGTTCAGGGAATAGTGTCAGATGTAAACGACGCCCCAAGCTCTAATAATAAGCTATGTTCCGATCATATAATCCAACAATCCAAACAAACGGGTCTTGATAGGCAAGTTACGGCTTTTAAAAACCGACGTCGGTTTTTCCTCTTCATTACCTTGATAGTTTTATTAAATTATTTAAACATGTATATTAGTTTGACTAGAAACTTAATCTTTATTTGTATTCAACAAGGTTGATCGACCTTTATATATCTTTCCTTCTAAGTCAATGCAATAATTATAGTCGACGGGATTTGCCATTGCCAGTTCTATGGCTTGTGCTAAATTGTCCTGGTTAATAAAGTGAATAGATTTTTCCTGAAAGAAAAATTTTGTTTTTAAATGTAACATTTTCATACTTTCTGTTCTTTAAATAAAGGTAAATATTTTCATACCTTCTGTTCTTTTACGATTTTTTCTATCCTCTCCATTGTTTCTTGTTTTTTTATTTCTGCAGCCTCCAGTTTTTCTTCGATTAACTTTTTTCGCCCAAGCATTTCGGACTCCAGTCTGTTATTTCTTTCTTTTGCAATGATTGAATTCCAGAGGTTGTTCTTCTCCTCGCAAATAGCCATTTCTTGTTCGTCTTGTTCAGAACTGATCACAAAGTGATCGGAAGTAGATGAGGTTTTCGCCTGTGTTTGTAAGTATGAACGGACGGATCTTAATTGAGTCCTATAGATGCGATTATTAAAAAAAATTAAGTTTAAATGTTATTAGAATACTTGTAATGATTATGCAATCGGAGTAGTTCTAGTTTTTCGTCCTCAGATTGGATTGGCTTTTCCGGAATGCGAAACAGTTTGCTTTTTGCCACTGGAAGCCACCGCGGTTTCCTCCGCCATCGAACAAGGATTAAATTACTACTAAAAACTTCCGGTGATAACAAATTCCAACTCCCCAATATTCGCTGCATTTCTACACGACTTCTTCCCTTTTCTATTTTAGGTTAATTTGAAATGAATGTTGCTAGATTTTCTAAGTAAAGCAGGTATCAGAATGCTCTAAAGTGTCAACAATAATGTCAGCGTCAGTGAGTCGAAAAATGAATGTTGAATTAAATCTGAATTATAATAATACCCCGTAGCATTATAAAGGGCTCTCCTCATTGCCAGGATATTTTAGTTCCGATAAAATGTAGGGACACACTTATATAACAAAGGCTTGGTAAGAAAGAGAGAAAACAAAAAAAGCGTACGTCGCCAGATGTCGCTTTTGTAGTTTATTTTATAGAAAGCGTTCGTCGCCAGGTGTCGCTTTAGTAGATGTAGTTGAACTGGCGTAAACTTCCTATAAAATAAACTACAAAAGTAGTCAAAATCTGTCTGATTTTGACATATGCAGTTTCAAAACTTACAATACAATGAATAACAACGAAGGTATTTATATTTATTACATGTTTTGGTATACAGACTATAATAATAATAATAACCATATTTACAGGTAGGAAATTTGAGATATTAGAGGACATACAGATATGTGATTCGGAGATGTAAATTGAATGTTTTGGACATGGAACACGGTTTAAATTCCTATGATTTTATCCTACAAAACTTTCTATAAAGACTCGTGCCCGTATTCTGTCTTTCCCATTGACAATTACAGCTATCTGTCTCTTTCTATTTGTAACACATTTTTATCGCAACTAAAATATCCGATTTAAGCAATTTAAGTATGGAACAAATTGAAAGTAATTGTTTCGACGATAAACTAATAGAAGAAGTGCAAAACAATGAATTAACTCCAGATTCGTTGCCGTACACAACTGTCACCGCATCGGACTGTTTTTTTTTTGTTTTGTTAACCGGACGGACGCATGACGGACACATCGACGTACGATTCAGGTTCTAGCTTTATTCGGTTAATAATATAAATCTAGTCAGAATTTTGCTCACTTTGCTGTGTAGGATTGATGACGGCCGGTTGTTTAATTTTCATGAAAAAATCCCGACTGGGAAACAATTTAACGAGTTATCATAATTATGAATGACCTATTTCATCAACCAAAAACAAAAAAAAACTAATTTGTGTTAAATCCAAAAATGCAAAATTTCTGATATGAATACTATAATTTCGTTTTAACCGTATCACAGGCTCTCTAGTGTACTGTTATCTAAATTTATTGTTTGTTGGGTGATTTCCTAGAACTTTTTTTTCGTGTATCAAACCCCTAGTTCTGACGTTTTTGTGTGCTGAAGCAACTGAAAACAGAAAAACGAAATTATCAATATTTTTTTACGGAAGACCATTGATTCCGAATCTGGTCGTTGGTTTTTAAGCATAATTTTGAGAGGCAGTTAAAATATCGCCTTTGCAAAATAGTTTTGACACCTAGCTAATTAGTTGATATGGCAGGAAAGTCTGCTTTTAATTCAATAAACATTAAGCAGGAACATACAGAAAATGGAATTGAGACTTCAACGAGGTCGGAAAAATTGACATCTTTCAAAATCCCCCGAGATCTTACTCTTGGCGGCGCAGTAACTTTACGAACGCAGCGAGGAGGAGCAGGAGCAGCAAAAAAAGTGTACACACCGAATTTGAATGCTGTCCGGAACAAAAACACGTTAGTAATAATTTCTCTTCATCTTAACATTGCTTCCAGTTCATGGCAGAAGTTGAGTTTAGCTACAATGACGCTAGAAACTTCGCTAGTAAAGGGTTACGAAGAGGGGAGTGTTCCCTATCCGAAAAGGGCATTTTAGCCGTCGCTCGTCACACCCCTTTCTAATCACGAGAGCCCAGTAAAGTTTGTATGAAACTTTGGAGCGGGTTAGGGGGTGTGTGATACCTTAAATGAAAGAATAGATTCTGAAAATATACAGCATATAAAGGTCGGAATACAATTGGACCGACACAACATTTACGGCGACAATGTTATCTCCTACTACTACATACAATTGCGCACACTTTGTTATTCTAAACGTCATTTGTTTTCAATTTGATTTTGACAGCCGGAAGGTGAGCCAAATATATTTTTTGTTACACATTATAATGTATAATAGGAATGTGAATGTAAAGGTAAGATTAGACTATGCCAAATATTTGGCATATGAAACTTTGGCAAATAATGGTGTTTGGCGCATGCATTTGCCAGGGGTATTACACTTAAATTGTTTTTGCCAAATATTTGGCGAATTTTCATACGACAAACTTGTTTGTCAGGGTATTACACTATTTGCCGAATTTGTGGCAAAGTTTTCTTTGCCGGAATTGCCCATCGCAATTAAGTTATTTGACATGTGAGTATTTTCATTAAAATGATTTAAAACAGCATTTTAACATCAAAAATAATATTAGAGAATGGACTATGCTTCGATTTCCGCTGTTTTTGGAGCTTCATATTTGTTGCTGGAAGACGAAGAAGTGGTAAAAACTCGTCGCAGAAGAGTATGGGTTAGAGGTTGGGTTCAAAAAAGGGAATCGGATGGCTGCTACATAAAGCTGCTTAAGGAATTACGTATCGGACACCCAAGCTTATACCGTAATTTTGTTCGTATGACAGCCGATGATTTCGCTCCATTCGCCCACAACTTTTGCCCTCACTCTTTTTTTCTTGTCCATTTTATTCCTAGAAACTTCCGCTACATTTCCTACTTCACTCAGCACTTCCACACTTTCCATGATAAAAAACAAAACCGATTTTACAATCTCTGGACGACACAGAGTACTGTCAAAAGCAAAATGTTTGTCATGTTTGCCACTTTAGAAATTTCAAGAGTGCCAAACATGCCAAATACGGAAAATTTGCCACATTTTTTTGGCGTACCCGATCACACTATTTGGCAAAATGTCAAATATGTGTTTGGCAAAAATTTTGCCAAATATGCTTTTGCCAAATATTTGGCAAAATTTATTTGGCGATCACACTAGTTGTCATGTTTGGCAGTCGAAAAACGCCAAATATTTGGCATAGTCTAATCTTACCTTAAGCAACACAGCATCCTAATTTCGCCTTGAGTGACGAAATTTCGATTTTATGACGTCCCCATAAGATTTCATTTTGAATCAACCATAAAATTTTGTCGGCGAGCTGACCGACAAAATATAAATTCGATTCAACCTTTTACGACGACAAAGTTGGTCGGATTGATTGTATATAGAAGCATAGGGTGCTATGAGTTTAAAATCTGAAATGTCGCCGTAAATGTTGTGTCGGGCCAATTGTATTACGGCCTTAACTCCTCTTGAAAAGGGGATGGGTGACCGGAAATTTCTTCCCCTTTGGGCTTTTTTAAAAACCCTATAGGCCATCGAACAAAAAAAATGTATCTGACGATCGCAGGGTGGTGTTGGCGGTAGACGAATGAGAGATTTAAGAGCCAAATACAATGATACCCACACAACATTTACGGCTACAGATTACGGCGACAATGTCGCGCTCCATATACAATGGCGCACACTTTGTTGTTCTAAACATAATTTGCTTTTCACAGATAAAACTTTTTATTCACGCACGCACTCAATTAATTGTTCTTCGAAATTCATTTTTTTCATTCCTTGGTCTTGATTATTCTTTATTTCTTTCATTTGAATTGTGACAGTCAGTGAGCTACATATAACATTTTTTGTACCCAATTATCATAAAATCTAAGCAACACAGCATACGAACTATATTTCCTAATACTTGCTTTAAATGAAGAAATTTAGATTTTATGACATCCCCATAAGATTTCATTTTGAATCAACCACTAAATTTTGTATGCGAGCTGGCCGACAAAAGTTAAATTCGATTAAACTTTTTACGGCTGCAAAGTTGGTTGGATTCATTGTATATAGAAGCATAGATTCCTATGAGTTTAAAACCTGAAATGTCGCCGTAAATGTTGTGTGGGTATCATTGTATTTGGCTCTTTAAAAAAATTTTTTTCCCCTATTACACTTTTTTTCAGGAATGTACTCTTCAAGGTGTAGTTTTTCAGAAAAAGAAAATTCCATCTCCATCCTTCAAGAATATTACTTTTTTTCAGGCCTGTGTAAATCGAAGAGTGAGGAATGTAATCCTAACACCATAATTTTTTGGAGTTTACTCGTCAAGACCTTGAATTTAAGATATCACACAACTCGAGCGACGGCTAAAAATGCGCTTTTCGGATAATACTATTTTACAACTTTAACAGTTACTTTAATAGTAAATGTGAATACCTCCATAAATTTAAAACATAACAAAAGCTATAATTGCCAATCTGGTAATTATTGAAAACCCGTATGGTGATTTAACGGCAGTTGTATCAAAATTCCACTTTGAAGTCAAATTTTCCAATAAGATTTTTTAAAATTTATTCCAATCGGAAAAGATATTCAGAAAAAAAGTTTTCTTTTGTATGGGGGGTACCCCCCCTAATGGTCCATTTTTGCCCATTAACGAACTTAGCCTCGCATTTTACGAAAAACGGATCTGTGCAAAATTTCAAGTCTCTAGCTCAATCCGTGCGCCCGCAATCCGCGCCACAGACAGACGGACGGACGGACGGACAGACGGACGGACGGACATGCTAAATTCAACTTTTTTTTATCATTTTAAACACACTGGTGTAATTCATTTTTATGTGCGATCACGGGATCTTGGCGTTACAAACGGTAAGGCAAATCTAATATACCCTTTGGTTTCACCATACGGGTATAAAAAATCAATTATGAACAAAATGGCATCTGCTTTAAAGTAATTTTTTGGGAGGATATGAGACCAAACATGTTCAGCTCAAATGTACACCACACATCAAGTCGAAGCAAAGTGAAATTAATTAAACTACATCTCTAATCCACACATATTTCAAATATATTTTGTCCTGTATAAATAATGTATTTTTTTAGAAATGTTAAGACATCCCGAGACACTACACAACGTGGAAAACCTCGTGAGAAATCTTTAGATAAACAAAGTCGGAATAGTCGAGGTGGCAATCGAGGCAGTTTAATACAGGCGTCCGGGGTATTCTCTGAAGGTGCCGGAGAGATTAGTTTGCGAAAATCGTTATCAAGTAGTAACAAATATCTAAATATGAAAGAGAGATCTTTATTTAAAATATTTACAGATTCGTATAGAACATCTCATGCGTCGGACAATGCGGAAAGTGGAGGTATTCGAAAACCAACTTTAATCAAAACGGAAGGAAAAATAGATAAAGATGAAGAGAAAAATCATTTGAAACAGCTGTTGGGAGACAGTGACGAAGATGATTTAGATCATAAAAAGGTGTTCGATTTTATGCCAGTAAAATTGAATGAAGGTAATGTTAAATGTTGATTGAAAAGTGAATTATTCTAGAGCTGTTGAAACTCATGGCCAGTTACGATTGGTTTGAAGATTCGAGCAAGACACTAGTATATTTTTAAGATATTTGTGTGTCCCTCGGTGTCCGTCCGTCTGTCTGTGGCGCGGATTGCGGGCGCATGGATTGAGCTAGAGACTTGAAATTTTGCGCAGATCCGTTTTTCGTAAAATGCGAGGCTAAGTTCGTTAATGGGAAAAAATGGACCATTAGGGGGGGTACCCCCCATAGGAACGAAAATGTTTTTCGCGAATATCTCAAAAACTGTGCATCTTATCAAAAAAGTGCAAGAACAAAAGTTATTTAGAATATGATTCTACATAAAACTCCTATACATCAAAATCCGATTGGAACAAGTTTTAAAAAAATCTTATTGGAAAATTTGAATTCAACTGAAATTTTGATACGCCGTTCAATTAAATCACCATACGGGTTTTCAATAATTGCCAGATTGGCAATTATAGCTTTTGTTATGTTTTTCTTTTGAGTTGCTTCGTTTGAACTGGGCCTTAAGCCCGTAACAGATTGACCGGCAGTAGCAGTAGCAATGGCAGCAAAATGTTCTGATTGGCTGAAATCCGACATGTGGTCGGATTTCAGCCAATCAGAACATTTTGCTGCCACTGCTACTGCTACTGCCGGTCAATCTGTTACGGGCTTTTGTAATAAAAGATGTTCTAACTAACGAAGTTCAATTCGTTGAGTGTTGCCTATAGCTCCGTTATTTATTTTATCCTGCTGGCGGAGGTACCAGCAATTTAACAGGCGTCTAAAAAGACTGCCAGAATGTTAATGAGAAAAAGACGAACTGCTCAATTAAAGCGTAAGTTTAATTCTGAATTCTTCCTAGAGCTAATACGGCTTTTATAGGCGCCGCTTTCTTATTTACAATATTGCACATAATTCTACAAGTGCCCTAATTCTTAAATACATAATTACTTTCTTAAATGTTAAATAAACTTTTTCTCACGGTGCACTTTGTTGTCTTAGGTTCGAAATCATAAATTATCAAATCGTCAATTGTGTCATCCGAATCAAATTTCATCTTCGATTTGAATGCACCTGACTACCGTATGCTTGTGCATTGAGTGGACTTTATGTTGAGTCATGAAGTTCACAGCACGAGTAACCCATTGCATGCATACTTATGGTCATGTCATAATTTGTCATCGATTGTTTGCTTTGTTTTTAATTTACGATTTCGATACCATTACACCCTCATCCTCAAGATAAAATTTATGAATGAAATGTGTTACAATATTTCATGAAAAAATTTTAGCTTAACCTAATAAACACACTATTGAAATGTTGAATAATCTTAAATTTCTTATCTGATAATTGTATTCATTAATTGTCTTATAACGAATTTTAATTATTGTATTTCTTTAAGTTATTGTTGTGAACTAATGTTTCTACACCATCTTTATCTATAATACTATTTACACCTTTTCTTTTAATTAATTTATATGGTCCTTTATATGGACTGTTTCTTTTGGTATTGTTAAAAGATCTTAAAAATACTAAATCACCTTCCTTGAAATTAGATGGATTTGAATTCTTTTGGTTTTTTATTCTTTCATTTTTAGCACTTTCAATGAGACTCTGTGCTTTTTCGAGAGCTCTTTTTAATCGCATTTTTAGTTCTACTGCGTAATTTTCGATATTATAGATTGGTTTATTACTCATTATAATGTCGTGTGGTAAGTATGGCAATTTTCCAAATATGAGTTCATAAGGAGAATATTCTGTATCTATATGTGGTGTTATATTATATGCAAATGTATAGTATGGTATCCATTTGTCCCATTCATGATCTGTAGAGAATGATAACAGGTATTCATTTAAGACTCTGTGATTTCGTTCTATAGATCCTAATGTTTCATGATGATATGGTGTTCCAAATGTCTGTTTGGTATCTAAAAGTTTGCATATATTTGTAAATAGTTCGTTTTTAAACTCTGTTCCGTTGTCGGATTTCAAAACTTTGAACATTCCATATTTAAGAATAAATTGTTCGACTAGGGTTTTTGCAACTGTACGTGCATCTTTAGATTCCATTGGATGTGCTATTATGTATTTTGTTAATTCACATTGAATTGTTAATATATATCGATAGTCATTTGATATTCTTAGAGGTCCTACAGTGTCGATTGCAATTGTTTCAAAACTTGTTGTAGGCGTGTCTGTTTTTATCATTTTTTCTTTTGTATGTTTTGTTATTTTATTTTTTGTACATAAAGTGCAATTATTTACGTATTTCTTTACCATTTTTCTCATGTTTTTCCAAATATATCGTTGTTTTAATTTTAATATCGTTCTTCTAATTCCTGTATGTCCTCCGTGTGGTGTTATATGAAAATTCTTTATCAATTCTATTTGTTCGTCTTTGTTCTTTATTTGTATTGGAGCTTTATATATCATTATATTCAATTTCTTTATTTTCTTTTGCTGCAGCATATTAAATTCATATTTAAATCTTTCTTTTTCAATATATTCGAATATTTTATCATTTTCTTCTAGCGCTAGTTCTTTTATATTCTTTTTTAACATTAAGTCTTGCAGTTTCTCCATAGTCAAAACTAGTTTTGCAGGATTATCACTGTAAGTTACTATTACTTCATCTTTCATTATACGTACGTTTATTTTTTCCTTTTTGTCGACATTAAATCTTAATTTCATTACATTTTTGACGTCAGATATAGATGTGCAGTCCCAAATATGAAGTTGATCAGGCTTCGTTGGTTCTTTACACTCTTTATTTTTATTATTCGTATTCATGCTCCTTATATTTTCATTTTTATTCTTCATGCTCCTTGTAATTGCGAACAGTTTTTTCGGTGAATTTTCATCTGTTTCAGGAATTAGTTTTTTCAATGTTTCTGTATTTATTGGTATGCGTGATAGTGTATCAGCGTTTGTATTTATTTTACCCTTTTTATAGACAATTTCAAAATCATATTCTGATAATTCTAAACGAATTCTTGTTAGTTTCGATGATGGATTTTTATGTGAGAATAATGAAACAAGGGGTCTGTGGTCAGTTACTACAATAAATTTTTTTCCGTAAAGATATGGTCTGAAAAATTTTATACCCCAATGTATAGCTAAAAGTTCCTTTTCGATTACTGATTTATTAAGATCATGCTTTTGCAATGATTTGCTAGCATAAGATATAGGTAAGTCAGAACCTATTTCACCTTGTGATAGAATTGCGCCTAAAGCATAATTTGAAGCATCAGTGGTTACAATGAAAGGTTTTCTAAAATCTGGATATTGTAATATCTCTGGGCTTATTAATTTTTGCTTTAATAATTCGAAGGCTTTTTGACATCCGTCAGTCCAGTTGAAAGTATGATTCTTCTTTAGGAGATCGTTTAGATCTTTTGCAATTTTTGCGAAATCTTTAATAAAACGTCTGTAATAATTGCATAGTGCAACAAATCTTCTGACCTCGTCAGCATTTTTAGGAATAGGATAATTTTCTATGACTTCATACTTAGAGGGGTCAGGTTTAACTCCTTGATTTGTAATTAAGTGTCCTAAGTATATGACTTCTGGTTTTAGGAAATTACATTTGTTTGGGTTTAATTTCAGATTGTATTGTCGAAGACGTTCAAATATTTTCTTTAAATTATCATTATGATGTTTTAGGCTACATCCATGGACAATAATATCGTCTACATACAAAAATGCGTTTTCACCTAAACCTGTCAAAGCAATCGTTAGCATTCGTTGAAAACTATTTGAAGAAATTTTTAAACCGAAAGGTAGCCGTTTAAAATGAAAATGACCGTTATTTGTAGAGAATGCTGTGAGTGGACGTGATTTTTTGTCTAACTCAATTTGATGAAACGAACTAGTCATCTCGAGCGTTGAAAAATATTTTGCTCTTCCGAGTTCATCTAGTACATCTTCTAAACGTGTCAAAGGAAATTTATCATTAACAATTTTTTTGTTTAATTGTCTAAAATCTACGACTAATCTCCAATTTTTTGTGTCTGGGTTAATACTTTTTTTAGGTACTAATAGTAGTGGGGAGTTATAAGGACTGTTTGAAGGTTCAATTATTCCTTCTTTTTCTAATTTATTTACTTGAGAATTTATGTCTTCTAGCTGACTGTGTGGTAATCTATAATTCTTTATGTAAACTGGAGCGTCATCAATAGTTTTGATTCTCTGATTATAGAAATTGTTTGTCGTTAATTGTTCGTCTTCTAAGTGGAAAATATCTTGATATTCTTTGAAGATTTCAGTTAACTCTGTTTTAGCAGTTGGGTCTTTGTTGTCTAAATCTAATAATTTTGATAATTTCTGAAATCGTTTTGGGTCTTTTTTATAATTGATTTTCATTACTTGATATTCGCTAAATTTTGTAGTGTTAATATTTATCTTTGAGATATCTACTGAAATTGAAACATCATTTGTATTAAGAATTTTTATATGACAGATTCCTTTGGTTGGTGCTATTGAATTAGCTATATATACACCTGGAAGTATTTCTTGATTAAGTATAATACTGTCTTCTTTAAATGTATAATTTATAGGGTGAATTATTTCCGATCTTGGTGGGATTTGTATTGTTTCTATTTTGTACAATTTTGTGTTTATCGGTAGAGTTATTTCTTCGTCTCTTATAATGAGTGTTAAAGTAAAAGTTTCATAATCAATTTTTGATAAATATTTTGTTAAAAAGTCTCTTCCGATTATGCCATCAGTTTGAATAGGAAATTTATCGTCTACTACATGGAATTCGTGATTTAGAATTTTCTGAAATGTCTTGAATGATAATTTTGAAGTTCCCAAAGATGTGATTTCTTCATTTGTAATGCCCGTAAATTTGCATTTTTGTTCTGGTGAAAATTCTTGATCGAGATTTATGTGATCAATCTTGCATAATGAAATGTCTGAACCAGTGTCTATTAAAAAAGTCAGATCCTTTTCTTTATTTGGATATGTTAGTGTTCTAAACGTAATATAGTTTGTGAGGTTTGTGGGAATGTTGTAAATCTTTTTGGGGCAATGTAATTCCCTTTTTAACACTCCTCCGGTTCTTCCACGTTTCCCTGGTTCTGAATTGTGTTGACTCTTCTGTTGGTATTTTGAAATCTATTTCCTTGATTATTCTGAAATCTGTTGTTGTGGAATCTTGTGTTCTGAGGTTTATAATTTTGATTCCTATTTCGATATTGATAGTTGTCATTTGTGTTCGTATTATAGCTATTATTCCTTTGTTGGAAATTCCTGTTAGGATTTCTGGTTTGATTGCTGTAGTTATTATTATATCGATTGTTATCATATTTTTTGTTCTGATTGTTGTTTGGAAAATGTCTGTATCCTCGTTGTAAAGAGAAAACTTTTTGTGTTTTTTCACAGTTTTCTAGTTCTAAAGCTAAGTTTGTTGCTTCAGTTAATTTTTTGGGTTGTGCTGCAAAAATTGCTGCCTTGTATTCCTCTTTCAAACCATTTTTGAAAATGTTTAATGCGTAAGATTCGTTCGCATTCATTATAGCCTTTTTCTCCGGTTGAGTGACCGATGGTCCTAGTTCATTAATCTGTAAGCTATTTAAGTCTCCGATCAGTGATAATATTTTTTCCGAGAACGCATTGACACTTTGATTTTTCTGCGTTATCGTGGATAAACTTGAGAAAATCGAAGGTATTGTTCTATTATTTTTATACCTTTCCTCCAGTGATTTTTTTAGTTCTATGAATGTAGTTGGTTCGTTCACTGAACCTATCGCAGTTCTAACGGCGTTGTTGAATTTTACGTAAAATACTAATTCTATTAGGCTTTTCTTGCCTTCATCGTTTAAAGTTTTGTAAATTAGTTCTGTAATTTTCAAGAATGGTTGCAACTCTGAAAAGTGCCCATTGAAATTAGGGATGGCTTTTATTGCCGTTTCCATATTAAAATTCGCCATTTGTGTGTTACTATGTTCTGCAATGTTATGTTCTTCTTCTTTTTGTTCTTCTTCTTCTTCTTCAGCTTCTATTGCTTGGAGTTTTTCTTCGACGAGTTCCTCCAGTTTTTTGTATAATTTTATTAATTTTTGTTTCGCTATTAGTATAAGTGAGACTGGTATGTTGTTTTCTGTTGCGAACGTATCAAATTTTCTTATAATATCCTTTCCTAGGGTTAGTTTTTCAGTTAAGGTTTCTGTTTTAAATTTCCTGTTCGGATTTTTCTTTATGCTCTGATATAAATTTTCTAGTGATATTAGAAATTCATCCATCTGATTTCAAAGACAATTCTCTTATTAAAATTTTGTTATTTTCGTTTGTTTATTTTTTTATTGAAAAGAAATATGTATTAAAATTTACATTATATTTTAAACTTAACCTACTCTGATTTAAACATTAATATTTCTGGTTATACTTTTTCTTACATAATTTTTAAAATATTCATTAATTTTTATGATTACAAATATTATGATTATTATTATTATCGCTATTGTTATTTCAAGCAGTTGTTGGTTACTATTCGATGTATTTGATGCTTGTGCGATGTTCTCGTTGATTATAACTTTATCCTTTGATTGTTGCTTTCCCATCGCATCTGATTCGTTGTATCTCGTTTTTCAGGGTTTTTCTTTCTGATATGCTGGTCGACAAATTCACTCGTTGGTAGAGCTCTGCTATTGTTCTTCGCTGTTGATATTTTTTTTCGGCTCTCTTCTTTTTCCGTTGTTTTGATGCAAGTGTCGGTACGTTTGCTTCTTGCTTCTTGCTGTTCCTTCTCTGGTACTCCTCTATTGTTAACCTTTTGGGACCAGCTTCTTTTCCGATGGGCTTGTAGCTCGGGATTGTCTCTTTGTTGGTCGTTGCACTTATCGGTTGCGGGATGTACTCTTCTACGGTGCCGCACCACTTATTAAAAATTTGGTCGAATTCCTCTTTTGCCAAAGTTGTTTCCATCTGATTAGTCTTCCTTCTTAGATTCGTAGAATCGTCCGCAGGATCGCCATGTAATAAAAGATGTTCTAACTAACGAAGTTCAATTCGTTGAGTGTTGCCTATAGCTCCGTTATTTATTTTATCCTGCTGGCGGAGGTACCAGCAATTTAACAGGCGTCTAAAAAGACTGCCAGAATGTTAATGAGAAAAAGACGAACTGCTCAATTAAAGCGTAAGTTTAATTCTGAATTCTTCCTAGAGCTAATACGGCTTTTATAGGCGCCGCTTTCTTATTTACAATATTGCACATAATTCTACAAGTGCCCTAATTCTTAAATACATAATTACTTTCTTAAATGTTAAATAAACTTTTTCTCACGGTGCACTTTGTTGTCTTAGGTTCGAAATCATAAATTATCAAATCGTCAATTGTGTCATCCGAATCAAATTTCATCTTCGATTTGAATGCACCTGACTACCGTATGCTTGTGCATTGAGTGGACTTTATGTTGAGTCATGAAGTTCACAGCACGAGTAACCCATTGCAGGCATACTTATGGTCATGTCATAATTTGTCATCGATTGTTTGTTTTGTTTTTAATTTACGATTTCGATACCATTACAAGTCTTATTAGCCTTATTAGAGTCTTATTAGCCCTTTTTTCGCATTTTTGTTTTTGCCAATTATCTTTGACCTCAATGTGAATACATTTAAAGAACATGAGAAAAGCTGTAATTGCCGGGGCCTAATTGTTAAATAATCTATGCGAGGACAGAAAATATTTATTTAAAGAAAATCCATTTGTATGGTAGAGGAGAGAATGATTGGTCCAACTGGATCTTGATGTATGTATGAGTTATGTAAAAGTCCTATTAGAAAAACATTTTACCTTTATAAATTTGTCAATTGATTCATCGTTTTCGAGAAGTGAGGGGGACAGCAATAGTCCGATTTTGCCTGTTGAAGAAATTAGCCCTGCCATTTACAAGAAGCGCATCTGTACAAAATTTCAAGTCTGTAGCTCAATCTCTTCGAAAGTTATGGTGTTCACGGGTAGACGGACGGACAGACAGACAGACAGATAGACGGACAGACAGACAGAAAGACAGACAGACAGGGACGAACGGACAGACAGACAGGAAGACAGACAGACAGAGAGACGAACGGACAGACCGACAGACAGACAGACAGACTTGCGAAAATCAAAATCTTTTGCCACCCCAAATACCCTGTTGTAGTTTATTTTTGTGTCCGACGATTGGTTCGGCGCGTTACTAATGATATACAAAATCTAATATATTCCTATATGTATATCATATAGAGTATAAACAATTGTGCCATTTCCTCTTTAAAAATTCGCTCAGCGCAATTCGCAGACATCTCTGATTAATGCACTCTAGTTTTATCAGAAATGATGTACAATTTATTGTTATTGTTAATTTGTCTTTATCACTATGGATTTTATTGTTATTATGATGGTAATAAGTGTTATTAATTTTTTTTGAAGGTAATGCGGACGTAAATGAAGTAAATATGCGGTTTATAAAAATTGACACTGATTGTGATCATTTTAAATACCCGCTAGACCTGCACGACTTCTTTCACACAACGCATCCGCAGATTTTCTTATTACAGGTTAGTTTTGCATTTCAATACACTAGAGATATAAAAATAAAATTTTTTTTCAGCTTCCTGATAGTTTACCAGGACAGCCACCGGAAAGTTCTCGTGATGAAGGAAATGAAAATGAACAAGATGTAAGTTAATATACAAATGAAAATTTAATTTTTTTTTGGTTGGTAGCTTATTATTAATATTGTGTCAAAAAAAGATGAAAATCGGAAAAAAACGCTTTATATATATGACCAATATATGTTTGAAACTTTCTATCAATTGACAACATGAATAAATAAGAAGTTACATAAATTAAAAGGCAAGATTTTTTTTTAAAAAAAAGCTTTTATTAATATAAAGAATGTACTAAACATAAGAACAACTACAATACAAGATCAAAATTTAAAAAAAAAACCCATTTGCGTGCGACAGGGGGAACGAGTGGTCCGTTTGGATTTTGATGTCTCGTGAGGCCCCACTCATCCAGGTCGACAGTAATGGTCTTGCAACACTATAAGTTTTGATTTTATTTCCTCTTATCATTCGCATCATCAGAGAATCACAAAAATTTCTCAGTGAAAAATGTAAAAGAAAATCTGCTCTGTTCTCTGAATGTTGTAGCAAGTACTCTAGTTTCGGTGACACGCCGATTATTATATGATATAATTATAGATCAGCGTTCTGCAGCCATGGGCACCAAGGGCACGGCATAGAGACAAACAAGGTATGCTGTAAACTCAAATCTGACATTTCGTTGCTACGTCACTTGTGCCGATTAGTTCGTCAAGTGCAGAAGGAATTTTGTATTCTGGATGGTTTTTTTTAAATTTGTGCGATTTAAATTAAATATTTGTAAATTAGTGGACTGATTGCATTAAATAGTGATCAATAAACATAAAAATTAATTAAAAAAAGTCGGCACAAATGACGTCACACCTGGCTATCAAAAGTTTACAGCATTCCTTGTTTGTCTCTATGCCGTGCACCAAGGGTAACTTCGAAGCAGTGTTGCCATTTTCAGCGACTTATGTCATTCCTAGCGACTTTCATGCCTTGAAAAGCACGTGTTGAGATTTGAGATTTTAGTGGTATTTTGGCTACTTCTCGGAGATTTTCAGCGATTTTCAAAAGTTTCTTAAAAAAACGGTGTTAAAAATTTTGCTAATAAATATACTTTTCACAATGTTTTACATTTATGCTTATTGGGTCAACAAACTACCAAATGTATATAAATAAGTACCACAGAATCCCTCTATAAGAAAATACATGAATCACTCAACTTAACTAAACGTGAATTTTTTTTTTAAATTTTGTCTGTTTTGCTGCAGGTGCAGTGTGTTTTTTTATGAAGACAAATTTGCTTTTTATTATTATTATATGTTATTATTGTTAAAAACAAAGAATAAAACCGACTTGAAAACTAGATATATGTTTAAATATGCATTAAAAAAGTCTCAAAACTAGCGATTTTAGTCTTTAATTTCGGAGACTTTTGAGATTTTTTCTCCTCATTTTAGCGATTTTGGGTTTGAGGTCAGTGGCAACACTGCTTCGAAGCTAAAATTACCCTTTTATTCATCGATTCTTCATGCTACCCGTTTCATTCTGGCTTGTACGCAAACTGCATACATCCGTGGTTCCCAAACTTTTTCAGTTGACGCCAGAGGTAGTGGATACGCGAGAACTTTCAAAGCTGGTCAGAGGTAGTGAATACGCGAGAACTTTCAAAGCTTTCCTGACCCCGTTTTATATGTATGTGGCGAAATTTCAAGTCAATCTCACATATCTGTCAAAATTCGGTTATAAGAAGCAAGCTAAATAAAAGGTTCTAAAGCTAGCATCAGACGAGCACACAAAACGTTAACACGTGTGATGACTGACATCACGAAAAAAACTCAACACACATTTCACACACATCTGACACGACACGTCCTTACACTTGAAAAGTGTTGCTATCAGACGGTGTGAAATTTTTTTCCACACAATCGGATTTTTGTCCCAAAACGTGTTAACGACGCTAGTCTTCACACGAAATTTTGTCACACAATTACACTGTGTGTGAAGAAAAATAAAATAAAATTAAAATGTCAAAAAGGAAATATGAGGAGATGGTGGATATGGCGATTTTGGCAGCCTATATTTTGGAAAGCAGTGACGACGACGACGACGACGAGTTAATGGCTCGAAAGCGCAGTTGTTGGGCAAAGGATTGGGTGTCGCGTCGCGAGAAGGAGGGTTTCTTTGCCAAATTGATGGTGGAATTGCGCTCTAAAGAACCCGAATTGTATCGGAATTTCTTACGGATGTCGGCCGGTCAATTCGATCTTTTGCTAACAATTGGTGAAGTCGCAGATATAAACATAACAAAAGCTATAATTGAAAACCCGTATGGTGATATGGCATTATTTGAAGTTTAATTGAACAGCGAACAGTTGTATCAAAATTCCACTTTGAAGTCAAACTTTTCAATAAGATTTATTAAAAATTTTCGCAATCGGATTTTGATGTATCGGAGTTTTATGTAGAATCATATCCTAAACAACTTTTGTTCTTGCACTTTTTTGATAAGATGCACCGTTTCTGAGATATTCGCTATAACACAGTGCGTGTGAAATGGCACGAGTTCATGCCAGTTTACACATTGGGACATTTTCCCACAGTCTTAACACAGACCGAAAAATGTCATCACACATACCACGTTTTACACAGGGTTATCAGACGGAGGCAAAATTCGTTTAACACACGTCAAAAAAATTGTCGTAACACAGGTTATCACACGGTGTGTAAACAAAAATTCTGTCACAATTTAAGTTATCAGACGGTGTTAACCGGTGTTACAATTTTGTGACGTCAAAATTACGTCAGTCATCACACGTTTTAAGGTTTTGTGTGCTCGTCTGATGCTAGCTTAAGAATCCGGAATTCTTCATTTTTGTTCATGTTTTGAGAAGAAGGGGGCTGTTTATAAATACGTGACGTCAAATTTTTACTGTTTCAAATCCCTCCCCCCTCCTTGTACAGAGTTTGGAAATGACTATTTACGGCTGTGTCAACTTGTATTTCTACAAGAATTAATTATATTTATTCGTATCTTTTACAGATTGGAAGCTATTCGTGTTCGCTTAAGCAATTGGAGGAAGGCCAGATAGGAAAAATAATCCGTTATAAGTCTGGAAGGTGTAAATTAATACTTGGTGATACTAGGTTTGACTTAGACTTAGGTATGGAATCTGGTTTTCTACAGGTAGGCACTTAAAATGATTTCCTTTTAAAATATTTCATTTCAATATTGTATTTTTAGGAATTAGCATCCGTAAACACAAATTGTGAAGAAAGGAGTGGTAGTATAATAAATTTGGGTTCAGTTCGTGCTAAAATAAATGCAACCCCTGATTGGGAATTTATTTTTAAGAGTTTTACATAGTTTTTAAAATTTGCTTTTATATGTATTTTTCAAAATTAAATGTACCGTTAGAAAAAACAATTTCTGAGTTTGAAAACCTTTAAAAACGTGGTAACAACATTATGAAAACCTCTAAAAATTGGTGAATGGCAAAAGCTTTTTTGAGTTACTTTTAATATAATATTTTCAATCTAATTTAATATCACGATAGCCCCGATTTTAATAAATATAACATTATTAAAGGGTCTTTCAACAGCGACCTAACAATTTTGTATTTTAATAAAAACGCACCCTAAAACTTTTTTTATGATCTGGCAATGCTAAAATGTCAGACAAGGTTTACATTTTTATCATGGTGAAGTTCACGAACGAGCAACGTTTGGAAATTATTAAAACTTACTACCGAAATTCTGAGTCGGTGGTCGCAATCGTGTAATCTCGAGAAATGGTCCGGTCGAATGGCCACCTCGCTCATGCGATTTAACGCCGTTGGATTTCTTTTTATGGGGTTATGTTAAGCCCCATATCTCAATTATTGTGTGTTTTATTTAAATACAAAATTGTTATGTCCTTGTTAAAAGAGCCGATACTTCTAACTTTGAATAATTTCGGGCTACAGGTAATACGGAAATATTTTTGTTTCTATTGAAATTGTTTCTATTCAAGTATGAGATGATTCTTGGCCACAATTGAAAAAAATAAAATAAAAATTATATCCTTACTCTGGAATTGGATTCAGCACACCAAGAACCCCCAGATGAGATTTTTTCTGGAAATTTTGAGGAGAAGGATAATCGCGTTATTTTAACAGGACTTTCCGCCGTTATAGCGAAAACACAATGGCAAGGCAAAGCTCGCATAAGCATTGATATTTCGACGCTTCAAAAGTAAAACCTGGGGGTTGCTATGGAGCGATTTATATGGCGCTTTGCCTTGACGCTTTAAAGGGCCCTGACGATTTTCTGTTATGCAAGAAAGGTAAAAACATAAGAAAAGCTTTAATTGCTAGGACGCAATCGTCAATTACTCTTTCTATATGAGACACAATTTACAGTGAGTGTAAAAAGTCAGCGTACAGTGACGATTTTTGAATAAAATACTAAATATAGCAAACACTCAGGGGCGTGGCGTCATTGGATGCAAGGGATGCATTGCATCCCTTACAAATCTCACAAAAATATTGGTAACTGAGTTTTTAAGTTGAAACATTTTTTTTTCAAAATTCGATTATAATTAACCACATGATTCATACTAATTTTACATTAGATTCCAAATTGGTATTCACAAACTGTAACTGAATAATAGGGATTCCTGACAGTTGCTTCTTCTGAACTGTATAACAAATCGTATAAACATTTCTTTCTAAGTATTTTTATTTAACTTACTCAGAATCTTCTTCCCATCCATTATACAACAATATTAAGTCCGACATATTTCCTTTATTCTTAAAATTTTGCATTTTTCTTAAAAAATGTAACCTTATGGATAAGTTTTCTCTCGGCATAAACTTACAGATGATTTGACAGCTAGTTACAGATACAGAATGTCAAAGTTACAGTTTGTGAATAGCAAAGTGGACTGAAAATGTAAAGTTACAGATAGCAATCTTACATTTTAAGAATAGGCCCATAAGTTTGAGTTTATTGTTAGAGTTACTGTTTTGTGCCCTTTGTAGCTTCAATACAACTTAGAGTTACTGTTTTGTGCCGTTTGTAGCTTCAGTACGGCACAAAATGCATTTTATCATACAGTCGTGATATATTCAACCGCGAATGCCTTTAAAAAAAGAGAGAATTTCTTAACTCGCCTTTGAAACTGTGTGGAAGCAGAAATTATTGTTGCATCTATGAGTTTTGTACGAAGAGAGATGAAACTAAATTTTAAGAGATGAAAACCTATGTTAACGACTGGAGAAAAGAGAAAATGTGGATGCAAAATAAAAATTTCTTCCACCTCAGCAGAAGTCAAATAATTTGCGCTTTTATTTAAATAACTAAAAAACTAAGATACGTATTTAAAAAGTTTTTTTGGAGGACATTTAGATGATTTTGTTTTGAGTAATTCTATATCTAATATTCATACCTTTTTGAACAAAAAATACGCGGTTTTCGCGTTTAAAAAAACCATTCCAAAAATAAAAATTTCTTTCGGGCGATCATTTCTCTTTTGCCTCGTAATGTCATATGCAACAGGAAGAAGTGAAATAAGCAATTCGAATCGTTGCTTCCGAGTGAAAATAAGTAAAAAAAAATGCATTAAGGTAAATTGGTAGTCTCGTTTCTGCATGCGTAGTTAGTAGTGTATTAAATTGTTTATTTATTAGCGTGTCTTTTTATTGTGTGATTTTTGTGATTTCAATCGTTTGGTAAAAATGGCAGATTGTTGTGTAATCGATAGCTTATTAAAACAATCATTTAGTTCGCGCTCTTTTTCTGAAAAACAAAATATTCTTGATCGCGGGAGACCAAAACCAAAGTTAAATATAACAACAGTAAATAAAAGTTGTACGAGACGATTTTCGGTCAAAGTTTACGAAGATTTTAATTGGCTTTGCGGTTGTGCAAATAAGCAAAAGTTATTTTGTTGGCCTTGTTTACTTTTTTCGAAGGATTACAACGTTTGGCAATCTGTAAGTTACAGCGATTTAAATAATTTTCATAAAGCTGTTTGATTCTCTCCAGAATTAGCAATTCTGAGTTAAGAACGATCTTGGTGTATTCGAGTTTATGCGGACAATCGTAAATATTTTATTTTATAACTGTATTTTTTATACAAAAAGATCATCAATTTACTTTTTCTCTCGATTCGGATATATAAGTGTCTCGAATTAAAAACAAACACATTATAATTTCGTAGTCTGGGGATCAAAGATCGGATGCATTTTTCATAATCATTTTCATAATCATAAAGTACAAGTTATTTTAGTGTTTTGAACTTTTTATTATTTTATTGTCATTCATTTAAGTAGCTAACGAGAGATGTATTTTTGCACAACCCAAAAAATACCTTTATTAATAACATAAAAACCTTAAGTTGGCAATTAAATTCCAAAAAATTAAAATTTGCATCCCTAGCTTCAAAACTCACGCCACGCCCCTGCAAACACTGTATTTATTTTTCAAATTCTGGTTACAAGATTTTGTTGCCTGGACAATTCTTTACAGATCTGTAAAAAAAATAATTAAAAAAATAATGATTTATTACTTAAATTTATTACTTTAACTAAAAAAATGCTTTTTTAAGAGCGCAAAAAGTCACCGTACAGCTATTAAAACAACCAATAAATATGGGCTAATTTACCGTTAGTGTTTGGTTGGGTATCCATTAGATCGAATTACTGCTTGAAGTTGCCTGAGCATCCATTCTACCAACTTCCGGGTCACTTCCGGGGTTATTTTTGCCCAATTCTTCCTGCAACACCGCCTTAAGCGTTTTCTCGCTAGTAATAGTGTGGCTGCGGATTTTCTTGTCAAGCAAGTCCCATAGATGTTCGAGGGGGTTTATATCAGGAGAATGGGCTGGCGTTTAGAAATATTTGGGAGTGTTGTAGAGCAGCCATAAGCGTGTATTGAGTGATCTATGCTTCAAATCGTTATCTTGCATAAACACAAACGTGTCCTTAGTCCCATTTCTTCAGCGCTAGCATGTAAATTTTGTTTTTATTTGTCAATATACACATACTGGTCCATAACCTCATCAATAAAATGCAGCCTACCCACCCCCCACCCCGCTCATGCCGCCCCATACCCTGACTCCATACTTGAGGTTTTCCTTTTGAAACTGCATATTCTTTTTACGCCACAAAATTGGCCTTTCTTTCGATTGGAAAGTGTTAAATTTACTCTCGTCAGTAATATTTACTATTTACCAGTGTTAAAAACGCTCCCATTTGTAGTCTTTCGTTCTGCTCCCAAGGAGGCATTGAAATCAATGGAAAATAAAAATCACTCTCTAGAGAACGAAATTCGGCATTTCAGAAAAACGCTCCCAAGAACGAGAACGAAATTATTGTTTGTACGTTCTTGCTCTTAGGATTTTTATATTTGCATTTTGTTTTTACGTTCTTTGAGAACAGAACGTTAATGCTGGGAGCGAAATATCGTTCTCTCACTATTAAAATACATACTTATATGTGTGTGTGCATCATACCAAAAAGCCATCGCTCGAGGCTTTCATTCATTTTTATGCGAGACCCACAAACCGGTTTGAACAAGGAGCGAAAACTTAAATAGAAATCATTTCGTTCTTAACTTGGGAGGGAGAACGAAAAATGTGCATAGCTCGTTCCGACTCCTAGCAACAGTACAGCGGAGCTGAAAATTTCTCTCTTTACAGAACGATTGCGTTTGAAAATCATTTTCGTTCTTGAGAACGGGAGTCGGAAAACGCAGCAAGCGTTCTTGTCGTTGGGAGCGAAACTTTTAAGAGCGAAAAGAACGATATAACAAAATAAAGTTTTGAACACTGCTATTTACTGACTAATATTTACTGACGAGAGTAAATTTAACATTTTCCAATCGGAAGAAAGACCAATTTTGTGGCGTAAAAAGAATATGGAGTTTCAAAAGGAAAACCTCAAGTATGGAGTCAGGGTATGGGGCGGCATGAGCGGGGTGGGGGTGGGTAGGCTGCATTTTATTGATGAGGTTATGGACCAGTATGTGTATATTGACAAATAAAAACAAAATTTACATGCTAGCGCTGAAGAAATGGGACTAAGGACACGTTTGTGTTTATGCAAGATAACGATTTGAAGCATAGATCACTCAATACACGCTTATGGCTGCTCTACAACACTCCCAAATATTTCTAAACGCCAGCCCATTCTCCTGATATAAACCCCCTCGAACATCTATGGACTTGCTTGACAAGAAAATCCGCAGCCACACTATTACTAGCGAGAAAACGCTTAAGGCGGTGTTGCAGGGAGAATTGGGCAAAAAAAAACCCCGGAAGTGACCCGGAAGTTGGTAGAATCGATGCCCAGGCAACTTCAAGCAGTAATTCGATCTAATGGATACCCAACCAAACACTAACGGTAAATTAGCCCATATTTATTGGTTGTTTTAATAGCTGTACGGTGACTTTTTGCGCTCTTAAAAAAGCATTTTTTTAGTTAAAGTAATAAATTTAAGTAATAAATCATTATTTTTTTAATTATTTTTTTTTACAGATCTGTAAAGAATTGTCCAGGCAACAAAATCTTGTAACCAGAATTTGAAAAATAAATACAGTGTTTGCTATATTTAGTATTTTATTCAAAAATCGTCACTGTACGCTGAGTTTTTACACTCACTGTATATAAAACAAATGCATTTTTATGGAAAGGGAAAAGATTGGTCCGATTGGATTTTGATGTGTTATGTAAAATCATATTTTAAACACATTTCGTCTTCATAAATTTTTCGATACTATGCATCTTTTTCGAGAAAAAAGAAAAAATATTCAATTTGTATGGGGAAGGGAAGAAGGAGTGGTCCAACTGAATTTTGATGTAATAGAAAAGTTTTGTAAATAATTTATCAATACGACTCGCTGTTTTCGAGAAAATTGTAAAAAACTGTTTTGTTTGTATGGGAGCGGGGGAAGGAATGGTCCTCCCTTTATCGATGTAGAACTTTGCAGGGGAGGGGGTTTGAAGTATATAAAAGAATCTCCCTGATATTGTACTGAACGCAACACAAAAGATTTCAACTTGATATCTCTAACGATGTAGAATCTAGCAGAGAAGGGAATATGAAGTGATAGCGCCAAGGGCGGGAAACTTACAGTGGAACTTTCTATACACTTTTTTTTCTCTTTGGGATGACTAAATCGGTGAACCCAGTAAAAAGCTATGCACACATAAAAAAATACATAGGAGTCGAATGAAAACCTTTTCCTTTTTGGAAGTCGATTAAAAGCAAAAGAGCGACCATTTTGTTGAATCGAAAAATAATCCGTAAAAGATGTGATATTGGGCATCAAAAGAAAGGGCATGCAAAATGGATTTCCAATATAAATTTCAGATCCACTTTGCATACAGTTAACAATCATAAATTATACCGAACATCACATTTTTTAGGGGCCCCAAAAACAAGTTTGTTCAATACCTGAGACACCAATAAATAATAAAAACAAATCTGGGGTCAATACAATGATATTGCAAAACCACAAAACACCAAATCTTACCTCATGAACATCGTTTATTGTCATAATAATATTACGTTTTTTTGCTGTGTTTTGGCAGAGCACTACGATTACAAATGCTAAATCTTACTAACTCGACGAACGAAAATTTGAGAAATATGGGATTGAAATACCTTTTTCGATGTCTGTAAGTGGTTTGTAAACAAAAACTACATAGTTTCTATCATTCTTGTTTGAGTACAAAAAAGGCACAGGTTTTTAAACCAAGAGATACATAGTCCAAAGCAAAAATTACAAAAAAATTTTGCACTCTGTATGTTTAATAAATAATCGCAACGGACATTGTGAATAAAAATATCAACAACGAGAAATGTGCCGCGGGCTTCATTTTTTCACCTTTTATGGAAAATTGGTAAGAAAATGTGCCGTTGTTCAAAACGCTTTCTACTCTTTTGCTCTTCTCCCAAAAAGCAATTGAAATCAACGGAAACTAAAAGTGTATTTCTAGGGAATGAAATTCGGTATTTCTGCAAAACGTTCCGTAGAACGAGATTGAAATTATGGTTTTTATGTTCTTGCTCGTAAGACCTGTACATTTGTGCTTTGTTTGAGAACAGAATTTTAATCCTGTGAGCGAAATATCGTTCTCTCACTAATAAAATACATACTTATATGTGTGTGTGTGCATGGTAAACAATGCGAGATCGACAAACCGCTTTGAACAAGGAGCGAAAACTTAAATAGAAACAATTTCGTTCCCAACACTTTTGGTTTTTTCGCCAAAATTTTCTTGTGCTCGTAAGTAGTTTTCGTTCTTAACAGAGTTGCTGCTAAGCGGGTAATTATCAGTACATATCAAGCGGAAAAGGGAACGGGTTTTGAGATCTTAAGCGGTTGGTGCTGTTAACACGTTGGCTACCAGCCAAAAAAACGCTTACTCCGCTAGTATACACTGGGAAAAAACGCAAAAATCATTTCTGTACTTTGTGAGTCACCAGTGAACACAAGATCAATACAGACAAAAACGAACTCCATGCTCCACAAAAAAATAAAACCCCTTTGTACCGCACGAGCGACTGCACTCAACCATGGAACTTGAGAAACTGACGGTAATGACAATAGTGTGTGTACACCTAGTAGCCAACCACGGCATACAGACAACCAAGGTATGCTGTAAACTTTTGATAGTCATGTGTGACGTCATTTGTGCCGACTTTTTTTAATTAATTTTTATGTTTATTGATCACTATTTAATGCAACCAGTCCACTAATTTACAAATATCTTGTTTAAATCGCACAAATTTAAAAAAAACCATCCAGAATACAAAATTCCCTCTGCACTTGACGAACTAATCGGCACAAGTGACGTTGCAAAGAAATGTCAGATTTGAGTTTACGGCATACCTTGGTTGTCTGTATGCCGTGGTAGCCAACGTGTTAAGTGGGTTTCTCTTAAGCGGTCTCGACTGTACTTGTCGAAGCAAAAATTATAAATAATTTCAAGTATATTGGTCTAAGAAATAAGGGATTGACGTACTGAACTTGAAAAGTCTCGCTTTC
This sequence comes from Chrysopilus asiliformis, assembly GCA_964034945.1. Lineage (NCBI taxonomy): Eukaryota > Metazoa > Arthropoda > Insecta > Diptera > Rhagionidae > Chrysopilus > Chrysopilus asiliformis. The sequence continues at coordinate 39,718,989 of OZ035962.1, forward strand.
CACTTTGGCAACGACCTTGGTTTACGACATCCTATAATCTCAAGTGTTTGGCTTTGAGAACTGTCCAGCGGTAGGGGATTCTTTCTATCTATCATGTAAAAGTAGTGTTATCAATTTAATTTTTTTCCTTTTTTCGAAGTTGAACCGAAAAAAAACGTTTTGAACCGGTTTCTAGCTTTCTTTAAAACGGAGGGTAATAGAAAGAAAAAAAACTTAAGAGCCAAACCAAGACCCTCTGTATAGCGATTTTGGGACAAAAGATGATAAGTGATCAAATCCGTGATAAGCGTAAAGATACAATTTCGGTCAATGTAGGCTTATTTCCATGCACCTGTATTGATGAGGTTTGATTGCAAAGCTGACTGGAAATTTCCCTCGAAATTTTTATATGGTCACCCTGCTCTTTCTTATCATATTTAGCTGTCATCGATTCACAGAGATTTTGTGAGGTTGAATGAATCCGTGATCAGCTATATAAACAATTTGCGTGAAGAACTTAGGTCTTTTTTTTATTAATTACTGAAAACAATTATGAAGATGAAAACAATTATGATGTGAAGTTATTGTATCAAAAAATATAAATCCCCAATGCAAAAATATTTAAATCTTACTGACCAAGGTGTTTAACACAATTATATGCGTTCAGTTAAACACTCGTCCGAGCCTAAACTTTACTTGACTAAATTGGTATGTTTACACTAAAACATAAATATTTGTTAACCCATTAACGCCCGCCGTACTCAAACGAGTACAACGGATATGTGTACAAATTTTTTTTTTGGATTTCCTTTTTATTTTGTTCATTTTATAAGAATAAATGGGTTTTTGTATTAAAAATATTTAGTGGGTTTCTCATGGGCATTAATGGGTTAAATCACTTTCTACTTGACTAAAATACTTATACAGTCCGTACCGGCCTCAAGGGATGTTATTAAAAGGTAACAATATTTGTTTTAAAACTCTTTAATTAAAGGTGATATATTTTTTGTAATGCGTTGAAATTCCAGGGTGTTCATCCTCTCTATAAAATCTAATGTTTTAACTTTTGTATCATTTTTCAGAATTACGTTTTCAAACTGTTTCGCCAAACCTGATTCGTTCGGTCATTAATATAGCCTTCTTGTATTTCTTTTTCTAATAGTACTTGTGAATTGTAATGGTATTAAAAATATCTTAACATTCTGAAGTATGGTGATACTTATATGCTTTATTACTTATAGAAAACGCATTTTCGAAACTCAATATTTTCCGCTTGAACTGCCTTAACCATCAAAAACACGTACAGAATATGTAATATACATAAAAATGTTGTTTGGGAAATGGAGAAAGAAGACTTCATTATTTACGTCGAAGTGGAATTTCATAGGTCGACTATGGCTTTTTTATTTTACATTTTTTGTTTTTAATATTTCTTTTTATATTTTGAAAAGTGATGCTAGAGATCCTTCTATTTACGTCCCTTACCACGACCTTTTTGAAAAGTATTTTTAAGTGCCACCGGTATACTGGACAATAGCAAGTCGAGTGTGGCGCAGACAAAGAAAAATTCACGTCTGAGTCACTCGTCGGCGAAATTGTTTGAAAACATGTTCAAGGGTTGTTTGTACATTTTCACTCCCCTTGTATTGTATATCACGGTTAGGTTTTATTCGATATGCATGGCTATCTATGCATACAAGTAATTATATGTATAAAAAATGAACAATTCAAATTACTGATGATTTTTATGGGTAGGTATAGTTCTATAATGCTTACCCGTTAAATTGCTGACGTGAAAATTCTTCGCCCAACTCATTACTCTTCACTTGGTGGTTATTTTTGAGTACTTGTTCTTTAATACAAAAACCTCTAACGTGCTTCATCATTTTTTGTAATCTTATTAGTTTTTTCATATTGATCTTAAAATTCATTGATATATAATTTTTAAAAAGAGCGAGCTTTAAATTCTTTTGTTGCAAAGTTTAGTAAATGAAGTAGTGAGAAGTTGAATCTGTACTATGAAATTATGCTTTTTATACTCTATATGATAATCATATAGGAGTATATTAAGCTCGATCCAGACTACACGCGGGGTACGAGATACGAGGTTTTTGGTTTCCTCGTACATGGAACTGCATCCACACTGCACAGGGTTTTGCTCATTCGTGTACGCGGTTACCACGTACGAGGATAATCAAACAGCTTCTGATTTTACTCACTAGGTGAAACCATGTGCAAATTTCCCATCCAAACACTCGATGTTCGGGGTACGTGCCAACCTCGTACCCCGTACATCGTGTAGTCTGGATCGAGCTTTAGATTTAGTATACCGTTTGTAATATATCGACCCAGTTGTCGGACACAAAAATGAACTATCTTAGGGTGTTTGGGATGACACAAGATTTTGATTTCCGTATATTCGTCTGTTTGTCTGTTCGAGGATACCATAACTTTCGAAAGGATTGAGCTAGATGCTTGAAACTTTGTACTGTTGCGTTTCTAGTAAATACATTGAAAAATTGAGTCACATTGAATTGATAAAGGTAAAATGTGTTTGGAATGGAATTTTACATAAAATGGTTACAAATGGTATACTAAATACTTGTAATTCATAATCAGCAACCGTAAAATTCCAATGTTCCCCGGGAAAAATGGAAAAGGATATTTAGGTTATCCTTGCAGAACCTACTAATTCAAGTATTGAATTTCTAACACCGGATTCGTGCAATTGACTTTATATCGTTGGTTATACGTTCAGCTAATATACTTACTTTTTGAAGCGGTCAAACATAGTGGTTTTTTGTGTTTTTTTGGTCAAAATAAAAAAAACTTGTCCTCTGAGCTAAATTAGCATAACCTTTCAAGGGCGCCGGCAGAATCGTATGCAGGGGGGTGCATTTATTTATTTATTTTGTGCAGAACCAACTCAGGTAAATATGTTCATAATATTCGCGGAACCTTAAGCATTCGACACAGACAAGAAATTTTGCATGAAGTTTGCATTGTGTTACTAAAAGCTGCCATATTGTAAAAAAGAGCGTTCGGAGAATTACGCAACGCTTTTGTCGGGGAATCACGGACCACTCAGTTCTTGACATCAAGATAACTTCGTGTATTTGATGCCTATAAATGTGTCTTATTGCCACAACATACCGGTTACAACAAATTTAAACCCACAATAAACTCGCTTACGTTTTTTAATGATCCATATAGATCTCATAATCAGATCATTAAAACAATACAGCTATTAACATCGTTTGGGTGCCGGTGACATAGAGGGGAACGAGAAAGCGGACGAATTAAGCTAGAACCTGAATCGTACGTCGATGCGTCCGTCATGCGTCCGTCCGGTTGACAGTTCGATGCGGTGACAGTTGGGTACGGCAATGAGTCTGGAGTTAATTCATTGTTTTGCACTTCTTCTATTAGTTTATCGTCGAAACAATTACTTTCAATTTGTTCCATACTTAAATTGTTTAAATCGTAAACAAACTTTTTTGCGAAATGACATTTCCGTGCGTTGCCGCATGTAAAAGTAGAAATTCGACCTACTCTATGCGGCTGCCGCATCGGAAAACGTATTATTAGGGGAGTACTCATAGCAGCCCGTTGATTCTACTCGAACTGTCAACCGGACGCACGCATGACGGACGCATCGACGTACGATTCAGGTTCTAGCTTTAGCTAGGAGAAAGGAAAAATATTCCGGTATGACCTATAGCCGGAAAATTATCAAATTATATTAAAAATTCATATGTTCGAGAAATTAAATGACGGTAAGCCAGCTTCCATGCCACAAACAGGCTCCTCATAGGGTTTCAGAGCAAACATGCCTGACCGGTTGGGGGAAATTTTGGATTTGAAAACATCCACAAAAATAATATAACAATTTGTTATATTTTTTAAATGACCTAAAAGCCGAGAAATTCTAATAGAATAAAATAGTTTACACATCCCGGTCGAGTGGATTCGAAGCATTCCTCAAAATTTGCGCTCTAATTTAGAATTTTCGCCTCTTTTACAATTTTCATCTTCGAGAGAAAGAGTAAAAAAAGCAACAGAGACCATTCCTGATTATCTAATTTAAAAAAATCCTTTAAATTGCACTCAATGTAACAAAAAAGTTTTCTTGATTCTGACAGATGTGCTTTGACAAAAAACAACTGATTTCTTACTTTGAAATTTTCATCAGGCACCACTTGATCCTGGAATACCAATTTATTCGTACTCGTAACGTAGTTAAATTTTCGTATAGAAGCCACCACGAATCCTGGAATAGGGCTGTATCTAACCGCTGCGTGATTAAGTTATGTTTCCAATTTCTTTTCCATAAAGAAACACCGAGCAATTATTACAATACTGATAGAAAAGCAATTAATTTGGCTTGACAAACCATTTGGATTTCACCATATAGAGATGTCAAAAGTCATAGCAAAATACTATATGAAATGATAAATGGCATTTTAGTTCGATTTATCAATTCAGTCGTCCATAAAGTGCTCTAGCCAAGAGTTTAGGAGAGAAAATAATTATTTGCCTTAAAATGTCGTCAGATAATTAATCTTTCTTCCATCAAGTGTTTGTGTTAAATTATATAAGTGTATGTATCATGTAAATTATTTTTACCAGAAAAATGTGGCCCGTTTATGCGTTTTTGCAATAATTATACAACTTCATCCCATGACTAGTAGATTAACGTAATGGAGATGATCAAAAGTAAAAGCTAATCTATGAATAAGATAAAGCGAACAGTAGAGTATTTCCATTAGTATCGAGAAAATGAAACCGTTACTAATGAGGAAGAGAACATTCAAAGCATTGAAATGGACACGTCGAAAAGCCTATAAAACGATATAACAACACTTACTGTAATGAAAAATTCTAACACACCAATAATACCAACAACAAATTCATAAAGAAAACAATTTTCTTCCTATAGAATCAAGGGCTTTATTACTTTTTGTGTTTCAGAAAAGGAAAATAGTAAAAGCAAAAGTACAGTGCATACCTTGCATTTAACGCACATTAGGAGATAAGACGTCTAACAATTCAGATAACCATGAAATTGAGACAGGACAGATACATACAAATAAATTAATGTCGTTGCAACAATCATTGAAAGCAAACACATTCAAACATTGCCAATGACACAATATATTTACATTATCATTGAAATCTTGAATGGCTCTATGGAATGTCTTGGGGAATTAATTAATACATTTCCATTGCCGAAACCAAGATAGATTCTCAGAAGGCCATTACCATGATTCCTTTTACGAAATCCTAGAGCCGATTCAAAGCATTTATCACTTTCCTCTTCAATATTTTCCATTTTTCGTCTTTTTATTATAATTTTGCTGGTTTTAACTGAGGAAATGAAAATAAGGGGCGAGACAAATTTAAGAGGTATAGAAATTATAGATAAAAACACCTTCCGTCAAGTGTAAAAAAAGGCACAATGGTGGATGCCAAAGAGCTGTGTCAGTCATCTGTAAGAAAAAGAAAAAAAACTTTCAATAAGGTTCGGTTTTTTATTAGAAAATACAGTAATCCCCCGCTTTACGGACGGGATGCGCTCTACGGAAACTGTCCGTATATCGAAAATCCGTAAAACGAATCCTATTTTAGTATGACATTGTACTGGGAATAAATAGATGTGTTCCAATCAATAGAAATGTCCGTAAAAAGAAACCTATTTTAGTATAAGATCGTATTAAAAATAGATAGATGCGTACCAAAAAAATCCGTAATACGAAACAGATTAGTATAATATATTAAAATAATTATTTAACCACTAGAATAATGAGAAAACTATATAATTATAGAAAAAAAATATTTATACTACTTGAAATGGAGCATAAATCAATTGAATATGTTAAAACCAACAAAATATTATGGGACAAATCATGCCGCGGACAAAAAAACGTAGCTGTTTCTACGTAGGTTTCTGCTAGTTTCGTCAGAATTCAAATTTCATTGTGGGACAGAAAGCAGATTCTGCTTCTGCTGCTGCTTCTGCCTCTGCTGCTGCCTCTGCCCAATTGGAGTTCTCGCTTAAAAATAGCAAATAGATTTTTTAAAAATACACCGCACTGCAGTTTTTTATTGCCTTTTTTTAATTCTCTTTTGTGTATACACAAAATGTGTCAGAAATTTCGGAGACATTAAGTATGTACATTTACAACAAATACAACATAATTATGGAGGACTTTTTCTTGATTTTTTTCTGTGATTCAAAAAAAAATTTTTTTTGTCCATAATAGCGAATTTTTTTATCCGTATAGCGAATTTGTTCCTATATTAGTCATGTGCGTAACTTCGAATTTCCGTAAAACGAGCGTCCGTATAGCGGGGGATTACTGTACTTAGGTTTGAGTACGCTATGCTTTGAATTTCGTGCGGTGGGTTCAATGGGCCCGATCAGGGATCCCGTTTACACTACTATCGGAGTTTTACACTACTATTTCGACATAATTTGACCTAACACTACTTACACTACTGAGAAACTCAAAACACTACCTTTTTCGCCCTATAAAAAACGTGCTACAAAGAAAGTTAATTTCTAGATTTAAAAAGTTCATTTATCTGGGGAAAATTAAAAAAATATGTAATATCGTCGGCTAAAAGTAAAATTGTGCTAAATACATTATACCAAATTTGCCAGAAGAGCAATAAAAAAATCTTGTTAAATCATTTTAATTTATTTTAAAGAAAACAGAGTCTCATTTAAAGAAAACTGAGCCCAATTTTTCTCATTTAAAGAAAACTCAGTGTTATTGAAAGAGAATTAAAACGATTTAACAAGGTTTTCATTGCTCTTCTGGAAAATTATACCAAATGGACTTAGCACAATTTCACTTTTAGCCGACGATATGTAATCATTCAGACGCTTTATCTAAAATATTTAAGTACTTCAGACATTCCCTATGAAAAAGTGACTGACTAAACGCACTCAATCCTTGAACAAAAGGGACATATAATACTTAATTCCTTCCTTTAATTTTGATTAAAAAAAATTGAGTTTTGTACTAATATAAAAATGTACTGATATGGTATGCAATAAAACATTAGATGGTAACATTCAAAATGTGTTGTCTCAATAAAACTCTAAATGACTTTGACACTACTGAAATCCCTCTGACACTACTATTTTTCGATCAGTAACACTCCGCTTTTCACTTTTGGGGTGGGAACCCTGGGCCCGATCGGTTGAGTTCACTACCAACTTACACTTCCCTTATATACACCGAGTTCGTAAAACATGTGCGAATTATGAGTGAAAGAAATTTTTTGTATGTAAAATTTTCCTTCGTTTAAATTTCCGGTCCCAGAAATTAACTGTATATTTGCTGCAGGTATACGGTAAAAATATGAGAGTCCTTATCTGTCCAGTTCAATTCAAAATATTTCACACGTATTGTGCTAGAAGTAATTTTTTTTGTTTACCTGTGGTAGGTTGTTTTTTTGCAAATTTTTTTAGTTTGACTTGTGTAATTCTAATGTTTACCTGTCCTAAGAAAATTGTACACTTGTTGTTAATGCTAAAATTTACAATCTCTTAAATCGTCACAGTGCCTGCTTCAGGTATTACTATTGCTGGCTAACTTCACTTGCCCCAAATATTTTTTTTTCGATAACCTGTAGCAGGCTTAAAACCTTTTGTGATGACGGTGAGTCAGCTTCCATGCCAGAAACAGGCTCCTAGTGGGGTTTTGGAGCAGACATGCTTGACCTATACACAACAATAATATAATTATTTTTTTTGACCTGTAAGCCGAGAGCTTCCAATAGAATTCAATGCGAAAAAGGTCGAGTAAAAATAGTTAAACACAAAATAGTTAAAACCTTTACTTCATTTCTCTCAGTGCAACATACCACAAAAATAAAATCATTTAATCCCAATTTTCATTTTTTTAAGTTTTTTGAAAAAAAAAATTCTACAAAACGAAAAATAAATATATTTTTTAAGGACATTATCTTCAAGACGTTATTTATAATTAGGGTGACCATATTTATTTTATGGATAAGTTGTGTAATATCATTTTTTTTTTCAATGCGTGTGCCACGTCAACTGATCGAATCATTTCGTGCAGCTGCGCGACCTGATGTCGGTGCAGGAGCTGATCACGAATGTGACATCTCCCTTAAATTTTGAATGAGGATTATTTTGAATTAACATTAAGTTTAGAAAATTAAACTAAATTTATGGCGATCAAATTAGAATAAATTTACACTAATTTTTCTGAATAAAACTCTCGATTCTTTATTTTTCAAAAAACAAATGCGTGGTTACTTTTAACCTGTCCACGACAATCCACTTTTCCCTTTTTAAGATGTTTTAATGAAGATGTAGATAACTGAGAACTTCAGTGAAGTGATTGTGCCTCTAAAATGAAGAAATAATAATAAAAAAATAATTCTTTCAATTTTTATAAATTCCTTTCTATACTAATTTAAAAGTCGTTCCACTGAACTAAAAATTCGTTTTCGCTGAAAATTCGTTTCCGACTTGGCAACTTCACATTCAATAAAGCCATTGTTGCATTGGCTGTCTGGCATGTGGGGTCGTCTTGTTGAAACCACAAATCATCGACAGCCATAGCATCCAATTCAGGCCATAAAAAGTTGGTTATATGGCATCATTTTCATTCTCGCTCACTGCAGCAATATTTTCGGTTGAACGGCGTACACGAGCACACAATGGTATTTTCACATCTTCCACCGACTCAGTTTGCTTGAATTTTTCAATAATTTTTTCAATTGCGAAGAAATGACGAAATGCTTTTTTGTTTGAAAATGTATTTTTGTTTGAAAAAATATTTTATGTATTTAGGTGGTGATAAAACCCTAAACAGACCCTGTATCCGAAATTTCATGCTAATCTGATACTCTACGGCCTAATATATCCGACATCAAAAATGAGATGAAATCGTTTGTGAAAAGATTCAAGTATTCTTAACTGATTTACATGTTTTCAGTGTTCTGCTTTGATTAAAAATAAGCAAACAGTTAAAACGTACAATTTAATTTTTATGATTGAAAATCATTAAAAAAACGATAAATCAAATGTAGCTTAAAAATATTTGCATTCTCATTCCAATTTTACGTATTATAATGTAAAGAATTCAACAATTAACGCTACTTCGTATGTTGATAAATGACGGTGAAAGTGATTTGAGACAGTCTTTTTAAGCAGCCACCCGAAACGTAGTCTTTACACAATTCATGGCACCATTTGTAAATAAAAGGAATGGCAGTATTTAAATTGAGATCAGAAACGCGCTTTGAGCTTTTGATTTTTTTTTGTTTTTAACAATTTAATGTATGATATGACGAAGATACATTTGATTTCCAAATATGCTGCAACCCTTCCGTAGAATGTACGGAAAAGAACAAAAGCTATCAACAAGATAAATGATCTCAGAGACGAAATGAATAACTGAATTTCGTAAAGAGTAAAAAATAGAAATGGGGTAGATCCAATTTGCTTTTTGCTGATATAATGTCTGAATGCAGTGACCTTTTATATAAAATTCCTGTTTTTTTTTATCATTCCAAAAAGCTATCCTGCATACTTTTGTGAATGTTTACGTAAAGAAGACACATAGCCAATTGCGTTAGACAACAGTATAAAATGCCAAAAATCAAGATAACATATCGAATAAGAAATCTATTATCTCTCAATGGACAAGGGCAATAAAAATAATGCAATGAAGAAGTAAGTCATTTTTCATTTCTTAGTATTTTGGGAGACTATTTATTATGTTTTGTATTTATTTTATGCAAGCAGGATAAGAGTAAGGAATTGGGTCAGTCAAATAAATCTGCTGAGTTTGAAGGGTCAAAAAAGCTGATGTTTTTATAATTAATCTTGATTACACTGGTTGTTTAATCAAAACGGGTAAAAGTTTTTTTAATACACCGAAACCTTTATAGAACGAAATCGCCAAGGGAACGAATAATTTCTTCATATGGAGATAATACTGTTAAGGTTTATATTTCAAAGTCCCGGAAAAATTTCGTTTCATAGAGAGTTTCGTTATATGGCTGTTTCTTTCTATGGCGGTTTTACTGTAGTTTAAATTTCAAGTTTTTAATTTTTTTTTTAAAAGCAATGAATGTTTTGAGGGCAGTCCTTAAATTGTTTAGCATAGGTTCTTGATATCCGTTATCACTAAATTAAGTAGCAAATATTAGAGTCCGACCGAAGGTAAATTTTTTGCCGAACCCGAATTTCGGCGTTTTTCTTAACCTTCAAATGAAGCCGAAGGTTTGCATAAAATCTGAGATGAATGTTTACCGTAAGAGAAAAGCGATTGCGGATCTATTAAAATAATTCGTTTGTCATTAATAATAACAGAAACATTTGAAAATTTACAAAACCAAAGTATAAACAATTCCCATTAATAATCAAGAAAAATTTTATTAACATTTTGATATCTTAAAAGTTGTCATAATCGCTCCTTCGGCTTCGGTCAAACCTTCGGCTTAATTTTGGCCGAATCCGAAGTATGGCCGAAGGTGGCCGAATCCCATTAATCGGTCAAACTCTAGTAAATACTGTGAAATTTAATTTGCACTTTCAAAACTTAAGATCAAGTTTTCAGAGCGGAGTTTTTAATTTTTTCAATTTTTTTGCCTTTACATACTGTCTAACGCAGCCTGAATTCCCATAAAGGTTCATATTTTTTATTAAATTGGACGTTAAGTGAATTGCTAATACATTATGCACGAAAGTAAATGTTAGCTCTAAATGCATTGGCAAACAAAATATAAAACGATTGTTTAATGTATTGGAAATGTAAATGAAATATCGAGAGATGCAGCAGCATAAATGCAAAGTGCAACAAGTAATTTAGACGTAACTTGGGCTCAGTAGCCTCCAGCGATAAGGCTTTATTCGAATTACATATAACAGGTAGCTTTCGTTTTAAGTTACACAAATAGTTGCCAAAGAAACGGCAACCATATAACAACTGAACAATTCAGTTGCATTTTCATATTATGTGCCCTTTAAAGAAGACTAATTAGACAAAATACCGTTAAGAAGGGTTACCATTTCTAAACTAGTACATATACACACACACAAACCAAATTGAATGTGTTGCCTAAACAAACTCAAGCTTTCTAAATTATGTTTACTCATTGAAGCAAATCAGTAAATATCTGGATATCTTAACAAAATTTAGGTGGTTTTGCAATACACAATTGTAATTAACAAACATTGCAGCAATCATAGAGAGAATGGCAAAAAGTATAACAGGAAGGTAATATGCACAGCTAAAGAAAAAAACGGAAATAAGGGATGACTGCCCACTAATTACCTTTTGTTTACTGTTTTTCCTGATAATAAGAGAATGTATTTGATTTTTCCTTTTTTCACAGAAAGCCACTATAAGTACACACATAAGTGCAGAATCGTTTCCAGAGATCCACCTTTATTAGAGACCACGGTAATTGCTTTCGAGTAAACTTGCAAATGGTTTTTTATATACATGTATACCTATATAGTATATATCTAAATTCATAAAAACACACGAAATGAATATATACATATAAGAGATGTTTATGAGTATAAACTTGAATGGTTTGCTCTTGCCACTTAAGTTGCTTTGGAGTTTGTCGCTTTTCGTTGAGCTTGTTAAAAAAAATTCTAATTGTATTCCAGCAAGCAAAATGAATTGTTATCAATTCATTAACAAATCGCTTTTGCCAAGGAAAAATTTTCAAAGGATTTTCTCTACATTTGTGGCCAACAAAATAATAAAATTTAAACAATTTTGCCCGTAAACACTCTTACGGAGTCATGTTAGTGGCATGCAATTCAAGTCTACTTAAATTGATTATATTTGATAGTAGCGACTTCGTTCGCGGTATAAAACCCGCTCCTTTACCCGTGGTCTAAAACCAGCTTATTGATACCAATAAGCTTACCTGAAAATTTCACTCCATTCGGTTAAGAGATTTTCAAGTTATAAGCGAACAAACAGAAAAACAGACAGAAATGTAGATAAATCCAAGAAGCCGATAAGAAAGAAGAGGAACCTTGGGTTGACCCATGATCTAAACTCTGTAGCATCCACCCGGAATAGAAAAACTAGGATGTTAGTAAAGAAAATTTCAAGATGCAAAAACTTATTTCTTGAAGAGCTCATCCAGCTGTCCACCGTGGGCCCGTCCATCAAAATACCGATCTCCTGCTAGATTGGAGAAGTTCTTGGTCGTCCCAATTGGAAATCAAAACTGTCTGAGATGGACTCCTAAAGTGGAGGTTTGATTCTATTTTTATTGCGGTGTATTTTTCCGCTTGTCAACCGATAGGGCCCAACCGATATCGATGAAACTTTGCACATAGGCAGAGTTCCTTGCAAAATAAAGGACAGGATACTTCTTCCGCCTTTGTTTCTATTCCTCCTCTGATGTCTTTTGAAGCACGGAAGGGATTCGGATCGGGTTTCACCGTTAGAGAGACCAGCCTCTAAGGAAATTTTTCGCCCTATATACCTCCTACTCTTTCTGTAAACCTTGTCACCTGCTATCTTCTGCAATACTGAAGGGATTTAGATCCGGTTTTCACTATTAGGAAACAGTTTTGTCCATTAGCCGCTTTAAAAGTCAGACCCAAGGCCGAAAGCCGAGTAACTACTCAGGACGGGGTTGGTCCAGAGGCGCGTCATTTTTCTCAGGCGACGCTTTAGGCGTCATTTCACAGCGTCGTTTGCATGCAACTTCGACAGCAGCATCAGTTTATAAGCAGAAGTCATGGTAAGGATACAATAATTTTGTGTTTTCTATTGAGCTAAATTAATTTTTCATAACTTCGGTAAGCTGCGATAAACTTCAAAAAAGTCCCTCCGTGCCTCATTGTTTAGAATGTTAGCCATATTTTTGAAATATTAACGTACACATTCCAATAGTTCACTTGGCAAATGCTTGTAACCTACTGATATTGCTGGCTTGGTTGCCAACCCCGGTACAGACGGTGCAACCTGGTTGCTAATATCATGTTTCGCGCATAAAAAATCAAAACTTTTTGATTTTTCTGCAACCGAACATGCAACCTGAATTTGCAACAGCAACTAGCCCACAGACGTTCAGCATCGTTTGCACCATGCCATATTGGCAACCGGTTGGCAACTAGGTTGCTCGTCTATTGCTCGCTTAATGGCCTGGATTTCATTGCGAATGTTGATTTTCACTTGGGGAATGGTTGTTGGTGTTTTAACGTAAACCTTATCTTTAAATAGGCCTAAAGAAAACAGTTGGAAGAGGTTAAATACAGTTAACGGTACGATCGAAAGATTGCACTTACCGAAGATGTTCCGCAGCATAGCCATAGTGTCCCTTGAAGTATGCGCTCTGTCTCTATCCTTTTGGAACCACAGTTGTAGATGGTTTTGCACAGCTGGCCTCCAAAAATTTTCCTACATAGTGCGATATTGAGCACCATTCTCAAAAAAATAAGGGCCAATGATCCTTTCGGACGATAAACCGCCCCAAACAGTGAGGGTATTCACAATCCTCTTTTAATTTTCGGTATTCGGTATTTTCGGTAATATTAAAAGACTGAAAATATTCTGCTGTGAACATCCCACAGCACAGATTTGAGAACAGCGCTTTTATTGGATACGTGACCAAATCATGAACTGCGAATTTAATTGTAAAATATGTCACATACCTTTAAATTTATGTTTGATGTATTCTTTTGAATTTCTATTGTGGCAACGGCTATCAAAATTGAAAAAATTTGCATCAGTCCGATGAGATTAACAAAAAACCAGCGAGAAAATTTGACAACTAAAAACGCGCCATCCGCGGTTGATTCTTGATACCGAATACCGAGGCTGAAAAACACGACTCAAGGCATGTATACAATTACCGAATCCGGTAATTCATTTTTACATGAACCAAGTTACCGTTTCGGTAAAAATCTTTTAAATTTGACTGAATTACCGAGCGGTAAATTTACCCGCAATTTAAAAGACCATTGTGAATACCCTGAGTATATTTTCATCCGAACAGGAAATTCTTTTACTGCTTCTTCTTGCCGAAAACGTGCAATCGGACGACCAATTATTGTGTTTGCAGGTGCGATCCGCACATTAAAATGTGGACGCGATGCATCAAAAATTGATTGTTGGTTTCCAAAATAAAGTTTGATGATTTTTGTTCATTGATCTTTTGTGCATCGTTCCATATTTAATGACTTAGGTTTTCGTTACAAAATTCTGAAAAAAAGTAATAATAATAATAGTTTTAACAAATTCAAAACACTGCTTAATTTTTTTTTATACGGGTTAGTCATAAAGAACAATCAAGCGACAAAATCAGCAATAGCTGAACATTACGATGTAAATGGTTAAATTTTAAGGGCCGATGTTGAATGTGAACCACACCTAAACGTCAAGTTTTTTTCTGCATTTCATTTGACATTTCTTAATTTCAGACTAACTCAATTTGAACCATGGAAAGATACACAATCGAATGGCCGCCGCGACCTCGGCGGCACACCTCCATCCGATGGTCAAAATTTTCGATGACGCTGAGGCATAATTGAGGTTCTATGCCGTTAATGTGCCGAATTATCTCATCCTTTAGCTCTTGAATTGTTGCTGGCTTATCGACGTACACCTTTTCTTTCAAATAACCCCAAAGAAAGAAGTCCAACGGTATCAAATCACATTATCTTGGCGGCCAATTGAAATCGCCACCACGTGAGATAACACGGCCATTAAATTTGTCGCGCAAAAGAGCGATTGTTTCGGTAGCTGTGTGGCAAGTGGCACCGTCCTGTTGAAACCACATATCGTCCACATCCATATCTTCCAATTCGGGCCATAACAAGTTCGTTATCATCTCACGATAGCGAACACCATTCACAGTAACTGCCTGACCGGCCTCATTTTGGGAAAAATACGGCCCGATGATGCCGCCAGCCCATAAACCGCACCAAACAGTCACTCTTTGTGGGTGCATTGGTTTTTCGACAATCACTCTTGGATTATCATTCGCCCAAATGCGGCTGTTCTGCTTATTGACGAATCCACTGAGGTGAAAATGTGCCTCATCACTGAAGATGATTTTCTTCGAAAATTGTCATAATAAGCCTGAATAACTTTAACGCGTTGCTCGATTGTGTATCTTTCCATGGTTCAAATTGAGTTAGTCTGAAATTGAGAAATGTCAAATGAAATGCAGAAAAAAACTTGACGTTTAGGTGTGGTTCACATTCAACATCGGCCCTTAAAATTTAACCACCCTTTATAAATAACGTGGAACTTGTAAAACAAGTAAATGCCGGAAGAATGTTAGATGGCTACGAAAGCTTTTATATTAAAAATGACCGCAATGCATTAAATAAAGACAACCGTAACATAGATTCGTATCTATTTACTTAGATACAAACGACTTCAATCGCGATGCTGATGATTAATCGACAGGATTCGAAAAAGGTTAGACCGGTAATGTTTTTAAGTTTTTATTTGTGTAATATTATTATTCGTTATTTTTATGTAAATCGACGTATAGTTTATTAATTGCTAACGAAAAAAGTTCTGTGAAATCATTGAGATGTAATCGGGTTTCAGGTGTGTTCATAAAATATTTGATATTAGAATCTACTATTCCGATTTCAACCAAATTTTCAGTGTAATTTTACATTTGTATCTTTTCTTACAACTTTGAGGCGCTGTGCGGCACATGTTAGAATTATCCAAATAACCTAATTTTTTCTGAGTTCGTTTCAGGTAATTTCTTACAAATATAAGAGTTTGAATTCATTGTAAAATTATGTTTCAATAAGTAAAAATACGCCAAAAAGTCGTAATGTTTGGTTTTCCGCATTCTTGTCGTAAGTTTACGCAAAATTGTTTAAATACACCCCAAAAATGGAGGAATTCTACGGCATAGAGCCATAATGTTTTTTTTGTGCATTTCTGTCGTAAGTTTACGTAAACTGCTACGCATTCTAAAAACTTTTACACTTAGTGCGTAAATTTACATCACATCATGCGTAAATTATATTCAGCGGCGAAGACTATTCACGTTTAGAGTTTCCTCATGGAACTGACCGAGTGGCGCAGTTAGATATCTAATAGCCTTGGAATCGTGAAGTCCTGACAAAAGCAGAAGATTAAAGCTTAATATAAAATTTAATGAGTAAAAATCGATAATTTATAAAATCTAAAAATAAAAATTCTTTAAAAATAAATAAAAACTTTGGCTAGAAAAAATACTACTCCAAAACTTCTCAAATGTTTTTTTTTAAATTGAAACATTTGAACGGTGACGGTAAATTACACTTTGGTTTGTAATTTTGCTTCATTTATGCCCGAAGTCTTCAGTCCCAGATAGGGCTGCCATCATATCTCTTTTAAAGAGAACCTTATCTCTTTTTTTAACCCCATTCTTTTTCCTCTTTCTTTTTCCTTGCCAGTTCTCTTTTAGTTCTCTTTTTTCATTTGGTTAATTTCCTATACAATGTCTCTTTTTTTAACCCAAAGGTTCTCTTTTCACAAATAGGGTCCATGGCAGCCCTAGTCCCAGATATACTGCGGATAACACCAATTGGGAGATATACTAAGTATATCTAAAAAAATGGAAGTCTTCGTAGCAAAAAACATCGAGATAAAGATATCTCTCGGGTAAAGTTATAAAGGAATTTTCATGAAGATGCCCAAGTTAAAGATATCTTCGATATATCTTTATCTGCGGTATAGCTATCTGACAGAAAAACTAAATATGAAGACCTCGGGCATTAATGAAGTAAAATTAGATAGGAAGTTTTTAAAGTGCGCCTTGAAATCTTAGCTTCATGATCATGTCGTTTTAAATTTACCCTGTAATCTAAGTAAATTTACTCTAAAAAGTGAGTAAAAATTAAACTATTTTTGACGTGTTTTGTTGGTGCGTAATTTTACCCTTACGATACAAGGAAAACGGTTTTCCTGTATTAAAGATGTAAAAAAGCAGTAACATTTTCTACAGTGTGTATTCCTATGTACGATTATTATCTGGTTAGTTATTTTGTTAAATACCGAGATATTTTATAATTCTTTATTAATACGCCATCGTGTGCGTTTAATTTAATTTTATTTGGCTTCATGCTTATTGAAAATTGTAAATAACTTATGCATTATTGAATATTGCTATTGAATATACGTTTTTGAGCGTTAAAATTGTCGTTGAATGAGTACTTTGTAAATGGAACACCATAACGATCTTTGTGTTTACCTATATCCAAGTTCATCGCAAACATATTTTGTAGAAATCTTTCAAACTGTTAGTCTCTTTTAAGAATGGAGAACGTTCACACTGCTGGACGAGTACCGTATAGGGTGGCTTTACCGATTAAACCGCTTAGTTTTATAAAATTGTTGGATTTGCTGTATGGAGTATTTATTGATGCTGGTTTAGTGATTATATTATTTGTGAAGTACCTTTTGAAATCTTTGAAAGATGTAATAATTTTTAGAGAAATAACAAATTTATCAGGACAGACGGCACTTGTAAGTTTGATCATATTTCTGTAATACACTATCAAACGATTTTTTTAAAAAATAAATTAGGTGACAGGGGGTGCTCATGGAATTGGTCGTTCAATTGCTATCGCTCTATCTAAAAAAGGTTGTAATATAATAATAGCCGATATAGACGGTTTGGCAGCAAAGAAATTAAGTGAAGATTTATGCAAATCTGGGGTAATAGCTATAGGATATGAGGTAAATATTAAATACAGAGATTTCAATGTTAAGGTGGTATAAATAGTCATGTGGTAATACTGTATTCGTCAAAAGTAAAATCAAACAAACCGACGAAAAAATCATCCATTATATACACTTTAGGTTATTGAACTAAATGCCGTTAGTTCTATGATCCCAAATAAATCTTGATTAATCCGAAAATTCAGTCTAGATTGATCCGAAAATGTAAAAAGTGATAAAGTGGGCGTGTTAGACACAATAAGTTTTAATAATTAATATTTTTTATATCCCTAAAGGTAGATGTGGCTGATTACAACCAAGTAATATCGTTAAGAAAAAAACTGGATGAAAATGGAGTTCATGTAGATATTCTTATAAATAATGCTGGCCTAATGCCACTGGTGTCTCTACGTGAAGGAACTAAAGAGGACATTGAGAGAATAGTTGCGGTAAATATTACCGCTAATTTTTGGGTATGATTTATATTACTCTTGCTTTCAATATCAATAATGTATTATTGCGTGTTAGACTGTACGAGAATTTTTAAGTGCCATGATTTTAAGAAAAAGAGGCCACATCCTGCAAATTTCTTCTATGTCTGGTATTGCATTCCAAAAACAAGAATTATAAAAACTGATTTTTATTAATATACCGCATAGCATTGCATCCTATGGGCGGAGCTATCGTCTATTCAGCGACTAAGTTTGCTGTTACTGGATTCATGCAAGCTCTAGAACAAGAGTTGCGTCAGGAAGGGCTGGAAAATAAAATTCGCTATACAACAGTTTACCCGTATTTTGTAGCTACCAGATATGATCTTATGAAAGCTGTTAATTTAAGGTAAAAATCAATTCCTCTGTTTTTTGATATTTAAAAGTTATTACTTTTATCTACTTGTATATAAGTATCTATTATATAATAGGCTTGTGTAAAAACTATACAAGCAGTTAAGAAAACAGTTTTTATTTTTCGAGGACATTCCTTTATAATGAAAAATGATTTTTAACTTATTTGCTAAGGATTCTTTTTCCAATTTGATATACAATTCTACAATTTTTTGAAAAAAGTATTTTTTAACAATAAATGTTTTTGCTATAACTCTGAAACATTACCTCTTTCGGAAATAACTGGTATATAAATTTTTCAAATTATAGAGCGAGTACAATATCAGGGGTCAACCGAAGGCTCGCTCTTTTTCTTGCCAATTTCCAGGATTTATTTATAATGATTTTGTAATTGCTCCCCCTGATTTATTTATATTTTTGCCTATAACTTGCAAAATACTAAACCGATTGGAATGAAACTTAACTACTGCAGGAATTAAAGTTAAGGAAACATATGGAAAAGTTTGAAAATGGCGGAAATTTGAAAAAATTCTTTGGCAAGAAATAAAAATTTCAATGTTATTGTAGTTCCGGCTGTAGGCACTTAAGGTATGTGTAAAGCGACAATCCGGTTGAAGGTGGATATTCTGCTAAGCAAATTTTAACTGGTCTTTTTTGGAAAAGGCTACCAGGGAGCACATACATTTCCAAATCTGAAAAATCTTGCCCTGGATTTAAGGTCAGAATTTTTTTCAAACAATGAAAATCGTAGTATAATTGTGACAAGTTTGTTTTCATTGTAAAAATCCATAAAATAGTGAACTCAAAAAATAGTGAACAGAAGTGAAAATCAGGAGATTTTAGATTTTTGTGCAGGACATTTAGAAAAAATAAAACCGACTTTAAAAAAATAACTAAATAGGAAAAAAATCACTAAAAAGAAAAAAATAATTTAAAACGATGCCCATTAATAGCGTATTTAAAATTCGGCTTTTTGGGAGTGGCGTTAAATTTACACTAAATAAAATCGTTGTAAAATATATTCAGGCGTAACACAAAAATCTAATTAAAATCTTAATACGACTAATTCCTATTTACGATTTTTGTGATGTTTTCGAAATCAGAATTTTCAGTATAACAAATTTTACCGCTTTTATTAATTTTTAGTAGGTGTTTAAAATGATTTATTATCTCGATTTATCTTTCATCTGTCACAAACATAGTGGTTTCACTTGAAATTATTTATTAAGTTTTTTTTATTTCATTTAGTTTTCTATTGTCAAGTTTCGCACAAAATCAGTTTGTATACGGAGACAAAGAATAGGATAGATTTCTACAAAAAAATAGTAACATATGAGACAGTGGGCTTTTTTTATAGCGATTGCTTAAAAATAGGGAATCCAATTTGGGACATAAAAGAACTTAGTTTTGGTGCTTCTAAGAGCCGTGTCTATAGTTAATCTGTTTGGCAACAATTTTTGGAGTCGATCTTAGTTCTTAGTGGCAGCAACAGAACGATTAGCCTTAAGGGTTGGAGGGTATGTAATTTTTTTTACTTGCAAATTTAACGCCACTCCCAAAAAGCCGAATTTTAAATACGCTATTAAGGGACATAGTTTAAATTATTTTTTTTCTTTTTAGTGCTTTTTTACTTTGTTATGTAACCTGAACCCTTAATCGGCACGACTATAGTTTGTCAAATATTGAATCACTTTTTAATTTAATTTTAAGTATTTATTTATATCTCTTATTACCAATCGATTTACACTTGTATTGTTATTTATAAATTTACAAAATCAATTTAATTTTACAGTTTTTAATTTTACAAATAATTCGTTTATGTTTTTTTTTAAAATGCACAGAATTAACGGATTTTTAAGTTTTAAATCACAAAGGAACTTTTATTATTTTTATTTTTATTTCAATTTGTTAAATCGTTATTTTTTAAAGTCGGTTTTATTTAAAAAAAAATATTTTTATTTCGAACATTTTTTAGTTTTAATTTTTATAATGGGTAAAGCTACAAAAAACGCCAAACAGATGTATCAAACAAAATGTGAATTAATAGTTTTTAATATTAACTTTTATATCTTTAACGATGCAGAATCTAGCAGGGGACTAGGTATGAGGGAAAGCGCCATAGAGGATAAATATGTAAAATATCCTCCACGGTGTCGTAACACAAAAAAATCAACTACATATCTCAAACGATGTAGAATTTAGGAGGGCAGGGGGTTTGAGGGGATAAGTTCGAAGAGGGGAAATATATAAAAGAATTTTCCAGGTTTTCCACTGTGAACACCACACCAAAAATTTCCAATCGATATCTCAAACAATATAAAATTTAGCAGGAGAGGGGGTTTAAGGGGGTAGGTTAACACGGGGGAAACATATAAAAGAACCTTCCTTGTATTGTACTGAACACAACGCAAAAAATTTCAACTCGATATGTAGAATCTATGTAGAATCTAGCAGGCTAGGGGGTATGAAAGCATAGTGGCATGGGGGAAAATTTGCAGCGGGGCCCAACCAGGAACTTTCTCTACAACTTTCTCTTTGGGACGACCAAAATCGGTCAACCCAGTAAAAAGTTAGGCGTGAACATACATTAAAAACATAACAAAAGCTATAATTGCCAATCTGGCAATTATTGAAAACCCATATGGGGATATTCATATCAAAATTCGAACAGTTGTACCAAAATTCCACTTTGAGTCAAACTTTCCAATAAGATTTTTTAAAATTTATTCCAATTGGATTTTGATGTACGGAAGTTTTATGTAGAATCATATGCTAAATAACTTTTGTTCTTGGACTTTTTTGATAAGATGCGCACCGTTTTCGAGATATTCGCAAAAAACATTTTCGTTCGTATGGGGGGTACCCCCCCTAATGGTCCATTTTTGCCCATTAACGAACTTAGCCTCACATTTTACGAAAAACGGATCTGTGCAAAATTTCAAGTCTCTAGCTCAATCCGTGCGCCCGCAATCCGCGCCACAGACGGACAGACAGACAGACAGACGGACAGACAGACAGACAGACGGACGGACATGCAAAATTCAATTTTTTTTATCATTCTAAACACACTGGTGTAATTCATTTTTGTGTGTGATAACGGGATCTTGGCGTTACAAACGGTAAGGCAAAGTTAATATACCCTTTGGTTTCACCATACGGGTATAAAAATCTAGCGTGATGGGTATTCTTAAATTTGTAAATATGAAGTCGAAGCAATATTCGTCTAATACATCTTAAACCAAATACACGGTAAAAACTGGAGTCTAATTTTAAGACTTTTTTTCCTACATATAGGTCAACACCTTTTTGAGCCTAAAAATCAAACTTTAAAAGTTTGAAATTATTTTCCTTTTAAATAGTATTATCCGGTCTAAATTTAAGGTATTAAAATTTAAATTTTAGTCTAAAAAATCTAAAAATTAGTTCCAAATTTCTAAAAATTCTCAAATTAAAACCTTACGGTTTAAGTGTAAGATGGATGAGTCTTAAATTTAGACTGGAATGGTTAAAAAATAGTCATAAACTTCTAAAATTCGTGAATTATCCGGGTAAATAAGACTATCCGGTCTAAATTTAAGACTTAAAAGTTTTAATTTCAAACTGAAATTACTAAAAAGTAGTTACAATTTTCTAAAACTGACTAAAATTTAGACTTCGAAGTTTAAATTCCAAACCTTTTTTTTTATGTTTATGCCAGGAGCTTAGGCAAATTGCCTCTAATGCCGAAGTGTTTAGGTCCATGAGCAGAAAACTTCCAAATTCAAATTCAAGCCGAATTATTTTTGCCCTGAGTGGGATTTGAACCACTGCTCTTTGGATCACAAGCACTTAGCTGACTGAGCCATCCACGCCCGCGAATTAAATTCTTAATTTTAGATTAATATGCATAGAAAATATACTCAGACTTCTAAAATAAACCAATTCCAGACTTTACTTTCTAAATTTTAGAATAATGAGTTTTAATTATAGGCTGAAACGATTAAAAAGTAGTCACAATTTTCTAAAACTGAATAAATTGTAGACTTTGAAGTTTTGTTTTTAGACCGAAAAGTCGAATTCGAGCCTCGCACTTTTCTAAAAATTGACCGACCGACTGATGAATTTGAAAAAGAAAAATAAACTGAAAAGACTAAATATTAGACAAAAAGTTTAATTCAATTTTATCCGAATTGAAGTAAAACTTACAAGGTTTAGTTCTCAAACTTATAGGTCTAATATTTCGATTAAAAGTTTAGAAATAAGGCGGAGAGGTCTAAAACAAATTCTTAAGAAAGAAAAAGTTTACTTTTTAAACTATAGTCTTAAAAATAAACCGAAACTCACTAAATATTAAACTTTTCGACTAAAATATACTCTAAACTTTCAAAAAGTTTTAAAAATAGAGAAAATAGTTTAAAATTCCACTAAACTTTCAAAAGTTTAAAAAATAGAAGGAAAAAGTCTTAAAATTAGACTCCAGTTTTTACCGTGTAAGTGTCAAAATGAGTTATTACCTTTTTCCTTCATTCAAAGGATATATGGGGCCACTTAGTTGCGATTAACCTTGAATATTAAAACGTTTGTCCTTACTTATTGAATGAATGACTGACTCATGAACGCCCAGTCCAATTCCCGGATGCTAGAGATTTGAAACTTCCACAGCATGTTTCATCCATTATGTAGACTAGGATGGTAAACGGCAGGTTTATATAAGACTAGAAATCAAGACGTTAAAATTGACCAGAACAGAACCCTTAAAAATTAAATAAAAATTTAAAATCGTATAACACAGTAATTGATGAGAATGTTTGTTTTCAGATTTCCAGCTATATCGCCGGAAAAGACTGCGGATATGGTGATTTATGCTTTGCAACACAACATAAGAGCAATTTCAGTGCCATGGTATGACAAACCACTTATAAACTTTTTGAACATGTTACCTTTTGCTCTTCAGTGTTTAGTGAGAGATTACATTTTGAAAGAAAAAGAGTCTAAAATGTTTACATGAGAAAGCAAATGTATGAAATAAAAAAAATATGTGAATAAATAACATTTTTTTTGCAGTACCACATATATCAGGGACATTAGAATTTATATAGGGTACGACTCTGATTTTTAATTTTTGAGTAAGTTTAGAATAACAAAAAGTTTTAGAAAAGATAGAAAATATCAATAGAGAATACATTTTTTATGCGTAACTAGTCCTATCAATTATAATTTATTATAAAGCATACTCCTATTTTCGATGTGGATCTTTTTTAACCCTTAATTGATGAGGTGGGTCCAGTGGACCCACATTGACTTTTCTCTCTTTGCTATTTCTCATGTTTTCAGCACAGTGACTCTGAAATCTTCAGTACCTTCATACAGTATGGTGTTGTGTGCCGAATTAAAAGCACGGATTTGGTATGTGATTAGAACAAGTCCATTGGAAACTACCTCATCATTTACGCATATGATTTTCACCTCATAAATTAAGGGTTAAAAGCTTTTATTTAAAATTTGATTGCAAGATTTGACCCTGACTTCCAAAAAATTGTCGATGGATGAACGTTGAGTGGAAATCTTCAGACATATGGACGCCCGCTCAGTTCATTAAATCATCTCAAATTATTGATTTTCTTATTTGCTTTCCTGGATCTTCAGGATTGTGTGTTTTCAAAAGTGAAGAAATTTTGGAAACAGGAGAGTTCTACTCCAGATTTCGACGTTGAAATTCATTTTGACTGTAAAAATTGATTTGGAATACACTTGTGTGGATTTATATAATTCCATCAAAACTCGGAACAATAGGTCTGTTCGATATGAGTCCTGGACTTACTCGGAGTAAAATTTTTTACTCTTTTCTGTTCGATATGAGTCCTGGACTTACTCTGAACTTACTCCGAACTTACTCTTGTTTTTAGCTGGAGTAAACTTTTGAGAGCTGATATTTGTCAGACATAACCTCTCTTTTACAGTGTTTGGAAGAAGAAATGCAACAAAAGACAGACCTAATATGATTTTAAGCAACCAAACTCCGTGACAAGTCCAGGTGCAATGTCAGTTGATGTTTCTGATGATGAAAATTAATAAATTGAATACTTTTTTATATATTTCCAAACAAATCCATCTATTTCTTTCTTTATTTTTGTTTGGCGCAAATACACTTTTTTATCATTTTCTTTTTTTTTCAAAATAACTATGTATAACCATAAAATATTTAATTCGTCTCTGATTAACCAGTACAGTCAACCTTAATAATGATATGTTATCTTATCTTACTACAGTAGAAAATAATAACATGATCGGATGAGAATAAATAAATCAATGTTCATAACATTTTGAAGCAATGAAGAGTACATCCAATGATATGGATCTATCTGTCTCATTGCCTTCGTCGATACTTGAAATGTTTAGTGTGTTCAGTGTGTGTAACACCCCTGCCATATCTCAATATTCAGACGTTAAACATTATTTAGATTTCAACATAGTAGAGTACGTGATATTTGATTTCTTAACGTGCTATTATTTAAAAACATGAAAAAATAATAAAAAAATTCAAATTTATTTTTAGAGAATTGATGATCATAAAGGGTCTTTACTTAAAACAAGATAAACCGTAGATGAGGCAATGCCGGTGCTTATTGAAAATTGAATAATGTCGTGGAATTCAAAATGTCGTTTTTTAAAATCTACGCGAAGATTTATGAAAAGTGTTAGATTTTAAAAGTGGCTTTTTTGCAGTGAAATAAAATGGTGAGTATTAGGCGAGTATTAATTTGATGTAACTGAAAATATTACCTTTTTCCGACGATGTAGGGAATATTCCACAGACACCATTAAAAACCTTGTGTAATTTCAGGGTTTTTAATGGTGTCTGTGGAATATTCCCTAACGATGCATTTCAAAAACTTGTTTTCCGACATTTTAGTTAGTTTTAAAATATTTTTTTCGCGTTTAAAAATTCGTCAATGTGGTTCCGTTCCAATGTTGTACCAAAATGTAAATAGTGTGTATGATTTGACAGAATTCTTGTACAGGGATATCAATGAAATCTGTTTTTTTTTTTTAAATAATAATTGAAACAGGGAATATTTAATTATTGCAAATAATTCGAACAGCGATATGTGTGTGCATTGTGTGAATTTCTTTGTAGAGAAAGCGTTTTTCTAAAAGTTTGGTTCGGGATTTCTTGGTTTTTAGCAGAGATGAAAATAAGAGTTATTTTTTCTCTCTTTATCTCTCATTTCAGATAGATAGATAGATAATATGAATGGAGCCGATGTACTCAGCCCCTAAAAGCACTTAGACCATCAGTTGGGTCCATTGTGCTTTGTTGTAGGGATCTGGCTATTACTAGCTTATTCATGCAAGAATCTTCTGGATCCACTAATGAAGCTGTAAATTTTATTTGGAGGGATCTTACCGATGTCCAGTGGTTTTAAGAAGCGGCTGCCAAAGGTGTTTAGTCTGCGGTTTTGGAAGAAAGGACACAAGCAGAGATAGTGTTCTGCAGTTTCTTCCTCTGCGTCGCATAGGTTGCAAGAAGGGTCGCTCGAAAGCCTGATGTTGTGAAGGTGGTAGTTGAGTTTACTGTGACCCGTTAGTACGCTGACCAGCGGTCCAATACCAGTTCTCCCCAGACCTAGTACTTTTTTGGCCGTGGTTGGATTAGGTTCACAGCCAAACTTTTTAGCTTGTCGTCCAACAGTTTCATTTGCCCACCTCGTCTTGTGTTGCTGTCTGCTGTATATATGTATCATTGCTTTGATTGTTGCTACTGAGATTAGCAGTGAAGGAGCAGGTCCTACAGGTAGAATATCAGCACCCTGTCTTGCTAATTTGTCTGCTTCTTCATTGCCTTCGATGTTGCTGTGTCCTGGGACCCATATAAGGGATACAGTATTGTTACATGAAATCCTTTGAAGGTTAAGGAAGAATTCTTCCACAAGTTTTGATTTCATTTCTACGGAGTTCAACGCCATTAATGCCGCTTGACTGTCAGAGAATATGTTGATCTCCTCGCCTATAGGATTGTTGTTACAAATTAGCATTGCGCAAGTGGAAATTGCTACTATTTCAGCTTGAAACACAGTAACATTTTTCCCCAGAGGGATAGTTTCAGTGATATTATCGTATGCGGGTCTAGGATGAAAGACACCAGCACCCGCCACCTCATTTCTGAGTGATCCATCAGTAAACCAGCAGTTGCTTGTGAGAGGGACCATTTGACTGTTCCGATTCCATTCCTCTCTTGTTGGAAGAATCACCTTAAATTTCTTACCAAAGTGTAATTTTGCAATATGATAATCAATAGGCATTTCTGCCTCTGGTATCTTATTCGTTAGGTCATTCCAGATAGAAATGTGAGATTTGCTGCAATTGCTGGATTTGCTTTGACCAGTAATGCTGAGTCTAAAGGGACAGAGCATAGCTTGCTCCTTGATGAATAAATCCAGTGGTAATAAGTTTAATATAACCTCCAACGCAGCTGTTGGGCACGATCTCATCGCACCAGTAATACTAATACACGCAAGTCTTTGGAGCTTATTGAGTTCGTTTTTGACAGAAGAAAGAGTTGTTCTTTTCCACCAGATTATAGCACCATAGGATACCATTGGTCTGATTACAGCAGTGTATAACCAGAGTACAATCTTCGGAGATAATCCCCAGGTACGGGATACGGCTCTTTTACATTGTACAAAGGCTGATATCGCTTTATTTACTTTGTTTGAGACATGTGATTTCCAATTGAGTTTTTTGTCGAAGATCACACCTAGAAATTTGGCTTCATTGTATAATTTCAGTTGAATGCCCTTAAGAGATGGCATTTTTAAATTGTCAATCTTACGTTTGTTTGTAAAAAGTACCGATTTGATTTTACTAGAGTTGATGGATAGACCTATATTGTCACACCACACGGAAACTTTCGTAATGGCCTCTGCTAGAATTTCACCAAGAGTGCTGAGGAACTTACCTGTAATAGATCTTACTATATCATCGGCGTATCCTATTGTTAGAATGCCTGAAGAGTTTAATGCGTGTAGTAGTTCATCTACTACAAGACACCATAATAATGGAGATAAAACTCCACCCTGAGGACAGCCTTTGACAGTCGAGATAGAAGCCTCATATCTCTCATTTCAAGTTTCACTCACAATTAATAACGTTTTCATTGTGCGAAAAAATATCTCTGAAGGAGATGATTTTTACTTGTGCGACGAAAAACTCACGAAGAGAGATAAATATTTTCTGTAAATAAATATCAGTCCTAATGAGAGATAAATATTTCTTGTAAATAAATATCAGTTCCAATGAGTTTTATTTCGCTGAGCTGACGAAAAACTCATTTGTTCGATTTTGTGTGGTGTGGCTAGTGTACGATTTCAAATAATTTTCAATGCATGATAAGAAATTATTTATTGTAAAGTAAATGAAAACGATATTTTTTTTTGTACTTTGTATGAAACTTTTTTTTGGGGGGTGATAGGGGTGTGTGTGGTACCTCAAATGAAAGGTACTGAAGAGTAAAAATATATAGTATGATAGGGTCTCCCCCCTCCTACCCCTCCCCCTTCCCCTCCCCCTCCCCCTCCCCCCTCCCCCCGGACAGCGTCAGTAAAAATAGAAATAGCGCTAAAAAAGCAGCGAGAATTTTTGCTGCTTTTAGTACGTCATAATTTTGCTCTTAGCCAATGGGAAACTTTTGCTGCCCGCTGCTCCGAAAACGCTGCTGCAGTCTGATATGGGCTAGATAGTCTCGACTCGATTCAAACACAAAGTTTTTCCCCTTTCTAAAAAAGAACGAAACTCCTACAAGAAAACCATTTCTCGCGTTATTGAACAACCAACGCAGCGTGTATATTTAAATACGTGCTAATTTGTGGCACTCAAATGTTCAGAGACAGAACCAAAAAAAATCTTAGATGCGCGCTGCAGGCTTTTGAACCTTATAAAAAACGATTGGAGAAGTTTTCTCATAGAGAACCAATTGATCCAGATTGCTGTTTGGTATTGACACATATGTGAGTAGATTTTAAAAATGTTGAATATATTTAGAAAACTAATGTTCATATTTCCATTCAGGCATTTGGCGCACGGTGTACCTAGGTAAGTTTTAGGTTGGACATTCAAAGTCGGTGTTTCCACAGCGCGAGTAATAATTCTCGAAACATGCGACATAATTTCGCAAGGCTTGTCACAAATATATTTATGTCCTCCAAATGAATTTTACGAACAGCAGAAAATTTTTGCAAAATTACCAGAATGCCTAATAGTGTAGGAGCAATAGACAGGAAACATATTGCTATTAGCTGTCCACCAAGGGCCGGTAAAATGAAAAAAAAATATAACTAAAAAAAATTAATTCATTGAGTGTCATTTTTCCCTGGTTCCCTGTACTTCAATTATAAAAACATCACAGCTGACTTTTGTTAAATTTTCCGGGACTTTTTCTTAATATTTGAATCTGAATTAAATATATTAACACCTGTTCATTTTTTGATTGGTAGAACTTACAAGTCCCGGGATCTTAAATAGACTGTGAATGTGTATTGGAATGGGCGAGTCCTGCAACAAATGTTGCGAACATTCTGGCGGAGTTGGCACCGGGCTTCCCTAATATCGCTGCAAAATCGGTTCAAGCCGAGTAAATAAAGACAGAATCCTCCAGTTTGACACATAGTTATGATCCACGAGGACAACTCACCACCAGCAAAATGGGCTCTCGGCGTTATCACAGTAGGGGTGTAGCGCGCGTCGTATCTCGAATTCAGAAAATTTCTTTCGATTTATTAGATCCTTTTTATTTAGCGAAACAAAATAAGGGATCATGGACTTTAGTGTCCTGAAGGTAAATTTAATTTGCTTAGCATATATTTTTCAAAAAAAATATATGAAAACAGAGTCCAGAAAGTAGTTTACTTCAGAGCCGAGAACTTTTGAAACAAAGCCCTTAAATTTGAAATATATTCGCAAAAAAAGGGACTAGAATTCTACTACGAGACGCTTAGCAACAGAAACACGCTTTTTTTTGACCTTTAATCTTATTAAATTTAAACCATTGCCAATAGAAATGAACAGTTTTTTTTTTGAAAAAAATAGAATTCTATTTCCAATTGGTTAGAATATGGCTTTGCAATAACTGATCATGCAAATGCAGATAGTTCTTTTAAGCGAGTTACCAATTCAGTCTCGTTTAGAAACTCGTCTCGTTTAGAGACCAAAAATTTAAAGAAAAAGACGAAGAAATAGTAAACGGGCGCCACATTTTTTTTTATAAAAAAACCAAAAAACTTTAAATAAAAACGCGAATTTGCATGATAAAAAGAAAAACAAATATGTTAAAACAAATTAAAAGGTTAAAAAATCATTTTCGTCGAAAAGTCTTTATAAAAAAGGGGAAAAAACTAAGTAAAATGGTTTCCCAAAACACGTGGCGAAGAATAAACCTAGTTCTAGTGCATATTTTTTGAGAAGTTAAAATTAATTAAAAATAATTTTTGAGAAGTTAAAAATAACTAAAATTTAAGTAAAAGAAAATAAAAGCAAGAAGATTAATTAAGTTTAAAAAAAGTTAAAATGTATAAGAATAAAATGAATTAAAATTAAAGAGAAAGTTAAATAAAAGAGTATAGTCTAGAATTAAAAATGATAAAAGGAAACGATAAAAAGTGAATTTTAAGATTAAAACTAAAACAAAACAAAGAATAAAAACGAGAACGAGAACATCGAGATTTTCAAAATTATAAGAAATACAGAGGGGAGAAGACGGTAGAATCAGCGAAGAAATTCCTCATTTCACCAGCAACGAGCAGCAGCAGAATTTTCATCGATCGTGTCCAGCAGCAATCAATTCATCGTTCCAGAAAAATCAGCTGCTTTGAAGATCATAAACGATTTAGCTGAGCAACAACAAAACGACGACGATAAGTACTCGAACTAAGAACGAAAAATATTGTATAAAAGTAGGAATGAAAATTTAGACAGGATTTAGTATAGGGAAGTAGGTTAAAGAACAAAAAGAAAAATTGTACAAGGATAGTGGAGAAATAATAATTATAATTTTTTTGAAACACTAAAACTACGTGTTTAATATACCACGAATTCTAAAATTCCCTAATTTTATTTTTTTATTCATTTTTCTTTGAGTTTCTTCGCTTGAGCTTGGATCAAGGTTCATTTTTTTTGGCAATGTATAGAAGCGCCAGATGCTTAAATTAAAGTAAATACGCGGAGGTGGCGACGCATGGGACGAAGGTGAGGTAGAAAAAAAATGGTAAGATAAGGTAGAAGTAGTTTTTTTTGGCATCGAAACTGTGGTTGGAATCATGAGCAAAGGCGGCATCCACTGCATACCCCCCACAATATATATTTTTTTGTAGTTGTTCGGTAGCTGAAGATTCAAGAACACCCCCCCTAACCCTGAGCTTAAGTCGGCACTCGTGATATGCCCGATCTGTTCAGATACATAGAAAAAATGCCAATTAACCCAAGGAGCACGCTACAGGGGTGGGCACAAACACTCAACTTAAACAGTGATTCATTTGTGATTCGTTCATTTCAATGAATCACTCCCAAAGAATGATTCATTTGAAACGTGAAGATTGAAATTAAAAGCGCGATTCTAGCGAATGTCAGTCAACATTCTTATTATCTACAATTTTTTATTGGCGCATTCAAAAATATCACTCTGGAAATAACAATTATAAAATAAAATTTGCACACCATCTGAAATCCGTCGGCTTCGCAGAGAAACACCAGAGGTCATGAATCGACATGAATACGAATTTAGCGAGTCGACGAATCATACATTCAAAAAGAATCACTCTTTTAATCAAATGAAACAACGAGTCAAAGATTCGAATCGTTTCAAGTCAGAGTGATTTGATGAGTCATCACGTCACTCTGACTTGAAACGAATCTAACGTACCTTTGACTCCTTGATTCAAATAGTGACTCTCGTTTCATGAAAGGGTGTATTGTGTTTTTGCTATTTTTCTCATCCCAATGCAAATGTTGTGTCTCACAACATAGTGAGCGACAGCGGACGACAAACTTTTCTCTGTTCTGTTAAGCGTTTTTTTCCTTGATTCGATGGAGGTATTGAGGAGTGATTTATTTTGAACTGATGAATCGCGTCACTTGATTCCGTGCTGTGAATCGCTCTTTTTGAGTCACTCACTCATTAGTTACATATTGAGTCACTCACTCATTAGTTATATATTACAGAGATACATGCAGGAGAAGATGGATGAGTAAGCGTTGCTACAGTGAAAACTTCTCACGGATTATTTAAGAGCAGGGACGGGAAACGAAATAAAAAATCATAACGTTATACATTTCGTTACGTAACGAAATTGAACTTTTATTTCGTTACGTTATTTCGTTTTGTAACGATAAAAAATTTCATTTCGTTACGTTATAACGTTATATTTCGTTACACATTGTATGGAAACTAAAAAAAAAAAACACACTTTAATAATAGTTTGTCACAAAGTAATTCAGTTCAGTTTCCATAAAAATAAATTCTATAAAAAATAATAAAACTTAGCAAAAAGAAAATACAAATAAAAACAAAAAAATAAAATAAAATAGTGATTACTAAATTAAAAAATCGACATTTTGGTCAATATCAAAGATATAGAATTTTAGGCTATTTTGACGTCGCTGATTCTGAGTCGCACTTAGCTTTCGCGAAATTCACTCTACTTCTGGAGTTAGTAAAAAGAAAATATTTTCGATACCAACAAAGTTGCTTGAAAGATTTCCTTTTTCGTATCTTCAGAAGTAGAGGGAATCGGGCCAAAATAAAATCCGATTTATGTAAGACCACATCTATTAGTTTTCCATCAGTCGCAACTGTTACGGTACTCGTCAGTTTTCCATCAATTTTCCATCAGTTTTCCATCAGTTTTTTACATCCAGTTAAGCGTTTACATCTATCAGTTGCGACTGACAGTTTTTTGTGAAAATTTTCCATTCATTTTGATTGTAGAGTTCAAAAAATACCAGTGAATAATAAAGAGAGAGCGTGTGTATGCATTATTATTGCATTAAGTTCAAAAAATAATATCTGGTTCTATTCTAATGCGACACGACTGACGCGCCTGACACGAACGTTCACACCAATCAGTTTCCCATCAATTTCCCAAAAACTGATGGAAAACTGATAGATGTGGCCCCTACATTAGAATCAAAATACGATTAAAAATACTACTCCAATATTTTTAATTATATTTTATGCAGGTGGCAGGTCTGTGGGGTTATACTTGATGAACTTTTGTGGAAAATTTCACAAAAATATAATACTGAACAAAACAAGGAAAAATTAATAAATAACGAAAAAACGTAATATTTTTTTTCGTTTTTCGTTACGTTTTTCGTTATTGTAACGGAATTGAATTTCTATAACGTTATAATGTAATTATGAAGAAATAGCCCGAAAATCATTTCGTTATTTCGTTATTTCGTTACGTTACGATAACGTTTCCCATCCCTGTTTAAGAGCCCAATAGTCAGCAACCTTCGAGGTGGCCGGAGGATGTTTCGGATTGTTAATCCCCACATTTAATTTTTTTTATAAGTTCAATTTCATGTTTATAACTTCTTAGTTTTTGAATAATTTAAAAATGTACAACAATATTGTTATTTGTTCAATTATATATTTGAATTATATATTTTAATGGAGAGAAAAAATAGGACAGATTTCTGCAAAAATAGTAATATACAATGAAGTTTTTTGGTGATGATTCCAAAATTATAGAAATCATTTTCAGTTTTTAGGGAGTCATTGCAGAAGAGTCCACTGTCCAAATATTCCTATTTAGATTTCTCTCCGTGTGCAGTAATATTTTTACTTTATTGAATTTTGTAAATATAGTTCTCTTTTGCCATCTGCATATCACAAAACATATCGTTAATAAACTACGGCTATCGAGTATTCATTAATAATTTTGTTTTTTATTTGAACCACAAATTCAATGGCATTCACCTATAGTTGTAGTAGGCAACTGAATAGGCCGTACATATTCGAGTTCCAATCGCATATATTCATTACTTATCTGTTCCGAATGACCTGAACAAAATACTAGTAGGGCTCCATTCGTCGAATCAGTCGTTATCTCGCTGAGCATTGGTTTGGTTTTACAAGTGTTTGGAATTTTTTCGTGTTTTAATTTTTTTAATAATATGGAGTCTAGAAATGTTCAAAAAAATCAAAAAGAAATCAATGCTGTTTTAAGTAGAAAAAGTGCCTTTTCGTATTTGAAATTTAACTTAATTGGTATTCTGAATTTCATCATTTATTCGTTATTTTATTATTTAAAAGTATTGAAAAATGTATTTATATCGAAAACACCAAAATCAATTAAGAATCAAATAGCTCTGGTATTTATTATTTTAAGTATGAGGTTTGAATGATAAGATAATTTTGTTAATATTAATTTTAGGTGACTGGTGGCGGTAGTGGATTTGGTCGTGCATTATCTTTTGAATTAGCTGATCATGGTTGCATTATTGCTGTAGCAGATGTTAATCTTGCTTCTGCAGAAGAAACAGCCAAAGAAATCCAGAAGAGAGGCTTAAAAGCAAAAGCTTACAAGGTTAGATACAATTTGAATAAACAAAAAAAATCTTAATCATAGTTTGGATGATAATATAACAGGTAGATGTGTCAAATTTTGCTGAGGTTGAGGCCATTGTCGCTGGTATTGAACTAGATCTTGGACCAATAGATATATTAGTAAACAATGCTGGTTTAATGCCCGCAATCCCACTTGAAGAAATGAGTATTGACTACATTGAAAAAACCATTCGAGTTAACTTATTGGCACATTTTTGGGTAAATCGGTTTTAACTTAAAAACAAAAGGATTAATAAAAATTCAAGTATCACGTGTTTAGACAATAAAAGTCACGTTAGATGGAATGATTAAACGTAAAAGAGGACATATAGTGGCAATTAGTTCTTTAGCAGGTAAATATCATGTAATTTCATTATAGTGCAATTGATTTTTCTATCACTAAGTTAATCGTTTCATAACATTATTTTTTCTATTAATATCAAAATTTACACAAGGCATGTTTTTACGCTCATATTCTTCAATATTGGAATTAATAGGTATACTTGGATTTATAAATAATGATTTGGCAATTATAAACTGGTGTTTATGCAAAAATTATGAGTCATTAAGATTTAATATCGGTATGCAAAATTCAATATTTATATAGACTACTGTAACCACTATAATCTGAACAAAACTATAACTTTACTTAAGTTTTTTATGACATTTACAAGCCAATGTTTTGTGAATTTTAATTTTAAGATAATTATCAGTGCAGTGTGACCTCGATAATCGCAACTATAGTGAACCAAGCCATTTGAAATAACAGAGTCAGTTGCGATAACCGAATGGGAAAAAAATGTTAAATAATATAACAGATCCAAAAA
This sequence comes from Chrysopilus asiliformis, assembly GCA_964034945.1. Classification (NCBI taxonomy): domain Eukaryota; kingdom Metazoa; phylum Arthropoda; class Insecta; order Diptera; family Rhagionidae; genus Chrysopilus; species Chrysopilus asiliformis. The sequence continues at coordinate 39,753,925 of OZ035962.1, forward strand.
TAGAGTAAAAACTCTACTATTTGTAATACACTACAAAAGTATTTACAATAGTAAATAATAAATAGTAAATACTGCAAAAGAATTTACAAAAAGGCTTTCACACATCACAATTTAATCGGATCAGTTTTATTTGTTTATATCCGTATGGTGAAACCAAAGGATATACTAAATTTGCCTTACCTTTTGTAACGCCAAGACCCCGTCATCACACACAAAAATAAATTACACCAGTGTGTTTAGAATGATAAACATAACAAAAGCTATAATTGCCAATCTGGCAATCATTGGAGACCCGTATGGTGATATTCGTATCAAAATTCGAACAGTTATACCAAAATTTCACTTTGAAGTCAAACTTTCCAATAAGATTTTTTAAAATTTATTCCAATCGGATTTTGATGTATGGAAGTTTTATGTAGAATCATATCCTAAATAACTTTTGTTCTTGGACTTTTTTGATAAGATGCACCGTTTTTGAGATATTCGCAAAAAACGTTTTCGTTCGTATGGGGGGTACCCCCCTAATGGTCCATTTTTGCCCATTAACGAACTTAGCCTCGCATTTTACGAAAAACGGATCTGTGCAAAATTTCAAGTCTCTAGCTCAATCCATGCGCCCGCAATCCGCGCCACAGACAGACGGACGGACGGACGGACGGACGGACAGACGGACAGACAGACAGACGGACGGACATGCAGAAATTAAATATTTTTCTCATTCTAAACACACTGGTGTAATTCATTTTTTTGTGCGATGACGGGATCTTGGCGTTACAAACGGTAAGGCAAAGTTAATATACCCTTTGGTTTCACCATACGGGTATAATAAAAAAAATTGAATTTTGCATGTCCGTCCGTCTGTCCGTCCGTCCGTCTGTGGCGCGGATTGCGGGCGCACGGATTGAGCTCGAGACTTTAATGGTTCAACCACAGTGAAGGCGGCAAGCGGCAGCGGCGGGCGGCATTTTTTTTGCACTAACGTAGCGCAACGAGAGGTGCTACAATACAGCGGCAACGACATCGCACTTTTTCCGTCGCCGCCGAGTTTGAAACAGAGTCAAACTTGCCGCCTTCATTGTGGTTGAACCATAAATTTTACGCAGATTAGTTTTTCGTGAAATGCAAGTTTAAGTTCGTTAATGGGCAAAAATGGACCATTAGGTGGGTAACCCCTCATACGAACGAAAACGTTTTTTTGCGAATATCTCAAAACCGGGGCATCTTATCAAAAAAGAGCAAGAACCAAAGTTATTTAGGATATGATTCTACATAAAGCTCCAATACATCAAAATCCGATTAGAATAAATTTTAAAAAATCTTATTGAAAAGTCCGACTTCAAAGTGGAATTTCACGTTCACTTAAATCACCATACGGGTTTTCAATAATTGCCAGATCGGCAATTATAGCTTTTGTTATGTTTTTAATTGGTACAGACTTGTTTTGCAACAGCCATTTCTTTAATAAATAACAACAAGGAACAGAGAATAAAGTATTTTTTTCTTTTTTTTAGTTCGTACAAAAATATAAAAAACTTTTTAAAACGACTAGATGGCGAAATTTTTGTGACACTATAAAATTTAATAAAATATAATAGATGTGGTGTAATAAATACTAAAGGTGGTTTTCTGTCACAAACAGTCAGAAGCCAACTGTTAATTTCCAACTAACATTTATGTCTACATTTCGGTCGTAGCACTGGTTTCCGGAGACGTGCATATTTGGGATTATCTGTTACGAAAGAACGATATTTTAGTGACATCTACGTTTCGAAAGTGGGACAACGCAATACCCAAGATTTGCCTTCAAAGTAACGATATTACGTATGCGGCGTCGCGACAATTCTTAGCCGTAAACAATTCTTAGCCTTTCTTGTTGCTTAATATAGACTATTTAACCGAGCTATTTGGTTTGGTGCTTGCACATAACCGACAAAAATGTGAAAAAAATTTTGATATTGGAAAAAAATGATTCTTTTTTGCTAAAGTATTGTGAATAAAAACAAGGGGCCGCATCGTTAGTCCTCAACACAAAATTTTTTTATTGAAAATGTTTTTTTTGCGATTGAACTTTATGACATTTCTTGATATTGACAAAATTAAAAAAAAAATTCTTAGCTGGTGAATTAACATTATAAAATGAAGATAATTGGTTCATGTTTTTTAAGGCCTAATATCACCACCCATTGGTACAGTTTATACTGCCACTAAATTTGGAGTAACGGGATTGATGGAGTCCTTAACTATGGACTTATTGTTAAAAAGATGTTCTTTTATAAACACTACTACAGTGCATCCTTATTTCATGTCAACAAATTACGACTTGAATAGTTATCTGGAAGAAACTAAGTATTATAAACATTGATAACAATATTTAAAAAAAATTATAATATTTGTATCGCGAAACAAAATTTGCATTTCATTAACAGCACTTTGAAAAACATGCCGGCATTATCTTGTACTTATGTTGCAAAGCAAGTTGTCGAAGGAATCATTTACAATCATCGAAGGATCCTTATACCTAGTTGGTTTAGAATTCTTGTGTTTCTCATGAAGTAAGTATTTTAATAGCATAAGCTTTTTTTTGTTTATATTTTTTTTCAAATCATTAATCATTGAACTCTATAAATTCGTAGTGGATTTTATATATATATGAAGAATCGTGTAGTAGTATATAAATTTAATATATCGTATGTTTGTACCGAATTGTACTAATCGTTGGATTCAAAAATGAACTACAAAATGTTTATGTGGGATGACATAAGATTTTGATTTCCTATGAAGTTTAGGGCTTATTGGAATATCTGTGTCTATTTTAATTCATGGACGGGATTTATCTAGGTGAAATATTGAACACAATCCACTTAAATTTGAATTAAAGCATTGGGGAATTGGAAATGTTTTTTTTTTGATAGGAAGCATCAGCGCTCCGTTTACACTTGCGATTTTTTCTTGAATTTCTCCAAAAATTTTATTCAGAATTTCTTCCGCGAATTTTATTCATCTATCGCAGAATAAAATCACTTGGCCAAAGTTGTCAAAATTTGAATTTATTCGAACGGTTTTATATGGAAAAATTCGGTCGTCTTTCAGGAATAAATTTCTGTGCAACATGAATTTGGTGTCGAAGAATTAAATTTGCGGAATAATTTCTGAAATGTCGATAGGTATTTCTACTTTTCTTTCCCAAAATCCGGTCGTTATAACCGGTATGTCATTATTACCGATGTAGTTATAAATGATTTTCAATCTAGCTTTTACCGAAAACGATGCGCCGCCGTATCAAAACATTTCACTATGGGCTTGGTTTAACCGCATTTCAATGATTTTAGTTTGGTTCAAAAATTCTGTTATATAATCTCTGCTATTAACGAATTCAGTATAAAATGTTTTTTTCTTTGCAGTTTTTTACCTCAAGAAATGTGTGAATATGCAAAACTATTGCCATTTAAAAATACCGTCTTGCCAGAAAAAAACTAAAAATAAGTAGAAACTTGTTCAATATGCTATTATTAATTGTACAATGGGGCTGTAATAAAAATTGTGATTTGTTTTTAATTGGTAAATAAAGAGTATGGTTAAAAATTTGTGTTATTTTCAAGTATTTTTTTAAATATTCTAAACTTTTTTTTCAAGGTGCAGAAATTGTGAAAGTATGTCTCAAAAAAATATTAACAAAGAATGTGAGTTTTTTGTTTGTTCCACATCAACTCTATTTCAATGAGCTTGTTTCAGGCGTGACGTCTTTCGTCCTTTTTCTGCCGTGTGGACACCCTTCGCTTTTTTCATTCGCTTCGTCTTTCGCCTTTTTGACGTTCAAGACATTAGGATGAAAATAACTTCCAAATTCAACTCAGTTGTGAAATTATTGCAGTGAAATTTGTTAAATTTAATGAAAATATGGATCCATTGCGTCCCTCACCATCACTTGGCCGGAGCGAATGACGGGGCGAACCAAAATGAGTCTCTCTGTAAACAGGCTCAATGGTCATATGGTCTGAAAAATTTAGTTGCGAACAGTATAGCCGGACACAAGTTTCAAAAATCTGTATTTTATTCAAGTTGGACTTGCAGAGAGCGGACGTGTCTGCAATTTTCGGTGCAAACAGCACAACAATAATTCGTGTACCGCGGCATCAAAAAGAAATTCAAAAACCAAAAACCAATATCGTCCGCCGCGAGTTGAAAATTAGTGAAGTGCCAGGGCAAAGGGCTTCTTAAGACCCTTTTAACACCTTTCCCGGCTGAGTGGAGGCTCTGCGGGGTGCATGGTGTTGGAGCGGTTAATATCTGGTTGCTTAAGGCTTTTGTACTGAGCAACCGTTAACCGTTTCCAGCTCTTTTGTATCCTCGTATACTCCACTTGGCTACTGTTTGTGTCCGTGTTGTCGTTTTGTGTTTTTTGTTGGACCGATGCGGGTAAGTCGAAATTATTTTGATTTTTGTAATGTTCGCGGAATTAGGGAAAACCTTCTTTCTGTATATATCCATCTAACCCAAAAAAAACCAGAGGTACTGGCCTTGGGTGAGACCAAAGTTGATCGTGATTGCGACCCAGGTCAATTTCAGGTCAGCGGGTATCACCTAGAGCCAGTATTTTTTCGTCAAAGGGGTATTGCAATTTATATCCGCAACGATGTGCCTTACTCACTTCTTCCTAATTTAGGAAAATGCGCTAATCCAGAATTTAATTTCATCTGGTTAAAGCTCCATATGCGCAAGCACATCTACCTTTGTTTCATTTATCGAAGCCCTAATTGTTCCACCGAGAACACCTTGGTCGAGTTGGACAAATTGTCTGACTCCATCGATGCAATTACTGCAACAAATCCTGACGCTGAAATTGTTGTTGCGGGTGATTTCAACGTCCATAATGATAAGTGGCTTCCTTTCTCAAGCCATCCTTGCACACGGAACTCTTCGCCGAATCAAACTTGTTGACGCAAATCGTAGACAAACCAACAAGAGTTCCAGATATTGCAGGTCATAACCCATATCTGTTGGATTTGTTCTTAACCACTAATCCGTCTAAATATAGCGTTTCCGTACTTCCTCCCCTGGGAGGATCTGATCATTGCCTGGTAAGCTGTTCTTTTTCCACCGTAAGGCCTCCAAAAAATACAACTAACGACCCGCGTAGGACTGTTTGGCATTTTAAAAAAGCCAATTGGGAGAGCTTGAACCAGTATTTTGCAGCTTACAAGTGGTTTGATTGTTTCAGGGAAAGGGACGTTGACGTTGCGACTATAAAGGTCACGAACGTAATCACACTTGGTATGAAGTCCTACATACCGTGCAGCTCCATTGTTGCAAGGTGTGACTCCAACACCTGGTTCACGAAAGCGTGTCGCGACGCCATCAAAACAAAAAAGACGGCGTTTTCTGAATTTAGGGGAAACCCTAATGAAGAAACTCGCTTGTCGTTTATAAACGCTCGAAACACTTCTAAGTCTGTTCTACGTCGTGCTAAACATGACTTCGACCAAAAGATGAAGCGGAAAATCTTAACCTCCCGGAATCCAACCAATTACCGCCCCAACCCACCATATCAGAGATTGTCTCTCCAAAACTTTCCATCCGCAAAAGACAAATAGTTAGAATTCTGCAGGAGATTGACGTGAACAAATCTACAGGACCGGATGGCATTCCCCCCCATGTTTTGAAAAAATGTGCCGTCACCTTAGTTGGACCTCTTCGCTCCCTATTTTACCTCAGCTTCTCCAAGGGGATCTATCCCTCTTCTTGGAAAGCAGCTAATGTCCAGCCCATTCCCAAAAAAGGTGACAAATGCTACCCCTCTAATTATAGACCCATAGCTCTGACTTCTGTACTTGCCAAGGTTATGGAAACTTTAATAAATACCAAAATTACAAATTTTTTAGAGCGCAATAACATAATCAACGATCGCCAATATGGCTTTCATGCGCGCCGCTCCACAGGCGATCTTTTGGTCTGCTTGACCGTAAAAGTCTCCATAATTTTGGCGAATCAAAAACTATAGCGCTGGACATCTCCAAAGCTTTCGACCGTGTTTGGCATAAAGCTTTAATGGCAAAGATACGAGCTATCGGTCTAAACCATGCAATTTCCAAATGGATTGAGAGCTACCTTTCCGATCGTTCAATACAGGTTGTATTGGATGGTTATAAATCTGATCTCTTCAAAATTAACTCTGGTATACCTCAAGGCTCAGTTCTAGCTCCTACGCTTTTCTTAATATTTATCAATGATCTACTATCTCTCACTCTCAATCCACTTTATTGTTTCGCTGATGACAGCTCCCTTGACGCATCCTACCATTTCAGTTCACCTGCAGAATCGAACGCCATTGCAGTTCGATCGAAACGCAGTGAGCAAATTAGATCTTTGAATTCTGATTTAAACACAATTCTGGCTTGGGGCAGAATCAACCGTGTGGAATTCAACGCATCTAAAACCCAATCAATGCTGTTATCGATGAAATGCGAAAAATCCCCCGAAACGGTCGAATTTATTAGTGAGTCCATTAGTGACTCAAAAAACATCAGAATGTTGGGCATCGAAATAAATGAGAAGCTCCAATGGAGTGATCATATTTTTAAAATAGCAAAGGAAGCATCGCAGTGCCTAGGCTTCCTGGGACGATGCAAAAAATATTTCGCACCAGTCGACGTTCTTAACATTTACAAGAGCTACATTCGACCGAGACTCGAGTACAATTCGCACATTTGGGCTGGAGCCCCAAAAACTGTCCTCCAACTGCTGACCCGAATCCAAAAGCGTGCGATCCGACTAATTGGAGACAAGTCTTTGACAGATTCATTACCGTCTCTCGAGCATCGTCGCTCTGTTGGAGTACTCAGCATATTCTACAAATATTTCAATGGGAAATGTTCCACCGAAATTTCCCAACTTATTCCTCCACGGTACATCTTCATTAGACCCTCTCGTTCAGCTGCACGCGCGCACGACTTCTTCCTTGAGCCACCCCGTTTTCGTACAGTAAAGTTTAGGAGTTCCTACATTCCGCGAACAACAAGACTTTGGAACGATCTACCATCCGAAGTGTTTCCCCCGGACTATAACCCGCAGAAGTTCAAGGAGAACATAAACCGGTATCTCCTTTTGTCCTTCCGACCATCCTGAGCTGTGCTTCGGCATTAAAGGGTCTTCCCCAAAGCTCTGGCTGAAACTATAAAAAAAAAAAAATTATGACTAACAGAGGTACCTCTTTTTACATTAAATGTCAATTTTCCCTACACGGAGAAAAAAATTATGATTCCCCCAATCATAAAATGCAGCTAGCATAATTGAGGCGTTGAGAGCAAAAGCGAACCAAGCCACATAATCGAGTTTTTGAAGCTTTTCCACTTTTGTACTATTATTGTAAATTTTTGGGAAAAAAAATTTCTGCGGACTTTAAACTCAATGTTGAAATGTTCTTTTGTGCATCCAAACAATTTTATCTAAAAACTCACTCGCAATAGTGATTCAAACACAAAATAAAACTCACGATTTCGACATGTGGGTTAGTCCACTCTTGCTCTGATAGCCTCAATTATGTTTGGGGGATTCTTATTACAATTATGTTTGGCTGAAATTTCCCTGTGGGATATTTGTGCTATTACAATTGTGATTGGTGATACTATGATTCCAATCATATTATGTTCAAAGCTGACAAGACATTTTGATTACATTATGTTTAGCACTTCAACAATATTGTTAAATAACCAAACCATATTATGTTTGCAGCAACTAGAATGTAATCACAAGAACTAAACATAATATGGTTTCCTGGAACCAAAATATTGCTTGTATTAACCATAATTATAATTGCTGGAATAAAAATGTGATTCGACTTTCCAATTATGATTTGACTAGCTCAAGCAAATATTGCTTGTGCTAACTATAAATATAATTCTAGCAACACAATCAATTAAACCAAACATCAAATTTTGTAATCTTATATTTATTGGTTTAAAATGTGTGATAACAATTATTATTATATAAAAAGATTAAAATTAATATTATTTTTACACACAATTAACAGAGCTTACATTTTGTTTGTTTTTACATATATAAAGACACATTTTTGCTTTTCATGGATTGTACCGTAATACTGAAAAAATCTTCAATGAGCTCTATTCTATATGAATAAAAATGGTAATCAAAACCAAAAGTTCGCAAAACAACAATAATTTATGATATATTTAGCTATAGTTGTTCTATGTTTGTTTTCTAATTTGTTTCCGGATTTGTAGAACAAAATCACAGGCCTTATTTCAAAAATATTTTCTATTTAATCTACGGTGGGAATCGGAGTAATAATATTAAACAGACTGGGTGACTTGGGCAGACTTAAAGTACTTGTTGAAGCTTTATAAAGGTCTTGAAATGTGGAATCTATAACTATAAAAAAAAATAAAAATTTTTTTTTTAAAAAAAGCTTTTATTAAAAAAAATGCACTAAAAAGAAAAAAATAATTTTCTGGACGCTGTGTATCACAAATATAAAAGCTTTTAAAAAGCGAGATAAATGTTTATTTTATTGTTTTATGCCTTATCTCGCTTTTTAAAAGCTTTTATATTTGTGATACACAGCGTCCAGAAAATTATTTTTTTCTTTTTTTTATAAAAGCTTTTTTAAAAAAAAATTTTTTTTATTTTTTTTATTTTGTTCTTTTTAGTCTTCGAATATATAGCTTAACATTTGAGATGTCCTTACAGGCTTTTTAACTTGAGAATCGTATTCAGCGAACCCCAAAACCCGCAGAATATGTATATTTTTTCCCGGAACAATTGAGAAAAAGGATAATCACGTTATCCTTACAGGACCTTCCGTTATCCTTACTAACTTTTTAATGACAGATTCGGATTCAGCGACCCCAAAGACCCCCTGAATAGATTTTTTTCCGGAAAATTTGGAGAAAAGGATAATCACGTTATCCTTACAGGACCTTCCGTTATCCTTACTGACTTTTTAATGACAGATTCGGATTCAGCGACCCCAAAGACCCCCAGAATAGATTTTTTTCCGGAAAATTTGGAGAAAAGGATAATCACGTTATCCTTACAGAACCTTCCGTTATCCTTACAAGGACGAAGTAGTGAAAATATTGTATTGTCATTGGACTTATATAAGTGTGCAAAATTTCAAGTCAATCGGACAAGTGGAAGTGGGTCAAAATTGGATTGCAAGATTTGATCTGACAAACAAACAGACACGAAGGCAAGCTAAATAAAAGCTTTTAAAAATGACCAATATTTTGGACGCTAGTTACCGGATATTTGCTTGAATAATTTTACGAAATTACAGCAAAGATACCTCATAACGCTGGAAGTGATAAAATATACATAATTATATCCGATTTCATGGAATAATTTCACAACACTAAACATTTTATTTAATTTGAAATTAAAACCATTGATATTCGGATGTTTTTTCTTCTTATTTAGACGAAACTCATAGAAAAAGTGAATTGAAGCAGAATTTTGAACCGCCCAGCTGATGCATGAACACCTGACTAATTGGTAAATATCGAAATTATTACCGCTTCAAGTGTTATCACAAAAAATATATTCAAAAGAAAAATTGCGAGTTTATTATCGATTGTTGGAAAAAGCACTTGTACTAGGGATGTAAAATTTTTGAAAAAAACCGGTTTTCGGTTAAACCGGTTTTTAAGACTTCGGTTTAAACCGGGCCGGTTTAACCGGGTCCAAAAAACCGGTTATTAAAACACCGAAAAACCGTTTTGTTCAAATTGGATAGGTTAGGTCTTAGACGCAACAAATACATTATCAAAAATACAAACAAAAGACGTGAAGTGCCACATAATTAAGAGCCCAATAATGGCACAATATAATATTGTATTTAGGTTAGAGTGCCTAAAAAGAAGTGTTTCTCACAAATCAGTTGCACGAAAATTGGTTTAAAATTATTTTTCCGTACAAAAAAAATGATCGGTTTTTTTGGACGGTTTTTGGCTTTAAAAAAAAACACCGGGTATAACCGTCCAAAAAAAAACACCGAAAAAAACCGGTTAACCGATGCAGAAACACCGGGTAACCGGTTTAACCTATTCTTTTTTGACATCCCTAATTGTACACATTGAATGTGATATTTCCAAATTGGAGGTGTTTAGACGCGAGGCTATAATGCAGAAAATACTACTTCAGCAGGTGGAAAATCAAGTGGGAAAAATTGGAAAATCGGCTATGTATTATAAAAAAGCTGAAATTTCTAATCGAATTTTTATTTATAGCAGAGTGGGCTTGGTCTAATCGGTGACTCACGGTTGTTAAGAACGCTTACTCGTGGTTGTTAAGAACGCTTACAGGGGGGTGTTTGGGATGACAAAAGAACTTGATTTACGATTGCTTCTCCTTCCGTCAACACGATAACTCTCGAACAAATTTAGCTAAAAACTTATATATTGTATGGGAGGGTGCTAAGAGTGGTCAGATTGAATTTTGATGTATGGCACAGTTATTTAGAATCATATCCTAACGCTTTTTGTTAAGAAATTTTGTGAAAAAATTAACCGTTTTCGAGAAAATTGCAAACATTTTTTAACATTTGTATGGGAGAGGGGAGGGGTGGTTTATTTTTTCGGAATGCTAAATTTCAACTTTCTACTTGGTAATAATGTTGAAAGTTTTTATTCAAAATCACTTGAAAACTCGTAAACTAAGGTTTTCAAGTGTTTTTGAATAAAATCTTTCAACATTATTAACCACACTTATATTTATCATATGTAGTTGGATTATGTAAGAAAGGTATCATCTCACCGATACGTGGATTAAGCTGTTTATTTAATTTTTATCGAAATTATGCCTTTTTTTCAAACCAAATAAGACGAAAAATTCTAAACATGCAATATGTCGTTAAATTTTATTATTTTTCAATGTAGTTGGCGTTTTAAATTTTGACGTAAATACTTGGGATAAAGAAAATTCCAGAGCAGAGTGCATAATGACTAATTATTTTTTTCGTTTTTTGGCTCACGCCCTATTATTTAAAAAAGCCTACAAAAATTTACTGAATAATACGAACACTTAGCTTAAAATTAATAAAAACAGAAAAGATTTTTACTCTACACTTCACAAAAGTTTATTCAATTATTAAATATTACGAAATTTTTACAAAAAGAAAAAAAATTTTGTAAAACTACAAATTTAACGTCTTCTGCGGCTCCTGGAACGAGTTCTAGAACGTGTCCTCCTACGACGCTTGCTAGGAGCACGTCGGCGTCGCCTCCTCATAGCATCCGAAGGCTCCTCTCCCACTTCATCGAGGGGCTGGGTAGTGTAGTGAAATCCTTCCTTGCGCACGAATCCCAGATCTACGCCAGTTTTGAGCACTTCTTTCACTGCATCTATAATTGAGCTCTCTTGAATCTTTTTTAAAGAGTAAGAAAATCAAATATCAAAAAATGACGTAATATAAAAAAAAATACCTGATGTGTCTCAGAAATTTCTTTTACAATTTGAGTCATTGTAGCCGGAGCCTCCAAATTGCTTAGCGCCTCCATAACAATTTGTCCATTATCTTTCCTAATTTCCGCTGCGTCTTGATTTAAAGCCATCACTATTTAAAAGTTTTTTTAATAATACTTCGCGTAAGACCTTTGTTAATCGAAAATAAAAAAAAACGTTAAAAAATAAACGCGCAAAAAACACAAAATCTTTATTGGTCTATACTCGAGCCGAAATTTATTCTAAATGAAAATTTGTGAAAAATTATTTTTTATTTTGTTTTCACGGCACTCTTTGTTAGAAAATTTTTGTGATTACAAAAAAATTGTTTTTTGAAAACCAAGTGGATTTGCAGTAAATATTCATATTTGAAATGTTTCATCAAAAATTGTAAACAAAAAATATTTCTAACTTAGGATATGCGAAATTAATTTGAACACAAATTAAACGATATTTTCAATATTTTTACTAACATCAATTTTTCTGAAACTCCTTTCAATATCGTTTTATAAAGAATTCCATGTAAATCACTAAAGGGTTGAAAATTTTCGTATTTCCTGATTCACTTCGGGCTCTTCATCACGTTTTTTCTTGTATTTGCAAAAAACGATTTCCATAAATTGCATTCGGTAAAAGACATTTTATGGACAAAGATATTAATTTTTATACCCGTATGATGAAACCAAAGGGTATATTAATTTTGCTTTACCGTTTGTAACTTGTAACGCCAAGATCCCGTCATCACACACAAAAATGAATTACACCAGTGTGTTTAGAATGATAAAAAAAATTGAATTTTGCATGTCCGTCCGTCTGTCCGTCTGTCTGTCCGTCTGTCTGTCTGTCTGTCCGTCTGTCTGTCTGTCCGTCTGTCCGTCTGTCTGTCTGTCTGTGGCGCGGATTGCAGGCGCACGGATTGAGCTAGAGACTTGAAATTTTGCGCAGATTCGTTTTTCGTAAAATGCGAGGCTAAGTTCGTTAATGGGCAAAAATGGACCATTAGGGGGGTACCCCCCATACGAACGAAAATGATTTTTGCGAATATCTCAAAAACGGTGCATCTTAACAAAAAAGTCCAAGAACAAAAGTTATTCAGGATATTATTCTACATAAAACATCAAAATCCGATTGGAACAAATTTTAAAAAATCTTATTGGAAAGTTTAACTTCATAGTGGAATTTTGATAAAACTGTTCGCCATTCAATTAAATCACCATACGGGTTTTCAATAATTGCTAGATTGGCAATTATAGCTTTTGTTATGTTTTTTGGTACAATTTGGCACAAGGGTTGCCGTATTCAAGCTAAATTTTTAAATAAAGTACGAGTTAGCTATTATATGGAGGAAAAATTTTTATTAATAAGAATAGTTAACTAATGTATAAGTTTGCTATCTCGGAGTTAGTTAGCACCTGAGTTATCTGCGTTTTAGGGATTTTTTATTAATAAGGCTGAATATGTTTAATTTAACAAAAATATGATCTGAGGGATCATATTTTCAATATGGCCGCTTTCGAGATGTTCACATTTAGTCAAACATAATTATGTTCAGGCACATGATTAAGAATAATATGTTGACATGCAAACACATTTTTATTCATTCCAATCAAATAGTGGTTAGATATTATTGTCCTCCCAATTACATTATAATTTTCCAAAATTTCGCTTGTCGGGGAACATAATTATGATTGGAAAACTAGAGATAGATTATATGTATGAAGCTGATGTGTACAGCCCATAAGCACTTAGACCACCAGTTGGGTCCATTGTGCTTATTTGGTGGAAGGAACTGGCTCCTGCTAATTTATTCAGACATGAATCTTTTGGATCCAATGATCAATCTATGAATACTAGTTGGGGAGATCTTACCGATGTCCAAAGGATTTAAGAAACGACTGCCTAACGTGTTTAATCTACGGTTCTGGAAGAAAGGACACAAGCAAAGAAAGTGTTCTGCAGTTTTTTCCTCTGCATTGCATAAGCTGCATGAAGGATCGCTCGAAAGCCTGATGTTGTATAGATGGTAATTGAGTTTACAGTGGCCTGTTAGTACACTGACCAGCGGTTGTATACCAGACCTCCCCAGCCCTAGTACTTTTTTGGCAATGGTGGGATTGGGTACATAGCCAAACTTTTTAGCTTGACGTCCAACAGTTTCATTTGCCCACCTCGTTTCGTGTTGCTGTCTGCTGGAAATGCGTATCCTTGCTTTTATCGTTGCTACTGAGATTAGCAGTGAAGGAGCAGGTCCTACAGGTATGATGTCAGCTCCCTGTCTTGCTAATTTATCTGCTTCTTCATTGCCTTGGATGTTGCTGTGTCCTGGGACCCATATGAGGGATACAGTATTGTTACATGAAATCCTTTGAAGGTTAAGGAAGCATTCTTCCACAAGTTTTGATTTCACCTCTACTCTCTTGGAAAACTAAACATAATACTAATTGGAATTCATCGTCTGATAACATTTTGATTCGTCTGATTATATTTTGATTCCCCCAATAATTCTTTTAGTACTCCCAATGATATTCAACCATCATTTTTTTCTTCGTGTACCAATCGTCTTTTGTCCACAATCACCAATCCTATTTGATCAGCCCAGTACTAAACTAGTGTAGAAATTAAAACTCATTTATTTATTTTTATACCCGTATGGTGAAACCAAAGGGTATATTAACTTTGCCTTACCGTTTGTAACGCCAAGATCCCGTCATCGCACAAAAAAATGAATTACACCAGTGTGTTTAGAATGATAAAAAAAATTGAATTTTGCATGTCCGTCCGTCTGTCTGTCCGTCCGTCTGTCTGTCCGTCCGTCTGTCTGCCTGTGGCGCGGATTGCGGGCGCACGGATTGAGCTAGAGACTTGAAATTTTGCGCAGATCCGTTTTTCGTAAAATGCGAGGCTAAGTTCGTTAATGGGCAAAAATGGACCATTAGGGGGGTACACCCCATACGAACGAAAAAGTTTTTTGCGAATATCTCAAAAACGGAGCATCTTATCAAAAAAGTCCAAGAACAAAAGTTATTTAGGATATGATTCTACATAAAACTCCCATACATCAAAATCCGATTGGAATAAATTTTAAAAATTCTTATTGGAAAGTTTGACTTCAAAGTGGAATTTTGGTGTAACTGTTCGAATTTTGATAAGAATATCACCATACGGGTCTCCAATGATTGCCAGATTGGCAATTATAGCTTTTGTTATGTTTTAATTTTAATAAAATTTTAAAGTTGTTGAGTCGACGGTTGACAATCATATAATAAAATTTTAAAATTAAAAAACGGTTACACAATAAAAACTTACTAGCTTAAAAGGTAACTTAAATAATAATTTTACAGTGTCGCCACACTTGTATCCCTCTAGAATTAATAGCTTTATCTTGTTAATATTGTAGTAATACAGTTACGAAAATTAGGGCTCAACCTCACAACATTGCCTACATCATATTTTCTATGTCATAAATATTTCGTCAGACACATCGACAGGACACCCAGCACAAGATTCAACAGATTTTTGGAAAAATCCGCTACTATCATCGGTTCATTATTGTCCGTTTATTCAATTTTAGTATTCCAAAAAACTAAAGAATTGGTAGCACGAGAAGTTTAAGATATGAAACAGAAAATAGGAACATTAATTCCAAGCAATTATCGCTGTATGGCACGGAAATTATAGTTCAGCATAAATTAAGTATTTTTAATAAAGGTAGGTGGAAAAGATGTTCAATACTTGACAGATACAAAATCAAGTAAAACATGCACGATTTGCTTGAAGAATCCAAAAGATTTTAGTCGGAATCAACAGATTTAAGTTTTATTAGCGAGGGTGGTCGAAAAGAAACATATACAGGAAGAGTTTCGAAGCAAACTCGGACTTCTTGCCGGGCACTTATTTATCATCCATTATCATGTCTATTAAGACAGTTTGTATTTTTTTATACCCGTATGGTGAAATCAAAGGGTATATTAACTTTGCCTTCACCATACGGGTATCAAAATCTTATTGGAAAGTTTGACTTCAAAGTGGAATTTTGGTACAACTGCTCGAATTATGATACGAATATCACCATACGGGTTTTCAATAATTGCCAGATTGGCAATTATAGCTTTTGTTATGTTTTTTTTTTTTGAAAAATTCCAGGTTTTTTTTATAGCTGCTTAACCGTTAGCGCAACCAGTTTCGAGTCTTTAGATGAAATAAATATACGGCCCTATTCCAGGATCCGTCGTAGTTCCGATTTTCGGAGAATTCGTGAAAATGGTATTCCACGATCCGAAGGAATTAAATTAATTTCGAAAACATTACGAATCGGAATATCTGGTATCATAGAATCCGACGGAATCGATCTTTTGACAGCTAAACCTACGAAACATTTTCGCTTCGTAGATCGAGTAGCAACTTCATTTTCTTATTATTTTAGCTCAATTTATGGCCAGCAATGAACAACAAAAAGCAATTTTAACATTTTTATTTGTTTATTTAGTATTAGTGTAACTTTTAACAAATTAAGATCAATTATTTTAGAAAAAAGAGCAATGTGATTATGCCTAAGTATCCGTTATTTGTTGTCGTGTTCGTTTCACTATTAAAGTCCATCGCTTCGATAAATCTTCTTCCAGACACAAAATTGCAAACGCTGCAGAATCCATTATTAATAACAATTTTCGTTTTAAGTCAAGAAAATGACATTTTTCACGAAACTATTCCATGTCAGAAATCTATTCCTTATGTGTTTTGCATAGGGACCTTTTTACAAAGACATTCATTTTTCGAAATTAGATTTTAATCAGGCACCACTAAGTTCAATTCCGTTCGGATCGTGGAATACTGATTTCTTCGTATTCGTAACGTAGTTAGTTCTTCGTAATAAAGCTACGACGGATTCTGGAATCGGGCCGATAATAGGTAAATATATTTAAATTTGACATCTAACACAAAGCAATCCAGGATATAACTGACTGTGAAATTTTTTTCCTTATTCTAATTTTTTTCTCTTCCGTGGAAAACTTTATAGGAAAATCTCTTTCCACAATATTTTTTGTCAAAAACCTAGACAATGTCCTTTGATTTTCATATGAAACAATGCATCTACGATAAGCAGCGACCTATGGATTTTTGAAAAAAAAATTAGTTTCAGGAAAATCCGAAATAATAAAAAGTAAATCACGGAATTCGAATAATCTCAACAGAAAAATCCAAACGTTATTACTTTTTACGAGTTACCAGATATCGTAATACCCCGAAATTACATTAGAAAGATTTACAGGCAAAGCTGGTCCGAGAATAGGATGAAAAATGTGATATTTGATATCAAGTGAGCGTGCCAGATACAAAAATAAGCATTAATTTTGATTTTAATAAAATAGCGTTAATTTTATTTTAAGGATCGAAAATGTATTTATTTTTTATTTATTTTCTAAGTATGGGGTCAATTCAGCTGTAGTACCCGGTTTTGTACCACCCCGGGGTAAAACATAAAAACAAAGAGGTCCGAAAACCATGTGTTATAATTTTTTTGTTTGAATTTACGTTAAATGTTTACTGCTGTTAGAATTATTAAATAAAAGTATGATAATAATTGTATTATTTGGCGTTTGCACTTAGTAAGTGAATTGATTAGGTACCGGGTTTAACCCTACTTTCCCCTACAAGTTCATGAAACGAATATCACACAATACTTGGATTTTTTAGTCGCGCAAGTTGAATCGTCAGGCACACGCAAATTGAAGTTATCGACTTGGATGTCGTCCTTTTTTTTTGATTAAGTATTGTGAATAAAAATAAGGGTGTAGACCATAATATAATGAAGATGCAAATTTTTTTATATTCAACTTTAATGATTTGAAGTTAAATATCTATCTGCAGCAACACACGTGGATAATTTTTTTTATAGATCTATTTACATTGGCTATGTAATTAGAATAATATTGTCATTTACTAGCTACTCTTAATACCGAAAAATTTGCGATTAAACATTACATTTAATTTGAATAATTCTGTGATTCGAAAGCAATTTCTAAAACAGATACCACAATTTTCTCCCAAATCGTTCTTCTCAATCATGATGACTCCTCACAGATGATGATAAACGGGAAAAATGTGGAATAAATACGGGGAATTTTAAATTAATTCAAAAGCTTGTATATACGACGCGATGACATTTTTTTCTTAATATCTAGCTACTCGTAGGTTGAACATTGTTGTAATTGGTATATGGCGTTGGTTGTTCACTGTCAAAATGTCAAAAGATGCTGCAATTAATTAATCAAAATCTTACATATACAACTAGTGGTCAAAGTGTAAGAAAATTAATCATTTGCCGCGACTTTTCGTTCAGAACATTTTTTTTAACAATAGATTTGCAATGGTATTCATTTATATATATATAAATATATATATCTAACTAAAGAAAGAAATCTCCCGTTTTCCTTTTATTGGTGACATTGCACACCCCACAAAAAAGGTTACAAATTAATTCTTTTAAGTTTGCAGCAATTCGTTTCTGTGCTATATATGAAAACGTATCATGCACATAAGAAATTGTCTTCTTGGCTATTGTAAGAGTTTTTATTGTTGCTGTTCTATGAAAATAAGCAGAGATAAGTCAGTAAAGTGGGATGGGGTTTGGATTGTAAGAAGCGTCTTGCAATGTTAGAAAATCGATGAAAAACAATACAGAGATAGAAAAGCAAAAGAGGGATGAATTATGGCTTCAACCGTAAATACTTAATAAGATCTGAAGAGGGTGATTAAATGGTCGACACACAATGCAACTGAACTTCGGTACCCGCGATTAAATGAAACATAAAATTACTTTTTATTTTCCTATTCTACTTTTTATTCTTTTTTTTCGTGAGCGGATAAATACCTGAATTTCTTTGTGTGAAAAATAAACGAGTTTTATATCTCAAAAAGCTTTAAAATGTTAAAAGTTTTATTTCCTGAGACAGCGGCAAAGATCAAATTCTCTCTTAGGTCATTCAAAGGGATTATAATATGCTAGCTAAGGGTGTTAGATGGCAACTGTAAAACTTGAGGATTAAAAAACAGATTAAATTAATACATCAACATTTTAATACATTTTAATACCTGTTCTGTAATAAGAATCTTTAGTTTAAGATTGCTGTAAAATCGGTTTATGTAAAAACTTATTAGACTTAGATCACGAGATTTATAATTCCACAATGAAATAAATCTTAAAAAATAAAATATTCGGCATTCAATTTCCATAATAAAGTTTGTAAGGACGAATTAGAGAAATGTAAGTGTTTTTACTTTCTAATACTTACTACGTAGTTTAGAGAGTAATATATTGTAGAAAAACTTCGATCCCGAAGTTTCACCTATATTTCTGAAATTTCGGAGTCGCTCTGTCGTCGCCCTCCCGCTTCGATATCTGAGCCTTTATAAAGGGTCTTTCAACAAAAACATAACAATTTTGTATTGAAATAAAACAGAATAATTCAGATATCGGGCTGAAATTTATTCCAGGTGTAGTGGACATGTTACATTTAAGTATGAAATTCGATGTCGTTCATATAGCCACCGTGAGCATTGCACTGATTGATTCTTTGGAGCCAATTTTCCACTACTCTTCCACACATATTGGCTGGAACGTTGGCAATTTTGCGTTCGATATTGTTCCTGAGCTCCTCTAATGTTGTTGGCTTGTTGGCATAAACCAACGACTTAACATAACCCCATAAAAATAAATCCAACGGCGTTAAATCGCATGAGCGAGGTGGCCATTCGACCGGACCATTTCCCGAGATCACACTTCTCCTTCAATAGATCAATTGTTTGACCAGCTGTGTGGCATGTGGCACCATCTTGTTGGAACCACATATCACTCATGTCAAGTCCATCCAAAAAATAGTCTTCCAACATGGCTCGATAGCGAACTCCATTGACCGTAACATGGCGATCATTTTCATCGACGAAAAATTACGGTCCAATCACACCTCCGGCATGAAATCCACACCACACGGTCACTTTTTGTGGATGCAATGGAGTCTTGTGAAGCACATGTGGGTTTGTTGCTGTCCAATAACGCATATTTTGCTTATTGACAAAGCCATTAAGCCAAAAATGAGCTTCATCGCTGAAGATGATTTTTCGATGAAATTCAGGATTTTCTTCAAACTTTTGTAGAGCCCAATCGGAGAAGTCTCGGCGCTTCAAATGATCAAGAGGCGTTGATTCTTGAGTTAGTTTGATCTTGTAAGGGTGTAGACCAAGATCTTTACGCAAAATTCGCCACAATGTGGACTGAGAGATTCCAATTCCTGTGAACGGCGTGAAGTCCAGACCGTTTTCGAGATATTAACTTTTAAACAGTTTAAGACAGAGCTAGAGGTGTGATATTTTCGCAATCTTATGGCTCTTTCGACTGACATGCTCTTTTTGCTCTAAAGTTGCTTGCTGTGAGAATTTGTGTTGGACTGGGGTTTTTTGATCGCTCGAAAAAGAGTTGCTTGTTCGAGCGACGAAGGTACTCTGTGTTCGAGCACTAAAAGAGCCGTTTTCGGACAATTTCGTGATCTGTTGAACGTAGTCAGTATCCTACAGATTATAAAATTATTTAAAAGAAAACGCCTTTTTTAGTACTCGCAGATAGAGTACCCCGGTTACTCGAACATCTAACTCTTTTTCAAAAATCCCAGTCGACAACAAGTTCTCGGAGGGAGCAATTTTAAAGCAAAAATACCATGTCAGTCGAATACGCCATTAGTCGTGATTTGCTATCTACGTCGGCCGAATCCTCCAACCGTCTACGTATTTTACCCGCCGGACAATTACCCTAGGCTCTGATTTTTAGCACATTACCTGCCTATTGTACTTTTCGCATAGCTTTACTAGAATTGATGCGGCTGGTTCGTCGCAAAATTCATGCAACTCTTTGCTGGACCTGATACGCCAGTCCGATCTGTCTCGTATTGGTCCGAAAATTCGTCGTAGGATATTATTTCAAATGCATCAATGTTTCGCAACAGTACAGGTCTATATAAATGGAATTTGTTGAAGGTGTACATTCTTTGATTTTTTTATGTTGTCGCTTTACTATTTGCACAAACTAATCATAAGCAGACTAACAATTTCATTCAATCCATTCTAGAACAAAATTGAATTTCAACTTTCAAAAAATAAATACCCATAGCAGCCACTCCAGCCGTAGCAGCCATGAGCTTTACTGCCAACAGCACAAGACTTCGTGATGCAAGTGTTTTTTTGTGTGTTTGTATTGTGTGTGCGTGTTTTTTTGTTTGTGCGTATTTTTTTCCTTCCGCAGGTTTTCGATTTGAATATTTTGATTGCTAACAATAAATATGTGACATGACAAAATTTTTAGTTTGTTCGTTAATTCAAAATTTATTTTGAACTTTAAACGTTAAAAAAACAGCAAACTAAAAATTTTATCTTGTTATATTTTGTTCATATTTTTAAATTGCTTTGAGAATGTAAGTTTCAAGTTTTATCAAATTTCCACAGAATTGTAGTTTGATAAAACAAAAAAATGTATTTTATTTAAACAATTTAAAGTATGATTTAAACAATTCAAAAAAAAGATGTGAATATTACATGGCTTTCTTCTGCAATATTTAAATTTTCCGAAAAAATATGTGAAAAATAATGTTTTTCAAATTATCTCATGAACCGTTAGAGATATGTAAAAACTTCATACTCGACTTGAATGAAGCTTGAAAGTCACCTTTGTTTTTTTTAACTTTTTTCATTTGGATGTAGTTAGGGACCTAAAAAAAAGATACCCGTATTTTCTTGTATCGGGGAATAAATTCCAGTAGGCGGAGAGGAGGGGGTGAAAGTCGGCGAAAACTCAAAATCACAAAAACTTTAAAAATTTGTTACGGCTTAACCGATTGAGATGATATTGAACATTTTCGAAAGGTAATTCCTTGTGAGAAAAAAATTTTTTTTGACTTCCTCTCCCTCCCCCTCACCTTCATATTGTAAAATTCAATTTAGTGACGAAATTTAAAATACCTCAAGAAAAACAGCCACAACTTCAAAGGAGGTTTAAAAGTGTCAAAATACTTCCAGAAACTCAAAATTTTCACAGATTTATTCCAGACGGAAACTTTCTCAAAGAAAAAAAACTTTTTCTTTTAAATGAATTTCTAATTAATTTTAAACTCCTAAATCTTTTGAGTTAATATTATGTACAGAAAACATAAAAACCAATCTAAAATCAGTAAAATATATACAATTTTCTTGTATTCGATTTTTTTTTTGATTTTTTTTTAAAATAACGCGTTTTTTTTATTTATATTGTCACTAAATTGAATTTTACCATATGACGGTGAGGGGGAGGGAGAGGAAGTCAAAAAATATTTTTTTGTCACAAGGAATTACCTTTCGAAAATGTTCAATATCATTTCAATCGGTTAAGTTGTTACAAATTTTTAAAGTTTTTGTGATTTCGAGTTTTCGCCGACTTTGACCCCCTCCTCTCCGCCTACTGGAATTTATTCCCCGATACAAAAAAATACGGGTATCTTTTTTTTAGGTCCCTAACTACATCCAAATGAAAAAAGTTAAAAAAAACAAAGGTGACTTTCAAGCTTCATTCAAGTCGAGTATGAAGTTTTTACATATCTCTAACGGTTCATGAGATAATTTGAAAAACATTATTTTTCACATATTTTTTCGGAAACTTTAAATATTGCAGAAGAAAGCCATGTAATATTCACATCTTTTTTTTGAATTGTTTAAATCATACTTTAAATTGTTTAAATAAAATACATTTTTTTGTTTTATCAAACTACAATTCTGTGGAAATTTGATAAAACTTGAAACTTACATTCTCAAAGCAATTTAAAAATATGAACAAAATATAACAAGATAAAATTTTTAGTTTGCTGTTTTTTTAACGTTTAAAGTTCAAAATAAATTTTGAATTAACGAACAAACTAAAAATTTTGTCATGTCACATATTTATTGTTAGCAATCAAAATATTCAAATCGAAAACCTGCGGAAGGAAAAAATACGCACAAACAAAAAAACACGCACACACAATACAAACACACAAAAAAAAAACACTTGCATCACGCAGTCTTGTGCTGTTGGCAGTAAAGCTCATGGCTGCTACGGCTGGAGTGGCTGCTATGGGTATTTATTTTTTGAACGTTGAAATTCAATTTTGTTCTAGAATGGATTGAATGAAAATGTTAGTCTGCTTGACCCCGTTCACATTGGTTGAAATAGTCCGCCTAATTCTGACAGAAACTGGCAACATTAGGGCAAGGTGAGGAAGTGGGACTGAGCCCCACTTCCTCACCTTGCCCTAATGTTGCCAGTTTCTGTCAGAATTAGGCGGACTATTTCAACCAATGTGAACGGGGTCCTTACGATTAGTTTGTGACTATTTGGAAAAAGTATCAACTGAAAAGCTCTTTTTCCTTGCTTTGTCAAAGAGTCTCTCAAAAAGTGAGAAATCACCCCATCCTACATGCGAGAATATATTAATTGAAAAATTTTCTCGATAATTTCTAGCTAAACCTCTGCCCGGCACCCCAATCTCTGTCTCAATCGAGAAACCGGGCAATATGGATCAACTTTCCCATATCTAAGGTCCCTATTACACGGAGCAACTTTAAGCGGCGACTTTTCTTAAGTATAGGCGCGAGAAGTGAGGGAAGCGGTGGCTAATGTCGCCAGTTCCGAAAGGAGAAACAAGGCGACAAAATACTCACACAAGCACAAAATCATAAAGAACGGCCCAGTAGGAAATGGAGCGCTTCAACAGCGCAAAAAGAGCGCTTCCACAGAAGCCAGAAGTGCTTCATTTTCCCATTCCTCTTCATTTACTTTTTTACATTGCATGTCCTACGCGGGGTAGCGCTCCAAACTAGCTGCAGTAAGAACGCTTCTGGAGCGCTTAAAAAGAATGTGCGGAGAAGCAGTTTCAGCGCTCTCTTAAAACTCTCTCCTGACGAATGGTGGTACAGTCTGTTCCAAAATAAATAATAAAATATAATTTTAGGTTTTCGCGGTTCGACATTATGTTGTAGGAAAGGTTTTTTCGGTTTAACCGCGTAAATATTGTTAAGGTAAATAAATATTTATCTAAACAATATAAACCGAAAAAACATTTCCTACAACATAAATAATAAAAGGTTGATAGTTTTATTCTTAATTTTATTTTACAACATTAACATATTAAAGAAAAAAAACAGCATTTCGCGAATTCCAAAAAATGATTTATTGCATTACTCCAAATTCAATTTATTGCCTCTATACTATAACTTTTCTCACTGCACTTGAGTTTTTATTGTGAAATGGTTTTTCTGCACCATTAAGGAGAATGACTCATCCAAAGAAAATCATTGTGCTTCCTTGTAGCTTCTTTTGGCAGTGAAGAAGAAGCGCGCGTATGTTGCTTCTTGAGGAAGCGCACCAAAAATTTTCTGCTGGGGGGTTCGTTCTTCACACAACTTCACACACACATGAAACACTCACTGTGTAATATACAGCAGGTTCCGGCAACTTGTTTCCACGTGTAGCACAAACAAGCAACTTTTTGTATCGTGTATCGGTTTAAAGTTGCCGTGTGTAACATAGGCCTAAGTTGCGCAAAGTAATGTTTTGAACCGCTTTGAAGTTTTTTAGAACACCGTCTTAAAATTTATTTTCAATTTGAAAGTTGGTAGCAGCGCCTCGGTTTCGAAATTTTGCACTTAAAAACGGTCGGGTGTTGTCTGATTGTGTCCTTCATGGTTTCAATCTGGCTATCAGCTCTCGACAATCAGCTCTCGTCAACAAATTTTTTAGACATCTTTGTCCCATTTTGAAATTTTTGTGGACAAGGCCGTTTTTAGTACCAATCGACTCATATATGAACGAATGATCTTTGAGAATTGAGAAATTTCATTTGCAAATGATATATTATTTATTCGTTTTAAAGTAGTTGTGACAAGTGCCAATCAAAATGCAGGAAAAAATATTACACATTTTAAATGTAGTGTGTGAACACAAAAGGATTGTGAATAAAGAAAGTCTATTGTTATTCAGAAGTGTAATTTATAGTTGAATTAATGCGAGCAGTACGTTGTACCCTTTCCGGTAATTTTTTATTTTCATTATTTCTGAAAAGGACTGAAAAGACACAATAGGAAATGGGAACTCATACGAGAAAAACCGATTTATCAATGTTATCGCTTAATGTCTGCTAAATGATGTGGCTATCTGAATCTAAGTTTTTTTCTTTATTTTTTAGATGATTCTACTGCAAAAACGACCCCCCTTTAGACAAAAATGACAAAAGCAATGTTCTAATACAGTGTAGCTTGTTATTTAACACAGGGGTGACATATCCACAGTTTTGGAAATATGGGTATAGACAGACACAATCTATTAAAATAATATTTTCGTATTCATAAAACAGATCTGATGGCTGCACATCATAGAGAATGACATTAATACATTAAAATATCAGAAATGTGACGATATAAGTCAACCGTAGTATGTTATTAAAATGGATTTACATTTTATATTTTAAGTGAAATAACAATTCTGCATTGAGTGTGACAATTTTGGTCAATTAATTGCAAAAACAAATGCAACGTTGTGAAATAATAGGATATATGATCGCCAAGAGTTTGGCGTTTGTCTTTTAAAAGATATTTCCCCTTAATTGACATAGAAACTCCTTTCACCATTAAATTACCTCCAATTAACATATAAAGGTTTATTTACCCTTTGAATCGAGCATAAATATTGTTATAAATACTTAAAAGTATTTCTGAGGCCAGAGCCGCCTGTTGAAATATAAAACATTTCCCAGTCAAGTGTACTAAAATGATGCTCTGAAGTTTAGTTGCTGTTGTTAATTCGTTAAGGGTTTAGAAAACATGTAATAAAGGGTGATACCATTAAGTTTATTTAGGGTATATATGTCAGGGTGGAGTAAAAATCGTTTTGTTTGAATTTAAAATAGCATTAATTTTTAGACCATACATGCAGGGGCGGATTTGGAAATCTGAAAAACTTGTTGGTTCGCCATGACGAAAGCTCTGACTTGTCCAACATTTTTTGAGTCATACCCAGTCATACCCTTAAGGCTGTAAAATTTTCATGTCTCCTCTCTAATAAAATCACTAAATTATATTTCAAAAACAACAAACGAAAAATGTGCCGCAGGCGAATGACTAGTTTTAAAAAGGCAATGTTAATTTTTAGGCTACATACGCTATCATGAATGCCTAAAAGCTTTATATAGACTTTGAAAAATATTATTGCCAGGGCTCATCGTCAAATACTCTGTATGAGGACAGACAAAATTTTTATTAAAACAAATCCATTTGTAACGGGTGGGTCGACCGGATTTTTATGTGTGGATGAGTCATGTAAAATCCCGTTCTAAACAAATTTTACCTCTGTAAATTTTTTAATACGACTAACCTTTTTCGAGAAAATCGCAAAAAAACTGTTTTGTTTTTAAGGGGGAGGGAGAAGGAATGGTCCGATTTTGCTTGGTCTACAACTTAGCTTTCCTTTTTACGAGAAGCGAAACTGCAAAAACATTCAAGTCTCCAGCTCAATCCCTTTGAAAGTTATGGTGTTTACGGACAGACGGATGGACATGCGGAAATCAGAACATAAAAAAAGGAAAACCTCCAGGTATCGGATGTGGCTGCAGTCAGGCCCGGATATAAGGCGATTGGAGCGATTGGGTCCAATCGGGCCCGCACTTGAAGGGGCCCCGCATCACCACCAAAATTAAAAAGTTTTTTTTTTCGAAATTTAAAGCAAATTGTTTTTTACGATAAAGGATAAATTATAAATTTCTCTTACAGATTCTAGGTTCACAAAAAATGATGCACCAATAGCGAAGAGAGCTGATATAGATGGAAAAATGTTAGTTGAAGAAATGGAAGCTTTAAAATCTATCCTTCCATCAGAATTTTTTGAATATCCATTTAAAATGTTCAAATTTTTATCGGAAAATGACAAAGAAACGGCATTTCCAAAATTGTTTATTGCTCTTCGAATATATTTAACAATTCCAGTGAGCGTTGCTTCTGGAGAGAGATCATTTTCCAGGCTAAAACTAATAAAAAACTATCTGAGATCGACGATGACTCAGGATAGATTAAATAGTTTAGCAATTATGTCGATTGAAAGTGAAGAAGCAAGGAAATTGGATTTTCAAACTATTTTAGAAGAATTTACAGAGCAAAAACTTGGAGATACGTAAATTCATATATTCATATTCCATGATGTAAATTTATATTCAATAAAATGTAATTGTTTTTGTATTTTGTCCATTTTTATTTTTTAATGTATGTAGAAGTTTACTTATATTGATCCATGACATTTCATTTATATATATATATATATTTTGCCCGCAAAAAAAATCCAATCGGGCCCCGCACTTATTGGAGCCGGGCCTGGCTGCAGTTCGGGAAAAAAATAAATTCGTGTGTCGCAGCATAAAATCTATAAACAAAATCAATAGCGTCCGCCGCGTGAGATGAAAGTTTAGTGAAGTGTCAGGGCAAAGGGCTTTTTAATCCTTTGTGGACCCGGAAGTCAATAACCATGAACCACAAAAAATCAATAACCATGACTTTTTCTCGTTGAAAATGGCTCCAGGAAGCATTTAAAAAAAAGACATGAACTAATTTTATGGAGACCACGCCTGCGGTATATAGAAGTATATAGAATGTTGATACTATTGGATAAGCAAAAAATATAAGGATTTAAAGTTAGTGGTACTTAAAAGTACCGACTGTCAACAAAGAGTTAAGGCCCTTTTATAACACCTTTCCCTGTCGGGTGGAGTTTCTGCGGGGTGCGTGGTGTTGGAGTGGTTAACATCTGGCTATTTAAGGCTTTTGTACTGAGCATCTGTTATCCCTTTCCGGCTGTTTTATATCTTCGTAGGCTCCACTTGGCTATTGTTTGTGTCCGTGTTGTCTTTTTGTGTTCTTTGTTGGATCGATGCGGGTACTTCTATTCATCCGATTGACTTGAAATTTTACGCACACACACGTAAGTCTGATGACTATACAATATTTTCTACTTCATCCTTGCAAGGATTAGGGAAGGTCCTGTAAGGATGGCGTCATTATCCTTTTCCTAAAATTTTCCGGAAAAAATCTGGTCTGGGCGATTTTTGGTCGCTGAATCCGATTCTGACGTTAAGAAGTCTGTAATGATAACCGAACGCCCTGTAAAGATACCGTAATTATCCTTTTGCTCAAATTTTCCGAAAAGAATCTCATCCAGGGGTTTTTGGGTTGCTGAACCCGATTCTGGTATTAAGAAATCTATGAGGATAAGAGAGGGTACGGCACTGATAACGTCATTATCCTTTTCCTTAAATAACATGGAAAAAATCTCATATGGGGGTTTTTGAGGTCACTGGATCGGATTTTAATATTAAGAAGTCTGTAAGGATAACGGAAGATCCTGTAAGGATAACCTGATTATCGTTTTTCTCAAAAATTTCGGGAAATATCTCATCTCGGGGTTTTTGGGGTCGATGAATTCGATTCCAGAGTCAAAAAGTCCGTAAGAATATCTCAGGAGCAAGGATATATATTCGAGGTCTAATACCGGCGCCATTTTTGATTTTTAGTTATAATAATCAAATATAAAATAACTCAAAAGGATAAAATTAAAAAAAATATTTTTTTTTAAAAAAAAAGCTTTTATTTTAAAAAATGCTCTAAAAGGGAAAAAAATGTTTTGGGCTGTGTGTTAGAGATAAAAGCATAAAAAGTAAAATAAAATAAATATTTATCTCGATTTTATTTCTGACACACAGCGCCAAAATTTTTTTTTTTCCTTTTTAGTGCATTTTTTTTTAAATAAAAGCTTTTTTAAAACAAAAACTTTAAATGTTAAATAAAAAGTGTTTAAAATCATACTAATATTTAAAAATGAGTTGGTGTCTGTCTGTCTGTCTGTTCCTCTTTCACGCAAAAACAGTTGAACCGATTGTCTTGAAATTTGGCATGAGTGTCTGTGGTAGTTCTGGTTTCAACATAGGCATAAGTAAAAGTAGCGCGAGGGGTGGGGGGAGTAAGGGGAGGGGGTAAAGTTTTTGCGCTATGTTACTCTTTCGCGGGGAAACTACTGAACCGATTGGCCTGAAATTTGGCATAGATGTTCGTCGGGGGTGCAGCCCCAACATAGACCCATTAAAAAGTAGGCCGAAGGGGGGGGGGGTAAGGGGAGGGGGTAAAGTCATCTCGAAACTTAGTTTTTCTTTGGATTTGTTCCATTCACGCTTTTAGCCGGGCGAAACCGGTAATGGGCAATAACCTATTATTTCAAAATGTATTGTCAAATTTTTCCCGATATTTCTCAGTATAGATAGATAAATTAAACGTATCATGTGGGGGGTGAACGCCGAAGCGGTCCGGGGCGCAGCCCCTAGTAATAAACAATACAAAAATAAATATAAGAAGAATGGATAAATATATGCACTTCACGTGAAATAGAATTTGATGTCATTGCTGTTTAAAGCAAAAGCGTTTTTCAAAATTTTGAGTATAACGTGCAACTTTTTGTTGGTTTTAGAAAAAATTGTTGTTTTCTCCAAAATTTAGTTTTTGCGGACGAATTCATGTATAATTCCTGAGATTTTAAAATCTGTCATGTTGTCATGTACCATACTACAAGAAATGTTTTATGGAAGTTTTGGCGTTCACCAATCAACTTTAGCAAAGAGTTAATTGAATGGATGCTATTTCCAATTATTTTATACATTTCGCATGTTTTGAAATTCTATATGGACAATGGTTGCTCCTTGAATAATAGAAATGTGTGGAATTATTCGGATGGCCGTAAAGTTTCATTCTATTTCGAATAGTCAAACTAAGTAATAAAGTGGTTTATGGGAACGGGAGAAATAAAGTTCTAAATGGCTTATATAACTGAAGTAAATTTGGGGAGACATTTTCCATTAAGGAAAGTGATTGTCTTGTCAGTTTGAAGTGCAATATATGGTGTTGATAGTATTGAAATTGTTGGGGTTGCCCTAAGATATTTGAATTCATATGTCTCCATTTTATATATCTTGGAGAATTAATTGCTAAATAGTCGATTAATATATGCTTGCAATTAATTGTCAATCTGCAATGCTATTTTGAATAGTAATTACAAAAGTTTACATATGCACATATGTACAGTAAGTACAGTGGCAATCAAAGACAAATCGGCGCTCCTGGCGAAGCCTGCGTCGGACCCCTTCTTCTTTTCTAGTGAAATGCTTTTATGTGTACAGTAATCCTTTGCATTTTTTTTATCGGTACCCATCCCGAAAAGTATGCAATTTTTCGATTGTTAGCCTTTTTTCATACTCGTCTGATTTCAATAAAACGATAGTGAAAATTCTCTTTTCGTTGAGTGTAGAAAAATTCGACAAAAAAAATATCGAGAAAAAGTTAGGAAAACCGTTCCTTCCTCCCGTAATTTTTGTCCCTTCGACTCACAGAAAACGGTTTTTGATAGATTTAAGGATCTTAAAGGATTTGTGTTTTTGGTCCTGAGACTGTAGAACTTTTAAAAAAAAATTCTCTAGACTTGAAATTTCCTTGAGAATATTTATCAAATTTCAAAAATTTACGAAATTTTACTACAAAATGTTGGGAAATTGTTAAACAGCAAAGCTAAGTTTTTAAACAGGCAAAATCGAACCATTCCTTCTTCCCTCCCATCCATTTGTTTTTTTTTATTGTTTCAGCCAGAGCTTATGGGAAGACCCTGTGTTGCAGAGCTTAACTATATGTATAGATAAGTTAAGCCTCAACCACAATTACGCGTTCGTGCGTGCGGCACCCACGCGGTGAAGGTAAAAACCACGCATTTATATAAGTAAATGTATAATTGCGCGTTGCTCAGACGCGTTGCTCAGACGCGTTGCTCAGACGCATTGCTCAGACGCGTTGTCGCGTCCCTGCCGCGTAGAGTAGGCTCAGTCTCTACTTTTAAACGCGGTGACAACTACTAGATGCCAGAACAAAATAATGCCGCACGCACGCACGCGTAATTGTGGTTGAGGCTTTATGTAAAATCATATTCTAAACACATTTTACCTTTCATTACATTATAATACGATTTTTCAATGTGACTCACCGTTTTCGAGAAAATTGTAAGAACCTGTTTTGTTTGTATTGGGGTGGGAGGAAGGAATGGTCAGATCTTGCTCGTTTACGAATTTACCTTTGCTAAATCGAAAAATTTCATACTTCTTGGAAGGCCAAAAAGGACTTTATACGTGGATGATTCCCGATAAAAAAATACGGGTCGTTATTTTTTGAACTTGTATCACATTTGTAAGTTTCATCAAAATCCGAAGGGACCACTTCGCGAATGTTCCTTATCTTTCATTTTTTATTTTCAATAATGAAGCTTGGGAAAAACAATTTCCAGGTTTTATAACGGAAATTTGCACCATTATAATGCTTTGCCATCCTATTCCATAGCTCTGACAGTATGGTAAGTTTCATCCTTATCGGTTCAGTGGCTCTCAAGTTTTATGCAGAAATAAGCAGAAAGTAATATACATAAATCGAGTAAACTGTGCCGAAAAAACGAGATTTTTGGATTCGCACATGACCTATATCCGCTCCTTGATGCCAGTAAGCTGCCTTGAAAGTTTTATTCAAATCGGTTCCGTGGTTCCCGCGTTTTAAGCGAACAGACAGATAAACAAGCGCACAAGCTTGTCTATAAAATCGTTTAACCTGATTGACTGACTGACTCATTAACGCCCAGCCCAAACCCCTGAAGCTAGAAACTTGAAACTTTCACAGTATGTTCCAACCATCACGAGGCGCTTACTAAGGCGGGGTTGTCCGAAATGTTACCGCTAAGGGAGTAAACGGGGTAAAGGGGGTTTGGGTGTTTTAAACCGTGATTTTCGCCATGAATCCTGCTCAATAGGAAGCTGAAAAGTTTCACTCGGGTGTTTTCGGGGTCGCTTATCACGAATCCGGTGTTAGATTTTCAAAACTCGGAACGGAAGGTCCTGTAAGGATAACGCAAATATCCTTTTTCTCATTTTTCCCGGGAAAAATGGCATTATGGGGTTTTCGGGGTCGCTGATCACGATTCCGGTGTTAGATTTTCAAAATTAGAAACGGAAGGTCCTGTAAGGATAACGAAAATATCCTTTTTCTCATTTTTCCCGGGAAAAAATGGCATTATGGGGTTTTCGGGGTCGCTGATCACGAATCTGGTGTTAGACTGATTCGCAACGGAGAGTCCTGCAAGGATAAGATTTTTCTCAAAAGTTTTTAAGGTCTTTCCGGTTTTCTTCGTATTACAAAAAACTTAACCCGGCAAGGACGGGTATGCAAGCTAGTTATAGATATAATGAAAAATGTTCCTTGGTCGCCATTCTAGTCCGTCGATAATGAGTGTGAATTAATTCACCATAAGCCTAATGTAACATCTCCATCTTGAGAACCCAATGTTTTGAAGGCAAAATCTCATGGAAAAATGTTTGAACCTCTGTATAAAAACTACTCTGTGGAAGTCGTTTGAAACTTTTTACGTGGGCCGAAGAATGAAAACTTTCATAATAATTTTCCTTCTAGGAACCCTAGGAACAGTTAAAAACTAGGAAAAGCTGCTATTTTTTTTGGAGCATATCCATTTTTCTCTTTGCCCTAAATGCATATCAATGAATCCTTTAAATCTAGGAATGGTTCCAATATTTATGGAAGCGTGTGTTAAAAATGTAGTAAATTGTGTTTTAATCGCCTTTCAAGAATTCTTGATTTTTTGCGAATGTCAAAAACTCTATTATTCAAATCTGGTTTAATAAGTAACTTCGGTTAATATTGGTCGAATTTATGTGACACATGTAGCATCATAAATTTCGACACAGGTTTTTAAGACCAGCTGCGACTATTTGATTTTTCACATACAAGCATTTGCGGACAGTGTCGACCAATTCAATATTTATGACTATGTAATAAATTCCAGCATAATAACTTCCTTGCTGCTGTATTAGAATCCCAACGGAAAGCTGTGTGTAAATGTTAACTATATTAAATTGATTTTACTACTGTCACAGATTTTATGTCAATTTCTATCTTCTTATGCCGTTTTTATGTTGAAAGATAAAAACCTTTCTGAAAACCTTCAATTTCAAAAACCTCTGAGACGATAGAATATAGCGAAACCAATCGTCGCATTCTATAGAGACCAATAAAATTGTTTACTTTATATAAAATATGATTGTTGTATCCTTTGGTTTGCTTTACGTGTATAACAGAATTATGGGGTAATTAACCGCCGAAATTCGATAACAGCAGTTGAGAAAACAATTAATTTCAATCAATACCCATTCTTATATTAAATTATGCTATCTTGTGATACTTTCGCTCTATTCTTTATATCCTGTTATTTGGTCCAATGTAAGGATTATTTGGCAACTAACATTTTCTCTGTGTTTTGAAAAGAAATGTCTTCATGTGGCCTAAAAGAAACGATTTTATGTATCTCATAAACAAAAATATGTACTATCTATACACTATATATACGCATGCATACGATTTCGACTTAACAACATATTATTACATATGAAACGACCCTAGTAAGTGTTTAAATTATTTGTTAGATCTTCCTGTCTATTCCTGTTTATTGCGATTAAGACATTATGAGGAATTTAATTGCCACACAGTGGTAATAATTATTGCGCTTATAATACGAATCCATTGTAAGTCATTTATTTCCCTTCATAAATTCTTAGGCAGAATTTATTGCAGTTGGCACATGAAACAAAGCGATTAAATGATTTTTGCACAGTGATAAGTTAATATAACACCAATGACAAAAAACTGCTTTTTTAAAAAAAAATTCTCACCGGGAATCTATCATATATTGAATCTTTTTATAACTATCAAGGTAAACTTTTTATTTTACCTATGTAAGTGTATCCCTCAGATTTCAATGAAACTTTTCTAACTTGTAGACACGAATTTTTTTATCGGCTGATATCCGCCCTGAAGGCAGAAACTCACCCCACCTACCTCTTCATTATAAAAACTGGATTTTACATATTATCTCTATCTAACAAAAAATTTCCGCTACAACTAATCAACTTTTTAAGGTTGAATGATGTTCCCAGAATCTAGATAGATAGTGTAGGAATTACTAGAATGTATGATGGTTTGAATTTGAAGTGCAAAAACCGTTTTTCGACAAAAGTACCGTTATTTGAAACCCTTGTCGTGATGCAAACAATCTAAGGCACTTGGCACACCGAATGCGAATTCGCACCGCATTGCGAAAAAGTTCAAGTTTACCACGCGATCTTTCTGCAAAATTAGAGCTACGAGATAAGATCGCTTAGTAAGTTTGCGCTTTTTCACTATGCGGTGCGAATTCGCATTCGGTGTGCAAGTGCCTAAGGGCTGAGCTTGCATACCTATCATTGATCGGCGAAAATTTAGCTTAAACTAAAAAAAACACCAAAAAAATTTTGAGAAAAAAATTCTATCTTTTATTTCGAATTTTGAAATTCTAACACTCAGAGAAATCTGTATCTTCTAACCAAAGATATAATGTTCTTGGGTTTAGAGATATCTTTTCATCCTTCAATTAAAGAAAATATTCTATACCTTGAAGATTTTTCCAAGAAATTGAAATAAAAGTTTGTCTTTAATATAAAGATACAAATTTCTTTGATTTTAGTGAAACGTTTATATATTTTCAATCAAAGATTTCTTTGTTTCATTCTTTGTATTTCTTCATTCCATAGAAATATTTCAACTTTAGGTTTGTTAAATAAAGTTGCTCCGTGTTTCAAGTATAGGTTTCTGTGCCAACTAGAACTGTGCCGTAAATCATTAAAAAAATTTGCAGATATAAAGAAATTTCATACTTAGCCTATATACTCGATAATAGTTGTAGCAGAAAACAGTTGTTAATCAGGGCTTTGGATATCAAGTAAGGCACACACAGCATATGGAAAATAAGAATCAGCAGGTCCAAAAACAGGAAATTACATTCGAATATTCAACAAACATAAAATGGCGTATAAAAGTTTTTTTTTATATCACAAGCAAAGATCTGATTGTCGATTTTTGAGCGTTAAGTTGAAAAATACATAAATCTTCTCATTCCTTCAAAGAAAATATTTTATAAATTGAGGAAAATTTCCCTAATTATAAAACTGCAATTATTTTCTTGTTTTTGCGATATGTCACTATATCAGCTGCTGCAGCTTCCTGATTCCGACATCAGTTGCACATGTAATCCAATGGCGCATGGCACACTGCAACAAATGTTTTCTGAAACTGTTCTGAACTAACCTACTTGTAGCTGATATCAGGAACATGTCGGGTAGTTTCAAATGTCATTTTTGTTAGATTAAATAAAATAAAATGATAATTTTCTATATTTTTTTCATCTGGCGGTAATAATTGTCATCAGTAGCACAGTCTGTTAAGGTAGCATGGCCACTCTCTAGGTTATAGGCTCTCTACTCTATATAATGTTGACTTTAAAATAATTACTAGTTTCTTTTTTTAGCAGAGAAATAAAGAGAAGTTCTTCCTCCGAGTCCGACATTTTGACGTTCGAGGTCAGCTGATCCCAGTTCAGTGTGCCACGTCAACTGATCGAATCAGTTCCTGCAGCTGTCCGACCTGATGTCGGGATCAAGCAGCTGATCGCCAATGTGACATCTCACTTAAAGAAAGTGTTGTTTCTAATACAAGTGAAATATGATGGTAAATCATTATCACTTGTCTATAAAATTAAAGCTGGTCCCACAATTGGAGGGGTGCGGCAGCGGCGCGGCGCGGCGCGATTAGCTCAGAGCGGCAGGGCGACAGCCGCAGTCATTTTTAAACCGAAATTACGCGGCGCGGTTGCGGCGTGGTGACAGATCAATTTGTGTTCTCATAACCTAAAAATCGCAGAAAATTTGAAGATTATTAATTTTTCCGCTTCATTTTCGGTTTCGAATACGTTTTAAAGTTATTTTCCATCTTTTTACTTGATAAAAATATTTGCAACCACACTCAGAAAACATAAACAACTGTCACCGCTTCCAACCGCGTCTGAAAGTAGAAACTAGACCTACTCTTCGCGGTGCGCGACTGCCACGTTTGGTCACCGCGCAATTATAAACCAACTCATATAAACCTATAGTTTCTACTACCATCTGTCACCGCGCCGCGCCGCTTTGCGCGTCATTGTGGTATAAGCTTAATGGCGTTTTCGACTGGCATTGCTCTGAAGTTGCTCACTCTGAGAACTTGTGTTCGACTGAGATTTTTTGATCGTTCGAAAAAGAGTTACGTGTTCGAGTGACGAAAGTACTCCGTATGCGAGCACTAAAAGAGCATTTTTCGAGCAATTTTGTGATCTGTCTAAGCGCAATATTACACACGGCAACTTTCGGGCTTACTTAAGCCAATTTTTGGGAGAAACGACTGAGGAGGGAAAAGTTGCCACTCGAAATCATGGCTTATCGACAATCTGTATACATGCAAAGCGTGTGAACCGGTTTGGGAAAAGTAGTAGGCAGAAATCATTTTAGTTCTGACCGTCAGCAGGTAAAGATCTTGGGAAGTATATGAGCAGCAGCAATTTCAATGGTTTGAGTCCACACACACCCATGTAAACTTGTGTAGCATATGCAAACAGGATTGGCTTGTTTAAGCCACAAATGTAAGCACATTGGCTTATTAAGCTTAAAAGTTGCCGGCTTAAATAAGCCCGAAAGTTGCCGTGTGTAATATCGCGCTAATGTAGTCAGATTTGAGTTGCTGTTTTGAGGTTAAAGCTAACAAAATCGTGTCAAATGCAAAATAATAAATATTTTTGTGTTTGATTTCTTGGATTCCTCTTCATCTAGTGAAAAATAATATCATTTGGCCACAACTGTGTCTGATTAAGGAAAAAATACCAACATTAATTTTAATTTGTTTTATGCTTCTTCTTGTTCTTTGAGAAATGCTTGACTCGCAAGTAGAGGTGCTCGAAATCTGCTCGAGATCTGCACGAAAATACATTGCTCTAAAGCGCGCTACAGACACGCGATCGAATCCGCCGACTTGATCACAGATCGGTTGGCAGATATCACTACACACGTTAAAATCAACTCGAGAGATATCTGCAGAGACATCAGTTAAATTTTGTTTCTGTAGGGATAACATCGCAGCTTTCAGAATAATGAATGCAGAAGAAATTTTTTGGTTAAGTTAAATTACAAGTGAATGCATAGACGATGATGAAAAAAGTATACAGCACTGCTAATTGCAAATATCTAAATCCGAAAACAATCTTCTCTCTTCCGATGTAACCTCTCGAATTTTAATTTTGGTATGATATCTGCTAACAGGTTGGCAGACGTCGCTACAGATGCATTAAATAATGACAAACTGGTTTGCCGACTTTTAACCACGCCCCCAAATATCAAAAAATTTTGATATTTCGCAGACCAGACCACCGACCTATTGGCAGACCGCAGACATGCCTACAGACGGCTTATTTTGTATGTCTGCCGACCGGTCTGTGATCAAGTCGGCGGACTTGATCGCGTGTCTGTAGCGCGCTTAAACTGTGGTAGAGCCTGCTCTGAATCTGCCAGTCGAAAACGCCATAAGTGTATTTTCTTAAAAAGATATTAAAATAGTTTTGAGTGAACTCTATAATTCGTAGGATTGCAGCAGAAATCAACTAGTCAAAAATGTTGATTTTGAGAAAATCGAGTTTTTAAAGCTTAAAATCTTGCAAAAAATGTGTGTAATTTTGAACATAGTTACAAACTAAAAAAAAGATTGCGGTGCAGGATGATATTAGAGACCGTTAGAGGTTTCAGCAAAAGAAACAAAAAAGGAAGTTATAATAACTCAAACTCTGAAAAAAGTTATTTGGTTGGTTTCTGCTGTAACCCGGTGATTTGTACCCAGCGACTCCGAAAACCACTGAGTAACATTTTTCAGCCCTTTAACGAGTAGGCTTTTTGTTAAAAATGAAGGTTTCAAAACATCAAACCTTTAACATACTCCTCTCCCTCATTTATCCAATATACCAGATAATTTTTTTTTATATTCAAAATTGAGTATAAACAATAATTTATCAAAACTTTGTTTGTAATTACAAAAAACTCGATTTTTGTTAAAATTGGAGACAAAGTACATAAACATGTTTAATTTAACATCTTTATATTATTTGTAAGTGAATTGCCTAGTCGAAAACTCATAAGCTTTTATGACTACCAAGAATTCACTTGATTGAAGTCATTTAATTTTGCCGTATTTAATGTATAGAAACACTAGAAATTCCTTACATGTTATACCAAAATGAAAATATTATTTCCCTTTCTTATCTAAAACCAATTTCTTTCAATCACCAAAGAAACATTCCAAAGAAGTAACAATGATTCCAATAAAGCTGTTATGTTAGTGTAAGGATCTTAAGTAACAGCATACATATACTTGAGAATCTCTTTCTTTGTCAATTTACGGTATGCGCAATGTGCATATCCTAAAGCATTTGAACGAAACATCATTGGCTTGTCTGTTCACTTTTATGATTGTTTCGGTCGATGGGGGACTTTTATGACACTTGTATGTTTGTCGTAAAATCACGAAACTGATAAATTCATTGAATAGTTAGCTAAAACGCGCCATTCGATTTAAATTAAAAGTAGGGGAAATCGGGATTTTTTTAATGTCAAGGAATTGAGAAACCAATATCTACTTGAAATTAAATAAATACCAATATTTAGAGATAACTATTAACTCTTTAATGCCCGACGTTTTCACTACATTCAGATTTTTTTTCGTCGGTTGTTGTTCTGTCGTTCTAGAGAGGCACCATGAAAAATTTGAAATTTTTCTTTTTGTATGAAAAACTGCTACAAAAAGTTGCTTATAAGCTACATCGGGCGAAATCTACCATATTATTTTTGTTATACAAAGTACGTAGTATAGATCGTAATGTATTTCTGAAAAATTTCGGCCTCCTAATTTTCGCCTCTTAATTTTTCCCTCAAAACATTTCCCTGGCACTCCTAGCTCAATCCGAGTCATTTTACAAAAAGGTCTTAAGGCCTAACTATGATAGACATAAGAACGCATATGTAAATGTCAAATTCCCAACGAATGTTGACATGCATAGCTGTCAACATAAAAGCTAACCATAATAGGCATAGACTGACATAAGTAAAGTCAAATTCTTCTCGATAGTAATTGACAAAGTTGAAGGAAAAAATGAGTGAATTGAAAAAAATTAAAGAAATATTTGAAATTGTGAAGTGCTTAAAAGAATTAAGTGACCTGAAAGATGAACTGGATGGATACGGCAGAAAGAATCGTTCATGTGATGTACGAGAAATCAATCGCGACAGGAAAACGCACGGATACTACGTAGTCACCTTCTTAAAAATAAAAAAGCTTGATCCGGATCAATTTTTTATTCATACGAGAATGACCACAAATGTCTTTGACTATCTGTTGTCCTGCTTGAGTCCCTTTTTGGAAAAATTTTAGGTTATGTTCACTATTTACATATGCCAGTTCCATTTGTATCGAATTATTCATGCTTAACGAATGTTTAACGAAGGTTTGAAAGTGGCAACACTCTTGACATATGTCTATTGTGGGCAATAACATTGACTTTCTTATTCTGGAAAAGACATATGCAGCTACATATGCGTTCTTATGTCTATCATAGTTGAGCCTTTACTGTTTGTGAGTCCTTAATCAGCCAGTCACAAGGGCACCAAAGTCGTGGTAGCCGAATGTAAATTTTAGATAAGTACCTACAGGAATTTCAAACCCGTAAATTCTGAATGCGACCAAAATTTTCTTCCTTGATTTAGTCAATATACTTTAATAAGTTTCTCTACTCTATGATAGTAGTTGTAAATAATTTTTCGAAATTTATTTCTACTCTCAAAAATAAAGCTATTGGGTTTTGTTTGGTTTAAATTGGACCACTGGTTGCTGATAAAGTTGGCCCTCCATTACCATGACTTTTCCCAACTGCAAAAAAATAGAGACACATTTATGTGAAGATACCTTGGCGAGAATGGGAGATAAGAATCAACTGCAAAAATTTGTCGGCAACTACAAAAATAATTTCCCCTCTTTTTTTATGGCGATTTTATGGTTGCAGTTGACGGACTTGAACTTTTTTATAGCGATTTCTACTACAATCACACATTGTCCCTGTAAGTTAATAGTGAGCACAGACACATACAAAGTGCTATTATAGCGTAGCTGTCATTTTTCATGTAGTTCAAACACACACATGCAGCTGTACAGGTTTATTTCTATGCCAATTTGAACCTTATATTCATAGCATCAGGTTTGATATGATTGCTATAAAGTTGTTAAAATGGAAGGGAAAGCGTTTATACTTGTATTCAGTCATTCCTATTTAGATCTATATAAGTCTATCTTGCTCTAGTTTTCTGCATTTTTGCAGTTACAGAAGTCATGGTAAAGCAGGGTTTATACACAGCGAGTAACTCGCTGCGAGTAAAGAGAGGCAAGTAGTTTGCTTCGTTTACACGATGCAAGTAACTCGTTGCAAGTAGAATCACAGCTGAACAAAACATAACCTAAAATTTTCTGAGCAAAGATATCTTTTTTTGGTTTACTGTGAAGAAGTGTATTAGGTGTTTCGTTAATATAGACAAAAAAAAATATACAACGCGATTTTAAAGACAATTAAAAATGCGTTCAGCTAAAAACAGGAAAATAAAGAAAATTCTAAGTGCATATATTCTGCTGTTGAACGCTATTAAACTAAAAAGTGTGGAAAAGAAAAAAACGTATTTGGGTACGTAAGTGGATCGCCAGATGGGAAACCCTAGGCGCTTCAGCGACTCTTATATCGGAACTCAGGAAAGAAGACGCTGCAGCTTACAAAAATCATCTGAGAATGAATTCGGAAAAGTTTGTTTGACTAACCTCACAAAAAATGATTCGCGGACAATTTATCGTGAACAATTTATCGTAAAACAATTTATCGTGAACAATTTATCGTAAAACAATTTATCGTAAGAACAATTTATCGTAAGAACAATTTATCGTAAGAACAATTTATCGTAAGACAATTTATCGTAAGAACAATTTATCGTAAGACAATTTATCGTAAGAACAATTTATCGTAAGACAATTTATCGTAAGGAATATAAATTGTTCTTACATATATATATATTATATATATTATATATATATATATATTATATATATATATTATATAATTGTTCTTACATATATATATATATATGTGTGTGTGTGTGTGTGTGTGTGTGTGTGTGTGTGTGTATGTGTGTGTGTGTGTATGTGTGTGTGTGTGTGAGACGAAACATCATTAATTTATCCCCCCTCCCCCCTACCCTCCCCAACTCCCCCTTCCCCCTCCCCTCCCCTCCACAACTCCCCCTTCCCCCTCCCCCACCCCTCCACAACTCCCCCCCCCCCCCCCCCCCCCCCCTTCCCCTCCCCCCCCCCCCTCCCTTCCCCTCCCCCTCCCCTTCCCCCTCCCCATCACCCCTCCCCCTCCCCCCTCCCCCCCTTCCCCCTTCCCCCTTCCCCCTTGCCCCTTGCCCCTTCCCCCTTCCCCCCCCCCCCCCCCCCCCCCCCCCCCCCCCCCCCCCCTTCCACCCCTTCCCCCACCCCTTACCCCTTCCCCCACCCCTTACCCCTTCCCCCGCCCCTCCCAACCCATCACCCACCCAACCCATCATCCACCCGACCCATCTCCCCAACACTTCCCACAATAATCTTGTTCTTACGATAAATTGTCTTAC
Organism: Chrysopilus asiliformis; assembly: GCA_964034945.1. Taxonomy (NCBI): domain Eukaryota; kingdom Metazoa; phylum Arthropoda; class Insecta; order Diptera; family Rhagionidae; genus Chrysopilus; species Chrysopilus asiliformis. Next base: position 39,795,144 of record OZ035962.1, read on the forward strand.
GATAAATTGTTCTTACGATAAATTGTCTTACGATAAATTGTTCTTACGATAAATTGTCTTACGATAAATTGTTCTTACGATAAATTGTTCTTACGATAAATTGTTCTTACGATAAATTGTTTTACGATAAATTGTTCACGATAAATTGTCTCACGATAAATTGTTTACGATGAATTGACCGGCACCCACAAAAAATGACAACTTTCCCCGGCGAAAACAGCAAACGAAATGAATTAAAACACACACACATAAAACCACCTCATTTGTACACGGTTCCATGTTGTATTGGTTTTTACTTGCTAGAAAAATAGAATGGCTTTCTATTATTTTTGAGAGAGAAGCGAGTATTCTTACACATATGCGAGCGTCGCACACTAGCTCAAATCGCGTGTATTTACGTCTACTCGCAGCGAGTTACTTGCTTAATCTAAACCCTGCTTAACCATAGTTTAGAGATATATAGTTAGGAAACGCGAGAGAAATTTTTTCTTGAAGAAGAGTACGTTGTCGTCTGTTTCATTTGCTTTGTAAAGACACTAATTGCTTTTGTGTGAGAAATGCAAAACTCTCGGGATATTTCGTATTGTCGGCAGAACATTCCGTAAAATGTTCCTTGCCAGGCATTTTTTCTGTTTAAGCAACGTAACAAGTGAAATAAAAGTGTTTTTTTTGCTAAAAAATCCTATCGCCATTGCCAGTTGAAGAAATTGTGAAAGGCCGCTGTCGGCCCTTGTGTATGTGTTGGTCCAATATTTTGGTTTGTTTTGTGCGAGTATTACAAAATGATTTTTTTCAACAAGTCCATTTGAGCTAAATGATAAAAAGAGAGAAATGATGCTGTCGACTACTTCTTTCTACAGGCGGCAAACGGAAAACCACGTTTGTGTCTTATCTTTAGTAAGTCTCTAATCTTTGGCTTAACGCTTATTTTTCGGTCTACTATAACATATCAAGAAATCAGTAAATCGACGTGCTCGTGTAGGACCTTCTCTTGGATGCTCTTTGATTTAATACATATAAAATCGATTCCATTATTATCTTATAGGAATACAAAGAAATAAAAAATAAATAAACTGATTAAAAAATGAAAATAGTGGAAAGAAGTGAATTTCGCGAATTAAATGGAACTCGAACGCGATTTTCTGAAACCGAAAGTTGGCCACTTTGGTATGCTACCTGGTGGATTTCTGTTAGCTTTGATGGTCTACTATGTGTTTAAATACCTAAAACATATTTTACAAATTGTGTAAATAATAAAAAAGCTTTGAAAAATCTAAGTAAAAAATAAAACTGTGAAGAAAAACAATTGATAGTGTGCAAAAAAACCAAAAATATAAAAAAAAAATCAACAAAGTTTGGACTTGGCTTCAAAAGTAAGTCATGTAAATACGTAAATCGGTAGTCAATGGTAGTAAATGCCCTAGGCTTTGCCGACTCTCCTTTAAGATCTACTAGATGTTTCTTAACCCTTTCACTCGGCATTTATTTCTAACAGCAAAAAAAATATTTTGTTGCTTTTTTGAATAATATATGACAACACAATATATTTCAAAATTTAAAAAATTTAAATTTTTTTTTAGAAGTCGCTTTTTGATCATGTACTCATTTGTGTACATAATGAGTTAATCATTGTCCATCAGGATGTATCGAAAAAACGTTTTTTTGGAAATTCAAAATTCCAAGTTGATGAAAAGTTGTCTGTGTGGACCCACATATACCACAAAAAAGTTGGTTCAATTCAAAATTAATTCGGTAGGAGGGGGGAGACCTAATTAATTTTCAATTGAGCCAATTTTTTTGTGGTATATGTGGGTCCCCCTTAATTTGAGGAACCTTCATAACTCCCATTAAGATATGAATTCCAAAAAACTGCGTCATTTCTACAGGGTTTGTATGTAGACGTCTTTTGGTTCTGCATAATTATTGGTATAAGTTACCATTCGCTTATACATTTATCTTGGGCTCAGGCCCATAGCCAGGATTTCGTTTCGTGGGGGGCTTGGTTCTAGAACTCTCAGAACCAATTTTTTTTTGGGTGAACGATCAAAATTTAGGGACGGGGTGGGGGCTTCAAGCCCACCCCCTGGCTATGGGCCTGCTTGGGCTATATCTTTCGAAATATGACGAAAAAATTTTGGTTAACAAAAAATTGCTATCATTGCCAGTGACATTATTTAATTGAAAAACAAATAATTACGGTGAGATTCCCTCTGTCTTAACTCAATTTTTTTCAGTTACAACATATTGTTCAAATTCATCCACGTATTCTATATTGTTATCTTCATTTAACTCTGGTACTTGTATCCCCATACTATTATTATTGAAACTCACATTTCATATTTACAATGCAGAATTTCTCATTATTCGTAACAACATCTAATAAATTCGCCTGTCGATTTGTACTGATATTAATTATATCATTGGGAGGATTCGCACTGGTTGTTTCTGATTCCTGGTTTTCACAATCATTATGATGTCTTCAGCTGTGCTTCGGCATTAGAGGCAATTTGCGTAAGCTCCTGGCGTAAGATATATATATAAAAAAAAATATCAAAAAGCTCTATCTCTGAATCAGTATTTAAAATTTCTGCTAAGTCCTTTTATCTGGTTTTTTTTTGAATATTTTGAGCCAAATGGTCAAATCAATTCAAATTTTATAATAGAATTTCCGTTAACTTAAGTCGGTTAGACCACAACTGTGTACATGTACACATTTGTGTACATGTGACTTGACTTCGTATGTACACAAATGCGTACATGCGATTTTGTTATAACTTTTACAAAAAAAATAATATTAAACTTACCAATTTTGCAATAAAAATATAAAATATTAGGCTTTACTTTATATAAATAAATATTTTTACACTCTAAATAATTCATATTTTATTTTTAAATCGAAATTTAAAATTCGTTCACTTCGATGCGGCTTTGACTTTTTTGTTAGCTACAGGAAATTAAGCCAAATATAACAATTAACTGCAATTCTATAAACTTATGTGTTTCTTTTCAAGAAAATTATTTGACTAAAAAGAAATATTTACAATATATATACATTAAACTCGTCTAGTTCTCTTAGAAATACGAGTTAAATATGATGTACACAATTGTGTACGCGCCGAGTGAAAGGGTTAATAACGATAATACAGGGTGATCCAATGCCAGGGATCGATGTTAACCGAAAATAAAACAATATTATTTCGAATTTTTTTTAAATTTATTCATTGAAATTCGGCACATGGCAATTATGTGTGAAAGTTAATATCGCCCAAATGTTCGCCAGGCTTCGGCGGCACACCTCCACTCGATGGCCAAAATTTTTGATGACATGTCTACATAATCGCTCCTCGATCCCACGAATATGCCTTATTATATTATCCTTCAGCTGTTGAATTGTTATTGGCTTGTTCGCATAGATATTACTCTTGAGATAACCCTAAAGGAAGAAGTTCAAAGGCGTCAAATCGCACGATCTTGGTGGACAATTGACTTCGCTGCTTTGAGAAATGCAAAAATGCGTTGTTCGATTGTTAATCGTTCTATAGTTGAAATTGCTAAAGACTGAACTTGACAAACCTGAAAACAGATATCAAAAATCATTAGACGTTTAAGCCTTAATCACATTTAACATCGGTCCAAGCAATTGAAACACCCGATATATCATATTAAAATATATATTTAAGTATCTAGACTTATTAAAGTAATCTAAAACTCATAAAAGTGTGTCCAGCGCAGAGAACACTTCAATAACGGTTATAACTATGTATGCTTGTCATAAAGAATATTTTTGTGATAAATTAAATGGATAAGAAAAATTAGCTATGCGATTTGGGTTTGTCTGCTTCTTTTATTTGTTTGTTTATCATAGCCAACCCTTTTATTTTTGGATTCGAAGCTTTTTATTGTGGCTATCAAATGGTTATGAAATTATGGCGTTGCAGGAAATTATACACTTTACCAGTTTCATTCAGTTTAATCGTAGGTATAGAGAATAGTTAAATACGTTTATATCCAACAGATGCCCACAATAATTTTATTTAATTTTAGATGCGGCTAAAAGTTTTATAACTTTCCGCTTTTTATCTTTAATTATTTCAAGCGTAACATTCTACAATTCTATTTAGTCACAGAGCAAAGGGGTTAAACAAAATAAAATTTAAATTGGATTTCGGACATAAAGCTATAACTTCCCTTTACATAAGTTTAATAATAGTCCCAGGTTCGTCTTATACCAGCTGATCTTATTTTCTCGGGGTTAAAAAATATGTCGATGTGACTGTAATACCAGATGTACGTCTAGCTTTTGCCATTACATTTATATAATTTCTTACAAAATGAAAGAAAAATCGCGCCAAATGAACTTTTAATTAAATTCACTGCCGACCAAAGAAGAATCCGTTCGCTTCTAATTACAATTCAATTTGCATTTTTAGTTGAAGTTAACTTATCTCAAGTCTCATACTTCAAAATATTTAGCTGATATTAACGAAGCGCATAAAATCAATACTGGGACATAAGAATCACAAAAAAAAACTTTTATTCACAATCATCTGACTATCAGCAAGTATTTGATACTGGAAACTATACCAAATTGTGCTTATTTAGGCCATGTTCGATAATTATCTTAAAACGGATAAATTTTTCTCGATATATTGAAAACTTTATCAACGTACTTACCTTTACAAAATATAGGGGACAGGGCACAGGTCGGAAAAATTGGACATTTTCCGGAAATTTTTTGAGAAATTTTTAAAAAAATGTTTAGTTACCCTATATTTTACGATTTGCTCTAAGATCTTTGCCATGGAATGATCGTTTAATTCTTCCACCTTATGAGGAAAGACTTAGACTTTTACATATGTCGTCACTTAGTCAACGTAGAGATATGTTAAGTGTTATTTTTATAAATGATTTATTGTCCGGTAATATCAACTCTTCGAACCTTTTATCTTTGCTGAATCTTCGATCAAGTTGTCGGGCTACCAGGGATAAACCACTTATTTATCTGGACATTCATAAAACAAATTATGGTCACTTTAAACCAATGTCTGCCATGAGCAGGCTTTATAATAATTGTTCCAATAAAATTAATTTTAATCAATGTAAAAAAGCAATTAAAAATACTTTACAATCAAATATATAAGGATAATATTAAATCTTTACATATTTTTGTTATATTCAGATAGTTAATATTATAATATGCTATATAAATTGTTATATTCAGATGGTTAATACTGTACCTGTTGAAATAAATAAATTAAATTAAATATATTTTAGAGGATTAACAAAACAAAGGACTCCTGAGCACTCATGAACCAGCACAACATATCAAAGGACCGAAAAGCCCACTTACAAAAACAACAAACATGAGTGCTCAATGTAATTTTCAAATGCTCATACTAATGAGAAAGAGTTTTTGACTGAGCTCACTCCTCACGAGGAGAATAAATACTTATGAGCAAAAGAAATTTCTCATAAGTATGAGTACTCATGAGTGGGCATTTTTAAACTCTGCATGTAATTAAGCTGAACACAACACAAAAATAAATTAACCTCGATATCTCAGATGATGTAGAATCTAGCAGAGGAGGAGGTATGAAGGGATAGCCTCACGGGGGAAAACGTACACCCGGACCTAACCAGGAATTTTTACTACAATTTCCTCTTTGGAATGACCAAAATCGGTCAACCGAGTAAAAAGAATCTTTTCCTTTTTGAAAATAGAACAAGCATCGGGATTATTAAAGTGTAAGATGACCTCTATAAACTCAAAAACTAAAATAATGGACATTGCATTTTACTTAATAAATATTAACTTGTTTAATGTTGCATAAGGTTGGCCCAGATAATGTAACATTATTTGTAAAATGAAATGATGCTTCCATACAAGTTTTTTTTGAAAAAATACGGTTTTTTGAAAATTTCTCGAAACTTTTGCGCTTTTGGGAAAAAATGCTTGTAAGAAAATTTAAAGGATGTAAATGTTTCTAATATTTTTTGCTTTAGCGGTTTCTTGTGTCTCTAAGCGAGATGTCCCACTGGCCATCAGCTCCTGCAGCTGACTGATCCCGATATCAGTTGCACATGTAATCCAATGGCGCATGGCACACTGCAAAAAATGTGCAGCTGCATGTCTGAGACACACAGCTGACTTTTTTGAACTGACATAAATATAGCTGATATCAGGAACATGTCGGGTAGTTTCTAATGTCATTTTTGTTACATTATTTACAATAAAATGATAATTTTCTGGCGGTAATAATTGTTGTCAGTAGCACAGTTTATTAAGGTAGCATGCAGTGGCGTAGCGAGGGGGGGGGGGGCGGTCCGCCCCGGGCGGCACTCTTTATGGGGCGGCAAATTCACGACATTTAGGAACAAATTTTAAAAAAATGTTTCAACACATTTCGGAACAAATGAAAAAATTAGGTGTACAAAGATAGTGTCTTTGATATAGGAAAGTTTACGCTATATAGGGACAATGCTTCGAATCTTTCTAACAATAGGAATAAGCGTAGCAAGTTGCGAAAGGAGTTTTTCGAAGCTAAAGCTTATAAAAAATTATTTGAGATCGACTATGAGCACGTTAAGATTAAGCAACTTGGCTCTTTTGTCAATTGAGGAAGAATTAACCAAAGAAATCGATTTCGACAGCATAATAACAGAATTTTCAGTCCAAAAAGCCAGAAAAGTGTTTTTGTAGAAACATGTGAAATACATTTTTTTCTTTTAAAAAAATTTGAAATTATTGCTTACAATTTTTAATATAACTTTTGTACTGGTCAATCAGTTTTTGAGTAACGTTTGGTTTAAACCAGTCTTCACCTTGAAACATAAAAAAGCCTTAATTGCCAATCTGGCAATTATTGGAGACCCGTATGGTGATATGACATTTTTTCAAGTTTAATTGAACGGCGAAGGGTGGTATCAAAATTCCAATTTGAAGTCAAATTTTCCCATAAGATTTTTTTAAAAGTTCTTCCAATTGGATTTTGATATATGGGAGTTTTATGTAAAAACGTATCCTAAACAACTTTTGTTCTTGGACTTATTTGATAAGATGCACCGTTTTTGAGAAATTCGTAAAAAACGTTTAGTTCATATGGCGAGTCCGTTTTTGCACATTAACGAACTTAACCTCGCATTTCAGGAAAAACGGCTTTGTGCAAAATTTCCGTGGGTCCGCAATACGCGCCACAGATGGACGGACAGACGGACGGACGGACGGACAGACAGACAGACGGACGGACGGACGGATATCCAGAAATCGACTTTTTTGATCATTATAAACACACTGGTGTGCGTGATGACGGGATCTTGGCGTTACAAACGGTAAGGCAAAATTAGTATACCCATTGGTTTTACCATACGGGTATAAAAAGACTGACACAATTGATATTTAAAAAATGTGGCGCTAATTGGTATTCATCCTCTTTATGATTATCGTGTCGTTTTCAACAAGAGACGAATTATTGGTCGACATTTGCCTATCAACAAAAACTTTATTTGTAAACGACACGCCAATCGAAGTACGCGTCATTTTCAAAATATGGATTTTTCGGTGGAAACGTCAGTAATAGAAAAATCATTTTAGGGCGGCAAATTTAACTTCCGCCCCGGGCGCCATGAACCCTCGCTACGCCACTGGTAGCATGACTACTATCTAGGTTATAGGCTCTCTACTTTATATAATGTTGACTTTCAAATAATCACTATTTGGGAACATCATAAAATTTTGACAAGTCTATTTAACTAATAAACTTTTGAACAAGCGAAAATAAATACGATGTCCATCGAAGAGGAGAAATTAAACACAGCAATCGTACAAGCTGTAGAAAAAGGTAGATGCTTGTACGATTGCACAGATTCCGTTTTTTTGGCAGAGAAATAAGGAGAAGTTCTTCCTCCGAGTCTGCCATTTTGACGTTTGAGGTCAGCTGATCCCAGTTCAGTGTGCCATGTCGACTGATCGAATCAGCAGTAGGATTCTTGGCACTTTTAACGATGTGGTTATCCATAGCGATGTCGTTATCCATAAATACGAATAAGAGCTTTTACGTTTGTGGTAGTGATATAAAATGGCGTTGTATTTGTTTCTCGCTGTCAACTTTCCAATAAAATTACCCTCGACTATGACTCTGGCAATGCTGAGCCTTCCAATACGATTTTTCATAACGACTGCTCTCGGACCAGTCGATAAACACTAATGTTTGAGTTTCGTCCACTTAAGAATGTTGTTTAATTGTTGTCGCGTTGGCAAAAACGAAATAAAATGTTGAATGCGTCCCTTAATTGTCTAAACATTACTCGCATTTCCCTTTTCTTTAAAAAAAAACGAAATTAAATTCGCCTTTTCGTTGTGATCAAGTTGAAATTTTCAAACCGGTGATGAAAAAAGATATTTCACGCACAGCGAAATGAAAATTACTCTTGCTTGTGGAGGCCAACAGCGGAAACCGGTTGTAGTGCAATGAAATTGAATTCAATCGAAATTGCTTACAGCAAGAAAAAATCTTTTGTATTTAACCTCAACCATTTGTGTTTATTTCTGTGACATTTTTTTGTTGTGATTGTTAAAAAATTTTCCCAAAAACGTAAAACCTTTTCATTTGACTAATCCGGGGAAATTCTAAAACGATTTTCGGAGACTTTTCTATGTTGTTTTTCAAAGGAAAAGTGTGCGGAAATCCATCTAGAATTGCATAAAAAACTGCCGGCTGGCCGCCCGACTTATATAAATACTTTTCACAGCTAAATATTAGACTTTTTCGAAAGAAAATTGTTATTTGTTCACTTTTCAAAATATGTTGAATTTAAAACAAATTTTAAATTTGCCGCTACTGACAAGATTGTATTTAAATTTTCGCCGCCAGAGGGAAAATTAACCACCTGTGCACAATAATACCCTTAGCGATCTTTCCAGATCGTTATTTATCGATTTTTGCCAAGAATCCTACTGCAGTTTCTGTAGCTGCGCGACCTGATGTCGGGATCAGTCAGCTGCAGGAGCTGATGCGCCAGTGGGACATCTCCCTAAGCGAGCAGCTGACTGATCCCGATATCAGTTGCACATGTAATCCAATGGCGCATGGCACACTGGCAAAAATGTGCAGCTGCATGTCTGGGACACAAAGCTGACTTTTTTGAACTGACCTAAATGTAGCTGATATCAGGAACATGTCGGGTACTTTCTAATGTCATTTTTGTTAGATAAAATAATATAAAATGATAATTTCCAATATTTTTTTCGTCTGGCGGTAATGATTGTCATCAGTGGCACAGTCTATAAAGTTAGCATGGCCACTCTATAGATTATAGGCTCTCTACTTCATATAATGTTGACTTTAAAATAATTACTTTTTGAGAACATCATAAAATTTTGACAAGTCTGTTTAACTAATAAACTTTTGAACAATCGAAAATAAATACGATGTCCATAGAACAGGAAAAATTAAACACAGGAATCGTACAAGCTGTAGAAAAACGTAGAAATAAGGAGAAGTTCTTCCTCTGAGTCCGACATTTTAACGTTTGAGGTCAGCTGATCCCAGTTCAGTGTGCCATGTCAACTGATCGAATCAGTTCCTGCAGCTGCGCGACCTGATGTCGGGATCAGGCAGCTGCAGGAGCTGATTCGGCAGTGGGACATCTCCCTAACAGTTCTCAACTCAAAATATTAAAAAAAAAATTAAGCTTTTTAACTAGGAAAGTATGCGCTTTTTTTTTTGAAAAAATGCACATGGCCAAATTGAAAAAAAATAAAATTTCCTACGTTTTTCCCTTAACGGTTTTAACGAATCTTTAACGGTTCTCAAGAAATTTGAAAAAATATTTTTTGACCTATTTTTCCGTAACTAAATATTGCCAAACTTTTGACTTCGGAAAGTTTTGTGTTGATCACAACTGGTATTTCTAGTAGTGCCTCTAATATTATGTAGGATTCAGTTCTATAACAAATTTGGAACGTATCCTAAGTGTTGCCGCACTAATTCCGCTATGTTAATTTAAGCCAAATTTTTGTTTTCGATTATAATTCGCATGTGGTTTCTTGTGCCGGAGAAATTTTTTAATTACAGGACATTTTATTATATCTCGAATATTTCAAATGAGGGTATCCCGCATATATGTATATAGGAGACAGTCCAATAAACAATGGAGATATTACAACGTTTTAGGATTTATTAAAGATTGAGTCCTTTACCGAATTTTGTTATCGAATTTTTTTGTCGAAGCTTCATATAACACGTTGGAGCTTGTGCCATAATATTGGGAATTCCTAAACCGGGCGAAAATTTCTGTTGGATTTCACTACATTCAATGTAGGAAACTGAATTCCTATTAATCCAACAGCATTGTGATCGGAAAATAGAGCTTAAATTCACACAAAAATCAGTGTGAATTCCAACATAATGTGTAGTGATTTCACACAAAATTCCAACCAACGAATAGTGAAATCATACAAAATGTGTACGATTTCACAGAATATAAATTTATCTGTTTATTTTTCTCTCTAAAAAATTTTTGTTTTTCTATTTGAAAAACATGATTTAATTTCTCTTCACATCTAATTTCACAATATTGAGGAGAAATGGAAACGATGAATGACAGCAATATTATTATATGCAAAGAAATAATTGATTTTCGATTATATTTCAGACCAAAAAATCCAAACGAATGAAATTGCTCGATGGAAGTGTTTGTATTGCTCCGAAAAATTTAGTTTTAATTGTTAGAAATCACACAAATTTTGTAGTAAAATCACACAAAAATAGAGGATTCACGCGCTTTTTGGAGATCACGCTTTAAAGTTTGGAAATACTCAAAAATATGAGTTTTTTGCAACACAAACCATTTAGAGTGAAGAATGTGTTTAAAAATGACAATGAATGTGCGCCGTAATGCTTCATCTGAGTGACGAAAAAGCGCAGTTTTTTTAAGAAAAAAATGTTTCCAATCATTTCTCCATCCAGAATTCCCATTTTTCCAGATTTTATATTTTTGGAATCTACTCTTCGAGACCTTTGATTTAAAATACTATATGCCCATTTTTCGCCCGAATTTCGAGGGGGGATTCCCCCTTTAAAACCGAATATCCACAGATATAAAAAAACATATGCGTATGTGAAGAGAATCGGGGGCGGAGACCTGAAAAAGGTTTCTTGTAAGTCTCACTGAACAGTATACACGTTCTAGTTTTTATTATGATACAACATTTTAGGTTCTGCATAATGGAGTATAAATAAATAAAATTCCTTTTGTGCTCACCCGCCGATATAAAGGCAATTTAACATTAATGAGTTGAATTCATTTCATTAAGTTCACAGTCAATTTCAATTCTTGTGTAATATAGAAAACATACATATTAGTGTGTATAGAATGTTTAATTTGGGATGTCAAAACAAATATTTGAATATATGTCAAATTATGGTAGACTGATTTTACATAAAGTCGAAATTGTGGGGTTGAAATATACCAAAGTAATTCTATACTATCTGTAGTAAACGAACCGCAAGTTGAAAATCCCCTGTTTTGTCGTCCAACAATAAAACTCAGAATCGTCAATTTCCGAAAACATAGAAATTGAATCAAAAAGAAATCAATTTCATGCAAATATTACAGTAAGTGTATCACAGCTCATGCGAGTATGTTCATATGACAGGTAATATACGTAGTTATTTATGCGAAATATATAAATTCGCAACCCAAAAGGAAACTGCTATATGGTTGATTTTTTTTTCATTTTCCTAAGCGTAATTTTAAATTTGTACCCGCCAATTTTTCATTTTTACCCTTTTTCTGTTAACCATTACGCTAACTGTAAGCTGCTATTCATCTGATGCTCGTACCGGGAATCACATATATAACTTTAATCGAAAAATCATAACCACATGTCAACATATGCAAACAGCAATGCATGATCTAAAGCCTTCTCAATCCGGTTTTGGGGTAAATGTAACGGATGTTTATACTATATGTGGACCCATGACTCACATCCTAAAAATTCGCTAGAAAACGTCGTTACACAATGCAGTAGCGTATTGTTGGTGCCCTCCTTCAGTAAATTTGATTCAACGTAAGGTTTACGCTGTGCTAGGCATCGATTGGGGAGTTGGCGTCAAATGGGGGCAATGTGAGAACATGTGTTGAAGTAAGGTGGCCATATCCCATTTAACCTAATGTATTTGCGTGTTTGAAAAGGTTACTTTGTGGTTTTTAGGGTTACTTGACCACTACCAAGTTGGTTTCCTTTTGTGGTTAGAATGTTGTTAGCTGAAATCGCAAGCCTAAATTATTTTCAAACGGTGTAAAAAAGATCATAATACATATTCTTTTTTTCATCCCATGCCTTTTTTTTAAATTTTTTGTATCGAAAAAAATTATTAAATCAAATAGTTAATTTGGAAATAAAAAATATCAGATGTCAACAGACTTTCTTATACAAAATCTATGTTTGTGCACAATTTACACTATAACCCAACGCATAAAATAGTAGTTTATACCAAAATAAGAATGCGGAGAATATTCGAAATTCTTTCATTCTCAAGCGAATTTTCTTTGGAAAAGTTTTATAATTCATTCATTTGCATATGTAAGTATTAACTTTTAATCCCAGTTCTGGAATTCGACATTTTTAAATAAAATTTGTATTATTTTTCAATATATTTTTATACCCGTATGGTGAAACCAAAGGGTATATTAGATCCCGTTATCACACAAAAAAAAAAATGAATTTCATCAGTGTGTTTAAAATTATAAAAAAAGTTGAATTTAGCATGTCCATCCGTCTGTCTGTCCGTCCGTCCGTCTGTGGCGCGGATTACGGGCGCACGGATTGAGTTATAGACTTGAAATTTTGCACAGATTCGTTTTTCGTACAATGCGAGGGAAAAAATGGACCATTAGGGGGGGTACCCCCCATACAAAAGAAAACGTTTTTTGCGAATATCTCAAAAATGGTGCATCTTGTCATAAAAGTCCAAAAACAAAAGTTATCTAGGATATGATTCTACATAAAACTTCCATACATGAAAATCCGATTGGAATACATTTTAAAAAATCTTATTGGAAAATTTGACTTCAAAGTGGAATTTTGATACAACTGTTCGCTGTTCACTTAAATCACCATATGGGTTTTCAATAATTGCTAGATTGGCAATTATAGCTTTTGTTATGTTTTTTTTTGTATTTATTGTTGTTTGTATTTTGTTTTTTTTGCCAACCGTAGCTTTTTCTAGATGTATAGATTTATAGTAATCCCTTTTTTAACAGAAATTATTGAAAGTGATGGTGAGAATCTTCCTGATAATGCACAGCACCCAGTCTCCAAAATTTATTGATACACCAAATCAAGAAGTGCTGAAATCACTGCAAGTTCAACATCAAGGTGAAAGTCAGGTTCCTGTCCAACATTCAAATGAAAATATAAACTCAAATTTACCTGGTATGTTTTTTTATTTCTTAAGAATTTTTTGTCCGATGCTAATAATATCTCGCTTCTACAGAAATAATAGAATTTGCCAATGAAAATGTTGTACAATTAGCTTCAAGCCAAGGACGACAATTAAATCCTCAAACTGCGTCTTCAGTTCCAATAAAAATCAACAAAAGACTTCATTTAATGGAAAAGAAATTGAGCCGTGAGATGAAAATCAAAAATTAAAATACAATCAAGCTTGCAAAACTAAAGAAATTGTTGCACGAGAAGCAATACAAAGATTTGTCACAAAAATTAACACCGACAGTGTTAAGTTTTATCACAAGTCAGATAACATGTGCATCAAGGAAAAAAAGAGGTATGCGGTATACACTTCACAACAAAATTTTGGGAATAACCTTAATGAAGAACAGCCCAAGAACATACCGTTTACTATGTCAAATATTTAATCTTCCCAGACGATCAACTTTAAACAATCTACTTGCAAATATAACAATCAGTCCTGGATTTGATCAAAGTATTTTCGATTACTTGAAAGAGGTTGTCACAAATATAAGCCAAGCCACAAATATTGCAGCTTGATTTTTGATGAAGTGAGTCTATCTGCATATTTGGACTACAACTAGGGCCTGCAAAAATACCGGGTTTCGGATTTACCGGTAAACGGTAAATATTTTTAGTAAAAACCGGTTTACCGGTATTTACCGGTAAATCGCTATTTAGATAAAACAAATCATGTATAGCATATTGGTGACAGTGAGAGGAAAAAAAACGTACGAAGAAATAAGTAACAATAATTTTATAATATTTATAGTGTAAATCATAAAATCAAGAAAACAAGAACACATAATTATAACAATTCAATAATAAAACCAAAATACATTAATTACGGCTACAAATGCCAAATATGGTTGTTTTTTCTTTTCTGTTTTGTTTTGATTTTTTTTCTCTAATGTAATATCGTCGGCTAAAAGTGAAATTGTGCTAAGTCCATTTGGTATAATATTCCAGAAGAGCAATGAAAACCTTGTTGAATCGTTTTAATTCTCTTTCAATAATACTGAGTTTTCTTTAAATGAGAAAAATTGGGCTCAGTTTTCTTTAAATGAGACTCTGTTTTTATACCCGTATGGTGAAACCAAAGGGTATATTAACTTTGCCTTACCGTTTGTAACGCCAAGATCCCGTCATCGCACAAAAAAATGAATTACACCAGTGTGTTTAGAATGATAAAAATATTTAAATTCTGCATGTCCTGCATGTCTGTCTGTCTGTCCGTCTGTCCGTCTGTCTGTCTGTCCGTCTGTCCGTCTGTCTGTCTGTCCGTTTGTCCGTCTGTCTGTCTGTGGCGCGGATTGCGGGCGCACGGATTGAGCTACAGACTTGAAATTTGGCACAGGTCCGTTTTTCGTAAAATGCGAGGCTAAGTTCGTTAATGGGCAAAAATGGACCATTAGGGGGGGGTACCCCCCATACGAACGAAATCGTTTTTTGTGAATATCTCAAAAACGGTGCATCTTATTAAAAAAGTCCAAGAACAAAAGTTATTTAGGATATGATTCTACATAAAACTCCCATACATCAAAATCCGATTGGAATAAATTTTAAAAATTCTTATTGGAAAGTTTGACTTCAAAGTGGAATTTTGGTACAACTGTTCGAATTTTGATACGAATATCACCATACGGGTCTCCAATGATTGCCAGATTGGCAATTATAGCTTTTGTTATGTTTTATCATTTACTTATGTACATGTACTAGAAGTATACTTCAGTTTGCTCTTACATTCGGAAAGCTTGTAAATATTGGGCTTTTTCGATAATTAAGGTTTTTACAAAAAATTTTACGATTTTGACATTTTTGAATTATCAGAAAAGCCCATTAGGTATCATAAGTTATTTCATTAAAACATTTGAAGACCTCGGTGCAAAAAGCGGTCACCTCCACTTTTTGACGAAAATGAGTTATTGCAGTTGGCGCAAGAATAAAAGAATGCGCATATTTAGCTGCAAACTCCGGACTCTTTGGAGGACTGTGTAAAAAGTTATTAAAGAAAAGGAGACGACTGAAAGCATTGTTTCATATAATTTGACGCAAAATTTTTTTTTCAAAAAATCTTTAATTTTTTCTGAGAGATTTGTTTTGTGAAATTGAATATTTTTTTATTTGTTTATTTTTAAACGCTATTGAACATATTTTGGACTGTATTTTGTAGCCAATAATGCATTTTGAAAACCGCTAATATCCTCTTGGGTGCCAGAAACAGCTATCTCCAAAATTTAAAATGTCTATAACTTTTTCAAAAAAAAAAATATAGATTTATCTCAAATCAAAACGATGTAAGAATACATGCTTGATTTAAATTGTAATTTTTTAACTTTCCAGAGCAAAAATTTCACGCTAATATCTTTTTTGTCTCTCCTGAAAAATTTGAAAAAGTGGAGATGACCGCTTTTTGCACCGACGTCTTCATTTAGAAAAAAAAATTACCAGAAGTTGTGTTTTAATTTTCAGCCTGACGTTTCGAGCCTTGTTTTGGCTCATTTTTAATGTAACATTTCCACAAAGTTTTTACGGCTAAATATTAACAGTTATAACATATTGCATTTAAATGATCGTTTAACGCCTTTGAAGATGAACCAAAACAAGGCTCGAAACGTCAGGCTGGAAAATTAAAACACAACTTTTGCTTTTATTTCTTAAAATTGGACCGCTAAGCCCGCCAAACTAATACAAAAAAATACCGAAATACCGGTATTTTTTAAAAAAATTTACCGGTAATTTCGGTAGTAAAATTGGCCGGTAAAACCGATAAACCGGTAAACCGGTTTCCGGTATTGCAGCCCCTAACTACAACAGTCCTGATGACAAAATTGATGGGTTTCAGGACTTCGGAGTTGGTGAAACATCCTCCGAATTTGAGTAGTAAAAAAAGGGAAGCAAGTTGTGTTATTTAATTTTGTTAAATCAACATGCTCTCCAATTAAAATTAAAACTACAATAGTACGCATTGTCACCGCTGCTCAAAAAGCTGATTTGCATGTTCTCTCCACAGTTTGCGATGGTGGAGCCACTAACGTTGCTGCAATAAAACAATTAAAGGCAGAATCAAAGTCGCGATCGGACAAAGCTGGAAAAGAATTCCGAAGTTGCGGATTTGAAATTAATGGAGAAATCATAAATCCCATCATGGATCCACCTCATCTAATAAAGTTAATGCGCAACCATTTTATGGAAAAGAATCTCATGTTTGAGGAAAATAATGAAAAAAAATTGCCAAATGGGAGCATATTTTAAATTTTTTTCAAATTGATTGTAGAGTAACTGGCGTCAGGATACCGAAATTAACTGAACAGCACGTCATTCCTAATAAGATAAAAAAAATTAAAGTATCTCACGCTGTGCAAGTATTAAGTGCATCAGTTGGTAACTTATTGACTTACACAATTGGAATTTGTAAGTAAAACCACATTAATTTTATTTAAATTATATTGTCGTCATAACTGTAAAATTAACAAAAATTTACAGGTAGACGTCTTAATCCTTCAGCCAATATTTTAGGAGAGAGGGCAGATGATACTGCATCGGTAATTCGGTTCCTCGACCGATTATTCGATTCAATGATTGGCAGTATTTCTAAACCACTTAAAGGATAAAGAACTTCGGGGACCTTTTTGCGAAACACAACTTGAATTTTGGCAAGAAGCAAAACAAATTTTAAATTCAATGTGTTTTGTTAAAGGGGAAAAAACTTTCAAACCACCATGCATAAAGAACTTCGTAAACAATATAGACAACTTTTCTGAGATCACCGAACGTCTTAAATCGAATGGGATAAAATATATATATTTGCGTAACTTCATCCAGGACCCAGTGGAAAACTTTTTCGGATCTATTAGATTTATGAATTTCTGGAACATTAATCCGAATGCAACACAGTTTCAAAGTAATCTTAAATTTTTTTTATATTCATAACACTTGATATTTCAGCCTTACTGACTATCACTTGATTCCTTTTCTACTATATTTCTTAATCTTTTTTTTTTTGCTTTGTTATATGTAATTACAAATCTCTATTACTAAATAATTTGACCACGGTTCATTCAATAGGTTCAAATTGCATGAAAGACAATAGTGTAGCACTTCTAGACAATTTAAAGAAATTTTTAATTACAAAATCAAAACTAGAAAAAAAGTAATAAATAATTTAGATAAATTCCATCCATCATCATCATTTAAACCAGCGCATATATAGCCGGTTTTCTAGTGAAAAAGTTTAAAAATCAAGCGAAACTATGTGCTCATTGCCAAAGCTTCATTTTCAAAGATCCTGACATAGAGTGACACAGTTTTATTAAAGAATTTTGAAAATGTAATTCATTATGTTACCGCAGTTCCGAATTCAAGAGCACATTTTCCTATCCTATGCAAAATCCGAGACATAAACCAAATATAAGTAGTTCCGATTCCATTAACTGGAAAACAGAGCGTCGCAGTCGATGAGTGAGAGTTGGCGATCTATTAGTGTATATATTATCTATGTCAAAGTTAAAGGTCTGAAGTTTGAGGGACCAACGGGCTAGCTTACCACTTAGGTCCTTCTGGCTCATGAGCCACTGCAGACTTGTATGGTTGGTGACGATGGTGAAGGGCAACCCCTCGACTTATGTTCGAAACTTTTTCACGCAAAATACTGCTGCGTAGCCTTCTAGCTCTGTGATGTAGTAATTGCGCTAGGCTGTGTTAAGTTTTTGCGACATACTTATATATGCGATTCGGGGTCAAGAGCCACGTCCATCGTACTAGCATTGCAAGACACTATAAATGACCTGATGAAGTCTGGCGTGATAAGTATAGGCGCAAACAGATCTGTCTTGAGAGAACCATGTCCGACTATGTACCATGGCACTTAAATTCCTTTTTGCAAAAGAAACTCTTTCCGATGTTGCTTGTCAAGTTTCATTGCCGCAAATGAGCGACTTTTGAAAGTATTCGCAGATGAAGGTCGATGAACGGCGAAATTCACTGAATATCAATGACACGACTTTGTGCATCAGACGACACATTCGTTGCGGCGCGTTTTGCAGACCAAACGGCATCACCTTAAACTGGTACAGAGGCCGATCTGTTATTGTAAATACCGTCATCTCTCGAGATTTGACTTGGGAGGAATCTGCCAGAAAGCGTCTTTGATTCGAGATATAGCGCGCACAATCGTGTTAGCTTAGCATGCTATTTTTAGGAGGGGGATTTTTCACTGTAACCCAGGTGACTTTCCTGGAATTTAGGCACAGACGGACTTTCCACAACGGGTGAGATCCAGGAACTAACTCGATCACTCCAGGCGCTAGCATCCGGCCTAGCCCCTCAAACATTAGCCTTTGTACCACCAATTATACCGGGTAGTGTCGGTGTTTGTTACATCGTGTTTGTAGTCCGTCGATTCATGTCCAATATCTGTGCTATCCACTAAGTGGTTGCCCTCGGCCATATACCATACAGACTTCAAAATTCCACACCCAAGTATTTACAAGAGCTGCTTCAAGCTAGGAACAACGTAAAGGGTGAAATTTAACTATGACCTTGACGTAGCCCACAATCGCTTGTATCTTTCCGTGAAGGTTTAGGCCCAAGTTATTTATCAACTCCATCAATTTCTTGCCAAGGCAACTAACGTTGACTTCAAAATCCAAAAAGCCAACGATGAGATGGTCATCACCCCTCCTGGAATTTTTCTCTATACATACTGGACATTCTGGTTTAACGAACCATTTTTGCCACAGTCCAAGTAGAAGGGATCGCTAATAGGTTTGGGGCAATCCTGGTATCCCTGGCCATGCTGGTAAATGTTAGGTTATGACAGTTAGTTCTTAAAAACTGTTCTAATAAATCGCATTCGATGAGTCCAAATTTCGACCACCTTTTCAAGCAATTGAAGCCTCTTTTTCAAAATAACACGAGTAATGTTGATTTCCAAAGCTTCAATTTCTAAAACTTTGGCGGACAGAATATTGATTTTGGAAATAAGTTTCCACAATTTGTAAGTAAGGCTTAATTTGCCCAACCTTACTAAATACAAATGCCAATATAGATGTCATTTAATATCTATCAAAAAACAGTGCTGTCGTCCGAAAGTTCCATCTCTTTAAAAAAATCACCTTTTACAATGTAAGTTTCGAATATCCTTGAGTAAATCGTCGATTTTCTCCCGAGCACCTTGTTTGCGCTTCAAAATCTAGTCAATGATTTCTTAGTCTGTAACAAGAGACTGGGCCTGGCCTTTCAGTGCGGTTCTTAAAGTGTACCAGTCTGGTCTATAATTTTGGCAAATGAACTTATAATACCAGATATCTGCTTTGCCGGACCACAATTAGTGAAAGTGACGGGTCGAATATTCTTCGGAAATATATGTGAACTTCTATTCGAAAGATTAATTCATCAACTGAGATAGCATTATTTGACTTATCAAACTTAATGCGCTAAGTACTAAATACTGTTCGCTGTCCAAAACGTTCATGTTGACGTAACGAGGACTGGGAGATCTCTCTCTTCGAGACGCAAAACTGGGAGATCTCTCTCTTCGCGGAGGAAAAATATCGGTGAAAGTTGCATATTTCTTAATACCTCTTGCCATTGTCGAATTATACCCCTTTGAGCAACAAGCTGCCTTTCAAATCGATATCTTTAACTGGAAATGACATTTGACGCGCTTAAAGGTTCATAGGAAGGACGTCACATAATTTCATTTACAAAGTTTGACGAGGCACTCTCCAAAAATGAGTTCTTTTACTTCTGTTAATGATTGAAGAGTCTTGCCGAAACAAGCAGATTGTGCCCCGTTGGGTGTCATATATGTGGTACACACGGCACGAGGACGCCCGAGATGCAAGAAACGAGCTTGGCCTCTTGTGCGATGCAAGCCCTGAGGGAAAAGACTGGCTTACCGGGGCTAGCTTCGATGACTTTGGTCGTGGGTCTTGTCCTGTCCTTTCCTAAACAGCAAAAACTTTCCCAGAAAACCAAAAGACTCATTTTTGATGCAAAAAATGAGTCATTCTTGTGAGCGCTCCGTTCGATACTGACTTCAGATAGTGATCATAAATGTTCAAACTTGTGATAAATGTTCAAACTTAAATATTCATTTTTGCGATCACCAAACGGTCAAACTTGAATATAGTAGAAGCTGCGGAATGGTCTCTTTCATTTTTGAACGTTTGGTGATTGCAAAAATGAATCTTAAAAATTATTTAAAAACGAGGGTATAACTTATGATCAGTGTTTAAAACGTTCCTATTTCTACTCTTTCGTTATTCTTCCAAAGAGCAATTGAAACCAACGGGAAATACAAATCTTTCTAGGGAACGAAATTTGGCTTGCGGCCGCAAGTACTCTCTACGGGTTACATGCGACAGTAAATTTGTTACTTTGATATTTATGAGAAAAAAAAATTTTTTTTGCAACATTTTTGTTAAGGTATTACATTAGACATGGGTAACGCAGTAAAATTTCGTGCGCTGATACAGTAGCGCGAGCGCAGTTCACTGAATCAGCGCAGTGCTTTAACGCAATTGCGCCATATGGCGCACCGGTTGGAACCATCGTCATTATGGCTGCGCTTTTTTGCCGCACTGTCAATTCGTTGTGTGAAACAGACAATTTTTCGATCAGCGCTGTGTATCATACGTATTTACAATAGACATGAGATACAGTGCTGAGTTGAGTTACTGCGCTAACAAGACCCATAAAAAGAGAATATATACTTAACAAGAAATTGTATTTTTGGGCTTGTCTATAAGTCAATGTGCGAGAAAGCAAGACAAGGCGATATTTCCCCTCTATCGTATTGAATACATATGTAAAAATTTCCCCAACAGTTGGCTCAATTAACAAGTTGTTTCGTTTGACTCGTTTGCGTTATGTGCGCTGTTGCGCTACTAAAATTTTTATTCGCGTATCAGCGCACAAAGCGCAGTATACTGTATCAACGCAATGGCGCAACGCAGCGCTGCGTTACCCATGTCTATATTACATACATATTACATATTATCAATAAAACCGATACAACAGATCAACTACAGAACTAAATTAATTAAATTGTTGCCGTCGCTGCGCTCACCTGTTCACAATATTCTTATATAGGTTTTATAGATACTTCTCTAAAAATGTTAAGAAGAGCTAGCCCAGTTAGACGGTCTCAGGCACGCATGCACTAGAGCAGTGGTTCTTAACCGGTGCTCCACGAGCTTGTTGCAAGTGCTCCGCGAAATATTTGTGTGAGCTTGGTTTCTCGACATTAACCAATATAAAAACCAAAAAACGCGCAAGACTTACTAATTTAGACGAAGAATTGAGAGTAGCTATATCAAATATTAGACCTGATATCGCTGAAATCTGCAAAAAACCGATAAGCTCAGGTATAACATAAAATGATTTTCGCCTCAAATAAATTTCATTCGAATATATCTATAATATTTTTTTATTTGTTTTTTTAATTGATGTTATTTTTAACTGTTATGTAATAATCAGTTTAATTTTTAATAAAAGTTATGTCTGTTGGTTTTTTGACTTTGATTTTTGTGCTCCGCGAATTTTTCTTCTGATCAAAAGTGCTCCCTGACTTTAAAAAGGTTAAGAATCACTGTACTTTCTGAGCAATCTGCACCGCAGTCGAAAATTTTTAGGTATCGAGGTCATTTTTTTTAGTGGACATAGCATGACCTAATTTTCTTAAAAGGAAATAAAAAGGGAAATTTTCAAAATATATTACTATAAATAGAGCTCCTAGCAATACCAGTTTTAACGTGAATTTGAAATCGTATGTGAATTGTGACCCAAAAACCTATAAAAATCTTAACATTATCATACTAAAATCTTTTGAATGTTGATTACCAGAGAAATATCCATTAAATTGTTTTTTCTTGTCTCATCTTTCTTTCCTGGTTCGACTCAGAGTATAGTAAGACAGATAATTTCATCAGGGGAAATGTTAAATAAACTCTTTCCAATAGATCGCGATGGCAAGTAATGCTCACACCGCGTCTTGATTAACAATTTTTTATCCCAAGAAATATCTCACCGCAATGAGATTTTTTTGACAGCTGGGCCGAAAATTTCTTGAAATTTTATTTCTCAAGATGGTGATGAAAAGAAAACACCTAGTCGCCGCTCTCGCAATTAATGCAATACGTGAAATTGAAAAGGCTGAAACAGAAGAACAGACAAAAAGAAAAACCTCTTAATGTTATATATTCTCTTCCAAAGCTTTTTGTATCGTATTATTTGTAAAAATTAGTTATTTTCGCAACTACTTGTCGGGAGAATTTAGATTCCGTCATCTTGAATCGGGAAATTCCATGAAATTTTGCAATTGCAAGATTTCATGAAATTTATCTCTGGGATTTTTTATCGCCGTCAACTCGAGCTCTGATTGGTCAATCAAAAATCTCTGCGATGAAAAATCCCAAATGAAGACACGGTGTCAGACGAATCTCTATTTTGGGCTTGAAAGTCGTAGTGGCTTGGGCACTTCGTGGTTACGCGAAGATTCCCCACTTTCGACCATGGGTCGGCCTATTGGAGACCTAGAATCGACAAACCCATGGACTTCACGACCAATAGGGACGCCTGACCACTTTATGCCCGGTTAGGTTACTTGGAAAGCTACTTGCTAAAATATAACTGTAAAAAAATTCGACTATATCGGAAAGGCTTTCAAAAATTTATCGAGACAGTGCATCGGCGCTA
This sequence comes from Chrysopilus asiliformis, assembly GCA_964034945.1. Taxonomy (NCBI): domain Eukaryota; kingdom Metazoa; phylum Arthropoda; class Insecta; order Diptera; family Rhagionidae; genus Chrysopilus; species Chrysopilus asiliformis. The sequence continues at coordinate 39,818,320 of OZ035962.1, forward strand.
CATTTTACAAATGATCTCGCCCTCTGATAGTACATAGAACTCTGAACTTTTTTGAGCTCGAAATTTTTAATGCTTCATCTCGTTTACCATTTTTGCTTATATGGCCTCTTCTTTGGTCTTCAGCATCCTGAGATCTAGCAAGGGCTGGCTGGCTTTATAGCACTTCCCCCTAGATTTTTTTCTACGTTCTTAATTATGTCAAACGTAAAAATTTATGGAAGTGCTATTGGGTTGTTAAATATGAAGTGTGACAAGTGCGTTGGGTAAAAGCTTTTATATAAGAAAGCCATGTGCTGTTTTGTGTGAAACTTGGCGCCAAACCGTTTTTATAATAAAAGTTTAGGTATTTCAAAAGTTTATATTTTGGAATGTAAGCTCTAAAGTGTAGAAATTATCGAGTTATACTGTAAATTTATTTGATCTTCCCCCATTCAAAACTTTTAAGTAAACTTGTTGCTGGTATATTGCTTCGATTCGTTAAATCAGTAACTTGGTCTCTTCATTTTAGTTGTTTGAAAAATCGCGCACGAAGCGAAGGTAAAAACAAAGAACGCAAGCGGATCGAATTCAATTTTACTTACATTTTTAGTTTTAATTTAATTTTATATGTAAATAGTTTATGTTTGTAGTTTCTTTTTACGGTATTAGTACACAGTACTTATGTTTGTAATTTGGATTCAAGTATTTCCATCTTGGGGAGAATAAAATTCATTCAAATTTAAAAAAATTGGCAGGGATTCAGAGTTACGTGCTTTAATATAAAACCAATTTGGAAAGTGTTAAGTGGTTTCATGATCTAATGCTCAGGAATATAAAGACTTAGTGTTAAAATCTCTAACTGTAATGGAGGCTGTGTGGCGCTTTCGTCTCATGCTTTTCACTGCATTTGCCCTAATTATGTTTGGTGATTTTTTTGGTTATGGCAGTGTCAGAGGTGCAAAGACGACATCAACGAGAGGTTCAACAACATTACGAAGTGAGCAGCCTGAAATTGAAATTGACGACGGTAGGTTTGCTCTAATAAAATTATTTAAATTACGCATGGATATAATCGTATTTCATATAGTATACCATTTAATCTCTGTGGAAATTTCATAACAACGTTTTTCAAATTTTCATCGAAGCCATTTAAAAATTTTAAACAAATATGACATGATAAGCTTTTAGTTTGTTCGTTAATTAAAAATTTATTTTAAACGTCAATTTAAACTTTAAAATAATCTGCAAAAGATAAAAATTGTTACATTGTATTTTTTCGAATTTTGAAATTGCTTAGTCGAAAATTTGAAAAATGAAGTTATCAAATTTTGACAAATTTTCACAGAACTATTATTGATTCTTAGTTTTTTTTCGGCCTACGAATAAGTTACATTACTATTGAAATAAATTTAAATCATATTAACTGCATTCACCTTTTTTGAATGATTTTGGTAGTTCACAAAAAAAGTGACAAAAAGCGGTAAATACCAAAGTTTATGCTACAACGGTAGATGTGGTTACGTCCATTGTGTAAAGTATTTCAAAATTATGGTAGACCTTTTTTTCTTCTACACATTTATAAAAAAATATGTTGAAAATACTGATATAACGTAAAATGTGGAAATTTTTATTGCTGCAATCTGTGTTACACGAGTTTCTGACTTATGTTATTATTTTTTGGGTAAAAATAATAGCTGAATTTGGGCGAAACCGCAAGAGGTAGTCATATGTATTACTATCCCAGTCTATTTTAGTCAATTGTGTTCAAACTTTTTTTTTAAATATATCAATAGTTTTATGCTAATACGGTTATGGAATAGATATCGGAATTTTACTCCGCTTCAAAAGAAAAAAATGCACGGCTTTTTACGTCATTAATAGTTTTAACACCACCAACACTATTTTTTTTGCATTAAATCTAGTTTTGACCTTTTTTTTATTATATCTTTTATATATTAATCTCCATTAATTCCACAGTTTTAACATCTATAGTCATACATGCAGAGGAAAAAACCAATTTTCTAATTACAAATACACTAGTGTAGTGCTTCTTCTACCTTTCGCTTAAGAAGCTAACAGAAACAGACTTGTCACATTTGTACACCTTTAATAAACGCATAAAAATATTAAAGGTGTGCAAATGCGATAAGTCTGTTTCTGTTAGTTTCTGTAATGGATTTCACTTACCCACAAAACTGGAATAATTTTGTGTTTTTGTAGTTAAGTAGCTACTAGAATAACTTATGGAAATTTACTATTATTTTGCATTTAATTTGTAATATTTTTTTCTTCTTTAGAGAAAAATTTCGAGAATACTTTCAGTTCTTTATATGTGTTTGTTTTACTTTTGTACCAATTCCAGTTTACTATTGTTTTGAAATGTTAAACTGATGGTGACTTCTTTTGGTTTACTTAAAGTTTTCTTATCTTACTGTGTCATTACAGAACCGGAGGTAAATACAATTGGAAATATTGTTTGTTGGAAATGGTGTCGAATATGATATGGTTTTTAGTAAAGCAAAAATCACTATAATTTAGATATGACGTAACGGGTTTAATGGATTTTATACAAAATCAAAGCCGCAATTGAGTTAATTTTTATCTGGTGCAAGCGCAATAAAACTGAATTCCTTTTCATTTTATGTAAAATTTTTGAAATACAACTTTATATCTAAGACCAAAGTTTATAAGTAAAATCTAATTCGAAATTGACCTTTGAGTTCAATTTCAAATCTACCAAATAAATCTAAAACATTAAAACTTGAATAAAAATTATATTTTAAAAGCGACTGCTTTGAATAAAGAGAACTTTCGATATTTAGTTATAACTCTAGCTTATGGGATACACTGTGAGGAAAACTGGCTTGGCTAAATGAAATATTTCTTGAATTAGTTGCGTAACTGCAAACAGAAAAATCTGGTGATGTGATTTCTGTTTCATTCGAATTTTTTAAAATTTTATATCCAAATGGAGTTATTTTTACATTTTTAACTTCGCAAAGCTGGCTAAAATGTTTACTATTTTCAAAAGGATAGAACTGGAATTAAAACACCACGAAACTGGTAATTTGATCTAAAGACGTTTTGATTTTACCCAATATTGATAAAAAAACCGGGTCATTAGAAAAATAAAATATTTAACACTCTAACTGCCACGACAGTTTTAAGTCTATTTCGAATATTTTGTTGTCAGTCAAAAAGGATGCACTAAGAGAAAAAAATTGAAACAAAATTATACCTAAATGTTATTTTATTACCATAAAATGTCTGCAACTACAAAAAATCGTTGCGGTTGCAGCGAACACTTTAATAATTTTCATTGTTTCACTGTACACAACAGTTAGGTGTCAGGTCTTTTTGACTTACGTGGCAGTTAGAGTGTTAAATCGGTTTGATAAAGAAAAAAACTGTGGTGACTTGGATTCATTCCTGTTTAGAGGAGGTGTGCCGAATTGTTTAAATGGTCTGATGGGTATGGTAACTGGAGTTCAAACCCGGCTCGTCGCACAGTGTCTCGAATTTGAGTCTAGGCGTACAAAATAGCTCGAAAGTGACTTTCATATTTCCATTTTTTGGGTTTATATTGTGGTTTGAAATATTTTGGGACTTCAAACAGAAAATCCAATTCTGGTCAATAACATTGGCAAAATTGAACCGAAAGTGAAAAATTGAGTGAAAAGTTGAAATTTGTTAATTTTTTACTTATAAAACTCCGAAGATAATTAGATGAAATTGATAATCAGAAAGTATTGTTTTTGCTTTACTGTAAAAACTAATGCGGTGGTCACACGCCGCTGTTTTACCAGCGCTAGTGACTGTTTGGCTGTTAGCAGCCGTTTCAGCAGCACAGTGTGAACCCTAGTGCGCTGCTACTACCAGCAGCAGCGTGATGATTTTAGCAGCGCTAGTGAAGTAGATACCGTTCTAGTTTACCAGCGCTACTAGCGATCACGTGACAAAGTGGTAAAATTTGTTTATTATAAGTTGTTATTTTACGTTTATTTATTTAAATTTGTGTGTTAAGTTTATTATTAAAAAAATCTCCCAGATTCAAATGTCAAACCACTGTTTTGCTACTTGCCAGCGCTACTAAAGTATAAATCGTGTGAACCCTCTCAGTACGCTGGTTGCTGTTGCTACTTGCCAGCGCTACTAACCAAACGCAGCAAGCGGCTGGCAAAACAGATTGTAGAAAATTTTTTTTTTTTCATTTTGAAGGTTTTTTTGGCATAGTAAAAAAAGAAGTAATATATATTTTTTGAATTCTATATAAAATTGAACAAAACTTCAAAAAAATCAAAAAATCCTGATATATCGCGGATAGGGGATACTTTCACCTTTTCAACGCTATATCGTTTGTATCCATACGCATCCATACCTGAATTTAATCGACAGTTTTGTCTGCCAACCTTCTCCTAAAATATCCTCCATGTTAAGTGTAATTAGGAAAAATGCGTTATAAACATGTAAGAATGTGACGACATCACGTACTTATATTTTTGTTCAAATACCCACCTGTTCATATTCAGGCACAGAAATATATGATAGAATGCCCCACGATTTAAATACCATGATTTTGAATTTTAATCCCTAAGTGAACCCCATAAGTGATATTATTCTTAAATTGGCATCTATTTCTGACTCGCTCTTACTTAAGTTTCGTTTGACATATTTTGCTTCCATATGAGATACCAGATTACGGTATCTGTAAATATAAGATATCTGTGTATTCAGGTATCTTTTATTACCAAGTAGATTTTACTCGGTAAAAGTATTTCAAAATCGAAGGACGTTGTTTGGATTTACCGTACACAGTTTTGTGTGATTTTTTTTTTTTGAAAATGGAGTTCCATCTTGGGTTAAATTTGTATATATGTAATAAATATTTTTTTTTATAATAATCGATAATAGCACTAATGCAACATGTTCGTAATATTTTTTGGGAAAGTTTACGACCTATATATTAGTATATAGTTGTAATAAATAAATAGAATTTACAAATTTATAAATCATACAAAAAAAACTATGAATCAAAAATAAATAGGAAAAATAAATAAAATATAAAATTTCAAAATTATAAATCAAACATAACAAAAGCTATAATTGCCAATCTGGCAATTATTGAAAACCTGTATGGTGATATTTGTATCAAAATTCGAACAGTTGTATCAAACTTTCACTTTGAAGTCAAACTTTCCAATAAGATTTTTTAAATTTATTCCAATCGGATTTTGATGTATGGGAGTTTTATGTAGAATCATATCCTAAATAACTTTTGTTCTTGGACTTTTTTAATAAGATGCACCGTTTTTGAGGTATTCGCAAAAAACATTTTCGTTCGTATGGGGGGTACCCCCCCTAATGGTCCATTTTTGCCCATTAACGAACTTAGCCTCGCATTTTACGAAAAACGGATCTGCGCAAAATTTCAAGTCTCTAGCTCAATCCGTGCGCCCGCAATCCGCGCCACAGACAGACGGACAGACAGACAGACAGACAGACGGACAGACAGACAGACGGACAGACGGACAGACGGACAGACGGACAGACGGACAGACGGACAGACGGACAGACAGACAGACGGACAGACAGACAGACGGACAGACAGACGGACGGACATGCAGAAATTAATTATTTTTATCATTCTAAACACACTGGTGTAATTCATTTTTTTGTGTGATGACGGGATCTTGGCGTTACAAACGGTAAAGCAAAGTTAATATACCCTTTGGTTTCACCATACGGGTATAACCACTGTATTCGCATATACCAATACGTATATATACATATATACAGAATATACTAAGTACCTCTGTAAATTTGGTGTTCCTACTGTTGTTGTAACCGAAGTTATCTAAAAAACATAACAAAAGCTATAATTGCCAATCTGGCAATCATTGGAGACCCGTATGGTGATATTCGTATCAAAATTCGAACAGTTGTACCAAAATTCCACTTTGAAGTCAAACTTTCCAATAAGATTTTTTAAAATTTGTTCCAATCGGATTTTGATGTATGGAAGTTTTATGTAGAATCATATTCTAAACAACTTTTGTTCTTCGACTTTTTTGATAACATGCACTGTTTTGGAGATATTCGCAAAAATCGTTTTCGTTCGTATGGGGGGTACCCCCCCTAATGGTCCATTTTTGCCCATTAACGAACTTAGCCTCGCATTTTACGAGAAACGGATCTGTGCAAAATTTCAAGACTCTAGCTCAATCCGTGTGCCCGCAATCCGCGCCACAGACAGACGGACAGACGGACAGACAGACGGACGGACAGACAGACGGACGGACATGCAAAAATTAAATATTTTTATCATTCTAAACACACTGGTGTAATTCATTTTTTTGTGCGATGACGGGATCTTGGCGTTACAAACGGTAAGGCAAAGTTAATATACCCTTTGGTTTCACCATACGGGTATAAACATTATCACTTAAGTCGAAATGTTTATCACTTGACTTAAGTTTTTTACAAGTTTAGTTAGCCATTCCAATATAATGTTCTTCAAATGTATGAACCTGCATGCTAGCCCATTTCGACTTAACAGCTTATTGCAAAACAATTTTCGTCGTAATTGCTTTTCCAACTTTTTTGAAAAAAATATATTCAAATTTTCAAATCGAACTTACTCGAAATGGCAATTTTCGACTTTAGTGGTTCTTGGTTGCACCACAGATATTTTGATTAAAAGAGGTGGGATTCAGAAGTTTTATGAAACAGTTGTTGAAATTTCCATCTTCAGATCACCGTTATTTGGTAATTGATTTTTAAACTTCGAAAGAAAGTTCACAAAATGAATGTGTTTTTACCCGACTGAAGAAAGGAGGGTAATACGTTTAGGGTGTAAGTATGTACACATAGATTCTACTAAATGTGGATACTTTCTATCTAATTCTGTAGATGAGAAATTGAGCGATCCCAGAGGTATGTTGAATCTATCCCCAAAATGTCATTGACCAACTCTCTTGGAAAGGCCTAGAATCAACCTCCAATAATATAGAATTTACACAATTTTTCTCTCCGAAAAATATTTCTTTTCCACAATTAATCTCACTATGTTGAGGAGAAATGGAAATGATGAATGACAACAATAATATGATATGCAAAGAAATAATTGATTTTCGGTGACATTTTAGTCCAAAAACTCCAAATTAATCAAATTGCTCGATGGAAGTATTTGTATTGCTTCGAAAAAATACTTTTCCCTTTCTATATTTTGCCTAAAATCTGAAAACATTGGCCCAAAAATTTAACAAAAAACAATGCAAACAAATTTCTAAACGAAGATATGATCCTCATAACTGATTTTTTAACATTATTTTCTTGAAATGATAGTGCAATAGTTTTAATTGGATTTTTGGAGATAAAACAAACTAAAAAGTAAAAAAGTGAAAAGAAGGCTGGAAAATTAAATAGCAATTTTTTTTATTTCCTTAAATTGACCGCCAAGCCCGCCAAACTAATACAAAAACCAAAAAAGTTGAAATAAAAAATATTGATTAAAAACAAAAAAATCAGACTGAAAAAAAACCTGGAAAAACTAGACCTAAAAAGAAACAAACAAGCTCTAAAATTTCTTGAGTTGTTAAACAGGCGTGAAGCATTTAAAAAGGAAAATATGCTTCAGGTTTCGCCTGCGTAACGACTTAAGAGGTTTTAAAGCATCTTTGTTTCTTTTTAGTTTTACTTTAGAGATTTTTTTTCAGTCGAGTTATTTTTTAATAAATTGATATTTTTTAAACTACAAGACCATCGTTTATATGTAATGTCTAAAATTACCTTACTAATCATCAAATCTAATGCGACATTATATTAGACTGAAATTTGTGTGGGTTGACCGTTGTGTTCATGTTTGTTGTTTTTGTAAGTGGGCTTATCGGTCCTTTGATATGTTGTGGAAATAAAACCAGAGATCTCTTTTTGGTTTTTAATGTTTAATCATGATTAAACATTAAATGATTAAACATTAAAAACCAAAAAGAGATCTCTGGTTTTATTTCCACAACATATCAAAGGACCGATAAGCCCACTTACAAAAACAACAAAAATTATATTAGACTACCAAATAAGAGTTATCGCTCTTTTGCGGCAACTGTGTCAACGTGATTTTTAGGAGACACTCTTTTAGTTTTTAGATTGCGTGTATTTGTACTCAATTTTGTGAGTACAAACATGATACCAATGTTCTTCCAAAGAGAGTATTTATTGCAGAGCTGCTAAGACGTTTTGTCAGATGAAGAAAACGTCAAAACGAATCATTAACTAAAAACTGTTTGAGTTATGCACTATTAGTAGTTTTTTTTAATGACCCGATTAAGAGCTATATGGATCATTAACAAAATATGGGAGTTTATTGTGGGTTTGAATTTGTTTTTAAAAATAGAACGAGGCGTAATAATATTACATATGCTTTGGCAATAATTTTTAAAATCGCAAAAACCCATTCAATAACAAGCTTTCGCTTTTCTCCGTTATATTTTTTTTTCAGTTTTCGGATAATAACCCTAGGGCGATGAAAATAGTATTCAATAGCCCCATACTTATAAAAGCGAAATGGAAGCTGAGGAAAATGTTTGACACCTAAACCAAATCTGATGATCTTATCAACGCTAAAGCATTAGCAAGCGATATTATTGGCCGGCATTGAACTTGCTTCGATATCAAGGAAAATTGCCTATACAATTTAAAAATGAATAATTTATATATATTCAAATAACTTAAAAGTTTTTATTTGGTATAATGAACTTATTTTTCAAATCAATACGGTTTACTGTGGATATCGATTTATAATTACGTTAGAGATATTTAGCAAGTAACGTGGTCACGAGTATAGTTAATGACTGCAACAATATTATGAGAAAATTTACCATTTCTGTCTGTCTGAATTGCGTTTCACCTTGAAGCAACCACTCTATGTAAAATAACAAGTATACTCACTCAAGCCATGCAAGATATGATAAACAAGATACCTGTTCGATTGGAGAGAATTAAAACATATTCAATACATACAGATACACAAAAACATATAAAAATTAGCTTTTTTTACTATAAAGAAGATTCATTTCACTATATATTTCTTTTTACTTTCTAGATTCTCCCGTTGGAAGATTATCGCCATCGTCATTTATATTAGCCGATAAACATAGAAAGACCGCTAAAGTGAAACTTTCACTAGCGATCAGGGAATCTTGTTTACCAAAACTGCTTTGTGAGATGGCATCTAGGCCAGAGAATGTTTTAACCGATAAAGAGAAGGATTTACTATACTTAATTCGGTAAATATGGTTGCAATGCACTTAAGAAATTTGTGGTTAAAACTGGCTAAAACATTATTATGTTATTTGACTGCAAAATTTCGGAATAAAAAAAGTTGAATGGAATGTCGTTCAATGTCAAAAAATTTTTTTTTGCAAGCGTTCAATTAAATATTTAGCTATCGTGAGAATTAATTAAATTTTTTTTGTTGAGAAAATATTAATTTTACAGGAAATTATTCATGAAATATACCCGGAAAAGTTCCCTTGAAAAACTGCCTGTCATGTGTTATTTATAAATAAGTGGTACAAACAGTATTTACTTTTACGTTAAGACTAATTGATTTTTCAGTGTATTATATTCTGCGTAACCGGTTTACTTCTTTGCGAAAATCAGTTAAAAACAAGTTAGTTATTTATAGCAAATAAGCACAATGAAATATTTAGGGAAAATGACGGTTTTCTTGTTCAGAAAATGTCTGCATTTTGTAGATAGTTTGGATAAATAAAATTTGACAGGTTAAGCCTGTTGGTAGATCAAGTATTTAATTTTAAATTTTAAAAGGTTTATCGAGCTTCGCGCAGGTTTTACTATTGAATTCTCTTACGAATGGGCCAAAATAATTATATTTTGCTTAAAAAAATTTCCAATAATATATTTTTATCAATATCAATCCTGGTTTTTATCTATAGTCCCGATTATCTTTTATAGAATAGATTTTACTATTTTTTTTCTGCGTGTAGTCACTGCCTTCGGTAAATGTTTTTTGAACAGATTTGTCGTAGGCGAGAATTTTTGCGTATCCAGGGTCAAATGTAACCCTTAATTGATCCCAAGCAAGAGTCAACTCCGAAAACTCGATAGTTTGACAAACCTTACCCTATACTAATAAAGCTCTTCAAGTTGCTAGTCTAAAAAAAGCTTTTGAACTAACAATTGGTTTTATAAAGAAATTTTTATTCTGAAAAAGCTTTTCAAGTTGTTTAAAGCTGAACTTCTGATGAGGGAACGAATGCATGCGGGACACCCTATGTTCTACACAAGGCCATTTATGAACCATGCAGGTGGGCGCAATAAAGGGGGAGGGAGTGTTTGAGCGGTTCAAGCTCTTCTACTGAGAATAAAAATTTAAAAAAAAAGCAAAGCAAAGGAAGGGCTGAAAGAGATTTAACAGATGTATCAGCCAAAGGTAAATCTCGATGGTTTGTTGAATGAATACGAAATTTGATACAAAAAGTGAGATGCTATCAGCGGTAATTTTTTTGCAATCGAAATATTAAAGAAATATAATGAACAATTTTTTACGCGAGTACCCCAGCTTTTAAAAAATTTCCACCTTGAATCCATTAAAATCGTTTCTTATAAATATATGTCATGGGACTTGATCGGTAAACTGGTTTTAAACTGGCGGCGAGTATTTTTTGCGGCCCGCGCCCTATATAGCTTTAGGTAACAAAAATTTAATAAAAGTTTCGACGTTTGCGGACCAGAAGATTTACCTATGACTGAATACCATCTGTGTTAGCCTTTACGATTGCCAGCTTTGCATTTTAGAATAATCTGAACAGAAAAGTACTATAATAAAATAAAGAAACTGTGTAGCTTTCAACTTAAAGGTATAAAACTCCATACATAAAAAATACTACCTATATCACATTTTGTTTAAAAATATTCGCGTGCAGAGTACATTTTTCAAATAATTTTGCATGCCGAGCATTTTTTTCTCTTATGTGCTGAGAGCATGCACTTTTTTAAGTTAAATTTCAGTGATAATATTAAAGAACTGCTACCTTAATTTTTTTGTAATGCGGTTCGCTATGTGGTGCAGAAAACTCAATGGTGCCCTTGACGTTAACTTAGTCTGACAGCTACACTTAACACATTTAGCTCTTACTCAAATTCTATTGATTGAAACTCTTGAGATTAACTTTTTTTTAATACTTCCGTTTTTCAATAAATCAAATTTAAATAATAATATTAAATTTAGAGTAAATTTTTATTTTAATTAGCTCATTTACATTACATTGTAATACAAAAGTGCATTTTAAAAAATGCGGTTGCATTAAATTTTAATAGAAAAAAGTACTAAAATCAATAACTTATTTAGATTACGTTTCAATAAAAAAAATAATCTTTCGTGAGACTAAAAATTAACCTTTTTTCGGTGTGGAACTGTATACAATACCAAAAAGATTAAAATTTAGCCGAAATATTTTTACCGTGTATAATTTATCCTTATAATATAGAGCAATAAAATGCAATTTACAAATGGGCCTCTATCTCATTCTTAGCCAGAGTAATCACTTATTTCTTTTATCAGAAAATTGCGATTTTCTGACGATTTTAAAATGCTGTGATCTGAAATTACTGAAAATCAAAATTTGAAAATTTACATTTTTAACGCTACTTTAGGTGTGCCATAAAGAAATCCAAGACCACATTTCTTTTACTCGTTCACTTGACATGGAATTACTCATTTGTGGAAATTTCAAGGCTTTTAGTAATGATTCGCTTCAATGTGTGCGTTGTACAATTATTTCGGTTGGTGATACTAAGCTAATTATGTCTTCAAGATGTATGATAGTTCTGTTGGAGATACCTATTTATTGTGACTTGATTACAGCGAAAAAAAGTAATTTTCGCAAGGTTAATGAGTAGATTTTGCAATACTATTTTCGGATTTCCTGTGATTGTAACTAAAACAAGTCTAAATGCCTGTCGTATTTATATCCATTGACGTTGAATAAAGACACCATAGGGAATCTAGAATTTAATGTGTTGAAGTACTTTCCGTCATATATTGATTTTATTTAATTCTGATACTGTGGTCTTTTGACAATGGATTTGGAATGATGTTATCTAATTTTTTTCAGCAAAAAACTCTTTTTAATGAAAAAATATTCTATTTGCCAACCCGTATTGAATGTTTCCACATTCTTCGCAGTCTATTCGAACTGAATACTAATGCAGCACAAGATAGGTTTTTTGTCGTGGAAGAGGGGGGGTAACGTAAAATGACACCGTCAAGTGGATTAAACTATGTTCGGATAACAAAACTGTATATGTTATCTCAATTTTACTAGTATCTTTATTAAACTTAAAGGTAATTATCTGATTTTAAATATATTAAAATCACTACGAAAATTGAAATCATAACGGATCCCCGCATGTCCCTGGGACATCATCCACTCACTTCGATGAGTCTGCAACATGTCTGTATATACGTCTGCGCATCACTATAGGTACTTTAGTCGATCCGATCGGTTTGGATTCAAAATTGAGAATGGGCGCATTCACGAACACTCAACAGTTGAGTAAATTTCGATGAGTTCTCGTGAATGCCTCGATACATTAAACAGCTGATATCTGTCAATCTTGTCATAGACAAATGGAAGGAAAATTTGTTGTGTGAAAATTGTTAGTTGGAATTATGGAAAATCACTGGTTTTTGGAGTTTTTAGCTGAAGATGATGTTACCACAAACATTGCAACAGATTCCTGATTTAATGCAAACATCTTTATTTGCGCATGAAATATTTAAAGGCCGTGAATCGGTGAAAGTGCGGAATGAAAAATTTCTTCAAACGATTGGAAATATTTCCATCTCTTGTAAACTAATAAAATGCAACTTTTCAGTTTGTAATCTGTGATGCACCTCCGGAGTTTCGAAAATATTATATTCCATATCATTTAATTTGTAAATTTGATCCAGAAAAGCCATTCTGTTTTTTCAAATATTTTGATCTTCGAAAAAACGCCAGTTGTTATCTGTCAAAATACTCAATGCATCGGTTGAGCAGAAAAGTATCACAGTAATTTTCCGATACAAAAAATGGCGTCCGATCAGTGGTTATGATGAGTAAATCTTTCAACTGTTGAGCAAATCTCTCAACCGTTGAGTACCGTGAATGCGCCCAATGAATACTAGTTGAATTTGGGGCTCTATTTATCCGAGTGTCTGGCAGTACTAGAAAGTTGTGCAAGTTTCCCGATCCTTTCAGAGGATGCTCGTGGCTTAGAAAAGTCGCAATTTTTCTGGATGGTTCTAGTGGGTCGCCATTTTTCTGGAACATTCGTGTTGTACCGGTTCAACTGATACTCGGGTTTCCGCGCTTTGTTGGTAATTGTGTTTAAAACGATGCTGCCATTCTAATATATAGTTTGTGGCAGCAAACACTTTTTAGCGGACATTTTGTCAAAAAATTATCACTTAAAATTATCTTTGTACTGGAAAATGTTTACACTTGTATATAGAAGCGACTTATTTTTAGTTTATGATTTTCTTATTTTTAATTTTTTTAGCGAATATTTTTCCACTTAAAAAATAATGGTAAATTTTTCAATACCAATACTCACAAAATAGCAGTAAAGAAAGGCAATATAATGAGTAGGCTTCACCCTGTTTTTTCCATTGAATTATTTTTTCCGCCTTTGCCAAACGCATTTTATTCCGAATCACAATGGATTGCTATTCAACGGAAAATCGCTTTTTATTAAACATAATATACTCCACATGCCGCTTACGGTCCTATCGGTACAATTTCAAAACTGGTTATGAAACAATCTTTGGGCTATTGCATGTTCCTCAGAAAACAAGTTTTTGGAGTAGGAGACGAAATTATATTTGCATTTGTGATTTTTTTTTATTATGATTTCACTATCAATTTCATTTTTACTTTCAGATCTACAACTATGTCACTGGCGATGAACGGCCCACCAACAAAATGGCATTTCGCAGCACACATGGGGCAATTACTCAAATATACGGGAGACTCTTCCAGTGGACCAATTGGGTGTTCAAATCTTTGGCCGCAGTGTCCATTCAGTTCAAAAAAATTAATGGGATTGTCGTACAAAGTAAATCTGAAGTGAATTAGAAATCGATTGGATTCAAAAAAAAAAAACACTTTTTAGCTATTTTGATGATCTTTCCACCTTTTGTACTGATGGTTAATGATGACGCTAGTGTTGAATGGGGTGAAACTAAAATGGTGAAATTTTGACTCACAGATGTACATGCACAAATAGCTTATGTGGAAAATCTAACCACCTTTTATTCATACTTACAAAATCGACTGAATAGATTTTAAGTTTAAATCGCTAGTCTTTTGTACATTTTTATCAATACTTGTCTTTTTGTTAGTTATGGTATTATAATGTATTCATGAATTCATTAAAATTCATAAAAAAAAATTACGCGACTCGTCAATTTATTTTCTTTTTTTTATAAGTAGCTTTCGAAAGTTTTGATACTTTAGATGCTGTCTATGGGAGCTGCTCAGTTTAGCACTATTTTTACACGGAAAAACTACCAGCAGTGGCGGCTGGTGACTGAAAAATAAGGATGGGCTACGGTAGTGTTTTACAATAACAACTCAGAAGGAGTCAATTCAGTGTGTCTAAATGAGTAAAACAAGTTACTTTATGTAGAATCTGGTACGTCCCGTATTAACCCTCCGTCTACCGAAAAAAAACCTGCTAGAACTACCGTTGGGGTCAATTAGACCCCAATCGGTAATAAGACATTTTCCTTTAGTTGTTATTGCAAATGTCTGAGTACGCTTAGAAAAAACTTGAATAATGTCAATAGATTCCAGCAAAATACAATGGAGAATTTTTAACCCTAATCAGCTCAGGCTAATTTTGTCCTTAATCCACGCAGGCGGTGTCTGAAAGACACCATGCCGGAAAAATAGAATAATTTAATAAAAAATTTTTTTTTTGAGTTTGCATTTTTTAATTCAGATTATAGCATAAAATTGATTTTTAAGAATTTTGGTTACAAACATTTTTCTTGGATTTGCACTTATCTGCTTCAAAGCGCGACCTTAGAAATGGGGACACAGGAAGCAACGTTTTCTCTTTTGGGAAGTGCTACAGTTATTATCCCCTACTGCAGTCCGATATTTTACGAAATAGAATTTTGGTATCACAAAATAACCTTTCTTTGCTGGTAAAACCGTTACGGTGTCTTTGAGACACCGCCTGCGTGGATTAAGGGTAAATTTCATAAAAGCGAAATATTATTGTTGTAGTAAAAAAAATTAATTTTTTTTTTCGTTTTTAAATAGTATTGGCTTAAAAAAACAAAGTCAAGGAGCATGAATGCAACAACTTTTTTAACATTCGTAACAATCACTCTCAAAACTGCATCGGTGTCTCAAAGACACCGCGAATGCGGATTAGGGTTAAAGAAACAATGTCAAGAAGTAACAAAGTCCAAAAACTATTACGACTAGAATTGGAGAAAAATTTTATCGCTGTGGGGTCAAATTGACCCCAATGGTAGATGGAGGGTTAAACGGGATAGTCCCAGAGTTAGGCATGCTTTCCCAGCGTTCCGGAAAGTAAATTTTTGTCCCCAATTTTTCAGTTTAGGGTTGTGATTTATTAAATACTAAAAAAACTTTCCCAGACTATTGAAAACAGTCCTTAGTGTTAAATTGGAAGACTTGCTGCGCTTTCAAATACGAGTTATCAGCCTTTTTTTTTCATAAAATGGGAGGTCTAGTTTGTTGATGGACAAAATTGAACTACTCCTTTCTCTCATACAAACGGAACAGTTTTTTGCGATTTTCTCGAACACGGTATGCGAAAAACTTATAAAGATAACATCATACATAATGCAATTTTACATACATGAAAATTCAATTGGACCAGTTTTAAAAAAATATCAATCGGAATGTTATGATGAAAATTAATCTATATGTTTGAAAGTTTAGAGTCAAGCCATATAGGGATTTCACCTGCCAATTGTAGTTTTCATTATGTTTTTCAGTCATAATATTGTTATAAGAAACATATCTTGTTTAAGTCGAATTTTTAATAATTTACGAAGAGACCAGTGTTGTGCCGGTATTTTATATAAAGTAATTTACCTAGTTATTTACGCGTAAAAAATTACGCGTAAAAAACCTCAATTTTAACGTAAAAAACGTAAAAAACTGTAAAAAACCTAAAACATTGATGATAAAAAATTTAATAAGTGGCCATTCACTAAATATAGTAATTATTCGTAAATAAATCATCTTAGAACAATAAAAGGGTTAATAGTCTTCAGCAAATACAGAAAAGTGTTCAAAAGCATTTCCAAATTGCACTCTTGAAAGTGAAAAAGATTTTAAACTCGGAGTTCAAAAACTGTTTATATCCTTTCATTACATTACTTCCGCCTACTAATTTTAACGTTAATTAATGTGGAGAGATTTGCGACATATGGGCTATTTTAAAGAAACATATTTGGACTAATTCTTGCAGCAACAAGCGTAATTTTAAAATTTGCATCAAAAAATCATTTTTAAACACAAGGAGACTCATTCCGAAGGCCGGAAATTGAAACACAAAATGTATAGCAGACCCTTGACAAGATCTGAACTTATATTGCAAAACGCGACAAGTTTCCTCCCGTCTTTCAACAGGATCATTAAAAAAATACAGCTGTAATTACAGTTTTTGAATTAGAGAGCCTATAATCTAGAGAGTGGACACCCGGACGTATAAAAATGGTCGAAAAACTGAACAACCTTCGCGAAAATTTCGAAAAATTCACTCATTGTCACAAATAGTTACCAAAATAATTACAATCGGTTAATAAAAGCATAATATTCATGACTGAAGTGTTTAAAAAAATTAAAAAGTTGTGTCCAAAAAAAATTCAAAAAACTGGAAAGGAAAAAAAAATCAAAAAACTGGAAAAAAAGAAAAAAAAATTCTAAAAACTGGAAAAATTCCATTCAAACACCTGATCTAATTTGAGTTAATAGACTGTCCTACTTAGTAGTCCTACTTAGTGTCCTATTTAGTAGTACAGTCTATTAAGTGCTGATGTCCACTCTCTATATTATAGGATCTCTAATCAAATGCTGAGAAAAACTTTTAAACAGGCTGTCATGCTTTGTAGGAAATGCGATGTCCCATTTTTTAGGTTTTTTACTATTTTTTACGTTTTTTACGGTTTTTTACGGTTTTTTACTTTTTTTACCAGTTTTTTACGTTTTTTACGTGAAAAATGTAAAAAACTGTTTTTTACGCCGTTTTGCCCAACACTGGAAGAGACACATCTTACCAAACAAATGATTAATGACGTTTTCGACTGGCAGATTCAGGGCAGATTCAGAGCACGCTCTACCCCAGTTTAGAGCAAGGTATTTCGAGCAGATCTCGAGTAGATTTCGAGCACCTCTGCTTGGGAGTCGAGCATTTCTCAAAGAACAAGAAGAAGCATAAAACAAATTAAAATTAATTTTGATATATTCCCCTTAAGTTGACACTGCCCTAATATATTTCTGACCAAATGAAATTCTTCTTCACTAGATGAAGAAGAATCCAAGAAATCAAAATCATAAATATCTTCCATTTACGATTCCACACGATTTTGTTAGCCTTAACCTCAAAAGAGCAACTCAAATCTGACTACATTAGGCAGATCACAAAATTGCTCGAAAAATGCTCTTTTAGTGCTCGCATACGGAGTAATTGCGTCACTCGAACACGTAACTCTTTTTCGAGCGATCGAAAAATCTCAGTCGAACACAAGATCTCAGAGTGAGCAAATTTAGAGCAACTTCAGAGCAAAAAGAGCATGCCAGTCGAAAACGCCATTAGTCGCATAAATCAACATGAAAAGAATGTTCGGTGATTTGTATACCAACATATACGCCGTGGACTGATCAATGTAATGACATCAATTCTCCAAATTTTCATTATTTAATTTTATTAAAAAAAATAAGTCTACTAGTCTACATACTAGTCTACGTAATTCTATTTTAAAATTTTAAATCTAATTACAAATTTGTCTTAAAATAAATGAAAATTAAAATGCAATCTGCGAATAAAGAAAAATAACTCAATTAGTTAAATTCAAAAAATTATAAAAATGTTTTTTTTTTCAAATATTCCTTAAGGAATCTGTATATAATTTCAAATTAAAGAATCGTTAGTGACCGCACGTGCATAGCGGGACAAATAATACTGTTGGTACCAATTTACCGGAATTCAGAACAATACAATTTCCGAAATGCTATTTTGGAATAATAGAGAATTACGGTTCTCAATTTGCCTTTCAAATGTTTAACTTTTGATAATTAAAATTGGAATTTTTGAACGAATGACATTTCATGTAAAAATCACTAATAAAACAAAACGTGGTTTTGGCAAAATAGAGATTTTTGGGTCGAAATTCCGTCCGTCCGTCCGTCTGTGGCGCGGATTGCGGGCGCACGGATTGAGCTAGAGACTTGAAATTCTACACAGATTCGTTTTTCGTAAAATGCAAGGCTAAGTTCGTTAATGGGCAAAAATGGACAATTAGGAGAGGGGTACCCCCCATACGAACGAAAACGTTTTTTGTGAATATCTCAAAAACGGTGCATCTCATCAACAAAGTACAAGAACAAAAGTTATTTAGGATATGATTCTACATAAAACTCCCATACATCAAAATCCGATTGGAATAAATTTAAAAAAATCTTATTGAAAAGTTTGCCTTCAAAATGAAATTTTGATACAACTGTTCGCCGTCAATCACCATACGGGTTTTCAATAATTGCCAGCAATTATAGTTTTTATTATGTTTTACATATAAATCTAGAATGCCAAAAAACCAATTTAAAAATCAACGTTATCCTTACAGAATTTTAAAAATCTAACACCGGATTCGCGATCAGCGACATCCGAAACCCCATTATGCCGCTTTTTTCCGGGAAAAACTGGAAAAAGGATATTTGCGTTATCCTTATAGACCCTTTCGTTTCAGATTTTGAAATTCCACTACCAGACCCGTGATCCGCGACCCCAAAAATCCCATAATGCCAATTTTTCAAGGGAAAAATGGGAAAAAAGATATTTGCGTTATCCTTACACACAGTTAAAAATTTGACCCGTCAGTGTCAAATCTCTTCCAGTCTCAAAGAAAAAGTGTTAATTTTTAACACTTATAAATATCACTTTAACACTTTCGAGTTTCAAACAAATTGGGACTCGAGTGCCGTAAAATGAAATTCTTTATAGATCTGAAGCTTATTGGAAATGATGTAGTAATAAGTTTTATTTTCTTAAAAATAATGTTACGATTTTACATATAAATGCATATTTAGTTGCATATTTTACAACTTTCATGAAAACCAACATTTTTATACCCGTATGGTGAAACCAAAGGGCATATTAACTTTGCCTTACG
Organism: Chrysopilus asiliformis; assembly: GCA_964034945.1. NCBI lineage: Eukaryota > Metazoa > Arthropoda > Insecta > Diptera > Rhagionidae > Chrysopilus > Chrysopilus asiliformis. The sequence continues at coordinate 39,837,740 of OZ035962.1, forward strand.
GTTTGTAACGCCAAGATCCCGCTATCACACACAAAAATGAATTACATCAGTGTCTTTAGAATGATAAAAAAAAAACTGAATTTTACATGTCCGTCCGTCCGTCCGTCTGTGGCGCGGATTGCGGGCGCATGGATTGAGCTAGAGACTTGAAATTTTATGCAGATTCGTTTTTCGTAAAATGCGAGGCCAAGTTCGTTCATGAGCAAAAATTGACCATACGAACGAAAACGTTTTTTGCGAATATCTCAAAAACGGTGTATGTTATGAAAAAAGTGCAAGAACAAAAGTTATTTAGGATATAATTCTACATAAAACTCCCATACATCAAAATCTGATTGGAATACATTTAAAAAAATCTTATTGGAAAGTTTGACTTCAAAGTGGAATTTTGGTACAACTGTTCCAATTTTGATACGAATGCCAGATTGGCAATTATAGCTTTTGTTATGTTTTTTGTACAATTCAAATTATAATTCGACTGTTTCAGCTAGAATAAATATAAAAAATAAATAAATGTGTGTTTTTACTTTCTACGAAGTATATAAAAAAGTATTGTATTCATGAAAAATTTCAACCTCTTAATTTTTTCCACGTCTTAACATTTCCCGATCACTCCATAGTCGATTGAAGTTATATCACAAAAATATTTTTCTGTCTGTCAGTCTGTGTACAAGATTAGTGGCATGAAATTTTATAGGCATATTTGGTCCTGGAATGGGACGATCCTATCAACTTTTGGTGGAAATCCGTTAACCGGAAGTAACCAAAATGGCGGCTTTTTAAAAATCGCGAGTTGGTTTTTCTCAATTTACTCCGAAACTACGCTTTTTTAGTAGTGCTAAGTATGACAAAACCTGGAAAAAATAAAAACTTCTACACTTTTGTTTTTTTGCTAGAACTCGATATCTCAAACTGTTACGAGATACACCGTAATTTAAAAAAAAAATACTTTTTTCTATTTTCTCGAAAAAAATGGTTTTTTGCTTACTGTACCCGTATATGTGACTTGAATTAATGAGAATGGCATTCTGCACAATTTTGTCTTTTACCGTTATCCATTATCTTTTACCGTTAATGAGATATTTTTATTAAAATGTAAAAAATATATTTTTGCGAATTATTGGCAAACTAAGTTTTTCGAAAGAATACAATTTTCCACATTTTTACCTTTTACCGTAAATCGATATCTTTTACCGTTCTCAAGTTATTTCAAATTTTGTACGTTTTGAGGTCGTCTTTGGTTGACAAAACGATAAGGCGTAAATTGCGCAGGGTCGTAGATTTTGTGGAAGGAAGTTTTGTGTTGGCCACAACTGATATTTTTCTACAAGTTTTAACCCCGATTATACCATAGACAATATGAAGTATTGAACATATATTTCGAAATATCATAAAATTTAACAGTTGCAATTTAGAAACAAGTTTTCCTGTCAAATTTTTTTTTTGTCTGTCAAAATGTCAATCTTTTTTACAAACTATTGTTTTTTCAATATTTCTAATATTCAATGGTATTTTAATTTTTTTTATTTTCCACAAAAGTCGAATTAACCACATTTTAACAAGTCCCGTTCACTATTTTATACTATATTTCGGATTTTGAATGTTTTTAAAGTGCATATTTAAGTGCATATTTTGCCGTTTTTAGTGTATATTATATGCGCATATTTCGCCTTTTTATACCCCTATGGTGAAACCAAAGGGTATATTAAATTTGTCTTACCGTTTGTAACGCCAAGATCCCGTCATCACACACAAAAATGAACGAAATTTTTTTTCTGAATACAGTAGACTCGTGATTTAGTGACTACTCGAAATAATGAAACCTCGATGTAGTAGACACCATTTTTTTTTACATTGACTACTTTAAACAGTGAACACTCATTTTTTTCACTACTTGAAATAGTGAACAAAATTTCCATAATTCGAAGAAAACGGTAAATAAACCACACACAAAAGAAATTCTAACGGAATAAAAATCGCCAAACAAAGAGTTACTTTCCTTTTATGTACCAACACATCCGGAAACCACAAGTTAAAGCCTTTATTGATAGGTAACGCTAAAAATCCTCGATGCTTCAAACATTTTGATTTGCCTCTAAATTATGATTATTCTCAGAAAGCGTGGATAACTTCGGATATTTTTAGAAACTGGTTTCATAAAAATTTCATTCCTGAAGTGAGTGTAAATTTTTCGTTACAAAGTTTTTGCTATGCATTGTATTTGTCGCCGTTTCAGGTCAAAAATTTCTTCAGAAGGGAGAATTTACCATTCTTCTTTTGGATAACGTTTTTTGTCATCCAACTGCCGAAGAATTGAAAAGTGAAGACGGTTTAATTTCTGTGCTGTACATGCCACCAAATGTTACTGCACTTATTCTGAAAGCGACAGTGAATACCAAACAGAAATTTCCGAGGAAAAAATCACAGCACAGGCTGGTTTTCAAGCACTGAATGCGGCTTAACGTGAACACAGCCAAACAGTGTTAGCTTCAAAGATATCCTTGTGATAAAAAAAACTATCTTTAAACAAATGTCTATCTTAAAAACACTGGAATCTAAAAGAAAACAAACGAAAGTTACGGATTTTTTATACCCGTATGGTGAAACCAAAGTCCGTCTGTCCGTCCGTCCGTCCCTTTGTCCGTCTGTGGCGCGGATTGCGGGCGCACGGATTGAGCTAGAGACTTGAAATTTTGCGGAGACTCGTTTTTCGTAAAATGCAAGGCTAAGTTCGTTAATGGGCAAAAATGGACCATACGAACGAAAACGTTTTTTGCAAATATCTCAAAAACGGTGCATCTTATCAAAAATGTTCAAAAACAAGAGTTATTTAGGATATGATTCTATATAAAACTCCTATACATGAAAATCCGATTGGAATAAATTTTAAAAAAATCTGATTAGAAAGTGTGACTTCAAAGCAGAATTTTGATACAACTGTTCACCGTTCACTTAAATCACCATACGGGTTTTCAATAATTGCCAGATTGGCAATTATAGCTTCTGTTATGTTTTTACAATGTGAAAGATTAATAAAAAAAATGATTTCATATGAAATTTTTATGCTTCCCCCTTTCCCCGGTTTTGAAAATACATTCTTCAAACATGTAATGTATAGGCATGTGTAAATTTATTCAACTTGAAATAGTGAATAAATAGATATAGTGAACTGCCTCGGTTTTTTCGAGTTCACTAAATCGCGAGTCTACTGTATTTCAAAAACGGTGAATTTTATCAAAAAAGTCCAAGAACAAAAGTTGTTTAGGACATGATTCTACATTAAAGTTCCATACATCAAAATCCAATAGGAACAAGTTTTAAAAAAATCTTATTGGAAAGTTTGACTTCAAAGTGGAATTTTGATACAACTGTTTGCCGTTCACTTAAATCACCATACGGGTTTTCAATAATTGCCAGATTGGCAAAAATTGTTGCTTTTCTCATGTTTATTGAATACTAGAATTTGGACCCGGCTTCGCCCGGCTAAAAGCGTGAACAGAAAAAAACGAAAGAGTAACATAGAGGGAAAACTAAGTTTCGAGATGACTTTACCCCCCTCCCCTTACTCCCCCCACCCTTCACGCTACTTTTCCGTATGCCTATGTTGGAACCAGAACTACCACAGACACTCATGCCAAATTTCAAGTCCATCGGTTCAGCCGTTTTTGCGTGAAAGAGGACCAGACAGACAGACAGACACCAACTCATTTTTATATGTTAGTATGATGATAATATGCAAAAATTTTGAAAACAAATCGACTTTCACAGGTGAAGAGTTCACCTGCGGAAGTCGAATGATAGCCTTTTGTCCAACTATGCACGGTGTATGTGGTAAGTAAAGTGTACAGCTGTTGTAGGGTTAATATATCTGCGACAGGGAATACTTTATTTCTGGATGCTGTACACACGGTATAAGTGTTTCCCTACTGTTGGTGAAAGTTCACCTGGACTAGCTGTAAAACGTTGTAAAGGAGTGTAAATTCTTACCATCAACAGCAGGTGAACTTTGTTCGACAGGGAACGGCAACAGTTCATTTGGCCAAAAAATCGACTAGAGTTGGCAAACTTTTTTCTCTGATTGTATGAGATGATATTTCCCACAATTTTGTCCTTCAATGTAATCCGCTATTTTTTACCGTTACTGAGATATTTTCATTAATATGTAAAACCTTAGATTTTTGCCAGTTACTTACAAACTGACAATTTTTCGTAAAAAACGGTTAAATACGTATTAAAATTCGATACCTTTTACCGTTATCGAGATATTTCAGATTTTGTGAAATGAGAATTGATATTTGTATAGAAATTAATATTTTATTCGGCGAAACGTAGATTTTATATAAGAAAGTAATGGGCCGTTCACATCAGATATTTTTATTTTGGAAATTGGATAAAAATATCCGCGGATTCAACTTTACTAATATAATACGTATTCAAAACACAGTACCGCCCAAGACTGTACAACAGTATAAAATTACAAAAAAAAGTTGTGTGAAAAAAAAACGTTGAAAACAGTAAAAAAAAAAAAATTGACGTGGAAAATCCATTTTTTATTAAATCTCATACTTATCAGTAATTAACATGGTACACTGAACGGAAACTATTATCAAAATAACACAAAACAGTTTTTCTATTATTAATTTCATAATTTTTGTAGATACAATAAAATTTTGTTAATAAAATTAAAATTTATAGCTTGATTTGATTTGATCAATTAGACAATTTCATTTTGTTGGTTCTATAAAATTTGGTTTGTAATTTTTATGAAATTTGGATATACATAATTATACAAATTTATCAAACAAATAAATAGTTTTCATGATAAAAATATTTTATTAAAAAAAATGGTCACAAGTGAAAATTTTTTTTTTTGTTAATCCAGCAACGACAGTTTTGTTCTTTAATAACAGCAACGACAGTTTTGTTCTTTAATGCTGGTCTTTAATAACGTTTTTGTTACAGTAACGTGTATTTTGTCGATATGATCACAAATTATTTTGAGTGTAATAAACATGGCTTTTTGCTTAAAAATAATGAGCGGTAAGGTGGGGAAAAAGAGCCAGTGGATAAAACTACATTACCCTCTACATTACCCTCTAAATATAGAAATGATATTTTTGTATTCCTTAATTTTCGACTCTCAATAATATATCCGAAAATCATTCAAATCGCAAAGCGATACGAGCAAATCTTTACTTGTGAGTCACACGCGTGGCATGAAAAATAACTTACTTAAAAACTTAGAATCAAATAACTTACTTAAAAACTTAAAACCAAACCAGATAGCAAAATTAAATTTTTAAACAAACTAATATGTTTTTGTAGAATGACTTTTGGGTGGCACTTTTTGGCCCGTAAGTGGAGCAAAGAGGGCCAGAGGATCAAAATGTATACAAAATACTAAAAGTACTAAAGTAATAAAGCCATTGTAACTTTTTTCTGGTGTTAAGCTGTAAGACTGTGAAGTTTGGCAATTTTTGGCTGATATTTCTAGAAAAAATGCTCTTTTTTCCCTATCCTTCCGCATATAACAAATAATTGTAATACAAAAGGGTTTTTTTAAGATTAGACAGAGTTTTTGCAATTTACAAATAAATATACATTTCTCAATATTCTCATATTTAATAATTGGGAACAATAGGATAATATAAATTTTCTGAATCTTACACGAGTAAATAATTAACAAAAACACGGCCTTTCTTTGATATTTTTTTACTTTCTTATACGTATAATAAAGTATAGTATTCATGAAAAATTTCGAACTCTTAATTCTGCTTAAAAGCATATCTCGGGCACTTCTGAGTAGATTGGGGCATTATTACAAAAATGTCTTTCTGTCTGTCAGTCTGTTAAGCTCAATTCAAACTAACGATTGCGATTACGATTACGGTTACGATTACGATTGCGATTGCGATTGCGATTGCGATTGCGATTGCGATTACGATTGCGATTACGATTGCGATTACGATTGAAGCTTCTCGACCAATGAGACCAAAGCTTTCAACATATGAAAATAGAAGTTTTGATCTCATTGGTCAAAGAAGCTCAATCGCAATCGTTAGTCTGAATTGGGCTTTAGTCTGTTAGTCTGTCAGTCCGTTAGCTTGTCAGTTTGTGTACAAGATATTTCAAAAACTAATAGAGTTAGATCCATGAAATTATACAGGTGGAAATCGGTTGACCGTAAGTAACCAAACTTGCGGCTTTTTAAAAATCGCAATTTCGTTTTTTGTTATTAACTCGGAAATTACGCGTTTTTCAGTATTCTCATGCATAACAAAAGTTGCAGACAATAAAATTTTCTACATCTTTGTGTTTTACTATTACTTCGCATCTCAAGCAGTTATGGAAATATACCGTTATTTAAAAAAAAAAACAGGTTTTGCGATCATCCAGAAAACTAACGGATCTTTGGTGGCTCAATATAATTTTGTCTTTTACCATCATCCGATATCTTTTACCGTTATTGAGATATTATCAATAAAATTGAAAAATCATATTTTTGCGAATTAGTTGCAAACTAATGGTTTTTCGAAAAAACAATTTATGGCAGAATTACCGTAAATTGATATCTCTTATCGCTATCGAGATATTTCAGATTTTGTAAAATAAAAATTCATATTTTTATGTAAACTAATATTTTATTCGTCAGGTGAATTGCGCAGAAACGTAGACATCAGATTTTTTGGTTGTGGATGGTTGTGGATTACATTTTGATTTTTTTTTGTTACTATAACGCAATAGTCGTAAGAAATCGGATGTGTGAAGTGTTAAGCTTTATTTTTTTTTTCCTTTTCTTGGAAAGAAAATATAAAAATCGAAAAGTATTACATTCGTTAGTATCTTACATGGCTGTGAAGACGGAGTCGAAGTCTAAATCGGAGTCGTGGTCGGTATCGCGGAGTCTGAGTTAGAGTCAGTCGTACATATTTCCTGCTCTAAGATTCTGGAATCCATAATATAATAAATTGGGAATTTTTTCGTTTAGTTTGACAGAATCATAATAATTTTTCTGTCTTGCTAAAAGTATCACTTCTAACAAATAAATAGAAGTTCTGACTTCTAGAATAAAGTATTTTTTGTAAATACTTGTATTAAAAATCTCCTGTAATACAATGATGGCATCTTCGAATTTCTTTTGCTCCATTAAAATGTTAAAATCGCCATATTTATGCATCATTTTCACAAAATTATTGCCACGATCTTTAATTTTTTCAATTTCATTTAGAGCTTCTTTAAAATGCCTGTTTCTCGTTAAAACGCGAAATTTGTTTAGCCAAACAAAGTTTTGAAATCTTTTTTTTGTTTTAATACTACGAAATTGCCCTTTTAAACATAATTCAGTCATTTGATTGAGTATATTTAGAGAAGTTTCGTTATTATTTCGGGATTTGAATTTTTTTTCAAATTCATTTTTAAATTCTACAAATTTTCGTTCATCTGAATTTAAATATTTTTTTCGTTTTGGAATAAATAGATAAAAATAATCCTCCTGTACGTTATCTTGAAAGTTTATTTCATTATTTTCAAATAAGCAATTAATGCGATGACATTCAAGGAAAAAATAAAAAAAATTTTTCTCCCACAAAGTCGGGTTAAATTTTGACTGGAATGACATCAATAATTCTAATTTAGTAAATTTGTCTTTCTCTTGCAAAATTGAATTTAGCTCAGAATTAGTGTTGTCGAAATATGTGCAAAATTCATTGAAAGTTTCTTTGCCTGCTCCAAATTTTATATCAAAAATATTATATCTAATAATATCATATTTCTTGAAAACCGGTAATAATATCGATTCAACATTTTCAAAACCTTGTGCGTTTTCTGGGTTAAAAAGTGATTCAACCTTCTCGAATATTTCCATAATTTCCTTGCAGATAGTCATCTCTCTTGGTGTTTTGCCTTCCAAATTTTCACAATTATAAAATGCTCCGTTTGATAGTAGGAGTTTGACAATATCTGCATTATTATTCTCAGCTGCATAGTGTAAAGCAGTGTTGCCGAAAAAATCAACTGCATTCACATCGATTTTTTTTTCGATTAAAAATTTGATATTTTCAATTACTTCAAACTTTGTTGCATGATGGAGTAGTGTTAAACCTTCAACATCTTTGATATTTATTGGAAAACTTCCAATAGAATTTTGAAAAATTGAAGAATTACCAGATTTTACAGCATCAAATGCAGATTTTACCGCATTCAATAGTATTTTATTCTCTTCATTCGCATAATCATAAACAGTTTTACCAAAATTATCAACAGTTTCCAAAGAAGGGCCGACTTCCAATAAACATCTCAATGTTTCAATATCAGAATTTTCAGCTGCAAGATGCATCGGAGTTTGACCAAATTTGTTCTTTAGATTTACATCGCATTTTCTCTTCAACAAATCGTTGACTGCGATAAGATTATTATGTTTTATCGCCAAATGTAACATCGTTTGGCCGTCTCTATTACGTTCATTTATTGAATGAAAGTTCATCAAAAAACAATGATTCGACATTACAGTTTTCCTGATAATATGGAAATCGACTGCTCTAGTTCCATCGCAATCTTCTAACTGAGTATCTATTTTCTTTGCAATAAGCGCATTAACAAATCTCTCATTTGTGGCAAAAAATATCGCAGTGCGCCCATTTTCATCCCGGATATTCACATCATCTAAACTTTGCTTGGGCAAAAGTAAATCCACACAAGCAGAATCTTTGCATTTCATTGCAATCATTAAAGGAGTTCCATACTTTGATAGAAGATTCGTTTTTACCTTCGCTTTAATTAGAACCTTCACAATTTGAGAAAATCTTCCCTGCACAGCCAAATGTAATGGCGTTAAACCATCTGCTCTCTGAGCATCTTTTTCATCTGTGAGGTTTATTAGATGTTGAACCACTTGAAAATTTCCATACATTGCGGCAAAATGTAACGGTAAGTTTCCATCGTCGTCCTTTATATTAACAGAGTTGTATTTTGAAATCAATGACTCTACCAGGGTTAAAGGACACCATTCAGCAGCCAAGTGAAGTAAAGTCCGGCCTTTCATTCCTTTGACAGTAAAATCGGTGGTGCCACAATCAACTAAAGCCTGGATGAAGTGATCAGGAAATAACTCTAAAGCTCGGACTATTGGCTTTGGTTCTCCGGCATTTACATCGAATTGTTTCCTCGTGAGAAAATCAAACATTGGCCGGTTATCATTTTCTACTACAAAAGTTAGTAAAGATTTGCTATTCTCTGCCTTTTTAATGTCAAATCCATTTCTGATGAGAAACCTTAATGCATTCATAGATGCTCGCGATACACACTCAGCTTTAGGCATTGTGGCGCCATTCTTTAACAGAAGTTTTAAAATTTTGAAATTGTGCAAGTGACATGCATAGTCGGAAAGTGTCATTTGATATCTGGAATATAAATTTAAATTTACGCAGGATTTTAGTAACATTTGGAAAATTGCTACGTTTCCTTTTTCAATACAATCAAAAAGCAGCTCTTCAAACAGAAAAACCGGATATAAATCGTCAGAGAAGTTTTCCAGCACTACTTTTAATATTTCTACATTGTTGGTGGTGACCGCCAATTTTAAATCTTTGGAGCCGAATTTGAATTTTCTTTCAGCCAAGAAATTTACAATTTCATGTCGTTGTTGGGCAACAGCAATATTTGTTGGTGTTTGGAAATGTTTATCTAGTGAGTCCAGAAAAAATTTATTTTCTACTAAAATTTTGAAAATTTCAAAATTCGCACCTTTGGCTGCAATATGAAGAGCTGTTTGCCCCAATTTATTCACGCTATTCAAATTAATTTCATTTTCAGACAGCATTTTCGCAACTAAACTAAAATCGTCGCAATATACCGCGTAAATCAGAGGATCACCCTCAGCTCCATTTTCCAAAAGAAATGAAATCATTGCAATATTTCGATGTTCTTTTGCAAAATCTAATGGACTTTTCCCGTCATCAGTTTTTAAATTCAAATGGGGGCCATTTTCAATCAAAACTTTTACAGCATCGAAGCTGCCGTTGGCACAGGCAAAATGGATTGCGGATAGGCCTCCAATATTCTGGCAGTTTACATCATAATTGAATTTAATTAAAGTTTTTATAACATCGGGCCGATTATATGCAGCAGCTAATTGTAGATATGAAATTCCTTTCTCTCTAGAATTTTCTTCAACGTCGTTTTCTAAATTCTGTTTGTTTCTCTTCTCAAACCGTAACAGATTTTTTAAAATTTCTATCCGATTGTGGACGATTGATAACTGAATCGGAGTGAAATCGTCTTCATCGGTGATTTCCATGTTTTCAGGACACATGGAGACTAAGTTCCGGAAAACATCTAGAGAACCTCCCAAAACGGCATAATGGATTGCAGTCCTTCCAAAATTATCAATAGATTTTAAATATTGTCCCAATAAAGGATATTTCTTTAGAACAATTTTAATAAATTTCCACTCGTCATAATAAGAGGCAGTGTGGAAAAAGTTTTGTCCATCATTATTAGTCCACGTAATTTGTTTAAAATTAAAAAACCTTACAAAGTAATTGAAATTTGTGTGATTTTTGCTTCTAGCGCATAATTGAAGAATAGAATTTCCATTGAAATCCCTAGAATTTACTTCAATTAAACCATTTTCGAATATTTTGACTGCTTCTTCCGAATTTCCTGATTTTAGAAAATCAAAAAAATTGGCTCGATTAACAAAGATCTTATCTAAAATTTCATTGAAGTTGTTTTTATAAAATCCAAATTTGCTGTCCCTTTTTCTGTCATTTTGAGCTTGCATTTGTTTGAGTTTAGTACTGATGGTCATAATGAAAAGTTTATAATCGTAGGATAATAGTTTCATAACGTAATTTCCATGTGCCAAATAATTTCTGAGCTGTTTTCCAACTAATATTGGGAATGATTCATCTAAAAAGTACAAGTTCTCCTCAAGTGTGTCTTCACAAAGTCCCAAAATGTCTAAAACTGTCATCTCAAATTTCGAAATGTCAGCTGAGTTGAAGTTGCGCTTATTAAAGACATAGTAGACATTTTTAGATTTGTTGTCGTCGTCGTCATTACACAATCTCTCAGCAAATCTATAGAATTGTATTAGATCAATTTTTTTCGCTGAGCTTTTGTGTAAATTAAATTTCTTATTTTTTGATAACTTTTGTTTTTTCATCTTTCCAAAAGCCAAGATTAAATCTCCAGCATGGAAAATATTTCGAGCTTTAGAACCAAATAAAACAGATAAAACGTCTAAGATTCTCATAAATTTCTGACGAACCAAATTTCCTTTATTTTGAATCGCAGATAAAACATTCTCAGTTATTACCTGGAAATCTGATAAAAATCCATTTTCTTGATCAGCCAAAAATTCCATATATTTGAATTTGGTTTGAAAACATTCAGATTTATTTATAAATACGTTGTCTGCTGATAGCTTTTCACCCTTTCGTAGAATAAAGAGAGACATTTTTATAAAAAAATTACTGACTGCATTTATCTTTTTTGTTAGAAATTCCTCCATTGGTCTTTTAAATTTGTCACTATCATCAATTTCTTCACGACAATTATCAATCAAAAGAGATATACTAAACTTGATTAAAGTTTGAGAATTCTTAATTAAGTCATCTACATTTATTTTAACCCCTTGATAATTAAAAATTTCTTCTAGTTCTGAAGTTGTCAAATTCTCATCTTGTATTTCATCGAGAGCTCTGCAATAAATTTTCAACAAAATTTGACTGGAACTTAATCCAATGGCCACTAAATCAAATATTGGTTCCGAGAGGTCGTGTTTTTCTTCGGAAATATTTTGTCGTTGTTCAAGGGAATCGACATGAGAAATTTGATCGCGTAGATTTTGCAACACTTTTATAGAATCTGCGCGAAGGAATTTATTAAATTCGGATAGCATTGTGTTGGAAAAATTGGGCGAAGTCCAAGTGTTTTTAACATTTTCACCAATAATTTGTGTTGCTCGTTGTAAAGCAATGAATTGATTACGAGCCTGCTCGTCAATTAAAGAGACAGTAGAGTTTTCAATTATTGTTAAAGAATAAAAATCACGAATTTTGTTGTAATCATCACATAATAATTTGAAAATCCGATTTTTTTCCGAATGCTTTCTAATTACCAAGTATCGTTTTGGTAATTTATCGGGTGAATTCCAGTTTAAATCTTTGCCAGTAATTGTTTTTAAGAGTTCTTCTACCATACTTTGAAATAATTCTAAATAAGTAAACAATTTCGTTTTATTTAACACATATCGGTAATAAAAACTGTATAGGATATCGCTTTTCCGGTATTCTAAAAATATGTACAAGAAAAATTCGATTTCCTCCCATGGCACGCGGTCGTAAGTCCCTTTCAAAACGGATTTTAGGGTGAAAATTTGCTTTGCTAATTCTTTGCCCAAGAATAAAAATATCTCATCGATCTCTTTGCGCTTGTAAATTAAAATTCGCTTTAAACATTTAAGTAAAAAAATTAGTCTGTCCTTAACTTCATCTAAATTTAATTCATATTTAGGAATTGTCCCATAGACACTTGAATCAAATTTTAAATCTATCAAAGCCTCTTCCACTAAAATTTTAAAAGAATGTGTAAGCGGGAAATTTTGTACAATTGCCAATTGATATGATTTTGAAATTGCCTCATTTAAAAAAATTCTCATACAATTATTTCTATTATCAGACGACCAATTTTGTAAAAGTTTTTTGAACATTTTGCAATTTGAATCACGAAAAGCGTAATAAAATGCATTTTTATGGTCCGAATCTTCAGTGTTTGGTAAAACTCCTTCATGAGATATTAATAAACTATTTATAATATTAAATTTGTTTTCAAATAAGAAATCTAGAGCTTTTAAAGAGTTATGTTTACATGCTAATATTATGGGATTTTCCGTTTCCGTAAATATCTCAATTTTTTTTTTTTTAAAACTAGTTAGTCGTAGTTGTCCGAGCCAGTATTTTTTAGAATTAGGCAATTTTACCGCCCAATAAGAAAGTTTCGTTATACTATTTTGGATTATTCCACACTTGATGTTTTTTAAAATTTCTATTAATTCACTCGGCGGATCAAAATATCGTTGCTCCATAATGAATTCTATGAGTTCAATTCAGGTCCTGTTAGTGCGTTTTTTTAACACTCCAATGTTGTCTCGATTTGTCGTATTTGTATGTCAATTCCTGTATTTTGTATTCTAATATCGAAAAAAGAATGATTAAGAACTATAAACTCTTTATATTTGACGTAATCACCTTATTTTTACCTGTTACAATGATCCCAATTTTATAAAAATTGATAACCATTAATACAATAGCACTAGAAGATCTTATATTTAGTCACAATAATTTTAATTTTGCTCATTTGCGACGTCAAATTATTTTATGTACGAAAAAAATTCAGTACTCCAAAAAATTCTATAGATTTGAACGTTTTCTGTATACCAAAAATAAAAACGATAAGATAAATAAATTCACAGAACTTCTTTGCTATTAATTTCTGCCAAAATCGATAATGACTTTTTATATATTTGATGTGGGGAATTTTCTATGCAGACACCTACACCGTAATACCGTGAGAAAATACTGTGACGCCTTTTTTTGTGGATATTTTTAATATTTTTAATATTACAATTCTTAAGAATTATAATATAATAATTTAGAAGAAACCTCGAAATTACATTAAAAGTTGAATCTGTTTTTTATATCCGAATATAACTACTCTTTGCCAAACGAAAATTTTTACTAAATCAAGACTCAATCGTAAGCATATAAATTACTTAATCTTGAAAACAGATAACCATAATCACAATAATCACTTATTACCAATGGCTAAGACTTAACACTTGATATGATAAAGTATCAGTTTTGATAAACACAAAATTTCTCGCTGCAATATTTAAAGTTTCGGGAAAAATATGTAAAAAATAAATGTTTCGAAATTACTCAATAATCGTTGAACATACTAAAGGTAACGGTATTTAACGATAACGATTACGATAACGCCGACGAAATTTGATTTTTGTGTCTGAATTTTACCTACATTCGGCCATCCTGACCATTTAAATCGGCCTCGACTTAATAAAATAACAAAAAAAAACTATTATTTACAATTAAGTGTCTAAAAGAAAAATACACAGTAGGGTAGGAGCGGGAATGTTGAATTATCGGGCACGTTGAATTATTGCCAAATTTAAAAAAACTATCCAGTCAATTTTTTTGAAATTTTAGTATATTGGTAGTATTAATGTCCTCTACTTGCCACAAAATTTTGACAGCGATACCTTATTTATATCGTGAGTGACAGGAATATGTGTGTTTTTGGCTCTAAAAGTAAATATTAGACTATACAGTGATTTACCCATTTCTCACACAAATTTTTGTCAATCTGGAAATTTTTTGTATTAAAAGTGTTGTGTAACACCTCTAGAATAAAAAAAACCTCGTGAGACATTCAAATTTATTGTTTTTGTGATTTTTTTAAGAGAAAATATCAAAAAAGTGGGTTGCGGGTAAGTTGAATAACGGCTTGGCGGGCAAGTTGAATCAGTTTTTTCTTATGTATTTTTTGTTTTTTTGACGTTTGTTTCACATTTTCTTTGTTCTTTTATCAATTTTTGTTTGTTTCTTGATGAATTTTTACATTTTTTATAAAAACGCAGCAGGAAAAAAATCAAAAATTGGTCAATTAAAAAAACCAAATAAGCGATTAACTAAATCGTAAATTTCATTGTTTTTTTCATATTTACATTATGTAGTGTATATTTAAATTTTTTACTTAATAAAATACTTAAAAATAACGTTTTTTCATTCTTAAGTATGGAAAATTACAGTTATTCATCTTACCCGCACCACTTGTAAATGTTGAATCACCCTTTAAATTGACCTGAAGGCCAGTTAGTAAACCATTTTAAAAAAAGTTCTTCTATGAAATGTAGTCAAGGTATCACTCTATCGAATGGCTTAACCATTGGAGCGATATGTGACTTTATGTGCGCGCTACAACCTAAATTCTAAAAAGTAATTCAACATGCCCGTTCCTACCCTATAATATTTAAAAAAAAGTCGTACAATTCTTCCCAAAAAAATCAACAGTTGAATTCAAAAAAGAAATAAAATAAATTTTTTTATAAAAATTTGTAATTTATCTGACGATTTTATTTCACTGCACGTATGGGTAAAATAGTCTTTTTGGAGGTTCAAATACAGCTCATATTGAAAATGGAGTCAAGTCGACTTAAGAGGTTATTTATTGTAGCCACAGGTATTCTTTAAAATCCCAACAAATAGAATATTCTAGGTATTCAAGTTTTGGAGAAAATGTCATTTTAGAAAAAAAAACTACTTTTTGAATAAATTCCATCTTTACGTGGAACTACAATAAAAGATATTAACAGAATCTGAATTTTACATTGTACAGGAACTCTTCCTGTATTAGAAGCCATTATCCATTTTGATCTAAATATTTTCGGGAGATATGTAGATTTTACCAAATTTAAAAAATTCGTTTGTAGGAATTTTATACACAGAAAGAAAAAAGTTTGGTAGATTCAACTATTTTACGTAAGCTAATTTACAATGCCACAAAAATCCCAAAACTTACCACAAAATAGTTGACTGTACTACGTTCTCGTGGTAAAACCAACTACTCTTTCTTTATCATTTTACTATTCATGTTTCGAGTATGCACAGATGAATATTTGCTTCGAGCTTGTTTCTAGCATATTTCGAATATGCTTCTAGCATTCACGGCGCGAGCCGCCATGACATTCATCGAAATGAAAAAAAAAACATTCCCACTGAAAATTTAAAATTTGTTTTTAGAGATTTTTCCGCCGCATGGCTACCCACATGCAAAAATCCAGTCACATGGTCAACCGTCTGGAACATTCCAGTGGTCCAAGTCATCCAGTATTAATACTATAAGCAATGATCATCAATTAATAAATATTTTAATTCTGTCTTTTTAATGTCCAAGTGCATTTAAATTATCAACTTTTTTGTTAAGTTATGCAGCAAAATATTCATCGAGCAAGGGACAGATCTGTCGGCCGCATAGACAATTAAAAGGAAAATTTAAGGTATTTATGGGAAACTTAAAATTATGTAATGCGCTTATAATTTGAATTATATTATACTATATGTGCGGAAATTTTTTTCCACATTTAGTGAATTTTTCACAATTCTGGCTTGGGGTAGAATGAACCGTGTGGAATTCAACGCTTTCAATGCTGTTGTCGATGAAATGCGAAAAATCCCCCGAAACGGTCGAATTTATGAATGAGTCCATTAATGACTCTAAAAACATCAGAATGCTGAGCATCGAAATAAATGAGAAGCTTCAATGGAGTGATCATATTTTCAAAATAGCAAAGGAAGCATCGCAGTGCCTAGGCTTTCTGGAACGCTGCAAAAAATATTTCACACCAAATCGACGTGACCAGCATCTACAAGACCTACATTCGACCGAGACTTAAGTACAATTCGCACATTTGGGCTGGAGCCCCAAAATCTGTCCTGCAACTGCTGGACCGAATTCAAAAACGTGCGATTCGACTGATTGGAGACAAATCTTTATTACCGTCTCTCGAGCATCGTCGCTCTGTTGGGGTACTCAGCATATTCTATAGATATTTCCATGGGAGATGTTCCACCGAAATTTCCCAACTTATTCCTCCACGGTATATTTTCCCTAGACCCTTTCACGCAACTGCACGTGCGCACGACTTCTTCCTTGAGCCTCCCGGTTTTCGTACAGTAAAGTTTGGGAGTTCCTTCACTCCGCAAACAACAAGACTGTGGAACAACTTACCATACGATGTGTTCCCCCCGGACTGTAACCCGCAAAAGTTCAAGGAGAATATAAATCGGCATCTCCTTTTGTCTTTCCGACCATCCTGAGCTGTGCTTCGGCATTAAAGGGTTTTCTGGCTAGAACTATAAAAAAAACTCCAAGACATTCTTATGCTCCAATAGTTCATTAGGGAGCTTTCGGAAAGAATTTAAGATGCGTATATGCGGTATACCCGATACTGAAGGAAGGGAAGGGCTAGGAATAATAACATCACCATGCCTATTCGTTTTGGAAAAATTATCTTTTATAGCATAAAAAAAATATTCGGTAATGACGTACAGCAAGGCACACACTTTTTGTGAGGAGCAGAGGTGCGTACTGTATGCAAGATCCCCGCCCCATCCGCGAGCTGGCTATATTAGTGTGCCGCATTCAGTCCCACACATATGTATATGTAGGATTTAGGTCCATAGGAAATAATGCTCCTTCTAAACAATTCAGATACCGGATTGCTCTCGGTAAACTATTGAATACAATGAAATTAACTTTTAATCGAAACGATAGGGATTTGAAAAAAATGTTGGTAGGAAGCATAAATTTTCGGTTCCGAGAATTCAACAACTTGAATGTCTGTTGGTGACTTGACCGTGAAGGGTGGGGACAGGGAGGAGAGTTTAAACTTCTGTATGCAAGTCAACTATACGAATTCACTTTTCTATTCATGAATCATACTATAGAGTAAATATTTTTATCCATCTTATAAAACCAGCATCGAGATATACCGTTATTTAAAAAAAAATTACGCGGTAAAAAATCTTGGAAAAAATTCTAATCAAAATCGGATTACATGTAAGCCAGTGAAATATTTTAATCCAAAAGTATGGATTAGAAATTTCTTTCAAAAAACAATTTGGTTTAATCTAATATTAAAGACTACAATTTTAAATAAATTGTAGACATCAATTTTAAAAGTACAGTGGAGTCCGCTTAAAAGAACACTGAAAATGTCAGCAAAATTGGTTCTCTTAAGCGGGTTGTTCTTTTAAGCGGTGTTTTTGATTCCGAGGCACCTAAAGATTAATACAAAACCATATAATGTATTTTACGAACAATGTAAAAATACATATATCTTTAATTCTCCTTTTTTCACTTCTTTAGAAGAAAGGTTTTTATTTTGGAAAACATTAGATCTCAACTCATTTTCTGCCTTTAAAATTTTTGATAATGTACAAATACCGCACTCATATTATTTTGCAATCTCTTTTCTGTTGGCACCACTTTTCAATTTATCCAAAATCTCGGTTTTCTGTTTAACAGAAAAAAATTCTGTTTAACAGAAAAAAAAAAGTTGATAATTCAATGAAACATTTTTGAAACATGTCGTTTTTTAGTAGAATCACATGTTTTGTCGCTATGTTCGTTTAAACGAATTTTTTTGTATGAGTTATAAAAAATTGCGCACAAAATGTTGTTCTCTTAAGCGGATGGTTCTCTTAAACGTTGTTCTCTTAAACAAATTAAAATGTATGGCAATAATCTAGAAAAGTAAATGCCACAAGAAATTGTGATTTTAAGCGGGATGTTCTTTTAAGCCATAGTGCTCTTAAGCGGACTCCACTGTATTTAAGTTCAATATATAATAAAATATAATTAAAATATGAACGCAAAAAATATAAGAATATTTTTTAAAAATTCCCAATTCTAATCCGAAATTGTATTAAAATTCCGTCAATATAATTTTTGGATTGAAAAGAACTCCAGGATTTTTTGCTGTTTAATTTTTTGCGATTTCGACGATGTAAGAGATTAAAAAAGCGAAAAAACACCTGCCACAGGTGAAGAAAAGATATGTTCACTTGTAGCAGAAGTACTTGTAAAGCATTGTCAATTGAACTGGAAAGATAAAGAGTAGAAATTTCAACAAGGGAAAATTTTCTAAACAAAAATTTTCTTTTGCTCATAATTTGCACATACAACCTAGTTCACATTCAGTTCAGTATTTACCAATAGGGTATATCGGACCCATCGAATCGCTCACTTGACCAACAAGCAAGATGCCGACAAGCACCTCGTATTGCCCTACGTTCCAACCGTTTGTAACGAATCGAACCAATTATCGGACACAAAAATGAATTATACCAGGGTGTTAGGGATGACAAAAGATTTTGATTTCCTGTACGTCCGTCTGTCTGCCTGCCCGTCTGCTCATGAACACCATAACTTTCGATATTGAAATTTTGTATAGTTACGTTCCTCTTAAACGGCTAGGTTAAGTTTATTACAATTTTCTCGAAAACTGTGAATCATATTGAAAAATTTATGATGTATTTAGAATATGATTTTACAAGACTTATCCACACTGTAGAAAATGAACTTGAATTTAAACCGAAAAATGGGGTAAAAACGGGGTAAATTTGCAAAAACGTCGTAAAATTTCGAAAAAAAATCAGAATTTAGCTCGCACACCATTTAAGTTGTAAAATCACGCAAAAAACATTAATCTTACACTAGAAATAGGGTAATTTTAAACCTTGCGTAAAATTTCGACCAATATTCGTATTTTTACTCTCATTTTGGTGTAAAAACACGCTCGCAGGGTATTTTTGCATTATTGTACGGACAATTTAACCTTAACCTTATAATTCGCATAAGGTTTGTGGCATCGGAGTATATATACTCGAATCGAGTTTTACTCTGCGAAAATCCTGTGTGGCGCATGCCACATGGCAGACATGCCCGGGAAATTTGGATGTGAAAACATCCGCAAAAATAATATAATATTTTTGTTTTTGCAGACCGTATAAGCCGAGAAATTCTAATACCATTTTCGGTGTAATTTTAAACAAAAAATGTCGTAAAATTACACCTTTAAGACGCGGTTTTGCTACCAAATAGGAGGAAAATTACAACAAAAATGTGGTAATTTTAAACATCTATGTCGTAAAATTACACCCGTATTGTACTTTTACTTCTTATTTAGCTTAAAGTTCCCCCGTAAAAGAGGCTTTTGTACGCCACAAAATGAGTAAAAATGCATAGCTTTTAAGCCATTACGACTCGGTGTAATTTTACCCCTATTATCGTAGGAAAATGGTTTCCTACGATAATAGGGGTAAAATTACAATAAAATTTTCTAGAGTGCATACATCAAAATCCGATTAGACCATCCCCTTTTCTAGACAAATGGATTTTTTTTTAAATACACAACTGAGGTAAGTAAAGTGTACAGCTATCGTAGGGTTAATACATCTGCGACAGGTAATACTTTATTTCTGGATGCTGTACACACGTGGTATGTGTTTCCCTACTGTTGGTGAAACTTAACCTGCACTGTAGAAAATGAATTTGAATTTAAACCGAAAAATGGGGTAAAAACGGGGTAAATTTGCAAAAACGTCGTAAAATTTCGAAAAAAAATCAGAATTTAGCTCGCACACCATTTAAGTTGTAAACTCACCCAAAAAAACATTAATCTTACACTAGAAATAGGGTAATTTTAAACCTTGCGTAAAATTTCGACCAATATTCGTGTTTTTACTATCATTTTGGTGTAAAAACACGCTCGCAGGGTATTTTTACATTATTGCACGGACAATTTAACCTTAACCTTATAATTCGCATAAGGTTTGTGGCATCGGAGTATAAATATTCGAATCGAGTTTTACTCTACCAAAATCCTGTGTGGCGCCTGCCACATGGCAGACATGCCCGGGAAATTTGGATGTGAAAACATCCGCAAAAATAATATAATATTTTTGTTTTTGCAGACCGTATAAGCCGAGAAATTCTAATACCATTTTCGGTGTAATTTTAAACAAAAAATATCGTAAAATTACACCTTTAAGACGCGGTTTTGCTACCAAATAGGAGGAAAATTACAACAAAAATGTGGTAATTTTAAACATCCATGTCGTAAAATTACACCCGTATTGTACTTTTACTTCTTATTTAGCTTAAAGTTCCCCCGTAAAAGAGGCTTTTGTACGCCACAAAATGAGTAAAAATGCATAGCTTTTAAGCCATTACAACTCGGTTTAATTTTACTCCTATTATCGTAGGAAAATGGTTTCCTACGACTACGATTATAGGGGTAAAATTACAATAAAATTTTCTAGAGTGTGGACTAGCTGTAAAACGTTGTAAGCAGTGTAAATCCTTACCAACAGCAGGTGAACTTTGTTCGACAGGGAACGCCAAAATATCGACTAGAGTTGGCACTCTTTTTTTATAATTATGCCAGGAGCTTGGGCAAATTGTCTCTAATGCTGAAGCACAGCTCAAGCCATTCATTCATTCAACCTTTCAAACAATTCATTCACATACTGAATACTCCCCAAACATTTTAATGAAAATATCTCAGTAACGGTAAAAGATAGCGGATAACATTCAAGGACCAAATTGTGGGAAATATTATTTTGTAATATTTTGTCCTCCAATGTTATCCGCTATCTTTTACCGTTATACTGAGATATTTTTATTATAATGTTAAACCTTAGGTTTTTGCCAATTGGTTGCAAGCGGGCGGTTTTTCGAAAAAAACGGCTAAATGAACAATTAAGCGTATTAAAATTCGATACCTTTTACCGTTATCAAAATATTTCAGATTTTGTGAAATAAGAATTCATATTTTTATAGAAACTAATATTTTATTCGGCGATTTATAGTGCAAATTATGCAGAAACGTGGATTTTATATAAGAAAGTAATGGGCCGTTCACATCAGAGATTTTTATTTTGCTAATATAATACGTATTAAAAACACAATTACGCCCAAGACTGTACAAGAGTATAAAATTATAAAAAAGTGTGTGAAAAAAACCTTGAAAACAGTAAAAAAAATATTGAAGTGGAAAATCAATTTTTTATTAGATCTTATACTTATTAATAATTAACATGGTAGCTACACTGAACGGAACCTATTATCAAAATAACAAAAACAACATGTTACAATATTAATAATTTTCTGTTAAATTATGAAATATTTTTTTGTAAATGCAATAAAATTTTGTTAATAAATTGAAAATTTATAGCTTGATTTGATTTGATCAATTAGACAATTTCATTTTGTTGGTTCTATAAAATTTGGTTTGTAATTTTTACAAAATTTGGTTATAATTATACAAATTTATCAAATAAATAATTAGTTTTCATGATAAAAATATTTTATTAAAAAAAAAGCTCGTAAGTGAGAAATTTCTTTCTTTTTTGTTAATCCAACAACGAGAGTTTTGTTAGCTGGTATTTAATAACGCTTTTGTTACAGTAACGTGTATTTTAAGTGTGATTAACATAAGTTTTTCCTTAAAAATAATGAGCGGTAAAGTGGGGGAAAAAGAGCCGGTGGATAAAACTGCCACCTTCAGTTTCATGACAACCAAGGCGGGCTGCATCAACCTCTAAATATAGAAATTATATTTTCGTATTCCTTATTTTTCGACCCTCTATAATATATCCGAAAATTATTCAAATCGCAAAAGGTCTCACGCCCCACATGAAATTCCGCAAATTTTTCAGGGAAATTGAACAGTTTGTAGCAGGAAATTATTGTATTCTTTAACTTTCTTAAAACTCTCAGTAGTTTCGGAAATATTTTCAATAATTTAAAAAAATTGCTCTTTTTTCCCCTGCCCTTCCGCATATAACAAATAATAATAATACAATTTTTTTTTTTTTATAATTAGACTGAGTTTGTGCAATTTGCAAATAAATATACATTTCTTCATTCTCATATTTAATAATTGGGAACAATAGGATAATATAAATTTTCTGAATCTTATACGAGTAAATAATTAACAAAAACACTTTTTCTTACTTCCTTATACGTATAATAAAATACAGTATTAATTCTGCCTAAAAGCATTTCCTGGGCACTCCTGAGTAGATTGGAGCATTATTACAAAAATGTCTTTCTGTCTGTCAATCTGTTCAGCTCAATTCAAACTAACGATTGCTATTACCAAAGAATAAGTATCTGAAGAAGGGAAAGAAAGGACAAAATTTTTTGATGAGTGGAGAGTCCGTCCAATAAAAGTATAGCTGTCGTCTTGTCTGCATAAGAACACGAAATTCAATGTGTATGTGAGACAAGATGTCGGAATTGAGAGAAACATCATATGGGGGGTTGCCAGATGAACATTTGGTAAATTATAAATTTAAAAAATATTGAATCTAAATTCATGCTAAAAAAATTTAAATAATCTAACCAAGGCATAAATTAATATGTGATTTTCCACACCACCTTCAGCTAAATTCTCACTTCTTCATGCAGCAACCATAACGAATTTAATAAAAATCTATTGCTTGGCTTTTAGTTTTATAACAACTTTAAACAATATGTTTATTAAATGAATTAGTTTATAGTTTTATGAAGCTCTTATACTAAGTTCAGACCGACACAAAATCACGTAATTTTACGAAATGATTTAGAACTTAAACCAAAGTGTTCACACAGAGATTAAGGTAATTTTGTTTCACATTTCAACTACAGGATTGCTATGAATTTTAGTGTAGGATTGCTATGAATTTTAGTAATATGATGAATAATACAATTCAAAACATCGATGAAATATGTGCAAACAGAATTAGACACTTTAGACGACAATGGAAATTATCTGTAATGAAAATAAACAATTATTTTCCATTTCATATCTAATCGCATCAAAAACAAGTCAATTTTTGTTTGCCCCGCGTAAGTTGTTTACTAATATATCCTTTTCGCGTGCGGAACACGGCTTCTTTTTCTTATATCTCCGTCGTTCCAATCCAGCACAAATGTCAAAACTGATGTACTCAAGAGAGCTGAATGAGTGATGCAGGGTTGTATTCATTGTTTTTGCTTGATTTCGTTCGTAATTTTATGGAAATTGCATACTTTTAGTGATTTTTGAAAACAGGTTAATGTACTGGAAATCTCGTGGTTTCGAGGAAGATTTCGTTCAAAATTACGAAAATCTTCAAAATTACGTGATTTTGTGTCGGTCTTTTTCCGAAGACGATTTGCGGAACAAAACATTCTTTCGTGGAAATGAAGTTCGCAAACACGATCAATGCAAGTGCCGTTTATGTTTATCAAATCTTGCCGATTTATCGAAGTTAGCCAAATTTTTTTCCTAAGATAAATTTAAGGATTTATTTTAAAGGAGCATTATATTTTAGAAACCGAAATTATCAAATTTCATGTATTTAAAATAAAGCACAATAGTAAGGAATTGCCTTTTAAATTGTCGCGCTTAATTTCAACTACAAAAGAAAACACCTGGCAATACTACTCAAATACCGCTTTGACAGTTCAAAACAAACTCCGGTGTCGCGGAAATTTAGTAAATTTTATCGGTAAATATGTCGATTCCAAAACAAAAAATTGTGATTTCACGTTGCGACGTATTTCAATTTGATGTAAGTGTTGTTTTTTCGCCAAGTGTTGTTTTTTTATTCGCATTTTTAGAAGAAAACCAAAAATTTACCTTTCCATCGGTATCGGAAGCCTGAAAAATTTCCTTTCTGGATTTTTCTTGGTGTTAGATAAACATTCGGTGACAATGCATTTTAAAAATTTTATTCGTGGCATTTTTCACTGCGGAAACCTATTTTTGTGCAGTGAAAAACATACGAAAAATGATTTCTTCAATGGCTCAACAAAATGTAAACAAATGGGGCCAGCCGCACTATGTTTGTGTTTGTGATGAGAGAAAATTTCGTGTTTAGGGTGAGCCAATAAGCTGTTGTTTATGTCACAGCAATTTAAGAAAAAAAAACAGCTTAACGCAGTTTTTTAACAAAAATTTCATTTAAAAATGACTTGTGGAACTTCTTTGCTTATAGTTCGGTTACTAAATACAGTTTTTATGTAAAAAAAATGTGATTTTGAAATTTTTATCTCGAAATATTCGGTCATTTGGATCACCCTCTCACATTGCATAAACTCCATGATTTTTTGTTTTTTTGCAGAGACCATTTAAGTGTGCATGACAGAAAGAGACTTACCTTTTGCCTGCACATTTAAAACGTTTTTTTTCTATATCGCATATGCTCACTCAAACGTGGGTTATGAGAATTTCGGTTTCTTTCGCTTCTTCAGATACTTATTCTTTGCTATTACGATTGCGATTACGATTGCGATTACGAGTGAAGCTTCTCGACCAATGAAATCAAAGCTTTCAACGATAGGAAAATAGAAGCTTTGATCTCAGAAGCTTTGAACTTTAGTCTATTAGTCTGTTAATCTGTCAGTCTGTTAGTATGTCAGCCTGTGTATAAGATATTTCAAAAACTAATAGAGTTAGATCCATGAAATTATACAGGTGGAAATCCGTTGACCGTAAGTAACCAAAGTGGCGGCTTTTTAAAAATCGCAATTTCGTTTTTTTTATTTACTCTGAAAATACTCGTTTTTCAGTATTCTTATGCATAACAGAAGTTGGAAACAATACAATTCTCTACATCTTTGGGTTTTACTATAACTTCGGATCTCAAGCCGTTATCAAAATATACCGTTATTTAAAAATGAGGTTTTCATCCCGAAAAAAATACGGATCTTTGGTAGCTCAATATACGAGTATGAGATGAATTGAAGAGAATAATGTTTGCCATAATTTTGTCTGTTGCCGTTATCCGATATCTTTCACCGTTATGAAAATATTATCATTAAAAATTTAAATAAAATATTTTTACGAATTGGGTGGAAACTAACGGTTTTTCGAAGAAAAAAAAAATAATTTATGGTAGAATTAAAGTTCTCTACAGTTCTGCCTTTTACCGTAATCAATATCTCTAACCGTTATCGAGATTTTGTAAAATAAAAATTCATATTTTTATGTAAATTAATACACCCAACTCTTTTTTCACACGGTAGATACGATCCAAAGCAAATCGTGTAAAAACCGTGTTAAAAAAGACATGCTGCACATATTAAAATTGAGGATGTGTTCCACAGCTTTAAAAAAACCGTGTAAGATGAAAAAAAGCTATGTATATGTTGTCCTAAAAACCGTGCAAAAAAAGTATAATGAATTATAAAGAAAATCCAAACAGAAATTGTTGTAGGAAAAACCTAACAGAAATTATATTGGCACTAAAACTTATAAAAAACAAATAATTTTTTCTTCGACCCACCACAATGTCAACACTTTTGAATACAATAACTCTATGATGTGCTTAACGCAATTTTAAATAGACAAATATAAAATGCGACTATAAAAATGCCGGGAATTTCCCCAATTATATCCCAATTGACCAAATTGGTTGGAAAACCAATTGGATTTCCAATCATCTTGTACCTAGTACCGAAGGTACGATTTTTGGGATTTTGACGGAAATCCAAGATTTTTTCCTGTGAAAATGGTCCTTTTTGTACCATAAGGTCCATAATTCCAAATGTTCCCACAAATATTCTTTAACTTTATAAAGGAAAATTGCGTGGTACATTTGGACACGGTACAAAAACTCCAACATTGGTCAATTGGGATTTTATTTTTGTAACTACATGTAAAAAAAATTTCTTTGGACTTCGTGTTAGAACAAATAATTCGTGGAAAAAAAATTGTTTTTTTCTTTTTGTGGACCGTGTTATTTCAAAAGCGTGTAAAAAAAGACGGTGTAAAAAAAGAGTTGGGTGTATTTTATTCGTCAGGTAAATTGTGCAAAAACGTAGATTTTGTATCAGAAAGTTATGTGCTGTTCACATCAGATATTTTTTTGTTATAGATTACATTTTGATTTTTTTATTACGACAACGCAATACTGGTAAGAAATCGGATGTCTGAAGTGTTACGTTTTATTTTTTTTTCCATTTCTTGGGAAAAAATATCAAAATCGAAAAGTGTTACATTCGTTAGAACTCGGAGTCGAAGTCGATGTCGGAGTCGATGTCGAAATCGGAGTAGGAGTCCAAGTCGAGGTCGAAGTCGATGTCAGAGTCGATGTCGGAGTCGAAGTCGCAGTTGCGGGGTAATAGTTGGAGTCGGTCGGACGTATTTTTAAAGTGTGACAAACTTTGAAATGCTTCGTTTATTTTGACTGAATCATAATTATTTCTTTGTCTTACTAAAAGTATTAAGTCTAAAACAAGAAAAGAATTTTTGAATTCCCGAGAAAAGTATTTTTTGTTAACACTTGTATTAAAAATTTCCTGCAATACAACGATGGCATCTACAAAATTTCCTTGTTCAATTGAAAGGTGAAAATTACCATATTTATGCATCATTTTCACAAAATTATTCCCACGATCTTTAATTTTTTCAATTTCACTTAGAGCTTCTTTAAAATGCTTCGTTGTTGTTAAAACGCGAAATTTGTTGAGCCAAACAAAGTTTTGAAATCTTACTTTTGTTTTAGCACAATGAAATTTCCCTTTTAAACATAATTCATTCATTTTATTGAGTATATTTAGAGAAGTTTCGTTGTTATTTCGGGATTTGAATTCTTTTTCAAATTCCTTTTTAAATTCTACAAATTTTCGTTCATCTGAATTGAAATATTTTTTTCGTTTTGAAATTAATTGATAAAAATAATCCTTCTGTATGCCATATTGAAAGTTTATTTCATTATTTTCAAACAAGCAATTAATCATATGACATTCAAGGTAAAGTACAAAAATTTTTTTCTCCCTCAAAGTCAGGTTAAATTTTGACGCGAATGACCTCAATAATTCTAATTTAGTAAATTTGTCTTTTTCTTGCAAAATTGAATTTAGGTCAGAATTAGTGTTTTCGAAATATGTGCAAAATTCATTAAAAGTTTCTTTGCCTGCTTTAAATTTTATATCAAAAATATTTTCTCTATTGGATTTGAAAACCGGTAATAAATCCGATTCAACGTTTTTAAAGATTTGTGCGTTTTCTGTGTTAAAAACTGACTCAACCTTCTCAAATATTTCCTCAACTTTTATGCAGATAGTCATCTCTCTTGGTGTTTTGCCCTCCAAATTTTTACAATTATAAAATGCTCCGTTTAATAGAAGGAGTTTGACAATATCTACATTATTTATCTCAGCTGCATAGTGTAAAGCAGTGTTGCCCAAAAAATCATCTGCATTCACATCGATCCTTTTTTCGATTAAAAATTTGATAGTTTCAATTATCTTCAACTTTGTTGCATGATGGAGTAAAGTGAAACCTTCACCATCTTTGCTATTTATTGGAAAACTTCTAATAGAATTTAGACAAATTGAAGAATCACCAGATTTTACAGCGTCAAATGCGGATTTTATCGCATTCAACAGTATTTTATTTTCTTCAGTCGCATAATCATAAACCGTTTTACCAAAGTTATCAACAATTTCCAAAGAAGCGCCGGCTTCCAATAAACGCCCCAATTTTTCGACATCGGAATTTTCAGCTGCAAGATGCATCGGAGTTTGACCAAAATTGTTCTTTAGATTTAAATCGTATTTTTTCTCTAACAAATCGTCGACTGCGTCAACATTTTTATGTTTTATCGCCAAATGTAACAACGTTTCGCCATCTCTATTACGTTCATTTATTGAATAAAAGTCGTTAAAGAGACAAGCCCTTATCGAATTGCCCTTAATAACATTGAAATGAATTGCTTTATTTTGATCACAATCTTCTAACTGAATATTCGCTTTCTTTTCAATAAGCTTTTCAAAAAATCTGTAATCTGAAGCAAAAAAAAACGCAGTGCGGCCATTTTCATCCCGGATATTCAAATCATCTGAACTTTGCTTGGGTAAAAGTAACTCCACACATTTAATATCATTGCATTTCAATGCAATCATCAAAGGAGTAGTTCCATACTTTGATTGAAGATTCGTTTTTACCTTCGCTTTAATTAGAACCTTCACAGTTTGGGAAAATCCTCCCTGCACAGCCAAGTGTAATGGCGTTAAACCATCTGCTCTCTGAGCATCTTTTTCATCTGTGAGGTTTATTAGATGTCGAACCACTGCAAAATGTCCATGCATTGCAGCAAAATGCAATGGCAAGTTTCCATCGTCGTCCTTTTGATTAACAGAGTTGTATTTTGAAATCAATGACTCTATCATGGTTAAAGGATAAAATCCAGCGGCCACGTGAAGTAAAGTCCGGCCATTTATTCCTTTAACAGTAAGATCGGTGGTGCCACAATCAACTAAAGCAGGGATGCAGTGGTAATGAAATAACTCTAAAGCTCGGACTATTGGCTTTGGATTTCCAGCGTTTACATCAAAATGTTTGGCCATGAGAAAATCAAACATTGACCGGTTATCACGTTCAACCGCTAAAGTCAGTAAGGATTTGCCTTTTTCTTCCAGTGTAATGTCAAATCCCTTTACGATGATAAGTTCCAAAACTTCTACAGATCCTAGCGATACGCACTCAATTTTAGGCATTGCAGCACCATTTTCCAACAGAAGTTTTAAAATTTCTAACCTAGAAAATTGACATGCATAGTCGGAAAGTGTCATTTGATATCTGGAATATAAATTGAAGTTTACGCAGGATTTTAGTAACATTTGGAAAGTTGTTACGTTTCCTTTTTCAATACAATTAAAAAGCAGCTCTTCAAACAGAAAAACCGGATATAAATCGTCAGAGAAGTTTTCCAGCACTACTTTTAATATTTCTACATTGTTGGTGGTGACCGCTAATTTTAAATCTTTGGAGCCGAATTTGAATTTTCTTTCAGCCAAGAAATTTACAATTTCATGTCGTTGTTGGGCAACAGCAATATTTGTGGGTGTTTGGAATTGTTTATCTAGTGAGTCCAAAGAAAATTTATTTTCTACTAAGATTTTGAAAATTTCAAAATTTGCACATTTGGCTGCAATATGAAGAGCAGTTTGCCCCATTTTTTTTATGCTATTGAAATTAATTTCATTTTCAGACAGCATTTTCGCAACTAAACTAAAATCGTCGCAATATACCGCGTAAATCAGAGGATCACCCTCAGCTCCATTTTCCAAAAGAAATGAAATCATTGCAATATTGTGATGTTCTTTTGCAAAATCTAATGGACTTTTCCCGTCATCAGTTTTTAAATTCAAATGGGCGCCATTTTCAATCAAAACTTTTACAGCATCGAAGCTGTCGTTGGCACAGGCAAAATGGATTGCGGATAGGCCTCCAATATTCTGGTAGTTTACATCATAATTGAATTTAATTAAAGTTTTTATAACATCTGACCGATTATATGCAGCAGCTAATTGTAAATATGAGATTCCTTTCTCTCTACAATTTTGTTCAACGTCGTTTTCTAAATTCTGTTTGTTTCTCTTCTCAAACCGTAACAGATTTTTTAAAATTTCTATCCGATTGTGGACGATTGATAACTGAATCGGAGTAAAATCGTCTTCATCGGTAATTTCCATGTTTTCAGGACACATGGGGACTAGGTTCCGGACAACATCTAGGGAATCTCCCAAAATGGCATAATGGATTGCAGTCCTTCCAAAATTATCAATAGATTTTAAAAGATGTTCCAATAAAGGATGTTTCTTTAAAACAATTTTAATAAATTTCCACTCGTCATGATAAGAGGCAGTGTGGAAGAAATTTTGTCCATCATTATTAGTCCACATAAGTTGTTTAAAATTAAAAAACCTTAAAAAGTAATTGAAATTTCTGTCATTGTGGCCTCTAGCGCATAGTTGAAGAATAGAATTTCCATGGAAATCCCTAGAATTTACTTCAATTAAACCATTTTCGAATATTTTGATTGCTTCTTCAGAATTTCCTGATTTTAGAAAATCAAAAAAACTTGCTCGATTAACGAAGATCTTATCTAAAATTTCATTTAAGTTGTTTTTATATTCCCAAAATTTGTATGTCCATTTATTGAAATTTTGGTCTTGTATTTTTTTGAGTTCAGTCTTGATGGTCATAATCAAAAGTTTATAATCGCAGGATAATAATTTCATAACGTAATTTCCATGTGCCAAATGATTTCTGAGCTGCTTTCCAACTAATATTGGGAATGGTTCATCTAAAAAGAACAAATTCTCCTCAAGTGTGTCTTCACAAAGTCCCAAAATATCTAAAATTGCCATCTCAAAATTGATAATGTCAAGTGACTTGTAGTTGGGCATACCTATAAACGAGTAGATATTTCTAGATTTTTTTATAATGGGCACTTCGTCACTGTATTTTGAGTGGAAATATTTTAGCGTACTCTCAAAATAGTTCATCTGTTCTATGCTATTAATTTCTGCAATTGAATTTGTGAGTAAATTAAATTTCTCATCTTCTGGCAACTTTTGTTTTTTCATCTTCCCAGAAGTCAAGATTAAATCGAGATCTCTAGCATGGAAAATATTTCGAGTTTTAAAACCGAATAAATGGTATATAATTTCTAAGGCTCTCATAAATTCATCACGAACCAAATTTCCTTCATTTTGAATCGCAGATAAAACATTCTCAGTTATTACCTGTAAATCTGATAGAAATTCTTTTCCTTGATCAGCCAACAATTCCATAAATTTGAATTTGGTTTGAAAACAATCAGATTTATTTATAAATACGTTGTCTGCTGATAGCTTTTCACCCTTTCGTAGAATAAACTCAGACATTTTTCTTAAAAAATTACTGACCGCATTTATCTTTTTTGTTAGAAATTCTTTCAACTGTATTTTAAATTTGGAAATTTCATCAATTTTTGTAAAAATGTCATAATACAAAAAACAAATACTAGAATTAATTAAACTTTGAGAATTCTTAATAAAGTCGTCTATATTTATTTTAACTCCTTGATAATTAAAAATTTCTTCTAGTTCTGATGTTGTCAAATTCTCATCTTGTATTTCATCGAGAGTTCTGCAATACATTTTCAACAAAATTTGACTGGCACTTGATCCAATGGCCACTAAATCAAATGTTGGTTCCGAAAGGTCATGTTTTCCTTCGCAACTTTTTTGTCGTTGTTCAATGGAGCCGAGATGAGAAATTTGATCGCGTAAATTCTGCATCACTTTTATAGTATCCGCGCGAAGGAATTTATCAAATTCTGATAGCATTCTGTTGGAAAAATTGGGCGACGTCCAAGTGTTTTTAACATTTTCACCAATAATTTGTGTTACTCGTTGTAAAGCAATCAAAGGATTCCCAGGCTGCCTGCCAATTAAAGAGACAGTAGAGTTTTCAATTATTGTTAAAGAATAAACATCACGAATTTTGTTGTAATCATCACATAATAATTTGAATTTCGGATTTTTTGCCGAATGCTTTATAATTACCGAGTCTCGTTTCGGTAATTTGTCGGTTGAATTCCAGTTTAAATCTTTGCCAGTAATTGTTTTTAAGAGTTCTTTTATCAAACTTTCAAATAATTCTAAATAAGTAAATAATTTCGTTTTATTTAACACATATCGGTAATAAAAACTGTATAGATTATCGCTTTTCCGGTATTCTAAAAATATGTTCAAGAAAAACTCGATTTCTTCCCATGGCACGCGGTCGTAAGTCCCTTTCAAAACGGATTTAAGGGTGAAAATTTGCTTTGCTAATTCTTTGCCCAAGAATAAAAATATCTCATCGATCTCTTTGCGCTTGTAAATTAAAAATCGCTTTAAACATTTAAGTAAAAAATTTAATCTGTCCTTAACTTGATCTAAATTTAATTCATATTTAGGAATTTGCACATAGACACTTGAAACAAATCTTAAATCTATTAAAGCCTTTTCCACTAAAATCTTAAAAGAATCTGTAAGTGGGAAATTTTGCACAATTGCCAATTGATATGATTTTGAAATTGCCTCATCTAGCAAAATTGTAATCCTGGAACTTTCACTATGAGTCGACCAATTTTGTAAAAGTTTTTTGAACATTTTGTAATTTGAATCACGAAAAGCGTAATAAAATGCATTTTTATGGTCCGAATCTTCAGTATTTGGTAAATTTTTTTTACGAAATTTTGATAACTTTCCAATAATATTAAATTTGTTCTCAAATAAGAAATCTAGAGCTTTTAAAGAGTTATGTTTACATGCTAATATTATTGGATTTATTTGCTTAAATATATTAATTTCATTTTTGCTCAAAATAGTGTAATATCGTGGTCGTTTAAAGCCGAATTGGGATTTTTTAAAATTTGGCAATTTTTCCGTCCAATAAGAAAGTTTCCTAATACTATTTTGGATTATTCCACACTTGATGTTTTTTAAAATTTCTATTAAATCACTCGGCGGATTATTTTGCTCCATAATGAATTCTATGAGTTC
This sequence comes from Chrysopilus asiliformis, assembly GCA_964034945.1. Classification (NCBI taxonomy): domain Eukaryota; kingdom Metazoa; phylum Arthropoda; class Insecta; order Diptera; family Rhagionidae; genus Chrysopilus; species Chrysopilus asiliformis. Next base: position 39,870,677 of record OZ035962.1, read on the forward strand.
AATTCAAGTCCTGTTTGTGTGTTTTATTTAACACTCTAATGTTGTCTCGATGGGCCGTATTTGTATGCCAATTCCTGTTTCTTGTATTCTAATATCGAAAAAAGAATGATTAAGAATAATTAACTCTTTATATTTGACGGTAATCACCGAATTTTTACACGTTACAGGGATCCCAATGTTACGGTATTGATAACCACTAATACAACCACAGCACTGGAATATCTATTATAAAGTCACAATAATTTAAATTTTGCTCTTTTGTAAACGTCAACTTTTTTATGTACGAAGAAATTCAGTATTCCAAACAGTTATATAGATTTGAAGGTTTTCTGTACAAAAAATAACAGCGATAAGATAAATAAATTCACAGAACTTCTTTGCTTTTAATTTATGCGAATATTGATAATCACTTTTTGTATTATATTTGATCTGGGCGATTTTCTATGCAGACACTTACACAGTAATATCGTGAGAACACACTGTAACGCCTTTTTTTTGTATATGTTTTTAATATTACAATTCCTAAGAACTATAATATAATAATGTAGAAGAAACCTCGAAATTAAATTAAAAGTTGAATCGCCTTTTTATATCCGAATATCTCTTTGCCAAACGAAAATTTTTACTAAACCAGAACTCAATCGAAACCATATAAATTACTTAATCTTGAAAAAAGATAACTGTTATCACAATAATCACTTATTACTAAGGCCTCCAAATCACAATTTTTAACAATTTTTGATCGTTTTGAATGAAAATAACAAGTTTTGGTTGTTTTTAAAGAAAACAACAATTTTTTGTACAGAAAACAATAATAGATGTTTTAGTTGATAACAAATATATCCACTTTTGTATTTAATTGAATATTAAATAACAGGAAAAGGAAATTTTTGGTGAACCCATTTTTGGGTAGAAGAATGGATTTTAAACCTTGAAAGCTAATTGCTAGCGGATCTCCTGTACGATGATAAGCGGGGCCCGGATATTTAAGGCAAAAAGGCATTTTGCCAATTTTGCTTTTTTCGTTCATTTTTGTATAATAACTGCCTTTTAGACATTTTTGCTTATTTTCCCTCTTTTTCGACCATTTAGCCTTTTTTTAATGCCTTTTTTAATAATTCCGAAAGAATTTATACTTTTTAGCGTAATTTAAGTACCCCTAAAAATTATCATTATTTTTTTTTTGATTTGGCAATGCCTATATTTATGACAGTTGCGCCAATATGCGATCAGTTTAGTTTTGGTAGTAAATTGAAAACTTAGAAATGCCAAAAATCACACGAGAAAACCGCCTTATACTCGTGAACCTTGTAAATACATTTGGCAAATACTGTTTCTCGACAGACAGGAGTTTGCTTTTCTGCAAAATTTAGTGAATCATTCGAAAAAGTATTTTGTGACACAATACATAAAAATGTCTCGTTATTCAAAAATGCAATCAGCAGAACAAGCACCTCATCATTTTCTAGAGATTAATGTATGGCATTTGTTAAAGCAAACATTCCACTTTGGAAATTGAATAATAATATTTTGAAAGAGTTTTTTCAAAAATATTGCCATGAAAAAATTCCAGATGAATCAACGTTACGAATTACCTAGAAACCTGCTATTTAGAAACAATTTCGCGGATTAGAAAAGAACTTTTAGGTAAGTTTTAGTTCACTTAATTATTTCTTGCAATCAGTATTAGATCCGTATTACCTATTATGATTCTCAATTTACCTGTCCTAAAGTAACGTCACTATTACAAGTTGTAGGTAAAAAGCAGCGAACATTCATATTACTTAAATGAAGTGAGACTCTTTATACGGGTATTCGGCCCGATTCCAGAATCCGTCGTAGCTTTATTACGAAGAACTAACTACGTTACGAATACGAAGAAATCAGTATTCCATGATCCGAACGGAATTGAATTTAGTGGTGCCTGATTAAAATCTAATTTCGAAAAATGAATGTCTTTGTAAAAAGGTCCCTATGCAAAACTCATAAGGAATAGATTTCTGACATGGAATAGTTTCGTGAAAAATGTCACTTTCTTGACTTAAAACTAAAAATTGTTATTAATAATGGATTCTGCAGCGTTTGCAATTTTGTGTCCGGAAGAAGATTTATCGAAGCGAAGGACTTTAATAGTGAAACGAAAACGACAACAAATGACGGATACTTAGGAATACTCACATTTCTCTTTTTTCTAAAATATTTCCTCTTAATTTGTTAAAAGTTACACTTATACTAAATAAACAAATAAAAATGTTAAAATTGCTTTTTGTTGTACAATTCAGGCCATAAATTGAGCTAAAATAATAAGAAAATGAAGTTGCTACTCGATCTACGAAGCGAAAATTTTTCGTAGGTTTAGTTGACAAGAGATCGATTCCGTCGGATTCTATGATACCAGATATTCCGATTCGTAATGTTTTCGAAATTAATTTAATTCCTTCAGATCGTGGAATACCATTTTCACGAATTCTCCGAAAATCTTAGCTACGACGGATCCTGGAATAGAGCCGAAGAAAATGAAGTTGCTACTCGATCTACGAAGCGAAAATTTTTAGTAGGTTTAGCTGTCAAAAGATCGATTCCGTCGGATTCTATGATACCAGATATTCCGATTCGTAATGTTTTCGAAATTAATTTAATTCCTTCGGATCGTGGAAACCATTTTCACGAATTTTCCAAAAATCGTAGCTACGACGGATCCTGGAATAGGGCCGAATACTTACCTTCTTAGCTACGTAGAGGAACGTAAAAAATATTTAATGTGAACAGCACATATCTTTCTTATACATAATGCGTAAAAAATCGTTCCGGCGTAATTTATAACCCGATATTTTTGTAATAATGCTCCACTCGACTAAGCAGTCTTCGGGAAATGTTTTGTCAGGAAAAAATTCAGATGTCGAAATTTTTCATGAGCACAATACTTTATTATCCTACGTATAAGACAGTAGAAATGTCGTCCTGCTTGTCAGTCAATCTGTCAAAAAGATTTCTCAAAAACTACTAGACCTAGAGTCATGTATATTTTGTCCTGGAGTGGGACGATCCTATCAAGTATTGGTGCAAATCCGTTAACCGGATGTAATAAAAAACATCATTTTATTAATTTTTAAAATATAAAAAAATAAAAAAACCTTCACAGACTTTCGCATCAAGGTAATTGCAAATCGAAGACAATTACTTTGCATTCGATCTCCTACTGTTTGCCTTCCACCATAAAAGTAAAACCAGTTCGTCCGTTAATCGTTTTGATTTCATATCTGGAGTCAAAGGTTCCTTTTTGTGCTGTTTGGTCAGATATAGTTCGGCTGTGCTTAAACTCAAACGGAGTTCAAAAAGAAAACCCCATCTGTGTCCTCTAGCCATTATGTTTTTTTCTTCATTAACGCGAAAGAGAGCAAAACTCTTATTCGATTCGCGTGAAGTTTGGAATTTCCCGAAATTCAAAAGTGCAGCCCCGAACGAGAAAATTTAGCCTGGTTGCAGAATTGTATAAAGGATTTATCCTCGAAAATTTTTTTTTCACGATTTGGATAACCCCCATAGAGGTCTTTCGGTTGCGCAAAGAACATGCTGAAATTTTCTATGGATGGTTTTCTTAAAAAAGCTACCTATTATTTTAGGGGTTTTTTTGCACAATCTTTTTGTGAATATTTTAAGTATTCAGCTACGACGAGGAAAATTTTAACACGTGGTTCTAGATGTCGATTTTCCACCAAATCGGACCCGTTTCCACAAAAGAAAGATCGCCAAAGAATCTTTGAATATGTCTTTTCGTACAAATAATCGAATCAAAAGCCAAATCGCAGTATTTTTAGAGATTTTTCCGGATTGTCCTACTGGCGTGATCGAAAAAGCCGTATGACCACCCACATGCAAAAATCCAGTCTGGAACATTCCAGTGGTTTAAGTCATCCAGTATTAATACTATAAGCAATGATCATCAATTAACAAATGTTTTAATTCCGTCTTATTAATGTCCAAGTGCATTGAAATTATCAACTTTTTTGTTAAGTTATGCAGCAAAATATTCATCGAGCAAGCGACAGATCTGTCGGCTGCATCGACAATTAAAAGGAAAATTTAAGGTATTTATGGGAAATTTAAAATTATGTTCAAATTTTAATGCATTTAATTCTAACCCTTTATTTTTTAAATCAAACTACACTGTGTTAAGAAAGTTTCGCACCATAAACAGTACCAAAAATGTAATTGCAGAAAAAAAAGAAAACAAGAAGTTTCACAAAATATTTTTATTATGGAAATATACACTAATAACCAGTGTATCCACCGCCATTAGCCATCATCTCCTCGATCCTTGTTTTGAAGCTGGATGACAATTTCCTTAAAAGATCAAGCGGTAGGGAATTCCATTTTTCATCGAAACGAGCTTCCAGTTCCTGACGATTAGTTGGTAGAGGTTCTTCATATGCTGAATATTTAAGAATGGCCCATAAATTCTCGATAGGATTTAAATCTGGACTATTTCCAGGCCAAATCCCCTTCCCCCATACTGTAGCAAAATGTGCGTCCAAAAGATTCATCGTTTCCCTTGAAGTATGGCCTGGTGCGCCGTCCTGTTGAAACACCATATTTTTTTTCCTTGAAATGATGCTGCTATTGGTTGCCGCAAAGTATACAGGGAGAATGTGGTTACGGTAGTATGATCCGGTCACAGTTTGACCTTTCGGAACAAAATGAAGTTTTGAGGTACCACCAGAACAAAATCCTCCCGCTACTAAGATTTTAATATCATGTTTTGGTTTTAAAAATGCGGGTACGTCTTCCCTTTTTTCTGTCCTGTATCGGCAGTTTTGAGAATGATACTGTCCATGTAATTCAATCCATGATTCATCACTAAAAAATATATTTGTTCTGAGTTTGTCACCTCTCGGTCCAGAAGTCAAAAATCCGCAAGCTTCAACAATTTTTCCAAATTTTATACGGTCGCCAGTATTTTTTTTGCTCAAAATAGGTTTTTTTGCTCTTCTAAATGCATGTTGACCCCAACTTGTAGTTTTTAAGTAATTGTGAACACTAACAGAACTTACTGTTTTCCCCTTGTCTAAATTTCGTTTTGCAGAATTTATCATTCTTGTTGTTTTTCGTATCGAACTTCCAGATTTGCGATACATTTTGCACTTAATTTGTGTTTTATCAATGGAGCTAAGCTTCGGGGGTCGTCCCGAACGTTTTTTGTCTACAACATCCCCCCTATTTTTCCACCTTCGAACTGTGCTTCGGTCAACTTTTAAAATTTTACAAATCTCAGAAATTTTTTTTTCATCTGCAAAAGAGTTTGTATTTTTACTCTGAGGTGCTCACGAGATATCTTAGCTTTTACTCTCATTATAAAACAAAAATCAGACAAAAATACCGAATAGTAACAGAACTATGGAACGTCAAACATGATTTTTTTTGTCGCCTGCAGGATGGTGCGAAACTTTCTTAACACACTTTATATTAAATTTTACCCAAAATTCAATTTAGCCCTAAAATTTGTCTTAACTCTAACGAGTTAAAAATTATTTAACCTAATTTCTAAATTTTTACAATCGTGGATTTTCTTAATTTCGTATTAAATCATGTTGAAAACTAATACTGCGTAAATCGAATTAATGCTATGAATTAATATTATACGCTCATCTAACTAATTTGAATTATATTATATTATATGTGCGGAAATTTTTTTTTTCATATTTAGTGAATTTTTCATTGTAGGGGAAGCCGGGACTAGTATTAACAAAATTTGGAAATTGGGTCATGTTTTTTTAACAAGTAATATTTTTGATATTGTGTTTATATCTAGCCATACTGTAGGTCTTCAGGTATCATAAGAAATAAAAAAAGTTTCAACCAGGTAGTCACTATATGAAAAAAATCATTTTTATGAAAAAATGTCATCTGTTAAAACTAATCCCGGTCACGGGGCTAGTTTTAACAACGATGGGGTAAGTATTAACAGAAGTTTTAACATGGAAATAACTAAAACAAAAGATTTTTTTTTCACAAAAATTATAAAATAAACAAAATATATATCCTTTTAAATTCAAATATATTAATTATCACAAAAACTAATAAAATGAACCAAATAAATATCCTTTTCAAGGAACATAAATTGACAAAAAAATTAAGTCGTTTTAAAAAACAAAAGCAATTATTATTATGTAAAAAAAGGTCTCAGGGAAGCTTTTTTGTACATAATTTGTATCTATAAAAACATAGTATGAGAATTCTTACTCTATGTCTATGACATTATATTGTTAATTCTTGCCCCATGAGTTTGTTAATTTTAGCCCCGACACCACTTTTTTTGAATTATTAACCACACACAAAAATATAGTTAAGGATTGTAATAAAACCAACGGATATTATTAATTATAGCTTCATTAACTTACATTATCGGCAAAGTTATATTCAATAATATAAAAAACTAAGACAGAAATCAAAATATTCCAAACCATAAAAAGTTCGTTTCCCAGCTAAATTTCGGTCTTTGTGCTAAACATTCACTGGCAATTAACTGTTTATGACTGATGAGTCACGATATGATTGACCTTATCGAATGATGGACAAAAACCAAATTTCGAGATTCTGGCTCGTATATTTCGGCGGGAATAGGCTTGTTAATACTTACCCCTGTTAATTCTAGCCCCGGGTTCCCCTACATGTTACAATTTTTTTTTAATATAACCCAGTCAATGAGCGAATAGAAATCAGAAAGGGCGACAACTGCTGCTCATTCCCAAAAAAGGTGACAAATGCGACCCCTCAAATTATAGACCTATAGCTCTGACTTCTATACTTCCAAGGTTATGCAAACTTTGATCAACAGAAAAATCACAAATTTCTTAGAGCGCAATAACATAATCAACGATCATCAATATGGCTTTCGTGCGCGCCGCTCCACAGGCGATCTTTAGGTCTGCTTGAGCGAGCGTTGGAATAAAAGTGTCCATAGTTTTGGCGAATCAAAAACAATAGCTTTGGACATATCCAAAGCTTTTGACCGTGTTTGGCATAAAGCTTTGCTGACAAAGATAAGAGCTATCGGTCTAAATCCTGGAGAAATCCTGCTATCTCCAAATGGATTGAGAGCTAACTTTATGATCGTTGAATACGGGTTGTATTGGATGGATTCAAGTCTGATTTCTTCAAAATTACCTCTGGTGTCCCTCAAGGCAATCCACTATACTGATTTGCAGATGACAGCTCCCTTGATGCCTCCTACCATTTCAGCTCACCTGCAGAATCGAACGCCATTGCAGTTTGATCGAAACGCAGTGAGCAAATTAGATCTTTGAATTCTGATATAAACACAATTCTGACTTGGGGTAGAATCAACCATGGGGAATTCAACGCATCTAAAACCCTATCAATGCTGTTGTCGATGAAATGCGAAAAATCCCCCGAAATGGTTGAATTTATGAGTGAGTCCATTAATGACTCTAAAGCATCAGAATACTGGGCATCGAAATAAATGAGAAGCGCCAATGGAGCGACCATATTTTTAAAATAGCAAAGGAAGCGTCGCAGTGCCTAGGCTTTCTGGGACGCTGCAAAAAATATTTCGCACCAATCGACGTGCTCAGCATCTACAAGACCTACATTCGACCGAGACTTAAGTACAATTCGCACATTTGGGCTGGAGCCCCAAAATCTGTCCTGCAACTGCTGGACCGAATTCAAAAACGTGCGATTCGACTGATTGGAGACAAATCTTTATTACCGTCTCTCGAGCATCGTCGCTCTGTTGGGATACTCAACATATTTTATAGATATTTCCATGTGAAATGTTCCACTGAAATTTCCCAACTTATTCCTTCACGGTATGTTTCCCTACACCCTCTCGTGCAGCTGCACGCGCGCACGACTTCTTCCTTGAGCCTCCCCGTTTTGACAGTTGAAATCGAGCATACCTCTCTTATTTTACCATGCAATATTCCCACTTATTTGCCAATTTCTGCCGAAAGCGGCTTTCTGTCGCTCCAGCTGCTTTATCGTCAGCTCATTTTTTTTTACTGCGCTTGTTGCGCAATTGCTGAAAGAATTTTTCGGCAGGCTGCTTTCATGGGCGGCACACTGTACATATATGAATATGAACGTACTGATTTAGGATTGCTTAAGGTCTGCAATTATGAACGCAGCTATGGTATCACCATTTTCACCAAAATCTCTATAAGGAATTTCTTAAAGGCATATGAAAACCAAAGTTTAAGTTTGCTAAAAGATGCACAATTTTGCTGACCATTTCCAAATCAACTCAATCAATCGCTAAACCCCAGGTCACGGGAGCGTCTATAGAAGGAATTCTAAAAAAAAAATAGTTTATGCATATTTCCCCTACATTTAAATTTAATCAGATCTCCTCCATCCTTATCCAAAGGGTTAAGAAAAATATTTTTTGAGTTTCACAAAATAAAAATTAATACAAGCAAATTTCGCAATAATTTCCTAAACGCTTTTTCATTTCGTTTTCAGTGTTGCTTCGTAAATTACTGTATATTGCGGAACGATACTTAGTGAGCGCGTATATTTGTATATTGGATTTTCTCTTTTGAAAAATTATATAACTACCAATGATGACTGGATTGTTGTCGTTCAAAACATACTTGTTCGTTGCGATTTTCGTAATAACACCAGTTTTGCAGATCTTATTTACCCACTAATGTACGTGAGCTCTAGTATCACAACTAATAAATAACTAAAAAGTTACAGTTGTCAGTAACTGTACGATTATATTTGCCCATAGTTGATATGAGTTTCAATCATAGGAAATACAGATATCTTACAATTAGGACAGTGGACTACCTGTGCAGTAGCTGGTAGGCATTATTTTCTAGTATTTGTATTCTGTGTTGTGTTTTATGCTGATTATTTTACAGTAAGTCAACCAACGGTTGTAGTTTCTCTGCTTATTCCACTGACGGTTTGTTGATTGGATAATTTCATAATATCTGTTTATCATCGTGTGTGCGTATTAGTTTGCAACACTTTCACTTACTTCAGACGTGCCGTTTCTTCCGGCGGAAGAAAAAAGCGTTGGCCATTGATTTCGGTTACAATGGCCAACAGTTATTTGGTATGGTTTGAACTTTGCTAGTCGAGTGGCAACTCACAGGTGGAATAATCGCTGTGGCATCGCTGTTCTTTTTTGCGCATTTTTTCTATAACACACAAAATATTTACTATTTTTTGACTACCTCGAGAATTTTGTTTTAAAATGAACCGTATCAGCGGGTTTATTCCCTAGATAATTCTAGGTCACTTTGTGATGCAAATTGACTTTAAATCGAATTGAAAAATTGAACTGGGACCTTGTGTCGTCGTGTGCAATCATCAAGTCCATGTGTTAGTCAGTTTTTAACGATATACGGGAAAAATTAATTAAAATTGAAATTGAAAGTTATATTGTCATTTGTATAGGTATCAGTAGTGACTTCATTTTCATACTTTGATTGGATAAAAATTAAAATCAACTGAGGGTTGTTTTCCATCATCTACCTTGCACTTCCACAGGAACCATCATGAAAATCAAAATACTTTCTTTGACAACTGGTTTAGTTACATATTTCGTAATTTTCTCTGTCGAATTGCCAAAAACTTGTTTGGCACAAGATGCGCCTTCATTTGAATTACCTGTTCAGTTGATTGGATTTCCAGTAATTATTTTATCAGTTCGGTTATCCAATTTTGCTAAGAAATTGGCATATTCATTAAACCCAAGTAAGTAAAAAATAAAATTTTAATATAAAATACAGCTTTATCCACCTAACGGTGAGATGATACTTTTCTTACATATTTTCTGAATATTCTAATTGCAAATATAGTTTGTATGATAAACAATAATCAAATCAATTGAAATACCTCGTGAAAACTAGGTGTTGTGAATATTTCACTTCTGCAAGTTTATTGAATTTAACTATATTTTTTTCCTTCTTATAAATTGGTTTTTTTGCTTGATTTTCTTAATATTTCCAAAGATCCTATCACCTTCTGACAGGATATTACAAGTAGTTCGGTTTTGAGCTTTTGAATATCTTTTTTGACTTACATTCAATAAATATTTTTTGACTTACAGGCGTCGCTCTCCGATTCGAATGATTTTCGGATTTGCTATACGGAGCCGAAAAATAAGAGACACGTATTTTTTTATAGTGGCTAATTTCCATATAATAAATGATCACAAATGAAAACAAAATTTTAATGTTTACGAAGAGTATTTGTTTTACTTCAGAATTTCTTTTATGTCCTTATAGGATGTGTTTCACAAAAAAATAAAAAAAAACCCTACCAATGTCGCCACTCTTAAGCATAATTATATAAATGCAAATAATCAAAATAAAACTCAAAGTGCCAGAAACCGGCTCCTAATAGGGTTTCAGGGCAAATATACCTGACCTGTTGGGGGGAATTTGGATGTGAAAACATCCACAAAAACAATATAAAATTTGTTATATTATTCTTTTAAAGACCTATAAGCCAAGAAATTCCAATAGAACTCAAAATGAAATAAAATTAAAATACATATATCTGAAATATATTAGTTTAGTTAAATTAATTTAAAAACATGTTGAGTATACATAGGGTGACCATACGTCCCGAAATTGGACGTATTGTCCCGGCGTCCCGGAAATCACTCTTTTGTTGAGGATTTTTCAATTGAGTGTTGCAATTTATCAAATGCTAGAAAAACGACCACTAAATATGCAGAAAATATAACACTTTTCGCCTGGGGTGCCCTTTTCAGACGATTTTCTTCAAGGAGCGCATGCATCTAAACAAAGTTGCCTAGGGCGCATTTATTTTTATTGATATTTTTACAATTTTTATTGCAATTATTAATGAAACGTAAAGAGCGCAAAAAAATATGTTAATTTTTGCTTGGAACTGTGTAGCTCTTGATATAAACTGCATTCTGTTTAAAAAACTTGCACTGCATTCTGTTTAAAAAATTTCGCCTGCGATGAACATTTCTTGATTGTTACTTTCCTCTGCTATAGAGAAGAAGTATTATATTCAGTACCAGGAAGACCGAGCCATGCTCGGCGACCTCAAAAACCTAATTTTGCTGATTTTTGGGGAAAAACTAAATTCACATTATCTTTACAGGAGGGAAAAGTCAGGTTTGTAGTGGGAAAATCGAAAGGTCTTAGCCCCCTTAGTAATACTGTAAAGTTTCATTAAGATCGGACCACCAAATTCGAAGATACCAGGCGAGGGGTACCGAGGGGAATTTTCTCAGGGGTGAGACCTAACTAGATCGATTTCTTGTCCCCGAAAATCCCTAACCACCAAGTTTCGTGAAAATCGTTAGGCGGGTTTTCGAGATCGTTGTGCAAACATTCCTCGTATTATATTATAGGATTACGGAGACCGATTTGAGAACGGATGCAGATTAGCACGAAATCGATTTCAGGAAAAATTTAAGGATGTCCGTACATTTGTCTCTCGATCTGTCCGTTTTACGTATTTTCAATAATTTAAAGGGTATATATGTTTTAACGGTTTTTACGTATGTCTAACGTTTCTCAACATATTCCAAAAACATCAAGTTTTTTTTTAATTTAACGGAAACTAGGCGCTTTTGAGAAAAAATGCATCTAATCAAGTACAAGTACAAGAAAATAAAATTCCTTGCATTTTTTTCTTTATTGGTTTTTACATAATTGTTTTGGTTACGTACTTATTTTTGTACTTGATTTTCGTCCAAAGAGAGGAATATTTTTGTACTTGATTTTCGTTCAAAGTAGGTTTTTTTATATAGAATTTGTTGGAGTTCCGTTTCAGCCACTCCTCCCCCGTTCCTCGCTCTAGTTATACGTTACAGACCTTACAATAAAATTATTTTCGACTGTTGTTAAAATTGACATTTTTTATATTTTTTTATTCTACTTTTGAATTGATGATATTCTTTCAACTAATTTTGTTTATTGAATTTTTAGATACATACCGATCCAGAGATCGAAGATCAGTAGAAGATAGTGACGAAATTTCAAAAACCGCTATTAATGTAGCGCTTGCGGAAAAACAAATCTTATCAGAATTTGGGGAAAAAGTATGCATTTTCGAAGAACCTTGTAGAATTCACGCCGGTAGAAAAGGCAGGCGCGGAGCCCAACCTGATTGGAATGACATATTGAGGTGATTTAAAAAAAAATATGTGTCTGAATTATCCAAAACATTAATGGTGTTCCAGGTTTTTAAAACCCAAACTATGGCTGCATAGTCAAACATCAAAATACGGGTATTCTTTTTTATACCCGTATGGTGAAACCAAAGGGTATATTAAATTTGCCTTACCGTTTGTAACGCCAATATCCCGTTATCACACACAAAAATGAATTACACCAGTGTGTTTAGAATGATAAAAAAAAATGAATTTAGCATGTCCGTCCGTCTGTCCGTCTGTGGCGCGGATTGCGGGTACAGGGATTGAGCTAGAGACTTGAAATTTTACGCAGATTCGTTTTCCGTAAGAACAAAAGTTATTTAGGATATGATTCTACATAAAACTCGTATACATCAAAATCCGATTGGAATAAATTTTAAAAAATTTTATTGGAAAATTTGACTTCAAAGTGGAATTTTTATATAACTGTTCGCCGTTCACTTAAATCACCATACGGGTTTTCAATAATTGCCAGAATTGGCAATTATAGCTTTTGTTATGTTTTCCATTAAAAAGTGTCTGCCTTTCTGTGATTTCTGCGCTTTCGTATGGAATCACCCGAATGCTATAGATTTTGATAGTGTTATAAGGGATTTTGCCCGCCGGAAAGCAACGAATGGCTGTTTACCCTTAAGTTGCTCATGGTCGACTATTTGTAAGTCGACTACTATGAAGACACGAGTGAATGAAGGTGTTATGTGACAAAAAAAATCGATAAATTGGAAGTTTAATACCTTCTTTCATTCAAAGCTTAAATAAAATACGGCAAACCTCCTTCACTCCTTCATCCATATCTCCTCAACAAATTAGATTGTTACATTTTTAACTTTTCCATAAAATAGAATACAACATAACACCTTCACACATTAAAAAAAACCATATTTGAAAAATTTGTGACATAACACCTTCATCCACTCGTGTCTTCTATATATATATGTATATAAAATCGTTTAACCTGATTGACTGACTGACTCATCAACGCCCAGCCCAAATCCCTGAAGCTAGAAACTTGAAACTTTCACATTATGTCCCAACCATCACGTAGGCGTTCACTAAGGCGTGGTTTTCCGAAATTTTACCGCTAAGGGGGTAAACGGGGGGTAAGGGGTGTTTGGGTGTTTTTATACCGTAATTTTCGCCATGAATCCTGTTCAATAGGAGGCTGAAAAGTTTCCCTCGAGGGTTTTCGGGGTCGCTGATCACGAATCAGGTGTTAGATCTTCAAAACTCGAAACGGAAGGTCCTGTAAGGATAACGCAAATATCCTTTCTTATTTTTGCCGGAAAAAATGGCATTAACCCTTTCAGTACCTATTTTGTTCTATGGGGGTTAAAAATACTCTCTATACAAATTAATGATGTTTAAGCTATTAGTATTCATTTAAAACCAAAAAAAAAAAAAAAAAAATCAAAAATTTTAATTTTTCTTAAATTACGCCCACTGTAGTCCAGCTTTTTACTCAAAAAATCAAAATTGGGTCACAAATGCATTTAACCCTTTCAGTCACCACGTACACTATAGTGTGCACACTTTCTACCAAGTCAAGTTATGAGTTATGGCTTCTGAAAAGTGTGTACACTATAGTGTACGTGGTGACTGAAAGGGTTAAGGGGTTTTCGGTGTCGCTGATCACGAATCCGGTGTTAGATTTTCAAAACTAGAAACGGAAGGCCCTGCGAGGATAAGATTTTTCTCAAAAGTTTTTCCGGTTTTCTTCGTATTCTAAAACTTATACAAAAAACTTAACCCCGCAACGGCGGGTATGCAAGCTAGTCCATTAAACATGGTTTTCTCTTGTTTTTGAACCTTTTCAGAACTGCATTATTTTTAATTTTTGTCCAAGATTCTATCAAAATTCGTAACTCTCCCTAAAATTAAACGAAGGTAATTAATTTTGGAAAGCTTACCAATAGGTTTCAGTGATTTTTAAAATATTCAAGCATTTCAATATCTAAATGTTCCCTAATACGAAGGCTAAACGAGTTTCTTTTTAATCTGGTTTAAAAATCTAGCAATGGTTTTTTTTCAAAATAAAAATTAACGGTTGTTTGTCCTGATAATTGTTATGGCCCCTTTAAAATGAAAAAAAAAGTTTACATTTTCCGGAGAACTCCAATTTCCATCCCGGGCGGCACCAAGCGTTGTTACGCCACTGAGTTTCGGGATCTATTGTAACACTGCAACAACGCAATGAACGATTATATGCTTATATTAAGCTTTATGTTGCACAAAAGAAAACCAAATAGATGTAGAACTGCACGTTTTTCTGTTTCTGTCTACACATAGAAACTAATATATTCAGAATCGCTGTAGTTATACGTTATGTTGCATTGTGTTTTAAGAGTACATCGTTTAATTTTTTTTTTCAATTTTTACAGCAACTACAAGGTTCAATCAACCGGGATGAAACAATGGTATCTTCTGTCCGTATTTCTGGGTGACGTTATTCGGGATGTTCCACTATGTAAGCAACTAGCAAAGCGACTGGACTGTAGCAGAGATCAGAAACCATTCACAAGGGATTAGTATAATATCACAAGGAAGATTCATTCAAACATATCTCACCATCAGATTAAAGTCATGTCTACCCTTAGCATTTATCGTCAATATAGAAATGTTATGTAATTAAGTTTTATACTTAAATAATCATTATTATCGTTGTTTTCATTATCTAGCAATGTAAATGATCGAATTTGTAAATAAGTGTTGTATACAAAAAAAAATTTATTCTCTGAAATTAATCTAAGACTGTTAGTATTATTACGAAACATTGTAATAAGTATTATTACGAAACATTGTTATAACATTTTACTACTGACGTATTAAAGAAAGATGGTGTATCTGCGCATTTAAACCATCTCGTTCTCTGTGAAAAGTTTAAAAAGTTTTTGAAAAAAAAAACTTGAAAAGTTTTTTTTTTCATACATATTAGTTGTGTTCTGAAACATTGACTTTTCATACATTATACAGAAATCGCAGATTCGAATAAAACCTGCGCCTATCAAACACGCCGAAAAAATCGTAAATCTCACTATTTTGTAATGGGCAATTGTGAATACAACTAAAATAGTTATTTTCAATGGTGAAAATAGTCAAAATCGACTATTTATACTCTATATGAGGATAATATTTATACTCAATATGAGAATCATAGAGAAGTATGTTACATTTAATATACAGTTAGTAAAGCATCAAACCAATCGTCGGACACAAAAATTAACTGCACCAGGTTGTTTGGATAACAAAAGATTTTGATTTTTGAACTGAAAATTGGATTTTCAAAACCGATTTACTCCGAAACCAAGCATTTTTCTATAGGTCCATCCGCGGTATTTTGATTTCAGGTGCAAATATTCACGCGTGAGATTTCTCATCTATTTATTTCCACTTCACCTTTGAATAATTCGGTATTGTGATTTACCAAGTGAAATCTAGTACATATTTAATATAAATCTATCACAGAATATGATAAATTTAAATCTCAAAGTTATTTTTGGTTGCTGTTTTGGAAATTTTGACTTTGGTTGCTGTAAAATTTTTTTGTATTATAAACTGTAAAAAGGCTTCCCTAGATCCAAGTGTGGTGTTTCAGCATTTTTTTTTCACTTTGTAGAATGCAATTTCAGTTAGTCTCGAATAAAAAAATGAGATTAAAACTAACCACTTTTGCTTTCATTTATTTTGCCTAAATAAACTTACTTTTCGTTTCCACGTCCAAAATAGGTGGCGGATTTTTTGACATTTTTAGGTAAGAACTTCACGGTGGAATTCTGACGTATTTATGATCACAAAACCAAATCATCAGAAAACACACTTATTCTCAAGCAAAAATTTTTCTCACTTAGCAATCACAATACCGCTGGATATCAAGAAAATTGAAGGTAATTACAATATGCCATATTTTTGCTTTTCACAAGAATTCCATATCTCAAACAGTTATCGAGATTTACAGTTATTTCTAAAAAAAAAATATAGTTTTTGGGGTTTTTATTCAAACTGAAGGGTGTTATAGTTCAATGTAAGAAGTAAATTAAAAGATATTATAGTTACCAAAACTTGTATTTTAGTTACCAAAAGATATTCACATTAATATGTGAAAATTTAGAATTTGCCAAATTGCTTGCAAACTAAAAGTTTTTCGAAAAAACTTGTTAAAACAAGAATTAAAGACAATATAGTTCTCTACCTTTTTTGTAATGGTAATCTCGTCTTTAACGGTAAATCTCTAGCTTCGACCATTCCCGAAATATTCCACCTCAAATTACTTTTTACGTATCTATTTGTTGAATTTGAAAAAGTCGTAGTTAGTGTAAGCGATATGTCCCACTGGCCATCAGCGGCTGCAGCTGACTGATCCCGATATCAGTTGCACATGTAATCAAATGGCGCATGGCACACTGCAAAAAATGTGCAGCTGCATGTCTGGGACACAAAGCTGACTTTTTTGAACTGACCTAAATGTAGCTGATATCAGGAACATGGCGGGTAGTTTCTATTGTCATTTTTGTTAGATTAAATAAAACAAAATGATAATTTTCAATATTTTTATTGGCTGGCGGTAATAATTGTCATCAGTGGCACAGTCTATTAAAATAGCATGGCCACTCTCTAGGTTTTAGGCTCTCTACTTCATATAATGTTGACTTTAAAATAATTACTAGTTGGAGACATCATCAAATTTTGACAAGTCTGTTTAACTAATAAACTTTTGAACAAGGGAAAATAAATACGATGTCCATCGAAGAGGGGAAATTAAACACAGGAATCGTACAAGCTGTAGGAAAAGGAAGATGCTTGTACGATTGCACAGATTCAGTTTTTTTAGCAGAGAAATAAGGAGAAGTTTTTTCTCCGAGTCCGACATTTTGACGTTTGAGGTCAGCTGATCCCAGTTCAGTGTGCCATGTCAAATGATCGAATCAGTTCTTGCAGCTGCGCGACCTGATGTCGGGATCAGTCAGCTGCAGGAGCTGATGCGCCAGTGGGACATCTCCCTAAGAAATTGATGTGCTGTTCATATCAGATATTTTCTATTCAGGCCATTTTATTGAGGCCAGTTCACTTATAACATAATAACATGTCGTAAGGAAAAATGATTTCCATTCGTTTTAAGATTTTTTTCCATATCTTATAAAAATTCGTTTATAAGGGAGGGGAATTCTTCCGTTCAAGATCGCTAAAAACATCAGCGTCATTCCAAACCAGGGATGGGAAACGTTATCGTAACGTAACGAAATAACGAAATGATTTTCGGGCTATTTCTTCATAATTACGTTATAACGTTATAGAAATTAAATTCCGTTACAATAACGAAAAACGTAACGAAAAACGAAAAAAAATATTACGTTTTTTCGTTATTTATTAATTTTTTCTTGTTTTGTTCAGTATTATATTTCTCCACAAAAGTTCATCAAGTATAACCCCACAGACCTGCCACCTGCATAAAATATAATTAAAAATATTGGAGTAGTCTTTTTAATCGTATTTTGATTCTAATGTAGGGGCCACATCTATCAGTTTTCCATCAGTTTTTGGCAAATTGATGGGAAACTGATTGGTGTGAACGTTCGCGTCAGTTCAGTCATCGTATTAGAAGAGAACCAAATATTATTTTTTGAACTTAATGCAATAATAATGCATACACATACTCTCTCTTTATTATCCACCGGTATTTTTTGATCTCTACAATCAAAATTAAGCGAAAATTTTCATAAAAAACTGTCAGTCGCAACTGATAGATGTGAACGCTTAATTGGATGTAAAAAACTGATGGAAAACTGACGAGTACCGTAACAGTCACGACTGATGGAAAACTGATAGATGTGGCCCTTACATAAATCGGATTTTGTTTTGGCCCGATTCCCTCTATTTCTGGAGATACGAAAAAGGAAATCTTTCAAGCAACTTTGTTGGTATCGAAAATATTTTCTTTTTAGTAACTCCAGAAGTAGAGTGAATTTCGTGAAAGCTAAGTGCGACTCAGAATCAGCGACGTCAAAAAAGCCTAAAATTCTATATCTTTGATATTGACCAAAATGTCGATTTTTTAATTTAGTAATCACTATTTTATTTTTTTTTGTTTTTATTTGTATTTTCTTTATGCTTTTATTATTTTTTATAGAATTTATTTTTATTATTTTTTATAGAATTTATTTTTATGGAAACTGAACTGAATTACTTTGTGACAAACTATTATTAAAGTGCGTTTTTTTTTTGTTTTCAGTTTCCATACAATGTGTAACGAAATATAACGTTATAACGTAACGAAATGATATTTTTTATCGTTACAAAACGAAATAACGTAACGAAATAAAAGTTCAATTTCGTTACGTAACAAAATGAATAACGTTACGATTTTTTATTTCGTTTCCCGTCCCTGTTCCAAACCAGGGTTTAAATTGCTTTGCTTAATTCTCGTGCTGATGCTGATGCTTTGCTGTGCTGAATTAAACGTAAATGGCTTTGCTTAAAGCAAAGCACTTCAGGAGCATTAAGCACCAGCAAAGCAAAAAAATGCTTCGTCGAAGCAATCAAGTGGGAAATGCTGTGCTGAAATTTGCTTAAGCAAAATTTAAGCAGTGGTGAAATTTGCTTAGAAATGCTGTGCTTAAGCAGTGCTGAAATTTGCTTAAGCAATGCTGATTTGCTTTCCTTTGTGTTTCTTATACAGGAATATCGTTTTTTTTTTTTGGAAAATAGTACGGAGCAAAATAAAATTAGGGAGGAAATTCCTGAACAGCACATGACTTTCTTATACGAAAAAAAAATTTTTTTTGAGGAAAATAGTACGGAGCAAAATAAAATTAGGGAGGAAATTCCTGAACAGCACATGACTTTCTTATACGAAAAAAAAAATTTTGTTTTGAGGAAAATAGTACGGAGCAAAATAAAATTAGGGAGGAAATTCCTGAACAACAAATGACTTTCTTATACGAAAAAAAAATTTTTTTTGAGGAAAATAGTACGGAGCAAAATAAAATTAGGGAGGAAATTCCTGAACAGCACACGACTTTCTTATACAAAAAAAAAATTTTTTTTGAGGAAAATAGTACGGAGCAAAATAAAATTAGGGAGGAAATTCCTGAACAGCACACGACTTTTTTATACAAAAAAAAATTTTTTTTTTCGTATAAGAAAGTCATGTGCTGTTCAAGAATTTCCTCCCTAATTTTATTTTGCTCCGTACTATTTTCCTCAAAAAAAAAATTTTTTTTTCGTATAAGAAAGTCATTTGTTGTTCAGGAATTTCCTCCCTAATTTTATTTTGCTCCGTACTATTTTCCTCAAAAAAAAATTTTTTTTTCGTATAAGAAAGTCATTTGTTGTTCAGGAATTTCCTCCCTAATTTTATTTTGCTCCGTACTATTTTCCTCAAAAAAAAATTTTTTTTTCGTATAAGAAAGTCATTTGTTGTTCAGGAATTTCCTCCCTAATTTTATTTTGCTCCGTACTATTTTCCTCAAAAAAAAATTTTTTTTTCGTATAAGAAAGTCATTTGTTGTTCAGGAATTTCCTCCCTAATTTTATTTTGCTCCGTACTATTTTCCTCAAAAAAAAATTTTTTTTTCGTATAAGAAAGTCATTTGTTGTTCAGGAATTTCCTCCCTAATTTTATTTTGCTCCGTACTATTTTCCTCAAAAAAAAATTTTTTTTTCGTATAAGAAAGTCATTTGTTGTTCAGGAATTTCCTCCCTAATTTTATTTTGCTCCGTACTATTTTCCTCAAAAAAAAATTTTTTTTTCGTATAAGAAAGTCATTTATTTGCTCCGTACTATTTTCCTCAAAAAAAAAATTTTTTTTTCGTATAAGAAAGTCATGTGCTGTTCAGGAATTTCCTCCCTAATTTTATTTTGCTCCGTACTATTTTCCAAAAAAAGAAATCGATATTCCTGTATAAGAAACACAAAGGAAAGCAAATCAGCATTGCTTAAGCAAATTTCAGCACTGCTTAAGCACAGCAGAACGAAGTACAAAAAGCAAAGCAAAGCAATAAAAATTTTCGATTTTCAGCACAGCACTGAAAATAAGCACAGCATTTTTTAAGCACAGCATTTCTCCGTCACAGCAAAGCAAAGCAAGTTTTAGCTTGCTGTTTGCTGATTTGCTTTGCTTTTTCAATCCCTGTTCCAAACAATCGAACCCAACTTATTTCAATGTTCTCCGTTGAAATATTCAAAGGATACCGCTTTTTTCAGAAAAATATGCAATTTCGCTCCATTTAAATCCCATATTACCATATCCTATTTCGAGATTTTTTATTCATCAATCGTATGAGGTCGTAAATCCAATTTTTGGAAAATCCCGGTACTCTCAAACTATTGCTGTGACGAAAATATGTTATCGTAAATTAGTTTCACACTGAGCGAATTTTTTTCGTAAAACTAATAAAATCTGGCATTGACTTTACGATGTGGTTATATTTATCAATGTAAATTTTCATAATTTTAAGGAAATTTCATAAAAATAATAAAAATCTCATCAATTTTATATATTCGATATCATTGATTTTATTGTAATTTATATTGATTTTAAGGAGCCCATTTCCTGAGCCTATTTCATTAAATCATGACACAAAAATGGCCACGAAACAGAACAACTAACGCCGCTCTTTGACGGTTGGTGCAATTCTATAATCAATATATTCATTCTATTCTTACCTGCTTCAAAACTATAAATCTATTTTTCTCGCATCATTCCTTTCTAAGACAAAGGGAGTGATAACTGCCTCCGAATTCGTCCGATTAACATGATTTTTCCATATATATTCCTAATAATATTCGTTGTTCGGTTATTGAGGGCTTTTTTGATAAGTTCAGAAATCCTATTGGAATTTCTCGGCTTATAAGGTCTGCAAAAACAACAAAATTATATTATTTTTGCGGATGTTTTCACATCCAAATTTCCCCCCAACAGGTCGGACCTGTCTGCCCTGAAAACCCATCCGGAGCCTGTTTCTGGTATGGAAAGCTGGCTCACCGTCATCAGAGTCTGCTTTGCCAGCTTCCACGCAGGCTTACAGGATTTTGGTGGAGTAAAACTCGATTTGAGTATTTATACTCCGATGCCATAAACCTTGTGCGAATTATAAGGTTTAAGGCAACATAGCTCCATCAAGCCAGAGCGAATAAACTAGATATTTAGTGTTAAAATAACAATAACAAAAACTGAACTCCTTAAAACCCAGATTTTATTTATTTACATGTAATTGGAGACTATTAATGCAGTGATGCTATATCGAGGGGAATTCCCCTTTTTGAGGGGAATTTGACTATAAAAATTGTTAAAAGGGGAAAAGGGGAAAACGCTTCAAAACGAGGGGAAACGATTTCCAACGAGGGGAAAATCTTCGCCTTTCAACTAAATCCGAAATACTTTTAAAAAATTACGGAAAAGTAAAAATACAAATAAATAAAAACAATTACAGTCCAATTCCTAGCTTAGGCAAAGGTAAAGAGTGAAGGAAATGCCCTTATTTATGCATTTGCCACTTTATATGTAATGATCTTATTGCAATTGTAAAGTACACACCAATCTTTTAAACGAAAACACTTTAAGATGGCTTTGGAATGTACGTTTAACCGATTTTTCAGTGTACTTTTTAACCGCTTTGAAAAAAGAGCATTAAAAAGTACCATTTCTCATCTTATTCAAATTAATTGCTACTTTAAAAGACTTTGATGGAAAGTAGTTTCCGTGAAAGTTCATTGACACACATTTTTTGTTCGTTTTTCGGATTTCTTAAATATATTTTCAATAGAAATATTTTAAATTGCAAATCAGCAGAAGTGTTTTGTTTAAATTATGTAAAAATCAATTTCTTGGTCATCTTTAAAATTTGGCTTAATGTACTAATTTCGACCAATATTCGCCAGAAGAATGCATGGACCAGTGGCAAAGTGCCCGGAATACAAAAATCGAGTTCCAGTCGCGACTTGATTTCGTTTTTTTCCATTTTTTTGATATTTTTATATTTTTTTAATTCAAAATATGGAAATAATTTTTACCGAATTTAAGAAGGACAGGATCATTTTAAGCTCGAAAGCAAAGAAACTACCTTGATTTATAAATTCGTGACTTGCTTTGATTATTATCTAATTGTGAATCCCGGCTTCTTTTCATATCTTATTTGACGTTTGGTTGGAGACCCGTGACGCTGTTATCGGGAATACAATTAACGAGTATTTTGTTAAAGCTTTCCAAAATATAAAATTATTTCCTAATTTGTGCTTTTTTCTCTTAAAAGACTTTAACATGAGTCCAGAGGACAATAATTTTTGGTTTTAATAGATGAATTCTTTATTTAAAATTCGTTGTTTTTATAGGGGAAAAACGAGGGGAATTTCGTCATTGAAAAAGGGGAAAAAGGGGGATTTCGTCATTTGGAAAGGGGAATTTCACTAAAGGTACATAGCATCACTGTATTAATGAAATATCAAAAGATGGCCGATATCCCGATAAACCCGATAACCCCCGAGTGACAGTTCGCAGCCTCCTAATACTCAGACTTCACGGCAAAAATCAATGTTTTATAACACCAATCCCTTACCCACCCCTCGTACCCATTCAATGGTAGAATTTTGAAAAATGAACGAGACGCTGGCGGTGCAGGGAGTATGCAATAAAATTAATGACAGACACAATAGAATCGAAGTTCGTTACCTGTTTGTATAAGAACAGTCGAACATTATCTATCAGGGGAGTAGAGAGTGCCGATGTTCGGTGTTCTGTCAACGATATCATAAGAATAGATGAATCACGAACGCGATATCTCGTGCACTCGCGGTAGACAAAAAAATTAACACTATAAAAAATGAATAGTTTCGAAAACCAGACGAAATGGTAAGTCCCTTTTACTCCTTTATAGCTAAATGAATTTCATTATCTTTTTGGAAGAGTCGTGAAGGGTCGAATTTTTAAACGCGGAAAAACCACATGGAAATTCACTAAAATGTCAGGATATTTTTTTTTAAATTTTACCTTTGGGGAATGTTCCACAGACACCATTAAAACCCCCGAGAGAACCCTTTTTCGCCCCCATCGTCGGAAGAAAGATAATATTTTTAGTTACACCGAATTGAAATAAATAAACACTGATTTTATTTCACTGCAAAACAACCTCTTTTAAAATCTAACAATTTTGAGAAAACCGCGTAGATTTAAAAAAAACGACATTTGAATTCCACACCATTTTAAATTCCACGACATTATTCAATTTTCAATAACGACCAGAATTGCCATATCTGCGGTTTATCTTGTTTATAGTTTTAAGTAAATACCCTTTATAATCGTCAACTCTAAAAATAAATTTGAATTTTTTATGGGTTTTTCATGTTTTTAAATTATACCACGCATATTGTGTGGTTTAAAAGTTTTTTATAATGTTTTGTGAGTTATATAAAAATTAAAATTTTTCAAAAAGAAAAAATTATTTACGTAATATGTTAACAAATATATTATTTTGGCAGTCTCTCGTAATTATCAAGTTTATGGATGCTCTGTTAGCTGCTCAAAAATGTTGTAATCGTTAGGCATCTAAAATTATAGAGCCATGAAAAATTCTATGGCGAAAAAATTCTAAAGCGGAAATTTCACTTCCCGCCCTAAATTTTTTTCCCTGTTTTGTGATTATTCGCTGTGTCTTGGTGTCCTGCGCTTAGAACTGGGAACAGCCAAGTTAAATTAGGCAATCATAGAAAGTGTATTGTGATGGCATAAAAACATTTGATTTTTGCTTTTGATATTAATTCGAGATGTGGTGCATTGAAATTTTTAAATATTGGCTTCAAATGAATTTTTTTTTCACGAAAACATAACAGGAGCACATGCTGGCATTCTTATATTTCTTGCCAGTAACTCAAAAGTCGTTAAAACAAAATCATGTCGACAAATTTAATAACTATTCCTAAGTTTGCTCGGGATTGTACGAAGAGGTGTGTTTGTTGAAGATAACTGTATCCTTATTTATAGATTCATAATAAAAGACATTCTTACATTTCTAGGTATCAAATAGATACATATGAAGTATTTGAAACATTTATATATGTATATCGTTTATTCTCCCAATTTGTCATGAAATAGTAAAAGTTATATTAGATTTCAAAATGTCCACTCAGAGTAAAAGAGGAAAGTAAACTCAAGTGTAATACACTAGAATAGTGCAAAGCAACCCTTCTGGGCGAAATTAAATTACTTCAATCAAACTTTGACTATAAAATTCTACCGAATAGAAAAACAAAAGTAAATTTATTTCCCTGTTCCTTGTGTCATATTTCTTTCATTACGATTAATGCAAATAAAATGTAATATGCAAGTTAGTGGAGATCAGTTATTCGATAGTTAAATATGAGGGTAATAAAATATTACATGGGGTTATAAAGACGACAATTGTTGGTTGTGTAATTATTTACTGTATTTTTTATGCGTTAAGGGTAATGGTTTGACTTCAACTAACAGAAATAGCTTTAAATATGCGTATCCTTGGGGAATAATCTTACCAGCGTTAAAGAACCAATTCTAACTTTAAATAACCTGATTGATTTTTTACTTTCTTATACGTAGTATAATAAAGAATTGTATTCATGAAAAATCTCATCCTCTTAATGTTGCCTAAAAAACATTTCCCGTGCACTCGTTAGGAGCATTGTTACAAAAATATCTTACTGCCTGTCAATCCGTACACAAAATTTCTCAAAAATTAATAGAGCTAGAGCCATGAACCTGTACCTAGGGATATTTGGTCTTGGAGTGGAACGATTTTATCAACTTTTAATGGAAATCCGTTAACTGGAAGTAACCAAAGGGCTGCTTTTTAAAAATCGCAACTTTGTTTTTAGTATTATAACGAAAGTTGACATTAAAATTTCCTATAAATATCTGATAAGGAAGCATCTAAATCAATGGTCTAATCATATCTAATCAATTGTTTCATCAAAATAAAATCTCCGTGCAGGAAATGGTCACTCATGAGTACTCATATATGGTGCTCACCCGTGAATAATTATATATAGAAATTTTTTTAAAACTTTATGTTTTGGGCAACTTTTTCGGGAAAATGTTGGAGGGTGAAGAGAAGGAGTGAGAGAAGAGGAGGGAAAATTACTCTCCTCCACCACTCTTTTTTTCACCACCTTCTTACAGTTCTTCGTCCCGCAACCCCCTCATCCCTTTCAACGCCCCTTTTACCTCCCCCTTCCCCACTTCACACTCACACTCTTCCCATTCCCATACTCCCCCCACCTTGCACACATCCCGTCCCCTTTCCTGATATTTCTGATGTGTTCAGAACAATATATTCGTTAGTAAGAGTATTTGACTAAACATTTGGTGCACTGCTCAATAAATGACTCATGAGCAGTGAGCATTTCCAAACTCTGCCTGCAGCACTGACCTATATACTATGCACAAAGCATCCGAGCCGAAAAATGGCACGTCAGAAGATTTGACTTGGGGATTCAACCTAATTGTACTCGTAAACATTTTGCGTAATACAAATTTCACGTCAATTCACTTGCAGTCATGTTTAAATTACATAAAAATTACACAGATAGTTAGTCTTCACTTGCTAAATCTAGTATGCACATTTGGTTCTTCGAAAATTCGAAAAAAAAAATCAGTGCAAAACGCAAATGTTAGAATTTTTTACTTGAAAGTTAAAGTTGGGAGACCCTGCAGCAGCAGCCAGCTGATATTTATGCCAAACACATATCTTGATCGTTCTTTCTCTTACCGATCGCCGTGTTCATCACACAGAATGAAAGGCTGCGAACTCGTGTTTGATGTGAATGTCATCTGATAGTATTTTGGTGCGAATTTATTTGATTGTGTCGCGAAGTGAAAAGTATAATAATAAGTTTGAAGTACAATTTTAACATAAAATGCACTTAGAAAAAAATAATTACAGGTGTAATTAAGTATTTTGTAAAATATTCTATTTTCGTTTTATGTGGTTACTTTTCAGGATAATTTAAAGCAACCGTTGAAAGGATATTATAAGCAGAGAGGCATACAAAAAATTATTGAAATGCATAACTTCAATTAATACAGTCATTGAGTTATGTTTAAATATGTTTCTTAATCACTTTATGTGTACAAATATAAAAATGAGCGAAACAGAAATTAAATAATTAAAAATTCGATCAAAACCAACGTCATTTAGTGATTTCATTAATTCCTTTTGAAAAGAATCAATTAAATACGTCCATGGATATAGACACGTTTATTATGTACACTCCATTTGGGATTTTGAATGACGAATATTTCAGGAACCATTCAACATAACCTCAAACATCAATACATGATTTGGTTAGGTGTCAACCCTATTTGTTCAAATAACTTTGCTAACACATCCCTTTTTACTCGTACAAGGTTGATAATGGTATCAGGAGATCCCATTAGAAAGAGAGAGTCAAAATTTGCGAAAGAGAATCTAGCTGTGTTTCACGGTATTTGATTTCTTAGCGTATTGTGGGGGATGATACTTCCATTGTATATACTTCGTTGGCCTGCAGTTAATGTAAACATAACACAAAAAGATTTAACTCAATATCTCTAACGATGTAGAGTCTAGCAGGGATGGGGGTTTGAGGGGATAGAAGTATGGGGAGGAAATATGTAAAATGTCCTTCCTGGTGATGTACTGGGCACACCAAAAAAATTTCAGCTCGATATCTCGAGCGATGTAGAATCTAGCAGAAG
Organism: Chrysopilus asiliformis; assembly: GCA_964034945.1. Lineage (NCBI taxonomy): Eukaryota > Metazoa > Arthropoda > Insecta > Diptera > Rhagionidae > Chrysopilus > Chrysopilus asiliformis. The sequence goes on from OZ035962.1 coordinate 39,897,545, forward strand.
AGGGGGTATGAATTAATAGCGCCACAAGCGGGCGGAGAAGCTTACAGCGGCACCTAACCAGGAATCTTGAGCCCAGTAAAAAGTTATGCGTGAATATATATAAAAAAATACAAACGAGTCGAATTGATAATCTTTTCCTTGTTGGAAGTTCGTTAAAAAAACCTCTGTATTTTGGCATTTCTTTTATTCCGTTTGTCCGATTCATACAAAATCGGGTTATGCGTCCGCAATTTTTTTATACCCATATTGTAGAAGAGTGTACCAAAGTGTGTCACACATGAGAAAGTCGGTCTAATGCCAGTATCAAACAGGTCTACATTTATTACGCAGCACGAACAATTTGTTGTTTTTAACAAATTTGTACTCGAATTCGTTAAGAGAATTTGGTTAATCGAATAAAGCAATCTGAATCAATTATGATGGCCCCTATAAAATTATAATTTTTACCTTTCCATCCTATTCCGACAAATCAATTGTATTGAGAAAAAATTCAGATAAAATAGTTTATTGTTATGAATATCTTAAGCGGTACTCTGTAACAAATTCGTAAACCAAGTCAAACGAGTCACTGACTCATTGCCAGTGAAACAAAAGTAAAAGTTATTCCCCACCTATGCAGTAAAACTCTCTCCTATAAAACGAAACTTCAAATACAGCAAACCAAATGTAAAATCTGAAAGTGTAGGCAGATGATTTCAGTTTCAGGTCACATCGAAGCAACCAAAGCCTACACTTCTCATATTTTTGTCAATTTCGTATATGTTTACAGTAGTAATGCGTGTCACATCAGAGAAAATCAAAAAATAATATAGAAAAATTCGCCTCTTAAAACCATATTTTGCAAAATGCCGTAAATGACCCTGCATGGATTGCTGTTTGTCCTTTTTACATATTTTCTTTTACTTTATTTTTAAGCTTTCCATCGATATGAAACAACAAGTTTAATCTGAATATTCACAAAATGTTCGATTGATAGTTTCAGTTGATATTTTTCCTTAACTCTTTGTGCACGTATCGGTTATTTTTCATCGGTTTAACGACATTGTCTAATATTTGAAGACATTGCTGCTTTAATTAAAATTTCTCGGTGTCTGAAATTAAACTTTGCAAAGTTTTTTTTTAAATACAAGACAAAAGTTTTAAGACAGAATATTGTTCAGGTTAGAATTATTGTTATGTGTTGAGTATATTGACTTGCTAATGCACTGAAGTATTACTGTTAATAAGAGTGAAGTGTCTCATAACATTATTTTTGTTATTTGTGTTGTTTTTTCAGAGAAATCTTGTTCGTTTACAAAGTTCTTGACAGTTTTCTTGATATGTTTGGACATGAACTCAATGGAAAATTGCTTGGGAAAGATGGAAGGAAAAACAAAGTATTACTTGTTCCTAATTATCACATTTTCATCAGACATTATTTGCATACGAAATGAGAAGATCCTTTCAAATGAGGATTTTCAAGGGTAGGTTCTTATAATTATTATTAGATACTACATGTACTTGCCAAGATAATTTGTGTATAATTATTTATTATATTATGTCGTGTCTGTACACAATAGTATACTCGCGATACAGTAAACACATAATGTATAATGAACTCTATTTTTATATCCGTATGGTGAAATCAAAGGGTATATTAAATTTGCCTTACCGTTTGTAACGCCAAGATCCCGTCATCACACACAAAAATGAATTACACCAGTGTGTTTAGAATGATAAAAATAATTAATTTCTGCATGTCCGTCCGTCTGTCCGTCTGTCTGTCTGTCTTTTCCGTCTGTCTGTCTGTCCGTCCGTCTGTCTGTCTGTCTGTCTGTGGCGCGGATTGCGGGCGCACGGATTGAGCTAGAGACTTGAAATTTTGCGCAGATTCGTTTTTCGTAAAATGCAAGGCTAAGTTCGTTAATGGGCAAAAATGGACCATTAGAACGAAAATGTTTTTGCGAATATCTCAAAAACGGTGCATCTTATCAAAAAACTCCAAGAACAAAAGTTATTTAGGATATGATTATACATAAAACTCATATACATCCAAATCCGATTGGAATAAATTTAAAAAAAATCTTTTTGAAAAGTTTGATTTCAAAGTAGAATTTTGATACAACTGTTCGCCGTTCACTTAAACTTTGAACAATGCCATATCACCATACAGGTTTTCCACAATTGCCAAATTGGCAATTATAGCTTTTGTTATGTTTTTAACTAAAAACTTATTTTTTTATTGCCCGCAACAGCAGAGGTGGAAACCGAAAATTTTCTGAGTGTGGTTTGATTCTGGTTCAAGGATGAACTGGATTTCTGATTTTAGGTTTTGGTTTCCAAAATTCGAAAATTTGGTGTTGGTTTCTAAAATATCAGAAATTTGGTTATTCAAATTTTCAATGCTTCGGTAGTTTTTGGTATTTGGTTCCTGTTTAGTGGATTTGACTTCATTCTATTTCTTGAGATCAGTTTTATTGTTGAGAACAAAATTCGGGTTTTGAGTTTGGTTACAGCATTTGTGCACCACTTCGCGCCCAGGCGCCTTGAGGTCCAATCTTCATTTTGCTAAGTAAACCCAAGAGTCAGGGATGATTCAATGGTTAAACACAAATAGTATAATCGCTCTAGTTGACTGAGCAATTTTTTACCTTCCTTTATAATTCTTATAAGGTTTGGGCCAATCATCATTTCTTATGCCCCGTACACACTGGAGTTCGCTATCATTTCGCAGAGACCAAACCAAGTTTTGTTATCGTTTATTGATGCTCTCATCCGTCTCCCGTTCCTCCTTCCCTCTTTTTCTACCAAAGCTAGTAAACGTACATGTTACTTACGTTACTTACGATTTTATAAAGCTTTTATTTCGTACATGGACAAAAACTGTTTTAAAGTTAAATTTAGCACGAAAAAATACTTTTTCAGCCCTATAATATAAAAGATATGAGATTTTGTAATAGACCGTAAAATTTCCAAGGTAAAAGTAAATATAAAAAAAAGTAAAACGTACTTACTTTTTATTTGCCGAGACGTTTCAGTTAGATCCTGTGCTAACCATGTTCGCCTGTTGACTGTTTATTGGCAAACTGTACGGGTTTTATCCTCCGGTATATCGATAGGCTTTAACGGTCGCAGAAATTTCAAGACAGGATTCCAAGTTTCCCATACTTTTAAGCTATCTTCTAGGCCTGCGTGTAATATCGATTGCTTCACAGACTAATCGTGGATAATATCGATTTTCTGTGGCCACTATACGTGCTTGGTCAAAACGTATCCAGTGACTATTATCCGTGATATGTTCAGCACCGTTGACTTCTTCTTGTAGTTTTTTAAAGTTGAGAGGTGTTCCTGCAATCGCACCGAAATGTTCCGTTCATGTTGTGCTATGTAGGAACTGCCACAATTGCAAGGTACCTCATAGACACTGAAATTTTCCAAAGGCATACGACCTTTGGGAGATCTAAGGTACGCTTTGATTTTTGTAGGTGGTATTTGCATTGATTTGATGTCTTGTGATCTGAGTACCTTTCTAATCCTGTCCGATACCGCACGTAAGTATGGAAGAAAAACCACTTTTTCGGAATTTCCACACAGAAATGGGTCTAGGCATTTACTTTTCATGATGCAAAACCTATCATCAACGTACCTTAGAAATACTTTTGGTTTTAAGGTGACTTTTGACAGTGCTTTCTGTTCAATGTTTTGCATCCACAGATCCGCTACGATCGGCGCAATGGGCGAGCCCATAGCTACACCGTTTTTCTGTGGGTAGAATTCGTCATTGAACAAAAAGTATCCCGTTGTTAGACAAAATTCTGAGAGTTCCAGGTAGTATAAAAGCGAGATAAAAGCATAAAAAACAAAATAAATATTTATCTCGCTTCCATTATGATACACAGCGCCCAAAATATTATTGTATTTTTTCCCATAATGCATTAAAATTACTAAAGATAATAATTGGAAAGAGAAAGCTTTTTTTAATGTGGGTCTTTGAATTTCAGGAATATCATTGATAAAAAAAATTTCTTTCCAAGATATGCGGACAAGGATCATTCAATTGGAGAAGACAGACAGTTTTTTTCGGATCGATATTCTATTCGAAACCCTAAATTTGCTTTTCCAGAAAGTCAAGAAAATTATATCTATAACAGCAATCAAAACAACTTTTTCCCCTCTGTTGGGAATTTCGACAATTATACTGCTTTAGAAAAGCATTACAGACGAGAAAATCCACATAAGACACTCGCTTTGAACTCAGGAGAATATCTTCAAAATACAAATAAAGTTTATAGTAATTACCAACGTCCAGTCGCAAATCTGAATTATCCAGCTTTAACTAGCGCATCAAATCGATATCGTCTACAATCAGCTGTTCAAAATAATTTCTATGGGAGTAATGATAATTATGCACAGAACTACAATTATCAAAACAAAAAGATACCCTATTACAAAGACGGAATTCCTACGTTAGCTACGCAATCTGCAAATATATATCAGTTCCAAGGGCCCCAAAATTACAATCCACTATACCATCGCCCACAACCATTCAGGCCATCACGATTGGGTCTCCATTCATCAAATAATTACGCTGGACAAAACCACAACTATAAGCCATCATTTGCCCAAAACTTTTTGAATAATTTGGGGTATGGTACAAATGGAGCTGGAGGTGAAATAAGTGGGAAGATTTCAAAGGCATTAGGAGATATCACCAAATATGATGATTTACAATGTGTGCCAAAGCTTATTTGCCAGATGATTGGTGATCGCAATAGAAATATGCAGTTGCCAAGCTTTATTACTTCACCTGCATTCACAGCGTATGTATTAGTAATGCTTAAATAAAATAAAATCTTTAAATATCTTTTCTTGCTTATTTGTGATAAATAGACTGATTTCGGCTGTGCCATCTGTATCCCCACCGTTGATTCTTGGGAGAGCTGCTTTAATTGGATATGCAGGAGGTGAAGAGAGTTGTGAAGGAAGCTATCCAAAATGCCCTAGAAATGAGGTGAGTAAGCTTGTACTTCTATAATAATTGGTATATACATAGATTTAAATCATTACGTCGCTTAATGTTTTAAAAAATTTCACCTGCGGCGGATGTTTAATACAAAAATTTTGCCCAGGATTTGAATTCTTAATTTTTGTCGAAGAAATTTTTTATTTTCTAAAGGAATATACTGTTTTTCTGCCTCTTATTTTCTTTCCTTGCGCAGAGTTTTTTTTCTGTTTGTTTGTGCAAATCAACTTTCCAGTTATATCACGAAAAGAAATAGGAATTTTTAACTTGAAATAAATGCTCAGCAGCTTGGTAATATTGTCAATAGAAGAAGAGCTTACGAATGTTATAGATTGTGATAGTTCTATAAATGGTTATGCTAGTTGGAGGGCAAGGAGGCTGAACTTATGAGATGGTTGCTTAATCTGAAATATATCGACTACTTCTACTATTAAATTGGGCTTCACTTGTTTTTAATTTGTTTTTTAGAGTAAAAATTCTACTGTATACACTTCAACCAACACAAGTGTTCATTTTCTGGTAGTTGGCGGAGAAGGGGGAGGGGGGATGGTCGCAAATTCCAATTTCGACGCCGGGCGGCATAAAGCCTTGCTTAGCAGACTGATGACCGACTAACGCACAGAACAACATTTTTGTTGAATGGCTCAGATTTACCTTTAGACTCGCATGGGAAAACAAAATCAGACTCGCATGGGAAAACAAAAGAATTCAGTGAAACCTGTATAAATCGGACTCGCACGGGACCAGGTAAATTGTGTGTCTCATAATTGTAATTTACCAAGTGAAATCCTGTACATACTGAATACAAATCTGTTACAAAATATGAAAAATTAAAGGCCCAACCAAAGTCCCTCCGATGTGTTCCGTTTCGGTAAGCTGTCAAAGTTAAACATACGACCAACAACGTTGCTAACCATAGTCTGCGAAACGGAGCGGAACGTAACGGAAGAGTTAGCAAAAATCCATCTCAAACATAACCTAATATATTCATATATTTGAATTATTATATTTTAAATTACAAAATAAACCAGAACTGACTTTTTACTTCAATATTGCTTATTTAACAATTTTCAACTTCGATCAAAAGACAGAATCAAAACAGTGGTTGAAATGTCAGATTCCGAAACGGAGCGGTCGTACTATAGGCAGGTCTCCGTTCGATACGTTTTTACGGAAACGAAACGGATCGGATCGGAAGGACTTTGGTTGGGCCTTTAAATGTGAAAGTTATTTTTGGTTGCTGTTTTGCTGAATTCAAGCATTATAAACAATATAAAGGAGTATTATAAACAATCAAAGGAAGTGTAGTCTTTCAGCATCTTTTGCACTTTTGATTGCATATACAATAAAATTTCACATATAATTTTCACATATAAAAATTATAACAGTTTCCCTCTGTCTGGTAGTTACTTTCTTCTAGCAATATACTACATTAGAATCCCGATAATTCGTACCCCGATAATCCGTATATCCCGCTAATTCGTATGAATTTGCTGGTCCCTTGAAAAAAATTCCGATAATTCGTACCCCGATAATTCATATATCCCGCTAATTCGTATGAATTTGCTGGTCCCTTGAAATACGAATTATCGGGATTCTACTGTATATGAAATTTCAATTAGTCCCAAATAAAAAAAAATTACAAGTACCCGGTTTTGTTTTTATTTATTTCGCCTAAAGAAACTCATTTTTCGTTTCTACGCCCAAAATAGGTGGCGCCAAATTTTTTCACATTTTGAGGTAAGAAACTTCACGTTAAGAAACCTCACTTCACGGATCACGTATTTGTGATCACAATACCAAATAATAAGAAAACTCACTTATTCGGTTTTTTCAAACAAAAATTTTTCTCACTTGGCAATCACAATACCGCCCGTAGGCGACACGTTGAAGTAGAATAAAGACTTTGCAATATGATTCGGTCCCACAGGTGAGCTTTCGGGCTTGCAAGAGCTTGTATCGTCATCAGTTTTTTTAATCTTTAAGCCGAGAATCCGCTAGATAGTTGTCAACTAATTTTGTTTTTGTTTTTTCTAGGATGATTTGCTGTATTATTTAAATAATCATCGAGGTGGCTTTTTCAAATTCTTCAATGGTGGTAGTGCATTTGGCGACGAAGACAGTGATTCAAATTACCAGAATAATCCAGATTTGGAATCGTATGATCAACAATATCAAAGTCAATTTACGACACCACAACATCAGACATCAAGTCCAGTTGACTCTTTATTAAATCTACAATCATTAGCAAACGCTATAAACCAAATGGGAGGAATCAATTTGAGCAATTTCGGATCAAATTTTGCATCCTTACTTTCAAACAATAATAATAATCATAAGTCGATATCGCCTCAATCTTCTGCGGAATCTAGTAATCCAAGCAATGTTGTTGGAAACCTGTTGACAGGATTATTGGGGAATCGCTTTACATCCAGAAAACTTAGAAAAAGAAGTATTGTAACAAACAAGAATAATAAAACAACAGAGACCCCCGAAGATTCGACTGACAAAAATGGGAAGAAAACCAAATATCTGGCTTCGGACGATACCAGAAATATTTCTTCCGAATTCGAAGATGTTCAAGCTCGAATTATTAATGCAGCCAACCCAATCAGATCCATCCATTATGATGAAAATAAAATGAAAATCTTATTCCCTCTGGATGCGAATGGTGATGTTTTTAAGTTCGATTTACATTTAAGCAACGAGAACTCTAAATCCACTTTGCAGTTTCCAACTGATGAAAACAGTGACAACAGGTATGGGAAACAAATAAACTTTCTTGAGCCAACTTCCACATATTTTCCAACAAATGATAATCAAGATTATACTTCGTCAATGGTGTTTCCCGATCGAACTGGAACTGGAAATCTTCGCTTCGATAGCGACAAATTCACACAACGGGATGAAAAAAGATTTGGAAAAATTTTAACTGGAGTTAAAAATCGTTTTCCTCAGTATTCGGTAGCAAATTATCAACGTCCATCTAAAGGATATTCGGATTATGAATATTTAGATAGATTTAGAGCCACTAGCACTACGACATCTCGACCTTTTTATAACAACTATCATAAAGCTCGCCCACAGCACAGTAGATACGATTATACAAATGGAAATTACTTTTCAGCTAATCGCTATACCACTACGAGAAAACCGTATGTGAGGGAACCTGACCCTAACATTTATGTAACAAACTCTAGGGGAGTTGTTGAATATTATGTAAATCCTAAAGGCGACAAAGTTTATGTCTAGGATTTTTTTTTGTAGAATAGTTAAAAAATTAATTTGGGAGGTGTGGGCAACAAACTTTAGAATAATATATAATTTGAAACGAAAATAGTAAAAAATCTATTGTTGAGTTAAGTACGATAAATTTTTGTGAGATAAAAGGGTTGTGCAGGGTCAGTCTTTTTGCGGCCATTGCTCCTAAGTGTACTTTTTTAACATTTGTGATAGTTTGCTTTTTTAATGACGATTGCTTTTTATTTTTTTATACGTAGTATAATAAAGAATTGTATTTATGAAAAAATTCGACCTCTTAATTTTGCCTAAATCAAAATTTCCTGAGCACTCTTGAGTCGATCGGAGCATTATTACAAAAATATCTTTCTGTCTGACAGTCTGTGTACAAGATTTCTTAAAAACTAATAGAGCTAGAGCCATTAAATTTTACGGGTATGTTTGGTCCAGGAATAAGACGATCCTTTTGGTGGCCATTCGTTAACCGGAGGTAACCAACATGCCGCCTTTTAAAAAATCGCAGTTTGGTTTTTGGCTTTTTATTCTAAAACTACGCATTTTTAAAATTTTCTACACTTTTGTCTTTTACTAGAACTCGATATCTCAAATCGGTATCGAGATATACCGTTATTTAAAAAAAAAACAGTTTTTTGTGATTCTTTCGAAAACTAACGGGTTTTTGGTGGTTGATTGTTTGAGATGAATTAAAGAGAATAATAGTTGCCACAATTTTGTCTTTCAAAGTTATCCGCTATCTTTTACCGTTATTGATAAAAAATTGATTTTAGCAAATTGCTTGCAAACTAACGGTTTTTCGAAAAAAATAGTTGAAAGGGTAATTAAATATATTAAAAAAATTTTACGTTTACCGTTACTTTTATCTTCATCGAATTTTTTCAGATTTTGTAAAAGAAAATAATATTTATATATAAGTTATATTATTTTACTTGTTGGGTTGTAATATAAATATCGCAGCAACGTGATTTTGTATAAAAAAAGACATGTGCTGCTCACATCATGTAAGAAAATCATGTAAATATAAATATGCGAAAGTAGAAAGTAGTACAATGTACTTAGTCTTTAGACTGCCGGGATGGCATGGAACGGGACCACATACCAATCCACGTAATATACAGATTCCAATTATAAATACAATAAATATACAAAACAAAAACCTATGTTAATGCAAAAATACTAATAAAATAGGACTAATTGGTTTCGAAAACGATCAAATTGGTAACAGAGGGTAAATCAAACCCACTAGAATACTGACAGCGAACTAGAAACTTCTTTTAGTTAAAGGCTAATGTAATTTAATAAATTTTGAGTTAAACTGAAATGTCTTATGAATAATTTTCGCTATTTGATCCACCACTAAATTATCCTTCTTTCTGTTGCGACAATAAAAGTTCGCAACACAAAATAACTGATTGTGACACAATAATGCGTATATTTTATGAATAAGATGTATAGCTTTGATCTAAAGAATCAGAACGGTGTATTGTTCGTCTATCAAATGTCAAATTAATCCCTTTTTGCACTCTCCCATTTAGTGTTTAAACCAGTAATAAAAAGACCCATGTTGTTAAATCTTGGTTTTAAATATAATGATTATATCCGGGTGCAATTGATGTCCATATTTGTAACGTGCCCCAATAATCAGTTATGTCAACTGTCACGTTAGAATGTAATTTCCGTTTTGTATGCCACGTGGCCATTGAAAACCACAGAGTTGTGTGTTTCTTATCGCCGATAGATATTTCATAATAGTGAAATATATAATGAAATGAGCCATCACACCGCCATCCAAGATAATTGACAACTTTGGTAGATCAAATTGCGGAGGAAAGGATAAATACTCAGAGGTGGTGAGAATTTGTCATTTTACCAATTTTATCCTTCATTCGAAATAGTTTCATCACATAAAAACGGTAATTTCTTGTAACACTATTTGTTACACAAAAATTACGCCATATTGTATGAAAAGTTTTTGTACGAAAAAAAAAATAATTCGCAAAACCACTGTCAATACATGTGGAACAGTTTTTAATAACTTTTTCTAAAACGATGCATCGTATAAAAAAACATAAACAAAGCTACAATTGCCAAATACTTAAATGATGACAAAATGTTTATGTAAAAAAAATCATTTGTGATGTATGGAACGGTTATGTAAAATCATATTCTAAACATATTTTATCTTTACAAATTTTTCGATTTCTTTTTAATATTAAATTTTTTATTCCAATAGCACAATTTTTTCAGGACATTGATTTCCTAAATTCTATTACTAGTAGCAAATTTTATTATTGCATGGAAAACCTGAAACATTTCAAAATTACCCGGCTATTAAATTAAGTTGATGGGACTTACAGCTTCTGTCAAAAAAGTGCCAACTGTTATCAAAAAAGTTAATTGAAGAGTTCTGCAGTATGAAAAAAAAGTTGGAAAACAATTTTTATGGAAATTGGACAAATTGTGAAATCGGATTTCCCAAAATTGGTATTTAGAACAAGTGTACACATTGCAAAAGTGGTTTTTGTGAAAGAAGGGCATCAACTGAATACCCTCGTGTCATTTTTAAATCAAAATAAAGCGTTGAACGGAAATAAAGTGCACAAATGACCAACGGATGAGGTTATGTAAACTAGAATTCCTCTAAATAATGGTTCAACCACAATGAAGGCGGTAAGTGGCAGCGGCGACGGCGGGCGGCATGGCGCCGCCACACATATCGCCGAGCCAGCTACAATGATAGCGGCACAGTCGGCAAATGCTTCTGTCAAAATTGAAACGTCAAAACTTATTTAATTTGTCCGCTACTTCGCTCCATTTATTTTCCTTTATGTCTGTCCTGTTATATTGAGGATGGGCCAAATCGTAGAGCATTGAATTTCCTTTTACGAACTCTTTTAATTTTTCCTCCGTTGTCGGCATCTTGCGAAATCAAAACGTCAAAAATCTGCATAGAATGTGGCGCCGAATATGGTGGTTGTTATAAAACATTTTGGGCGGCGGCGGCAAGTTTGACTTTGTTTCAAACTCGGCGGCGACGGAAAAAGTGCGCTGCCGTTGCCGCTGTATTGTAGCAGCTCTCGTTGCGCTACGTTAGTGCAAAAAAAAAATGCCGCCCGCCGCTGCCGCTTGCCGCCTTGACTGTGGTTGAACCATTATGCTTGTTGTTCGTTGGTCTTCAACACAGGTCAACTGCTGTCGGCCTTCATAAAATGAACAATCGTAGAACGACTCTGAAATAAAAATTATAGAAATTAAATTAAAATAAAATAATGAGGATATTTACACTTGAATTTGTGACGACACCTATGTATTTGGGGCGAAATTAACTAGCAAATATTTTTTTTTGTTTGTCATGGTGTAAATTGCTAATGGTGAATACTATTTTACCCCTTCAATTATTTGATATTTGAATGGAAGAAAGAGTGTAGCACATAAAATGCCTTAACGCATTGACTGCCATGGCTATTATTTTTGATAGCCAGTGATACTTCCTGGGGTCCATAACTTGCAAAAACTATACAACTTACGAACAAATTGTTTGGAATTTTGGATACTGGGCCTCCTATCAAATGTTACGTTTACGTGATTTGCGTAAATTGCTGTAAGATTCAATTTTATGAGCATTTCTTCAGTAAAATTCAAAAAATATGATCAAAATATACGGTTTTATTTAATATTTTATTTTTAGGTACCAATACATTTTCTATTAAATGCCATAATCCGTCACTAACAGGTATTAAGGTAGAACCTGAATCGTACGTCGATGCGTCCGTCATGCGTGCGTCCGGTTGACAGTTCGATGCGGTGACAGTTGGGTACGGAAACGAATCTGGAGTTAATTCATTGTTTTGCACTTCTTCTATTAGTTTATCGTCGAAACAATTACTTTCAATTTGTTCCATACTTAAATTGCTTAAATCGTAAACAAACTTTTTTGCGAAATGACATTTCCGTACGTTGCCGCATGTAAAAGTAGAAATTCGACCTACTCTATGCGGTTGCCGCATCGGAAAACGTATTATTAGGGGAGTACTCATAGCAGCCCGTTGATTCTACTCGAACTGTCAACGTGATGGATGCATGACGGACGCATCGACGTACGATTCAGGTTCTAGCTTTAAGCATTCACGTCAAATTGTGGTTGATCAGGACAACTGACTTGTTGAGCTTACTTTCGCTTGTTTTCTCACGACCTTTTATCTCGGAGATTTTGGAATAGCAAACGCCTGTTCACGACCTTTTACCTCGGAAATTTTCGAATAGCAAACGGTGCATTTAAGTCTTAGTTTTTCCCCGCCTTCCCCAACCCTATCAATCAGATGGATCGTTTTTGTTTTCGAAATTTCGAATTTGCGTTTTCGAATTTGTGACACGATTATACACAACACCCGGGTGCAACTCCCAACACCAGCTCTACTCTGAGTTTCCTGTACCACTTAACTATTTTACTTAGAGTTGTGGCGTATAAACCTATTTGAACCAGTAAATCTATGCCAGTTTTGCCTTTGTGTTATGCCAGTACCGCTTCTGTACAGCGATTTTTGTGCAAAAGGTGATAAGTGATAAAAGCCGTGATAACAATAAAGACACAAATTCCTGTCAATGTATGCTTGTTTGCATGCACCTGTTTTGGTGATATTTTATTGGAAAGTCGACTGGAAATTTCCCTCGAAATTTGTATATGGTCACACTAGCTGTGCTCTTCACTTTGAACTGTCACTGACGCACCGAGATTTTTCGAGGGTGGCTGAGTTTTGTTTTGTGTGTTGAAATTTGTAATACGCGAATTCCTGTCATATTAGATGTGTCTCCTCCATCGTTATAAAATAAAATCAAAACTTCATCTGTAAAAAAACCATTTTGTGTAAATATAAGCCGCAATAAATTGAATTTGAACTTGAATTAAATTCAATGAATTTCAATTTTTGTGTGTTGATTTAATCGCGAAAAAATGTCACGGGTAAGTTTAATAATCATATTTGAATAAATTAATGTTAAAATTGTTAATGTTTAGGTTGCTAGGCCAACGGCGGAACAACGGCTGCTTCTCATAAATTTATTGGAGAAGAACTTCTCTGTTTTGCACCGCCGTCTAACCCCCAACGTAAAAGCCAACAAACAGCGTGTTTGGGAAGAGATAACAAGGGAGGTCAACAGAAAAGGGCCACCACAAAAAACTACAAGGCAACCGGGTTCCCAAAACAAAATTTTTTTTTGTTTTCGATATAAAATTTCCCAGTCTTGTGACTTTCTGAATTGAAATTTGAAAAACTTCCCATTTCATTTATCACGGGAAAGATCACGGGAAAATTATCACCTTTTGCACAAAAATCGCTGTACTGGTTTCAGTAAAGCCCTTCGAAATGGTCGTCTTGGAATTTTGTTAGTGAATGGTGCACTCGACGATAGGTGGGTTGAAGTTGTGGTTACAGGTTGTGGTTGCCGACTAACTTGGATTAGTTGAAAGGGCGGTGTCAGATATTGTCTATTTGGTACTGGAACTAATCTGGGAGTGTGTTTTGTGGACAATAGGTGCACATCATGGGTGTCTTTCTATTTAAATACTACAATGCTATTCTCGTTTTCTCGGGAAATAATTTCTTCTCTCTTTAATTTCGCGCGTAGGACATTCTTTATGATATTTTTTTTATTCGCTCTTAGAGTTCCTACAACATTGGTGTTTTTCTCCAACAAACACTCTGCCAATTCATAGCTGGTGTAAAAATTGTCTATGTGTAGTGTTCTACCTTCACTCAGAAGTGATTCCGATAGTTCCATAGTCCGGTATTACACTTGGCTTATTTAAGCCGGCAACTTTTGGGCTTAATAAGCCAATGTGCTTACATTTGTGGCTTAAATAAGCCAATCCTGTACACCGATTCTGAGCATAATCGATACTTATCGCCAGTGGAATGTCGAAAAGAGGGAATTTTTTAAAAGTTAGGAAATTTTCTTGAAGATCCGCAGCGATGAAGAATTTTTTCCCTGCCCGATGTGAATTTTATAAGTTGCAATGCTAATGGTATGTGTGTAAATGCATTCTCATTATATTAAATTTGTCATATAGAATTTCTTGACTGAATTTTACCACTTTATTATTGTTATTAAGTTTGTACTGAATTTATACTTAATACTATAGCATCAATAAATAATTGAATTGAATTGAATTTGTAATAAGTAACCCAAAAATTCTCGATTTGACAGCCGCAAATGTGAGAGAAGTGGACAACGAAAAGTACCACGAAAAAATTATGTATGTTTAAAAACTTTAAATTTATGTGTTTGTGAGGTTTATAGAAATAAATGGGCTTCCACAGGCACTAGCAGTGGAAATCATTGAAATGTTGACTCCGCACATGCCTAATCAAATTTTAATATCGCTAAACTTCTACGCAAACGCACTATTTTCACCACCTCACAAAGCAAGCGTTATCCCTTGGAAATGTCGATAAAAACGTTGGAAATGTGGAATAGATTTCCAGACGTCAAACCATTAGTGTTACCCGAGTGAAGGAAATCGCATTGGAAGTCAAACCTGCATTAGTGTGCTGTATCCACCAACGCAATTAAAAGAAAGTTGAATATGTGCACATAAGTCGCTTGTCGATAATTATCGACAGTTCCCTCAGAATTCCTATACTGTTTGCATATGTTACACAAGTTTACATGGGTGTGTGTGGACTCAAACCATTGAAATTGCTGCTGCTCATATACTTCCCAAGATCTTTACCTGCTGACGGTCAGAATGGAAATGATTTCTGCCTACTACTTTTCCCAAATCGGTTCACACGCTTTGCATGTATGCAGATTGTCGATAAGCTATGATTTCGAGTTGCAACTTTTCCCTCCGCAGTCGTTTCTCCCGAAAATCGGCTTAAGTAAGCCCGAAAGTTGCCGTGTGTAATATCGCGCATACAGAAACTTTTTGCCAGTCCGATGCCACGCTCTCCAGATGGAGACTTTCTGGTGCATACTTTGAACCTCATGGATTGAACACAGCTTGAACAGCTTAATTCCATAACGGTGCGTTTTGTTTGGGATATATTGCCTGAATACTAGACGGCCTCTCCATGGCACGAGAGTTTCGTCTATTACAAAATCCTCCCCAGGGTAAAAAACAGCTCTGAATTTTTTTTCTAATAGGTCAATTAGAGGTCGTATTTTTCTCAGTCTGTTGCTTGTATCGCTTGTTACATTGTTTCCGGAATGAAGCAAAGTCACCAATGACTGAAAATGCTTGCAAGGTATTACCGCACATGAGAACGTCATGTTGTAGATTCTGTTTCGATACCAATAGTCATCCAAACGGCCAAGTGGTACTAAATCCACAACATCAATCCAAGAAATTTCTAAATTTCATCGGAATTTTTATTTAATCTGGCGTGCTTGAATTTTCTTTTCGATGTCGAATTGCAAACCTTGCTTGCCGGCGAACTCAAAAATTTTATGTCTTCTCACATATTTCGTCGAACACTATTTCTTCGGCAGTGTTTTCGTCGTTCTCCTTGTAGTTATTATCAAGCAGTTCTGTCAATTCCTTATTTTTTGTTATGCACTTTCCAGGTGTTCCATAACATCTTCAACATCTTCAATATCATCTTGATCGGATGAGGAAGAAGGGCAATATGCGGGATCCTCCCTGGAGTCCAACGAATCAAAATCACGAACATCTGAATCTGATTCCATCAACACAGATTCAATTTGTTCCGTAGTTAGCTTTGTCTTACCCATTATAGTTTTTTCGTTCTTCCGATTGTCCTGAGCTGTGCTTCGCCATTAAAGGGTCTTCCCCTAAGCTTTGGCTGGAACAGCGCCGGCTCTATGGTTCTATGCGCCCTATGCAAGTTATTTTTTTGCGCCCTTTTTGTTTGAATTAAAAAAAAACACTTTAAAAAACAAGTTTTATAACCTTATACACTTTCAAAATGCACTAAAAAGTAAAAAACAAGTTTAAAGTTTCACAAAAAATGTTTTTATAAATTGCGTGTTGTTGTGAAAATATAAAGTGTATTGCGTTGCACAGTATGAAACCGATATTACAGATTCAAGAGCAAATGCAACGTCACACACTTTATATTTTCACAACAACACGCAATTTATAAAAAGATTTTTTTGTGA
Source organism: Chrysopilus asiliformis (assembly GCA_964034945.1). Taxonomy (NCBI): domain Eukaryota; kingdom Metazoa; phylum Arthropoda; class Insecta; order Diptera; family Rhagionidae; genus Chrysopilus; species Chrysopilus asiliformis. The sequence goes on from OZ035962.1 coordinate 39,913,923, forward strand.
AACTTTAAACTTATTTTTTACTTTTTAGTGCATTTTGAAAGTGTATAAGGTTATAAAACTTGTTTTTTAAAGTGTTTTTTTTTTTATTTTATACTTTTTAGTCTTGAATTAGCCTACCAAAAACCTCCAGAAAAGATCTTTCGCAGGAAATTCGAGCAAAAGGAAACTCACTTTATCTTTGCAGGACATTCCGTTATCCTTACAGAATTTTAAATGTCAGAATCGGATTCAGCGACCCCAAAAACCCCCTAATGCCATTTTTTCCCGAAAAAAATGGGAAAAGGATATTTGCGTTATCCTTACAGGACCTTCCATTATCCTTACAAGGATGGAGTAGTAAAAATATTGAACTGTCACCGGAACTACGCAAGGTGACAAAATTTCATCTTCCTAGGTTGCATAGTTTCGGAGATATAAGGTTCCAAAGATTCCAGAGATAGACACATAGGTAGCCAGCCAGGTAGGTAGGTCGCGACAATCCAACTTAATAGAAAGTGTATAAAAAAGTGTACATATGGCAGATAAGTAAATAAATTTAAAGGCACAAAACGTTTTATGTAAAATAATTCATACAAATAAAATAATTACAAGTTCAACGAATTATAATAGTTCAACATAAAGTATAAAAAAGTTAACAATTTTATTTATTTAAGTTTCTAAAATTTTACTTTTCTTGCGCCCTTTAGCTCGGCGCCCCCATGCCTTGCATGGTCTGCATATTAGGTTGAGCCGGGCCTGGGCTGGAACTATAAAAAAATAACTTGCGGTAGAACAAACAACTGAATAGCCAAAATTCAAAGCTGAACTTGAAATTCTTTTCGGTATTGTGCCATGTATTCCTTTCATTAAAAATCAAATAAATATTTCTTTGTCACAAAAAAACAAACAATCTAATCTATTAATCTATTTACTTGAAATTCTTTTCGGTATTGTGCCATGTATTCCTTTCATTAAAAATCAAATAAATATTTCTTTGTCACAAAAAAACAAACAAAAAACCAATACTTCTTGTATGTATTGATAATTCTGGTATGTATTGGACTGTTTCGAAAGGATGGTAATCCATTCCATGACCAAATGAGCCGACTCAATTTGAAGAATAATTAAATTCTAAAACAAAATATATAAAAAAGAAAACAAAACAACAACATAATTTTTGCGATAAATATGAAATTTTATTGGATATCACATGTGATAGCCATAGCACCCCGTGAAAAAATGGCACTAAGTTTCATGAGGAAACCACTCATGAAACTTCATTTTCATCATTTTCGATAGCCAGGTCTGCCGGAGCCCTTCAAAAAAGTTTCAAGGGAGTTTTCATATTTTTTGAAGCCTAAATATGAAAAAGTCGTAAAATATGAAGAAAATGACGGGAGACTCTTTGACGAAAGAGTTGGAGATGATGTAGAGTATGTAAAAGAAGAAGAAGACGTAGAAGATGAATAAGATGAAAGAGACGAAGAAAACCAGAAATTTGGAGAAAATGAAAAAGAGGGAAGCGATGAAGAAGATGTTGGTGTAAAGACGAAGAAGCTTTAAAAATTGAAGAATACAAAGAAAACTCAAAAAATGAAGATTTAAACTGCGTAGAAAACAAAGAAAACGCAAACGAAGACGTTAGAATATTTTACGAAGAAGTAGATTTTGCATATATATTCCGGGCCGGAAGAAGACAAGATAGCTGAGAATGTGGGAATGACAATAATGTGAAAATAACTATTTGACGATAAACTACTTGACTGACGGACGTAATGTAATAAAGTAAACCAAGACAGGACGAATGAAATATAAAAATTGTGATTTTTAAAGACGGAAAGACCTAAAGAAGTTTAATTAAAAATAAGTGATTTAAAAGATTATGTGAAAGTTTTATTAAATTCGTAAAACGCATCCTACAAAAATTGAATAAAAATTAGGATAAAATTAAAATGTTATTTGGAACCTTTTTGGAAATAAGCACATTTGTGAAAACACATTAATCTAAAGCCGGTTTTCAAAACTGAAGCCGATTACCTACTTGTAACGCTAAGATAACATTATTTGACAAAAGTTTAACCTTTTCTCTGGATACAATTTGGGTCCAATGAAATTTTGTCAAAAAATTTAATCTTAGCGAGTAAAAAATTTAATTTTTTTCATTTGCGCTAGAAATAAATAATTTTATTTACATTTTTTGTGTCCATTTCACGTTATTCAGATATCCGGCCGTAGGTATCCGGTTCAGTTTGAAGACCCCTTAGTTTTTATGCAAAGCCATAAATAGAATATTCTGAAGTTGAATTTTTTTATTAATTTATTTTTATTAATTTATGAATCAATTTTTTTATTGTTATGTTATTGTGGAAGTAATTCCCACAACATACAATATATTTAGAAAATGGTTTTTCTCATTATTTATTTATAAAAATTAATAAATTCTGCATATGGGTTTCTATTCAATTCATTTTTTAATAAAACTCGTGAAATCTGTTTTCCTCTTGTGACTAATGTTGGCAGGGCTTTTTCTAACAAAACAACGATACTAACTTGGTATCATGTAGTTTTATGAGAAAATTCTATTTGAACGAGGCGAATTTATCATAAAAATATCATAAAACATGCTTGCTATAAGTAGTTTTCATAGGGTTTTGCTAAGTCCACATCAGTAATAAAATGAATATTTTTGTATATGGCCGTCTAATAGAGCATCATTATATATTACGGTGTATAGAAGGAAATGACGAATTCAGGATATGTCGGAACTTATGTAGCTGGAATGATGAATGATGACCAGTGAGCTTCTCTAACAAATTACTGATATATCTCAAATAAATTACACATCCTTGTACTGGAATGTATGTGACGTTTTATTAAATTGCCATGACGATTATATTCATGTCTAACAGGGTTTTATTATTATGTATATTACGATTATGTCTAAGGAATAGTAATAAGTGAACATACTTTGTGTAACACCCTTTGGATACAAAATATATTAGTAAGAGACTAATAACACAGTTACACAGTTACAAAGCAGCTCATTTTAATTATACGAAAACGATAAGAATACATATATTTTGACTTCATTACTTTGTTTCCTAATATTAGTCACCTTGAGTATAAAGGTCACCAAATAAAACATATTTTCAGAGCAGAAAACCTCTAACCTTCTATCGGCCAGAATCTAATATCAATGGGCGCATTCACGGTACTCAACGGTTGAGAGATTTGCTCAACAGTTGAGAGATTTACTCATCATAACCACTGATCGGACGCCATTTTTTGTATCGGAAAATTACTGCGATACTTTTCTGCTCAACCGATGGATTGAGTAATATAATAATAATAATAATAATAAGTTTTATTCAAAAGAAAATATAATTTGATTTACAATCTTTAGAATCTTAAAACCGTATTGACATAACTTGCGTTGTCTGTCAGGTTGGCAAAAAACAATTTTGGATTGAGTATTTTGACAGATAACAACTGGCGTTTTTTCGAAGAACAAAATATTTGCGAAACAGAATGGCTTTTCTGGATCAAATTTACAAATTAAATGATATGGAACATAATATTTTCGAAACTCCGGAGGTGCATCACAGATTACAAACTGATAAGTTGCATTTTATTAGTTTACAAGAGATGGAAATATTTCCAATCGTTTGAAGAAATGTTTCATTCCGCACTTTCACCGATTCACGGCCTTTAAATATTTCATGCGCAAATAAAAATGTTTGCACTAAATCAGGAATCTGTTGCAATGTTTGTGGTAACATCATCTTCAGCTAAAAACTCCAAAAATCAGTGGTTTTCCATAATTCCAACTAACAATTTTCACACAACAAATTTTCCTTCCATTTGTCTATGACAAGATTGACAGATATCAGCTGAGGCCTTATTACCAAACACGATACGATTGGATCGAGTCGTAAACTCCATGTTGTTGTTAGTGTAAAACACTAACAACAACATTGAATTTACGATACGAACTATCGCATCGTGTTCGGTAATAAGGCCTCTGTTTAATGTATCGAGGCATTCACGAGAACTCATCGAAATTTACTCAACTGTTGAGTGTTCGTGAATGCGCCCAATGTTTTTATACCCGTATGGTGAAGCCAAAGGGTATATTAACTTTGCCTTACCGTTTGTAACGCCAAGATCCCGTCATCGCACAAAAAAATGAATTACACCAGTGTGTTTAGAATGATAAAAATATTTAATTTCTGCATGTCCGTCCGTCTGTCTGTCTGTCCGTCTGTCTGTCTGTGGCGCGGATTGCGGGCGCACGGATTGAGCTAGAGACTTGAAAGTTTGCACAGATCCGTTTTTCGTAAAATGCGACGCTAAGTTCGTTAATGGGCAAAAATGGACCATTAGGGGGGGTACCCCCCATACGAACGAAATCGTTTTTTGTGAATATCTCAAAAACGGTGCATCTTTATGTATGGGACATAAAAGTCCCATACATCAAAATCCGATTGGAATAAATTTTAAAAAATCTTATTGGAAAGTTTGACTTCAAAGTGGAATTTTGGTATAACTGTTCGAATTTTGATACGAATATCACCATACGGGTCTCCAATGATTGCCAGATTGGCAATTATAGCTTTTGTTATGTTTAAAACTAAACATCTATTCACCCACTTATTTAAACCTTAGGGGTAAAAAAATACCGTCATAGTGGGTACCTATGTCATGGAGGGATGTAAGGTTTCTAGCTCCAGGCGCTTGGACTGGATATTGATCGGGACAAATTTTTAAAATTATATTGGCTATGGAAATAAGTTCTTAGCGGTCGCTAGCAGCTCTGCATGCACGTGTCCCCATCCGCCATTACATAGCTTGGGAAACCGTATATGTTAGCTGTCCAACATAGTATGTGACATCTGTTGGAAGTGAAAACAACTATTATTTTTCTCTGGTTCAAAATGTCGCGTTTTGTGCCGAATAAGGGTCATTTACGCGAAGTTTTACTTTATCACAATTTTTTGAAGAAAAGTGCCGCGGAATCGTTTGATGTACCTATACAGATACATAGGATACTACGACTTTAAAATCTGAAATATCGCCGTAAATGTTGTGTCGACCCATTGTGTTTTGCGCTTTAACCTCAAAAGAGCGATTCAAATCTAACGACGTTCGACAGATCGCGAAATTGCTCGAAATCCGCGCCACAGACGGACGGACATGCAAAATTCAATTTTCTTACACACTGGTGTAATTCATTTTTTGTGTGATGACGGGATCTTGGCGTTACAAACGGTAAGCCAAATTTTATATACCCTTTGGTTTCACCATACGGGTATAAACATATATAAAACTTGCATTCTGATAATCAAACGGCCAACATCAAACGCGAGAAATTTACAACGAATAATTCTAATCTCAAAACGTCCTTCGATCCAACCGCAGAATAACAAAAATCGAGTAGAAACGAATAGTTTGTCATGCGTTGCTTTGCGTCATACGCAATCGAACAGAAGTGAAACGCAGCGGATTCAAGAATACAAATTGCGTTCAATCGAAGGGAAATCGAATAAACTACCGCAATGTAGGATTCCAGAATAGTCATGATAGCCATCAACTACCTTTAAGTCAGGTAATACATCTTTGTTTTACACAAATTCAGGCGAATCTGAATATACCGAAGTTAGTTGATGGTCCATGTTTACACTTTCCATAAACGCTAGACATAAGGTGTCAGGTACCACATTTTGTGTTCCTTTTTGATGTTCTATTTTAAATGTGAAAGTTTGTAGTTTCAGGCGTCACCTGGCTAGGTGACCGCTCAGATCCTTGAGGCTCATAAGCCATATCGGGCTGGCGTGATCTGTAACTACGGTGAAGGACATTCCTTTTATATACGGACGAAATTTTTGGGATCGATGTCACCGGAGCCAGACATTCACTTACCGTAACCAAGTAATTAGTTTGGGCCTTTTTCAGTTTCTTCGAAATAAAAGATATTACCTGATTACTGTTTACAGCATCTAGCTGGTAGAGAACTCCACCAATACATATAGACGGGGCATCGCACTGGAAGAAAAATTCCCAGAAAAATCGGAATCAGTCAATATAGACGCTGTTGTTAAGGCGAGTTCTAAGTCTTCAAGGGCTTTTTGCGCTGAAGGTGGAAAAGAAAAAGTTTTGGCTTTCTTCAGAGTTTCGGTAAAAAAGGCAGCTTTGGCGGCAATGTCCTTGATGAACTTCTGATACCACCCCGCCATTCCTAAGAAGCGGCGAACTTGCTTAGGAGTTTTCGGTATTGGAAATTTCTGTACAGCCGCGACCTTGTGCGGATCATATTTTAGGTTGCCACCTCCAACAATTTGCAACGTTTTTGGTTAAATTTGCTCTACGAAGACAAGCAGAAATTTTATCAAGAAACTAATAGTTAAAGTTGGATAAATAATAGTTAATAGTTAATAGTTTAAATAGTTAATAGTTATAGTTAATAGTTTAAGTTGGATGAAATAACAAGCAAATCGTCCAGATACACGAAGATGCGGTCTTTAGTCCTCCTTTGGGGTGCATTACATAGCCCGAAAATCATAATTCTAAATTGATCAAGTGCTCGTCCTGACACTATGAAGGCCGCTTAGGCCTTCCAGCGAGATTTGCCGAAAAGCATCTTTACGATCGATGCTGGAAATAAAAATGGTGTCCTACAGTCCACTCATCAGACCTTCTATATACAGGAGTGAATACGCATCGTTCAGGGTGAATGAATAAACTTTGCGGGAGGCGAGGCACAGTCGATACTTGCCAGGTTTCCTGACAAGAACAACTGGACTGCTCCTGGCACTGTTACTCTCCTTTATGTCTCCCAGGAGAGTCTGCACCGCCGGAAAGATAGGGTAATGCCTGTCAGCTTAGCAGTGGTATTTCGGTACTGCTAACTCTTGGCGCTGACATATAATTGCAAAATTAACTTGTTTATAAATTAAATATGTACTTTAACCTTACCTTTTGCTCCTGTGGATTTTATTTCTGCCTTTTCTAATCATTTGCGTTCTTGCGCAGACAGTCCATTGACAGTCCACGCAATAGACACTTTCAGTTTAGCACCGCCAGTTTGGCAGTGCCAAGTTAGACGATCCACACTTCATAGAATATAAAAACTTTCCTATCACATACTCGAGCCGATTCTCTTAGGCTGGTTAATAAATGTCTATTAGGATCAATAACAGGGGTAGAAAAATACTACTCGAAATATGAGGAGCCAAATTAAACTTCTCCCAAATATCAATCCCCCAATAAAACAATCCAGGAACTAAGTAAAAAGTAAACGTTTTGGTGTCCGTCTTATAAGTGACGGGTACTTGAACTGTTCCAACTATTTTCTGACCACTCCCGCCAGCAGTTCTAGCTCGAGATTTAAGTGGATGAATTTCTAATTTTAATGTTTTAACTATCTTTAAACAATTGCGACCAAGGCATGGTATACTGGCACCACTATCTAGCAATGCCGATATTTCCTTATCAAAAATCTTTACCTCACCATCGGGCCTAAAAATCGTACCATAAATGTCTAAAAATCGTACTTAAAATATCTCTATACGATACAAGTATCGACTACGAGCTCAAATGCCTTTTTTTTAGGAATTATTCCAGAACCAGGAATAATTTATCACTGATAAAGTTATAAACTCTTATCCGCTCATGGTAGGGTATTATTATGTTTCGTACAAGCTCAGGAGCTTGGGTGTTTTCTTGTCGACTCAAAATTCGCACAGGTTTTGGCAATTTAGATATTTTAGGGATCATTTAAGATCTTTGTAAGACGATTTTATTTTCACCGGATTATTTAGGACGAATGTGTCCCTCCCGGTTCGGAAACGTTTTTTTTCGGGTTTTTCGGACAATTTGTACAATTCTTAGTGTAAATGTTTTTAACTCCACAGCGATAACAAAATACATTTTTGTCCGGATGGGTACAATTATAGAATGAATCTCCCACAGTGTTGTGATTCCAGAATATCATTCCCCGTCTAACCGAATTGTTACCAGGATTAGCAATACCAATATCATTTGCGTTTTCTTCCGGATCATGCTCCACCTCGGATTGACATAACTCGTTGACGAGTGGGTAAAATAGTTCGAACCTGCGAAGTATTATATGGAAAATGAATTTTCTGTAGTCCTAAAGGCTTCTCTTAACTGGTCGAGAGAGAAAATAGTCATTGGATAAATTAACCGGGTTAACTTGAGATTTTGTTTCACAATTCGAAAAAGTGCACTCTTCGGAAGCGGAACTAGCATTTTATGTCTTATTTTCGAAATTTGGGCGTCGTCCAAGTGGTAAAGTACTTCGCCCGTATTATGGAGGTCGGTGGTTCAATTCCCGACTGTCGCACGCTGTGATTCAAGTCCACTCAGCTTGGTTTACGAAATGAGTAGTGATAGTTGCCGCTTGGTGTTAACGACATCATCGGTCTAGATTGATATCACGGCCTCTGCTGTTGATGGGTTGCAACGTAAAAACCTTACAAATGTTGTAATTCATCCATGGCTCCCAATCCATGTAAAAATTGTAGTTGCAAAGCAGTGAAGAAATTGTTATTAAAACTCAATTGAGGAGGTCCAGGGTCTTCGATAACTGTAGCGCAGAGGGTTCTGATGATGATCCCAATTAAATTCCGGCCCAGAAAACCCTCTCATACCAGTTTTCTGAAAAAATGAGAAAATACTGAGTTATCTTTACAGGGCATTCCCTTTTGAATTTTGTAATTCTAACACCAGAATAGTGATCAGCGACCCCGAGAACCCCATAATGCCGGTTTTCAGAGGAAAAATGAGAAAAAGGATATTTGCGTTACACTTACAGGACCTTCGGTTTCGAATTTTGATATTCTAACACCAGATTCGTGACTCCGAAAACTTGCTGATCCAAGTTTATCCGAGGAAAAATGAGTAAAACGATATTTGCATTATCCTTAAAGGGCCTCCTTTTCGATTTGTGAAAAACCGTTTCTTACCGAGCATCAATGGGGTAAGATGAATATGTGTGCAAAATTTCATGGCAATCAGTTTAGTAGTTCGGGAGATACTGTGATGAGTAAGTTGTATATGGTTTTTACGAGTTATAGATGAAAAAAGAGGGAAAACTTTTATTCAAATATTTTTTGATTTACTGAACACATCACTTGTGACGATAAAATTCTAAATTCTGTGGCGACGTCGATTTTTTGGTGAAGCTAAAGTATCCTATTTGTTGGTTCAAATACAGTTCATATAGGCTAACCTTAAGTGATTGTTGCGTATGGCCAAAAACAATGTATAACCGAGACGATTCAAATCGAACAACTCATTTTAGAAGAAGCATGAATTTCTCAATCAAAAACTCGATACCCCATCGCCACGTGTTCAGCTAAGGCACAAACCAGAAAATAGTCGCTTTATGAGAAAGCTTAAGTGTAATTATCCCTTGTTGCCAAATATTTTTAAAAGCTTTTATTTAGCTCGCTATCTTGTCTGTCTGTTTGTTTGTTTGTTTGTCTCACTTTCTAATTTTTTTTTCTATTCATTCGTTGTTAATTGCATGTTCCTCAGCAGTCGATACTTCTTTTCTAGCAGGTTTTAAAAATGGAAAAAACCACACTTCGAGCATTTTTGCTAAGTTTTTACTTCAAAATGTTAGCTTTTTTTTGTTTTCAGTGGAAAAAAATAATGTGGTTTATCAACATAAAAATCACTACTTTTTTGTGATTGTTTCCTCATTTGCCTTAAAGAGTTTTTAAGTTACCAGAATCTACCACGGGGAGGTTGAGAAAATAGATTCCATATATAGCATCCACTATTTACAAAAACATTTATACAATATTTACAAAGCCATTCATACTTTTATACATTTATACAGTATTTACACCTTATTCATTAAAAAAAACTTATTCTTTTAAAAAAAACTTATTCATTTAAAAAAAAATGAGAAATTCATACATTTTAAACTAAATAGTGTTTTTTTTATATATCAACCATTGATTATTTGAATTTTTTTGTTATTTTTGTTATTTTTATTTCTTTTTGTCAATTTTCGACTATCATTTGCATCTTTTATTAATTTATCTTTTATCCATACAGCATTTTTTTTTAACAACAAAACAATAAGAAATTTTAAAAAAAGTTTTCGATGCTCATAACACGAATCTGTTGGCGAAAACCATTCACTAAATTTTTCAATCCTGTTACTTTCCTCTATGCAAAGTTTTGAAATACTGGATAAAAGATTGTTAGTAAAAAAATATTTTTGGAAATAACAGTCAAAAATGGTGATATGAAATTTCGTCACTTCAAATAAGTTATCGGATGGGGCTTGAAGGTGACAAATTTCCGAGTTATTTCCAATATTCTTATGGAAAATAAAGTATTCTGAATTCAAAGACAATTTTTCATTAGTAAGCTTTAAAAATATTCTTTTACAATTGTCGCATTTAATTTTCTTAAGGAGTTTAAATATAGTATAGCCACATACATAGCGTTCAGAGTTTAGCTTGATTTGTTCATTAAGGTCACAGTTTTCGATATTTATAAGCTTTATAACTTCATCTTCAATTTTATTATTTTCAAAATATTCTTCTTCAGTGGATATGTCATTATCGACAACTGTGTCATTAATGTCATTTAAAATAAATTCAGCGTCATCGTTTTCACAATTACTTGTCTTTAAATCGCAATTAATGATTTTAGCAGACAATATTTTCGCTAAAACAGAATTAAACTCAGATAATGACGGATTAACATTGCAACCATTTTTCGATCTTATTAGAGCGAAAAGATTTTCAAGGACGTCCTGAGTTAGTCGAGACAGCACTAAATAAAACACCTCTGTTTCAGCATATTCAGCAAATATGTCTAGTGCCAATTCCAAAATTCCAGTGATACTTTGTATCATTCCACCAATGCAAAAAACTCTTTTCTTAGATTTAATTTCGATATTTTTAAAATATGTAAGCATTTCGTTCAAATATTTAAAAATATGGTTGTCTTTTTGGATTGCTGCACTGTACAATTTTTTATCATACAGTTTTTTACTATTAAGGCAGTCAAAAAGTTTGTCAACCTTAATACAAAATTCAGATGTTGCTAATGCCGTATTTTTTTTTGCTACAAATGTATTCAACTCAACCAATGTCTTAATTGCCATTCCAACGGTTCGACTAAGCGTTTGTGTCGCATATTTCACCCGCATTTTCTCAAAGTTATTGGGACTTATGTGTTTGTCAGATAATTTTGGACACATGCGAGTTTTATTTTTTATATCGTGCAAATAAAGGGATCGAATAATATTAAAGGATATTACCCCATCAGGGGTGCTAATATCATATTTTAAAAGAGTATTTCGAATGGATTTTATTAAGTGTACTGGATCATATATAGCATGTACTTTTATTATCTTCTCATTAGCATTCACATAGAAATGTGGAGACTTGCATTTAACTCCTAAGACTTTATAACATTTTCTGTTATTTGGACCCTGATCACAGACAACAGCTCTTATTCTAAGTCCCAAATTGCATGCAACTTGAATGTTTGTCTTTAACATTTCGGCCAATTCTTCGCCTTTAATACTTTTATCAGACGCATAGTGACTTAAAACAAATTTCCAGTTAGCAATAACCCCGCGTACCATGAAAACGCAAATTTGTTTTGCCAATTCACCTGACCTTCTATACCCATAATCCAGAAAACCGGTTATTTCATCTCGAACTGTGTCATATTGCAAATCTTTTTTAATTGCAATTTCATCATATACAATAACAGCATCTTTTGAGACTTCATCCATGTTTTCGAAAATACATCTTAAATGTTGCAAGTTATTTTCATGAAAACCTACGTGAAAATGCTTTATGGGGAACCATCTGTTAAGCGATGCCTTAGATGGTAAATGTAGTTTCAAAGAATTCTTTAAATATGAATATCCTTTTGGCGAATTGAAATGAATATTCATAGCTACATTTTTATCTTCCTCGGACCAAATATTTTTTCTACGTAAAATCATTTTTGAAAAGTATTTTGCTGGCTCCGAAATTTTTAGTCCGTCAATAATATTGGAAATCGTTTTATTCTTAAGATTTTTTCTTAAAATATTATTCCTTTTTGTTGCTAATAATAAATTTGTTTTATTTTTTTTAATTGTATTATTTCGAGTCCTTATGACCTGTTTCAGGTTATATAATTTCTCTTTTATTAGAGCAAGTTTTTTTCTATAAAAATCTGCATTGGGATTATTAATTTGATCATCATTTTTTACTAAATCAAATTCAGCGCAATTTCCGGGGTCCAACCTTTCAAATTCACTAAATGTAAGGTCACCTTCTTGAGTTTTTAAATAGGTTTTGTTCGGAGGTGTTTTCCAAGTCTATATTTGGCTCTTGAAGTCGGCATACCTTTGGTTCCACTTCCAATTTAAGCGTTGGAATTGCATTTTTAGGTAAACGTTTTATACCTGACAAATCATAATTAAAATGAATTTCGCAAATATATTTTCGTGGAATATTTTTTTCACACCTGCATTTTGCTGCCCACAATTCAAAATTATGTTCATCAGTCGGAAATTTGAACCAACGCAGTGCTACATTTCTTCTTGTGTTTGTGCATATTGAAACTGCGCATTTGATTCCGCTTCCTCTACTGTCTTTCTTTGCGTCACGAAACATTGTTACTCTACGAATGCCGCTAACAAAATGATTACACATATCTCAAATTATCTTTATTCATGTATTTCTGTTACTCGCTGTTGTTTTTTTGTGTGTGTGTGTAATATGCATGGACGAATGCATATTAGACAACAGCGCAAACTTTTGAGTCTGCTGTGCTTTTAAGTGACGCGAGTATTTTCTGGTTTGTGCCTTAGCTGAACACGTGGCGATGGGGTATCGAGTTTTTGATTGAGAAATTCATGCTTCTTCTAAAATGAGTTGTTCGATTTGAATCGTCTCGGTTATACATTGTTTTTGGTATGGCCACAGAATTAATGCCAACTTTTAGGTCATTTAGTGTGCATGGTTACAAAAACGCGGTGTTTACGGTTCTGGTAATTTGTCTGAAATGGTATTGTAACGTTTTACTAACGAATTTGTAATTAATTGAAATTGAGCGTTAATTGTAATGTAATCAATTTTGGTGATTTGTGTTAGATTTAGTATATCGTTTGCAACACATCAATCCAATAATCGGATAAAAAAATGAATGATGACAAAAGATTTTGATTTTCGCCGGTCCATCCGTCTGACTGGTTGTCTGTTGACACGATAACTTCCAAACGAATTGAGCTGGAGATTAGAAATTTGGCACAAATCAGTTTCTCATCGGGCTAAATTTTTGAATGAGCAAAATGTGCCTTCTCTTTCCCCCTTACCACATACAAAAGAAATAGTTTTTTTACGATTTTTCCGAAATGGTGCATCGTATGGAGATAAGGTTTTTAGATTATGATTTTGCACAACTCTTCAGTAAATTTCAATTGGACCAAATGGAAAAATTTTTATCAATCGGCCTGTTCTCATATATTTTCTTATATACAGTATTTGGGATTATAAGATACATTCATTGGAATAGAAAATAGGATATGAAATGGAAAAAAAACACACTTTCATATTTTTATTTGTATGTAATGAGATCATGATATATTAAGCAAAATAAAAATGTGTGACAATAATTAAATAATCAACAATACCTATACTTAAACAGCTTATCATGAATATAAAAAGAAAATAATAAAAAATTGTTTTACTTTATATGTATATACAAATATGAATAGCGGTACAAATTACTTATTAATTCTTACTTAGATTTTTTATAAAAAATCTGTTTAAAATTAAAATCATTTTTTTTCTCTAATTTTTCGTTTTTTTTGTACGTTACCGGTATAACTTTCAAAAGAAACCTATTTAGTTTTATGGCATTTTAGATTGATTCAAATTCATGATATTTAAAACTGTTGTAAGATAGTTTCGATTATTGCCAGTTTGGCTAATACTTGACTACCGGTTTATTATCAAAGTATTACTTTTAAAAGCAAAAAGAGATCATCCGAAAACTTGGTGAATAACATGAACTAGAACCACCGACTTTTATTTCGCGTGAAGATTTACACAAAAAAATCAGTTTATAATATCTAAAAGCGTTTATATGCAAACAAGAAATCTATTTGAATGCGGAACTTTAGATAATTACGAACTTAATTTACAATTTTACATCACATTTTGCGCTTTCAAAACATTACAATTAAGGTATCAATATAATACGAAATTTTGTTCCATAAACAAGTCGGCGGTATTTGATGTTATGTAATAGATAGTTCAGTTGATGAAAAATATACAGCACTACAAAATAACTCAATTACATCAATTATGGTTATCAAAAATATTTGCTAAAAGATTTCTTTTAAATTTCATTCTTTTGTATCGCAGCATTTTTGCTTTGGATGTTCGATTTTAACACAAAAATTTTATTGCTATACTTTTTAATAATTTTGTTATTTGCAAAACAATTATGTAAAAAGTCATAATAAAACGCTTAACTTTATTAACGTCCTTTTTTCTTATACCTATCTAAATTTTATAAAAAAGTTTTATGAAAACACTTATACAAATTACATAATTTCGCTTCGAGCGATTTTTTTTTATCTTAAAAATTTCAAAGATTTCGCTCGTAATATAATCTTATATTATAATAATTTTTCAATTGAAAAGATACAAATAGCACAGTTATAATTGCTGAGATCATTTTTTTGGAATTGTTAATGGTTTTTCGATTCGAGTTTACTATTACTATTATGAAGACAAAATTGTCTCAATGTCCTTTAAAAGTATTATTAGTAAAATAGTGCCAATATTTTTCAAAGGTTTTTAGGTATAAATTTTTAAAAGCTTTAAAATCTTTAAAATATTTTCACCGTTTTTAAAAAACTCGGTTCAACAGTAAAATACATTTTTTTTATTTATATCTTTAAATTATTTGGCCAAAATACAAACAAAATATATCTGCATTGACTTTTTAAGAATTATTACAAGCATTATAGATTTCTGTAAGTATTTTTATTTTTGTATATAGATATATATATATACAAGTATATATGTTAATTGTTTCGATTTCAGATCGTATAATGACGAAAGAAGTAATTAAATTTCTTCTTCTATTGCGTTATTTTTATTGTTTTTTTCCGATTCGTTTTCCAATTATCATCTCGTTTCAATTTTTCCAACCAAGACATCGACAATTCAGTAAACATTTTAATTGTTTTCTTTAAAAACGAAAAGAAACACAACAAAATTATGGCAACTAGATCTCATTCAGAGAAGAAAATTATTTAAAACTTAAAAGATCACGATAAAAAAATTCGTTAAATGAATGTGGCGATGTCTTTTGAATTAATCACAATATGCTTTAATGAGCTTTTGAAGAAGTGATCAGATAAGGGTCAACCAAAATAAATTAATTGATATATAAGAAAAAAAATCAAAACAAAAATATTTCCTCTTCGAAAATCATTATACAATAAATCATATTTTTAAAAATATTACTTGTGAAATGGAAATTCGAAATCATATCATTATATATGTCAAATTTCAATTTCTCCAAGCGTTGGTAAAAAATTTTCTCTTTTTTTATTTCATTTTTGAAATCTATTCCAAGAAATGTCTTTTTTCTATATTATTGCTTATACTAGAACCTAAAAATCACAACAGCATTATAGCTTTAGACTTACGTTGTTGCTTAATTTAAAAATATAAAAATATTTAAAAAAAAAATCAAAAACAACAAAAATATTCATCTATAAAATGATCCGGTACAACAAAAAATATATATTAAAAGAATAAACAAAAAAAATTATACTAAGGTATGCGATTAGATTAAAAATACGTGCAAGTGTGAACAGTTATTTTTTCGACAATACAGTATTAATGAAACTCAAATATGTTTTTGTCACTTAACAGGATTCAAAAATTCCATCTAACTCAAAAATTATTTACGAAGGATTTTCAGTGTTCTACAAGTTGGTTCCTATACGAATAAACGTTGAAGAGTAAAAAAAGTTATAACTCTATGCCACATGCCAGTGTTTCCCAATATATTATTGGCATACCAGCAAAACCGCTAACAATTTCTTGCACATTTTGAACTATTGTAGTCATTATAATAGCATAAACTTTAATAAGTATTGCGAAGTACAGATCTCCATTATTTTCACTATTTGTAAGGTTGTTTTAAAAAACAAACAATAAATTTTCACAAAATCAACCCTTTGAAATTTTCTCTTTGACCGAAAATTTGATTTCTAAAGGAAAATCACATTTGAAATTGGGAACAAATATTCATTAGATATTTAAAAATTGTAGAGATCCATTCTTACAGCGAACTAATTTTTTCTAGCAAAATAAAACTCTCGAAATACTGACTATTTCGCGATTATTAGTGTGATATAGCGAAACAAAGGACTACATCAAATACGTGAATTAGTTCACTATTTAAAAAAAAATCATGCAAGCTTGTGAAATTCTCATAAACAGCGTAAACCGCAAAAGTTTACCACTTCATAAATAAACACTCAAAAATTTGTATGGAAAATCTCGTAAGTCTACGCAACACTTTTGATGTGCAAACAACTTGATAAACTTACGCTAACGTCAATTGCATAAAAGTCGATAAATTGTGAAATTGAGCTGCAATAATACGCAATTTGTTCCTATATTTTAATCAATTTTAATTTTCCAGTGATTCTCAGTAATTTGAACTATTTTGTGGCTGCTGACAGTCGAGTTAGTCAAATTATTTGAACAGTTCATGAAACGCTTCGCGTAAAAATTTACAGGTACATGATTAAAGTTATTGGACTAATTTTTAATCATATTTATTAAATTCCACATTTTTCAATACGTTTTCTATCAAATTTAAATACTCTAAATACATTTTTGATCAAATTTGTATGTTGTTTCAATATTTTCCTAGAGTTAGATAGATTGTATTAAAGGGTCTTTCAATAAGGACGCTCAATTTTTAAATGTAAATAAAACACGTTGTGTGTGAGATATTCATAGCCCTATTACGAAAGTCGCGCGACTCGTCGTACTGCGGCGAATCTGCCACTGTGGACTGTTTTGGTATTATGGTAGTCCGCAAGACCTGTTTTTCAAGCAATTTCAAGTCCGCATCTATTTGGCTGCGGACTCACCTTTTCCAGTGACATTTTGAGGTTAGGAGAAAAAAAGACTGTGTAAGTAAATGATTTTTTCTTTTTTATATATTTATAATTAACATGTTTTTTTATATATAGATAAGGCAATGAAGCAAACCACTCAAAGACAATTCAAAACTCTGATCGAGGAAATGGAGAAGGTGCCTGAGATCGCCAGTGGGTTCCCGACAGGGAAAACAAAACAGGAGGTGAACGATTTCTGGGAGCATCTCTAATTGATTTTCTTAACACATGGATCAATAAGTCCCGAGACTAACAATGAAAACAACATTTTTTTTGCCAATTTTTTTTTTATTCATCAATATAATCACCTTTTAGGGTGATACAATCGTTCCAACGCTTTTCCAATTTTTCAATACCATGTTTATAAAAAAAATTATCTTTCGCTTCAAAATAAGCTTCAGTTTCAGCGATGACCTCCTCATTTGAGCCAAATCTTTTTCCCTGGAGCATTTTTTTAAGATCAGCAAAGAGCCAGTAGTCACTGGGGGCTAAATCTGGCGAGTATGGGGGGTGGGGAAGCAGATGAAAGCCCAATTCGTTCAATTTTGCCATTGTTTTCATCGACTTGTGGCAGGGTGCATTGTCTTGGTGAAAAAGGATTTTTTTTCTCTGCATGTGCGGTCGTTTTTTTGCGATTTCCTCCTTCAAACGCACCAGCAAGTCAATATAATAATCACTGTTGATCGATTTACCTTTTTCGAGGTAGTCAATGAAAATCACGCCATGCGTATCCCAAAAAACTGACGCCATGACTTTGCCAGCTGACTGCTGCGTTTTCGGACGCTTCGGACGGCTTTCGCCAGCTGTGCGCCACTCAGATGACTGCCGCTTCGACTCTGGAGTGTAGTGATGTATCCATGTTTCGTCCATGGACACGTAACGACGCAAGAAATCTTTTTTATTGCGAGTAAATAGCGATAAACAGCTTTCTGAATCATCGACTCGTTGCTGTTTTTGTTCCATCGAAAGCAATCGCGGCACCCACTTGGAAAAAACCTTTTTCATGCTCAATTTTTCATGAAGGATAGTAAATGCACTTCCATATGATATCTGTGTTATCTCAGCAATCTCACGGAGCTTCACTTTACGATCTTTCATTATAATTTTTGTCACTTCACTCACATTTTCCGGTGTAACGGCTTCCACAGGTCTACCCGAGCGTTCCGCGTCATTTGTGTCGGTACGACCACGTTTAAACTCGGCAAACCACCGACAAATCGTTGCTTTTGATGGACAAGAGTCCGGGTAACATTTTTCAATCCATTGTTTCGCTTGCACGGTGTTTTTACCCATTAAAAAACAATGTTTTATCAGAACATGAAACTCGGTTTTTTCCATTTTTTAAACAAACTACAAAACGACTTTACTCCAACCTCGATAACTCAGCTGTTTCTGGTCCGATCGACTTAAAATTTTGACACGTTTCAAGCAAAGGTTAGTACTCTAGAAAGACGTGGTTACTGGTTTACTACGAGCGTCATCTCTGGGTTAGTCTCGGGACTTATTGATCCATGTGTTATACTTTCCATATCAGTGTTGTTATTATCATTAAAGGAAAAAAGTGCTACACTTGGAAACATTGCTATATTTTTGAAAAATTAATAAAATCTTTGACGACTGAAACGAATCTTTCTCACGTTTGACAGTTAAACGCGAACCAACGCATATGATCGCAGCGAGTCTAGTCCGCAAACGGCGGACTTACATAATACCAAATCACTGCGGAACGGACTTGACAGTCGCTGCGGACTGACGAGTCCGCACGACTTACATAATAGGGCTATCAATCATTTTTTTTGTTTGAAAGAATATTTTATGGCATGAAATATGGAATACAACGTCGTTCAAATGTTCGCCGCGGCTTTGCTTGGTAGCACCTATTCGGGAGGTCCAATTTACGATGACTTCGTCATATAAAAATCGCGTAATGCGCGGAACGTTTCACAAACGCTGTTCAACATTCTAACCTTCCATGGTGATTTGCCATACACTATCGAACAAATCACAACAAATTTGACATATGCTGCTTTAACAACATGGCCGCTATAACCTAAAGTTAAGTGCACACGATATGATCACTGTTCATATTTTTGAGCAAAAAAGTGTCCCAAACGTGTTCATATCGTCTGAACACCATATTTTTGTGTTCATACGTATGAACACAAGGCATATGAACACATTTGAACATACTGTGAGCAAACGTATGAACACGACCTGTTCATACCGTGTGAACACTATTTTGGGACCGTATGAGTCCAGTTTGTAAAATTCGGACGTATGATCACAGATATGAACACACTGTAACATTTGAACATGGGCTAAGTTTTCAACATGTTCAAATGTAAAATTTTGAGTCAAATTTGTAAGTAAATTCATGTTTTCTGGGTTTTATTTGGGTCTAGTAGGTTTTAGATTTGTGGCGTGGATGGCTCAGTCAGCTAAGTGCTTGCCTTGTGATCCAATGAGCAGTGGTTCAAATCCCACTCAGGGTAAAATAATTCGATTCGAATTTGAACTTTTCTGTTCATGGACTTTAAAACACGGACCAGTTTGGTCTTCGCCTCCAAGCTCCTGGCATATATAACACAAAAAAAAAAGTTTTCGACAGTTTTATAATTTGTTGTGTGTGTGCTCAAATGTTCTTAAAAATTGTTCATATCTGTAATTTGAACAAAACGTTCATACAGTGGTTCATACGCGCAGAAAAAATATGAAGACAATGCATTTGAGCACATATGAACACACCTAAAAATTTGAAGCTTTGGGACAAAATGTTCATATCGTGTGAACACCTTTCATATATTGTATGAACATATGAGCATTTGAAGCTTATAAGCAACATATGCGTATGTTCAGAAATATGAACAGTGATCATATCGTGTGCACTTAGCTTAACAAACTGCGAATATCCTTTTTGAAAGACCCTTTAAAAAAAGCATTAAATGCGTATATTTTTAATACTTTTTGCACTAACTTTTAATCCCAGATCTGAAATTCGACATTTTATAGTAAAATTTGAAATATTGTTCAATATTTACTTAAATTTTTCTATCCGTTATAATTCGCATATGTTCTGCAACATCCGAGTATATAGAGCAAAAGGGTAGTGTTAAAAAACGGAGGTTTTAAAAAGTACTGTTTGTTAATACTTCCCTTTTTCAATAAATAACATTTAAATAGTTTTTTTTAAATAGCGCATTTGCATTACATTGTAATACAAAAATGCATTAAAAAAGTAATGCCGTTGCATTAAATTTTAATAAAAGAAAGTATTAAAATCAATAAATTATTTGAATTACCTTTTAAAAAAATAATAATCGATCGCGAGATTAAATTTTAATCTTTCTTCGGTGTGGAACTGTATACAATACCAAAAAGACTAAAATTTCGTCCAAAATTTTTTTTACCATAT
This sequence comes from Chrysopilus asiliformis, assembly GCA_964034945.1. NCBI lineage: Eukaryota > Metazoa > Arthropoda > Insecta > Diptera > Rhagionidae > Chrysopilus > Chrysopilus asiliformis. Next base: position 39,934,520 of record OZ035962.1, read on the forward strand.
ACGCAATTGGAAAACTTAGCTCGTTGCATGAATACCCTTAATGTGTATCACGCGTTTGATGTTTTTAAATAAAAATATCAGGTTTTGAGTTATTAATAGCAGTCTGCGGATGCAAATTTCCTTGATACGTAGTCGCGTTTTGCGTTATATCACACGACAACTCTATAGTATAAAGTTTTATGCATTTGATTGACCAATACAATGTTTTCTCATAAATTAATAAAGTTTTCTCTAATGGGTTTGAATTAAAAAAAAACACGTGGTATCGAATATCGTGAACTGGTAAGCTAAGTACGAATTTTTTCAAGAATGCAATTCTCTATTATACTACGTATGAGAAAGTAAAAATTTATAGATCACGATCCTTTTTCACCAACATTACAAATTTGTACAACAATTAAATTTTCAACCATTGCAAGTATTTGATTGATTGATTAGGTTGTCGGGTAGTCCAAGATTAATCCCTTATGCACTTAACTTAGACCACGCTGTGGGTCCATTGTGCATTTAGAGTTGCAAAAAAGTATTTTATTTGGTCTATTTTATTAGCTAGAGTTAAAATTTCCACCACGAGATTAATTCGATCTCAAAATAATATAGTAGTTTCAACTGTATTCACAAAAAGTAAGTTATGACCTTCACACTTGCATTGAAATACTATTAATAAATTGATGCTAATGAAAATAAGTAAAAATTATTTATAAAAATTTATATAAATGAATGAATTTTCATATAAGAAATATTATTACCTTACTGTATATTATAATTTCCGTTTTTTTTTAAATATCTTTTATTATATAATCACAATTGCTTTGGGTCTTTAATTAATTTAAAATTGATCGTTTGCTTAATTCTTCCAAAAAAAACTATATATGTATATGAGTAATAATGCTAAAATATCTACTAAAACACTAAAAAAATATTCTTTTTAAATCCTCAATTTCGTTTTTTTTTTTATTCTCGATTTTTTCATATTTAATGATTACGCGTGTTTCGAACACAAAATAGTCGTTTTAAAAAAAAACATGTGCATGTTTGTTAGTTTCTTTAAGATCAAATTTATCAATTGAGTAGAAATTAAGAGTTTTTCTGTGTTGATTTAATACTTGGCAGTGAAATATTCACAGAGTGAAAATTTATTCAATATGGAATTTTTGTAGTATAACATGGAAGGTTTAAATTTAACTAATGAAATTATCTTCGTAGTTTATTTGATTATGATAAATTGTATAATTTCAAAGTTATGTACTTGTAAACTGTTTCCAAAAAATATATTATTTTCTATTTTCTTGTACGTTTCGCGTTTAAATAAGCACTGCGGGCAAATATTTTAGCTTACTTTTGGCTATAGTAAATATTACGACATTTTAAACACATATTGTAATAATAGAAACCATTATGCGTACGCGAATAAATTGAAAAAAAATCATTACGCTGACCAATAAAACTGGATAGTATTATTACTTTATCGTGTGACCAAAAATCCACAGCCAACCGCAAAAACAAAAACGGTGACGACAGTTGGCCATGTAAAACATTGCTGCTCCTGGAAAAAAAATAAAAAAGAAAATAAATAAATAAAATGCCTCATATGAACTGTACTAGTATTAAAACTCGGTTTATATGATGGTCTGGAAAGTGTGAAAAATATTGAATATTTCAAGAGAGGTAAGTAATAACGAAAAACTTTTAAAGGTTAAGATGTAAAAAAAATATAACCGTTATTCAAACCGTTATTTAATGAGAAAACACTAGTAATATTTTTTTAAAGATATTTTTAAATGTGGTTCTGATGTGGCATTAAAGATATGTATAGAAGAATTACTATTAGTTTTTGGTTTCTAATTTATTTAAAATGTCAATATCTACTTACTTTTGGTTTTGTTTTAGATTTGTGTGTTTCCTTTTTTCGCTTTCTAGGTGGTATACGTCCAGGAAATTCTTGTAAGCGCTCTCGCGCTACCATGTAATTTTCGAAGCGTTCATCTAATTCATCCCAACTGGTTTCGTGTTCGCTATAACATTCAATGTCATCATCCCCGGTTGAAGCCAATCTGGTTCTAAACATTAATAACATACATTTTGATTATTAAGTGAAAAGTTATAAATTTTGTTTAATAAACTTACCGTCGCGGTAAATCGAGATTGTGACGATTAGAGGGTGTCTGTCGAAAGAAAACCCGGTCATCTGATGAATTCGTAACTCGTGGAGATCGTGGTATACTGCTTCGTGCATTTGGAAAAAATATTTCGCCGCCATGATAATTACTGCTATTACTGTTGGCTGAACTACAAGATGGACTCGATGGCGAAAATTGGAGGCTCGAAGATCCTAAAGAAATGAAAGAAATACGATCCTGATAATTTTTTTTATAATAACAGTACAAAGATGCTAAAACTAAATGGAGTGTATATTCCATTCTCTTTGTACACGATGTTTGTTTACAGGCAGAACTTTGCACTTTTTGTTGTCACTAATAGTTTTTTTTATTAAAATCATTTTATTTTACCTAATTTTACAGGTTTTAAGAACATAAAACCAATAACTAATTTTAATATCTACAAAATGTCTTTTTACATGGTTTTTTTCTGAAACGTATCTATCGTATAAAAAGAGAATCGGGTGTATATATACAGGGTGACCAGAAACAACTCGGACAAATTTTATTTTGAGTTGACGGAAAACAATGGTATTTTTAGGATATTCTGTTAATGTATTATAGTTGTTGGGGATTCAGTCTAAATTTTTCACTCGGGGAGTGAAAGTCTACCGCGAATAATTATGACGCTACAATATGACGAAAAATTGTGTTGGAATTATTTCTTTGTTTAAAGCCGGTAAACAGCACTGTGACATTGTTAAATTGCATGGAGTTGCGCGGCAAACAATGTCCGATGCAATTTTGTCAGATTGGTCATGAAGGGGACCGTCCAGGAAGAGGCCGGAAATGGACAGTAAATACCAGGAAAATTCGGAACATCATCATACAGCCAATTCAATGAAATCCAAGGGTCTCTTCGAGAAAAATTTCACGTGAAACTGACATTGCGGAGAATCGGTGCGACTAATAGCAAAAAATTAGCTTATCCTCAAGGTGTATCAACTAGAGAGGTGGAGTACTCCCGTCCACTACTATCAAATATTGCACGTGTGACGTCACAACCGCTAAACAGAATCGAAGGTGCCAGTGGTTTCTTATGGGAGATTTATGCGATTACTTAGATCTGATATGTTTATATAGTTTTTTTTGTTTAGGTGTTTTAATATAACGTACAAATAGATCAAATTAAAGAGTATATACAATTTGTATATATGAAAATAGAGTTAGTTTGAATGGAAAGTATTTTTTATTTGTATTTTTTTTAGTACATTATTGATTAAGTTTCCTTAATTTAGATTGACGAAAATCTTCGTCCGCTCTACGCTTTCTTTTCAGTATTTTCTGTTCCTTCAGTTTTTGATTAAATTGCTTGCATCGAATGTTAACACGAAGTTTAGCATATTTACTCGTATTAATCAGGACAAAATGAAAGAAAAAATGAGAAAAATATCTCCATTGAGAACAACAGTTTTGATTGAGTGCACTTATTTCAATAAATAAAATGAAATATACTTACTTCCTCGTCTTAGAATTTATTTCATTTTTTTTTGTTCAAAAGCGTCAATTTTAACTAATTTTCAAAAGCACTGCTATCAAAGTGCAGTGAGCATAACGCTAAACGTGCGTTATCTTTTTTAATTGAAATTGAGTAAAATCGTAACCATTTTTTACTTAACTCCTTATTTTTAGGAAACTGGTGGAAAGTTTTTTTGCTGGATATTTATTTCCCCTAACGCTTTGACATTTTGGCAAAGCACACTTTCTACCCACCATCGAAATCGTTTGGTGTTTGATACTGCCCAGATAAACTTATATTCATCGGTGCACTCAGAGCGCGGTTGTTACGTCACAGCACACTCACACTGGCGCTTGGTGTGTACGATACAAACGGGAGTACTCCACCTCTCTAGTTGATACATCTTGCTTATCTTAAAGCCTTATAAACTCTGATAAATGCAGCTGTTAACACTTGAAAATAAAATAATGCGGCTCAAAAGATATCGTCAGCTCTTACATCGAATCGCTGGTGAAAATTGAAAAAAAAAAATTTTTCACTGACCAAAAACTCTTTTTCATTGAGTAGTGGTACAACCGTCAAAATGATAGGATTTGGGCAAAAGACGCACCTGGAAAATCTAGAATCGTTTGTCCGAGTTATTTCTGGTCACCATGTATATATATATAAAAGAACTTGTCTCGACTGTCTGGCTGACTCATCAATGCTCAGTACAATCCCTTGGAGCTAGAAAAATGAAATTTTCACAGACGTAGCCACTCAATACGGCAGAGTTTTGTGAAATTCCAGGTTAAAAAATATTGCCTTGGGTTTTCCGGGGTCTATAATTACGGATATGATGTTGGAATTTCAAAATTCAAAACGAAGAGTGTTTTTTTATTTAAGAGTTTTTTCTGGGTTTTTTGGTGCAAAAAAAACTTAAATCAGGCCTATTCGGCATACAAGCTAGGTAACGGTTCTCAAGATAATTGAAAAAAAAAGTTTTTTTAGAATTTCTGAAAATTATACGCTTGCATATAATCAAAATTAAAGACAATAAAATTTTGTTCCTTTAATGGTTTTTACGTATCTTTAACGGTTCTCGAGATATTTGGAAAATATTTTTTTTTTCTTCGAATATGTAATTATGTAACAAAATGACATATTTTATCCGAAACTAAATATTGCAGAGGAAAGTTTTGTGTTGATCACAACTGATATTTTTACATGATCACGTGTCAAAGTACTAAATTGATATGTCGGCATGCTTCACACTTTATTGGAATTGCAAATTGAAACACGTTTTTATTAATAAATAGTAAAAGATAACAACGCACTAAATGTCTAGAATATGTAAATAAAATATATACATTTCAGTACGACACTTTATTAATATACACACTTCTAATGAATTTATATTGTAAAGTAAAAATGTCCGATTTCCTTATTTCACTCTGGAGATTTTGAATTTCTAATGCGAAGTAAAAATATCAGTTGTGGTCAACACAAAACTTTCTTCTACAAAATCTACGACCCTGCGCAATTTACGCTAGAGCCCTGTCGCGTTGTCAACCTAAGACGACCTCCCAATAAATTCTTGGTTTATTCAAAAATATCAAAAACGTACAAAATTTGAGATAACTTGAGAACTGTAAAAGATATCAATTTACGGTCAATGGCAAAAATGTAGAAAATGTTAACATCTTTAATAATTCTTTTAACTGATTTGTCGAAAAACCGTTAGTTTGCAAATTATTCGCCAAAATATGATTTTTTACATATTAATGAAAATATCTCAATAACGGTAAAAGATAACGGATAACGGTAAGAAATAAAATTGTGCAGAATGCCATTCTCATTAATTCACTTCATACATTCAGTCAGCAAAAACCCGTTAATTTTCGAGATAATCGCAAAAAACTGTTTTTTTTTTGGAAATAACGGCTAAAGACAAAAGTGTGGGAAATTTTATTTTCTCCAAGTTTTGTCATACTTAAGGCCACTAAAAAAACGCGTAGTTTGGGAGTAAATCGAGAAAAACGAAATTGCGATTTTTGAAAAACCGCCATTTTGGATACTTCCGGTTAACGGATTTCCACCAAAAGTTGATAGGATCGTCCCATTTCAGGACCCAACAGACAAAAATGTCTTTCTGTCTGTTAGTCTGTGTTTTCAAAAAATACTGGAGCTAGAGCTATGAAATGTTTACAGGGATGTTTGGTACTGGAATGGGACGATCCTAGCAAATATTGCGGCTTTTTAAGAAGCAAACAAATATTGCGGCTTTTTAAAAAGCCCAATTTCATTTTTTACCATTTACTTCAAAAGTACATGTTTTCAGCAGTCTTATATATGATGAAACTTGATAGTAAAATTTCAATATCTTTTACTAGAGCTTGATATCTCCAACCGGTATCGAGATATATCGTTATTTAAAAAAAAGCAATTTTTTGTAATTCTCTTGAAAACTAATGAGTTTTTGGTGGTTCAAAGTCGATTATGAAATTGAGGAGAATAATATTTTCCACAATTTTGCCTTTTACGGTATACGAAATCTTCTACCACCATCATTGAGATATTTGCATTAAAAAGTAAAACAAGAGATTTTTGCGAATCGCTTGAAAACTACAGGAAGAATAAGGACAAGAAAATTCTCTACACTTTCGCCTTTTAGCGTAAATCGATATCGTTTACCTTTATCAAGAGATTTCAGGGTTCGTAAAAAATATTCATATTTTTATTTGATTCGTCGCGTTATAACTTTCGCAGGAACGTCGATTTTGTATAAGAAAGTCATGTGCTGTTCATATATTGTGCTTTATTGTGAATGTGCAACCTAATAAAAATTCTGAATGTAATAATTTTCAAATTCATTTTCTGAAAATTAAAATGTTTTCAACTGAAAATTATGTGGATGATGTGGCATTGTTAAATTTTATATCACAAATTGCTTCCAATTTGTGGACACGGCTATTATACCGTAATATTTTTCGTTTATAACAATGGGCTTCTACTCTCAGTACATTCGGCGGGTAAAATTTAATAAACAGAAGATTTTTTTTTTTTTTTTTTGAAACATTAAAAGCTTGAAGTATATCTTTTTATACTGGAGCTCCTGAAAACAAACGCCGAGGACAAAGGAAATGAGTAAAGCTATACCAACAGTTATCTGAAAAACGATATTTGATTCAAAAATAAATACAATGTTTAATAAAAGTGTAGAGCGTGCGCATTGATGTGTTCTTTGTTTAAAATGTAGCTTTTACTCAGCTATTATTTAACGAAAATCATTAAGTTGCTATTTCCTTTGGTATTTGCAGTTGTGTTTCTTACATTCTCGTTTAAATGTATATCAAATAAACTCAAGTTTACATTAGAAAATTATACGTTCAATAGAACATTCTAGCACCACACTTTATATACCTACTAAATATGTTTTTGTTGTTGCAAAACTCAGAGTACTGAAAATAAATATAATTCGTTTTATCATCATTTCATTTTTACTTATGCATATGCGCGATTTTTAATTTCTTTGTATCAGTAGAACTTGTTGCCATTCCATTTGCCATCAATAGGCTGTATAAACATAGAAGAATATGTCACAAATTCATTCACATGAGTTTCTGAATATATTGGCAGCTTCGCGAAAGCTTTCGATCAAGTACTTTTCCTATGGAAACTCAAAGTTAAATTCTTTAACAGAATGAAGGTATGATTTCTGTTGTTATGACGTTCATTTCATTAATCAACCGATATTGCATTTAACTGAAATTTCACATAAAATAGTTTTATCATGAAGCAAGTCATCGAATCACTTTTTGTGAAATAATGACTAATAGTTCGCGAACAACTGGTGTTAGTGTTTCGTGTACGAGCAGTTAGGTTCAAAGACCTAGTCTATAAAATACGTTTCGTATAGAAATCTATCAAAAAAATTTAATTGAAAAAGCTTTCAGAAAAATGTAAAAAAATGCAAAAAAAAAACAAATTGTGATAATTAAATTTGGTATAAAAAAATACTATTGGTTATTAATTATATTTAATTTTGTAAAATAAAAATTAATTTTTAATTTCTTATAAAAGTTTACAAAAAGTTTTATTTAATTCCATACAAAGTACAAAATAAAAATACGTACAGTAGAGACTCGGTAATTCGAACAATCTGTAATTCGAAAATCACGCTAATTTGAACCATTTTTTTATATTGGGCATCTTGTAATTCGAATTGTGGTTGATATATTGGTCTCTGTAATTCGAACTTTTCTTGTCGATCACGGAAATGGCTTGAATACGAACAATTCCATAGCAAAAATATGGGACAGCGTGACTATGGTTGTCTCATTTTTTCTTCGAACTTTAGTGATGTCAGATGTTCGAATCAACAAACTCAATAACACTTGGATTATATGTTTTACGTTGAACTCATAAGACTTATACACGGTTTAGGGAATTGCATATTAATGTATGTGGCAGCTCTGAATATTAACATGAATAATCGGTATAGGGATTGAATTATATTCCGTCGGGGACCTGCATAAGCATTTTTTTCCAGAATTTTAATTTCCCAGAATTTACTAGCTTTGTCCCTTTTTTTCGTCATAGCTTTTTGACGTTTCAGTGGCCCATTTTCGATAGCAAATGACTTGATCTAGTAGTACGATATCTGTGCATGAATACTATACCTAACGCATTTACCAGCAAAATTTGCGCGGTGGTATGTACTGTCGTAACTGTACAGGCATTATTTTAAAGCCAACATTTCTTTAAATAGAATTTAATGTTGTCACATAGGTATATATACTTTTTGAATGCAGGAACATTGTTACTTAATTTTAACTTGAAAGCATATTTTTTTGACCATTAAGACTGTTTTATTAAACAAAATGTCCACCATAAAAAAGTATACAGTAATTCTAAAATATCCGTGGTTCGAATTAGGTCTGGTTTCTATTGATTCGAATTACCGAATCTCTACTTATAATTTTAGACGTTTCTATCAGTATTTCTGTTTGCTTATAACTCGAAAACAACTAAACTCATTTCGACCAAACTTTAGGAATCAAATTTTAGGTTTTAGGTTATGAGTCAGCTCGAAGTTCCGTTGGTTATAGGGGGATTGGTAAATTTTCTATGGGCTTTGAGTTATTGTTGTGTCGTAATTTTCATTTCAGGAGATCAAAAGTATAAAAACAAAAGCTGTGAATAAGTTTTGTTCTTTATAGGCCTAGCCCATTATAAGAACAAATGGAATGAAAATTGAGCTTGAAATAGTAAATAGGGATTTTATGTTGGTAATAGAGAGATAAATATCATTATTAGAACAAAAGCGATACAATACACTTCAGAACAAAATTGTACTAAAATTTTAGGAATGTAAGACCAATGAGTGAAAAATTTTCGTTTGCTCTTCTAAATTTGCGCTCTTAAATTTTAAGACTAATCTTTCACATTAATTTTTAGGCGAACATACGCATAAAAAAATCAAATATTCTTCTAAATTCGTCTAATATTCCGTCGGCAATAAAACAGATATCGTCGGCTAAAAGTGAAATTGTGCTAAGTCCATTATACCAAATTTGACAGAAGAGCAATAAAAAACCTTGTTAAATCATTTTAATTTTCATTTAAAGAAAACAGGGTCTCATTTAAAGAAAACTGAGCCCAATTTTTCTCATTTAAAGAAAACTCAGTGTTATTGAAAGAGAATTAAAACGATTTAACAAGGTTTTTATTGCTCTTCTGGAAAATTATACCAAATGGACTTAGCACAATTCTCTTAGCCGACGATATAGTTTTTTCGATAATTATGACAAATAGTTCCCATTTTTTTAACGCCAAATTCACCTCGAAAAATCTGTGGTCACAAGGAAAAACTGCTTGTTTTTCGAAAAAGCGTGTTTTGAGTAATTTGGGTTAAAGTTTTGATTACTTTCTGGGAAAAAATGGTTATTCTTTTAAACGAAAAATGTTTTCCAGTTTGAAGTAAATACTTTAAAGACTACTTTAAACTCAAAAGAATCTTAAAATCCAATTTGATTAAAGTGTTATCATTAAAAAAAGGATTTCTTCCATATTATGAATAAGTTTTTCCAAAACCATAGTAAAGCAAAACTGACTTAGGCCCGTTTGCTCGTATTATTCTTAAAAAATTAAGTTGTGGTTAGCCTACTTAAACCGTAGAAATTCTTCGACTTAAATTTTTTAAGTTGTACATAAGTTGCTAAGTTTTGTTGGTGCAAACGGCACTTAGCCCTCTAACCGGAATATTTCTGAAAAAAATTCACCAAAATATGACTTTCAACTTGCGACAGACAGTAACCAAGATAACGTACAGGGCTAAATTTTTTCCAGCATGTAAAGCGATAACTTACAAAAGTCAGTGTAACACGTTCCGGCGATTTCCGACGATTAAAATTGTTACCCGTTATAAACAAGCGAATTCCCCGAAGCCCGCCTTTAGACGGGCATTCCGGCTAGAGGGTTAGGTTATATGGTTATTGCTCTGCCATTCCCCAGAGGGGTACAGCATGAAAACCAAACTTTGACATAATATAGAACTGAATATGGAGAATTCAAATATTCACCAACCTTTAAGAGTACATAACTCGACTTAAGCGGTTTTTCCTTGTGACCACAGAAATGTTTTCCGATCTAACCGAGAACCGGCTAACCGATTTGTTTCAAATTTGCAGTATATATTCATTTTACGGAGACGCATCTGAAAAAATATTTGCGGCGGGGGTGGTGCTAAGGAGTAGGGGGGGGAGAATGAAAAACTGCTACAAAACAAAAGTCGGTGAACCGATTTCCTTCAAAGTTTTTATTTATCTCGGCGGTTGCTGCCTTTCTTGAAACAGTCATATAATAGGAAGACGATGGATGAACTTGGAAGACGATTCTATAAAGTGTGATAAAAAAAATTTAAAAAAAAAATAATTTAAAAAAAATTGTTTCTAAAACGCTATTAACAGTATAAAACAAAACACCTTTCATACACCAACCATTCCTAAAATTACATGTAGCACCTAAAATTACATGTGAAGATGATGGAGAGTTTAATCAGCAAGTCCCCTCGCCAACGAATTTTCAAAGTTAAATCGGGGAGTTTGATATCTGGCAGGCTCTCTCGTCTCTAACATTTCAATTTCCAGTTGGGAAGTTTGATATCGCAGATAACAGATGTGACGGTATCAAAAACAGTACGACATGAATGGCTGGAGTATAAATAATATTATTTTATACTTTTCAGGGTTTTTGAAACCGTTTTTTTTTAAAGAATGTTTGGTGTTGTTTAGATTCATTTTCCGTCGGTCGAAATCACTTTCAATTTTTTTTTGAAAATTTTGGAAAATGCGTTTTTGTGATCTTTTGGAATTCAAAAGATTTTTCTACCGACGCTAGAAGTATCGCTAGGTCGGTTCGGAAATTATTATTATTATTTTTTTGAAAAGCATGTGGATTAGGGAAGAAACTAAAAAAGGGTTTAGTTATTTCAGAAAATGCACTTCGTAACAATTATATTTTTTTTGTAACAGAAATTGGTGGTCACAAACATTTCGAGTCGTACTTAATATTTCCTTATAAAATGTGATAAAAACTAGGAAAACTATTAACCATGCCAGTAAGATTGTTTTTTATATTTATTTCTGCAATATAGTATTTGGTGCGAAAGTCATTGATGTTTTATAGTTGAACGGAATGGAATTTTTTGCTGCATTGTTGTGTTCGAATTATATATGGTGTTATGTGATTGCCTTTTAGGGACTGTCAGTATTCATGCTTTAGTTTAAAGTCAGTAGAAGTTATAAAATAAATGAGTTGTTCATAAGTTCTACGGGGGTTTTTTTTTAAATTCTTTCAAGTATTAATTGGTGTTTTATCTGACGATTACTCTCCAACAGCGCACATAAGCCATGAAAACCTACAATCGAGATGAAGGATAAAAAAATGTGGGCATGATTCATAACTGGAATAAAGTTTTTTTTCTATGTTATTTTTCAATGCATATACATTGCGAAATTCTTAGTGTTCAAGTTTGATTCACACGTGGCGACTTCTTTTGTTTGTTTTATGAAAACATCATCTTAAACATTTTGCTTTAAGAGGAAAATATACGATACAATACTGTTATACGGATTTTAGCGCGGTCTTTGGTTGTCTGGGATGATTGTGTCTAAATCATATTAAGGTCTCGTGGCTGCCTGTTGCGTCATACAACAGTTGGTCGGATATCGCAGCAATATAAGTCAGTACAATCGTTGCAAATTATGTTTGGCTTTCAAGAAGTATAATTTTTTCATATCACTGCTATATACATTTATTCAAATTTTCAACTGAGTTTATTTATACAAAAGCGTGTTTGTTTGAATTTGTAAGATAAAAACCATTTGGCATTTAAAAACATACGAAAACCTAGAATTTTCAGTGACCCATCGTCAAATATCCTGTATAGAAAATTCAATTGGAGTTCTGCAATCTAATAAAGTTATTTCAATTGGAATTATATGTGTGGAATAGTTATGTAAAATCGTATCCCAAACACCATTTGTCTAAAGAGTTTCTGTGATATAGTACTTCGTTAAAACTTTTTAAAATGTAGACATTAAAAAGAAGAAACTAAATTTGTGGGTATTGTGTGTCAAAAATAAAAGTGAGATAAACAGTTAAATCGAATTACGGTTTTTGATTCAACTTCATGCCCGATTTCTTTTAGTGTAGAAGTTATGATTTCATAATCAACCTCTAGAAATGTAATGGACGACGGGGTATATACATATATCAATCAAAAATTACTAAAGTAAATAGATGTGATATAAATTAAAGGCGTTTTTATCTTATAAGTTCTCTTCAACGCCATCGGCGATGGATTAATTTAGATAATAATTTAGTAAAAAAAAACTTTGTAAGATAAGGTACGTACGAGCGGCTCCGAGTCGATTGGTGCCGTATTACAGAAATGTCTTTCTGCTTGCCAGTCTGTTAGTAGCCTGTGTAGAAGATTTCTCAAAACTACTCGAGCTAGAGGCATGAAATTTTGCAGGTATCTTTGGTCTTGGAATAATACAATCCTTTCAATTTTTAGTGAAATTCCGTAAACCCAAAGTGTGCGAATTTGATTTTTTTTTACAGTTTACTACGAAATAACATTTTTTCTAATAGCTATTTATATAATAAAGCCGTAAGAAAGTCTGTCAAATATTTTGATGTCATATACATACAAAAACAAATTTTATAGTAAATTGACCTATTTATTTTCAAATTATATGATGATCTAGCATAATATAGTGTTAGAAGAACTGGTTTTAGACTAAAAGTGAGAAGGACTGGTCTCAGTTTAAAAATAGAAGAAACATCATTTAGAGTCATTAGTCTAGTGTCCCAATTAATTATTGCTTCATATTTTTTTTTTTTTGGAAATATCAAGATAAGTGCGACACTCGATAAACCAAATCGATTTCGTTTATGGTGGTTCAGTCATATGAAGTTAGAAATTGGTTAAATTTGGCCACACACGCCATGATTTCATCATCATCCCCGGCGCTACACCACTCGAAGAGCCTGGGACTCCTCAATTGAGGTTTCATAACAATATTTTCCCTGCTTCGCACCTACAGTTTTACATGGATTGCGAACCATGGATTAATTACAACATTTATAAGGGTTTTATGTTGCAACCCATCAACAGCAGAGGCCGTGATATCAATCTAGACCGATGATGTCGTTAACACTATCACTACTCATTTCGTAAAGCAAGTTGAGTGGACTTGAATCACAGCGTGCGGTAGTCGGGAATTGAACCACCCACCTCCGGAATACGAGCCGAATACTTTATCACTTGGACCATGGTCATGGTTTTACTAGAGTGATTTTTCCCTTTCCGTTCAAGTGTGTAATAAAATTCTTTAGTTATGGCGACCATAGCGTGTGTGGCTGGCTTGATAGAACCATTACTGTTGTACAACCATAAACGCAAAAATTTAATCCAACAAGATTACTCTTTTTCTGATTTTGCTTTTCTCTCCTAACTACTCTGCTAAGGAAAGTATTGTATTCATTACGGTGACCGATTCGATAGAAACTTTCTGATCAGAACCAAATCCGAGAACGCGTTGAACTAACGACTCAAAACTTTTTTTTCATGAGTTTTACAAAAATTGTAGTTATTTATCAATTTTCAGAAAAAGAAAGTTAACTAAGCGGGCACCGCCCAAACAATTAAAAAAATTTTTTTTTTGAAGTTTCTCGAAAACGATGCGCTTTTGATGATTGAGGAACCACAACACATTCAAAAGAAACATTGTAATTTTTTTAACATAAACTTTTGTAAATCTATATACAGTATACTCGCATGAAATTTTAAGCTGTTCATATAACAGAATATTTAATTTCAAAAATTTGATCATATAATAGAATGTTCATATAATCGCGAGTATACTGTATATATAAAAGTTACATGTTTGAGTGTAACGCATAAACTCAAGAACTATGTACTTCACCTACTTAGACAAAAATTTATATAAATATGTTCTATGGGGCATGAGCGTGGTTTGTAGTTAGGTGTGGTTCACGTATCGGCTCCCCTTTTACCCCCTCGCCTGTTGTTCTTTGAACCACTCAAGGGATTTGAATACGTTTTTCAGTGTTGGACAGGTCGATCATAAAGGAAGCTTTTCACCCACTCAAAACATGCCCACATGCTGCGAACCCCCTCTTCAGCTATGTCCGAAACTATATGTTACAAAATAAATGCCAAAATCTTAAGTGTCGGGCGCTAGAAGGATTCACCCTATTCTCTTTCTACCGAACAGATGGAAAAATATTTGCGCCAAATCGAAAAATTTATGAAAAAATATTATTTGAAATATAATTCTTGCATAATTTTTCTATACATAAAAATACTTTTGGAAAAAACTTTCAAAAAATTTTTATTAGCCGAGCGACACTGGGTACTTGCAAGCTAGTTAATTATAAATGAAATTTTTAGATACAGGTATCCCTCGAGTTACGCGGTACTTGAGTTACGCGATACTTGAGTTACGCGGTACTTGAGTTACGCGGTACTTGAGCTACGCAGTACTGGAGTTATGCGGTACTTGAGTTACGCGGTACTTGAGTTACGCGGTACTTGAGTAACGCAGTACTTGAATTACGCGGTACTTGAGTTACGCGAATTTCGAGTTACGCGGAAAAAATTGCGGCAGTGCTCGAGTTACGCGGTACGGTTTTGGAGCACGTAAAGAAAATCGGACATACTGTATGAAAAATTTACATTTTTCTAGCAGCTAATTTCTATTTTTATGTAATTTTGTTTGTTATTAGAAAATGTGAATAAAGTCAAAAATTAAAATTTGCATAGTACTCTATATTGAATTTAAACCAATTTTCTGAATTATTCAAAAGATTTGAATGCTTCTCAGATAAAATAGTATGGGATTCGGAAATTAAAAAAATTTAGTGTTCGATAATAATACAACTTTTGAATTCAGTACACAATTCTTTTCTACTGCAGTGTTTTTGAAAAATTCTGAGAACAATTGTCTTGTATGTTAGCTGGTTTAGTATGAGTCAATTTGTTAGTGTTATTTTAAATCCTTTTGAAAAATGCTTTTTCGTTCGTTATTAATCAAGTTATATTTTAGTTCTAAAATATATCACTATAAGAAAATCTAAAATCTTGGTAAAATATTTTATTCGCTTTAACACTGGAGAAAAAATTTCCCTCATTTAAAGAAAAACAAAACCTAAGTAGTTCATAGAACATTTTACCGTCGCAAAAAATTTTACTTGTTATAGAAACATTGTCTTTGGGGACTACTGAAGAAACATCTTCAAACTGAAAAAAATTCTTTAATTAGATAATAACAAGATATGTTTAAACCAAAAGACATATTTCTTTGGTCTGAAGATACAAATTTTTCTAAGTGAATATTGCACTTTTTTATTTTCCATGAATATCTCAATGCGATAAATCAAAAAGTTATTACACGCACTTGCCGTCGGCAGGTTGGGATGCTTTATGGGATCACCGATTTATGCACGTAATGTTTTACTAATATAATAGATGCTAAAATTTTGTTATGGTTTGTTTTTAAATAACGAGATTTTATAAATATTTTAACGAAAACATTAAAAAAATATATTGAAAATATTTTCGAAGAATATTTATTGGTCCGTCGGGTTTTCATTCTTCAATTGAACGTCGCGTCTATGCCGATGTACAGCATAAAAAATCGTATGTTGACGAACGTTGAAGTAAAATGTATGATAAACAGTAACTCAAAAGCTCTCTAGCTTATAGCCATGAATTTTCAAGATTTTTCTTTAATACACTGGTTTGGTTTCACTCAAATTTAATGGTTTTATAAGATTTTTAATACTTGATTTATGGTTAGCACAAAATGGAATGAAAAACTTACCGTTCATTGAACATCGATATAATGCTTCACAGAATGCTTGCACTAAATGTTCCCCACTAACAGGACTTGGAATTGGCGTTTGAGTTGCGGATGTTGTTGTATTTGGCGAATTATTAGCACTGCTGTTAGCGGAACTAGCGCTGGTTCCTCTGTCATCTTGCTCTGGCACATAAAAGGGCACAGCCATTTTTTTTTTATTGTTACACTTAAATATTGCCTTTAAAGATTCACTAGGCCCGTGCAAATTGTACTTTGCTTGAGATAATTTTCAAATAGTATAATTCGAAATATTATTGTGAAAAACATTAATCAGGGTTTTTCACTATATAAACTATATATCCATGTTCTAAAATTTGCATTTATTAACTGTGTTGTTTGAATAAAAATACTCATTCACATGAAATGTTAAAAGTGCCATTCAATATATTAAAGAACTTTTTGTTAGAAAATCACAATTGTAACTATTTGTCAAAGCAACAAGTTATGGCAAAGCGCTGAAGACGTGCACAAAATTATTAAACTAGATTTATTGACATGTTCTTAAAATTAAATGCAATTAAATTTAACTTTCATTAGAACGTTTTGTTTCAATTATATAATTCACATGCTATAATAACATTATAAATGCACTAAATGTATCTAATGTGTTTTTGTTTGCGGAAAAGAAAAGAAAAATCCATTCGTAATAACACACGTCTTACTCGCTTCATAGTTCGTAATCAACTATTGATGCTGAAAGAACCATTTCGATTCCTTTTCCGCATCTGTACACAAAGGTACATAACAGAACTGTGATACCACAAGCCACCAATCTATAAACTTGTTAAAGAGGCGCAACATGTACTTATGAGAATTATGCTTGACTTGATTTGACAGAAATAGAGAATCATAAAAATAAACTGAACAGTATGCTATATAATACATTAATTGTACGAATGTATGTAAACATAAGTATTCATAAAATTATATGTATGTATATACATATGTAATAAATCCCTGTTATAAATACGTTAGGTGTGATTTAGGTTCATTTCGCTTCCTACGCCCCGCACCACAATTTGAAGTTCTTACTAAATAGATATGTAAATCCACATGTATAAAGAAGTTTCGTTCCAGTAATAGAAAAGCTTTCCGCGGCTTGTTGTATTCCTTTATTATGATGAAATCAACGCTCTCGGCTACGCTTCATATAGACATATGTATTTATATATCTATATATCACGTTGATCTCGAATCATGTCGGTTTTTATTGACCTCTCCTCCTCACTTAATCCGATTGTACAAATATATAAATGAAGCACAGAGTACCAATAAACCAGTTATACATAAATCCGACATATATATGTAAATAGACACGACCTAGAGCGACTAAATTGCAACATCAGAGGGGAAAATCTTAAAATCTGTAATAGATTTATATATTAAAACCCATCAAAATACAAATCTATAGATATATTGCATCAGTACGCAACGCAACAGTTGCCACAATATACAGATAGTAATATTTATCAAATTGCTTTAGCCTGTCCTATTAGGTAAAATTCAACAGAACAAAGAACTCAAGAACATGTTGCATTTGTATAGAGGAAGCAAGAACGTTCATGCAACAGCATGTTGCGTCTATTTACAGATTCCCTTTACACTTATCGAGAATTGAGTATATGACCACGCTGTGCGCTGGAACGAAATCGCAAGTATAACGCGAACACTTTTCCTACGAGAATAGACGCTAAGGGGAAATTGTTTTATATACAACGCCGTATCGTTGTACATTAGAAGTGCATGTGCATACCCCCTAGCTAACGTGCTATTGCGCAGTGAGAGTACGAATTTTAAAAATAAAGACCGGTTGCTGTGATCACAAGTTCGTGGGCCTTATAAACATAATAGTTATTATGCTATCGTTCATACATATATAGTCACTTTCAATACAAGAAATTCAAAATATATACATATACTTTTGTATATACCCATGTCGCACAAAATTGCTATAAAAGACAAAAATCGCGTATATAAAAACAAACTGGCCCCGCTTTAGTACTGATCCCTGATACAATACCAAGCCGGGGAAAATATTTGCGCGAGCCTAACTACAGGGATTCATATGTATATTATCTTTATTTCACTTTGTATTATATCTATATCATGTTTTTTGTTTCGCCGATTAATGCAGTGCATTTAATATGTGTAAATGACCGCATCAGAAACTGGTTTTGAAGGTGTATCAATATCTAAAGATGCACAAAAAGCGGGAATATATCACATGCAAAATGATAGGGCAAATGAAAAAGTCATAAAAATAGAGAAACAATTTGACGATGATTTTAACAAAAAGCGCGATTTTGTCCTCTAAATAAATTATTCTTTGGTTTTCTTGAATTTACATTTATATTTTGTGGTTAAAGTCTTTTTTCATACTTAATTGAGTTCGTTTCACTAAAAACCAAAACCGAGATAGATATGAAAACATAATATCTAATACAAGGTCGTTGTCCAGTGTTTGAAAACTTTAGGTTAGAATATTGGGCAACAATATTCACTGATCGTAACGCCTACATGTTGATCAATTAATGACAAATGACATAAAAATTCATAAATTTCGCAATTTTAGTTTCAGTTATGAAATTGGGATTTCGACTAGTTTTTATTGGCTGCACTTTTATAGGTATGTATGTTTTTTTTTAAAATAAAACAGCAACATCTATTGTTATCTGCACTTTTTAGTTTTGAATTTAGTTAGTTAGGTAGAGACCGGATTATATGCAAATGCTAAAAATCAGAAACACGAAAAAAGCAGATATAAAAAAATATGTGTCCCTTATTTTTCCTTATTACCCCTTATTTTTCCTTATTACCCTTATTTTTCGTGTCTCTACAAGATATCCGAGTTTCATCAAAATCGGAGGCGTACTCTTCGAAATCTTTCCTTGTTCACTTTTTCAAGTTGCATATAATCCGGTCTCTAGTTACTGGAAAAGACCGCTTTTGAGGAACTCGCTTCATACAATTAATAAAATTCAGGATGGGTTGTCCCCTTGCGGTGATCACTGGTTTATCAAATCTTGAAAAAATCCCCAATCCAAGGTGCAACAGAATATGTCGAGAGATGAATGGCTAAAAGGTAATTTGGTTGCTAATGTGCGTAATCTGGCGACCTCCTGTTTCATGAAGTCTTACGCAGTGTTGCCGAACGTAGGGATTTTTCTCCTAAAATTAAGTGTAGGGAAGTTTTCTCAAAATTAATCTATTTGTAGGGAATTTCCAATATTTACAAAAAAAATGTTTAGCATTTTTTATACCCGTATGGTGAAACCAAAGGGTATATTAAATTTGCCTTTCCGTTTGTAACGCCAAGATCCTATCATCATACACAAAAATGAATGACACCAGTGTGTTTAGAATGTTAAAAAATTGAATTTTGCATGTCCTTCCGCCCTTCCGTCTATCCGTCCGTCCGTCCGTCTGTCCGTCTGTAGCGCGGATTGCGGGCGCACGAATTAAGCTAGATACTTGAAATTTTACGCAGATTCGTTTTTCGTAAAATGCAAGGCTAAGTTCGTTAATGGGCAAAAATGGATCAATAGGGGGGTATCCCCCTTGGAATAAATTTTAAAAACTTATTGAAAAGTTTGACTTCAAAGTGGAATTGTGATACCATTGTTCGCCGTTCAATTAAACTTCGAACAATGCCATATCACCATACGGGTTTTCAATAATTGCCAGATTGACAATTATAGCTTTTGTTATGTTTTAAAATATGTTTCTTAATTTTATATTGTATTCCTATATAGTACATTCTTATTCCAAAATTTAAATTTCATCATTTTTACTGTAGGGAAAAATGTAGGGAAAAATGATTCTCCAAGTAGGGAAAAATCATACGTGTTGTACCTACACATAGGGAATTTTGCTCTTGAACTTTCGGCAACACTGGTTTTACGGTCGCGGACTTTTTGTACCATACTCGTGGGATCAACGTCTGGGGCTATATCGCCGAATACGGTTAAAAAGTACTTACGATACGATAATCGTTTCCGATTACGTTTTGAATCAGTATCGTGGACCACGTTCGAATCGAAAAAATAGTGGTGATACTGTTTTAATTTTTTCTCCGATTCTAGCATGGATTGTAGTGTATTGTAATGTAAATACTTCTTTTTGGTGTCAAAAGGCAAAAAAATCCCGCGAATATTTAAAAACAGCAAGTTTGAGTGGTCAAAATTAACTGAAAAGATTTCTGTCTTGTATGTTTCAAGAAAATGTAGTGCATCCAGGGGCTTAGATGAGAGGGGGAAGGGGTCTGGGGGGTTCAAACCTCCCGTAGAGAATCAAATTTACACTATAGAGACGTAAGACTATATAAAAAACGATTTCAAAATAAAGACAATAAAATTTTCTCCCTTTTTTGTGTGGGGGAATGGTTGGGGGGGAGGTTCGAACATTTCTGAAAAAAGAACGGAAGCCAAGTATAAGCTGAAAGAGATTCAATTTAGTTTCCTACATTAAATGTACAGTAATCCCCGGATAACTGCTTCTCGGATAACTGCACAACCCTTTTAAGTGCAACAGCAATCCCAACTCCGTGAACATATTTAAGAATTCTTGAGCATGTGTATTATTTTTATACCCCACTGGAAAGGGTATAAACCCAGTAAAAATATGTCGTGATCTCACAATCTTTGAAATAAACTGCACAATTTTCTGTAATTAGGGACCCAATCAAGTCCACAATTTCGTGCAGTAAAAAGGGTTCCGCATAGCTGCACAACTTTTTTTTCAGAAAGGCGGGGGGGGGGGGGGGGAGGAACTCAAATATAGATTTTGCCATGGGCGCTGCTTTGCCTTGCAATGCGGGCCGCAAGTTTAAAAAGATATGAAATGTTTAATGCTTGGAAATTAATCGTGAAGATTTGGAAAGTCCCATCACAAGAACTTGCTTCAGCTTGTGATGATATTAAAAGTGTTGGTGGCTTTTAATGTTTTACAAATACAACAAAAATTGCGCCGCAGACTAAATTTTTAGAAGCTGAAGCTAATATCTCACAATTGAAAATTATTTAATGAAATATGCCGTATGCGATTTAAAAAAAATCACTAGAGGCAATAATTTCAGAGGATACTGCCCCGCAAGCGAAAATTTTTGGATTCGACGTTTATTTTTTCGGTGAGTAAGAAATTACAACACCAGATTGCATAATTCCGAGGCGTTTGTACGCGTTTTAAAAACTAAAAATGGTACTTTAGTACCATTCTAAATGCTTGCCAACGCGATGAGCGACTGCACTACGATGGCATGCTGACATTTACAACTACAACGCGTTCTCGATTGGAAAAAAATATGCTTTTGTCCATGCCCTGCCATTGAAATGTCTAGTGAAGATTGCTTTTTTATGATTTTTTTTGCCTTGGGCAAATATTTAAGACATCGATGTGAACATCGAAGTGGACATTTTTGAAGACAAAAATGTGACAGCAGGTGCCGAAAAGTGAAGTGAAATATTAATTTAAAAAATAAATACGTCTAGAGTTCGATAACTGTGCATTTATAAAACATTTTGTGAAACATCGTGGTGGCCGAGCAAATTTGAAGATGTAATTAATTTTTTAGTCAATTATTGGTCATATTTGCACGAAGTTGTTGTCTTCTCAAAAACTCTTTTCGAATGAAATGTTCTGACAAAATCGGCTTAGTGCACATTTAGACAAAAACTGTTTTTTTGTTCAGGGACTCTGAGAAGAAACATTTATTTCTGATCGAGGCGCACTTTTTTTTATAATTTTTTTTATGATTTATTTTTAAACAATGATTGAAAGTTCAATGATGTTTATGGCTTCGGTTTTTATAGTCTATATTATATATCATATAAAAATATATCAGATTTAGTATACCGTTTGTAACGCATCGAACTAATCATCAGACACAATAATGAACTACACCAGTGTGTTAGGATGACAAAAGATTTTGATTTCTGCATGTCCGTCCGCCTGTCCGTCCGTGAACACCATGACTTTCGAAAGGATTGAACTAGAGACTTGAAAAATCTGTTTAGAATATGATTTTACATAACCGTTCCATACATCAAAATCCAATCGGACCAACCTTTTCCCTGTTTCCTCTACAAATGTATATTTTAAAATAAACATTTTGTCTGTCATCATATATATAGTATTTGACGATTGGCCCCTGGCACTTGTAGCTTTTCTTATGATTATTTCAATAAATTACGAATGAATTTTCCTCTTTATTAAATCTGTTCGGGCCAGGTCGGTAAATAGCACGGACGATTATCAAGCACGAGTTTTTTTTGTATATTGCTGGAGGTTTTGTTTTTATATTCTATATATCAATCATATATTTAGAAGTATATTAGATATACTATGCATCGAACCAATCGTTAGGCATAAATGAACTACACCGGGATTATTGGTATGACGAAAGAAAATCAATTTACGCGTATCCAACATTATGCGTCTGTCTGTCCGTTTGCCGGCCCGTTTGTCTGTCCGTGAACACTATAACTTTCGAATGGATTGACCTAGACGCTAGAAATTTTTTACAGTTAGGCTCTTGAACGGGTTAAATCGGACTATCCTTTCACCTCTCTCACAGACTAATGAAACAGTCTTTTGCAGTCCACAGAAAACGGTGAGTCGTATTAAAAAATTTGTAGAGGTAAAATGTATTTAGAATAGGATTTCATATAACTCAATCATACATCAATATTCATTCGGACCCCTCCCTCTCCCCTCAAATGTATTTTTCATGGGTGCAAATGGTTTTTTTTAAACAAAAGTTTTGTCTGTCTTCATATAGACTTTTTGACGATTGGCCTCTGGCAAATGTAGCTTTTCTTATATTTAAAATATACAATTCAAAAACGATTTCATTCCAATAACTTTATTCTATTCTATGTATGTATACACACAATTAAAGAAGAGTTATTGTCACACAATGGAAATTTCTTTTGCTCTATTTGTTTATTAATAACATCAAGCTGATATCTGGTAGTCTAATTGCGCATTCAGAATATAGTGGGAATCCGCATAAGTCTTTACATATATCGCTTCGTACAGTTGGGCTAAACGTGCGTTCTTAGATTATGAGAATGTTCTTTATCATGTTACAGCTAAACAATCAACGCAAAAAACTATCGCAATACTCTTATATGCATGCATATCGTTATCAGCTATAGTTGTTTAAGAAAAATAAATAAATAAAAACGCAAAAAATATGTCAGTTTCAATTATGGACTACGAAATGTACGGATCTGCCGTACGATTCCTTTACAATAACGAAAAATGTAACGAAATTCTATTTTTTTTTCGTTACACGACATTATTTAATTGCTAGAAATTTTCACTTTATGAAATTCTTTGGGTTAGCTCTATTCTAGAAGAGAACGCATTTAATACGAAATTCAAATATTTGCCTGTGATGCTATGAAAAGTAAAATAACTTAAAATTTGCATCGAAATTGTGAAAAAATTAGAAAAATGAGAACTCCAAGATTAAATTCATCCAAGTATGATTCTCCAATATATACTTTCTAATTCTGATCAAGTGAATTGCCAAAGATGAAACAGAATTAGCAAAAAATGAATTTTATTACGGTCCCGGAGATAGCAATGAAGGAGTTTCCAAAATGAAAGGGATTATAGGGTAAAAAAAAGAGAGCAAATTTTTTTGACAGATAGACAGTGTTTATAAATCTGACAAGTATTTCTCTACCAATTTTTAGCCGCATCGGACCAGCCACCCGTGATCATTTTATGAAATAAGACACCACTGTGAACGACGAAAAAGGGGTAAGGGCAGCGAAATCGAAAATGCCCATTTAGCAAACAACCGCATCCAAAATCGGTTGAGTGGTATTCGAGAGTGTCGGGTTAAATAGACCGGAAATAACCCAAGTGTACCAATTTAATTTTCCTCCACTCGAAATGATATATCATACAGGAATATATTAGATTTAGTATACCGTTTGTAACGCATCGAACCCGTCATCGGACACCAAAATGAACAACAACAGGATGTTAGATGTGACAAAAGATTTTGATTTCCGCATGTCCGTCCGCCTGTCTGTCTGTCTATCCGTCTGTCCGTGAATACAATAACTTTCGAAAAGATTGAGCTAAAGACTTTAAATTTTTCACAATTACGTTTCTCGTAAATGCAAGGCTAAGTTTTTGAAGGGGCTAAATCGGATCATTCCTTCCCCCTTTCCCCATTTACATGAAACAGATTTCACATTTCCCCGAAAACGGTGAGTCGGATTGAAAAATTTGTAATGATAAAATGTGTTTAGAATATAATTTTACGTGGCCGTTTCATACATCAAAATCCAGTCGGACCAATTTTTCCCCCTCTCCGCACAAAATGGATTTTTTCCATGAAGGGTCAAATAGATCCAACAGCTTAGTTGATCTGCCAGAATTTGCGAAACTGAAATTTGCAGAGCAAGCACAGATGCTCGAGAGACGGTAATGAATTTATCGTTATGCTCCAATCATAGTCACGAAACTATTTGCCAGTTTTGAGTTATTATGCTTAACAGGTGCACGCAAAATAGATCTTCCTTGTGTAAAATTTTTAAATTAGTATTGATAATAGTTTTGCTCAGGGATGGGAAACGTTATCGTAACGTAACGTAACGAAATAACGAAATAACGAAATGCTATTTCTTCATAATTACGTTATAACATTATAGAAATTCAATTCCGTTACAATAACGAAAAACGTAACGAAAAACGTATCGAAAAATGAAAAAAAATATTACGTTTTTTCGTTATTTATTATTTTTTCCTTGTTTTGTTCAGTATTATATTTTTGTGAAATTTTGCACAAAAGTTCATCAAATATAACCCCACAGACCTGCCACCTGCATAAAATATAATTAAAAATATTGGAGTAGTATTTTTAATCGTATTTTGATTTTAATGTAGGGGCCACATCTATCAGTTTTCCATCAGTTTTTGGGAAATTGATGGGAAACTGATTCGTGTGAACGTTTGCGTCAGTCGCGTCAGTCGTATCGCATTAGAATAGAACCAAATATTTTTTTTTGAACTCTGCAATAAAAATGAATGGAAAATTTTCACAAAAAACTGTCAGTCGCAACTGATAGATGTAAACGCTTAACTGGATGTAAAAAACTGATGGAAACCTGACGAGTACCGTAACAGTTGCGACTGATAAAAAACTGATAGATGTGGCCCTTACATAAATCGGATTTTGTTTTGGCCCGATTTCCTCTATTTCTGGAGATATGAAAAAGGAAACCTTTCATACAACTTTGTTGGTATCGAAAATATTTTCTTTTTAGTAACTCCAGAAGTAGTGTGAACTTCGGGAAAGCTAAGTGTGACTCAGAATCAGCGACGTCAAAATATAAAATTCTATATCTTTGATATTGACCAAAATGTCGATTTTTTAACTTAGTAATCACTATTTTTTTTGTATTTTCTTTTTGCTAAGTTTTATTTTTTTTATAGAATTTATTTTTATGGAAACTGAACTGAATTACTTTGTGACAAACTATTATTAACCCTTAATCGATGAGGTGGGTCCAGTAGACCCACATTGACTTTTCTCTCTTTGCTATTTCTCATGTTTTCAGCACAGTGACTCTGAAATCTTCATTACCTTCATACAGTATGGTGTTGCATGCCGAGTTAAAAGCACGGTATGTGATTAGAACAAGTCCATTGGAAACCACCTCATCATTTACGCATATGATTTTCACCTCATAAATTAAGGGTTAAAGTGCGTTTTTTTGTTTTCAGTTTCCATACAATGTGTAACGAAATATAACGTTATAACGTAACGAAATGAAATTTTTTATCGTTACAAAACGAAATAACGTAACGAAATAAAAGTTCAATTTCGTTACGTAACGAAATGTATAAAGTTACGATTTTTTATTTCGTTTCCCGTCCCTGGTTTTGCTGTAATTATAGTTTTTCATTTACAAATTTTCCAAAATAATATTAAATTGAAATATAAGAAAAGCTACAATTGCCAGGGGCCAATAGTCAAATCTATATATATAAAATCGTTTAACCTGACTTGCATCACGAGGCGCTCACTAAGGCGGGGTTTTGGAAATTTTATCGCTAAAGGCGTAAACGGGGGTAAAGACGGTTTGGGTGTTTTAAAACCTTGATTTTCGCCGTGAATCATACTCATTAGAAGGCCGAAAAATGTCACGCGGGTGTTTTCGGGGACAGTTTTAAAAATCCTAACGAATGGTCCTTTTCAACGGCAAAAATTGACACTAGGGGGCTTTCGGGGTCGCTGATCACGAAGCCGGTGTTACAATTTCAAAATTCGAAACCGAATTACCTGCAAGGATACCAAATATCATTTTTCCCATTTTATGTCGGAAAAATTGATATTTGTGTCTGTTCGGGATCGCTGATCATGAATCTAGTGTTAGACTAATTCGAAGCTTTCGTCAACTTACTTTTTTCGAAAATGTTTGCCAATTAAAGGATCAAGCGAAAAGAATCAAGCGAAAAGGATCAAGCGAAAAGGATCAAGCGATAGAATCGCTAGTGTATTGTACTTTATAATGGGAAATACGGGACTATCACAAAATTAGGTAATTTCGATTGCAAAACAGTTCATTTCAATTGAAAAAATAGTCAATTTAACTACAAAATAGTAAATTTCACTACTAAGTAGTTAAATGCCTTAAAAAAATTGTCGATTTTGACTGTTTTTGTAACTCAAATTAACTTTTTTAGTAATAGTCACGATTCTTCATGATAAAATAGTTAAATTAACTATCTTTTCTCTTCGTGTGGAGTCGCCGCGGTTATATGGGGCCATATTCGGGCCACCCGGCAGTCTAAACGTTAAACGACAAGGGACAAAGCAGTAAAATAGAGGAAAAAACGGTCATTTTAGAAAAAAAAAACTAACGGACAAAGCAGCCATATAAAGGACAGTCCTTTGATAACAAACTCTTTCAAATCCAAGCGGTTTCATTAATTAATGGTTTATCAATTTCGCGCAAATAAAAGCGGGAACAAAAAAGTTTAGTTACGGTATATTTACAGAATATTTATATAAATGGTTTTTGTATCTTTATATTCACACATACTAGTTAAAATACATCTACCTAACAATGGAGGTCGACATACTCATGACTCATATCTCTTTCCCTTACAAATTCCGATGATTACTCATAAATTCTGGGTCAGCTGAATTCAGGTGCATTCTCATAGGCATCTTCTTTTAACATTTGATTGTGAAATATCTTTCACTTGTCTTTAGGCTAAACTGTTTTACAAACAGTTTTTATTTTATACTGGAAAAGTCATTTTCTCTAAAAGATAAATTGGGATGGTGACTGAAAATAACATTTGGTGCATCATAGATTTTTGTGAGCTAAGATTCTGTTAGACTCCAGTTAGACATCTACTTTAAGGGTAATTCCTTCGTTTTTCTGTGTTCGTAGTCATTCCTGTGAAATGCAGATATTGATTGCTTCTGCATTGCTGGAGCGTGACTATAGGTGTACGAAAATGCGCAAAGGAAGCATTCTTGTACTTGAAAAGGGGAAGCGAAAGTGACGTTTGTGTTTAGATTTCCTTAGATTCGGATTGATTTTGTACACTTAACACCTGCAACGGAGAATTCAATCGATTGAAACAAAGAACCATCGTGTCTTTGTTCAAAACTGTGAAAATTTGAAATCCCTTAAATACCTTGCGTATATTTCCACCAAACTTCCTTCTATTTTTTTTTTAAACTGTGGTTTAAAAACAAAATCTTGAACATTGGTATACCGGAGAAATGAAAAAAAAATAATATTATTATTTTTAGCTTCACTACGATTGGCGTTAAAATCTAACTGACTTTTTTCTATAAAAACAGTCTTATAAAAATTATTTACTTTTAGGGCATAAAAATTATGACTTACGTGATAAAAATTTCGATTCTTTTTTATTACTCCATTACCGTATTTAATACCGCTATTCATATCGCATATTAACAAAAATGTATACGTTTCTCTGATTTTTAATTAGTTTGATAAGACTTTAAAGTTTCAAGTTGTTTCGATTCATAAAACTTTGTTAAACGAAACAATTTTATTGGTTATTCGATGCGTGCTCTGGATGCAGAAAAAATATTAAGTGCGCTCCAAGATAACTTTAAAATATTTTTATACAATTTTTCTTATCTGTTAGTCATTATCACGTATTAGTTGTAAAATGCAAAAGGCTATTTTTTAGGTGATAGCCTGAGTAATTTTTGATAATATTCAAATTAACGTTAAAACCATTAAGAAAACCGCAAAAAAAATTTTTTTATAATCTTTCGACTAAACTGGAATAGTCTTAAAACTTTGGAGTTTTACGGAAAAGCTTTAGGGAGACTTTGCTAAGTTATTGACTCAATTTTCCGACAGTAATGAAAGTTATTACAAAGTTGTTTGAATTGAGGTTTCGTCGATTAAATAAGTCAATTTATATCCTACTCTTGATACGGTCAGAGCAAAAAGAGTCTAATACCAAAAATGAATTTTCAAGGTAAAGATATTTGAAAATATTGAAGAAATTGTCCGCGACCTAGTGATCGCAGTTTGTAGAAATAATTTTCATTTTCAGGAAAATCTATTTGAGGTTAGTCAGTACCGGTGGCGAACTGTGACCATACGTTCTTTTGTTTAAGTTAATTTAATTTTTCGATTGCAAATTTTATTGAATGATCTGATTCTATTTTGTATTTCTAACAGAAAAATTGTTTTTAATTACATCATGAACTATTTGGTTTGCTAATTATTGAATTTCTCGACCTCTACGATGTTAATATTTAATTTTGAATTATTTTGGGCAATACTTGTAGGAGAAAAATTAAAAACAAACCTAGCGGTAAAACAAAAAACCCAACTAGCTAATAACTGTTTTTTTTAATGATCCGATTAAATATATATGGATAATTAAAAAAACGTAAGCGAGTTTATTGTAGGTTCAAATTTCTTTTTAGGCTATGTTGTAAACCGCATGTAGTCGCAATAACTTTTAAAATCGCAAAACCCATGTAATTAGTAGCTAGAATAGAAAAAGCTACTAAGTTTTTCCGTTATAGGATAACAACCCTAATGCGATGGAAATAGTAGTCAATATCCATACACATATGAAAGCAAAGATGCAAGTTGAGACACGCACCAAGGGAATTTTTTTATTTCCCATTAACCCTTTCAGTACCTATTTTGTTCTATGGGGGTTAAAAATACTCTCTATACAAATTAATGATGTTTAAGCTACTAGTATTCATTTAAAACAAAAAAAAAAAATCAAAAATTTTAATTTTTCTTAAATTACGCCCACTGTAGTCCAGCTTTTTACTCAAAAAATTAAAATTGGGTCACAAATGCATTTAACCCTTTCAGTCACCACGTACACTATAGTGTGCACACTTTCTACCAAGTCAAGTTATGAGTTATGGCTTCTGAAAAGTGTGTACACTATAGTGTACGTGGTGACTGAAAGGGTTAACTCAGAATGCAAACCAGATCATGATCCCGATAAAACTTGAGTTAAGAATTTGTATGAGAGTCAATCCGGATCTCTGATCGGATCATTAAAAAATACAGCTAATATAATTATGTTTGGGGGATTTTTGTTAAGTTTGACCGAAATTTCCTCTCGAAAATATTTTTGCCATTACAATGATGACACAGTGATTCCAGCCATATTATGTTCAAAGCTATAAGGAGAAATCTTGATGTTTTGATTACATCATGCTTATCTTTACAACAATAGGCCTGTTTCTGACAGAATTTTTCAGCCCCTTACTCCCATGTTCCAAACCTTATGTGAATTGTATTCCAAAAACTGCGCTGTTATTTTCGTAAAATCATACTAATTTATACACTGTTACCGTGAACACACCTTTTCGAAGTTGTATTCAAACTGAAAACACACTTAAACAATTTTACTCTTTTTTTTGTTCGATTTTTTCTTGCTGAAAGCCTCTTCCAATATATTAACATTTTTATACCCGTATGGTGAAACCAAAGGGTATACTAACTTTGCCTTACCGTTTGTAACGCCAAGATCCCGTCATCACACACAAAAATGAATTACACCAGTGTGTTTAAAATGATAAAAATAATTAATTTCTGCATGTCCGTCCGTCCGTCCGTCCGTCCGTCCGTCCGTCCGTCCGTCCGTCCGTCCGTGGCGCGGATTGCGGGCGCACGGATTGAGCTAGAGACTTGAAATTTTTGCGGAGATTCGTTTGTCGTAAAATGCGATGCTAAGTTCGTTAATGGGCAAAAATGGACCATTAGGGGGGGTACCCCCCATACGAACGAAAACTTTTTTTCTGAATATCTCAAAAACGGTGAATTTTATCAAAAAAGTTCAAGAACAAAAGTTATTTAGGATATGATTCTACATAAAACTCCCATAGATCAAAATCCGATTGGAATAAGTTTTAAAAAATCTTATTGGAAAGTTTGCCTTCAAAGTGGAATTTTGGTACAACTGTTCGAATTTTGATACGAATATCACCATACGGGTTTTGAATAATTGCCACATTGGCAATTATAGCTTTTGGTATGTTTTTAGTTTTGCTTTGCCTTATCAGTCGTGAAGCTTTTTTTGTTAACCTGCAAAAGGCCCAGTGCAACTGTGGTACGTTGTTATTACCGAGTGACGAAGTCCTCTTCAGACAGAGTAATGTCACTCCTCCCGTTCTCTGTTACCGAAATTGTTTATAAAAATGATTCGCAACATACCGCCGGCCTCGTCACCTTGAAGAGGGTACAAAATATTTAAACATTAAAACATTTTTCTTTAAAATTTTTTAAAGAAAAATTGTAACATTGGCAAAATGTAAAAAATCTGATATAAATCAGTTTAGATTATAGAGACAAAATGAGGAAGGACTGTTGAGAAAAAACAAAGTTCTTTTCATAATTATTGTCACAGTTCTTTTGATAATGCTGAAAAAGATCAGTTCCGAATTAGTTCCGATTATAGTCGCTGTTGAGAGTTAAGCAGAGTCCTCTACGAGATGTGAACACAAGAAATGCAGTGATAAATCCTTCCAATCTATAATCTGATGCAACTTCAAGATATAGAGCTGATGTAGAGAGACTTAAAAAGACTATATCCTTTGCATGTTTTAGCCTCTCGACTCTGCCAAGTTTTAATAGTAAATGGGCCTGCGTAGTCAATACCGGAATTGAGAAATGGTCCTGATGGTGTAATTACCGTTTATGGCAATTTACCCATTAATTGCTTTGCAGTGACGCCACAGAAACGAACAAAACGCACACAGTGGAGGATATTATATCGGACCGGGATGTGACCTCCAAGGATCCAAAAATTTTCTCAGATATGAATTGACATTACTTCAGTCCATCAATGTAATGTTTTCTCGTGAGCATCAGATAATATCTAATTGGTTGAAGCAGATTGACTACATTATAACATTAGATCAGAATAAGATAAAAGCTAAAAGCTTTGAATTTTTTTTCGTAAGTTGCCACCATCACAACAAATAATTTCCCAAAATTTCAGTCCAAAAAAAAAGAGTAGCTTTGGAGAAAACTAATAAAAATTTAGCGCCATAACGAGTTAACGGATTTTGATGAAATAAGTCACAATTTTTTCGTTGAGTCTTAGCTTTAAAAAAAATTAAGTGTAAGGAACTGTTAGTAAAATATGTTTTTTTATTTTTGAAAAATGATAACGGCAACTTAACGGTTCCGTACTACTACCATTTTTTTCCAAAAATTTCTTAATCCCTTACTTACAAAATTCTTATTATTTTCTATTTTCGATCAGACTTTGTCATGTGAAATGTTGTTCGGCTAGAAAAAGTTTTGTGTAAGATACAAAACCTTTAAATCATTAAAAATTCAGCGAACCAAACCAGAACCAAAACTAAATTTTTGTTTTGTAGATAAAGGATTAAGGAATTTTTGGAAAAAAATGGTAGAAGTACGGAACTGTTAAGTTATCGTTATAATTTTTTAAAAACAAAAAATATTTTTTCTAGCAGTTGCTTACACTTATTTTTTTTTCAGTAATTTTTTTTGGAAAACTAAGACTTTCAACGAAAAATTTGCGTCTTATCCGTTAACCTGTCCGTTAACCCGTCCATTAACCCGCGAATTATACGTTAACAAATCCGGGAGCTATATTTTTTTTAAATATAGGCTCATTTTTTTGGACTGAAATTTCAGAAAATTATTTGCTGTGATGATGGCAACTTACGAAAAAAAAATTGAAGCTTATATCTCTGGGGGCTTTTTTTGTTCCCTTATCCCTTTATGGCCTTTGCGCATATTTTCACTGAATTTTTATAACAGTAAATATTAAGCTTAGGTAATTAAGGCCCACGCAATTCTTAAAAAATTAAGTTGTGGTTAGCCTACTTAAACCGTAGAAATTCTTCGACTTAAATTTTTTTAAGTTGTACATAAGTTGCTAAGTTTTGTTGGTTCAAACGGCACTAAATCTTTTTTAAATTTTCCCCAGTGATATCAAATTATTTGAAACCTATTTTTAACTCCAAACATTAAAAATGGCATCAAAAAAATTAAAATGAATTTCTTTGATGAAGTGTGACATTTTTTACAAAAGGAAGACCTATAACAGTGTCAGTGCATATGTAATGCGACGTATTTAAGCGGAACAGTTAAGAGCTCTAAAAGGGGAGACATGGCGGTAATAGCATCAGTTTCAATAGTACTTTTTTTGAGTATGCATATGTGTTCAATATATTCATAACCTTTAATTGAAATTTATGACATAGGGAAAGTGTTAACAATTCTCGTGATTACCATGGAAATAAGAGCTATTGTTTTCTTCTTTCAATGTAGAAAGGACAAAGCTCAGCCCCAAATTTTAAGTACACTCTAAAATTAATTTGGGTTCCTATATCAACTATTGAAGAAGCAGAGAGTAGAAGAATCTAAAATATATGTATGATAAATATCCAGAATTTATAAAACATAACATATATTAATGACATTTTACATGAATAATTTTTGCATAAATTACATTTACCAAAGTGATATATGGATATGTGTATTATATCAACTGTTCCTTGTGAATTATTTTGTAATGAAGAGGGCCTTATCCATAAAGATTTAGAAGTTGTTTGGGATTTTCTCGGAAACGGTTTGTCGAATAGACAAATCATAAAACTTTATTGAAGAAAACTTATTTTAATCTCTTGACAAAAAAATATTAGACACAAAAAATATTCAAATTCGTTGTTAGTTTCAAAAATGGCCGTGTCCATATTGGAAAAAAATTGGAGACATGTTTTTTAACAAATCATAAAAGTAGATCTGACCTAGCCAAACCACGAATAAATTTTAATTCAGCGGCCCCAAATTACCCAAAAAATGGTCTTATATCGTGTGCACCAAAATGAGTGTCAAAATGAGATAATTTTTGGTCGATCAAAGATTTTTTTCGATCGAAAATAAGTTAGTTACATGAAGCCAACCCAGTTCTTCCCCCCTGCGCCATGCGAGACGTAAAAACGGTAAGTTCTGATTTGGTTTCTAATACTATGTTCAGACCGACACAAAATCACGTAATTTTGAAGATTTTCGTAATTTTGAACGAAATCTTGCTCGAAATCACGAGATTTTCAGTACATTAACCTGTTTTCAAAAATCACTAAAAGTATGCAATTTCCACAAAATTAGGAACGAAATCAAGCAAAAACAATGAATACAACCCTGCATCACTCATTCAGCTCTCTTGAGTACATCAGTTTTGACATTTGTGCTGGATTGGAAAGACGGAGATATAAGAAAAAGAAGCCGTGTTCCGCACGCGAAGAGGATACATTACTAAACCTGTGGTCTGAAAAAATAAATAAATGGACCTGTTTTTGGTGCGATTAGATATGAAATGGAAAATAATTGTTTATTTTCATTACAGATAATTTCCATTTTCTTCTAAAGTGTTTAATTCTGTTTGCACATATTTCATCGATGTTTTGAATTATATTCATCATATTACTAAAATTCATAGCAATCCTGTAGTTGAAATGTCAAGCAAAATTACCTTAACCTCTGTGTGAACACTTTGGTTTAACATTTAAATCATTTCGCAAAATTATGTGATTTTGTGTCGGTCTGAACTTAGTATAAGGTGGACACCTCCGTGTTTGAAACCAATAGACACATCTATTGTCTGGTATTAAAAAAATCTTTGCCCTCTAGCAAAGTTCAAGCAGGACATTCTTTTTTCTTTCGGCGATAGCTAAAAAAATTGTGAATTTAAAGTTTGAGTTCGAAAAGAAATCTGAAAAATCTTGAAAAAAGATGAGCAATAAAAAAGATTTGAATCTATTAAAAGTCTAGATTGAAACTTTGTAGCGCTCGGCAATTGAAATAAAAATGACTATATTTTAACTGTGTTTTCAAATTCGCTTTATAGTAAAAGTTAAATATACATTATCGAAAAAATCCTTCGTCAGTAAAAATTTGACCCAGCAGAGCAGAGTTTTTTGTGTTCTTGTTTTAAGGGGTTCAACATTTCACTTTAACGCCTTTTTGGCCTTAATTCGCTAAATGCTTTTTGTAGGACTTGAATTAATTCTAAAGAGGAGTTAAAAGAAAAGTTAAAAGTTCTATAATGATAAAATGAAATTGCGAATCATTTCCAATGGCGTAACTACGATTTTTGCGCACTGAGCCAAAATTTGATTTGCGCCTTGAACAAAAATTTTATTTGCGCCCTTCGGACACTAAAAAAAGTATTAGTCACCATTTCACGAAAAAAGGAATAATTAGACCCGTATGGTCAAACGTCTGTCCGTCTGTCCGTCCGTCTGTCCGTCCGTCAGTCCGTCCCTCTGTCCATCCGTCTGTCCGTCCGTCTGTCCGTCCGTCTGTCCGTTCGTCTGTCCGTCCGTCTGTCCGTCCGTCTGTCCGTCCGTCTGTCCGTCCATCTGTCCGTCCCTCTGTCCATCCGTCTGTCCGTCCGTCTGTCCGTCCGTCTGTCCGTTCGTCTGTCCGTCCGTCTGTCCGTCCGTCTGTCCGTCCGTCTGTCCGTCCGTCTGTCCGTCCGTCTGTCCGTCCGTCTGTCCGTCTGTGCTGCTGATTGCGGGCGCACGGATTGAGCTAGAGACTTGAAATTTTATTTGTGGGAACATTTGGAATTATGGACCTTATGGTACAAAAAGGACCATTTTCACAGGAAAAAATCTTGGATTTCCAGTCAAAATTCCATAAATCGTACCTTCGGTACTTGGTAAGATGATTGGAAATCCAATTGGTTTCCCAACCAATTTGGTCAATTGGGCTATACGAATGAAAACGTTTTTTTGCGAATATCTTAAAAATGGTGCATCTTATCAAAAAAATGCAAGAACAAAAGTTATTTAGGATCGGATTCTACATAAAACTCCTATACATCAAAATCCGATTGGAATAAATTTTAAAAAATCTTATTGAAAAGTTTGACTTCAAACTGGAATTTTGATACAACTGTTCGAATTTTGATACGAATATCATTACACGGGTCTTCAATAATTGCCAGATTGGCAATTATAGCTTTTGTTATGTTTTTTTTATTCATCTTTTTTCTGTGGTTGACTATTTGGAATATCTTGGATGGATTCTATATTTTCTTCTTGATCAATCAATCGAGATGCAGGTGTTGTTTTGTTATTGTTGATGGTTAGTTCCCATACAGTTTGCGTTTTTGTGGTGAAAAAACTTGGTATTTGTTTATGAGTTTTTGAAATCTCTTCTCTCTTTTTTTTCTTTAAAAAGCTCATAGGCCTTACCATTAATTAAACTGTTTTTGTAAAGGCCTATGACTTCTAAACTTTTTTTTGTGCGCCCTTTAACACCTTGCGTCCTGAGCATTTGCTCACTTCGCCTATAGGTGGTTACGCCTGTGATCATTTCCCTCTTAAAAGCTACTCACATTTAAAAACAACTGCCCAATCAGTGGAATGGTAAAATGGTTCAAGCCCCGGTAGCGACAGGGAAGATTTTCAATAACTTGTAATTTAAAGTAAGAGTAATATTCAACAACCAATATTTTCGTTAAATATACTAAAAAAAATCCAAAACTTCCCAAATGCCTTTCAGAAAGCGAGCATTTCTACTCGTTCACACAATTTTGTGCTGTGAAACAATATTGCAAAAAGGTTATTGTCTTTAGTGATACATGCGATTATGATTAAAGTAACCATTTCTTTTTCACGGATAACAATTTCTATACTCTTGTCAACAACAACAATATTGAACGTGCGACTGACATTTTCACATTTTTTTAAGCGTGAAAATTTTACCCTTTGTCTATACGTCTGTAAAATCATAAATTTTCATCGTCGAACTGTTTTTAACAGAGAAAAGATTTATGAGATACAACCAGAGTAACCCTTCATGTCCACATTGAAATTTTGGTTTGATGGTAAAATATATGCACAGTGGTTTTTTTCATGAATAGTCATCTCATTCCATTTTAGTGTCGACGTAAGAAAATATCTACATCCCTAAAAAGAAAATTGCGGTGCTTGCGTCATATCACTAAAAACAGTGAAAATTTGCATATCATCGCTGCCTTCTACTCCTATAACCTATCATCTAACAGCTTTTTGGTTTTATCATTATTTTAAGAGAAAGCGGGATAGACTAAAGAATAAAGAAAAAAGCAGAACTGAATTATCCAAAGTTGACTGTTGCTCATCGTTTCCGAAATTGCTTCGCATAATTTTGTAATTAATCATAGCGCAATCATCTCCCAAACGCAGATACCATGCTGGAAACGAAACCGTCGACGTAATCTGATAATCGGATGTATATACGTATGTAAATGAGAACTTCCAAGTATTGATTTGTACTTAAATATATAAGTTAAAAAATGAAATAGTTATATGAAATCTTTCTCCAATCGTTAAATTATTCTGTCAATTGTTTTTTTCAATCCAAAAAATTTTTCGCAGAAAATTTCCCTATAACCCCTTTTTCAGATTGGCCTTATCTCATAGGTGCTCACTAAGAAACGGTTTTTCAAAATTCCACCCCTATGGGTATGGGGTTGGTATTATAAAACATTGATTTTTGCCGTTAAGCCTGCCTATTGTGAGGCTGAGGAATGTCACCCAGTGGTTTTCAAGGTCGCTGATCACGGATCTGGTGTTGGAGTTTTAAAATTCGAAACGGAAGGTCCTATAAGGATAACGCAAATTTCTTTTTTTCCTTTTTCCCGCTGAAAAACTGGCATTATGGGATTTTTGGGATCACTGATCACGAATCTGGTGTGAGGCATTCAAAACTTTTTATTTCTTTGTTTTTTGTTTCAAAAAAACTTATGCAAAAAACTTTAACCCGGCAACGACGGGTATGCAAGTAAATATATAGATTAGTTTTTGTCTTTTAGAATAAAATTGAAAATAATTTTTTACTGCTTTTAGGAAAAAGCAAATAATAATTTAAAAAAAAATAGATTTTTTTATTCTCCGTCTTTATTCCCCTTTGACCATATGTATATTGTAACTGGTCTGTTTTGTTTGTTTTTTTTTATACCTGGATTCGATTTTTTTTTCAAGTTTAGTTTTTCTGAAGAAAACCCATGCTTTTCTGAAAAGAACACCTCATTCTAGGTAAACCTCATTCATATGACTCATTATTTGTTGCAGGTAAAAAGATGAAGAAGGTAATTTAGAAGGAGCAGACCAAACAACAAATCAGGCGATACAGAAATAAATAAAAAATTAACATATACGCATATGTATACTCGTCGCTATACAACTTGAATAGATAGTTTGTGCAATGAAACTGTGTTGATGCTTGTACGCAACCATACAGAAAAGAAGCTAAATGCAAAACCAATTCCACGACTAAAAACTTGTTTTCAAAATTGGACACCTGCACGATCTGAGATTTAAGAAAGAGGGAGTAAAAGAAAATTGCTTTTAAAAAGAAAAAAAAATATTCATAAATAAATAAAAGTTTTGCTGCTTTTAGCAGACCTGAAAATGATTGCAATAGATGCGGTAAATGGGATCCCTTAGGTTTTATTACAAAAGCCTTTTGAAAAAAAGCAATAAAGAATATTTTTATGGTAAGATATACAGAATTATCATCAATAGAATTACTTTTAATGTTCACAAATTTAAGTACATTTAATTGTCTTTGTTTTTTTTATAAAAATTTATGGTACAAATCTTTTAACTTGTCGCGCAAATTTAAGTGTGCTCCAAATCTGTCAACTGAATTTGTCATAACCCCGCAGGTCATAACCCCGCAGGTCATAACCCCGCAAAAAGTGCTTTGAAAGTGCTTTCCTGGTAGTTTTTCAAAGTACTTTGAAAGTATAGTCGGTCTATTTTGTTTTTCAATACCCATGTCCCATGCTTAAGGAACTTTTTTGAAACTACTTTGCAAAGTTATTTGGGCAAATCATTGTTATTTCGTGAACTTTGCCACGAAACTTTGAACTTTGAACTTTGCCATGAGTTTTTGACGTGGATACGTCTTAGATTTTGGTGATAACAAATTGGCAATCGATGATACTCGATAGTTTGTGGTGACATCCGATCAGAAACTGTGTTATTAAATACGGCCTACATTAAAGCATTGTTTAGGGTATTTTGTTATGTTAAACTATGTTCAATTATTTTTTTAAAAATCAAAATCTAAATTTTCACTGCCGCTGTTATGCTGTGTTTGCTGCTTGTAGTACGGATTTCACATTTATACTCTTTTTATGCTTTCTTTGTGTGCATTTTTTGCAGTTTTCAAAACTTAATTTTGTTATTTCGTTCTTTTCACTCTTAAAAGTTTCGCTCTCAGCGGCAAGAGCGTTTGCTGCTGTTTTCGACTCTCGTTCTCGAAAATGATTTGCAAGCGCAATCGTTCTCTAAAGAGAGAAATATTGAGCTTCGCGATACTGTTCGTAGGAGTCAGAAGGATCGATGCACATTTTTCGTTCTCCCTCCCAAATTAAGAACGAAATTGTTTCTATTTAAGTTTTCGCTCCTTGTTCAAAGTGGTTTGTGGGTCGCGCATAAAAATGAAAGCCTCGAGCGATGGCTGTTGGGCTTGATAGGGATGCAACATCGTTCATAAAACCTCGATATATCGAAAATCGATGTTTTTTTTTAAGGCGACATCGAAGTCAAAAAACATCGTCCTGAAAACATCGATACCTCGATGTTTTCCGATGTTTTGAAAAAAATGAATTTAATAAATAATTTAGCCACCTGGCGGATGCTCTACTGTGGGTGGAGTGCACCCATGTAGAATTAACACGGTTTTAATTCTTCTTATACGTTGAACCACCAAAAACCCATTAGTTTTCGAGATATTCGCAAAAAAATATTTTTTTTGAAATACCGGCATATCTTTATAACGGAGTTCTAGTAAAAGACATAAATGTAGCAATTTTTATTGTCTTCAAGTTTTGTAATACATAAGATTACTGGAAAATGGTTAGTTTCGGAACAAATTGCAAAAAACTGCATAGTTTTTAAAAAGCCGCCGTTTTGGTTACTTAAGTAGAGTGGCTATATTAAATCTATCTAAAAACTAGTCCCTCTAGTCCTAAAATTAGTTTCTCTACTAATTTTATAAAGAGTAATGTTCTAACATCGTGGATAACAACATCGATACCTCGATATATCGGTCTGTTCAACATCGAGGTTAAAACTCGATATTTTTCAACGATACCTCGATGTTTTGCAAACATCGAGGTATCGTTGGCATCCCTAATAAGGATGTATTTCATTAGTAATAGAGCGATATTTCCCTCCCAGCATTAAAGTTCCGTTCTCAAAGAACGTAAAAACAAAACGCCAATGCAGTGTTGCCGGAGACCTCAAGCCCAAAGTCGCTGAAATGAGGAAAAAAAATCTCAAAAGTCTCCGAAATTATAGACAAAAATCGCTAGTTTTTTTAAACATATATCTTGTTTTCAAATCGCTTTTATTCTTTGTTTTTAACCATAATAAAATGTAATAATAAAAAAAAACAACTTTGTCGTCTTAACAAACACAAAAATAAAAAATTGTTAAGTTCTTAGAAAAATAATAACTAAATAGAAGTCAAAATATCTACATAAAATTTACTCACATCTGAGATCAAAGATTTATTTATGTCTAAATCCACTGTTGTTAGGTCTTAATTCAATTTTCATTAATTTTTTGCATTTTTATCAAATGTTCTTGCGTAACATAAATGTAAAAAATTGTGAAAAGTATGATATTTGTTAGTAAAATTTTCAACAGTTTTTTTTCCTAAGAAACTTTTGAAAATCGCTGAAAATCTCCGAAAAGTCCCAAAAGACCACTAAAATCTCAAATCTCAACACGTGCTTTTTAAGGCATGAAAGTCGCTAGAAATGAGACAAGTCGCTGAAAATGGCAACACTGCGCCAATGTAAAGATCTTAAGAGCAGGAACATAAAAACCATATTTTTTCTCGTTCTTTAGAGCGTTTTACTGAAATACTGAATTTCGTTCTCTAGAGAATGATTTTTATTTTCCATTGATTTCAATTCCTCCTTGGGAGCAAAACGAAAGACTAGAAGTGGGAGCGTTTTGAGCACTGTATGTATGATATTTATTTCATACTTCTCTTATCATAAACCAATTATAAATAAAATTATTTTTAAATAAAAATTTGTTTCCTTAATTTCCTTTTCACTAAAATTTCTTACTTAAATATCTATTGGCGATCGTTGTAGGCGAATCCATGTCTTCTGGTCGTCTCTACGAGACAGACACCTTCTTTTTCTGTTGAAGATCAGTCGAAATTAGTCTTCTAAGCAAAATTTTAAAGATGACCATCAAATTACCGATTTAATTGATTTTCACATAATTTAAATAAATAACTTCTCCTGATTTGCAATTTAAAATATTTCTATTGAAAATATATTTAGGAAATCCGAAAAACTAAGAAAAAGATATGTGCGAATGGACTTTTATGGAAACTACTTTCCATCAAGATTTTTTAAAGTAGGTTAAAAGTAGTTTTTGTACACTGCTTGAATATGATGAGAAAAAAGTTCTTTGTAAAGTGCTTTTTTCAAAGCGGTAAAAAAGTACACAGGAAAATTGGTTTAACTCTTTCACCCCGGAGTCTTTCTAAAGATTGGGCTTAGGCTACAAACATTTTTGTGCTAAATAAAGAAAAATAAAGTAAAAAAAACA
Organism: Chrysopilus asiliformis; assembly: GCA_964034945.1. Classification (NCBI taxonomy): domain Eukaryota; kingdom Metazoa; phylum Arthropoda; class Insecta; order Diptera; family Rhagionidae; genus Chrysopilus; species Chrysopilus asiliformis. Next base: position 39,975,689 of record OZ035962.1, read on the forward strand.
TCTTAGGGATATGTGAGAAATTCCTGATCCTCATGTTGTACTGGACATATTCATCCCAATAAAGGTTTGCTGTGGGGCAATATGTTCCAAAAAAAGCGCAAAAAATGTAGAGATACAACTTACCGTTATAAAGTGGTTTACACAAATAACTGAGAATAACGAACCTTTATTGATATGGTACACGAAACATGGAAAAAATCATATCGGGGCACAAATATTTTAATGTTTTCAGGCCGACGTTGCTTGCGAAACTGATAAAAATTCAATATGTATCACTGTTCAGACAACCAGGTTCAGACATGTCATCGCAGACCTGACTGATTCACTCCGATTTCAATGCAGGGGGCTCGAACCTTTAATGCGGGCATTCTAAGAATTTTTAAGAGTCTGATAAGTAGCATTCTGCACCTGAGGTTTTTGGGACATATTGTCCCAGTAGGGACGAAAGGGTTAAGCAACATTCCAAAGCAATTTTAAAGTGCTTTCGTTTAAAGTACTTTGAAATTTCCAAGAAGGAAATTTCAATACATATGTATATGCGAAAAATATTCCTTTTTAGACTTTTTTCAGAGAGGAGGACGTCAGGCGTAAAATTTTCCATTAAAAATACTAAAACAATATTGCAATTCTTTGTTTTGTGTGATCAATTAGTAACTAGTTGAATTTCCAATGTGCTCTTTTATAATTTTCGTATAGGAGGATTTTTTTTTAAAACTCGATATATTTAACTTTTGTAAATATAACTGAACAAAAAATAGCCAGCTGAATAAAAGTTTTTAATAAAATAAGAGTAAACATGGTCCAGTAAGCTTTTTGAGGATTTATTCATGTATTTATAAAAGAAATTGGCAATGCGCTGAATGCAATACATCATGATAACGGTTTATGTGTGATGTACAGTAAATTATATGCAAAGTAGTGCAAATTCCTCAAATGTTTCTCTCGGTTATATTAACACAAAATCAACGTATATTTTTGTGAACTAAAACATTCCTGAAACAACCAAAATTTCATAGACTTTTGAAAAAATCATAAACTATGCAATTAATATATCGTCGGCGTACAGGGAAAACACACTGAGTCAAAAATGTGGGTTTCGAGAAAATTGAGCTCAAACATTTTAGGTTTCCAATAAATGTTTGTTATTATAAACTTAGTTCTAAAATAAAGAAAGGATTGGGGCGCAGGATGCCATCGAAGGAGTTTGAGATTTTCAGCAAAAAAAGAGAAAAGGCAAATTGTTCACGTAGTTACGGTAACTCTAAATCCAAAAAAAAATGTATGTAAAAAGTATTTTCTGGTGTTTTATTGAACATTACACAAAAAGTTCACGAGAAAATCGTGGGCCACACTCAGAGGAACTTGTGCATAAATTTTACTAAATGTACGTTAATTTTATGATTTTTGTGCATCAAAAATCAACCGATGCCATAAGTTCATTTATTTGATTACAAAATGTCATTAAGCAGTTTTTATAATTTTGCATAGAATCAACAATCAATGTCATAGCATGTATCCACAATATCTGGATTTTATGCAAAAACAAATCTCTCTTGTTGATATGGAATCTCTTTCTGTTTCTTGCTTAGTATGTGTTCATAGAATTTAATATATGCAACTAATGAGCGGAAATTATTTTAGCGTGATGACTTTAAAAATTAAGAGATGCGTGTTTGTTTCTGATAGTTTCTATTGAATATTCGTATATGGAGGAAATGTTTTATGACGGCCAATATGATGCGAAATGAAAATAATTTATTTTGAATTATTTTTCTTAGAAAAACTTCAAACGAATGAATTCTCTCGGCGAATGTTATTGTGTTACCTCGAAAAAATACTATTCGCGTTTAGTATTTTTCGAAAATGGGAAAAAAATATCGAAATCTGAAAAAATGGGCATAAAAAATATTTCAAAAAAGCATTCCAACTAATGTCTAAACTAAGAAATGCTTTTCCAAAACTGATTTTTTGCATCAGTTTTATGAAAAATTATTGGAATCGCTTTAAAATCGAGTTTTTAGAACTGACGAATCGACTAACAAAATCGTCGCCATTTTTTCGTCATGCACAAGTGTGGCGCAGTTCTACTAGTAGTCTAATTACCTGCTGCAGGCATCCAAAAATTAACAGCAGGGAATTGGATGCACAACGGTAATTGATTTTAATATCATTTGTTCATACATTTTCGATTTTGGCTTTGACTGTTAAATTGATGTCATTGATCATTAATTCGATGTACAAATTTTTACCCCATTTGGTATCTGCATTTAATACCCAAAAAAATAATCATGGTACTGATTTCTATACACAATGTCATAAAATTTCAGAACAAGTGCGTACATTTTATGCAATTTTGCTGTATGACCTTTTGTATCTAAAAATTCTGAACATCATTTTCTCTGTGCATAAATATGTACAAACGTCCATGTCGAATATATAACCTTGTTCTTCGAACTCGGCTAATAATTGAGGAGTAATTGATTGTCTTATAATTGAGATAGTTATCTAAAAATTGCATAAAATTTCGGCCCTGGTTTTGGTTCGACTAACGTAAATGCACTTTTATAAACAAATCTTTTCAATTTAAGTTTCAACTAAATCTGGCTTTATAACAAACAATTATTAAAAACAACAGGTTTGTGTACAATAAGAACTCCGTTAGAGTCAGCGATTTCAAACTGATAACAATGAACAAAATTTCAGTTTAGAATCATTTGCATTCCGAGTTGGAAGTGTTTTGCATTGCAGAAAAAAGTTTTATTTCGTTGAATTTCCAAATATTCGTTCAATTTTTTTTTGGGAAAACTTCCAATTATGGGTGACGAATTAAGTAAGTTAATTTCATGAATCTTAAAATTGACAATTTCATTTAAAAATGATTATTTAGATAAGCAATGCTGCAAATGGCCTGGATATAAAACTCCAATGGACGCTTATAAACATGGTCCAAGAGAGAAAATTCTTTACGTCGTCACGGTGCAACCAAATCTTGAAGATCCGAATGGAGATTATTTGAGTGTTGTTGATGTTGATCCGGAAAGCCCCACTTATTGTCAGGTATTTCGATTTTTTTTGAAATATAATTTTTCACTACACGCGGTCATTCATGTTAACCGTTATATATAAAGTAATTCTAAAGAGACAATAAAAGTGGGTAACAGAATTTCATCGCGAGGTCCTCTTAAATAGAGATCTCCTGTTATACACGAAAGCGAATTGAAAATGTTTTAAGCCAAAATAAATTTTTAGGTGATTCATCGGACTTTCACCATGAAGCCAGGAGATGAATTGCATCACAGTGGATGGAATACATGTTCAAGTTGTCATAAAAAGAACAATGATTGCAATGCTACGATTCCAGTTCGCGATAAATTAATTTTGCCCTGTTTAAATTCGAACAGTATTTACGTAATGGACACTGGTAAAGATCCTAGAAAACCGGAAGTGTACAAAAAAATCGATGGTGGAGAATTACTGAATAATGATGTTTCCGCTCCTCATACTTCCCATTGCTTGCCGGATGGAACAATTATGATATCCACAATGGGTGACGCTAATGCGAATGCCAAGGGTGAATTTTTGCTCCTCAATAAGGACTTCGAGATAACAAGTAATAAGTAATAATAATAATTGATAATTAATAATAATTGATTTCCTCAAAAAGGCACGTGGACGAAGGGCGAAAAGCGGCCATCGTATGGATATGATTTTTGGTACCAGCCGTATTTCGATGTTATGGTAGGATCAGAATGGGGAGCTCCAAAAGCATTTAGAAGCGGTTTTAACCCATCCGATACTGAAGAACCAAAAAAATACGGTCAACGGCTAAACTTTTACAAATGGTCGGATCACACTCTCCAGCAAACGTACGATTTGGGCAAAGATGGTTTAATCCCGTTAGAAGTTCGATTCCTTCATGATCCAAGAAAATGCCACGGACTTGTTGGGGCAGCACTTTTTGCGAATGTCTTCCATTTTCATAAAAAATCAAAGGATAGCAATGAATTTGTTGTAGAGAAAGTTATCGATGTACCAACAAAGAAAGTTACTGGCTGGGTTATGGAAGAAATGAATGGCCTGATGACTGATATTCTAATCTCGCTGGACGATCGATTTTTATACTTTAGCAATTGGCTACATGGAGATGTCCGACAATACGACATATCTGACATATCAAAACCGATAAAAACGGGACAGGTATTCATTGGTGGTTCTATACACAAGGAATCAGGCGTTACGGTGGTCGAAGATAAGGAATTAACGGAACAACCAGATCCATGCGTTATTAAAGGTCGTCGTATCGAAGGTGGACCACAAATGTTGCAATTATCGCTGGATGGAAAACGATTGTACGTTTCTTCGTCGCTTTATTCGCCATGGGACAAACAGGTAAAATTTGAAACTTCTGTTTATGAATTCAAGCCTATTTATAAAAGTCTGTTCATAAACCGAAGCATTTTATGTTCCCAAAATATATTATTAACCAAATTTATCTGCATATACATTTTTCAATTAATCGAACCCTTGTTTCCCGCAGTTCTATCCAAAACTCGTTCAGACTGGTGGCACAATTGTTCAAATCGATGTTGACACAGAAAATGGCGGAATGAAATTGAATCCCAACTTTTTAGTTGATTTTGGTAAGGAGCCAAATGGTCCTACTTTACCGCATGAAATGCGTTACCCTGGTGGCGATTGTAGTTCGGATATTTGGTTGGCTAATTAATTTAAAAAAAACTGCAATTTTAGAAATCTACGGATCCATAATACTTAGATTACTTTAAGTTCTAGTTTTTTTTTTGCAAATAAAATAATTTGATACTGAAAATATCTGTAATTTTATTCATACCAAAAATTTGTAAATTGTTTTTAATGTGGATCCGCTATTTATTTTTTCGTATTTTGCTTTCAATTATAATATTGTAACTTGAAGAGATTAAAAAAAATTATTACTAAACTGATGTTTTACTATCATTTTAAGTGTTGGGTGGCACATTATAAAATTGAAAAGAAAAACTGAAGAGTCCTAAAAAATTATGTTTTTCATACTATTTTTATTTACTTGACTTTGGAGAAGGTATGTTTCAAACACAGAACTATATACCTACTAGAATTGACCTAAGAAGCCCATATAAAGAAAATGGAACACTCGTCTATAGCAGAGGAAAGTAAAAAGTAAAGTGGTACCCCCAAATTGCCATTCACTAGAATGAAATGAAACGCAATTTGGGGGTACCACTTTACTTTTTATGTTCCTCTGCTATAGACGGAAAGTTTTGTATTTACGACGGATACCGACTCGAGAACGGGGGGATATAAAAACTTTCTAATCAGTACGAAACCCGTCTCAGAGGATGTCCTTGTATCTATCTGTCGGTCTGTCCGTCTTACTTATTTTAACCTCCAACCTTTCAGTGAACTATATGTAGTAGTACCTACATAAAAATGTTTTTGGCGTAAACCAATATTGGCGCAAACATTTGCCACAGTTAAATTAAGACGTCATCCAGTAGTTTGATATTTTGCTAAATACAGTTTTTTTTCTAATAATACGGCGAACGTGTTTAGCTAGTATAACGGACACGAAAGAACAAAGAAAACTGCGAAAAATAAATCAAAATTTGAATAGCAAGAGTCATACGACTTAACGGGAGTTTTCATCTGGAAATACGAATTACAAGGTACTAAATGCGAATAATCCAAGGGACCGAAATGTATTGGTTTTTTACGAACTATCGAGATTTTTTTTAAGGGACCGGCAAATTCAAACAAAATTAGTGGGATATACGAATTATTGGGCTAGGAATTACCGGTATTCTATTGCATGTAAAAAAGATAAAAAATAATTGGAACGCTGATTAAATGAAAAAGACCATTTATATAAAAAAAAATTTGAAAAAAAAAATTCTTTGTTTGTTTGTATTTAAAGTCAGTAATGCTATACAATTGCCCGGAGGCAGCTATGAAACAATGTTATTAGAGCTTTAGTATACCAGTAAATTTGAATTGTTTTTTTTCCTTTTATTTTAATCAATTGAGTATTTAGGTATGGAAAAATAAAACATTTCTCGAATTTCATTTCGACTGTACTGAATCTTGCTAATTGGAACTGAGGGGAATTCCACACTAGTCTACTTATCCACAAATTTGATCTTATTATTTACAAATAACGAGTTTATATTCATAATTAATGTGAAATGAAGAAAAGAAGTTGCGCAAAAATGAAAGTTATTTTCGTTTTATATTGGACTAGGGGCTGCGCCTCGAACCGCTTCGCGGTTAACCCCTCCCCCCCCCCCCCCCCCCCACCACAGGTCGGCCGTCGGCCTCTCCCCTCCTCGACCTTCGGCCTAGCGGTAAAATAATACCTTTCTTAACTTTAGCCCACATCAGTTCAAATGGTCTCAAAATTGAGCTTAAAATGGTAAATGAGAATTTTTCATTGGTAATAGAGAACTAAATATATGTGTGAGAAGAGAGCGACACGATAAATTTCAGAATAAAATTGAACTTAAAGTTAAAGCGAGCTCTCGAAAATTTACATTTGCCTTTTCATATTCGTGCTCTTAAGTTTTAAGACCGAACTTTGATTTTAATTTTTGGGAAAAAAAACACATACAAAAATTAAAAATTTAACTCCTCTAGTTTTCTGTACACAACTAAACAACTGACATAACAAAAGCTATAATTGCCAATCTGGCAATTATTGAAAACCCGTATGGTGATATTCGTATCAAAATTCGAACAGTTGTACCAAACTTCCAGTTTGAAGTCTAACTTTCCAATAAGATTTTTTAAAATTTATTCCAATCGGATTTTGAAATATGGGAATTTTATGTAGAATCATATCCTAAATAACTTTTGTTCTTAGACTTTTTTGATAAGATGCACCGTTTTTGAGATATTCACAAAAAACGTTTTCGTTCGTATGGGGGTTTCCCCCTAATGGTTCATTTTTCCCATTAACGAACTTAGCTTCACATTTTACGAAAAACGGATCTGCGCAAAATTTCAAGTCTGTGGCTCAATCCGTGCGCCCGCAATCCGCGCCGAAAACGGACGGACAGACTGACAGACGGACAGACGGATAGACGGACGGACGGACGGACAGACGGACGGATGGACGGACAGACGGACGGACATGCAAAAATTAATTATTTTTATCATTCTAAACACACTGGTGTAATTCACCATACGGGTATAAACAGTTTTAGCGATAAATTACCGTAAAAAAATTGAATTTTGCATGTCCGTCAGTCCGTCTGTTCGTCTGTGGCGCGGATTGCGGGCGCACGTATTGAGCTAGAGACTTGAAAATTTACGCAGATTCGTTTTTCGTAAAATGCAAGGCTTAGTTCGTTAATGGGTAAAAATGGACCATTAGGGGGGGGGGGGGGGCAGTGTTGGGCAAAATTCAATCTGACTAATGATTGAAAACTAATGATTGAAAAAATCAATCATATCTTTTTTGATTTCTGATTGAATTTGTTAGTCATTAATCATTCGTAACTTTGATTGTGATTGATTAGTTTTAATCATAATCATGATTGAAAAACTAACTGTTATGATTGATTTTAATTTCAATAGGGGTAAGTATTGCATTCATGACGGAGACCGACTCATGAAGTCATAAGATGCTTCAATCTGATATTTTGTAGTCACAATGTAAATCGGACATTCGGTCCGATTTTTTTTTTAAAAAAATCTTATTGGAAAGTTTGACTTCAAAATGGAATTTTGGTACAACTGTTCGAATTATGATACGAATATCACCATACGGGTTTTCAATAATTTCCAGATTGGTAATTATAGCATTTGTTATGTTTTAATTTAGCGCCACTACACTGTTTTGACTCAAAATTCGGAAATTTTTTTGGCTCGAAATTCGGAATCGAATTTAGGGATGGGGAAATTGTCCTTTTCATTTATTCTTAGAAAAATCAGTCTTGTAGGGTCCAAAAAATTTCTGATTTCGACTGCAATGCTAAAATTCCAAAGTTTTAATAATTATAGGAACTTTTTATGATAGCAAGAATACCCTTTTTAATGTTTTTTGCCAAATTTTAAATTAGTACTTTTCGCATCAGGCATTAAAAAGCAAAGTTTAATTGTTGCCACGAAAAAGTCGAAACAGGATCTTTGTGTTTTCCTTACAGGTCCTTGAGCCCCAATTTGCAAAACATTACATTTGAAATCAGCAGCTTGCAGGACTTGCGAGACTAATTTTTCTGAGAATAATCGCTAAAAGGACAAT